>BTHU01000003.1:63268438-64753438 GCA_036184795.1 Tokudaia tokunoshimensis | reverse complement strand
TGAGGATGCGTGTTTGATTTTTGTCGCCTGACACAAGCAGGAGCTGTTCAGGACGAGGGACCTCCAGTTGAGAGTCAGTTGTCCTGTGGGCGATCTGTGATGACTGGTGTGGGAGGGCCCAGCCCACCGCCTGGGAATGGTGCCGCTTGCTAGCTCGCTCGCTCGGGGTGGGGTGGGGGTGGGGGCTTGGGTTGTCCGAGAGCAGGCGGAGCCAGCCAGGGAGGAGCTTTGCTTTCTCGCCGGCAGGCACCTTCCTCGAATTCCCATAGACTTTCCTTCACTGTAGGCCTTAAGTTTTAGGCTGAAACCCTTTTCCCCTCAACTGTATCACAGATTGCTGTGATAAAAAACAAAACAAAACAAACCTAGGTCATCCATCTAAGCTAATCTAATTTCTAATCCTGTGTGTCTGGCTTGCTAGGGTCCAACTTCACACCTTGGCGTGGGTGTGCCCGTAATCCCAACAGTCTGACCCTTGGGAGGCTAGGCAAGAGCAGAATGGGTTTCAGGCCAGTCATGTTTGTTTTGTTTTGTTTGAGTTTTTGTTTTGGTGGCAGAACTATCTACGGAGCTCTGGCTGTCCTATTATGGAACTCAGGGTAGCCTCAGACTCAGACCTGCCTGCCCTATGGGATTAAAAGCATCGCCACTACCCCAGCCTTCCAGGCCAGCCTTGAAATCAGGTAACTGTCTAACCCCAGCCTTCCCCGGCCACGATTACAGGGCTTTCCCATCTCACCTGATTTCTTTTGATGCTTTTCTTTCAGGCAGGTTTAGAAAATTGTTCATTCTTTTTCTTTTTCTTTCTTTTTCTTTTTTCTTTTTTTTTTTTTTTTTTTTTTTTTTGAGACAGGGCTCCTTTGTGCAGCTCTGCAGTCCTGACTGTCCTGGATCTCACTCTGTAGACCAGGCTGGCCTCGAACTCAGAGATCCTCCTGCCTCTGCCTCCTGAGTGCTGGGATCACAGGTGTGTGCCACCACACCCAGCTTTTTTTTTTTTTTTTTTTTTTTCATTTATTAATTTTGAGACAGGGGCTCATGTAACCCTAACTGTCTTGGGATTATGTAGACCAGGCTGGCCTCAAATTCACTAAGATCCACTGGCCTCTGCCTCCTGAGTGCTGGTACTAAAGGTGTGTGTCACCTCCGCCCAGTTTATTTTAATATTTTCATTGTCTGTGTGCCACATGTCTGCCATGTGTGTAGCCTGTGCTGGTGGAGGGAGCAGGGCCCCAGGATCTGTAGTTACATGCAGAAGTGACCTTTCTATGTCCTGTGAACTGAACTCAGGTTTTCTTATTTGTTTTTGGTTTTTTTGTTTTGTTTTTTGTTTTTCGAGACAGGGTTTCTCTGTGTAGCCTTGGCTGTCCTGGAACTCACTTTGTAGACCAGGCTGGCCTCGAACTCAGAAATCCACCTGCCTCTGCCTCCCAAGTGCTGGGATTAAAGGCGTGCGCCACCACCGCCCGGCTGAACTCAGGTTTTCTTAACTTCTGAGCCATCTCTCCAATCCCTTCCAACAAAATCTGAACTTGTTTACTTTTTTATTTTTTGTTAATCTTTTTTAAAGGATTAATTCTGTGTTTGTCTGCAGGCCTGCATGTGTCTGGTGCTAGCCGAGGCCAGGAGAGGGAGGACTCATAGCCCTGCTTCATTTACAGAGGTGTGAGCCACCGTGTGGATGCCGGGGACAGCCAGTGCTCTTAGCCACTGAACCGGTTCTCCAGCTCCTTAAGCTTCTCTTTTAAGATTTATTTTATGTGCATTGGTGTTTTGCCTGCATGTGTGTCTGTATGAGTGTGTGTTGGATCACCTGGAACAGGGATTACTGCCACATGTGTGCTGGAAATTGAACCCAGGTCCTCTGGTCCCATGCCCCTTCACCCGCCATCAAGCTTTAACTACTCTGTGGAATTCAGTTCTCTTCAGATCTGATTCCTATGTCTCCCCAAACCTTTAATTCTATCTTAATAGTTTATTTTCACATCTAATTGCTATTCATTTTAACATGTCCTCCTTTCCTTGGTAACAGCAACCCCACTCACTGTTCAATCTCACTGCCTAGTTACTGATGCTCACACTGGGGCGTCCATCCATCTTAGTCCTGGTTACTGCTTCCCTCTTTTTGGCTGTTTACTTAGTCCCTCCAGTTCCCTTGTCTCTTCCCCATACTGTGAACCATGGCGGCAGGACTGTGCCACTTGACCCTGGGCTACAGCTGGGTAAAGACAGAAGTGTCTATAGGTTTGACTCAGTTTCCCCAGCTTGCTCCCTCTGGGCAAAGTGCCTGGGGCTTTGGTGCAGGCGCACTGGAGCTCTTGAGTTTACGAGAGGGACTGGGGTGGGGTGGGGGGGTGGGCTGACGCTGCCTGCTTATTGGCCCTAGTGCTGACGGACAAAAGAATCTGCTAAGAAGTTGCTTAGGAACAATCACTGACCAAAATAAATAAATAAATAAATAAAAGACTGTGACTGGGCAGGAAGCGGCTTGTGTGCTTGGATCTCAGCCAGGGTCCATGACCGGCCTTGGTTCACCCACTCTGCCAGAGCTGGGACTCGGAAGTCTGTGTTTCTGGAAAGATGTACTGTCACAGAAAACACAGAGGTCACAGAGAACTCTGTCCCACAGGAGTATTCTTTCATCCCTAACCTTGAGGTTTAGGATTCAGAGCCCAAGGCGAGGGTCCCCATCACTGCCCATCTCTGGTTCATCTCAGGGCTGGAGTTCAGCCCTCTTTCCCACGAACATTGCCCTCCTGTCTGCCTAGACTATTAACTGTTAACTAGACATTTTCAGAAGCAAATCTGAGCACATCCTCTACTGGAAACTCCTAGTGGTCTCTTATCTCCAATATGGAAGCAGTGTGAGAGGGCTGAGATGCTCTCCCAAGTGCGGTGTGCTGCCTCCAGGTCAACCTCCAGCTCAACCCCACCCTACTCAGGCCTGTCCTGCTCAGAACACACTGGCACCTTGTCTACCCTATGCAACAACTTGTCAAACCTGCAAACAGGTTCTCGGCCTGCGGATAGCCAGGGCGGAGGCTGTGTTTTAGATGTGTATTTCCCACGTCTTAACACGAGTGTAAACAGCGGTTCAGCAAACTAATAATAACCTGAAGCGGAGCTCGCAAGGATCGGGAGTGATTTCACGTGTCAGGCTTGGGCTGCGGAGACGGCGAGTGCTTGCCCTTGAGGTGGACTCTCCGCACCTAAGTGAAAGCCAGTGATGCTGGTGCAAATCTGTTAAGTCCCCGGGCAGGTGGATCCCTGTGGGTCCTCAGAGCCCAGTGACCAGCGGGGCAGCCATTGGTCGATTTCAGATTCAGTGAGCGAGCTCTGGCCTCCACACCGTGTGTGTGCATATCCACATGCATACCATATGCACACTCACAAGCACACACTGGGACCACACAGCCTGGGCTGGGGAAACACCTCAGTGGTAGAACAAGTGATTAGTTGTCAAGATGCTGGTGTGATCCTAAGCAAAATAAAATGGCAGGTCGGGCTGCGGCCCAACACAGACTACATCTTTTTTCACCTTGACTCCCTACAGCTAGCTACTGGGGCGGAGTTCTTTTAAGATACTTGATAAAGGCTATGATGACAAGTGAAGTCAAGCTACTTAGCTCTGGTCCCACTACATAGGAACATCCTCTGTTCAGGCAGTGGGAGCAGGCCACTGGGCCAGCTTAGGGAGCTTATTAGGGTGTGTTTGTGCGCTAAGGACAATAAGGATGCCAAATTCAAGAGGCATTTATTGTAATGAGTGTTCAAGGAGGGTGGAGCAGGGCGGGGTCCCCCATCTAATCCTCCGAGACTCAGGGTGACTCATTCGTCCTTGGACCCAGGGGCAGGGCTGACATTTGTTCCCCCGGTTGGGCCCTGCCCCCCCAGGCCAGTGGCATTCTCAGAGTCTCCAGCCACTAAGGCCACATTCCTCAGGTAGTTGGTATTGAAGCAGTTGACTTGTTTATCTCCAGGAGACAGGTTACAGCAGAGGGCAGGATCTTTCCATGAGTTCCTCCGGGGACCACAGAGGTCCTCAATGAAGGCCAGTTTCTGAGAGAGTAACGTAAAGCAGAAATAATCAGGGCTGGGGAGGTCAGAGGTTAGGCGTGGCTGCCCTCTGGTCGGCTTCTACTGCTTGCCCACTGCATCCCTCTGGAGGCCCAGAGGCTGCAAGCTTCCCTACCACGGCAGGGTTCCTTGTCACTGACAGATGTGTACATCTGGAAACACCAGCAGCTTGAGGCCCAGGAAGGCAGACTTCTAGAACTCCGAGAAACAATCATTCCACTCATCCTGACTTCTGTGAACAGGCTTGAGGTACTACTCTACTCCTAGCCTCCTCCCGGAGACACGGCTCTCCCACACACTCACCTCCTCTTCGCCACAGCAGGCCTGCTCGGGGTACGGCAGCTCACAGCAGCGGGCTGTCATGTTCTGGATCAGCCCCGGAATCTGTTTACTGTGGTTGGTAGGAAAGAGGAGGAGTTCAGGGTCTTTGTTCCTTCCATGGCACCCCAAAGCCTGTCGGGGTCAGGGGTGGTTTATGCCTGTAATCCCATTACTTGGAGAACGGGGGTGGGGTGGGGGGGGAGGAAGATTGGTCCAGTTCAAAGCAGTCTTGACCACAGAGTGAAACTTTCAAAATAAATAAACACCGCCTCCCCCAACTCGAACAGAACTGGGAAGTCATGATTTTGTCCTCCCCAAGGGCACTCCACAAGGGAGGAGGTTTGTGATCTGGGTAAGACTCACTGCTTGCTGAGAACTCTTCCGTTTCCACAGAGCTGGCTCATGAGGTTGGGGGTGACTCGGCTGAGGTCAAGGGTCAAGATATCCCGGTCATAGTTGGGATAGGGAGCTAGGTGGGCAAAGCATTCGTCACGGGCAGGACTAGGAGGGTAGTGGCAACACGAGTGGGGGTGGGTCTTTATAGCCAGCTCCTTATCACAGTATCCATCCAGGGTATCCTCCCACTGTGGACCAAAGAGACACAAGTCAGAAGCCTACTACTGGCTTCTTCTCCATCCCACACCTTATCACTTTCAGCTATGAGATGAGACCCCAGGGGCCAAAAGGGAGGAACACAGATGAGGCTCCTAATGGGCCACTGGAGATGAGCTGGACCAGTATGTACAGAGGGTCGGGTGAAGCCATAGCTGGACGGACGGATGCCAGACAGATGCATATATGGGGTCACGGGTGGACGAAGCCAGGATGTTAGCACGAAGACTCAAGGTGAACAGACTTGGATGACAGACACAACGGACAGATGGACAGACGGACGGACGGACGGACGGACGGACGGACTGACGGACAGTCACAAGCAGACGAATGTGGCTGGCTGGCTGTGGAGTCAGCGGTTGGAGCTGGGTGGGCAGGCAGATAGGCTCCCGCAGTGGCTGGGACGCCCACTTACGGCCTTCCATGTGCAAGTGTGGTTGTGGCCCTGGCGGCAGCAGCGCTGGAACTCGGTCTCCAGCCGGGTCAGAGCCTGCAGCTGCCTCTGGATGGCGTCAGTAGCTGGGAGGTTGCGTGGCACCGAGCGGAAGCGTCTCAGGAGACAGATGTTTTTGACATTGTCCGGTGTGGGCAACCCCGGGGGGAAAGGCAGCTGGGGCCCTGAGGACATGCCATTCTGGTGGATGGGGCAGGGTCGGAGCAGGTAGTCTGGCCGAGGAGCTTCCTTCTGGAAGCAAGAGAATCGCTCCTCCCCACGCTGTTTGCAGCACAGGTGGGGTCGGGTCTTGACAGAGAATTCGGCCTCACAGAACTGGGTCATTGCATCCTCCCACTAGAGTGAGAGGGGTGGGTCAGCCCAGTACCCCATTGTTCATATTCCTCCCAGGTTCCAGGAAAGGACCCTTGGCAGGCAAATAAGCACAGCCGACCTGTGCTCCGTCCGTACCCAGGGTGAGGTGTGGAGTCCTCACACGTGCACACACACACACACACACACACACACACACACACACCCAACAGCAGCAGCAGCCAAACCCTTACCACAAGCTTCACACAGTCTAGGCGGTTCGTGTCGCTGTGGCAGCGACAGCAGCGGGAATATCCAGTCTCCAGCAAATTGAGCGTCTCTCCCTGGCGACTAAGGTGAGAGTAACCAGTCTGTGGCAGGTTCCAGGGGCCGTAGACCACGTGCTGACGCTCAGGAAGGCAGATCTGCTTCAGATTGTCTGGAGAAGGCCGTCCAGGAGGGAAGCCATCCAGCCGGTGGCCCCAGACACCTCTCCGTCCCTGCTGGCAGTGACGGGCTGGATTCCAAGTCCGGGGCTCTGGAGGGAGTTTGCCCGCCAAGGTGGGTGGCTTCTCTAGAACAGAGAAAACAGTGGGGAGGAATGCACTAAGGCTGGCTGAGCGGAGAGGGGGAGACCTGGGGTTGAAGCAACAGTGGCAGCGCTTCAACTGCTACCACAAGGGACCCTCAGGCCAGCGTTAGCTCTTTCCTGAGGCTCCGGGGTTAACCGTGGGGCAGGCAGACCAGTGTGGTCACTCACCCTCTTTCTGCCTGGACTGGACAATCTCCTTCTGAGGCTGGACAGGTGGGTCTACTGGGATAGAAGGAGGTGTGTAAGGAAAAGGCTTGTTGGGATGGGCACCTCTAAAACAGGCTCGTGCTAGCTCCCATGCACGAAGGAACTCAATAGAGGCCAGTAAAAAGCGAACGCTATTTTACATCATTTCCTCATATAGCTGTGGAACAGGCATCATTTCCGTCCTTCCTTCCCTTCCTTCTATAACTGGGCCCCTTGTGCTCGCGTGCCCCAGGCTGGCGTGGAACTCAGTAAAGCTGACCCTGGCTGTCCCAGAACTTGCTCTATATACCAAGCAGGCCTTGAACTCAGAGCTCTGCCTGCCTCTGCCTTCTGAACGCTGGAATTAAAGTCATGGGCCACCACTGCCCAACCTAAGAACAACTTCTGAAGGTCTGATGTTCATGCGAGTGCCACCACATCCAGTTGATGGGGCTCTGGGGATCAAACCCAGGGCTGTGTCGTGGCCAGACAAGCATTCTACCAGCTGCACAGATAGACTAAGGTTCGGAGAAGCAAGCGGCTCATCTAGAGTAAGTCTCACGTGCCCTCCTCCCCAAGCCCGTGCTCCCTGCTCCGGAGTAAATAAAGCTGTGGAGGAAAGAGGCAGTCACTTACTTTCCTTCTGTTCAATGCGGATGCGGAGAGGGGGCTGCTCTTTCTGCAGGGGGATGGCTTCCTGAGGGAGAGCAGGACCCGCTGCAAGATGGGAGAGGGCACAGGGACCGGAGGTCAGGCTAGTGTCGGCATCCCAGTGGGGTGGGTGGGGGAGCAGGGAAGCACTCACCTTTGTCTACATCGGGGTTCAGGAAAGTGAACCACTCTTCCTCATACACAGGGATGTCTTCTGGAGAGGGAGGGGGCTGCACTACAGAACGGGCAGTGTGAACATCCTAGGCAGACAGTGGGGTAGGGGTTCCCCTCTCCCCACCTGAGGAGCAGCAAGTATGCTAGATTAGAGGACTTGAGGGTAACTGAGAGGGCTTCGGGGGCGGCCTCACCTTCTCTTTGTTCCTCAAAGAGGGGAGGGTCATGCAGAGATGGTTCAGAGTGGTCTACTGGGAGTCTCCGGGTTTGTGGTGGGGAAGGGGGTGCTGCATATCCTACTAGAGGCAAGAGGGGAGGCACTCAGAGCCTCACAATCACATACTTGTTCCCCACAAATACTACAGCCATGCTGCCCTGAGTGCTCCTGTCCTCGTCCGACCTGGACGGCCAAGGAGGCTGGGCCTGGTTGGTCCTGAGCTCTTACCTTCATGGAGGTGCTGGAAGAGGTCCTCTGGCTTCATCTCTCTCTGGTCTGAAGCCTTGAAGGCTGGAGGAGGGAAGAACAAGTGAGGGACAGTTTTGAGGGGTTCTTCCCTGGTCCTGGACAAATGGTGGGGAGGCTGTGGAGGCCAAGGCTGTGGAAAGGCCTCTGTGGGGGAATCACCTGTGTTACAGACCTCCCCTCAGAGTGAGTGGCTGGATTCTGAGAAAGCCCAAGTTGGGGTCTGAAGGGAATGTGACATGTGGCTGGAAAGGGAGGTCTACTTTCCTGTCAGTATCTCCCTTGAAGGGGCTTGGGGCTGCTGTCCCCTCCAATGCTCTGATGCTCCGCTAGGGTTTGAGGACCCACCTCTCTCCAAAACTCTTCTATAGGCCTGTAAAAATACTTTGGGCCTTCGGGTGGGACACCCAGCCAAGTGTTTAAGCACCTTCCCCAGTCAATCTCAGCTTATTTTAGGTTACTTAAAAAAGAATAATATTATCTGTGTATGTATGGGGGGGGCAGTGTGTCACCATGGTGATGTGTGTAGGTCAGAGGACAACTTGTGGGAGTCAGTTCTCTCCTTCCATGTGGGTTACTGGGATTGAATACAGGTCACCAGGCTTGTTGGCAAGCACCTTTACATACTGAGTCCTCTCACCAGCCAACTTTAGGCATCTGACTTAGAGCTCGGGGCATCTGGAGCTGAACTGAAGGCACAAACCTAGGAACCAGACTGAGGTGGAGCTTTCCCAGTGGCAGGCACTATCTATGGAAGAATCTAAGTCTCTGTCCTGTCCTGAGTTGGTATGTCCTTTTGTTCAGACTTGAAAGCAGCGTGCATGTGCATAACAGGGGTGAATGTGGATGGACTCTAACTCGTCCTCTGACCGGAGCGAGCCAGTCAAGCTCCCCGGCTCAGCAGCCTGGGTTTCAGCAGCCCGAGGGCCTCTTTTCCTCCACTGGTTCAGACAAGAGGCCTCTCACCCTGTAAACTCACCTGTCTTGTGTTGTCTATTTGACTCCAATTTTTGTGTTTCTTAGCAACTACCTCTAGGTATTCCACTCCTGTTCCAGCCTCCATGGTTAAAAGTTCAGGCACCCCAGCCTGCACTTCACAGTGACATGTTCATGTAAAGGAAGCCAATCACCCAACTGCTGAGCTCTTTGGAGCCAGGCTCCTAAGCAACTGCTGACCCCACCCTGACTCACCTCCCTCAGAGGCAGCAGAAGCAAGAGCCAGGCAGGCCAAGATCAAGGCTGATCTGGATGTGGTCCCCATCCTGGGGCAAGAACTGGTCACTGCTCACCCAGAAGCTGGTTGTCACAGGCCGATCTAGACTTGAAGGGGTTGGGCCACTTGCTGCAAGCCTGCTCCTCTGGCTGCGGCTACTGCCGTGAACTTCAAGGCCTGCTGGCTCTCTTTATACGCTATCTCCCGCCCTCCTGTTTCCTGCCATGACTCAGTCCCAGCTGCTCCTCCTCTTACAGCCACTCCTCGCAAACTCCTGAAGCCTCCTTAGCCTGGGAAGAATGGAGGTGATGGAGGAAACACTCATGGGTTCCCTCAAAACTGAGGCAGAGAACCATGGAGCAAGTTGGCATCTGGACCCTCAGTGCCTCAGTTTCCCACCTGTATATTGTCCTTTATAAAGAAGGGATCTGACACTCTCCTGAATGGGAGTGGGGGAAAGGGCACTAAGAACTTTTCTGGGGGTGTGCTGGGGGATGATGGCTGCCTGAGGCAGCTCCCTTGCTGGTCTGAGGCCTCAGTATCCCTTTGCCTCAGGTCTGGGAAAGTGGGAGACAAAGCATTCAGAGTCAGACGAAGGCACAGCCTCGGCTTCCAGTTTATTTTTTATTCTCCTTCTATCCAGACAGTACAGCACTCCTTCCTGTGGGGAGCCCCTCCACCGTGTCTATTTTCAGACAGCAGTTCTGAGGACTCTGGGGACTCTGGGACATGCTGGGCTACCAGGTGGGTTAGTGTCCCGTGGAAAGTGATGTTCAGCTCTCGTGAGTCTGAGGGTCACTCAGAACACTTCTTCTGCATTGGGGACCCTGGCGTTCTGTAGCTCCAGCAGTCTCTGCACGGCCTCAGTCAGGCCTCGCTCCCCAAGCTGCCGGTTATCTCGAGTGCGTATGTTCACTGTCCTTTGACTCTGCTCTCTCTGGCCAACCACTGCAAAAAAGAGGAAAGATTTGCAAACCCAAGCAAAAGTCGCCCTATGGGTCGTTTCCTTTTGCTTTGCAGACACTTCAAACTCCGGAATCTTTAGGAGGGTAGGAGCAGAGCCTCGCGGTGGCGGAAGCACATGCTTCGCTCGCCGGCCCTGCTGCTGACTGGTCCTGCTGAGGAGATAAGGAAATGGTCCAGGCTCTACTCGCCTTATCACTGCAGGTCAGGAGCTCAGGGTTGGGAGATACTAGAGTCAGACAGACAAACATGGAGAGCTACACACAAAGAAAAACTCTATGTGTGTGACCTGGGGGGAAGGGGTCAGCACAGGAAGGGAGACACAGAAGGGCGGGGCCGTGGCGCAGCTTGCTCTCAGTGCTGGCAAGGCAACGGGCATGTGTGATGCCCCAGTCTGGCTGGGAGTTTCTGCTTCTTGCCTCCAGAGGCCCAAGAACCAGGAGCAACTTCCTTCCCTAAGGCCTTTCTTGTCCCTTAGAGCTGCCTCCACCCACATAACAATAAACAAGGCAATTAATTAATACCTTGATTGGTTTTGGTGCTGGGATGCAACTCATTGGAGGCCAGTGCTCCACCACCGAGCACCTCAGCTCTTGGTTCACTGATAATCTTGCTACATATAGCCCTCAGCGGCCTCACACTCTGGGGGGAGGGGGGGCCCTGTACCTGCCATGCCTGGCTTCAACCGATACCTTAACCCTCTCCTGTCCCTTCCTCTTTGCCACTGGCCTGGTTGGTTAACTTACAGAAACCTCCTAGGGTAGAGTTAGTGAGAAGAAAACTGTTCTGTGGAAGGAGCAATGGAAGGCAGGCAGATTAGTCAGGCTCCTACCCTGCCGAGGTAATGAGTCCCAATTAATTCAATGTATACAGAGCTAAACAATAGACTTAGTACAGAGAATGTGGAGCTTGGGGCTCTGCAGTCTACGGCTAACCCTCTTACCAAACTGAAAGTTGTAGTGGGCAAGCTGGGCCCGGCGGACTCTCCGGCTGAGGGTCAGTCCAGAGTCTGCATCGAGGTCACTCACTAGTCCCGCAGCTTGCAGGCACTGCTGCACCTGCGACGGAGACTTGCTGATGAGTAAATCTGAATGGAAGCCTGAGCTATGTCGGTCGGTCGGTCGGTCGGTCGGTCGGTCACTATTCTTTCTCAGGCGCTTGTCTCACACCCCCACCTGCCCTGTGTTCTCGGGAGCTGGCTGCCTGCCTCTTCTGAGACACCTTCCCATCCTCCTTCCCATCCCTGACCTAAAACCTTTTCGTGTGCTTCTCACAGAAGGTGAACACTCAGTTCTTCTCTGGGCTCTGTCTGCTGTTAGGCACCCATCTCCCTACCAGCGGTTCAACTCTAGTCCGTCCATATTTTTAAGTTCTTAAAGACAGCCTTGTGCAGCTCAGGCTGACCCTGAGCACAAACATGCACGCTTCTGACGCTCCTGCTTCGGCCTGCCAAGTGCTAGAACTGCAGGCTCCTGTGGTGCTGGGGACTAAACACTAGGTAAATACACTACCGCTGACCTACATCCCTAGGTTCACCCCTAATTATTTAAAATGGGTCTCACTACGAAGCCAAGGCTGAACTCAATTTTTAGATGGAGAATGTTTATTTAGCACATGGGAAGCTGCCTCTTAGGCCCTTCCCACTCTTCTGCAGAGCCTCTCTCTCACCAGGGATGCATGGCAGATGCCTTGCTGTTCCCGAGTTTGCTTTCAACTCACCTGCCTGGCATATTCCTCTTGCTCTATCCTCACAGGGATGACCACCACCTGGAGTGGGGATAGCCACAGGGGCCTGTTGGCAGGAAACAGGGGCAGGAAATTATTCATTTTGGCTTTAGCCATTAGGCTTAGGTGTAGCTGTAGGGAGATCTGAAAAGGAAATACATAGGATAAGAAGGTGAGAACCTAAGGCACGAGCTCTCTGGCTGGAGAGGAGAGCAGAACTCTGGTGTCCGGTGACTCACCACTTCCCCCCACAGCTTTCTGCCAGCACTCCCAACAGCCTTTCCACAGAACCAAGCACCGCTCGGTGAATAAGCACTGGACACTCTGGGGCCCCCGCCGGCCTTGGAAGGAGAAGGAAGTGAGTGAATGGTGAAAGTGCCACAACCTGAGCAGCCCAAATCACTTCCGTTACCAAGAACGGGATGTGACGGGGCAGGGTGTGGAGGGCTGGCTAACTGTGAGGAGCCATCAGGGCAGAGGGCTGAGCCCAGTTCTGTACCCCTTGTACTGTAGGTCAAATCTCAGTGGCAGCTGGAAGTCAAGCTGGACTGTTCCACACTGATGGGGCCGACCAAGGGCGTCATGGAGGTGCACGTCAATCTAGAGAAGATGGGAAGAGGAGAGAATCAGACCCAATAGCTTTCATTAGCTTCAATAGTCAGTCTCCTCTACCCCGTCCCTATAAGGAGAGCTGTGCCACGCAGATGGCCAATAATCCTTCCTTCCTCTCCACCTAATAATGAGGGACTATCCACACCCCAGCCTCTTAATTCCCTGAGTTCCTCCTGAGACCTATGCTTGCTTATGCTGTGCTACACCCTGTCATCTCCCTCAGGGGCAGTCTGATACTCTCTTGCAGCTGATGGTCCTATGACTGGCTCTAAAGACCCTTTCCCATCCACAGTCCCATCCCCCATTTACTGCCCTACTCAGCTGTAATATTCTCTAGTTCCCCTTATTTCTGTTGTTTTGCTGTCAGATCGATGTGACAAAGCCCTACCCTGTTAGTTTTCTACTCTTCTATGTCCGTAGCCCTGCAGTACAGTTGCTCAGGGCCACCTAGCATGCCACATGCCACAGATGCCAAAGCAAAGGCTGATGCTACCATGGAAATCAGTTCAAGATTCCACTGGTTCCATGCAAACCCCTTTGCCCTGTTCTCCTTAGGGATTTTCAAACTCTTTCCTCTCTCAGCTTGTTTACTTGATTTATTTCTCTAGTTCGTCCTCCCCACGCCCCTCTCAGGAGTGGGTGTCAGAAGCCATCTAGGAAAGGCAATGGCACACAAGTGCCATTTTACATGGCTGCGGTGGGTGAGCTCTAAGATGCCAGGTCACCAGAGTCTTCATCCCAGGACTGCTTCTTGCTACGATATGCCTTTGCTGTCACTATCACACGGCCTAATGATTCCTGGGCACCAGCCCACCCTATTGAGCAAATTTCCTTCAAAGTCAATATGAAGATGTACTTTCATATAGTAATGCTGTGTAGATAAATTGATTTCATAATTCCTGATAATGATTTTATAGAATTCCTAAATTGATACAAGTAAACTCAAGTCCCCTAAAGAAAGAATAAAAGCTGCAAATGACTGTAAACCATCATGTGTCATGGGCTAATTGCTCTAGGAAAAGAAAGCAGGACTGGAACAAATTTACGATCAAGGAAAACATTCCTTCTAGGTTAGGAATGAGGCCACTATCTAATAAATAAAAGTCATAAACTGGGAATGGACCATTATTGTAGGTGTAAGGACAGGAAATAAATGATGGGCTGGTTTATCTATACCAGACTTCCAAATAAGACACAGGGCAGATGATTTATCTCTTGACAAAACTGTGCTGACTTGTGACATAAAAATTATTGCTGAGCAGGGCGGTGGTGGTGCACACTTTTAATCCCAGCACTTGGGAGACAGAGGCAAGTGGATTCCTGAGTTAGAGGCCAGCCTGGTCTACAAAGTGAGTTCCAGGACAGCCAGGGCTACACAGAGAAACCCCGTCTCAAAAAACCAAAAAAAAAAAAAAAAAAAAAAATTATTGCTTTAAACTTATAATGAACTCATGGAAGTAGGAACAGATAATGTTTAGTCAGGTAGTAGTTTTAATGGAAGGACATGTAAACAATTCTGCTGTAACTCATTAAGCCTTATCAATCTATGATGTGAACTATTGCCTTAAACTTACTATGAACTCATGGAATGTAAAAGTGCTTAGAAAAGCATGTTATCAATTATCTTGTTTAATGGTTCTACCTGATAGTTCTATGTAATTTTTTAGAGAAAGTATAAAAACTAAGACAACAATAAAGTGGCGGTGTCGCCTTTTCCTTCTTCATCTGTTATGTGTGTCTGACTTTTTTTCCTACGTTTCTTTTCTCTCTGACTCACAAAGAATTAATGAACTCTGAGCTCTCACCTGGCCAGTGAGGGGTCCCTGAGTCAAAGAGATAAGAACCCAAGTAACTAAGTTTCTTTTCCCCTGCTGCTATCAGCAGGAGGTCATTGCCAGAAGCCATCAGCTTTTGGCACCAGAACAGTAAGAGAGTTCAAGGCCAGAGGTCATCAGCTTCTGGTCCGCCTATCTGTGTCCCACACCAGTACCTGACTGTCTGGGCGGGACCCAGGTGGGAGTCTGAAAGTTGGTGTTGTTACATAGCTCCGGCTGATCTGGAACTCTACCTGATTCTGTCAACCGTATGAGCCCTTTCACTTTTATTATTAATTGCTGTGTGAGTATGCCTACACATACACACGTGCATGAGGCTAGAGCCATGTCCAGTGTCTTCTACTGCTCTCTGGCCTTATTCCCTGAGGCAGTGCAATGGTCAGTGTCAACTGTTGACAGGATCTAGACTCACCTAGGAGATAGGCCTCTGACCATGCTTGTGGGGGATTCTGATTAGGTTAACTGTGTGTGGGACCATTTCCTATGAGGAGGCCTGGATTGTATAAAGTGGAGAAAAGAGCTAAGGCCCTGGGTCCATCCATTATTCTTTGTTCCTGTCTGTGGGTGCGGTGAGGCCACTAGCTTCAGCGGGGCTGGACCCTGAGCTGTGAGCCACAATAGACCCTTTCTCCCTTAAGGTGTGTTTACCAAGAATATCTGATCACAGCAGCAGGAGAACCTGACACAGGCAGGGTCTCTCCCTGAATCTGGGGGGTTTTCTCCTCACTAGGTTGGCAGCTTGTAAGCTTCCTATTTCTAAGACAATGGGGTTACAGGCAATCATGAGACCACAGTGACCTTGTTAAGTGGATGCTGGGCTCCAAACTCACGTCCTCATGGTTTGTACAGCAAGCCATCTTAACGCAGAACTGTCTCTCCAGCCCCCTTTTAACAAAGCACCGCCTTGCTCAGCAGTGGTGGCGCACGCCTTTAATCCCAGCATCAGAAGGGAAGGTCAGGTGGATCTCTGAGTTCAAGGCCAGCCTGGTCTACAGAGTAAACCTCCAGGGCAGCCAGGGCTACACAGAGAAACCCTGCCTCAAAAAACAAACATAAAAACCAAAAAAAAAAAAAAAAAAAAAAAAGATTTGTTATCTTTAGTGTGTGTATGCTCTCGCACAAGCATGCATTGTGGTTCCATGCATCCCATGGGCATTGGGAGAGGATGCCAGATTCCGGGTGCTGGGCATCAAACCCAGATCCTCTGTAAAAGCAGCGGGTGCTCTTCACCACTGAGCCATCTCCAACTGAGATGAGCCCAATCTGACTTTTGAGATAGGGTCTCGCTATGTGGCCCTGAACTCACAGAGATCTGCCTCTATCTGCCTCCCAAGATTTAAGTGCTGGGATTAAGGCATGCAGTGAACCATCACATTAGGCTCCGAACTCTTGACTTTTTAAGAGACAGAATTCTTTTTTCCCTTAGTATTTGCAAACAAGGTATTTTTATGTGATGCAGTTTGGCTTTGAATTCAACATTTTCCTGTCTTAGACTCCTGAGTGCTGGAATTACAGGTGTGTAACAAGATTCATATCTATCTATCTCTATATAGAGATATATATTATCATAATTTTTGGTTTTTCAAAACATGGTTTCTCTGTGTAACCCCGGGAGTCCTGGAACTTGCTCTCTAGACCAAGCTGGCCTCTAACTCAGGGACTAAAGTCCTATACCACCACCACCCAGCTATATTGGTTACCTATATTTTAAATTATCACTTATATTTTTACATTTATTTACTTTGTGTGCATATATGTATGTATATGGAGTGAAAATATAGAAGGCAGAGGACAACTTTGGAAATTGTTTCTTGACATACAGGTTCCAAAGTTGTTTGTTTTTGAAACAAGGTCTCACTGGGTAGCTCTCACTAGCCTGGAATTCACCATGTAGATCAGGCTAGTCTTGAACTCACAGAGGTCCACTTACTTATGCTGCTGGAATTAAAGGTATATATACTATGCATGGCTATAGATAAATTTTTTTTTTGAGACCAGGCTGGCTTTGAACTCAGAGATCTACCTCTGACTGACTCCCAATTGCTGGGATTAATGGCATATGCCACCACTGCCTGGCTCCTACGCAAGTTTTAAAACAATTTTTGTAGATACAACTTAATAAAGATAACTAAATACAACTCTCAAGTGTGGTTCCAACTTGCCTTAGGCCCATAGAAAGCCCCATCTCCAGGGTTGAGGTCCCAGGGTTCTCCAAACTCCTCCAAGGCTTGTTGTAGGACCTTAGAGGGAACAAGATGAGAGGAACATGTCAGGAAACTAATGAGCAGGGTAACCTGCTGGTCTATGAAAACTAACACCTGCAGCTCATGCCTTCTGAAGACCTTGCTACATATCCCTGCTCTGCCCCAGAGATGGGTTTACCTGCCTCGCTTCCCTTTCTCTTACTCACCTGCTCAGCCTGGTCCCACAAGTGAGGCTCCCCTAGGAAGCCAGATGGTCGGGTGGATAAAGCCAGGTGGAAGGAAAAACCAAGAACTGAGTAAACAGACCGGAGAAAATCAAGGCAGCCCCGGATCTCTGCTTCCAGCTGGAGACAGTAAGTCAGGCTGTTAGCTGTATACCAACTAGAAATCAGAAGGGATGGGTAGTTTTGGGGAATAACGGGAAAAACAGAGGGGTAGCTATACTCCAGTATAAAGAAGGCAGCTGGGGGCTGTGGATAAAGCCTGGTTGGTATACTGTCTTTAAAAACAGGCAAAGAAAGTGGACCCTTTTGATGAACACGGAAACCACCTGACTGGGTGCACAGAAGATGTGGGCATCATCCTGCTGGAAGCGCCACAGGCGCGTCAATCCGCCCAGACTGCCAGAGGCCTCAGCCCGATGCAGGACTCCGAAATCAGCCAGTCGCACGGGCAGTTCCCGCCAGGATCTGGGCCGGTGGGCAAACATCAGGCTGAGGTTGGGATGAAAACACATTAGGGCCATAGGGAAAATGAGCCCTGGTTTTAGTATGTAGCCCTGGCTGACCTAGAACTTGCTATGTAGCTTAGGCTGGTCTCACACTCATGATCTTTCTGCCTTTGCCTCCTCAGATCTGAGATTCCAGCTGTATGCCACCATGCCTGACACTGTGTGTCCATCTTCTCTGCAATCCTAGCTGTCACACACCCCTCAGCACACGCCCCCTCTCAGCATGCTCCCCCTCAGCGTGCTCTCCTCAGAGTTTGAGGCCAGCCTGGTGTATGCAGTGAGTCTGGGGTCAGCCAGGGCTACAAAGTGAGACCCTGTCTAGAAAATAAGAGTTAAACTCTTAGTGACACCATAGTAGGCCTCATTTACTGTCCATACTCTGTGATGGGTGCAGAGCCTTGACATTACCTAAGAACACAAAAACCCAAGAAATGGAATAATTTCCCAAAATTCACCTGGCTAAACTTGAATCTACTAGACATAGATTCAAGGCCCAAATTAGATGCCTCAATATTCTTTCTCTTTCTAAGGTTCATTCTCTTTTTTCTTTTCCTTCCTTCCTCCCTCCCTCTCTCCATTCCTTCCTGGTTTTTTGAGACAGGGTTTTTCTTTGTAGCCCTAACTGTCCTAGAACTAGCTTTGTAGACCAGGCTGGCTTCAAACTCAGAAATCTGCTTGCCTCTGTCTAGAATACTGGACTAAAGGCATGCACCACCTCACCCAGCTCCAAAGTACTGTCTATTACTTTACGTTGGTGACCTGTATCCCAGCCCCAGGAGGAGCAGGCCTTCTGGCTCACAACTCACCAGTGTGCAGGGCAGTTCATGGGCTTTAGAGCAAGTGTGTCTTTGGGACATCTGGCAGGATGGCCACTCTGGGAGTTGTCGACACCATTTGTGCCTGGGGGCTTCAGGGAAAACATGTCTGCCCTATAATGCTCCCAGTGCCCTGACTGTTCCCAGAGTTTTGTAGAAAACAGCGTGGGAGTTTTCACCTCTAAGAAACCACGGCGGGCATACTCAGCCTGCAAAGGTGGACACAGACATCAAATGTCAAATGTCACTGGAAGGAGAGGAAATAAAAGTTTTTTGATTCTCTTGGGGGCGCAGACCATGCTGACCAAAGCCGAAAGCTATTAAATACCACGTCGACTCTCTAAGCTGCCTCAGACCACACAACAAGAACACTTTGTCAAAAGTCACCAGAACTGTACACGACTCATGCTCTCACTCCCTACTCCCTTTTCCCCTTTGAGACAGGATCCTACTATGTGGCCCAGGCTGTCCTCAAACTCATGATCCTTCTCCTTTAGTCTCTTGGTGCACATGCCAGTGTGCCTGAGCCAAACTCAAACTCCTTGACTCCATCCCTGTCCCCTAGACTCATGTCCTCCTTACCCTGATGAAAGTCACCAGGGCATTATAGACTCTTGTCCCTCGTGGCAAGAAAAAGCAGCTCCCAGGGCTCAGTTCATGGAAGAAGAAGAGCTCCTGTTCCTGAGGAAAGAATGTCACCTGTCACTCAACAGGGGAGGGCTTTGGAAGTACAGAGGCAAGAGACAGAGCTGCTCCCTCTGACTGAATCTTCTGGCAGATTACAATCACACTCTTCCACCAGGTGTGGTTGTTTGAACCTTTAATCCCAGTACTTGGGAGGGAGAGGAGGAAAGTCAAGGGTTTGGGTCATTCTTGGCTATAGCAGGAAGCCAGCCTAGTTTACATGAGACCTGTCTAAAAAAAATCAAAACTGAAACAAAAGTCAAGATAAAAACCCAACAGAAGAGCAGATCACATCCCTCCCCCTCCGCCCAGCACCCTCCCACTCTTCGGTGCCCAGTACCTTCCCAATGCGTCTGTGGTCTCTTAACTCTGCTTCCTCCTTCTGAGCTTCCCAGTTCCTCAGTAACTCTGCCTTGGGGAAAGAAATTCCCGACACTCTCTGCAGTGTCTCAGGCGCTCCTGAGGACCTCCACAAGGCTGCGGAGTTCTGTGAGGTGGAGGGAGTCAAAGGGAAGATGACGCAGACCAGAGGCACGGGCTCTCCTGTCAAGTCTCTAATACTCTCAGTTGAGAAGGCACCACTTGAAGATCAGCTCATCTCATTACTTTTCCTACCTTCAGTACCCGTAGGATTGCATGTTCCTCCTTGGGCTAACTGGATCACATGTTGTATGTATGTATGTGAATATCAGTTCATTTCGTTACTTCTACTATCAGTACCAAAGGATGTCATCTTACCTGGATCATGTCTTTTTTTTTTTTTTTCGTTT
The DNA here is from genome assembly GCA_036184795.1 of Tokudaia tokunoshimensis. NCBI lineage: Eukaryota > Metazoa > Chordata > Mammalia > Rodentia > Muridae > Tokudaia > Tokudaia tokunoshimensis. The sequence continues at coordinate 64,734,066 of BTHU01000003.1, read as the reverse complement.
CTCGAGACAGGGTTTCTCCATGTAGCCCTGGATGTCCTAGAACTCACTCTGTTCAGGCTGGCCTTGAACTGAGAAATCCGCCTGCCTCTGCCTCCCAAGTGCTGGGATTAAAGGCATGCACTACAACTGCCTAGTTGGATCATGTCTTTTATGTATTGTATGTATGTATGTATGTATGTATGTATGTATGTGGTGTACTGTCATACAGCCATCTATTTCTCTACATTCTCACTGCCCACTGCATTTTTGTCCTCTTATGTTTAGTTCCATCTCCTAATTAATGACTTGTTAGGAGGAAAACTAAACTATGGTCAAATGTCGGCCTGTCCACCTTTCCTTATCAATATTCCATACAGCTGCTAGGAAAGTCAATCTTCCACACCATACACTACTCCTAGCTACATGAAATCCAAGTGCCTCTCCTTGCTCTTAAAGAGTATCAGTAAGAGTCGGGGGTGGTGGTGCGGTGGTGCAGGCCCTTAACCCCAGCACTTGGCAGAGGCACAGGATCTCTGTGAGTTTGAGGACAGTCAAGGGCTACAGAGGGGAAATCCTGTTTTGAAAAATCAAAACCCCCAAACCAAACAAAAACCCCAATATTACTAAGACCCTTTGCTGATGTTTTAAGACAGGGTCTCAGACAGTCAAAGCTGACCTCACCCTGATGTATCACTTAGAATAACCTTGAACTCCTAGTCTTCTGCCTCCATTTCCCAAGTGCTGGGATCACAGGCAACATGCCTGCCTTGAACGAGCTGACAAATCATAGCCTTCCCTTGAACACTTACGTCTGTGCTGGCTGGCTTTGTCTCCATGGTGTGGCTTACCAGTGCTACAGGAATACTCAGTCTTATTTTATAGATACAAACAACGCATAAGGAGATTTGGCCAAAGCCGCACACCTCATTAGTGGCAGAATCAGACTGCAGATGGCTGAGTTTTCAGGAGGTATTTTCCTACACATGCACCTGTCTCTTGCTAGCTTCCATCTCATCCAGTAACACAATGCCTAGGAACAGCATTTTCAGGGACGACACGCCCATGCCTTGGGTGCTTTCCCTAGTATCTGTCAAACAGTGTCACCCAACCCATATGACCCTGTCTAGCCTGCTCATGGTCTCTTGCTTTATATCCCTTAACGCAGATCCACACTACAGAGTCTAAATTGAATTCTGGACTCTGGAGGGGCTCCAGTATCTACCTTGAGATTCCAGAATGGAGAAAACCCTCTTTCTCCTAGATTCTCTCATTCGCCATGAGAACAGAGAAGGATCTAGGAGAGAAAAGACCACCCTCTCCATTCTCTAGCTCTCGCCTGTGATATCAGGAGTACCACCCTAACCCAAGACTCACCGTGAGCAGCTTCAGTGCTCCAATTTGTCCGGTGTGCCGAAGATGGGGGCCCTGGCACAAGTCAACCGACATGCCACACCTGCGATAAGGAGGCCAGTCAGGGCTTTCCGGCTCCCCTGGTTCCTTTTCTCCCTTTCAGGGCTTCAACTGACAGAAGAGGTGTTGAGGAGAGAACTGCCTTGCTGACAGAGCAATGGCAAACAAAAGCAAAGCCCTCTTCCCATTTCTTTTTCTGAGCAGTATGGCTCATCTGCTGTCACCTTTCCTTTACCCCAGGTCTGGCGTCCTCAGAGCGCCCCTGTGTTCTTCCCTCTTGACAAGGCTCACCCATACACTGTTGCCGTTGTGCCTGTCACTTTCTCCTCGATCAGATGAAGCTTAAAGTGGTTATCCTAGAAGAAGGCAGACAGGGGCCGTGAAGCCGCCAGCATGCCCTGGGAGTCATCCTTTCCTTCAAGCCTTATCAAGTTCCTCTCACACACTGCCAATTCACCTTGAAGAGCTGGCGGAGCTGATCCCGGGAAGCCTCTAACCTTCGGAAAGGTTGTGCAGCAGCTATGATATCCTGGCAAATCCGCTCTAAAATGGGCAACTCTGCGCTTCGGACTGTCCTGGAAAAGGGAGTTTGCTAGCTTGCTTTTTCAGAGACAACCCCTGAGTGATGACAAGCTAGCTAGGGAGTAAAGTCCTGACTTTTGACAAATCTGTAATTACTGGCAAAGACAAACTCACAGAAACATAAATAAGAAAGTTAGTGTAGATTTTCTGTGTGTGGGATTGAACCCAGGCCCTTGCTCATCCTTGGCAAGCACTCTATAGGCAAGGCAGGAGGATCATGAGTTCAAGAACAGCCTGGGCTACAAAATGAGAACGAGAGGGAGGGAGGAAGGGAAGGGGAGAGTGCGTGTTGAGAGAGGAATGCCGGATGAACAATATTAATGAGGGTGAGGTAACACTTGAATTCGTAAAGACTAGAAAAGTGAATTTCAGCAGTCAGAAGAGAGACATACTGGAGAAGGGATGGGAGTTTCTGTTTGGTGCCTAGAAGATCTCTTAGCTTCTCCGCTAAACTAAGGTTGTTCCAAGACCCCAGAAACCACCCCAGAATCAATCTCCTTCCCTGGACTGCTCACCGTTCTTTTCCCAGGAAGAAATCGTGATAAAAGCCAGATTCTGTACTTGGACCTCGGCAGAGAACAGCACCCAGTTGTTGCTCAGCCGCTGCACCCAGAACGTGGGCACTCGAGTGCCAGAACACCTGGATTCACAAGAACCAAGCCTGAGCGCGTTGACCTCTTAAGTGCCAGCTCTAGAGCTTTCCTCAGAGAGGCTGCTGGCAAAGCTGGGGTGCTTGCATTCACTGAGCGTCACAGAATGGGGAACCTAGATGTCTGAAGGTGAGGTCTATAAATAGTAAAGAGTTGTTTTAAATGGGGGCTGGAGAGATGGGCCAATGGTTAAGCACACTTGTTCTTGCAGAGGACCCAGTTTTGGTTCTGAGTACCCAGATCAAGTAACTCACAACCACTTATATATTTATGTATATGGGTATTTTGCCTTCCTGCACAGGTATGTGCATCACATGCATACCTGCTGCCATGAATCCCCTGAAACTGGAGTTTCAGACAGTTATGAGCTGCCTATGTGGGTGCTGGGAACTGAATCCTGGTTCTCTAGAGGAACAGCTACTGCTGAGTCATCTCTCCATCCCCAAATAAAAAACATTTATAGAAAGCAGAGGGTCAATGTTGTTTCTTCTGCTACTGCGTTGAAGTGTGGGTCCACCCTACATATCCTCAGCGTTTCCGGGACCAGGAGGCCAGGCTGGTGGCCTTTGCTGCTCCTGAAAGCTTCAGGGCTTCAGTGTATACGACTTATAAAAAATGGGGTTCCTAACTGGATGTGCTGGCTGGTAGGAAAGCTCTGGCTGGAGCCTGAACTTGGGCTACATAGCAAGACACTGTCTTAAAAAAACAAAACAGAACAACAAAATAATGCACAGTTCCTTAGACTTTTTTTTAGACTTGGTTTTGCTGCCGTTGATACTGCTGTGTGTGTGTGTTGTTGCTACACCCTGGGGCTTCGCCCAGTGGCTACCCTAGCAGCCTGCTTTGCCCTGGTACCATAATTTTCTGTTCCTGGGATCTACTGTGATGGAACTATTCTTGGATTGGTTCACTAGTCACATTTAGATGATAAACACATTTTTCTGAACTCTAATAAACAATGTTTGTCATGCTTGAGCTGACATAGAACAACCAAAGCGGAAGGCCCTGGGTTTTGTGATCAGTTATGAAACCCATGAGAACTGAGTAGACATCACGGATGGATCACACTGTGGTTATCCTGTTTCTCAGTGTTTTCTCCCCCTTGCACTAGCAGGCAGGTATTTGTTTAGTAGGCCAATGTTAAATAAAAGCCTTCATGAAGGCTTTCCAGGTTCATCAGGAATAATCAGTCTGTGATAAGTCTCCTTCCCACTTTCAAACTGAGAAAGTGAAGCAAAAGAACAATTAAAGTGTCCTGTTTAAAGATCACTCAGATAATTAGGCACTGTGCTCACCAAATGGGAGAAACTTACTGCTTTGCCCTCTGGGGAATCAAATGTCAGAAATTTGAGGTGACAATCTGTCTCCAAGGGTCGGTCCATATCGTAGAGTTCTCCATTTACTTCAGCAGCCACTGCGGTATCAGCCAGTGTTAAACTGTAGCAGTAGGAGGGTAGTGGGAATGAAGACAGAGTGTTACAATCCATAGGGCAGGAAGCTGATCTCTCTCAGCAACTCTAATTTGTCAAGTGGAAATAAGTTTCCAGAGCAGTAAGACCTACAATTTCTTTTCCCAATGTCTCCATTGGGAAGGGCAGAAACTCTTGAAACTATGAAGATAAATCCTCAAGAAAAAAAAGCCCCCACCCTACCCTCCATTTTAAAGAGAGGTCTTGCTATATGGCCCAGCTGGCCCTGAATTCTGAATCTCTTGTCTCTACTTTCTGAATGCTAAGATTACAGGCCTATAGCACCAGGCTTGCCAAGAAGGGCCATCCAAGCACAGTAGTTCACACCTGTAATCTCAGCACTTGGGAGGCCTAAGCAGCAGGGTTTTCCTAAATTCAAGGCCAGGCTGGAGTGAGGCAGTCTCAATAGAGGGAGTATGGAGCACAGTCCTTGTGTGGAGTGGTGTTGCTTTGGAAGTCACCACAAGGTGTGGCTGGGTATTAGCACTCTTCTGTGGCCTGAGTTACAAAGGCGCACTTTTTTTTTTTGCCCTCTTTCTTTTTCTGACTTCCATGACAACTGAAACCAGCAAGGCTTTATCCTCTTCTCTCCTTGCTCTATTCAGGGCAGCTATTGAGATTTACAGCGTGCCTGCCCTGGAAGTTTTTCTTTTAAACTCAAATAAAATTGTCCTCAAAACTTTAAATTAAAAAAAAATAAATAAAAGATAGGGGAGAAGACGTCACTCAAGAGAGTGCTCACTCAGATGCAAAACCCCCTGGGATTCATTCCCAGCATTATATAAACTGGAAAGGGTGGTGCACACCTATAACCTTAGAACCCAGGAAGTGGAGGCAAAGGATCAAGACAAGTCAGCGCTGGGGTGCCCACAGTGTTTGTGAGCTCGTACTGGTGCTCGCATCCAAGCACCATCAATCGAGTTCAATCCCTGGAATCCACAGAGTGGAGGGAGAGAACTTACTCCCAAAAGTTGTTCTTTGACTTTCGCATGCACATTGTGGCTTGCATTTGTGTGGACATGTAGAGGCACACATGTGAGCATTTGGAGAAGGGTGTGTGTGTACACATACACACAGAAATGTAAAAAAAAAAAATCTTATTTTATTTATTTATTTTGGAGACAGGGTCTCTCTACACAGTCCTGGAAGTCAAGGTGATCTACCAGGCTGGCCTTGTCTTCAGAGATCCACCTGCCTCTGTCCATGAATTCTGGGATTAAATGTGTGCACCACCACACCCAGCCAAAAAAATTTTTTTTTTCTTTTAAAAAGATGCTTTTCTGGGGGAGTAGGTGTGTATTCTTCCTCGGGAATCAACAGTCACACCTTTAGAACAGGGTCTCTCTTTGGTGAAGAGCATCTGCAGCAGGCTAGGCTAGCTGGCCCGATAATGCAGGGATCTGCCTGTCTCCGACAATCCAGTTCTGGGATTACAAGCACATGTCACCACACCCTTTTAATTTTTGACCTGAAACTATTATTTCGCTTATTTATGGGTGGGGCACACATGTTAGTGTGTGTGTGTGTGGGGGGTCAGAGGACAATTTTTAGGAGTCAGTTTCCTTCCACTATGTGGATTGTAAGATCAAATTCAGATCTTGGGTTCTTATGTTGATGTGGAAATCAATTAAATGACTGACTGACCCCCAACCCTAACCCTTCCCCTGCCCGAAGACTACACCTTTCAGATGGGAAACAAAGAAAAAGAAAAATATAAAAAAAAAAGATGCTTTCTTTTCCTGACCGGGTGCAGAAAAGGACAGAAAGATAATTCTTATAGGTAGAGGATGGCTTGATACCTGATCTGCTGGGCCAGTTGGTAAGGAGTTGTGTTCCACGCAACAGCATCTACCTTCTGGCCTTCAGGAAGTGTTATCCTAATAGCCCGGGATTTCTTCTGTGTCATACTTGCTAACTTTTTCACCTGAGCAGTCCATAGCTCCTCAAAAAGGCCAAATCGTTCTGCCAACCAATGTGGAGGAGCCGGTACAGAGGCCTGAAGGGAAAGGCACGTTAAGAGGTATCACGGGGCTTATTTCCACTACTCTGGAATGGGGGTGGTAGGGGTTATGGGTGCTTAAGAAGCATTGTTTTTAAGGTGGGTACTGAGTGACACCAGGTCTTAAATTGGGTGTTCAAAGGGACCACACATTTCCGAGTGGGGCAGCATGGTCCAGGAGAGGCTATACAGCCTGCCCCACTTGGACTCTCGTGGGCTACAGAGTTGGGAGCTTGGCGTACCTCGCGCACTGTGTGTAGCTCGCAGCAGCGGAACCCTGGGAGTGGGAACCCAAGCCGGCGCCACCTCAGACAGAGACCCATGCTGCCTCAAGTCGGTACCTCCATGCTCAGATCACCGCTTCTTCCTCACCAGGCTCCTCATTGGCTTCTGAGTCAATAAATTGCCTTCCTATTGGATAACGTAGCCGCCACTCTGGTCGGGCACCACCCCCCAGGAACTCCTCCGAGGCACGACCCACACAGCAGCGGCCGCTCTCGGAAAGGTTCCGGTTGACCGGAAAGTGGAAGCTGTTGCACACACCTGCAACCACGGCGCCCAAAGTGACCGGAAGGCGTCCAAATTTGAGGATGGGGGGGCATACCTCCTGGGGGCAAGAATGAGAGAAAAACAGGAAGAGGAAGTTAGCCATTTTCCTTTAATTATAAAATTTATTAACCTTCCTTAAAGCTGACCGTTGTGATCATAAAAAGAGAAATAGGTGTAAGAATATGTTTTATGGGGTGTATGATGCGGTGTGGGGGAAGAGGGTGCTTACGCGGGCCCATGCAGAGGCATCCCTTGCCCCTGAGGGATCACACACACACCGGTATAGCATAGAATAGTTTATTTAGGACATGGGGAAGGGAGTTAAGAGGTTACTAGAGGCAGAGAAAGGCAGAGAGAAGGAGAGAGTAGAGTAGCGGCCGGCCATGACCACGTGGAGAGAGGGGGGAGCAAGAGAGCAAGAGTAAGAGGGACAAGAAGCCCCTTTTACAGTGGGCCAGGCCTGCCTGGCTATTGCCAGGTAACTGTGGGGTTGGAGTCCAGACAGAGTACCAACACAGATGAGAAACAAGCACAGACACTGGAACAAAATATCTAGTGTAAATCCTGATCTGGCATTAGTCAAGTAGTTTTTTTGCAAACTTTCTATAATATCGATTTTTCTTATCTATAAAACAAGAATAAAAATATCTGTTCCAGCTGGGCAGTGGTGGTGCACGCCTTTAATCCCAGCACTTGGGAGGCTGAGGCAGGCAAATTTCTGAGTTTCGAGGCCAGCCTGGTCTATAGAGTGAGTTCCAAGACAGCCAGGGCTACAAAGAGAAACCCTGTCTCAAAAAAGAAAACAAAACAAATCTGTTCCAGTTTACATAAGATGGAGGTACATCTTACATCTTCTGTAAATTGCTCAGCTCAGCGCTTGGTATATGAGCACCAGCGGCAAGCCACTGTTATCACCATCGAATGTAAATTCTAAGACTATCTTAGCGGCCATTCCTTTGCAGTCGTGGTGGATGGACTTTAGAGACCTCTTAATATCACAGATGTGAAATTTAATTAATCAATCATTATTGTGTAGATGTATATGAAGAATCTTTGAAGGCATGGGTGGCAGAGTTTTGTAGGTCAGATGCCACCTTTCTGTGGCCAGTTCTGTCCTTTTACCTTACATTGGTCTTAGGGATCAAAGTCATGTTGCCAGTTTTGGGCAGCTAGTGCCTTTTTTCTGCTGAGCCATCTTACCGGTCTCAGATGTGGAATTTAAAAATCACAGAAGGTAGTTTAAGGTCAAAAACGTGAGTGCTGATGAGTTTGAGGTATACACTCTTTCAGCATACCTTGTTCTTTCTATAGTTTACTTCCAATAAACTCCCCAACCATCTTAGAGACTTCCAACTCTATCTAGTCCTCTGTTCCATAAATAATCCTTTCTCTCACATCACCACCCCAGTCTTCATCTTCCTTTATCCTTTCTTTTATCCCTCTCCATTAAATCTTGGATGCAGGGCTAGCCATATTAGCTTTACATAGTAAAAACAGAAACACGGTCAGATGCGTGGAGAAGCATAAAGGGAAATGAACTTAGCACCTGTTGAGGCTCAATTAGTCCCTCACCTGGGGGGGTGGGGACACTTAGTCCGTTCGCAGATTGCGGTGGTGATGGGATCATGGGGCCTTGTGGTAGAGTTGTCAGAACAAGCTGCTTAACCTAGGCTTCCAAAGAGGCCCAAAGTTCTGTCTGGGGAGGGCAGCTGACTTGAGTCATAGGCCACTCTGGGGGCTCCATCTTCTGATATGTTAGACATCCTGAAATACAAAGAAAGAGACTAGGCTGTGGGGAGGAAGGTAGGTGTGTGTGTGTGTGTGTGTGTGTGTGTGTGTTCTTGTGGTCAGAGTGCAGCATTTTAAGTAGCATTCAGAGAGAATGGCAATGGCAGACCTAGATTTTTGTGTGCCATTGTACAGAGGCACAGTACTGTCATACTGCAGACAATAGGAGGTGCTCAATGATTATGTTAAATATATACCATTCATGTTCCGACTAGAAACTTCAAAAGATAAAGATTTTTGACACAATTTTAAAAATTATTCTACAGTGTCCTTTTGTTAGGATCACAGAGGGATGCCACCCTGGAAAGACAGTTTCTTACTCATCCTTCAACATTTACTATGTGCAGTGCAGTGCACTGGGCTAATGCTGACTGATCAGCTACCACATCACGCAACTTGCAGTGGAGGAAGGAATGTGTTATTCCCTCACCCACTGTAGCAAGTCAGGAATGTAAGGTCATATTTGTTCTCTTTGTACATGCCTTAGCCTCAGGAGATGTTAAGCTTTTGGTCTACCTGGAAAACATCTCTGCAACTTTCTTGCCCACCCCACTCTTGCCTGCCAGAATACAGTACTATTTCACAATTCCATCTCATTCCCAGAACAACTCTGTCAGTCAGTAGTGTTCTTATACTTCCTTTAAACCCTGGAAAATGATCTCAAGACCAAATCCTAGTCTGTCCAAATCCACAGCCTGGGTTGCTCAGTCACATGACCTCTCTAAGGCCAGATAACCATAAAGGGTCATGCTTGCTAACATGAATTTCTTTCCTTTTCCTTCCTGAAGCACATGATCCAGACACTAGTGGCCACAGGACTTTTAGAATAAAGTACTTTCAAGAAAAAGTCAAGAAATGTGATGTCTCCTGACTCATCTCTACAGACTGGTTACAGTGAGGTCCACAGCACAATAAGGGAAATCTGCAATAACGGGTGAACTACACCCTTATCAAAAGTTAGAACCCCTCAGGTTTCCTCTACTCAGACCAGACATCCTCACTTGGTTGAAGTTTTGGTTAGGTTATTTATAGTTTTAAACTACTTGTAACTCTCTCCAATGAATACTTTTCATTTATTGGGTTCAGTACATAGTCCCAAATCCATTTTAGCTATTAGAAACAAATTCTGCTCACCAGCACCCAAAATGTGAAAAATCTTTGTCACTTTTCCCAAGGGACACTGGTGCTCAGAGCCTCAAAAATGAGAACTTCGCCACTCTTACAGCTCCAGTCTGTAAGTACATGCTGGGAATTCCGGTTTAAAAGATTCCTCAGTATTGTCTGTGGAAGGTATAACATGCGCAAGGACCAGCTGCGTTACAGGACTCTAACCAAGAAAAATATAGGAAGCATCAGATCCTTTTTCACAGACCAGTTGACAAAGGACTTGAACATCTTACAACAGGATACAAGAGGTAGAAAAGAAAAAAATTTGAGAACATTTGGTTTGCCGTGAACCTAAACAGTCCAGGGTGGGCTGTGTTAGCCAGCATCCTTTTGAACAGATGTGGCTTTTGTTTCCCAGTTGTCACTAGTGCCTCCACCCATATTGATATTCTCCTGCCTAGGTGAGAACAAAGGGATGAGGGACAACAGACAAAACCAGGAGGGGCTGTGACACAGTTTAGTGCTTATGAGGTCCTGAGTTCAATCCCAAGCACAAAATAGAAATCAAACCCCAAACAAATCACAACCCAATCCCCTTTGTCCTCCTCCCCCAAGGTAACTATAATTATGCGACTAAATAGATTCCAGTCTTCTTGTTTCCTGAAGTTAAGGAATCAAACTCTCAAACCCGGGGCCTTTTATATGCTAAGCAAATGCTCTACAGCAAATTAGCCTGCCCTCCCAACCCCAACTTTGTGGCTAAGGGGAAAAAAGTTTTCTTACCACAATTTTTTTTTTTAAATCACACTTCTTCCTTTAAATCATGTTCTCTCCTACACAGAACAGGATGTTTACTTTTAAGATGGCTCTTACAGGTGACCTTCTAGAAGCCTCATCTCTACAGCCTTGTGAGTTGTTCCTTAGCAATTGAGAATGGCAACTGATCAGACTTGTCTCTAATTACTCATAAGTATGAGAAACACCCTAATACCCCCAAACCCATTCTGATGGCGTTACTAAGTCTACACACAAGAGGAGGTAACTCATTCCTACTGTGTAGGACTGGCTTGAATAAAACCACCTGGGGGTGGGGGGGGCAAAAGCCATGTTTTCAACATGCTGAGACTAACAAGGAAGCCTAAAAACTGGTGCTTTTCCCAGGGTCGAGCAGTCAGCTAAGCACTGGGCTCTGAAACGGAGCCAGGTTCCATTGTCTCTAGTGTAGTACACTCTAGCAGTTGGGTGTGTTCCCCAGACTGGTGCCATTTCTGAGACCTTGTGACACATGGAACTTGACACATGAACTCAGGGCTGCTATTCAGAGCCTTCTACCCTACCAGTGACCCAGGCCTGGCCCAGATGTAGTGACTATCCCTTGTGATCCTTTTAAGCCGACATTCCATTTATTAAGCCTCACTGGGTTATGAAGGATGGAGTAAGAGAGAAGAGCTCTAAGTATCATTTCTGCATGACAGATCAACCACCAATACGTGACCAAGGACAGATACGGATAGTTGACCAGAAGGACCCATTTCCACATTCCTTCCAATTCTATGATTACTTTAAAAACGGTCCCCGAAGGCTGGGGATGTACTTCAATGGTAGGGTGCTTGGCACTGCAAGTGTTACAACGAAAACATTTTTCCCCCCTTGGTTCACGATTGTACACAATTATCTACATAGTATATAGCAACCACCCCCAGAGCACCGTGGTCTCACCCCACCCATGAAAATATAGAGGATCAAACAAAAAACCCAGGAGGCCATGAAGATCTTAAGAGGATCAGCTAGACTTCAGTGACATATATATACAAGAGGACAGCTGGAAAAGTTCGATGTGAGGGGAAAAGTTAACCACGCAACAAACAAAACCATATTTTATTAAGCTGGAAAACAAAATATTGGAGACAGTTTGTTTTTTCCAAGAAACTGGGAGAGGTAAGTGCAAGTGACTATGAAGAAAACATATGGGGTAGGGGTGAGGGTCCATGGCACATATGCCTCAGGTAGGTGGGTACACATACCTTCTTCTGTCCTTCCCACATACCCTCAGGTGAAAACCCAGTCTAGTGGCATCTTCAGGGCTATCCCCAGCTTTTCTTTCTGCATTCTGTAGCCTTTTCACCTTTGGCCCTGGATAGTCATGATGCATCTTCAATGGAGAAAAATTAGCATCTCTAACCACAGGTCTGTGCTACAATTCTGCAGTTTTGCCTCTTGGAGAAGTCACTTCTGCTTGCACTTACCAGAAAAGCCAAGGGCCCTTGGTCAAAGCCCCAATCTCAAAGAAAAATGTCAAACCTTTAGAACTAGTTATTTTATTAAATGATATTAATACACATTCCAAAAGGATTTCACTGTTGTTGCCTCTAAAGCATGTACTTATTTTCCACACTGAACACGTGAGAATATCAATCCAACATATCTACTAATTTTCTTTTTTTAAATCTTAACAGGTAACCCCACCAGTCAAAAATATGAAAGTGGGGGGGGGGAGGAGCAGTAATTTACAGCCGCTTCAAAAACTAACAGCTGAGGCCTAACTCCATCAACAGGTAATATTAGGACTGAGTGGATACTCTGTAGTAAGAAAGATGAGCCTACTCATATGGTCTAGATGGGCTTGCTGTACCACACTCATCATAAACACTGTTTCCGGGTTCAGAGAGGAGAAAAATCCTAGTCTGCTCATGATACCCTCCCAGGAGTCAAACCAAGTTCGGTTGACCTCGGGAGGGCAGAGAGTTTCAGGGAGGGAGCTCCCATTTGAGCTGAATCAATCCTCAGGAAATCCTTCAGGATCCCATTTGACGTAGCATCACTGCATTCTGTGTGGCACGAGAGTACTCATGTTTTTTGTGGCTTTACAGTGAACATCAAGGACCTTAGTGACAGCCACTCACCCTGCTTCATGACTCATGTCCTTGCTAAGACACACTATGTTGTGCATTCTTTAAAAAATATCTTGTTTATTTATTTATTTTTAAACTCAGGGTGAAATACAAAAGTCAGAGTATGGTACCGAGTTTAAATCACAGACACGGGAAGAATAAAATCCTTGTTTTATCTTTATGAATCCCAGAAATGTCTTTTGTTTCACTATATCACATATATACAGTTGTCTTCATTTACTGTTGTAGGAAGATTTCCTTAAAATATCTGACAGCTTCATACAACCCTCACTTCCACCCTGAAACAAACACACTGAAGATCTTGTGGCAAAAACAAAACAAAAAAATATCCCACAAACCCCAAGCCCTGGAAAGTCTTTGAACTGTACAATGCACTCCTGTCACGTGGTGGCCACTGTGCTTTTGAAGACAGTTATCCTGCGTCAACATTCCAGAAACCACTTTCCTGATACTTCCCTGTTTTCTTAGAAAATCAAATGGTCAGAGAGCCTTTTCAAGTAAACAGTATATTTAAGTTTAAATAAGAGCGGTAGAAAGAATTCACATTCTTTTATTCTAGACTGAAAAACACCCCCACTTAATTTCTGGAAAAAAAAAATCAGTTCTGAAAGTTACAATTTCCCTGCCCCCACCCCCATTCTCTCGGTTGATACTTTTTTTTTTACTAAATAAATGTCTTAAGACTCAATATATAACTATATTTCCCTTGCTTTGCTATGCTATATACCCAACCCCACACACGAGGTCATGATATCATGCATTTTTGTGGGGAGATCTACAAGGCAGAGGCTTGAGAGAGGAAAGAAAGAAGAACTGGCTCAAAACAGATGTGAATTCTGAGGATGTCTTGCTGCATCCTCACACAGAACACAGCTCCCAGGCTGTGTTGGACAGCCTTTCTTCAGGGGAAAAAAAAAGTGGTTTGCTTTGAGACAAAGGATTGTCTTTGACCACACGCTGCACTTCCCTCCATTTGCTACCCCACTGAGGAATCCAAAGCACCCCTTTACCTCCTTATAGTTCAATGTTAACTTGCTGGAATTCCTTCAAAAGCTCAACACATCGGTGCAACAAACCTAGCTGGAGATTATCAGCATGTACCCTGGTGCAACACACTAACAGAAAATCTAGTGTGCAGTATTTGCTTCCCAGATACAAAGACAGAAGCACTCCAAGCACTGTGATTGTCTTCCCTTAGGTTAGATGCAGAAACACAAACAAGCCTTTTAAGGCAGGGAAGAAAGCTCTCCCCTCCACGGCAATGACTCTGGCAAAACAACTAGCAGTTGCTATGAGGGTGAGGGATCAGAGGTGGGCACTGAAAGCACCAAGCTGCTATTTGCTGAGGGCTACCATGGATTCATCTTTCTCTGTAAAGACATGGCCAGCAATACCCACCTGTCTCTAAGACACACCTACACAGTATCCTATAAGGATACCACTCAATCGCCTGTGAAACACCGAGAACAGGGTGGATACAGGACTGAGATGGGGTCCAGGTAGGAAGAAACTATAAAGGCAAAATATTTTCCTTCCTCTAATAGTTAATGTTTGCCGAAAACCACCAGTTAGGCACCATAGTAAAATAAGCGCCTACTTAAATATTTAAGAAGGCAGGGATAACATTTTACCTACATTCATTATCAATTTAGTTAGAATAACTAAGGGAGAAAACGTAAGGGAAAGCAGGAGACAAGGACTCAGAATAGATATGGAGAACCATCAAATGTTCCCCTTGTCCTTGGTTACAAAGGACAGTTGGTCACAGAGCGCCACTGAATGATCCCCCCCTGGCTTTACACACTGTGATCATTTCCCATGATCACATAACCTTGAAATTTTAACCTTGAAATATTCATTTTAACCTTGAAATATTCAGCTTTTTCTTTCAACAAAGAAACTTTTCTTTTTTCTTTCTTTTTGAAACAAAGTTCCACTATATAGCCCAAGCTGGCCTCAATCTTGCCACTCTCTTGTCCCTGCCTCCCAGTGCTGGGGTTGTGTGTGCTACCACATTTACCAAGAGAAAGCTGTTTACTACACAGAATGAGTTTGTACTCCCTCAGAGTCACTGCCTGGTAATAGTTCAGAGGAGGTTGCTTTAAAAAGCAGAATAAAGTACTCCATTTCAACACACCTTTAGAATAAAGCAAATAAACCCTACAGGCCCAACACTGCCACGTTTTCCCTCTGCAAACACTCTCAGACTTCTGCAGGGCAGAGAATACAAAGAGGGGAGCCAAGCTGGTTATAGAAGTTGCTTAGCTGGAGAGGGAAGGAGACGGGATCCTCCTACTGACCATCGGCAAGGCCGAGACCCAAATAACACCCCAACATTGCACGTTATTACCTGTACTGACCGAAGTTTTATTTCGAGTGTAAGTAAGTAATCTCTCAATAGATGGGATAAAATACTGTTTCCTCCCCACTCCCCACACCCCCAGCCAAATAATGTGGCTTTGGTTATGTTTACTTGTGTGTGTGTTTTTAAAAGAAAAATACAAACAACTCGGGAAGGGTCCTAAGTGTGGAGAGAGGACTGGATAATAGCAACGTGTTACCATGTATGCTTTCTGAATTTGGAAGGAAGGCCCTTCATTACAAAAACAAAACAAAGCAAAAAAAATCAAGAGAGGAAAAACAAATTAAAACAAAAAAACCCAAACTGCTAGTGCCAATGCTCTCTAGACTGTTCAAAATGCCTTCCACAGATTTCCATCAGTACCTGGGAGGGAAGAATGGACGTTTTGGTGCAAAGAACGGAGGCCCTCTAACAAAAGGTGGCCTGGGTCTCTTTAAACTGTGGAATGGGTCTCTGCCGAGAAAAGCTTCCCTAGGCCGAAAGTCTGGCCGGGGACTCCGTAAAATCATACCACTCCGACCGATGGCGTCTCTGTGTGCAGGACCCAAGGGAAGGCCACTGCTGCTGGTGTTGCCTCCCCCACCTCCTCCAAGGGCTGGGCCCAGGTGCTCCAGAGGGTGGGAAGGCAGGCTCAGGCTCTCTCGTGCACGGCTAAGAGCAGGGCCATTGAGGTCCCGGGGTCCTGTCAGCACCCCAAAATGCTCAGCCATGGTCCCTTGAAGGAGGGAACTATGGTCCTTGGGAAAAACTGCCACGGCTCCAGTCACTCCATGCTCTGGCAGTGGTGGAGTTGGGAAAGGTACAACCCCAGAGTGGTCAACAGGGGGTGGAGGAGGGGGTGGAGGAGCAAAGGGGACACTAGTCCCTCCACTGCTAAGTTCCCCAGGGGGTGGAGGAGGGGGTGGAGGAGGGAAAGGAACTCCGCTGTGCTCTCCAGGAGGAGGTGGTGGGCCAGCATGGGCCAGAGACGCCTCCTTTGAAAAGGGGTTCGAAAGATCCACAGAGGGCAGATGAGTGGGTGCCTCTCGAGAGAAGACACCACCATGATCCTTAGGAGGGGCAGGTGGGGCAGATGGCGGCCCCACTGGCTCTCTCTGGAAGGGTGTCCCGTGTTCCAAGGGGGATGGGGGGAGATGATGCTCAAATGTTGAGTTGAAACTGTTGGAACGAAAGCTGGTGACACTCTCCTGAAACTGGGGTGCCCGTTCCTTGTATGGCGTTGTCTTAAAGCCAGTGAGGCCTCCGCTGCCCCCACCCCCAAGGGATGCCAACTCAGAGGCACTTGAGGGACCATTGTCAAAGGAGCTGCCTGGTGTGCTCAGATCAAACCAACCCACTCTTGAAACCTCACGCCCATGTCCTCTATTTCCCTTCCCAGGAACTCGTATAGACTCTACGGTCTGTATCGGTTCCCCTGACATCCTCCTATTAGCTGCGTTATGATAACCTAGAGTTTCTATAGGGGCCCCCTTTTCTTCTGTGCTGTCAGGCAAGTCTAAACAGGAGGAGGAAACACGAGTTTCTATTCGATAGTGTTCTTCCTGTTGTTGGTCAGTGGTGGGCAAGCTGGGCTGGGTGAGGTTTGACAGACCGACACCATCACTTGAAGTGCCCTTATTGGGGGTCTGGCCAAAATGCTTATCATCTGAGGGCTTGCGGGAGGCGTTTTTAAGCATATTCTTAAACTCAATCGTCGATGTGGTGGAAATCGTGGAGGCCAGGACTTTTTCCACGCCTGATGTGGGTGGGTGGCCCGCTGGAGCAGCAAGGGTATTCTGTGAAGAGAAAACGGAACGATGTGGGACTGAGTGAGGAGAGTCTGGGTACTGCGTCTGTGGCAAAGTGAGATGCCCAGCAGTAGACTGAGACAAGCCACTGTGGTTGGAGTCAGGGGTGAAAAATGAATCATTTTTACTTGGTGATGGTGACCGCTCAGACCCAGGTTCATTCCCTCTTATGCTGAAGGCACCAAATAGCCCAGGGGGAGATGAGAGACGGTCACAGTTCTCACTAGAGTCCAGCAGGGCCCTTACAGATGGAGGAAAGGCAGACTTGACCCCAAACTCTTGGGCCCTGTGGTTGTAACTAGACAAGATTGGCTGGTACTCAGTGGCATCAGAAAGCTTGCTTGACTTCAGGATGGATTTGGCTGGTTTCTTCTCTAGGTTCATCATGGCTGATGGTGGAGGCCCTGAATATTCAAAATCTCGGTAGTCCTCATCCTCCTGGAAGGAAGTATCTGGGAAGAGCTTTTCCTGTGAAGAGTCCATCAGTGGTGACGGCCTCTCAACTCCACCAGAAGGCTGCTTGTAGGGAGAGTCATTGCCCAGGCCAAAGGGTCGATATGTAGACACAGAATTGGGGAGCTCTTGGGGGTAGCTTTCATCTCTTCCAGGAGGTGGCGATCTTGTACTGCTGGGTGTTGAGGAACCAGGGCTGATGATCTTAGACAGCAGAGACATAGTGTCTACACTGCTGGATGTGGGCTTATCCATCATCTCATCCTGGGTCGGTGTCCCACTCCGTTCATCCCGAACAGGAGTTCCATCGATGCTGTCAACTGAAGTGCTCGTGGGAGCACGTTGGAAATCCGCAGAGTGGCCCTCTGATGGGGCACTGGATCCCAAGCTGCTCAGGATTGGGATGTTTAAGTTTAAGCCACTGAAACCAGGATTACCTTTTAAGAAGTTGTGGATCTTCATTTCCAGGCTTGGAGAGGTGGACTCTGATTCTGGCTTTGGCTTGGAGACCTCTGAGGACTGGCACATGGCGACTTCAGTAGGTGGAGCAGCAGGGGTAGTACTGTGGGTACCTGTAAATCCTAAAGAACTGGATGGTAGTTTAAAAGTAGTGCTTGGGAGCACTGGGCTCTGCCCAACTGACGCCTTGCTTGCTGACGTCGAAGAGACTTCAGAAGTTGAAGAACTAGGGGAATAGTTGAAGCTTTTGGAAATAAAAGACTGGGTACTGGAGAGCAGATTTCTCCCCTTTACGGCAGAGCCTGTGGTGCTGGCAGGGGAAGCTGCAGTGCTCTGGGAAGTAGCTTCACTGGCTGGCAGAGGGTTCCCAGTAACACTCTGAAGTAAAGATGACAAGCCTGTAGAAACACAGATTAGAGGAGTTAAAAAGAATAACTACCCACATTATAATGAAAACAAGGCAGGCTTATTAGATGCTATCACTCACTCTGGTGGGAACCAGATAGACTTTAAAATATGAAGTTAAAAGGAAACAAAACAGGCAGTGCCTGAGACAAAAAACATAACAAACAAACAAAAAAACCAGGTCTATTTATCAATCTAAGACAGCAAAGCACTCAGATAGTCCTAGAACAATCCAGATGCAAGTACCATAATAAAAGGAAACAGGAAAGAAAGGGATTTTTAATGTCAGAATCATTCACAAAGCGGCAGAGGAAAGGACGCAAACTCTTCCTAACACGACATTCTAAGCCAGCGTCTGTGCTTAAGCTGTGGAATCTCTCAAAACACAAATGGACATTCCCATCTTTCCACCTTGTAGTTTACGCCAAAACGTGAGCAGGCACAGTTGTTCTCAAGAGGAAAACAACATACACAAAATTTCAGCCTGGCATACTTTTTTTCAACAAGTTTCCCCCTTGATCAACGCTTTTATTTTGCATGTGTATGGGTGTTTTGTCCTCATGTATGTCTATATACCACATGCAGTCCTGGTGCCCAAAAAGGCCAGAAAAAGACATTGGATCCCTGGAACTGGAGTTACAAACAGTTGTAAACTGCTATGTATGTGCTGGGAAATCAGACCCAGGTCTTTTGGAAGGACACCAGTGCTCGGATCCAGCACACCATCTCTCTAGTCCTCGATGCTACTATGTCTTGAGACAGGGTCTCACTGTGCATTCCTATGTGAACTGAGGGAGATCCACTAGCCTTTGCACAACCTCCTATGTTCCCACCCCATGTGTAAAGGCGTGAATCACCACAGCCAGTGACTGGAATTATTTTTTTAGGAACAACATTTTCTTTTAAAATTTTATTTTTACTGTGTATGAGTTTGTGCATTTCTACATGTGCCACAGTGTGCATGGAGTGGTTAGAGGACAACTCTGTGGGATCAATTATTTCCCTTCACCTTTATATGGGTTCCAAACTGAACTAGGTCATCAGGCTTGTAACAAGTATGTTCACCCACTGAGGCATTTTTGCCCACCTTCTCTCTTTAAAAAAACATTTATTTTTTTTTTATGTGTATGAGTATTTTGTGTGTGTGTGTGTGTGTGTGTGTGTGTGTGTGTGTGTGTCTATCTATCTAGTAACCATTGAGACCAGAAAAACGGTATCAGATCCCCTTATCCAGGGCTGGGAACCCGCCGAGTCCTTGGCACGAGCAGCAGGGCTCCCAAGTGCTAAGAACCTCTCTGGCCCTGTCCTTTTTGGGTGGGAAGTTCTTATGTAATCCAGGCTGACCTCAATTCCTTACGTAGCTAACAGTGGCCTTATAAACTTATCCTCTTGGTTCCACTTTCTAAATGCTGGTAGCCCACTGTGTAGACTAGTTTGGCCTTGAATGCATGGAGATCTGCCTGTTTTTATTTGTGTGTATGTTTGTGTAGATGTGGAGGACAGAAGACAGTAGATATTCTAGAGCCACAATTTAGAAAAAGAGCCAGGCTGTGGTGACATATGACTTTAAAACCAATACTCCAGAAGCAGAAGACGGCAGATCACCATGCATTCAAAGCCAAACTCGTCTACATAGCATGCTCAAGGTCAGCCAGAACTATGTAGTTGAGACCCCACCTCAAAAATAAATACATAAAACAGACAAACAAGCCAGCAAGCAAGCCAGAAGAGCGGCTGAAGCAGGCCCAGCAGTTAAGAGCATTTTCTGCTCTTCCAGAGGATCCAAATTTCTGGTTATTTGTCTTTCTGTGTCTAGCTTACCCTGCTTAACATAATGGTCTCTAGTTATACTCATTTCCCTGCAAATACTGTATTTTTCATTTTCTTCATATGGTTAAATTAAATCCAAATGAGCATATGTACACACTTTAGCTATCTGTGGATGGGTACTGAGACTGGTTCCATTTCTTAACTGCTAAAGGCAACAGAACCTCTGTGGGTGTGTTGAGTTCTTCAAATGTAAACTAAACTTGAGTCTTACCAGAGCTCGATTTTCAGCATTTCTAGAAAAGTTCATCCTTACTTCCATGGTGGCTAAAATGTTTACAAACCCACAGTACTGGAGACAAACTTTATTATTATTCTTGCTTTTGTTTCACATGTGCAGGCAAGGACTTTACACTAAGCTGCACTCCTGGCCCAGGTGGATCTTTTTGAGGCAGCCTTGTCTATACACCACAGTAGTCTAGCACTTTCTCTTTAGCCTACACTGGATAAATGATGATACTTCTGCTAGTATGACCAGGTAGCAGTCACACACACTATGTCTACCCTTTGTGTATTTATTCTTTTGTTTGTTTTTTGAGACAGGGTCAGTCTCACTATATAACCCTGGCTGCCCTAGAACTCACTGATTAGACCATGCTGGCTTCAGACTCACAGAGATCCACGTGCCTCTGCTTCCTAAGTGCAAGGTTAAAGGCATACAGTACCATGCCTATTTATTTACTCTGTTTTCTCAAACAGGCATTTGCTACACAGCCCAGGCTAGCCTTGAAATCATAGCAATCCTGACCAAATGCTGGCATTACAGATGTGAGGTATGTAAGACTTTTAAAAAAGATACTCAGTGCAAACTGTGGGGACATGTTCTTCCATAGACTACTGCCTTTTCAAAGATAGTGACTGTCAAGTCAGTTTGATGGCTCAATGGCTAAGGCATCCGATGACAAGACTGATGACTTGAGCTTGCTTCTCAGCATCCACATTGTAGAAGAGAAACAATTTCTACAAGTTGTCCTTTGACCTCCATATGCATAAAGGCACATATAACCCCTCCTCTATAAATAAGTGAACTTAAGAGACAGCTGTTACTTATATTTTGTAAGACAGAAAACTTTGTCACTTTACTACATTTCCTTTACCTCAAAAAGTTGTGAAATCTTTTTTTTTGTTTGTTTGTTTTGAAATCCGTCAATAGGACTGTGGATGACAAAAATGATTTTTTTAAAAGACAGGGTTTCTCTGTGTAGCCTGACTGTCCTGGAACTCACACCGTAGACCAGGCTGGCCTCGAACTCAAGAGATCTGACTGCCTCTGCCTCCTGAGTGCTGGGACTAAAGGCGTGTGCCACCACCACCACCTGGACAAAATTTTCTTTCTTGTAATAAACAAACAAACAAATTTTCTTTCTTGTAATAAATAAATAAATAAGGAAAGAAAGAAAGAAAGAAAGAAAGAAAGAAAGAAAGAAAGAAAGAAAGAAAGAAAGAAAGCCAGCCAGCCAGCCAGCCAGCCAGCCAGCCAGCCTTTAAAAACTATACTCTGTGTATATGTGCGTATGCACGTGAGATAGAGAGAGAACAATTTGAGGGAGTTGGTTCTCTTCTTCCACCATGTGGGTCTCAGGTCTCTGGTTTGGCAGCAAGTGGCTTTACCCACTAAGCTATCTTGCTAGCCTCTGAAAGATTTTTGTTTACGGTGTTTGAGTGAACATGAGTATTTATGTTCTAGCATACTGAAAGGTTAAGAAAAATTCCATCGGGCCAGACAGATGACTCAGTAGTTAAGAGCACTTGGCTGCTCTTCCAGAAGTCCTGAGTTCAATTCCCAGCAACCACATGATGGCTCACAACCATCTGTAATGGGATCCGATGCCCCTCTTCTGGTGTGTCTGAAGGAAATGACAGTGTAGTTACATAAAACAAATAAGTCTTTCAAAAAAGGGAAAAACTCCCATTTTTTTTCCCTACAAAAATGGAATCTTTTCTTTTTTTTTGCATGATCTTTCTGTGTAGCCCTGGCTGACCTGGAACTTGCTAGACTAGGCTGGCCTCAAATCAAGAGATCTACCTGCCTCTACCTTCCAAGTGCTGGAATTACAGCATGCCACCACACTTGGCTAAGAGTTCCACTTTCTAAAAGCAAAAGAAAGGTGACCAACTCTGCTATTCCATAAGGAGTTATTTCTTGTGTTTTTATTTCTCATCCTGTTAGAACACATTTCTTCAAATCCTATCTGACAAGAAGGACCACATGGAACTACTGTAGCAATCTGAAGAGCAAAAAGAACTCTGTAGATACCATACTGCATCTATGTGAGAAACTAATATGCTACTTTCTTTCTTTTTTTTTTTTTTTAAGATTTATTTATTATATGTAAGTACACTGTAGTTGTCTTCAGACACTCCAAAAGAGGGAGATCTTATTAAGGATGGTTGTGAGCCACCATGTGGTTGCTGGGATTTGAACTCAGGACCTTTGGAAGAGCAGTCAGTGCTCTAAACAGCTGAGCCACCACTCCAGCCCCACTTCAAGATTTTCTATATCTATAGGATGGCAACAGAAAGGGAGAAGTCAAAAGCATCATAATCTCTCGAGTTGTACACGATAAGCTGTTGTAGATTATTATCAATATTTTTTGCTTTAAAAAAAGAAAAAACACAGATGCAGTGTACTCATATAAATAAATCTTTTGAAGGAAGGAAGGAAGGAAGAACGAACAGCGATATCCCACTGCAGCAAAGGCTAGTCTGGTCTGTAACTTGGGATCTAGTCTCCTAAGACTGGGATTACTGGAAACATCAATTCTTTATTGCTAGATCCAATTGAGAGTGGTTTCAGAAGACCACCGGATAGTATTTAGTTCTGTAAAATAAAACTCTTTGAATGACTATTGAAGAAGCAATAGTAATAGATTGACGCAGAACAGTTCAGGAACAGAAAGTAATAGCTGTTTATACACTCTACTCATAAGGACAGGGTTCCTCACCTTATTGCTGCTGATATCCTAGCATAGATACATTTTTATGGTTGGAGACTATTCTATGCATTATAAGATATTTAACGGCATTTCTCTGACCTTGACCCATTAGTGCTAAACAGAGTATCTGTCCCAGTTGAAACAAACAAAAGGATCCCTAGTCATTGCTAAATGTCACCTAGAATTCCCTGGCTTTAACAATGATGATACTGTTCTGGTATTTACAATTAAGTGCATAATTTTACTTAAATGTTTAAGAAGGGTTGTGTCAGAATCTGGAAAATAAGAACTGAAATTTCAAATATGATCCATGTCAAATTGAAGTAGTTTTATGGCCAACTGAGGAAGCCAAACAAAGTTCAAATGAGGCAGAGACACAGACAGAAGGGAAAAAACAAGATACATATATATGTTATATATGTTATATTTGATATAGGTTATATATTAAACTCAACACACGCACTACCCTGCACTAAGGGCTCGGGTTAATGCAAGCCCCAGTAGTGCCCTGCTGCTGGATAGAGTACTAGCTAACCAAGAAGTCTAACTTCTAGTCCCAGCTCATCACACATCAGACAGACACATTACCTTATCCAACCACATCACCTCATGAGCTTGATTTCCTTACCTGAATGAGAGAATGTTACTAGATATATTAAGAGTCTGGTTTAGTGTTGACATTTTCAATTCTATAACTGCCACCTCATAAATGATAAGTATAAAGACAGTAATGAATTAACTTTGGATTCCTCAGAAGTAGAATTTAAGGTTACACTGGAGACAAACATTCACAACTCAAGTCCCTCTGGCACAAGTCAGTTTACCTTGGAGTGCAGGGGCTGACTGTGTCTGGGTTTTAGAAAGAGCAGAGAGAATGCTCTCTGGGGTGATCTCCACCTTTGACAGGATATTTGCCAGAGGGTTGTGAGATGGTGTGGTGGCAGGCACAGGTGTTTTCAGGCCACTGCTGAGGTTGCTGGGACTGGTAGGAGTTCCTGGAGAAGGTCTTGATGCAGAACTGACCCCTGGTGGCAGAAAGATGAACTCAAGAAAATGCAATACTCAATTCATGACACTTTGCACTCAATGAAAGATTGTTTAATAATAATTCTGGTGACGGATCCACAAATAGTGCTCATTTTAACACATACAAAGAAAAACACCTGAAAATATGAGCTGTTGTTTCTTTTGGAATATTCTTCAAACAAACAAGCACATTCCTTGCTTTTCAGAGTGGCAACCAGAACAGATCAGGCAACCTGCTTCTGCACCCAGGGTGCCCAGAGGATGCAGCAGGGCGACTGGATCAGAGGCACTGCCACTGCAGAGCGCTGTCACACATCTATGTGAGTGACAAGGGTTTTTCTCTTACACAGCCTTTAAAGTAACATTATACAAATAAACTCCTTTACACATTTACACTTCAAAACACTGGGTCGATTATCAACAAAGTAAAAAGGTAAATGCAGACACAAGAAAAACATTTGATTTCTTAAAATATGACAAAAACCACTATGAACAGATGTTTTACAAAGAAATGTAAATGAACAAATAAAAAAATCTTTAATTAAAATATAGATATTATTTTTTCAAGATTGAACGTGACAATGAAAAGGGTTAGGAACAATTAAATTTCCAAACACTAGGTATATAAAATAGTATACTCCTAGATGACAATTTAAAAAGCTACATGCTTTCTTTTGGTTTGGTGTTTTTAAACAGGGTCTCACAATATACCCCAGGCTGGCCTTCAACTCTTACTCCTCCTGCTTGGCCTCCTCAGTGCTCGTTACAGGTGGCAGCACATCTAGTTCACATGTTGATTATTTCTCCAAAATAATTCAGTGGGCAGGGCACAGACCAGACAAAATGTGTCTACATCTATCCTGCACTTGCATGTCGTGCATTGTCACCATTACCATGGCTAGAGTGTAGATAATCGGGTCAAAGGGGAGTTCTGAGGAGTCACCTCTCTTGCCACCTTTACACAGATCCTGGAGATTGAGGATCATCAAGTTTCTGCTAGACTGGTTGCCACTCCCAATGTCTACCCGTCAGTACTCACTCTCAACAGTGGGCTTAGACACACAGCTAAGTCTGGTTGTTCTATGGGTGCTGGCAATCTAAACTCAGGCCCTCATGCTCACGAATCAAGCACGTCACTCACGGACCATCTCCCTACCCATCTCCATCACTTTGTCCAGAAAGAGCCTCATGTAGCCCAGGCTCTCCCTGAACTCCTCATATCGTGACTCTTTTCCCAAATGTTGAGATTACAACTGTGCGCCATCACAACCAGCTGTTTAGATGAATATTTAATAACTAAAAATTTGTGATACATACTTAAGTTCTAAAGATAATACAATGTTTCAATTATTAAAAAAAGTATTCCAACTATTTAATCTCTCAAATCCACATACATGTATATACATAGGTGGTTTTCTTTGGTGTAGTAAGATTATTTTTTGGCTTTTCTGTCTATCCATTTTTAATGTATTTTTAATGAAAAAAATTGAAAGAAATTTCATCACTACCACCAACAAAACACCCACTTTGATGGTTCAATTGAAAAAAGATGGAAATCAGTGGTTTCATCATCACTGGGCTCACTTACCCGTATTTTTCATGACTGATGTTAGGCTGCTAAGGATGGAACTGATCTTTGCCAGATCCACATTTGCCAGGTTTGGCAAAACCAAAGTTGGGGAAGGGGACAGAAGTGAAGTGTTCAGAGGCTTTGGGAGAGGTGGTGCTGCTGCCGTGGGCACAGACGGTGGGGCACACGGCGAAGCTTTCGAGACACTTTCTGTTGATTTGGTGGGCACACCAGTGGAGACAGCAGGTTTCTCCACAGGTTTTTCTTTCCTGTCTTCCACTGTTTGAACAAACAAAGGAGACAATTTTATGACCTACTTGCTAGATTTTATGTCCAAAATGAAACATTTATGCCCCAATATTTCCTCATCCGAGGGCACAAAGCCCTACACCACTCACTTTATGCCTCAAAATAAACCAAAACAAACTAGCTCCTACCAGTCATATTAGGCGGCTCACAACACCCAGAAACTCCAACTTCATGGGGCAGATGCCCTCTGATATGCATACGTATGTATTCACATAGATGCACACTCATACACATAAAGAAATATAAGATAAGAGATCATCTATACAGTTTATGACCGTTCCCACCAATCAGCTGCATCTTACGTTCTAATGATTCTCTTGTACTCTGACTAGTGCAGCACTAAATATAAACATGGGTCCTTCCCCAACAAGAGTGAGACGCCAGGGGAGGTGAGGATGTTCAGGGAGAAAAAGATAGCCAAAAAGAAAATTAAATAAAGACAGCTGCAGCAGCAGTACCAGCAACAGTACCCCCTTAAATTCTTGAGATCATATTTTTACTTGCTATTTATTTGTACTGTTTTATGGAGATGGTGTTTGCCACAATGTGTTCTGATTTTTTTTTCCATGAAGAACTTTCTTAGTAACAAAAACTACACATACATTATTATTATTATTATATAGATTTATTTACTTATATGAGAACACTGTAACTGTCTTCAGACACACCAGAAGAGGGCATTGGGCCTCTTTTTTTACATATGGTTGTGAGCCACCATGTGGTTGCTGGGAATTGAACTCAGGACCTCTGGAAGAGGAGTCAGTGTTCTTAACTGCTGAGCCATCTCTCCAGCCCTCATACACATTATTATTTTGTTTCTATAAGTTGTCCAACTGTGAGTATAATGGACACTAATTATTTTTCAAAATGACTTCATGTATATGAGTTTTTCTGGTCTGTCTGTATGCCTGCGTATCGTGTGTATGCTGTGCATCAGATTCTCTGGACACTAGACTGACAAGACTGCAGAGGGCTGCCCCTGAGTGCTGGGAGTCTGGAAGAGCAGCCAGTGCTCCTACTGCTGAGCCGTCTGTCCAGCCCCTCGGTACTCATTTGAAACTGTAATGTTTTAAGTCTAAAAACTTTGGTTGGACTTGTTTTTCCCCTCACCCTGCTCCTCTCTCTCTCTCTTTTTTTTTTTTTTTTGGCTGGGGAATTTCTCAAGGCAGGAGGGTGGGGTGGGATGGGGACAGGGGACAGGAACCTAGGGGATTGGGAAGTGAGTATGATCCAGGTCATAATATGAAATTTCCAGATAATCAATAAAAATATTGTGTGTAAAAAACAAAACAAGGGAGCTGGAGAGATGGCTCAGCGGTTAAGAGCACTGACTGCTCTTCCAAAGGTCCTGAGTTCAAATCCCAGCAACCACATGGTGGCTCACAACCATCCATAACGAGATCTGATGCTCTCTTCTGGAGTGTCTGAAGACAGCTACAGTGTACTTACATATAATAAATAAATAAATCTTTAAAAAACAAAACAAAACAAAAAAAAACAGCTTATGACTATATTCCTCTTACTACTTTAAAGAACATAGTGAACATATTTAATTCAACAGAGGTCAAAGTATTTAATAAGAATAAAAGCGGATGCCAGATAAAAATCAATTCAGGATAGTTGTGAAAATGTAGTCAATAAACTGCAGCTTTTGAATTCTTTTTATTTAAATTATTTTTTTGATTTATTTATGTGTGTTAAGTTTTTGCCTGAATTCACGTACACATTTTTGCCTGGTGTCCATGGAGGTTACAAGAGAGAATGTCATAACTTGGAACTGGAGTTACAAGCAGTTGTGAATTGCTGTGTGGTGAACTGAACTTGGATCCTTGACAAGATTGGCAAGTGCTCCTAACTGCTGAGCCATTTATTCACACTAGTCACATTAAGAAGAAACAAAAAACACCTTAATGTTACAAATTCTTGTATTATAATTTATTCAATATATATTTTGTACAGTATAAAAATAATTTCTGAGCACTGGGCACACTGCCTGTGAAAGGCCCTGGTCTGATCTCTGTGGAAGACAGTGAGATAACCTTTACTTCCTCTATGTGCTGATCAACTGTAGGAACAATACCGAATAAGCTACTGCTTATTAACCATATCAGGCCTTACCAATGATTTTTGATCCATCATCTTCCACATCTGAGAGTTCCATGTCTTCCACATCACGGTTATCTGTCACAGGCTCAGGTGTGGCAGATTTGTCACTCTCCATGGTTGGTGACTGGGATTCTTCTCCTCCCATTCCCTGAAATGGAGACTCAGAACCAGTTGGGGAAGGAGCATCCATACTTGGAGAGGGGACTGGTGATTCCTCAGGATCAGGAAGGGTTGACTTCAGTTGATCCAGCTTCTTCTTCAGGTTGTTTACGCGGTTAGCGAAGGTTTTGTAAGCCTAAAAGAGAGAGAGAAAAATGCTTATTTTTTTGACAGAAGGAACACCGGGGTATCGTTTGAGAAAACTAGCACAAAACAAGAATATTACAGAGCACAGAGCAGTCTTGAGTATCTACTTCTGCTCAGTGAATATTACTACCCACAACTGTTAGAAATGATTTAAAAGTTTATTGTGTATGGGTGTGTATGATGGATGTGGGTGTGCAGGCCATGACACATATGTGGAAGTCACAGGAAAACTGGAATAAGTTCTTTTCTTCCATATTTATGCAGGATCCAAGGATCAAACTCAAGTCTCAACAGGCTTGTATGTTGAGTGCTTTGTATGTGCTGAAATTTTGCTTAATTTGATAGAAACACTGTATCAGTCAATTATTCACTAAAGTGGTTTTTGGTTTTTTTTTTGGTTTTTCAAGACAAGGTTGTTTCTCTGTATAGCTCTGGCTGTCCTGGAACTCACTCTGTAGACCAGGCTGGCCTCGAACTCAGAAATCCGCCTGCCTCTGCCTCTGCCTCCCAAGCGCTAGGATCACAGGCGTAAGCCACCACTGCCCAGCTGAAGAGTTTTACTTTGTCCAGATTTCCTCATTTTACCCATTTTTTTTTTTAAAGTCATGTTTCCCCAGGTCCCTCTTGTTTATGATAGTCTTGAAATTTCTTTGTTTCTGATGACCTTAACAACTTTATATATTTACCTTAAGAATTCTGAGGAATACTGGAAAGGTCAATTGATATTTATCTAGTGATTTCTGTCATGATTAGACAGAGGCCACAAGTGTTTCGGGGGAAGAACACAGCGCTGCTATTCTCACACACTCATCATGGCTGATGCTGATGCCAATACGACTTTACGGTGTGTGTACATGTGTGAATATGCACCATGTCCTCCCAAGAGAGGACAGCTTTCAGGAGTTTGTTCTTTCTCACCTACCCTGTGGATCCTGGGGATCAAAGTCAGGCCCTCAGGCGGGCAGGAAGTGTCTGTCTCTACCTGCAGAGCCATCTCAATGGTCTACTATCATCTCTTCAACTCTTGATTATCTTAAAGCTAGGTGCTTTTTAAAACCTTTTGTATGCAGAAGTCAGAGAACAAACTGTGAAAGTTGGTTCTTCCCCTCCATTGCTCAGCTGAGAGACCAAACCCAGGTCTTTGGGTATGGTGGCAGGTACTTACACACTAATCCACCTTACTCCTCCCTTTCCTTTTGTTTTGAGAGTCTTGAACTATCACATTGTAGGTATTAACTGTATTTGGCTAGATATTCAAAAAACATTATTTAAAAAGACACTAACTGGGTTGGAGAGATGGCTCAGCGGTTAAGAGCACTCACTGCTCTTCTGAAGGTCCTGAGTTCAAATTCCAGCAACCACATGGTTGGTTCACAACCATCTGTAAAGATATCTGACTCAATCTTCTGGTGTGTCTTCAGTGTACTTAGATACAATAAGTAAATCTTTTAAAAAAAACCACATTAACTACTATACCGGGCAGTGGCACATATCTATAATCCCAGCACTTTGGAGGTAAGAACACTGGCTGTTCTTACAGAGAACTTGGATTCAGTTTCCCAGAACCCACATGGTAGGTCACAACTGCTTGTAAATCCAGTTCCAGTAGATCTAACTCTTTCTGTCTCTGAGGCTACAAGGCAGACATGTTATGGTCATGTACATATACATACATATAGTCAACACTCACATACAAAGGCATGTGATTAGAGATATGACTCAGCAGTTAAAGAGCACAGACTGCTCTTCTAGAGGACACAGGTTCAATTCCCAGTGCCCACATGGGTGGCTTTTAACCATCTACAGATTCCAGTAGACCTGATACCCTCTTTTAGACTTTAAGGGCACTGCATGAAAGTGGTGAATAGATGTGCATACAGAGGCATATATTCATGCACAAAGTGAATTTTAAAAAGTAAAAATAAATAAAATCTCAAAAAATTCTTACAAAAGGGACAGGAGGGAGGGCAGGTGGGCATGGGGCCACATGTGCTAGAGATATGGCTCAATGGCTGAGAGCACTAGCTGCTCTTTCAGAAGTCCTGAGTTCAATTCCCAGCACCCACATGGCAGCTCATAACTATAACTGTAGTCCCACGGGATCCAACATCCTTTTCTGGTGTGCAGATGTACATGAAGATAAATACATATTATTATTATTTATACATAAATAAATCTTAAGGGGGGGGGGGCTGGAGAGAACACAAGTTTGGCATGGTGAAATATACATTTAACCCCAGGCAGAGGCAGGCCTCTAAGTTCAAGGTTAGTTTGAGGGTGAATCCTAAAATAGCTATGGCTACACACACACACACACACACACACACACACACACACACACACGAAAAAACCCAACACCAAAAAAACCTAGACAGCTGGAACCCAGAAGTAGGGGAGATGTCTCGCTGGACACAATGTCATGTAAGCCTCAGGACCTGGGTTCAGACACCCAATACCCACTTAAAGATTGGTGTGGTGACTATAACACAATGTTGTGGGTGGAGAGTCAAGACAGGACAGGAAGATCCCAAGGACTTCATGGTGAGCCAGTCTAGCTGAAACAGTAAGATCCAGGTTCAGCGAGAGATCCTGTTTCAGGTAAGAGGGCTGGAGAGGACCCAGGTTCATCCAGAACCACAGTATGTACATGGTGCAGTCATGCATGCAGACAAAACACTCGTACACCTAAAGTTAAGATAAATATGTGGGAGATAAAGAGAAGACACCTGAAGTCAACAACCTCCGGTCTCCCCATGTGCACACCCAGGCACTGCACACACACACACCTTCACACACAACACAGGAATACCAACATCTACTTGGATGGATTTGAAACTGTGGCCACCAGCAGGAGACCATGAGGAAAGATGGTTGATGGCAGTGGTGTTCTTTTCTCTGAGATTCAACTTTTGGGGAGCAGTGTAAAAACTTGAGTATCCAGACAAAGAAGACACAGAAAGTCAAGTCCACTAATGAGTAGGGCTTTAGCAGGGCTTTTAGGACAAGGACTCAAAGTTAGACACGCAAATGGCTGAGATTTTGACAAGAGGAAGGCAGAACTGAATTAACCACTTTTTGTTTGTTGTTAATTGTTTTCGCCTTCATGATATTTTCTGAGAGCCCAGGAAGCGCAGTTGATAAAGGTACTTGTTGCCAAACCTGATAACTGTAGTTTGCTTCTTGAAATCCAAAAGTAGAAGAGAACTGACTCCCAAAGGTCATGCTCTGATGTATACATGTCCACTCTCTCTCTCTCACATGCCACCCAGGAAAAAAAAAATTTAAAGTATATGTATGTGTATACACACACATACACACAAACACACAAACACACACACACACACGGACACATTTAGTTTCTTGAGACAAATTTCCCTGTGTAGACCTGGCTGTCCTAGAACTCGCTCTGTAGACCAAGCTGGTCTCGTATTCAGAGACCCACTTGGCTACACCTCCTGAGTGCTGGATTAAAGGTGTATGACACCACCCAATTTTTCACAGACCTTTGCCTCTCCCCATTTCCCTCTCTCTTCCTCCCTCTCTCCCTCCCCCCCTCTCTAAAACTTATATATACTGGATAATATAGTAAATACATATTTCAATAAATAATACATAAATTACACATATTTATTCTGGAGGTGGACATATGGGTAAGAGTATGCCACAGCAAACATATAGCAGTCAGAGAAAAAATTGGGGAAGCTGGTTTTCTACCATGTGAGTCCCAGGGACCGAATGTAGGTCATCAGGTTTGGCAGCAAGTGCCTTTACCACCCTTTAAGCCATCTCACCAGACCTTAAAATTGTTACAGTCTATGTATAGAGCCATATATGTTTCTAGTCTTAGCTTTCATTTCTATAACACTGTGAACTTCTAAAAGAGTAAACAGAAAGGAAAAAGAAACATTAAGTCATGATAAAAAAACAAAAGCAGAGGGATTAGTTACAATATGAGTTGTCATGGTAACTCATGTACTTTTGGAGGTTGGCGGAATCACATCTTGATAGCCGAAGCTGAAACCTTTTATTAAAACATTCTAGGAAATGACTGCATGCTTTCCTTGAGGTCTGTCCCCACAGGGATGAACTTTCATGTCTACGCCTGGTGTCTTTGTACGTGTGCATGGCTTGGGGAAAGGGCCATGACACCTTCTCCTCAGGAAAACTACTACTTCACTCCACCCTGAATTATCAAAGCTTTGCTTGTTTGACCACTTGCATTAAAAATTAATTTAAAAAAGTAATTAAAAATTACTACAGTACCTCTAGTCATTATGGTACCCCAGTCTTAAAAAAAAAAATCCTTGCAATATTCTAAATGTATAGGATACTACAGAAAAGTTAAAGAAATAAAGAAATACTAAGACACAGTTGTCAGGATGTGCATGGGGGTCAGTATATGAAAGTTTCATGTCTTTTTAAGAGAATAAACTTTTTAATTTATTATTTATTTTATCTATGTTGAGTACATTGTAGCTGTCTTCAGACACCCCAGAAGAGGGCATCAGATCCCATTACAGATGGTTGTGAGCCACCATGTGGTTGCTGGGAATTAAACCCCGGACCTCTGGAAGAGGAGTCAGTGCTCTTAACCGATGAGCC
Organism: Tokudaia tokunoshimensis; assembly: GCA_036184795.1. NCBI lineage: Eukaryota > Metazoa > Chordata > Mammalia > Rodentia > Muridae > Tokudaia > Tokudaia tokunoshimensis. Next base: position 64,701,473 of record BTHU01000003.1, on the reverse strand, counting down.
ATCTCTCCAGCCCCCAAGACCCATGTTTTCATCTCATCTACCAGCTATAATGTCTTGCATGAGGACACTAACTATAGATTCCAGTGCTCATGGTTGCCCTGTATAAGCACTGTCTGACACACAGGAAGTATTCACTATCAAACAGTGGAAATTACTTACGTTGGCTACCACTTTCACTTCCTTGTACTGTGCTTCATAGAAAATCCCAGCGTTCTCTAATGCTTCTGTTAGTGAGGGCCCATTCTTCACCTGTTTATCTAATCCATTCACAAATTCCTCTAGCTTGGAACTAGCTTCTTCAAATTCTTTGGAGAACTTCTTTCCACCTGTTTTATCTGAAAGAATGGAGAAAGTATTTATATCAAGATTAGAAAAGTAAAAAAGTTAATCCTTTGAGTAAAGTTCCTTTCCATACCACAGTTCTTACTGTTCTGTGACACTTTTCTTGTAGCCTTGGTGTGCAATTATTTTTGTTTTAAGAGAGTGACTATGTAGACCAGCCATGTCTTAAATTTGCTATGTATGTGGCCCACGATGGCCTCAAACTCATGATCCTCTGCCTCAGCTCCCCAAATGCTCAGGGCACTAGCACGTGCCAGCACATCTGTCTTTTAGTGTGTAATATTTCTAGCCTAAACTTATATTTAGATAGAGTTTCAAGAAGTTGTTCAGGCTGTCCTTTATCTTCTCCTGAGTGGTTAATACTATAGACTTATGCCACCAGACTATAAACCACATCTCCCCAACCTAACACACACTCTGCACAGATCGACAAAAACAGATCCATGTGAACTTGTGAGAGTGACTCCAGAATAAAGGTGTCTGTAATTAAGATAAAGTTTAGCTCAACTGGTTACTTTTTTTAAAACTTTTTATTTTATTTTATTTTATTTATATGAGCACGTGAGAAACTGGAACTATAGGCCAATGGTGGCGAGTCACCCAGAATGAGTCTTCTGGAAGGACAGCAAATATTCTTAACCACTGGACCTCTGTTCCATATCCTTCATTTTGCAAACATTCTCCATATTCTTCCTCAGGAATATCAGAATAAAGGTCCACTTTTTTCACTGCACTATAGTGCAGAATATTCTACAGTATGTCTCTTCCATGAGAAACTAAGGTTCAGAGAAGTTAAGTCATCTCTGGGGCATCAGACAAAAGTTCTTCACTTTTCTCTGCAAAGTGTGCTTAAAATCCAGCAAATGTTCCTTCCCTCGTGCCTGCTGAAATATGATGCTACACAAGGGCGTCCATGGTGTCTTTGCCTTTCATCAGCTATGCAAGGTGAGCAGCAGCTCGTCCCTACATGCGGCCTTAGCTCTCCCACGGGCATCACAGAGCTTTGTAGGATGCTTCTGCATAGTGATTAGGACTAGATTAGACGCCTTATGTTCATGTTAGTGAGGTGCAGAGGACAGGATTAGTGGATAATACTGAAGTCAATCTGATCATCAAGTGTATTATCACTTACTTCTGTTCTGCCAAGATATTTTGTTTACACTCAATGGACACACCCTTAGAAATATTACAAAGTAAAAGCCCAGGCATCTTGATCTTTGGTGACTAATGTGCGTTAGCAGATCTATGTCACTGTTGTAGAGCATAAGCAGAGCTGCAGACATCATTTGTGTCAACGTGAACTGTTTATAAATGGTGTGTGCGTGCGTGTATGTGTTAGCAGTGGCACACACCTTCCCTTCCCCCACTAGCTGTTAAACACAGCTACACAGCTGCCCAGTTTAGAACACATTCTTAGCCAAGTCTAACTTCATATAGATACTGTAAATGTTGTCTGAAGCAAAATGGGAACATTAAATGAATACCACAACCCTCAGTGACAGCATTATGACTTTGCTATGAAGTGTAGATTTTGTTCTTTGGAAAAAGCAGAGCCTGTGACCATTTTGTATGGCTTATCTAGAAATGTCTATAAATCTCATGTTCTAGTAAAATATTCTGTTATTCTACAAATAACTAAGTAAAAGAAAGCATAGTACAGGATACGAAAGGGAACAGCTAATCATCATTTACTCATTATTCTAAAGAAGCACATCAAATACATATTACTTGTATTTGTTCAAGCATTAGAGTAGAGCAATATCAAGTAAAAGATAATCTCTGACTACAGGATGCTTAGATTCTAATAAATTACGAATATAATTATAACTATTTACAATGTGAACAAGGAGAGGAATTAACTAGACTTTACAAGACGATAGTGTGATATTACTAAAGAACAAAACTAATGAACCACAAAGGGGAAGAACAGGTGATGGTTTATAATTCAATACAGCAAGAAAGTGAGAATAAGGGCTGGAGAGATGGCTCAGCAGTTAAGAGCACTGATTGCTCTTCCAGAGGTCCTGAGTTCAATTCCCAGCAACCACATGGTGGCTCACAACCATTTGTAGTGGGATCTGATGCCCTCTTCTGGTGTGTCTGAAGACAGACACATTGTACATTAAGAAAGAAAGAAAGAGAGAGAGAGAGAGAGAGAGAGAGAGAGAGAGAATAAGAATTTCTACATGAAGCCAGGTGTAGTGGTACACAGGAGGCAGAGGCAGGTAGTAGATCTTTTGAGTTCAAGACTAGTCTGGTCTACAGTGTGAAACCCTGTAACAAGCAACTCCCTACCCCTCAAATGAAAGAAAAATCCACAACCAAAACCAGGGGCTGGAGAGATGGCCCAGGGGTTAAGAGCATTTGCTGCTCTTGCAAAGGTCCTAGGTTCTGTTCCTAGCACTCTGATGATGGCTCACAACCATCCTTAACCCCAGGGGATCCAATGCCCTCTTCTGGCCTCTGTAGGCACAGATGTGAGGCATATACATACATTCTAGCAAAATACTGACACATAGAAAATAAAATAAATAAATCTTTTAAAACCCACAAAAACCAAAACCAAATCCCTACCCCTCCCCAGGGAAATTTACTTATTTACGAGGTTTATACAATCAAACTGCTAACTGGGAAATCAATGGAACCACAAGGATTCTGAAAATTGTTTTACCCTACCCCTTTAAACACTGTGGGTGATTCATCCCAGAACCACATCGAAAATTCTCTTTATGAGGCAAACTAGTCTGATTACATAAAAAGCAAAGATCAAGAAAGGAAACACTGAGCTGTTTTATTTGAAAAGATGTATCTGTTACCTTTTAGGCATTTGAGAGTTTCTGTGCTGCAGACATCCACTCTCATAGTTGACAACTGTTTCTCCTTCAGTTCTATCTGATCTTCTGAGCGTTTGTACATCAACAATTCTTCAATGAGGGCCTGAGACTGAACACAGACCACAGTCAAATTTCATTCATAGGATTAAATATTCTCTCCCCTAGATTCATCAGACTAATGACTAGCAAAGCCCTTAGGGGGAAAACTTTGGCTTTTCTTCAGAGCAACAGAAATTGACCTTTAATTCTCATGTCAAAACCATACTCTTAGCTACACCGTTACTTTTAGGTTCTGGAAGAGAGGATCTTACTGTGTAGCTCTGAATCTTGCTCCATAGACCAGGCTGGCCTCAAATTTGTTCTTGCTTCCTGAGTGATAGGATAAGCCTTTCACCATCACAACCAGTAAATTATATACTTTAAAAAAATAAACCCTTTTTTAAAATAATTAAACATGTTTTTAAATTCTACATTGATATTTAATTGGTGCAGCACATGGGTGCCATATTGCCTGTGCAGAGTTCAGCGGACAACTCTTGCAGGAGTCGGCTCTCTCATTCCATGTGTTTCAGGAAGCAAATTCAGGTTAGCAGGCTTGGTGGCCCTCCCCTGTCCCTAATTATTCAAGTTAATTTACAGATACAAGGCTAACACTGTAACAAGCCCTTACACCCTTTTTAAAATTAATTATATATATAGTGTTGTTCTGCTTTAAGAAAATTCTAATTTAGTAGTGCTGAATTTAAAAAGGAGGTTTCCTGCTATCATAAACAATGCACAGAGCTAAACAGGCAGCAGATGTTCTGGAAGGCTGTTTTTCCATTAGGAAAGCAGGTAAACTCTAAGCAATCTATTCCTGTTCTGGATTCTCTATGTACAACAGAGCAGAAATTAGTATAACAGGGATCTGACATCAGTGGTATACATAGTGCATTCTGTAACTTACTCGAAACTCAGCAACAATCTTAGATTTGAGAGCAGCTTTTGGATTCGTGGATGCTGTTGGATGAAATAAAAATTCATTAAGAATACAGCACAAAGACTTAACCAAATCCAAGAAAACTGAAATGTAGAGTTAAGGGTATACTCTGCAAACATACAGCAGCCATGCACACATAATCATAATATAATCCTGCAGTAAATTAACTATGAAATTTAACACTCCTAAATATGGCCAATAGAAAAATAAACTATTTGGATAAGTCTAACCAACTTACCTCCAACAGACTTGTTACATCCCCAAATTAATGATTTGGAGACACTGAGGTAGGTACATGAAGCACCTTCTCCTAGTCTCATCAAGTGTAAGAAAATCTCAGTATCCCAGTGTAAGAGTGTTCAGGAACAAGACAGCCAATTAATCCTGAGCACTGGCTGGAGAAGATTCTCTACAAATATCAAATCCCATCTGGTTAAGTTTGGATCATATTTTAGCTGTCTCAGTTAATAGCAACAAAGGTCTAAGCACATTATCACTGTGATTGAACTTTGGCCAAACTGATAGGTCCCGCTGTTCCTAAGCATGCACTGTATGACAAAAGGATGCCAGAGAACTCCCTTAACCATGGCGAGTATCACATGCTTGACGGAGCAAACATCCCAACTCTCTTGTGTCACCTCCCAATTCTCCACTGTCTTTCACCTTCATCCCTGCAAACTTTCCAGTTCTCGACAGACATTTCTCTGCTTGCCCACAACAGTCTATCGCATGCAGCGTTCCACTCCCTTGATATCATGCTGGGTAAATGGGGCAAACACAACGGGAGCTCCAGAGAATGTTTCTGGCCAAAATTGGAGGCCCATGTCTAATGTGGCAGAGTGTATCCCCAAATCTGAAGGCTTTCATGGCTCCCAGAGAAATGCTTCTCAATGCCTAGTCTCCTCTTGCGCTCTGTGCTGTAATGCCAGCTGCCTATAACTTCACAAATCTTTGAATGTGGGAATTGCCTGGGTACTAGCAAGTATTTTTTTTTCTTCTTTCAATACCCCAACTACTCCTGGATCTTCGCTCAATTAAACCCTTTTCTGTATTCCTTTAATAGTACTTTGTTTTGTTTTGTTTTTTTAAAGAAGTAACTTCATGCTGGCTTGATTAGTCTAAGTCACTGGGAGCCTCCCAGCCTGGAAAACACAGGCTTGCCCATGGTTTATGCCAGGAACGATGTCAAACGGTCTACATTTTCTTCTGCTCCAAAAGGAGGAGGTAACTGAACGTTAGTTGAGATTTTGTTCCTTACTTTGTGATTTCTTCCACTGCTTATTCGGTTGTTTGTTCAGATTTTCTTTCAGCTGCTTCTGAGTTTTGAAAGTGGTACCTGGAAAACATTGCAGTTTTTGCAGTCTGGCACTATGGGAAGCTGCTGTCTGTTCACTTCAGTGCCAAAGTTGTAGCATGAAAAAAGGCAATCCGTGACTGTGTAGTTTCTTTCATTTCTTTTCTTTCATTTTTATAAAAACAAAAAACAAAACCGGAAAATACCCACCAAATCTAAGAAGCTATTAAGTAAATATAAAAAAATATCATTAATGAAAGCTCCAATTCTGAAAAAAAAAAGTTAGATGCTAAAAATAAGTTACTTTTGAATAGAACACAAATTCATATGAAGGATTTAACAGCTTCTTAGAAGGTGTTCCTTTAAAACCAAATTTCTAGTGATGGTCTGCTAAGGGTTACAGTAATAATTACTATCAACTTCTATTCGGTGATTTAATTACTTAAATCTTATATGTAAGAACTAATTTACTTACACGCATATAAACACACACACACACACACACACAAACCCAAGAATAGATATATAACTTACTGCAAATCTAAGTCAAATGGAGATTACAGACTACTCAAGCATGCTCACCACCAACTTAAAAGCTGTGAAACTATGCCCAAACTTTCTCCAACAGTAAGAAGACAGAGCAGTATTTATTAAACATGGGCAATGAATACTCTGAAATACTTAATGAAAGCAAATACAGGAAAAGGATGGGTATCCTCACTTAACATGTTTGCTTTTAGTCGGCAGAGACAAAGATCTAACTCCCTAAGCCATCTGGTTCTATTTTGAGTTCAAACATTCATACATTTATACATTCAATTCTAAACAAATCTAGCCAGATTCTTCCACCCCCTTTAGTGTTATACAACAGAAAGAACTATAAGTACAGACAGAAACTGTAAAGACTGACTTAAATTCTTTTAGTAAAGAAAAGGAACTTACTTAAAGCTTCTCTCAATGCCACAATCATGTCTTCTGGGTACACATTTCGATCTTCCCAGATTTTAAAGATTCGTTCTATAGATTTAGAGACAGATGGATCCCTGGAAGAAAAGTAAAGTGTAAAAATGTTGATTTATGGGCTGGGTGTGATGGCGCACGCCTTTAATCCCAGCATATGGGAGGCAGAGGCAGGTGGATCTCCATGAGTTCAGTATGGTCTACAAAGCAAATTCCAGGATAGCCAGGGCTGTTACAAAGAGAAACCCAGTCTCAGAAATCAAACACAACATAAAAAGTTGATTTACCCTCAAACTGTTACATACTCAACAACTTACTATCACCTAAATTTCTTCTGTGTTATATATATTTTCAGTTTTAAAAATCTACTTATTTACATTATGTGTTTTGTCTGCACATATACACGTGTCACATGTGTGTCCAATACCCGAGGAGGTCAGAAGAGGATGTTAGATATCCAAGAACTGGAATTAGGGAAGGTTTTGAGTGTCCTATGGGTGCTGGGAACCAATCCTAGGTCCTCTGGAAGGTCAGCAAGAACTGAGACAACTCTCAAGCTTTGTATACATCTTTAAATATTTTTCATGTATTATTTATTTATAAGGAAAATGTCTTTACTCAACACTTTTATCAATGACAAAAATAATGCTACAGATATATAATAAACTTGTGGTGCTTATGGAATTCAAAGGTCTAGTCAATGCCTGAAACTATTAGCATTCCAAAGGATAAGCTGAATCTAACAAAATAATACTACGGGGCCAGAGAGACTGCATAGCAGTTCAATGTGTACTGCTCTTGCAGAAGACCCAAGTTGGGTTTCCAGCACCCATAATGGGCAACTTCCAACTGCCTGTAACTTCAGCTCCTGGGATCTAACATCTTCTTCTGGTATTCATGGACACCATTCCCCACAACCCATACACACACAGGGAAAAGAGATGTTTGTTTACTGTTCTTTCTTTCTCTCTCTTTCTTTCTTTCTTTCTTTCTTTGAGACAAGGTCTCACTCTGTAGCCCTGGCTGTCCTAGAAATCACTCTGTACATCAGACTGTCCTTGAACTTACAGAAAGCTGCTTCGCTTGCCTCTGCCTCCTAAATGCTGTAATCAAAAGCATGTATTACCATGTTTGGCATAAAAAGAAATTTAAATCAGGGGTGGGATGGTGGTGGTGCACAACTTTAGTTCCACCGCTTGAGAGGCAGAGAGAGGTGGCTCTCTGAGTTCCAGATCATCCTGGTCTAGAGAGATTAGTTCCAGGACAGGCAAAGCAACACAGAGAAACTGTGCCTCGAAAATCCAAAAATCAACCAACCAACCAACCAACCAACCAACGAATAAAATTTTTTTAAAAAAATTTTAAGGAAGATTTTGGTCAGCAACTGAGAACTCAGTTTTATCCCTGGAATCCACATGGTGAAATAAGAGAATTAACTCCTGAAAGTTGTCCTCTGACCTCCATATGCATGTTGTGGTATGTGTATACATATACTAAGTAAAGTAATAATGAAACAAAAACATAACAAATGGCACTAGAGAGATAGTTCAACAGTTAAAAGTGCTCATTGCTCTTGCAGGACCTGGCTCGGTTCTTTACACCCACATGGGGCTTACAACTGTCTGTAATTCCAGACCTAGAGGCTCTAGTCTCCATTGACAAAAGTCATGCATGTGGTGTGTATACACATATACATATATACACACATACATATGTGTGTGTGAAGGCATAACAATTGTACGCATAAAATAAAAATTTAACAAATCAAAACAAAGAACTGGACTGGAGAGATGGCTCAGCAGTTAAGAGCAGTGACTGCTCCTCCAAAGGTCCTGAGTTCAAATCCCAGCAACCACATGGTGGCTCACAACCATCAATAATGAGATCTGTCGCCCTCTTCTGGGGTGTCTGAAGACAGCTACAGTGTACTTTCATATAATAAATAAATCTTTGGGCCAGAGCAAGCAGAGGTCCTGAGTCCCCAGCAACCACATGATGGCTCACAACCGTCTGTACAGCTACAGTATACTCATATACATAAAATAAATAAATCTTAGAAAAAAAAAACCAAAGAGCTGGGATATATCATAGTGACAAAGCACTGGCCCATACACATGGCCCTGTTTCACATTTTCAGCACCAAAACAAAACATGAATACAAAAGCCAAAATAACTGCACTAGGATAAAAGAAACACTGAGGTTTTCTTCCTTTAAGGTTTCCTGAGCACTAAAGCTCCACCCTACAGCGCCCGCACTCTGGAACGGACGGCAGTCGCTCACTCACTGGCTGCAGGCACAGTACCACACACACAAAAGAAAAGCAAAGAAATCTAAAGATAACACCCCAAATACAGGAAAAAAGAAGAGTCAATGAGCTGGGCATGGCGGAAAGAAAAGAAAAAGGAGGGATCGAACTGATATGATCTCACAGTGCAGAAGAGGGCTGAGGATGCGGGAGCACCCAGCAGCCTGACACACCCACCAAAGGCAGACAGAGCCCTGACATTTAAAACACATCCATCACACTGTATGGTCACTACAGTACAAGAGGAGAAAAGTAACCTAACTGGTTATGTGGCTCACACCTGTGACCCCAACATTTGGGAGGCAGAGAAAGAAGAATGGCCACGATTCAAAGCTGGGTTGGGCTCCACAGCAAGATCTTGCCTTAAAAGAAATTAAAACAGGGGAACTGGAGAGATGACTCAGCAGTTAACAGTACTAGTCACTCCTCCAAAGAACCTAGATTCAATTTCCTGTGTCCACATTGTGGCTTTCAACCATTTATAATTCCAGTTGTAAGGGATCTGATACCCTCTCTGGCTTCTGTAGGCCCAGTATATGGTACGCATACATACATGCAAGCAAAACACCCATACACATAAAAAATAAATAAATAAAAACTAAAATAAATAAAACAAGACAATAAACACCCTACCAACCCTACTCCAAGCAAAACAACAAAGTAAGGTAGCGGCACACTTTCTGTCCTCATTCTACGAGTCTGTGACATTACGTACATACAGATGACTACTTTTGATACCTAATGACGTATACACAAAACAGAAAGTTATACTGAACTTTTATAAAACGCTAACCCTGCTGTTTTCTAAAGGTTTATTAACTGGAACTGATTATACTTCCAATTCTTCTCCTTATATTTTGATGCTGAGACTCCATTATTAAAAAAAAAAAATCTGTAAGTTGAAGAACACTAAAAGTTAAACTATGAACGAATCCAGAGAGATATAAGACCGAGCTACCACCTCCTACCCTGACCCAGTTTTTGCTTTTTTGAAACAAGGTCTCAAATTTAAAGAGCTTCACCTTCCCTGGCTCCCCAGGTGCTGAAGTTAAAAACAAACACTATTACCCTTGGCTATTAACACAGTAATTTACTTGGGTCTTGAAATATGTACAATTATTTATGTTTTTGCTAATAAGTGCAAAAACAAAATAAAAATTAATAAGAACATAAATCCCCCAGTCCACTAAGGATTTACTTACTTCACCAGAGCGGCCGCTTCAGGAAGCACGTCGGCAAATGATTCACGGAATATGATTGCATTTCTCCTTTTACAATTCTGTATGACATCATTGGCAAGATAGAAGAGATTCAGACGGTGGGGGTATGTAGCTGGAGAGGAGACAAAAAAGAAGTCATTAACTTTTCCCAAATATATTGATTTCAAACAGCTAACTTTTTAAAAATTACATGTTATTATTTTATGCTTAGGGGTATTTTTGCCTGCTTGTATGTACATCACACATATGTAGTGCCCACGGAGGCCAGAAAAGGACTTAAAAGTGGCCAGTGCTTTTTACCTGAGCATCTCTCCAGCTCCAGTTAATTGCTTTTACAGGGACTAATTACTTGGAGGGAATAAATAAATAACTAATGGATTAATTTATTAAATGTACAAAACCCTTAACTATTTAAAGTTAAATTTCTGTTCAAGGTACTCTTCAAGTAGACTACCTCATCTGTAGATACTTGGCATAAAGAAAAAAATATCCATTGAAGAAATTAAAACAAGAAGCTAACCACCAAAAAAACCAAACAACCCAATCAAGAAATGGGATATAGAATTAAACAGAGAATTCACAACAAAGGAATCTCAAATGGCTGAGAAGCACCTAAAAAAAGGTTCAAAGTCCTTAGTGATCAGGGAAATGAAAATCAAAACGACCCTGAGATTCCACCTTACACCAACCAGAATGGCTAAGATCAAAACCTCAGGCGGCAGCACATGTTGGCAAGGATGTGGAGAAAGAGGAACACTCCTCCATAGCTGGTGGGATTGCAAACTAGTACAACCACTCTGGAAATCAATCTGGAGGTTCCTCAGAAAATAGGAAATAGATCTACCTAAAGACCCAGCAATATCACTCTTGGGAATATATCCAGAAGATGCCCCACCATGCCACAGGGGATCATGTTCCACTATGTTCATAGCAGCCTTGTTTGTGATAGCCAGAAGCTGGAAATAACCCAGATGTCCCACAACAGAAGAATGGATGCAGAAAATGTGGCTCATTTACACAATGGAATACCATCCAGCTATTAAGAACAAGGACATCCTGAGTTTTGCAGGCAAATGGATGGAACTAGAAATATCCTGAGTGAGGTATCTCAGATCCAAAAGGACATGCATGGTATGCACTCACTAATAATATTAGCCAAAAAAAAAAAAAGTACAGAATATCTAAAATGTAGTCCACACAACTCAAAGAGGTTAACAAGCCAAAGGGCCCCAGTGAGACGCCTCAATCCCACTTGGGAGGGAGAAGAAAGCAACCACAAAGAGGGGGGGTTACTTAGGTGGGAAAGGGAACAAGGAGAGCAAGAGGGGAACATAATCAGGTATTGGGTGGGGGAAAAGGAAACAGGCAACCTCGGGAGGTAGGAGGTTGGGGATTCTCCAGAACGACCAGAGACCTGGGGGGTGAAAGACACTCAGGACTCAAAGGGAGGGACCTTAGATGAAATGCCCTACAGTGGGGAGAGGGAACTTGTAGAGCCCACCTCCAGCAGAAAGACAGGGCATCAAGTGAGGGATGGGGTTGCCATCCCACAGTCAAAACTCTGACCCAGAATTATTCCTGTCTGAAAGAACTGCAGGGACAAACATGGAGAAGAGCCTGAGGAAAAAGGAGGTCCAGCCACAGGCCCAAAGTGGGATCCAGCTCAAGGGGAGGTCCCAAGGCCTATTACTGAGGCTATAGAGTGCTCACAAAAAGGGACCTACCATGACTGCCCTCCGAAAGACCCAACAAGCAACTGAAAGAGTCAGATGCAGATATTTGCACCCAACCAATCGACAGAAGCTGCTGACCCCTGTAGTTGAATTAGGGAAAGGCTGGAAGAAGCTGAGGAGGAGGGCAACAGTTTCAATTAACTTGGACCCCCGAGATCTCTCAGACCCTGGACCACCAACCAAGCAGCATACACCAGCTGATATGAGGCCCCCAACACATAGACAAGAGAAGACTGCCGGGTCTGGGTTCAGTCAGAGAAGATGCACCTAACCCTCAAGAGACTCCCCAGGGAGTGGGGAGGTCTTGTGGAGTGGGGAGTAGGAGGTGGAGGTGGGGACATCCTTGTGGAGATAGGGGAGTGGGGACGAGGTATGGGATGGAGATAAAATCTGGTGTAAAAGTAAAATTAAAAAAAAAAAAAAGAAATAAAATAAAACAAATTCGTTTCCCCAAATTTTTGTGGGGAGAAAGAAAGAAGGGGGGGGGGAGAGAGAGAGAATGTTTTGAATGAATTCAACTTGCTGCAAAAATACCAAGGTTACAAGAAAAAGTACAACACTGACCTCTAACCAGAAAATAACTGCAAAGAATGTTTAACAGTATTCCATACACAGATACTAAGATCAACTAATCCAGACACTACTCACAAAACATTTAAGTCCCCCCCCCCCATTTACTGGCTGAAGCTATTTGAAATATTTGAATGTTCTGGGGAAAATTTGGTTCCAGGTTTACAGGAAGGTTAAGCTTTTCAAAGGCTTAGCCCACTAAGGTTTACTGTTAAAACGCCGGGCAATTCTAATATTCACACGGCTGATCCAGTTCCCCAGTTCCTCAGACTCCTCAGCCTCACAGTCAACAATTTCTAAGACCTGCTCACATAGCCCTGCTCTGACTACACACACCTACTTCCTTTCTATAGCCTTGTCAGACAGCAGTGCATGTTCTCTAACTCCTCCGTCTCCTTTAGAATTCACTTTATTTCTATTAATTCCATGGTATTTGATACATTATTTAAATTACTCTTACCAAAACTCTCATTTTCTTTTCCTTCTCTACCTAATTAGCTTTCTAGTACAAAATCCTAAATTTGGATTAGTCTAAATGAATGCTTTTCCTGTACCTTTCTTTTCTGTTTTTTAAAATTACATTTATTTTTATTTTATGTGTGCTTGTCATGCATGTATGTATATGCATCAACAATGTGTACCATCTCTCTATCACCTTCTGGTCTGTCTGTCTGTTTGTTTGTTTTTTGAGACAAGGTGTGCCGGTTTGAATAAGAATGGCCCTCATAGACTTATATACCTAAACAATTATTCACCAGGGAGTGGAACTCTTTGACAGAGTTAGAAGGATTAAAAGGTACAGCCTTGTTGGAGGAAGTGTGTCACTGTAGGTGGGCTCTGAAGTCTCAAAAGTTCTTTAAAAGCCTAACTAGGCCCAGTTTCTCTGTTTCTCTGTGTGTGTTCTCTCTCTGCTGATCAGGATGTAACTCTTGGCTACTTCACCACCACTCCTGTCACCTTGCTCCCTGCCATGACAATAGTGAACCAAAGTCTCTGACACTGTAAGCAAACTCTCATTTAAATGTTTTCTTTCATAAGAATTTCCTTGGTCATGGTGTCTTGAGCACAAGGTCTCACACTATGTAGGGTCTGGGATTCGCTATGTAGACCACGCCGCCTTCAGACTCTGAGGATCTGTCTGCCTCTACCTCTGGAGTTCTTTTCTGTTTCTGAGGCAGGGTCTTGAAAAGCCCTGACTATCCTGACTCCACCTTCCAAGCACTGACTTTACAGGCATGTGCTACCATATTTTGCTGTACCTCTAATTCTGCTGTTAGAGTCTACTAAAGAAAAAGTATACAAGAAGGGGACTAATGTTCTATGCACTCTGTTTCCTTCAAATGAGCCCTTTCTGTTAAGAACTCCACCTTCAGCAACACCTTCTCTCATTTGCTCTAAGAAGTATTTCACAATATACCACCCATGACTCTACGACACACAGCTTTTGCACTCTTGGGACCTAAGTATACATGCTTTTTTATAGACAAAGTAGAAACCATTAAATGAGAACTACCTTCTCTTAGAACACGTGCAGCATCCTCATCCCACTGACACCCCCAGTGGAAACTCAAAAGAGTGAACAACTCAACAGTTTAAAATAAAATAAAGATAGACCAGCAGCAGCAGCAACATCCATCAAATAAAAAAAGACAAAACACTTTGCCAGGCCCATGTGAGGGCAGGTGCCTGTATTCCCAGCCTAGGGAGTGAACAAAGGCAGGAAGATTAGGGCTTGAGGGTCAGTCTCATAATATACCAAGTTTCAGGTAATCCTGGGGCACATGAGTAAAGGTGTATATAAGTTCTTTGTAATATTCATAAAGTATTTTTGAAGTTTTAACTAAATGCTTCAATTATAAGCATGAGTTTAAATTTCAGACTTCAAGAATAATTTCCCTATGTGTTACATTTGATTTGGTTTTCACCCTGTCTTACCCATCAAGAACTTTAAGCCCCACAAAATGGATGTGGTCAGATACCACATAAAAGCTTCCATCTTACTGCCTCTCTAAATATTGTAGGAATATGGTACACACATATTTAGGCACTTACACACAATAGATAGACAAACAAATCTTTTAAAAAAAATTAAGTGGGGGCTGGAAAGATGGTTCCTTGGTTAAAAGCATCGGTTATTCTTTTAGAGGACCCCAATTAGATTCCCAGTGCCTACATAAAACAGCTCACAACAGTCCCAGGGGATCCAAAGTTCTCTTCTGGCTTTTGTGGATACAAACAGGGCACAGAGACAAACATAGAGGCAAAACACCCATATACATTAAAAACAACAACCATACTTTGGCCTGGCAGTGGTGGCACATGCCTTTAATCCCACCACTTGTGGGGCGTCTCTGAGTTCGAGACAGGTCTGTTCTACAGAGTGAATTTCAGAACCGTCAGGGCTACAAAGAAAAACCCTGTCACAGAAAAACCAAATGAATGAATCAATGTTTTAAGTGGCCAAGGACAAAGGCAATTAAACAGAAAGAAATCTGGTGCCATACAGAAATACTAATAAAGAAATGGAAAAACAAGTTATTTTTTTTACAAAGACAGAGACAGAACTAAAAAGTACAATTCTTTCTAAGTTGTTGGTGTTCCAAGAATCAAAATATTTAACTGTAATTTACTGATGAATGAAATACTATTACATTATATATTCTCATATTTTAACAAGACTTTAAAAAAATATCAGCTGGGTGTGTTGGCCTGTGCCTTTAATTCTAGTACTCAGGAGGCAGAAACTCAGGTGGAGCTGTGAGTTCAAGGCCAGCATGGTCTACAGAGTGAGTTCCAGGATAAACAGAGCTACATAGAGACCCGATCTTAAAAATAAGTAAGTGAATGAATAAATAAATAAATATCATGGATGTTGTAATTAATAAGCAATTTCAGCTATTTTCAAGTCTAGTGTCACTTATGTAATGGTTGTAGAAACTAAGTCCTTAGTAAGTTGATTTTTATATACACTGAAAAGGGGAACAATATTCAACCTAAAATTCAAAGTAGTAAAGTGTCACCAGGGGACATCAAGATGGTTCATTGGGTAAAGGCTCTGGCTGCCAAGCCTGAGCACTTGAGTTAACTTGCCACGACTCACATGGTAGAAAGAAAAAGGCACCAAGTCATTCTCTGACTTCCACATGTGTCTGTGTCTCCCTCCCTCCCTCCTTCCCTCCCTCTCTTCCTCTTCCCCTCCCCCTCTCTCTTACTAGAGAGATGACCTGGAAGTGATGTGCTTGCAGTAGAGCCATGAGGACCTGATTTTGAGCTCACAGCACCCACTCAACAGCTGGGGATGGTCAGGTCTGCCTGTAACCCACCCCAGGGTTCTGGGGCACTGACATATGGATCTCAAGAGCTTGTAGGAAAAATGGCTTATGGGAAAGGCAAGTCCTAGTTTCAGTGAGAGAATATCTCAAGGGAAGAATGAGAGTAATAGAGTAAAACACCAGATGTGTTCCCCACACATGTAAAAGTATACACACATATAAACCACACATATGAAAAAGAAAAACAGATACCAGTCTACCCAGATCCATTCAAGAACATTTGCCGTACAGCATAAGTCTAGCTCATAAATTAGCTCTAACAGCCAAAAGAAAAGTAGAATCTAAACATCTGCTAACCAAGTTGACTTACTAAATACAAAAAAATGAATGCAACCATTATCCAATGGTAAGATCTTCAAAAACTTTTTATAAAAATGGTTCAAATGCTAAATATAAACAAAAACCTTAAAAAGTATGACAGCTTTGAATCTTAATTTTCTTTATTTTCTACACCTCAAAATCCCTAGTCAAAAGCTCTGAATTAAAAATCATTTATATACACCCTTTTTTGGCTTAAAACTCACCTCTCCCCTTCTCCCCCCATTCCTCAACACCCTCCCCTAAATATATTTACTTCTAGCTGGGTGTAATCCTACATGCTTTGAATTCCAGCATTCAGGAGACAGAGGCAGTTAGATCTCTGTGAGTCTGAGGCCAGTCTGATCTACAGAGCGAGGTCTACAGTTATGACTACATGGTGAAAACCCTGTCTCGATAACGCCTCCCCCCCTCCACACACACACACACCCCTACCTTATGTGAGTTACTTGCATTTGGGAAAATCGCAGGGGTCAGCATGGCCCCAACAATGGATGAGCCTCGCCTGGGAAAACCACCATCTTGAGCATGGTAAATACTCATCATTCTCTCTTCCATTTAATGACACGTACTAGCATTTCCTTAGCTAAGGTCTAGTATTTAGAAGCACAGAATCTTTATTGCCCCTCTACTTCTCATAGTGCTAAACACAAACTAAAGCTTTTCAGTTTGAATTTGTTGAATGACTGCCCATCACCTTTAGGCTAACTTGTGAGGGAAAAAAAAACACATTTTACCTTTCCTTTCTTCTCTTCCTCCTTTATTTTTTTTTTTTAAAGGCAGGATCTACAGTGTAGCACTGGCTGGCCTGGAACTCACTAGGGTAGCCTCAAATTAGCAGATGGTTGCCTGCTTTTGCCTCCTGGTGCTGGGCTACACTTCTCCCTTTTTTCACCTTCAATAAAGACTATTAGTGAAGAGAAACGTAATATGGCTGATATAAACTAAATAATCCCTAAAACATTTCCAATTTAGGATATGTAAATTCTCTTACAAATACCTTGGTAACTGCGCTCTCTCTCTTTTTTTTTTTAAAGATTTGCTTACTTTATGTGAATGGGTGTTTTGCCTGCATGTATGTCTGTATGCCATATGTGTGCCTGGTGTCCTCAGTGGCCCAGAGTGAAGGAACTGGAGTCAGACAGCTGTGAACCCTACATGGGTACAGAAACTGAACCCAGGTTCTCTGGAAGAGTAGCCAGTGCTTTTAACCAGAGCCATCTAACTTGGTAGCTGCACTCTTAAAGCTTATACATATCACAAGAATCTAAGAATCTCACTATGTTTTAGAGACTTTCTTTTTTTTTTTTTTGTCTTTTGTGAAGGAGTCTCCTTATGTAGCCCTAGCTGTCCTGGAACTCGCAGAGCTCTTCTCCTGCCTCTGACTTCTGAGTGCTGGAATCAAAAGCCTCTCAGAATGTTTAATTCAAAATATAATCTTGCCTGTGCTCAGCACTGTATTTGATTATTTATGCCTTCATGAAAGATGATTTATTTTCCTTTCTCCAAAGAAATATTCTTTAAAATTCATTAACTGGGCTCAATGAATGGCTCAGGGGTTAAGTGTGCCCGCTGCTCTGTAGGAGACTCAAGCTTGGCTCCCAGCACCCGCTGACTACAACTTCAGATGCAGAGGCTGACACCACTTCTGCACTCCTGGACACGAACACATACACATGCCCAAGCATGCACACTCTTAAGAAAAAAATAAGGCAGGCCTGAAGAGATGGCTCAGTGATCAAGAGCACTTAGCCTTGCAGAGGCCTGGCTTTCAATCCTCAGCACCATATGGCAGCTCCTAATTCTAACTCTAGTTCCAGAGGATCTGAGGGCCTGTTCTGACCTCTGTGGGCACTAGGCATGTATGCAGTGCACAGATATACATGCAGGCAAAACACTCACAAACATAAAATTAAGTAATAAATCTTTTGAAAATCAAACAAACAAACAAACAAAAACTACTAAAAAACCAGATAGTCGATGTCTCTTAAACTGAAGAGCAGGCAGCCTCCCTGGTTCAGCGGTGTGACCCTTCCGAACACTGCTCTTGGTCTCTTCATGGATATGATAGGTTAGCAAAAACAGTCTCTATCTGTTGTCAAGATTACGTACTCAAAGCATGTCAAACTGCGACTTCAGCTGAAGTCCGAGCTGGCAGTGCTGGAGCGCTCTGTATGCAGCTAACTCTCCCTACACAGCTCCTGTCCCACACCACAGGCCTCCAGCCCCATCGAGTTTCACATCTGCTCAGCATCTGTTCTTCCCAAATTCCCCGCCAGAGACGCAGAGAAGCCATCTTCTGGACTGTTCTCTCCCTCCACCCACAACACCCACCTAGTCAAGCCTGCCCCGTTCTACTTCCTAAATACTTCTAGATGACTTCTCCCTCTCTTTTAATTCCAACTTTCTTGCTCAGATTATGTAAAGAGCCTTCTAACATTTCTTTCATTTTATTTGTGTCACTATGAAGTTCAAGCTGGCCTTGAACTCACTCTTATTTTTAGTAACCAATATCAGTTTCAAATACTGCATTTTGCAGAACTCTTGTAAATAAAAGAACACAGTACTTTCCTCCTTTTGAGACAGGGGCTATGTAGCCCAGACTGGTCTTAAACTATGTAATCAAGTATAGCCTTCAACTCCTGATCTTCCTGCCTTTATTCCCAAGTGCTGTGCTCTGTGCATGGGGTACACCTGGCTTCATAAAATACAATAATGTTGGCGATATAAAACGGAAGCAGCTTTCTATCTTTCCCGCTAACTCCTGCCTAGCTCAAGCTGTCCTGTAACTTAGTATGTAGCTCAGGCTGGCTCTAATCTGCTTTGGCTCCCTCCAAAGCAGGGAGTTACAGGCATGCACATTGAGCTTCATTACTTTCGGGGGGGGGGGGTGTTGTTTGTTTTTTATACAAATAGGGCCTCACCAACTCTCCCAAGCCAGCCTCAAACTCAGAAATCTACCTGCCTCTGCTACCATAAAAGTCTCTTAATTATTCTAATGTCAACTATCCCTAATGTCACTTTCACCACAAATCCTATCCTCTTTGCCACCCAGCCACTCCCTTTTCTCTACTGTAGCTAGTTACCAAGTCTCTCAGGCCTGTCTCTCAGGTAGGGCTTTTCTGTGCTCAGCATTACAATGTCTAGGGTTTAATCCCAGTGCTCCGCCCTCCACCCCTACCCCCCACCCCCCATAACTCACAGAGTATGAACTTTAGAAGAGAAAGAAAAAGAAAAAGAATGTTGGGGAATGGTTTTGTGCACTGTGTATTCAGATGATGATTGATGTGCCCAGAGATCTGGTACCAGTCGGGATATAGGCACTGTCAAGCATCTCCTGTCTCCATGTTGTGTAAAAACTGTTTTCCATCACCTGATTGGTTAATAAAGTGCTGATCAGCCAATAACTAAGCAGGAAAGAATGAGGTGTGACTTCCAAACCCAAGAGAGGGTCTCGAGTGAGAACCAAAGAAAAAGATCCGGGCTGGAGAGATGGCTCAGTGGTTAAGAGCACTGACTGCTCTTCCAAAGGTCCTGAGTTCAATTCCCAGCAACCACATGGTGGCTCACAACCATCTGTAATGAGATCTGATACCCTCTTCTGGTGTGTCCGAAGATAGCTACAGTGTACTTACATATAATAAATAAATAAAAAAAATAAATCTAAAAAAAAAATAACATCTTTAAAAAAAAGACATTTTAAAGAAAAAGATCCACCCTGAGATCACCAGGGGAGTTTCCATAAGGACACAGATGAAGGAGGAGGCCAGGACAAAACCAAGACAGCAGGTAACGGGACACATGGCTGGGAAGTGGGCCAGGAAGCCATAGAGGGTTAGAACAGCTCAGAACCTGCCCAGCTTAGCGCCTGAAGCTTTTAATCCATATACCAGGTCTCCATGTCATTTATTTAGATGATAAAAGGAGTAACAGAAAAGCTCCCGGAATTTACTTTACACAGGATTAGGGCAACCTTTCCTAAGTTAGCCAAGAGAAAATTAAAAGTTCAATCTTCTTTTTCTTTTCTCTTTTTGGAGACAAGCTCATATAGCATAGGTTGGCCTCAAACTTACTATGAAGGCAGAAATGACCCTGAATTCCTCTGCCTCCACTTAAAGTTTAGAAACTTTGAGGTGCTGACTAAACGAATGATTCTGATAGGACTATTTACTCAGAAGGGGTGAAAGAAGCCAAAGACACTGAATCCAATGCAGGAAAGGACAGCACACTCGGGAACTATAAAGGTGACATTTCCAATATGGAAGGCAAAAATGTCAAGGCCAAAGTTTCAAACAGCTCAACTTAAATAGTTGAAGATTCATTCTTTACTCTGAGATAACGTGCTTCTAACAATTTGTAAAACAGTAGCAATTAAACCAATGGCAGCATTGTATGATCTTGGTAAAATAAATTGACAAACTTAAGATTTTACATATTGAAAAAAGAAAAACTACACTTGGTAAAAGTACTGCAGAGGGGAAGGCTGCTGATTAGGGCTGGCTGGCAAGGTAACTCTGCCTACTGGCCAAGCAGCAGGCCACTGAGACCCTGTCTTTTACAAAGGGGGTGAGGGGAGTCTCCTTAGCAATTAAGGGCATTTGTTGCTCTTGCAGAGGATTCAGGTTAGACTGTTGGCACATACACAGTGGTTCACAACTCCAGTTCCAGAGGTTCTGATGCCATCCTCTGGCCTCTGTGGGCATTACATGTACACACTGCACATACATACACAGAGGCAAAGAACTCAAACAAATAAATTAAAATAAATCTAAGAAAAAAACCCCTAGGTGTCAGTATCCCAGGATCACCAAGGATGCTGTATGGAAGGCCACCCAGTGCACCCATACAAAATAACATGCACACACAGAATTTTGTTGAGCACATCTGTAATCCCAGCACTAAGTATTGAAGGCAGAGGAAATGCTAATAGTTTTTGACTAACATGGGCTACATACATAGTTCCTAGTCTCAAAATCAAACATACAAATGGTAGCTTTGTCCACATATTGTTAGGCCTTGTGTTCAATTCCTAGTGCCAGAGAGAGGAGGTGGGGGAGGGAGAGAGAGAGAGCTCAAGTGTAAGCAAGCGACCAACCTCCCTCAACAGGTAGGTGCCTCCAACAGGTGACTGGAGTTCCAGATTTCCTGGAACCCACACAGTGGAAGGAGAGAATAAACTCCTGCAAGTTGTCCTCTCACCTCCACATGCATGCCATAGCACAAGTGCACGCACGCACACACGCAAATAAGTAACTATAGACATCCTGTGCCCTAGCTCAGTCTGATAAGTGTAGTTCTTACCCTTCATCAATAAAGCATCTTTCAGCAACATAAAAACTGTGGGTTGTCCAACTAATACATCTACAACACAATTCCTACACATAAGGCTCAGGGAAAATCATGAAAGAGGGGTAGAAAGATTTTAAGAGCCAGAGGCATACAACATCTATTGCTAGATAGTGTCCTCTAGGTATGACAGGGATAATGAACCAATAAAGAAGACTAGTATGACAACACAGTTGATATGCCAGGTTAGGCAGCAAAAATTCCCCATGGTTCCACCCCTAGATGAAGAGATACTAGCCGTCTCAAAAGACTCAAAGTCCAAGATGGCAACCCTCAAGGACCAGATGATTGTGAATCTTAAGGAAGAACAGGTCCCCCAGAACAGGACTGCAGTTGTTGGGGTTGGTGTAGTTGGCATGGCTTGTGCCATCAGTATCTTAACGAAGGACTTGGCAGATGAGCTCGCCCTTGTTGATGTCATGGAGGACAAGCTAAAGGAGAGATGATGGATCTCCAGCCTCGCAGCCTTTCCCTTAGAACACCAACAACTGTCTCCAGCAAAGACTACTGTGTAACTGCAAACTCCAAGCTGGTCATTGTCACAGCGGGGGCTGTCAGAAAGAGGGAGAGAGCCGGCCAGTAAGAGGGAGAGTCCACTCAATCTGGTCCAGTGAAACATGAACATCTTCAAGTTCATCATTCCCAACACTGTGAAGTACAGTCCACACTTCTGCTTATTGTCTCTAATCCAGCGGATATCTTGACCTACGTGGCCTGGAAAATCAGTGGCTTTCCCAAAAGCCGAGTTATTGGAAGTGGTTGCCATCTGGATTCAGCACGGCTCTGTTACCTGGGGGCTCACCCACTGAGCTGTCACGGGTAGGTCCTGGGAGAGCATGGAGACTCCAGTGTGCCTGTGGGAAGTTGTGTGAATGTTGCTCGTGTCTCCCTGAAGTCTCTGAATCCAGAACTAGGCACCGATGCAGACAAGGAGCAGTGGAAGGAGGTTCACGAGCAGGTTCTGACAGTGCATGTGAAGTAATCAAACTGAAAGGTTACATGTCCTGGGCCATCGGCCTCTGTGGCAGACCTGGTCGACAGCGTAATGAAGAACCTTAGGCGGGTGCATCCCATCTCCACCACGATTAAGGGTCTCTATGGAATCAATGATGTCTTCCTCAGTGTCCCGTGTATCCTGGGACAAAATGGAATCTCAGATATTGTGAAGGTGACTCTGACTCCTGAGGAAGAGACCCGCCTGAAGAAGAGTGCAGATACCCTCTGGGGAATCCAGAAGGAGCTGCAGTTCTAAAGTCTTCCCAGTATCCTAGCACCTCACTGCCCAGGCTGCAGTAGGATTTCTATGGAGACCACACACTTCTCATCTGAGCTGTGGTTAGTACAGTTGTGTTGAGGTGGTCTGGGAAAAAAATCTCAGTTCCCACAGCTCTGCCCTGCTGCCACATGGTACTTGTGTAGTGGTAGCCTGGTTAGTGTGACAGTCCCACTGTCTCCGAGACACACTGCCAACTGTGTGCAGGCTTCAATTATCCCGTGAGCCTGCTGCATGGCTGCCCTGAGCACCCTCACCAAAGACACCTAGGCCAACGAGTTCCCAGTTAGTGATAACCTGGCTCCAGTGTGTAAGTTCATTATGCATATCTTGTGCATAACTATTCTACAGGATATTTTATGTATTCTATGTGTCTGTAGTGTACACTGCAATATTATGTGAAATGTAAGATCTGCATATGGATGACGGAACCACTCAAATGTCATGCCAATGAAAAACACCAAATAAACCTTGAACAGTGGACAAAAAACACCTAGAAAGTGAACTAAGTCATGGGAATAAAACAAAAGGAGAAATAAAGATTAGGGGAGACAGACCATAATCAAACTAGCAGTAAAATTTAAAGCTAGTGCTTATCATTTAGTTTATTTCATTAAAAAACATCTAACTGTGACTAGCCTTGGTGAGATACCTTTAATCCCAGCACATGGGAGGCAGAAGCAGATGGAACTTCTGAGTTTCAAGCTAGCACAGAGACACTCTGTTTCAAACAAAGCAAAAAGCCTCTACTTCTCAACCCAGTGAGGTGCACAGCTATAATCCTAGTACTTAGGAGGCTGAGGCTGGAGAATCTAGGTTCAAGGCCACCCTCGGATACACAGAGAAAGCCTATCTTAGAAAAGTGGGGCAGTTTAAAAAAATCTTTATCTCATCCTGAAAGCTATAAAGTTTCAAAGCACAAAGAAATGGCAACCTTTCTGAGAGGAGAGGAGTAGCTAGTTTCTACCACTTTCTGTGCGATATGTGTTTTGCCTGTTCTCTGAACTCTGTGGGGTGCTGAATCTGTAACACTACAAAACATCACCTGTTGTTCTTTTCTGACAATAGATGACAAAGTCAGTCTAGCTTTTTTTTTTTTAAATAATTCTTGGGTTGTTTTTACTAGAATCTTTGAGGCCCTTCTACAAACTAAACTTCACATGCATTTAGCTATCACCATTAAACATTTTTGGTTGTTGTTTTCAGATTTATGTGTGTGCTTGTGGGGAGTTCATGGTTACCAGTAGTACCTTATAGAGGTGAGTGCTCTATCTCCTGGAATTGGAATTACCATGTGGGTGTTGAGAACCAAACTTGGGTCCATGGAAGAGTAGCCACGCTCCTAACTACTGAGCTTCCAGCCCCACAATCAAATTTTTACAATAATTCCAAACCTCCCTGCTGAACTTTTAGAAGTACTACTGTTAAATAATAATCACTTGGCTAACAAAAGCCTAAGAGGAAAAGTAATTTGGATATTAATTTGTAAATGACAGGAAGCTACATCACCAAACATAAACCAGTACCCCAGGCATGGTGGTGCCCACCTTTAATTCTGACTCTAGGCAGGCAGAAGCAAGTGATCGCCAATGGATTCACCAAGGAGAAGCTGCGGCAGAGCTTAACCATAAAGTTAGTGTACACAGATTTGGTTCCCAGCACCCACATGGTAGCTCACAGCCATCAACAGTAACTCCATTTCCAGGATAGCCAACAACCTCTTCTGACTTCTGTAAACACCAGGCACACATGTGGCACACACATATACACGCAGGTAAAATACACACATAGAATAAAATAAATCTAACAAACTAAGCTATATCACTTGCTCCTGATTTAAGTTTGTAAAAGATTCTGGTTGCTACAGAAATAAAGATACCAGAAACAAGGAGCACCCCACGGCACCCTAAGAAATAAATATAACTTAAAAAAGTTAAAAGCCAAAAGAACAGAAAAACATGAAGTTCCTGAGCTAGAGTGCCTGGTGAGTTCAAGGAACAATGTGAGACATCTGTGGCTGGAAAACAGCTAAGATGGGCCTTCATCAGACAGTGTACGATGGGATAGAGGGTAAAGGGATAATACATCAAGGGTCCGCTCTATTAAAAAAAAGATTTGTTGTTTATGTATATGAGCATGCCTGTGCATGAACGTGCCCATGGAGGCCAGAGGACAGTATCAGATCTGTCAGAGGTGGAATGTCAGAAGACTGGGAGCCACCTGACGTGGGTGCTGGGATCTGAACTCGGGTCCTCAGGAAGAGAAACAAGCACCCTTACTTACCCAGTGTGAGCCAGCTCTCCCAGTCTCCCTTTGAATATCACCTTTTTTTTTTTATCTCAGTATGTCAGGTTCATGGAGATACAGATAATATTTTTCCATGTTTCTTGGCATTGTTTCAAAACTATGAAGCACCTTTATTCTTTCCCTCATGCTTCAGAACAGATCTAAGTGTGAGTACTCCACCACTTACTTAATAGCCAGTCCCTGCCCAAGCAGGAAACTTAATTATTATGTCTAGAATATATGAAGCATGTTTTTTGTTCTTGGTATGTAGCCTTGGCTGGCTGCAAATTCACAGTCCTCATGTCTCAACTTCCCAGGTAATACGGTGACTTAAACATTACTGTGAATGCACTAAAGCAAATGGTGAATTTTACAGCCATGAATTGTATCTCAAGGTATCTTAAGAAGCAGACATCCCGAAATTTAACATATTCAAAACTAAATTTCTAATATACCTTTCAAAATCTGTTCCATTTGCAATCTTCACCAGTAAAACTAATTCTTTGTAGTCACTGAGGCAAAACTCAAAGACATTTCAGACTACTCTTCTTGCCCCACATCCTATGCAAAAGTCCATCCAAAACTATGTGATATCCTTGTATGGAATGGTTTTTATGAAATTTAGCACTCTTTATAATGAATAAATACCAATAAAAGTAATAGGTAAATCTTGTTGGTCAGGTGTCATTACTCTGCATATCAAATTCTGCATTCAGAAAACTGAGACAGGAAGACTGCTGTAAGTTTGAGGCCAGCTTGGGTTACATAGTCAGTTCAAGGCCAGACTGGGCTATATTACAACACTGTATGTATGTATGTATGTACACACACACACACACACACACACTGCCCACACACACAGCACAATATTAATATGAAGACCTGGTTAGATCTATCTGGAAAACACAAGTCACTAACATTGTATACAGAGTACAGTAGTCATCTAACTAGTGTCCTTGTTCTGCAGCAACCAGAATAACCTTTTACAAACTTAAATCAGGAGCAAGTGATACAGCTCAGTTTGTTAGATCTATTTTATTCTATGTGTGTGAGTATTTTACCTGTGTGTATATGTGTGCCACAGGTATGCCTGGTGCTTACAGAAGTCAGAAGGGGTTGTTCGATCTCCTGGAACTGAAGTTATTATTGATAGTTGTGAGCTACCTCGTGAGTGCTGGGAACCCAAGTCATGTCCTCCACAAGAGCAATGAGTACTCGTAACTGCTGAGCCACCTCTCCAGTACCGACAGCTCAGTTTGTAGACAGCTCAGTTTGTAGAATGCTTGCCTAGCATTGACGATATCCTACATTCTATCACAGTCACACAGCAGTAAATCCTAGCACTTGGGAGGCAGAAAAATCAGTTTAAGATCTTTAAGGTTAGAAAGGGCTACGTAAGACTCTGTCTTAAAAAACAAATGAACATTAGCATATATTCAGCCCTTGTTTCAACCAATCATATGCACACATACAAACATGTACACGCATGCACACACACACTATCATAAATCAGATGGTCCTGCTCTGCTCAATGGCTGTAAGTATAAAAATCCTAGGCTAAGGATATGGCTCAATTCACAGAGGGCTTGCCTAGAATTCACAAGGACCAGCGTTCAATCCTCAGCACCACATAAATTGGACACAGTGGTATATGACTGCAATCTTAGCACTCAGGACTTGGATGCAAGAGGATCAGAAATTCAAAATCACGCTCAGCTACAAAATAAGTTTGAGGTCAGCGTAGTGATTAAATCTGTTACAAGGTGGTAAATGCCATATAAAGCAGAAAGGGGGAATACAAACAAAAAAAGGGAACAGACTGAGAGATGGCTCAGCAGTCAAAAGCACTAGCTTATCTTCCAGAGGATCCAAGTTCAGTTCCCAGCTTCCATCTGGTGGCTCACAAACATCTGTAATTCCAGTTCCAGCGGATCCAATGTCCTTGTCTGGCCTCCACAGATAACAGACACACACATGTGGGTATATAAATACACACATGTAGGTAAATTCTCAAACACATAAAAATAAAATCTTTAAATACAGATATATCATACTATACCAAACAAATGTGTACAGTTATTTATAATTTTAAATGTGTTGAAAATAATTACTGGGGAAGTAGATGTCAAGCGAAGTGACTTAGAAGCAAATGCATCTGTAGCTGGATGCTGTGGCCACTCCTCTCATCTAACTACTTAGGAGGCTAAGACAAGAGGGTCTTGAGCTGAACAAAGCCTAGACAACACTCCATCTCAAAACACAGAAAGTGTGTCATAACAGAGTTGGATCAGTCTCTGCTTCACCTGCACTACTCACATAAACTCTGTGCATCTATGGTAACACTGCCGTTCTCTTCAAATCCAGCCTAAATACCTGCTACAACAGATAGATTACAAAGAAAGTAAACAGTTAAGGGAAGAGCTACATTTCACAGATCAGACCTGCAGAAAATGGTTCTGGATCTTCGATGCGTATCATAGTCAGAGGTAAGCTAGCAGGCTGCGTTAGCTCAGTGGTGCCATGGGTCATATGCCTGCACCTCAAGATTCTAGGCGCAATCCCGAGCACTTATACCCCACAAAACATTATGACTGCACATTGAACTCTCTACTGACCAGCATGTACTCCAAACATTATGTGACCAACACTTCCTTTTATTATTTAATATAAATAAACCTCACACTGAGAGAGGCTTTTAATTTAGTACACAGCTTAAATATGTTCAACTTTTTTTTCCTATTAGATTAAAAACAAACGTGATTTTCAAAACATCAAATAATTATTTTTACCACAATGGGGGAATAAAAAACAAAAAACAAAACTAAAACCTCAAGGCTAGAAAGAGGGTCCTGGGTTCCTCTGTAAGGTCCACTTTGCAACCTGAAATTTAAACTAAGAAATCACTTTATAGCTCAAAGACAATACTGTGAGATTCCAGGCGAGTTTGGGCTACATAGTCAAAGAAGCAAGCAAGCAAGCAAACAACAACAAAAATATGATAATATCACTCGCATGGCAGTTCATAACCACCTGTATCTAGTTCTAGGGGATCCAACGCTTTTCTGGCTAGGCAAGCACCAGGTCTTCAAGTGGTGTATACATATACACACACACACACACACACACACAAACACGGAAAATACTCATATACAAAAAATAAAAATTAAAACTTTGGGGCTGGAGAGATAGCTTAGCTGTTAAGAGTACTGACTGTTCTTTTCAAGGTCCTGAGTTCAATTCCCAGCAACCACATGGTGGCTCATAACCATATGTGATGAGATCTGATGCCCTCTTCAGGTGTGTCTGAAGACAGCTACAGTGTATTCATTTAAATAAAAATAAATAAATTTTTAAAAAAAGTAATGTAACATTAAAAAAAAAAAAAAGCTGGGGCGGTGGTGGCCCACACCTTTAATCTCAGCACTTGGGAGGCAGAGCAAGCAGATTTCTGAGTTCGAGGCCAGCCTGGTCTACAGAGTGAGTTCCAGGACAACCAGGGCTACACAGAGAAACCCTGTCTCGAAAAACCAAAGACAATTATAAAATCATGTCAGCTTCATGGTCCACTCTAGAACCTGAACTCAGAACTGAGAAAGCATCCCATAGATCACAGGCAGTAGCTGTGACTCCAGGCTAGACTGGGCTACACAGTTCAAAAGCAAGCAAACAACAAGTGTTAGCTGTACATGCTGAAGTACGTATGAAGACCACTGAGGTGAACAGAAAGGGGGTCTCCTTCTCCATTCCTCTTCTCTTCCTCTCATGTTTTCCTGTGGACAGGTTCTCTTTACTCCGCCTACCTCTGCTTCCTGGATGCTGTGACTACAGGGAAACACCACCATACCTGGTTGCCTATTTTTTGTAAATTTAACTAAAAATAGTTGAAGAAATGGCCAGGATAATTGCTCAAGTAGGAAAGGAATCGACTATCAAGCCTGATGATCTGAGAACCATCCCTGAAACCCATAAGATGGAGGAAGATAACTGACTCCCAGAAATTGTCCTCTGACCATACACGCCCTGTGGCATGGGTATATTTCTTTCCCTAAAATAAATAAATGCAAAACAATATTTTTAATATCTAAATGGAGCCTTAAGAAGTTTTGTAGATTACAGACTTATTAGCCTTCTACTTTTCCTGTGGGAGCTCATTTAAACCTTCACTCTGCTTCCTAAAGCACATCACACCACTCAATGGTTAGAAATAAGACAGAACAGGGCCTAGAGAGATGATGCATACTGCTCTTATAGAGGACCTGAGTTCAGTTCCCAGCACCAACACCAGACATTCAAATTCCAGTTCCAGGGGATCCAACCCACATACCCCTAGACAGACATATACATATAATTTAAAGTAAAAATGAGTCATTTAAAACATAAGATAAAATAATCCTGAACCAGCAGACAAGCAATCCCTACAGTTTCACTAAATTATAAATATTGTCATAAAAAGGAATTAAAAAAAAATTGTTCAAGTTTCTTTGGGGTGGGAGGGTTTATGACAGAATAGTCCAGGTTGGCTTCAAACTTATAATCCTTCTGCCTCAGAATCCCAACTGCCACGCTGCAAACACGTGCTGCCAAGCCAGGACCAAGGATTTTATCAGTCATTTTGCAACATTATTTTGGCAATAGTTACTGATTTCTGTCAAGTGGCTTGGGATACAGAGACAAACAAGACATAACCCTGACATTTGAAAAAATAGACAATAAAGTTATAACAAGTCAATACAGTAATTTAGCATGCTGGAAAAAAAAAAGATGCTATACCTGTCAGGTATGGTGGAGCACGCCTTTAATCCCAGCACTCAGGAGGCAGAAGCAGGTGTACCTTTAAGTTTTAGGTCACCCCAGTCTACACAGTGAGTTCCAGGACAGCCAGAAAGCTACATAGTGAGACCCTGTCTTAGGGGATCAAAAAGGGGAAGATATAATAGCAATTGAAGGTAATGAGAAAAGGCCATCCTGAGGAGGGGACTGTTTAAGATGAGATCTATGTGAGAAGGTGGCAGAATCTGAAGAAGCCTGAGAAGCAGGCAGTACAGGTAAGACAGGCTCTTGGGAGAGACCACAGTATAAAAATGTATAACCTAACCCTACTGCAACAGGAGATCACTGCAAGGTTAAAAAGTAGAAGCATGAGGTGGGCATGGCAGCCAACATCTGAAGGCAGAAATAGGTTCATCTCTCTAATTCAAGGCCAGCTTGGTCTACATAACAAGTTCCAGGAAAGCCAGGACTATACAGAGACCCTGTCTAAAAAAAACAAACAAAACAAACAAACAAAAACAACGTCGAGGCATGATATCTGTTCATACCACAGGAAAGATCACTTCAGAAAATCATGGCTGCCTAGTGTGGCAGTGAATAGCCACAAACTCAGCGACAGGGCAGCTGAGAGGAATATGCTTGGGCTGGAGCCCAGTGTGGGCTACATACTAAATAATCAATGGAGCCTGCCTATGGAATACATCTTCAGGAAGAATGCTTGCTCATTCAATGTTTTCCTTTACAATGAATAAAAAGTCTGTCACTATTACTACACCTCGTAAGACTAAGGGCTCAACGAGAACCCCTCTGGTGACTTAAGGTGGAGCTCAATGGTGGTGTACCACAAATGACAGAAAGAAAACATCTCCTGATATATCTAGTACAGTCACTTATATTTAACTGAGGTCTAAATGACTAAATAGTGGATGTCATAAGAAAAGGGAGAAGCAAGAGTACCATCAGGAAAATGGACAGAAAGAATGCTTGAGCAAACTTAGCAACCCTGTGAAGGTCTAAAAATTAGGTGAAAATACTGGCCTAATATACATCAACCATTTGCATCCTAGTCTTCACCACTCTGGCTTTATTTATGAGGCAGATATTTATCACCTGTAAATACAAATGTCCACAAATTATTCTTAGTCATTTTAGAAAGTTTAAGTTCCACTCCACTATGAAACTGATAGACTTTAAAAAGCAAAATGCATTTCACTTCATTTAAATTACGTAGAATCTACTTTTCAAATAAAATACTGCCCTCCTACTCTTAGTACCAACAAAGGAAATAAACTCAGACACAAAGCAACAACAGAGACAGGAAAAATTCTGGTCCTAGCATTTCTCATTATTCCTGACTAGAAAGAAAAAGCATAATTGTCACTTGTGATCCCACAGTGCAAAGATAGGGACCAACTTACTCTTGAAAATATACAACCACAGGATTAAAGCACTACAGACCAACAGTAAGGAATGTAAAAATGCTTCATAATTTGGTAAAATTTTTCCAAACGGTAGAAGGTGTCTCCACATTAGCATTGCTTACTACACCAATATACCCAGTACACCAAACACTGTTTCACAAAGTTAATGATAGAGCCCAATCCTAACCACATCACTTTACAGAGTAACCTTTAGCGGCCTGACATTTCTGAGCCCTAGTTTTCTCATGTAATTCAGTAGAGTATAAAGTATATTAGAAGGAATAAGGAAATGGCTGGCATGTGGCAGATACATAATATGGGAATCGTTGAAGGTGACAGATATTGCAGATTCTAGTTTAACCTCTGGGCAAGAAGTAAACAAAAAGATCTGACAACAGTCAGGACTAGCTAACCCTGCTCTTTCTCTCAGTAGCCTTCTCAGCACTGTATTTCAAAGAACCACAGAACAACGGTCCCATCGATAACTTTTTTTTTTTTTTTTTTTTTTTTTTGGTTTTTCAAGACAGGCTTTCCTATATAGCCCTGGCTGTCCTGGAACTCACTCTGTAGACCAAGCTGGCCTCGAACTCAGAAATCTGCCTGCCTCTGCCTCCCAAGTGCTGGGATTAAAGGCATGCGCCACCACTGTCAGGCCCATCAATAACTTAGATATACAAAATACAAAAGATTTCAAATTTGGGGCCTATAATTTTTAAGTTTTACCCACTTGTTCATTAACAAGTAAACTCAAAAATATTATAGATGCAAAGACAGAAGTGGAATAAGAAAACTGGTAACTGAGTACCACTGGCAAGAGGTATAGGAAGCAAACTAAACCTTGAATATGTATGGAGTTGGGGTTATGATTGCTTAAAATTTACTGTGTAGAACAAGCTGGCCTCAGACTTTCGGCAATCCTCCTGCCTCAGCCTCTGGAATGACATGAGCCACCACGCCCAGTTTAACAATTCATATTTTTAGAAGACCTCTTTTCTATATTAAAGCAGCGGTGTGGGGAGAATCCCACAGGTTGAAGGCAAAAAAGTGTAACTTGGAAGGAGGTTATATGCTAAAACATAAATAAACAATATTTTAAAATCCACATTTCCCATTTTGATTGCCTATGCAAACAAACTCAACTCTGTAAAGTGTACTCCAGGCGATTAAAAAGTGGCTGGATATATTTTATACTTCGGTACCAATGATGATTACAGTCTCGCAGTTGTGTCTCGTCAGTATCCCGTAGTCTGTATTTTACTGTTGCAAACACAGGTAAAAGGAAAACAGGTGGTCGCCTCACAGCTCTGTAGAGCTCGTATTGCTTCACATTCATCCAGGGAAATCCTCCTTAAAACGCATGCCAAGTTTCACCCACAGTAACCAAGAGAAGGTTCCTTTCTATACATATCACAAGTTTCACGTCGGCGGAAAACACTGAATGGTCCAACATATTCCAGGGAAGTGAACAGCTTAAACCATAGCTTGACTAACCAACAGGAAACTCAGAGATCATTAACACGTCAAGGCCTATAAGAAATAAACGGACGCGACAATTTCCGTGAAGGTTCAGGGTAATCAACAACACACCTTACAGGGCTCGGAAGGGACACACGTAAATCTCTATGGGTCTAGGCCCAACGGCCCAAGGTCACGCCAAATGCGAGGCTGAAAAATTCCAAGCAATGAGCCCCCTGCAGATCAGGGCAACTGTGCCTAGGATGGAGTCTGGGCTGGGGAACACTCGCGTCCGGTCTTTAATGTGAACCCCAACTGAATGCAGTGGCTCCGTGAGCAAACCCCCGAGTGTTTTGGGCCGCATTTCCTCCATTTCCCCAGCCTCCCCCTTCCTAGTCGCCCCCCACACTCACATCTCCGGAGCCACTTCATCCAATGGTAGACGATGGTACTGTGGTGTTTCTTGTTTTCTATACACCAGGACGACAAGCCTTGAATGGATTCCATGGTGTTGGTCACCGACTGGAATTTTCGATCCAACGAGGACTCCAGGGCCCCTGCGGACGAGGCCGACGAGGAGGAGGCCTTACTGCTGCCTCCGCCGCCGCCGGCCGCCATCTTCCCGGTTTGCACAAGCGCCGCTGTTCCTCTGGCGGCGGCGGCGGCGGCGGCGGGAGCGGGCAAAACAATCACTGCGAGTGCGTGAAAGCAGCAGGAGGGGAGGGAGGCCAGGGGGTGGGGATGGTGCACGCGCTAGGCTCTTCTGGAGGTAGGAAGGCTAGCTGCTGGGCGCGCTGGCGGCTCCCACACGCTGCAAGGAGGGGCTGCGGGTTGCGAAGGTTTGTCAGTATGGTTCGGGGGTGGTGTTTAAACCAGTAGTCGGGAGAGAACTACGTAGAAAACAGGACCTGAGACGCCTTTCAAAACGCCCAGCGCCGAAAACTAATGGTTTTATCCTCTACGGTCCTCAACTCTTAAGGCCCGTCCCTCATCCCGTTGGCCAAACTCCGGTGAGCCCAGGGAGGCCTTAGTACCGAAAACGTAACAGTACCCGGCTGTCCCTTCGGTTGCAGAAAGCTTTTCCTTTAGATTCTCTACCACAGAAAAGGCCCAAAGCTACCTAGTCAGAATATTTTTTTGCAACGCAATAGCAGCAATGGACCAGCAGAAGCTATGCGCACGCGCACGGAAGCCCCGCCCCTCCGCTTCCTACTCAACCTTGAGCGCAGGGGCAGGCGTGATGGCGCTGCAACGTGACCAATCAAGGGAGGGGTCGGAGAAGCGCGCGCGAGAGTCGTCCCTGAACCCGGGGGAGGCGCTGCGTTTATCTGTGCGCCTGCGCGTTAGTTCTGCGCGTAGCGGGTTGGGAGGAAAACCTGGGAAAGCCGGATGGAGGAGCTCGGGAACCTAGGACGTTAATAGCCCGCGTTCAGTGCTCCGTCCTGCTTTTGGCTTCATGGCGGGGTTGCTCACTAGGAACCTTTAGCCCACACTAGGATGGGAAATGCCCACCGTTCTGTGGCCACTGTTTCTGACAGCTGCATCTGCATTTCCTACCACCCCTCAATCGGGGACCTACGCGCGACAAAATGGCTGGCTCCCATCTTGCGGTGTGGTAGAAGATGCGCATGCGTCAGATCCAGTTAGCCGTTCTCTACGCACTCCTAGACTAACCGGTGTTACACACCCGACTTCGATGACACCATTCACAGCCAGCAGACCGTCTGCATTCTAGAAAGAGGGAATAAGAAAATTAAACGAGAATGTCTCTGAAAAGTTTTCGAAGCGAGGAAAGAGTAATCGACAAGATGTGGCTTCTTTGCTCGGTTTTAACACCACAATTTCGTAATGCGTTATAGTTTTTGGGTTTTTTTTTTTTCCAGACAGGGTTTCTCTGTGTAGCCCTGGCTGTCCTGGAACTCTGTAGACCAGGCTGGCCTCGAACTCAGAAATCTGGCTGCCTCTGCCTCCCAAGTGCTGGGATTATAGGCGTGCGCCACCACTGCCGGGCGCGTTATAGTTTACAGGAGTCTTGAGTATTGAACTTATTAGCATAACCTCAAATTACATCTCATCTAACTGTGTGAGTCTTTAGGGAAGATTTGGATGTTCGTGTATTCCTACTGAGCACAGCAATTTCATTTTAATTATGTCAACTCAACAGAAGAGAGTTTTTTGAGGCAAGAAGCCTGTTTCATCATTTAGAATTAATGTCTCTGTGCCAAGAACTGTTTTAGGATTAGAGAAATAATGGCAAAGCACACAAAAATTCCTCCGACCTGATTTGGTATCAGGACCAAACCACAAGTATGTGTCAGGGAGTAAGGAGTCATACAGAGGTATGGAATAAGATTAAGGGAGAAAGACTGGGTGAATGAATAATAACTGTGTGAAGCAGTTTTTAAAAAGAGATACTTGAGAAAAAAAGCAACCAAGCACATATGAGGGGAGGGGAGAAGAACTGGCAAAAGAACACCAAGTGCCGAGTCCCTAAACCAGGACGGTCAACATTTCAGAGGAAGAGCAAGGAAGCCACTGAGACAAGAGGCAGAGGAGGGCAGAAGCGAAGACGGCTCATGTAGGGAACTGAAAGCCACTGTACTGACTTTGGGATTGTTTTTTGTTTCTTTTGAGATAAGGTTTCTCTGTGTAGCTCTGGCTGTCCTGAAACTCACTCTGTAGAGTCTGGCCTCCAACTCAAAGATCCTATCTACTTGCCTCCCAAGTGCTGAGATTTAAAAAGTCTGCCACAATGCCTGCCTGACTTTGGGTTCTCTTTCTTTCTTCCAAGCTTTGATTTTTATTACTCAAAAAAGCTGCATATCGGCTGGAGATATGGCTCAGCGGGTAAGAGCACCGACAGCTCTTCTGAAGGTCCTGAGTTCAAATCCCAGCAACCACTTAGTGGCTCACAACCATCCGTAATGAGATCTGACGCCCTCTTCTGGGGTGTCTGAAGACAGCTACAGTGTACTTATATATAATAAATAAATAAAACCAACCAAACCAAAAGCTGCATATTTACTTTGCTTTCTGACCCTCTACTTTTGCCTTCAACACTTACACAACAATTTTCTGCTCCTCAATAGGAAAGCCTGCTTGATCCTGTTCCAGATGCACTTGGCACACATGGAACCACCATAGGCCCTGCTGACATATTTCTTTGTTTGTTTTATGTTTATGTGTACACTGTAGTTGTCTTCAGACGCACCAGAAGAGGGGCGCCGGATCCCATTACAGATGGTTGTGAGCCACCATGTGGTTGCTGGGAATTGAACTCAGGACCTCTGGAAGAGCAGTCAGTGCACTTAACCTCTGAGCCTTCTCTCCAGTCCAACATATTTCTTTTTGTCTTAGACAATTTCAGAAGGACTTTAGGTCTCCTTGCTGTCTGCCTGGCACATAACACATGCAGATTTAGGTGTTTTCCTAACCTTCTTGGAATAAAGGTAAATAACCCTGTTACCAGGGGTTGGAGACAGCTGTTTTAGTTCGAGGCTGTATTGTAGGAGAGCCTACAAAGGTATGTCAAATGCTGGACCATGTTGTGTGCCTCTAAGCATCCCTGGAAGATGGACTTTGGCTTTCTTTTAAAATTTATACCTGTTTTAAAGACCTTAATGAACCTAGAATGAGGCAACTTCTTATTCCATGCAATGAACATTCTGATGAGCTGAATAGAAGTTTGGTATTCCAAATAGAAAAGAGCTGAGGAAAGAAGGAACAACGAAAGGCAGATTGTTTTCAAGTTATTTTCGTTCCAAAGGTTAAAAGCAGGACTTCCTTATCATGCCAGCTGAAACTGACCTGCTTGAAGATTTGACTCCTACCTCTTTCTTGGTTTCTTTGGAGATCAAAATAAACAAGTTTCACTTGATCACATGGGCCTTCCATATGACTCCATTTTGATTTGGTTGAGCAATAGCCTTCTGTAAATTCTAACCATCTTTAAATGAAATAGTAAGCAAACCCTTTCAATCAGGTAGCATTGCTGGGGTATGTGAGTCTGTCTATGTCTGTGTTCATTTATTCTTGGATGCAAGGGGAGGACTTCATGGGTCTTGCTCTGTCTGTTTTGTTCCTTGTTTTGCTTGTGGCCAGCAAGTTCCAGCCATCCTCCTATCTCTCTACCCAACACAAGCTGGGGTTCTGCGTTTACAGACTCTAGCTGCCACACCTGGCTTTTTTGTCTTGTTTGTTTTAAGAAATAGTCTCATTGTGTAGGGTTGCTTGACTTGCAAGTGTATAAACCTGACTGGCTTCAAAGAGATACACTCACCTCTCCCTCATGAATGATGGGATTCACTGAATGCTTCGCCACAGCCATTTATGGTCTTAAACATTCCATTTTTCTGTTGGTGTAATGGTTTCAGAACAAGACTGTAGAACTCAAGAATCGTGTAAACAAAGCATTTTTGTAAAAAGTAAGCGTGAGGTGATGTTTACAGTTAGCCTACATGAAGACAAGGACAGTGAGGGAATACACCTGATGTTATATCTGATCATCTTTGGTCCTGTGAAAAGAGCCAAGAATATTCCTCCCAGGCTTTTGCCTTTCCCACGGACAATGTGGATATGCCAGGGCATCCCCTTCACATCCTGACTTTCAAGTGCATTCACTTATCACAGCTTATGCGATTCTTTCTAGAAGCCCACCTCATGGGAAGAACATTCTGCACACTGTGCCATCCACAGTTCACAGTATATGCACAGCTTTCTTACACATGCTCTCACACAAGATATCTAAATATCAGACTGCTTGGCCAGGCATGGTGGTATACGCCTTAATCCCAGTACTCAGAAGGCAGAGGCAGGCAGATCTTTATGAGGATGAGGTCAGCCTAATCTACATAGTGAGTTCCAGAACAGCCAAAGCTGTTGTTAACACAGAGAAACTTTGTCAAAAAGAAAATAAGATAAAATCCTACTGCTTAAATTCAGGTGCTTTTCACGGACAGCTGCAGTTTCAGGTTTGTGTGTGTGTGTGTGTTTTAATGTAGGAATGACATGCCAGAAGTGGGCATCAGATCATTTCATAGAGAGATGGTCATGAGGTTGCTGGGAATTGAACTCAGGACCTCTGGATAAGCAGTCAACATTCTTAACCACTGAGCCATCTCTCCAGGCCCCAGGAATCTTTTCAAAACCTCTCCAATTTGTCATAATAATTAGATGAGTTGGTGTATGTAGAGTGCTTAGGAAAGTGTTTAACATAGGTGAAGGCTTTGACGACATGCATATAAGCCTACTTAAAAAGAATTTTTTAGGTTTTATATGTATGAGAGACAGAGAGAGAGGGAGAGAGAGAGAGAGACCATTGGAGGCAAGAGGAGGAAACAGAACCCCTGAAGGTTGTGAGTTGCCTGGTGTGGATGCTATTAACTGAACTCTAGTCTCAGTAAGTATAGCCAACACTCTTAATGGCTAAGCCACCTCTCCTCTCCTGTCCCAGGCTTTTTATTATTATTATTATTATTATTCCTTTTGTTCTTGGGGCAAAAACCACAACCTTTCCTAATCTATACCCCAAGCCCATTTAAATCTTCTATTTTTATTTTGAAATAGGGTCTCACTTTGTAGCCCTGGCTGTACTGGAACTGTGTGTAGACCACTTCTGTCTCTCAAGGGCTGGAATTAAAAATCTGTGTAATCATACCTTGCCCAGGTATGGTTTTTTTTTTTTTTTGAGACAAAGCTTCTCTTATGAGTTCTGGCTGACTTGGACTTCATTTGTAGATCAGGCTGGCCAAGAGTTCAGAGATTGCCTGCCTCTGCCTCCAAAGTGCTGGGGTTAAAGGAGAATCCACTTAACTCTTGAATTCATTCCTTTGCCTCCTCTCCCATTCTTTTCTAAAGAGTGGTTTATTAGTTACATTGAGATTTAAGTTGAGCCGGGCAGTGGTAGCGCATGCCTTTAATCACGGCACTTGGGAGGCAGAGGCAGGTGGATTTCTGAGTTCGAGGCCAGCCTGTTCTACAGAGTGAATTCTAGGACAGCCAGGGCTACACAGAGAAACCCTGTCTGGAAAAAAAAAGTTGAATATCTTGCTTTTATTGGCATTTTGTTGTTGTTGTTTAAAAAAAAAAAAAACAAAACAATGTCTCCTTGCGATGGCGTCCCCAGGTTTATTAGGGGAAGACGTGCAGGGTATGTGCAGCACCACCACCACATGGTTTTGAGTTTCCAGAGTGAACAACAACAGCAATAGCCAGGTGGAAACAATATGAACACCAGTATCCCTCTGGCCCTTGACTGCAGGAGTAGCAATGCAACCAGCACCTCCCTGCCTTCCAGAAATGATGGGGTTTAACCTCAAACTATGAGACAATACAGACCCTCCCTCCGTTATGGGTAGTCAGGTGGTTCTGTAGCTGAGTTGGCTAAAGCACCTTATCTTGTAAAGATAATGGTAGACTCAGAAGGCAAGGGGATTAATGCTAAAGAATCTAGAGGGTCTGAGGCTTGATAAGTAGAAGGAAAGAGTGGATTCAAAACTGGGAAACCAGTGGGAATGTGTCTTCTGGAAGGTTTCAATTCATCACAGTCTCTCAATTCAATGTCTTTGATTTACACACTAGTACCAGATGCATCCCTAAACTCTCTAATCAGAAATAAGATCAGGTAGGTACATTGGCATGCACACATAATTCCAAGGCTTGAGATACTAAAAATTCCAGGTTAGCCTGGGCCACAGTGCAAGACTCCCATCTCAAAAAATTAACGAACAAAAAAAGCGAGCCGGCAAGATAACTCAGTGGTTAAAACAGCGTGCCTGAGCCCAAGCATGTATACACACACAAATAAAACTAAAAAAGTGTTACTTCTGGTATCCTACCAAGTTAAATACAAGCTTTCTCCAATTACCACAACCTAATTTTTCAGTAATAAATGCTCTTTTTTCTTCCTTGGACCCTAAGCTTTTGTTTTTTTTTTTTCAGTTAGCATATCTCAAAATTTTCTAGTAAGAATTACTCTATATGTTTTCTTCTCTTACTATATTTGCTTTTTTTTGTGCAGTTCTAGGTTTTTCAGATCCAAATCCAGGGTATTGAGCTTACTTTAATGTTTTACTACTACTGAACTATAGACCACAATTTTTCTATTTCCTTTCAAGTGAAATCATTTGTATATTTTTTATTATGAGAAACATCAATAATCATAACCTACAAACTATGGCTACAGAGTGAGTTCAACACCAGCATGAGCAACTTAAGACACTTTCTCAAAATAAAAAGAGGTGTGGAGATATACCTTTTGAAGTAGTTGCTAGTATGCTTGAAGCTTGAGGCTCAATCCTCAATCCCTGATTTTTCCCCAAAAGGACATATCAGTATCACCCAAACGTTGAATTTTAGGATTTTTAAAAAAATTGTAAGCCAAGCAGGGCTGGCAAACACCTTTAATCCCAGCACTTGGGAGGCAGAGGCAGACAGACTTCTGAGTTCGAGGCCAGCCTGGTCTACAGAGTGAGTTCCAGGACAGCCAGGGCTACACAGAGAAACCCTGTCTCGAAAAAACAAAACAAAAACAAACAAACAAAAAAACCAAAACAAAAAAAAAACCAGGGTTCCTCTGTAGCCCTGGCTATCCTGGAACTCACTCTGTAGACCAGGCTGGCCTCAAACTCAGAAATTCACCTGCCTCTGCCTCCCAAGTGCTGGGATTAAAGGCGCGTGTCACCACTGCCTGGCAGGAAACTTGTTTCAAAAAAAACAAAAACAAAAACAAAATAGTGCTCGTGTGCAGGTGAGGGGTGAATGCATGCCCCAGTACACTTGAGGACGTCAGAGGACACCTTGCAGTTGTTCTTCTGTGTGGATTAAACATATTAGTGATTAACTCCAAGTTAGCCATAATGTGTTGGTTTTGCATTAACAAATCAAATCCCCTTGGGGTCATTTAACCAAGAGTGAGTCCAGATGTGGACTCTTTAGTTCCTGTGCCCTGCGTGTTCCATCCTCTGTTGAATGAATCTGAATCTGTGCCTGCCTGAAGGCTGTCTTTCAAATGTTTCTGTATCTGTCCCTCACCAAAGGGCTGTGCTGTCTTTATTGACCAGCATGGAAAGCATCACACAGGAAGGGATAGAGAACACCAGATACCTTGAACAGTTTTACAAGGGATTATGTCATTGATTCCGATGACCCCAACTAACCCAGAGAACATTATGCATATTATTATCATCCAATATCCAAATGTTGCATTTCAACATTTATGGTGGATATTCATCTTAGAAGAGTGCTTTCAATCTCTATTTTAGCTGCTTTCAACAAACAATACACAAGCTGTACAGGTCATGGGCATTGAAGAGTGTCTAATTTAAGCTTACAGCTACATATTGGCTTAGGATATAAAAGTTGATTACATGAAAAATCCAAGACAAATAAGGTTGATGGTTACAATTTCCTCTTAAAAGTAGGTTATCAGTCTTAAGTGACTTTAGGGTGTATTATTAACACTGACTGTGAGGTCCAGCAAAAGTTCATCTCTTAGAATGTAAGAGATATTTTTATAACATTACACCAACATACTCTCCTTCTATCATGTGTGTTCTGGAATCAAATGGCAGTAGGCCATTTTGTTCTCTTTTAAAAACAAAACAAAATACAAGGTCTCTATGTTGCCCAGGTTGGACTCGTGACCTTCTTGCCTCAGCAAACTGCTAAGATTACAGATGCGTGCTTGCTATCATGCAGGGCTAGGGTTCACTCTGGAACATTTGGACAAAAAATGTATTATAACATGAATCCTCTTACTAATCTTTCTTTTTGTTTTTTTTTTGTTTGTTTGTTTTGGTTTTTCAAGACAGGGTTTCTCTGTGTAGCCCTGACTGTCCTGAAACTCACTCTGTAGACCAGGCTGGCCTCGAACTCAGAAATCCACCTGCCTCTGCCTCCCAAGTGCTGGGATTAAAGGTGTGCGCCACCACTGCCCAGTGCACAATTACTAATCTTTACTATTTTAATTTGTATATAATTATATGTATTTATTAATTTTATTATATATTATATTTATGTATTTATTTCCCATACATACATAAGTGTTTTCCCATGTATATGTACACTATAAGCATACAGTGCCCAGAGAGGTCAGAAGAGAGCATTAGATTCCCTGGAACTAGAGTTAAATATGGTTGTGATCCATCATATATGTGTTAGGAAGTAAAGCCATGTTCTCTGCAAGAGCAACAAGTGCTCTTAGTCAGTAAGCCAACTCTTCACTCCCTGATCTTTACTATTTTAGAGTACATCCATTGTACAAAGCAATAGGTTTCATTTAAATACATCCCATGTTGGGCCTGCTGGTGTATGGCTGTATTCCCAGGACTCAGGAGGTAGATACAGGAAGATCTTGAGTTCTAGGCCAGAAAACAACAAACACAAACAAGAGACTGTACTAGTTTTTCTAGGCCTTGTGTTTTTCCATATTTATTGTATAGGATCTTACAGGACCCTTCCCTGCAGTGCTGTTGCTGTTCTACTGGGCTTTGGTTAGAGCCATTTTTGTTACATCCTCAGGAGGCAACATGAAGTGGTGGGATAGGTACATGCAGTTCCGTACTCGACCAAAGGGATCATCACATAGATTCTGATATAAAGGGGAATTTATGCAATTTTTTGTTTGTTTTTTGAGACAGGGTTTCTCTGTATAGCCCTGGCTGGCCTGGAACTCAGAAATCCACCTGCCTCTGCCTCCCAAATGCTGGGATTAAAGGCGTGTGCCACCACTGCCCGGCGAATTTATGCAATTTTAAAAAACATTTATTTTATGTATATGAGTGACCTATCTGCATGTACACCTACATTCCAGAAGAGGGCACCAGATCTCATTATAGATGGTTATGAGTCACTATGTGGTTGCAGGGAATTGAACTCAGGACCTCTCGAAGAGCAACCAGTGCTCTTAACCACTGGGCCATCTCTCCAGCCCTCAACTTTATTTTATTTTTTTTTAATATCAGGTCTCAGTGTATAGCTCTGGCTAGCTTTGAATTCATAAAATTCACCTACTCCCTCCTGAGTACTGGAATTAAAGGCATACTACCATATCCAGGTCTTCTCATTTATTTTGAAACAGGGTCTTATTTTGTAGTCTTGGCTGGCCTAGACCTCTGTGTAGATCAGGCTGGTCTTGAACTTGGGAAATCTACCTAATTCTGCTTCCCAAGTCCCAGAATTAAAGGTATGTGTCACAACTGGCTCTTCCCTCCTACCCCATCTCTGTAGATGAAGTAGGGTTCTCATGCATCATAGGTCAGACTTAAACTAAACTACCTAGGTCAAGGATCATCCTGAACTCCTGATTCTCCTGTCTATACTTCCGGTGTTGAGATTACAGGTGTGCACCACGTTTATGTGGTGCTAGATGTTAAAAAAAAAAAGACTGTACATTCTAGACAAGTATTTTGCAGAGTTACATTCCCAGTCCACACATCTTTTGGAAAAGGGTTTGATGAGTTTAGGAATATAGACACATCTACCATGGGGGGTGGAATTTGTATTAATAAGACAGACAAATGGGCTAAGTCTTCTCTTATTGACAAGGTCTTATGAACCCTGAGTTACCTTCAAAATTTGCTGCTCTTGCCACTTGTGACCCAAGTTCTAGATATACAGGTATATACAACCATGCATGGCAAAAGTGAACTGTTTTGTGTGTGTGTATTTGAGGGAGTATTCTGATTCAAATGAGAAATTCCTACATTAGTTTATGTATTTGAACATTTGACCTCTAAGTAGTGACACTGTTTGGGCGGGTAGCAGCTATGGAACCTTTAGGGCTTGGAGCGTTGCAGATGGAAGACTGTCACTGGGGGCCAGTCTTAAGGGTTTTAGCTTTACCCCACTCCCTACAGACTTCCCTGCTTCCTGTATGCAGGTAAAATGTGATCAACCACCTTCCTGTTCTGTCCATCTGTTGCCAGGCCTTCAACACACAACACCTTTGAAACCATAAACCAAAATAAACTTTTGTCATGGTGTTTTATCACAGCAACAAAAAAGTAACTAATACAAGGGGTGTTTGAGATAGCCCAGGCTTTCCCACAGCCAATCAGTTCTAGCTCAGCACTAAAGTTACAGGGATCTGCTTGACGTAGCTTCCTTAGTCCTGGGATTACAGACCCACACAAACCACCATGCCTGACTCCCTACCACCTACAAAAGACAGGACATTAAGTTAGGAACTGGGAATAAACTCAGCAGGTATAGTGCTTGCC
This sequence comes from Tokudaia tokunoshimensis, assembly GCA_036184795.1. Taxonomy (NCBI): domain Eukaryota; kingdom Metazoa; phylum Chordata; class Mammalia; order Rodentia; family Muridae; genus Tokudaia; species Tokudaia tokunoshimensis. The sequence goes on along the minus strand of BTHU01000003.1, from coordinate 64,657,815 downwards.
TAGTATGTACAAAACCCCGAGTTCGGGGCTCAGTGGTTAAGAGCATCGACTGCTCTTTCAGAGGTCATGGAGTTCAATTCCCAGCAACCACATGATAGCTCACAGCCATCTGTAATGGGATCTGATGCTCTCTTCTGGTGTGTCTGAAGACAGCAACAGTGTACTCATATATGTAAAATAAATCTTTGAAAAAAAATCCTGAATTCAATATTCCCAACAACACATATAAAGGCTGTCATCCCAGTAGGTGGGAGGTGAAGTAAGGATTCTTATCAGGTCACATGACATTCTATCTTAAAATTTTGTTTTTTTTTTTTTTAAAGATTTATTATATGTAAGTATACTGCTTAGAAATCAGACATTTATATACTTCAACTGCTAGGATCCTAGGAAAATGGAAAAATCACCCACAGAACCAAATTCTAATATCTATAAGCATATAGAAAATATCGTACTAATTTTAAAAATAACTCTTTAATCATATGCACATACAGGATGAAGGGTAGCACCAGGCTGACTGGTGAACTTGGCAGTCTCTTTGTCCCAGTATCAGCCTGGCACAGTGGGGTAAGGTAGGGAAGTAGAGTGAGAAGACAGAAGAAACAAAGGCAAAGAAGACACAAGGCTAGCAGTAGTCTCAGTCGGTGGACTCCAACACAGATTCGCTCAGTGCAAGGTCCCAGTAGTGTTCAGCCCCATGCTTTTTGAAATGTTCACGAGCCATGTTCTCCGTAGGGCACTGTTTAAACTTCATCTCTCCAAAGCTCCGATCTTTGGCTGTACCCTAGGTAAGAAGCGAAAGCTGTATTTATTTTACTTACCTGAAAAGAATAACTTGCTATTTAGCCTACACTCCCTTTGAATTAGAAATCCTACCTCAGCATCCTAATGTACAGCCATGCCCTGGAGAGACCAGAATTGTAACAAGCTTTCCAATTCACGCCCTGTCCAGTGCTGGGAACTGAACATAGGGCATTATTCATGTTTGGCAAGCACTCTAACACCTCAACTTTAAGTAAGTTAACACGTTAACTTAAGTAAGTTAACAAGACATAACACTGTTTTAAAAGGCCTAATAATATTTGCGTTCAGCAACATTCCTAGCTGAAATGTGATTCTATGATAAAGTAATTATAACCCCATGTCTTAGATATTTGCATGATTATACATAAAGGTTTCTAGTTTATTTTTTTTCTGCTACTGTTTTAAAGGGAATCACAGACTTAAAGAACTTTTTTTCTCCCAAGTGCTGGGGATCGAACCTATGATGTCAGGCATGTAAAAAAAAAAAACACTCTACACTAAGTAACAGCATCAATCTTAAGAACTCTTTGTTTTTAAGATTAAAAAAAATTATTTATGAGGTAGAGAGATGGCTCAGGAATTAAGAGCAACTACTGTTCTTACAGAGGACACAGGTTTGGTTCTAAGCACCCATATGGAGACTTACAATGATCTGTACCAGTTCCCTCTTCTGGCTTCTATGAGCATTAACGAATGTATGTGATATAGATGCACATATACATGTAAGCAAAGCACTCATACACAAAAATAAATCTTTTTTTTTTTTTTTTTTGGTTTTTCGAGACAGGGTTTCTCTGTGTAGCCCTGGCTGTCCTGGAACTCACTCTGTAGACCAGGCTGGCCTCGAACTCAGAAATCCACCTGCCTCTACCTCTCAAGTGCTGGGATTAAAGGCGCGTGTCACCACTGCTTGGCACAAAAAATAAATCTTTTAAAAATTAAATAAAAATGTGTTCATGTGAGTGCAGGTACCTATCAAGGCCATGGGGTCAGATCCCCTGGAGCTGGAGATACAGGAGGTAAGCTCCACCAACTGAGTAAGGGAGTTGAATTTGGACCTGCTCTAATTTATTCTCAGCACCACCAACACGTCAGGTAGATCAAATAACACCCATATTTTATAGATCAGGCAGTGAAACTTGATACTGTCTGGCTCAGACCAAATAGTGGACTGACACCCTGCCAGGTCCTAGTTTGCTGCAGAGGCAAGGATCAAGCTCAGATTCTAATGCTCATTAGATAAGCACTCATCGTCGGGCTCCCGCCCACCCCACATCAGACTCCTCTCTCTAGTGCATGCTTCAATGCCACAGAGGAAAACAACTAAGTCACTCCCCTTTCCCACTGAGGCCTAGAGATATTAACCTCCAGTTGAGAATGTATACTCCCAGCACCATTATTTTCCATATACTTTCCTGGTTGGTATATTCTAAAGACCAACTTCTAAAAATTGTTCTAAACACTCTGGCTAACTGAACTGTCACATTTTACAAAGACACTAACCTCCCACACTAGTACACATTTGTTAGTTTTCTTCACAGCTTCTTCATCAGATTCCTCATCATCTGGAAAAGACAAAAAAAGCTCTATATTTGTTTTGTTTTTTCAGACAGGTTTCACAGACAAAGCTAGACTCCCAACGTAGCAAAATCTGCCTACCTCCACCTCCCAAGTGCTGGGTTAAAGGCACATGCGACAAAAACAAACAAACAAAAAACAACCTACTTGTCTATTTATTTACTGAGATAGGGCTTTACCCTGTACGGTAGGCCTATCTTCAGTTTGAGACCATCCTCCTGACTCAGCATACTGAGAGCTGGGATTACAAGCTTCAGCAACCATGCCCCACTAAATACATCTTTTCTTTCTTTACCTGCGCCCCACACACTGACCCTCAGTGTCTAGGATCTTGAACATGGTAGACAAATGCTTAACTACTAAACTCTAATGCCAGCTCCAAAGTTATCTTTCCTATGGCTGAGCATGGTGGCCTATTCCTTTAATCCTAGCACTTGCTAGTCAAAGGAAGGTAGACCTCTATTGAGTGTGAAGCCAGCTAGGTCTATATAGTTTCAGACCAGCCAGGGTTAAACAGTGAGACCTTGTCTCAAAACATCAAAACCCAAAGTATCCTTTCCTGATTAAAGTAGAAAGCTGTTGTTGTGAAAATCTGTTTTTTATACATTCAATAGTCTTTTTTTGGGGGGGGGGGGAGGTTGGAGTGGGGAAGACAGGGAGTCTGTAGGTATCTGTATGTATCTGCTTTAAATTGGCATATGTCCTCAGTTGGTTTCAAACCCATGATCTTCCTACTTCCATTTTCTGAGTGCTGGGGTTATGGGTGGATACTACTAGTCTGGAGTGATTAGAAAGAAACACCAACTTCTTTTTGAGACTCATGTGGCCTAGGCTGCTTTAAAATTGCTACATAGATCAAGATGACCTCAAATTCCTAGGAGATTGCAGGTAGGGATTACAGGTGTGAACTACCATGATATAGCTAAAAAGAAAATTATAGATATTGTACACATGAATTCATAGTTTACTGACTTTAAATACACTCTTGCAACCAGAACTTATAACCACGACAGAAAGGAAAGCCTGCTGGGAAAAAATCCTGAAAGGATACATGTAGCAGTGCTGTCTAAGTCAGCCTAGCTGACTTAATCTCAGTCCCTTAGAAAGTACAGGCAGGTGGATTTTATGAATTCAAGGCCAGCCAGTGCCATACAGTAAGACCCTGTCTCACACAAAACAAAACAAAACAAAACTAAGTAGTCTGTCTAAAATTCTGAACCTAGACTATTCCAGGAAGGGTGGAGGAAGAACAACAGAACTATCACCCCACCTCCCCCAGCTCTCCCATTTAATCCCTTCTAACCCCAATTCACCATCTCCCTTCGTGTTAGATGTCTGCTCATCCCACTTTATCCGATGTAGCATGAGACGCTTAAATTTCTTCTGGGCTTTGGGGCCTGGAAAGAGAATTTTGAGAGTTGGAAAAATGACACAGTAGAGAAAGAACCTCTGAGCCCATCTAATACTCAGATAGTACTAGGAAGGTGAACTAACCCTAAGACTAGAGTACAGACTTCTACTGCAGACACACAGAAACAGAAGCAGGACATCAGTTTCATAGACATCTCTCTCCCTTCTCCACACCATGCCAATCACTTGCCAATCAGGGCTAGGGTTGTCTAGAGAGTTTCCCTCAGCTCTCTGCACTCACCCCCTTCCACTACCACCACGTTGACGTCCTTGTGCAGCACCACCACCCCTGTCAGGTACAGCTGCCCAGCATTGGCCTCAATCTTGAATTTCTTGGCTGGGTTGCTCAAATTTCGAACTCTGGAAGAGGGAAATTTTAGTCATGTCTTCAGTTTTACCATTAGAAGCTGCCTGGATGGAATGGCAAATACAGAGTCTCAGCATGTAGTCTGGCTGGCCTGGAACCCACTGCATAGACGAAGTTGGCCTTGAACTCGAGATCTGACTGCCTCTGCCTCCCAAGTGCTGATCTTACACTTCTTCATAGTAAGCAGTTAGACTCTATGAATAAAGTACTATCATCCAAAAATATTTATAAGTTTAGTGTTCCAGAAGGTAGAAAAAGCTTTAAATTTTGTCGCCTCTAGATGCCTAGAGTGTAGATGCTATATATTCATAAAACTTTCTAAACAGAGACATCAAAAACTGTAAATAGTAATCACCTATAGATAGTATCTTAAAGAGATCAGAGAATAGAGAGGAGACTCTTTCAGAAAATGCTCATCTATATTATTAGAATTTGTCTTGTTTTCTAGTTTAGGATAGCCAAGAACTTGCTATGTGGCCCAGGTTAGCTGCAAACTCAGAACTGTCCTGTTCCTCCTGAGTGCCGGAATTACAGGCATGCATCATCCTGTCTGGTCCAAAAGTCTTAATCTGAATAAACAGTAGTTTTATAATAATGTGCCACTTCTGATAAAGAACTATTTAGTAGAAAAAAGCATATCTAAAAAGTAGAAAGCATATATAAACTTAACCTAGAAAAATAAAATGAAGACATTACATTAATACAAAAGTAAAAATGTATTCCAGGCTACAAGTATATTCTGGAGTGTAGATGAAAGGCCTATTACTACAGGATATCAGGATAAAGACAGGGTAAGAAAGAAAAAAATTAGTGCTTTCTGTTCATCACAAAAGAAGATGTAGTAGATATACTTGAAGGCCACAAAATTTTGCCCAAAGTACTGGGAAGATATTGAGAATGTAGGTGCAAGGAGGGCATAATGGACCACACCTTTAATCCCAGAACCAGGTGGATCTCGGGGTTTGAGGTCAGCTAGGTCTACTTAATGAGTTCCAGGATAGCTGGGATTAGGTAGAGAGACACTGTCTCAAAAAAGAAACAGGGACAGCTGCCTATGTGGACACCTACCTATACACAGATATGTGCACCCCCTGTGAAATGTCTTCTTTAAGCTTTTTAATTTTCTTGACCTTTCTCTGTTCTGCTGTAAGTTTTCGGGCAGCGTTGGCCTCTTCATGCGCTCTGTCGTGACAGGAAGGACATCCACAAGTGAGAAAGGCATTGCCGATCAGAGGCAGGGCTAAGGGAAAGAGAGAGCAACAGAGGACTCTCCCCTCCCTCCAATACCAACCCCAGGAGGGTCTAGAAAGGTAGTGTCCTGGGCTCTGCCCTATCCCACCCCACCACACCCCACTTACTTCTGTCTTTTCGCCATCTGAGCTCTGACATGGGCTTCTACCTTTGTAGGGTCTTGAACTGCTTCTGTGCCTAATACTCGCATTAAATTTGAGATTCTCACTATAATGGAAAGAAAGCAGCAATCAATCTCCTAATCTCTTAATAATTTCTCTAGCTAGGATAACCTATTATCTATACATACTATTTAGGTATATCCCCCCAAATACATATATACTCATGAAGACAATAGTTGTATATTTGTGGAGTTTATTTATTTTTAATGCTGATGAATGAGAAATGAGAAATAAGAAATTAAGTTTTTTGTTTTTAATGATATAAGTATACTGAAATTTTTAGATAGTTTGAACTCCTATAAAATCTGAGTTAACCAGGTGAGATTTTTCAACGAAGGAATTTTTGTAAAATGTGAATTTTGAGCAGAGATTTGAAATAAGCAGTGCTTGAGAGTAGGAAAAACACCAACAATGTCAACAACAAAAAAAATGATTAAAACCAAGCTCTAAATGACTTCTATAATGAATGTGTTGTTCTGCCATAAGAAAGCAGCACAGGTTAAAAAAAAAACCTGAAAATGATTCAGAAAAACAAACAAAAACCATCAAAGACATTAAAGTGCCTTTAGAAGACAAGACAGAGAGACAGAGAGACTGACTGACTCACTCACTCTGTGAGAGCAGGCCAGCAGGCACATACCTTTGGGCTCTGGAGGAGGTGTCAGGCCTAGCCTGACTTTCTCCTGTAGTTCTTTCTGCGCCTCCCTCCTTGTTTGCCTCCGAAGTTTCTTCTGCTCCTTCTTTGTAAGATATACCCCAAGGGTAACTGGTGTATCATTGTCAACTGTCAAAAAGAAAAATGAGTTACCAAAGCATAAATTATAGAGGGGTGTAGGTGAGTATCTGAGGGAGGAGGTTGAGAGACAGTCATGCTTTGTAGCCCAGACTGGACTTGAACTCAAAGTCCTATTGCTTCCACCTCAAAATTGCTGGAATTACAGGCATCCACTAACTGTGCTTGACCTATTTGTTATTTTTAAATGGTGAGAGGGATAATATGATTTCTTTAAGAAGTTGAACACTGGGCTGGTGAGATGGCTCAGCGGGTTAGAGCACTGACTGCTCTCCTGAAGGTCCTGAGTTCAAATCCCAGCAACCACATGGTGGCTCACAACTATCCGTAATGAGATCTGATGCCCTCTTCTGGGGTGTCTGAAGACATATAATAATAAAATAAGTCTTTAAAAAAAAAAGAAGTTGAACACTTTCAGCAAATGCAATATGCAGATAGGAGCACTGGATAAGAATTTGAGGAAATAAAAGAATCTAGAATTCTACTCAGGTCCTAATTTTTATACTTTGCTGCTTCCATGGAATATAATTTGAAATCCCCTAACCTATATAACAATAAATTTTATGTTGGAATGCAGCTATGCTCACCACTGTACAACCCCTGCCTCAATTTCAGTACTAGGACATGGGGATCCTCTGGAAGAAGGATCTCTGGCTGGAGAGAAGGCTCAGTGGCTAAGAAATTTTACTGCTCTTCTAGAGGACCTGAGTTCAAGTCTACATAGGCAGTTCATAAATGTCTCTAAATTGTAGTCCCAGGAGATCTGGCTTCCAAAAGCACCTATGTATGTATGAGTTTGGCATACATCTACATACATGCACATTGCCCAACACCTAAATAAAAATAAATTTATTATTTAAAAAAGTGCACCCTGCTCTTGCAGAGGACACAACTTTGGTTTACAGCACCCACACTGGGTGGCTCACAACCAACTACCCGTAGCTCCAGCTTCTGACCACCAAAGGCATCTGTACATGCACACACAACCCCTGGACACAGACACAGATTCTTAGTAATAAGCCTTTACTAGCCCCTCACTCTAACTGAACCAATGGGCTTGATAGGAAAACAAAACTTAAAAAAAAAATCCCTTATACTTTTAACGCATGTTTACTTGTTTAGAAGAAAACCTCATATTCCTCTGACACACACTTATAACAGTTAAATAAAATCTGATTAAGCCTAGTTCCTGCTTTTAATTTGTATTATAGGCTAAATGTCCCTAATCTAAAAACCTTAGATCTGCAATACTGCAAAATTCAAAATGATTTTTTGAACAGGATCTCATGTATCCCAAGCTGGTCTGAGATTCAGTATGTATTTGAATTCAGTATATGAGGATGACCCTACTATTCTAATATTTCTGTCTCGGGACTGCTTGAGTGCTGACATTAAAAGTGTTTGTCACCATACTTGGTTTATGTAGGGCTAGGATCCAACCTAGGGGCTAATGCATGCTAGACAAGCATTCTACCAACTGAGTTATATCCCATATCCACATCTGTGTGCCTGGGTGTATGTAGACCAGAGGCTAATTGGTGTCTTCCTTGATCATTCTCCACTTTGTACACTGAGGCAGGATGCTTGCTCTAGGGATTGTCTGTCTCTCACATCTGTGTAGCAAGTGCTTTACCCAACGAGCCAACCCCTATCTCTTGAAATTAAAACTTTTTGACTATTACATTTTCAAGTTCCCACATGAGAAATGTTCAAATGCTATGAAAATATCTCAAAGACTGCAAAAGCAGCATCTGAAACACTTTTGTCCCAAGCATTTCAGACAAAAGATGTCTGACCTTTATTTCAGGGTCTCAATATATTCATCTGAACTTACTGGAACTATGACCAAGTGAATTTGTCACTATGGTATTATCTCAGTTCATCCTGAGGGAAAGTATTAAAATCCTTTAAGAGCTATATATCTAACAAAAAAAAAATCTATATATCTCTCTTTTGTTTGAAACAGGTTTTATGCACCCCAGTCTGGCTTCAAACTTAGAAGTGATTTATCTATATCAATTTCCTGATGCTAGGATTATAACAGCATGCATCATTATGCCCAGCTGTTCTTTGGGAAAATTCTTAAAAGTTCTAAGTGACTTACTGAAGGCACTCATCTATGGAAAACAGATCCACAACTATAACCTCTACATATAGTAAAACAACCAGTTAAATCACCTATGTCTTTTGACCAAACTAACAGACTTTACTATAAAAAAATAAAAAAGAGGAAAAAAAAAAGACTGAATAAAGTCAAAGACCACAAATGGGGGCCAGCAACACGTGACTCACATACACACCGGTGACCATTGCTAGGAGAATTTTACTGAGAAATTCTAAGTGATTTGGGGAAGTGAGCAAATTAGCACACATCTTCCATTTATCAGTGTCTGAGGCTAAAGAACTTTGTGTTTCCAACAGACTCTTCAAACCACAAACCCTTACCCCACCCAGGCACAGAAACAAACAAATAGGCTTATATTTCATAACAAATAGCATAAGTAATACAGCCACACCTCTGTTGGGCACCCAAATAGTGAGCTAGATTTTGTTGCTTTAATGTTAACAATGCTAAAGGAAGCCAGGACATGAAAACAACCAAAACAGTTGGGGGGACGGCAAGGTGGGCACGCCTTTAATCCAGCACTCAGGAGGAGGATCTCTAAAAGTCCCAGGCAAGCATGGTCTACACAGTGAGACCCTTTCTCAAAACAAATAATATACCAAAATAAATAAAAATTAAAAGCAAAAACAAAATGGTAAGTTTTTGGTGGTGGTGGAAAAGTTCAGCTTGTAATATCAACAAATTGATAATCTCAATGTGACCTAGTAGCCACTAGCCAGCTCTGCCATTTAACTTAATTAAAATTTAAAATACAAGGGGCTAGAAAGATGACCAGAGAACATTGGCTGCTCTTCCAGAGGACCAAGGTTCAATTCCCAGCACCCACATGGCAGCTCATAACTGTCTACAACTCCAGATCTAGGGAATCTGACACAAAGACATCCATGCAGGCAAAACACCAATGCAAATAAAAATAAATCATTTAAAAAAAAATCACATGTGGCTATAGGTTAGAAAGCACAGGCAGGGCTCATGCATTCTGTGGCTAATGTCGCATGCTCTAGCACCTTAGCTGGATAATCTGTACATTACCTGGAGGGTTAAGCTGGGCTGGATGTTCAACAAGATTTGTGATTCCAAAATAATCTTCTCTCTTGGGATTTTCCTCTGTACTAAAATTGGAGGAAGAAGAGAAAACAAGATATGTGGGTAGAGATGATATCAAGAATAGCCTAGACAACAAACAAACAAAAAGAATAGCCTAGAAACACAATGAAAAAATATCCATTCTCTTTGTGTTCTATGTATTATGCACTACCTATACCATGTACTTAGGTTACACATAATTTTCAAAACAAGAAATGGGGTCTCATAAAAGTTGCCCATGTTGGGGCTGGAGAGATGACTTGGGAGTTAAGAGCACTGGCTCTTCTTCCAGAGGATTCAGGTTCAATTCCCAGCAACCACACGGCAGATCACAGCTGTCTGTAACTCCAGTTCTAGGAAATCCACCATCCTCATACATACATACAAATTACCAATGTAAATGAAGTAAAAAAAAGTTGCACACTTTCTTTATACTAGCTGTTCCCAATCTTAGTATCAGCCTTGATATCCCTGATAGGTAGCCTATTTTCCTTTTTTGATTAATTTTTATTTTATGTGCACTGGTGCTTTGCCTGCATGTATGGCTGTGTACCAGGTACCAGATCCTGCCTCACACAGATCCCTGGAACTGGAGTTAAAGACAATTGTGAGCTGCCATGTGGTGCTGAGAATTGAGTCTGGGTCCTCTGGAAGAGCAGTCAGTGCTCTTAACCACTGAACCATCTCTCCAGCCCCAAATGTATTTTCTGACTAGTAACAATGAGTCACCAAGAAACAAGCTGACAAATAAATGGTTTGAAAAGAAAAAAACCTTATGACACAGGCTCCTAAGGACGTTATTAGAACTAAGGAACAGATGTCAAGTTCTCCAATAAAGCTTTTGTCAAGTGTATATTGTGCATATGTTTGAATGGAGGTCAAAGGCTGACACTGAGTGACTTGTTCAATCATTCTCTGCGTTATAGACTGGCTTGCCAGTAAGCTGGAGGAATCCTCCTATCCCTGTCCTCCCTAGTGCTGGGATTACAGGCCCACACCATTATACAACGCCTGGCACACACACACCTGTTCATGTTCTCTCTCTCTCTCTCTCCACATACCCCGGTTGTTTTGTGTTCTGCATTTATGGATGTGTACCGTGTGCATCTGGTACTTGAAAAGGTCAGAGGAAGGAGTTGGATCCCCTGGAACTGGAGTAGTTACAGGTGGTTGTAAAGCATCATGTGGATGCTGGGTTAATTAAATGATCTTTCTGAGTTCCCATACCTGGCTTTTTAACTATTGAATTCATATACTAGACTGAACAGCAAGTAGTAGTTTACCAACTGAGCAAACTTAGTTACACTATGCTAATAAAAGTTTATTATCATTATTTGACCAATAAATTAATTAGGTAGGAATATAATTCTGAAGTAAAGCACTTAAATTGCATAAGGTTCTGAGTATTACTATAGTGTATTACTGATACTTCAAAAAGATGCCAGGAGTGGTGGTGGTACACACCTTTAATCCTAGCACCCAGGAGACAGAGGCAGGTGGATGTCTTTGAGTTTAAGGATACTACATAGTAAGTTCCAAGCCAGCCACAGCTATATAGTGAGACTCTATATTAAATCTCTCCCTGGGGGAAAAAAAACCAAACAAACCAAAAAACCTATGAAAAGAAAAAGAATGAGGGCTGGAGAGATGGCTCAATGGTTAAGAGCACCAACTGCTCTATCATAGGTCCTGAGTTCAATTCCCAGCAACCACATGGTGGCTCATAACCATCTGTAATGGGACCTGGTGCCCTCTTCTGATGTGTCTGAAGATATAAACAGTGTACACATACATAAAATAAATAAATCTTAAAAAAAAAAGCAGAGAATTCCACCACATACCTAAAAGAAAAAGAATGAAGAGAAATCAGTTACTAAATAGAGCAAGAGGACTAGGGAGATGGCTCAATGGCTCAAAAGACTTCTACTAGGCTGGGCAATGGTGTTGAACACCTTTAGTTTCAGCACTCGGAAAGCAGAAGCCAGCCTGATCTACAAAGTGACAGCCAGGGCTACCCAGAAAAACCGTCTCAAAAAACAAAACAACAAAGCCAACAATAACAACAACAACAACAACAATTGCCAGGCAGTGGTGCGCACGCCTGTAATCCCAGCACTTGGGAGGCAGAGGCAGGTAGATTTCTGAGTTGGAGGCCAGCCTGGTCTACAGAGTTCCAGGACAGCCATGGCTACACAGAGAAACCCTGTCTCAAAAAACCAAAAACAAACAAACAAAAACAATTAACTAACCAATCAACCAAAACAACCCACTTCTGCTTCTGCTTTTCCAGAGGCCCTGGGTTTAGTTCCCAATACCCATACAGTGACTTGTTAATAGGTATAACTCCAGGTCTAGGGCATCTGGCACTCTTTTCTGACCTCCTCAGGCACTAGGGAAACACGTGGTGCACAAACATACACATGCAGGCTACTCAGGCAAGACATTTATACACGGGCTGGAGAGAAGGCTCAGCGGTTAAGAGCACTGACTACTCTTCCAGAGGTCTTGAGTTCAATTCCCAGCAACCACATGGTGGCTCACAACCATCTCTAATGGGATCCGATGCCCTCTTCTGGTGTGTCTGAAGATAGCAACAGTGTACTCGCATGAAAATAAATAATAAATCTTAAAAAACAAAAAACCATTCACACACATACAATAAAAATAAATTAAAAAAAAACAAAAAACAGCTGACTGTAATGGCACACACTTAAAATTCCAGCATTCTCACAACAAAATGGGAACTGGAAAAAGTGACCGGGCTGGCGAAATCTTATGTGTAATACACATGGAGAGAACCCCTAGGGCTCCACACAGCCATCTCAACAACACAGAAGGAAAAGCTGACAAAAACTGTTCACTCAACTCCATACGTGGGCACACCTGTACACCTGCACACGCGCACACACTCGCACACACACACACACACACACACACACACACACACACACACACACACACCACAAAATAAATTTAAAGGGAAAAAGCAACAATATATATTGTTTCTTTTTTTCCTTTCTTTTTTTGCAGTTCTGGGGAATCAAACCCAAGTGCCTTCTACATACTAGGCACATGTTCAACCACTGAACTAAGTCTCTAGGCCTATATATTGATCTTTATAAACATGTAAAGTATACAGAATTCATAGTAAGAAAAAACATAAAACTGTAAACTATGTCAAGATAAAACAGGTTCTGGGTTCATCCCCCAGCACTGTAAAAATAAAGAAGTAAATGTTTTTCAGACTCACTGTGCATTATTTGTCTCTGATTTTGGCATACTAACCCCAAAAGCTAAATATAAGTCAAGATAGTTTGAAAAGATATTTATCTATTTCCTCTGCATTTAAAGTGTTATTTGGTGTGTATGTAGAGCCTTTTTCTTGGTAACTAACACACTCACAGGTCAAAGCCATTGGGTATGATGTAAGAGTCCCACCACTCAATCTCAGGGATATCGCCTTCCTTTAGCTCCTTTTTAGGAGCAATGAGGGCAAGTCTAGTTGAAGTATGAATGCCTGTTTTTCTAGCAGCCTGTGAAATCTCTGCTTGCAGCTTCTCCAATTGAGCCTAAGAGCAAGATCAAACAAGATAAGAAGGTAAGTTGGAGCAAAGGAAAGTTGTAGAGTCACAAATTTAACAACAAATTTAACCCTTATTAAATTCTAATACCTAATGTAATGAATTCACAACTTCTAAAGGATTTGAAAGAGAAACCACCTTATTTTTTACTCAGTTTATTTAATCCCCTGACTCTTGTCTCTCCTTTCACTGATACTGTATGTTTGTAGTAGATATACATTAGTGGGATTCTACAGAAACCTCACTCTGAGAAGACAAAATGAGCCGCTGGAGAGATGGCTCAGTGGTTAAGAGCACTGACTGCTCTTCCAGAGGTCCTGAGTTCAATTCCCAGCAAACACATGGTGGCTCACAACCATCTGTAACGGTTCTGATGCCCTCTTCTGGCGTCTGAAGACAGCTACAGTGTACTCATGCACATACAATAAATAAATCTTTACAAAAGAAAAAGAGAGAAGACAAAAGGGTCAATTTAACCAACTACAGTCACTCCACCTCTCCTGAGCACACAGATTCCCTGCAGTAAATTTTAACATCAGGCTTTAACTGTTTTCCTCAACTGTCAGTCAATGGGAAAATTTCTATACAAGCAGAAAGCAATCAGGAAGAGAAATCTAGTAAACAACAAATATTCTAAGAATATAGCACTTAAACCAATTACTCACTGTTTTAAATTATGTTTCTATTTCCCAAGAATATGGACCTAAAAGTGTTGTTGTGTCAGCTTCTTAGTTTCTAAATTACCTTTGTCCGTAACCGTTGAGCAATCTTCTCAAATTTGCCCTTGTCATGGAACTTAAAAGTGCGTCTTTGGCGCTGGGAAGGGGCAATTGAGACTCGGGGGTCAAAAAAGGTATTAGACTCCATGTCTTCGGATGGCTTTTCTTTCAGTTGCTGCTTGAACTGTTCCCTCTTCACAGCCCGAATGTTTGCCTTCAGGGTGGGCATGCGATGCGTGAGCTCTACCTCCTTGCCTGTCGCATCCACCGTGCGGCCTTGCTCGTCCAGGATCAGTGGGGTAGGCTTGGTCTGATCTTTTAACTCTACTTTCCTGAAAAAAACAAAACATCCCACAAAGAAATAAATCCTACATGGACCCTTGAGGCAAGGAAAACCCAACAGAAAAACAAAAAGAACCAGACTTATCAAAGACAAATGCAAATTAACCTTAGAGAAGGCAATCTCATCAGTGTTTAACAAAATCTCCATTAAAAGAAAAAAAAAATCAAAGTAGGGGAACTGAAGAGATAGCTCAGTTAGGAGTGCTGGCTACTCTAGCAGAGGACCTGGGTTTGATTTTCAGCTCCCACTGGGGCTTGCAGCTGTCTGTAACTTGAGTTCTAGGGAATCCTATGCCTCTTTCTGACCTCTGAGGACATCATTTACCCATGACCTACACAGATAAACCTGCAGGCAAAATATTTATACAAATAAAATAAATAAATCTTGCAACGAAACAACAGCAAAAAAACCAATGTAAATTATTAGTTCTATTTTTTAGCTAAGAGTTAATATAAAACATCAAACCAGGCTGAGGATATATCTCAATATTAGCATTTGTACAGCATATTCAGGTTCATGGGCTCCCATAAAAGAAATACATCAAATCAAGTATTTGGATACAGGGCATAATCAAATGAAATTAATTCTAAAATCATATTAAGAAAAATTTGCTCTTTTTTTCTGCTGGCTATTCTGGAACTTACTATGTAGACCAGACCAGCCTCAAACTCAGAGACTTCCCTGCCTCTGCCTCCTAAGTACTGAAATTAAAGCCATGTGCCGCCGCCACCACTTCGCCATTATTTAATCTTATTTTACTCCCAAATTCTTCTCTTTTTTCAAAATTTATTTTCAGGTCCTCCAGAATGGGATTTACGGATGGCTGGTAGCCAACCTGTAGGTGCTGGGAACCAAACTGTAGTCCTCTGGAATAGCAGCAAGTGTTCTTAACTACTTAGCCACCTTGCCACCCCTACCCTCGCCCTGGCCTTTTGTTGTTATTTCGCGTGCATTGGTGTTTTGCCTACATGAATGTCTACATAAGTGCGTTGAATCCTGCAGAACTGGAGTGACAAACACTGTGAGCCACCTTGTGGAGACCAGGAATTGAACTTGAATCCTCTGGAAGAGCAGTCAGTGGTTTAACCACTGAGCCATCTTCCGGGTCATCCCCTCCACCCCCGCCCCTCTTCTGGCTCAATGATCTGAGAGCCCAAGGCCTCCTGCATACTAGCCAAATGCTCTGCTACTGGGATGCATGGGAAACAACTTGGGATGCCAGACATATCACCAACTGCTGTGAGTTCTGGCTGGCCTACAACTTGTTATGTCTGGATTCACATTTACCTCACTATTCTTGCTTCTCCCTCCTGAGTAACAGAGTTGCAGACATGTGCCACCATGTGCCACTCAAGTCTAACATATGGTCTTGTTTAATGGCTGAAGCTCTTAAGTAATCTGATTCTATTCTTACCTCCATTATTAAGTGAAAAATATTACTTTAGTTCTACCAGTTATAAGCAAACAAACTACAATAAAGCCAAAAAAAGTAACTGAACTGAGATCATATATTAAATATGAAACTGTAAGAAATTATTTAATTTTCTTTAAGAAAAAAAAGTCAGTAATAGGCTAGAGAGATGGCTCAGTGGTTAAGAACAACACCTCTTCCAGAGGTGCTGAGTTCAATTCCCAGCAACCACATGGTGGCTCACAACCATCTGTAATGGGATCTGATGCCCTCTTCTGGTGTGTCTGAAGACAGCGAGTGTACACACATACATTAAATAAATAAATAAATAAATCTTTAGAAAAAAGTCAGTTAATATTCAAGTAAATTACCTTTAATTAACTACCTCAGAAATTTCAGAAGTGATAAGGGACTGTGTGAAAGATACTCACGGTGGAGCTATGCCCATGGCATGGAGATTAGCTAGGCCCACCATGTTGGCATTGCCAATAAGCCCTGGCTTCAATGCGAGCTGGGCCTGGATCCGGGCTTGCAGTTCAGCGGCTTTCCTTGCCTTCTCAATGGCATCATTCATAAAGGTAGCGGCCTGGGAGGGCTGAATAGTGTTGCCGATTGGAAGACGCTCTGGTTGGGAAGAAGAAGGTGTCTTTGGCTATAAGACAGAGATTAAAAGAAATCCGAGAGTGTGAGACAGATAGGTATACAAATACACACCATGGCAGAATATGGTGGACAATTGGAGCCCTTTCTGGACTCTTGTGTGGATGAATGACAACAAACTGTGATAATTCTTCTTTTCAGAGCAATCAGGCAGCAGCATACCTGAGGTGCAGGGGGGCTGATGAAACTCAGCTGTTTTTTCCGTTCCTCGATTTGTCGTGTTGCTGCCTCCATCATCTGTTTGATCTGTTCTCCAGAGGGAAAAGGTGGAAAAGATTAATTTTTCACATAAATGTTCCTAAATGAAAAGCATTCATTTCTAGAGACCTACAAGTTTGTGAATGTCTCCACAATAAATATATATACCATAGACAAGAAAATTTACTAAAGATAAGTTTGTACCATTAAGCACTAGAATTTTTCAATCCTTTCTCCCCACAAGTTAGGATTGGTATAGTAGGTAGTATATATGACTGAGACTCAGACAATATGAGGTTAGAACTACCCCACACTTTCTGCCTGTATTTCTTTGGATAAGGCATTAATACTTTAACCTCTCACAAATCTAAAAGGGGGAAAGTGCACTTCCTAACAAACTAGTACATTAAAGTGGGCAGGGAGACTGTAGAGATGGTTCAGAGCTAAAGCACCATCCCAGTATCCACATGGTGACTCACAACCATCTCTAACCAGTTCTAGGGTATCTGATACTTCTAACACCCACAGATTTGTGCATGCACATAAAAATTCATATTATGTTTAAAAATCATAGTTATCAGCCAGGCATGGCAGTATACACCTTTAAGAAGCAGTAGCAGCAGATCTCCGAGTCTGAGGCCAGCCTGGTCTACACCAGCAGATACCTAATCACGGCAGGACTAAGAGCAAGACCTTGTCTTTAAAAATGTTGACGATATTAGCCCCTGAATTCCTACTGTAGGTAAGCATGGACAATGGCACAGGCCTCTTTACAGATGTTTCTATAAACTCCTTGTTATGTCCTAACGAAGAGCAGAAAGAAGCTCTTGAGATATAGTCAAGCTAAGTGCTATCATTTCATTTCATTTTTCCAATGATGATTAGGTGGACGACTGGGCAAACAATGACATAACACACTGGCGCTCAATAAACACAATTTCAATAATCCTTAGCTGGGTCACTTCTGATCAAACCAAGAACTGCTAAAAAAAAAAAAAAAAACCTTCCCCAAATCGTTAACACAAACTCAAATCACGATCACTGTGAGCCTGGACCCAGGTGCTTCAACTCACAAAATCCCTTTGCTTCTTTTAACTAACCTGGAGCTTCGTTAGCATGCCAGGGCTTTCTGACGGAGGTCCAGGGATCACCTCTGGCTCCTCTTCTACCTCCTCAAAACGGGGTATTCGCCGCTTCTTTACCCCTGATGATTCCTTTGAGATCTCAGAGTCATCACCAAACACCTCCTAAAGGAACCCAAGATGAAAGAAGAATTGTATCCCTCCCTCGGGGAAAATGGAAGAACCATCCCAACCCCTACCAGCAACCTGTGGCTTTCCCAGGGGATATGACAATCTTTCAAATAACTACTTGCAAGAAGCAGGGTCTTCTAGATGCTCCACCAAGTGGACCATTTCACCCAACTTCATCATTCCCCTACCCCACTCAAGCAAATTCCATTCCCATGTTCTGATAAACGTTCCCATCTCAAGATCTTCACCAGTGCTACTGCCTACGTTTGTAATGCTCCTCCTCCTTTCCCACAAATCCTATCTAAAACTCACCTCCTCCAGGAAGTTCTCCTCATTATCTCATCCCACTCCGATCCAACTGTCCTTTCACATTCTCTCAGCACTTAGAGCTCGGCTCATATTAGATCACACTACACTGCTGACACTGTTTGCCAAGTGTTAGGTACTACTTTCTCCCAATTAAAATCTAAGTTCTTTTGGAAAAGAGGCTTGTTCTTTTTTAGTATTCCCCAATAACATTTTCTTCTTATCATACAATGGAACTCAAATGTTGACTAATTTGCAAAATGAATTTAATAGGACCAAGAGTGGCCAACTGGAAGGGACAATGGGAAAAAGCAAATGTACACACCGGTGGTAGGCTTTGGGTGACATCCCCTCTTCACTAGGAGGGCTCGTGTTTTGCAAGGACATATCCTCAGCCAGGGGCGAGCGCTTCCTGGAACTCCTACAGTTCAAGAAAAAGGACTCTCCCATAATATATTGTGTGGAGTGGGGACTTGAATGGACCAAAAATGGGACCCATATCCCATGCTATCTAGATATCTCCCTCAAGAAACCATTTCTACTCTCCCACCCAATGTAGTTAAGTCATTCACAGCATAAGCCTGGCCTTACAGCAGCGTGTACTATTGTACATAATCTTCACTGTGTTGATCTGTACAGCATATGGTCTAATCATTTCCTCTTAATTTTAACACAAGTCTGAAATTCTAGAATCAGTTATAAATTTATACAAAACTGCTACTCACATTTTGTAACCTGTGACTGATTTATTGCAACTCCTCACTCCGAAATAGCAATCTGACTTAAGGACTAACTCTCCTTTCTCTGATCACCCTATAATGTTCAAAAAAACAAAGGGATAGGGATTCCTATTTTTCTTGGTCATATAGCATAGCTACAGACCATAAGCAGACACTGCTTATTTTTTTTTTGTGTGTATCTCAGGAAAAGCAACTGATATGCAAGGTATCAGAAGCACTTTAGAGCTGGGTATGATGATGGTACATGCTTAGAATCTCAGCATGCAGGAAGCTGGGCTGGGAGAACCTCTGAGCTTGAGGACAACTTGGGCTAGGTAGCAAGATCTGGTCTCAGAAATGCAAAACAAGGGCTGGAGAGATGATTTAGAGGTTAGGAGTGAGCACTGTCTTTCAGGGACAAGAGGTTGTTCCCAGCAACTATGTAGTGGCTCACAACTACTTGTAACTCAAACCCCAGGGGATCTGACACCCTTTCCTGACCTTTGTGGGCACCTGTGTGCATACATATAAATATACATAAATAAAAATTTAAAAATGAGTCTTTAAGAAAGATCCATAAGCAAAAGAAAACTTACTAAAGACAGACAAGCTGATCATGGAGGTACACACATGTAATCCCAGCACTCGGCACATCACAGTTCTAGGATAGCCTGAGCTAGCTATATAGTAAAACCCTATCTCAGAACAAACCAATCAAAAATCCGAGAGAGCGAAAGGGAATCGAGATAGAGAAACTGGCTACATTAGGGAACTGAGGCAAGAGAGACCAGCCCCTGACACTGCTCATGCTAACAGGCCATGACTACATAGCAAACCACAGAATGCCACTTAGTAGAAAAGGGAGTTTTCGAACTCTTTCACTCGGCATCTCATGGAGACGGTGGCCCTCAGTAGGCACAGAGCAAGGTGGACTATATGGCTGTAGTTTTTAGGCATCTCATCTACAAGCACATTAAGTAGAAATCTCTATAATGCAGAAGAAAGAGGCCTACGGTCAGGAAGCAGTGGAGACACTCTGAAGCATGTCTAGGTGTCAAGCAACTCAAGATTCTTGGACTGCTCAATTTATAGGCAGTAGTAAGGAGGGAACAGTGAAACCACGAGTGAAAAAAGGACCAAGCTATCAATCATTTCTTTGAACTACTTCAAATGAACTTCGCTCATAGTCCATGAAAATAAAAGCCCTACCCCTCCACTTTAATGTCTAAGGATCCTTCTAGAACATTGAGTATTCTATTTTGTTGCTGTTTTTATCTCTATTTATTTGTTGCAGTACTGGACTGAGCCCAGGGCCTCATGCATGCCGGGCAAGCACTCTATCAATGAGCTATATCCCTAGCCCCAACACTAGGTGTTCTAGTAGCAGATGCCAAGTGTGAGCCAGGTAAGCTCAGCACGTTTCTTATCATTCCAAACACTGCTGAGCTTCTTAGATAACAAACCGTAACCTACCTTTAACTCTCGTTTTCTGCTCCTGTCACTGCTAGACTTGGAGTGTCTTGAGCTCCGGCCTTCCTCCACAGCTTCAAACAGCTTATCCACAAATCGGAGAGTGGAATCATCAAGAAAAGGTTTCAGGTGATCTGACAGGAAGAGGCCATAGATTAAAAAGGTAAACGTATACAGTTCAGTACCAGACATGTAATAAACGACAGACAAAAAGAAAAGAAAGGAAAATTTTTTTTTTTTTTTTTTTTTTTTGGTTTTTCGAGACAGGGTTTCCTGTGTAGCCCTGGAACTCACTCTGTAGACCAGGCTGGCCTTGAACTCAGAAATCCACCTGCTTCTGCCTCCCAAGTGCTGGGATTACAGGCGTGTACCACCACTGCCCAGCTAGTACAGTCACTTTTGATGCTTAAATTGAACATCAAAATTTAAAATGAGGGCTGGGTATGTAGCTCTGTGGAAAAATACTTTGCTAGGCAGGTACAAGGGCCTGGGTGCAATCCCTAGCACTCTGAAACTAGTTTAAGATAGAATATCACCTTAATTTATACAACAAATTATGGAAGACTACCCATAACAAAGTCTACCTCCCTGTACCTTTCATGTACTGTATACTTTCATATTTTGAGATGTCAATCAGAATCAGTCTTTGATAGCAGTATATTTCCCCAGCAAATTTGACTTAGGTGATTTGGTATGGTGACCTAAGATTGTAAATCATAATGTACCACAAATAATAAAAAGAGAGAAAAGTTGGTTCTTTAAGCTCTTCCCATTGTAACAGAAGAGAAAATAAGGAGAGTTGTGGCTTAGGTGGTAGAGTGCTTGCCTAGGTCCTGGTTTCCTGTCTCCAATACTGCATAAATCAGGTGTGGTGGCATGCTCCAGAATTCAGGATGTAGGGTAATGGTTCTCAACCTTCCTGATGACTCCACCCTTTAACACAGTTCCTCATGTTGTGGTGACCCCCAACCATAACATTATTTTGATGTTATTTCATAACTGTCATTTTGCTTCCAATATGAATCATAATATAAGACCTAATATACATGATATCTGATATTCGACCCCTGTGGAGTCGCCACCCACAGGTCGAGAGCTGCTGATGTAGAAAAAGTAGACTCCTAAGTCTCAGGCCATCCTCAGCTAGTGAGTTGGAGGCCAGGCTGGGCCAGGAGACCCTGTCTTTTAAATAAAACGGGGAGGAGGGAGTGGTACACAATTTAAATCCCAGCACTCAGGAGGCAGAGGCAGGTGGATCTCTTTGAGTTCCAGACCAGACACAGTTACACAGGAGAATTTGTCTTAAAAAAACAAAACAAGAAAACAACAACAAAAGGAGAAGGGGCTAGCCCCACCTTTCCTTTGATGCTCCTAATAGGGACAACCCGGGGAGGTTCAAATCAGTGTTTGGAATCAATCTACGTTATGTGGGAAGAGTCAGAGAGGTACACACCAGCCGCCTTCTTTTTGTCCATGCCCTTCCCCACACAGTTCAACGCCGCTGTGACCACCGTGGGCTCTGAGAAGCCCAGCACTCTCTTCACCGTCTTCTCTATCCATGGTTTCAGCTCATCCAGCTCCCGCTTAGACAGCGCCATTTCGGAGGAAGTGGAGGAGAGCTCAAATCGGACAAAATACTACACCTAAAAGAGACCAAGCAAGAGTCAGAGAAAAGGAAAACAATCAAGATAATAGCATAATAGGAGCGCTTTCCCCGTTCCTATTTCCAACCCCTAGGCACGTTTCTCCACTTCATATGAAGGGGAATATGTTCCCTAAAACCAAGCTTCAAAACAGAAGGAAGGGGTCCCATTAGGTTTTTTTTTTTTTTTTTTGAGATTCGGTCTTACGACAAAGCTCATGCAGAACTCAACACTTGGCAATTCTCCTGTCTCCACTTGCCCAGTGAGGAATTCTGGGAGCATATCACCATGCGCCACTCATTCGATGTTTTAATTCTAACTCAGCATCAGTCATCAATGCTATCTGAAGAATGAACAAACTAGGAGTAACCTAATCTGAGGAATGGGTTCTAACTTCTGATTCTGTCATACAAAAGATAGGCAAATAGAACATTTGAAGAGTCAATCTAGAAGCCAACTTTACTTCTACTATGGAAGGCATTCTCTAACCAACTTTGACCTAAAACTTTTCTAATGGATACAAATACGAGGGTTTATTCAAGTCAGTCCTCCTGTGTTAAATCTCATAATCCTTAAGAATGCTGTCACATTTCTCTGTAGGTTTATTCATGCTGGTAAGCATTCTATACACCAGAATGATTTTTTATTACTTAATGCAAGTTGGTGAAAAATTCATGCTTACATTTGGGTAATCTTAAATCTCAAACATCTTCACCAGCATAAAGATAACTTAATCTGACTTTCATCCTAATGGCTGTATGTCAATCGATTGACTGCAACTTCCCATCCGACCTCCTCTTAGCACTGCCATGCAGCGTAGTATGATCTGGGAATTACTCTTTCAAGATGTTTAAAGACATTTAAAAGATGCAACTTCAGAATGATCATACAAGCCTGTGATCCCAGCACAAGGGGAATCAGGAGTTCAAGTCCAGCCTTGGCTACACAGTTCAATATCACCAGTGGCTACATGAGACTTTGTCATAAAACAAAAAAGATGCAGTCTAATTAGCTCCTACATTCTTGACAGATTTCTCTCATAACATCTGTCAACATGGGCTGGAGAGATGGCTCAGAGGTTAAGAGCACTGACTGCTCTTCCAAAGGTCTTGAGTTCAAATCCCAGCAACCACATGGTGGCTCACAACCATCCATAACAAGATCTGACACCCTCTTCTGGAGTGTCTGAAGACAGCTACAGTATACTTACAAATAATAAATAAATAAATCTTAAAAAAATAAATGTATATATAAAAAAAGATCTGTCAACACACAGTATTTCATACATCTGAATGAAGCTGGAAGGCTGTTTCACAGTGACAAGTTTTATGAATAATCCTGGGATAGCTTTTTTGGGCCATCATGAGATAGCAGCATATTGCCTATCAAAAAGAAAGCAAGCACAGGCACTAAAAGTGGAGAAGAAAGCCCACTGAAGAGAGAATATAGTAAGCACCACTATTTATAAGCCCTTAGGCAAGCAAGTTAATTCTCCAGAGCCTCAGTATACTCATCTTAGAAAACGGGAACAACTGACATAACACTCCATTCAATAAATACTTAAGTTACTATTACTTGTCAAACAAAATACTTACTGCATGTAAGGGCACATACAGCAGTGGACAAAACAGCCAAGAATCCTCGTGTTAATGGGCCTTACAACCCACTACAATTGAATAATAGGCTAGAAAGTTTAAGCAATTTTCAAAATCCAAAGTAATAGGTGAAGCATATTAGCAGATTGGATGTGACCCCAAGCAATTTACTAACAAATGGATGTCTTCAAATTCGACCCGAATGAGCCAACGAAACAGTCAATGGATTAGAAAGTTTGAGTCACTAGAGTTGTCACTAACCAAATGTTCAACTATAATAGCGAGGAGGCGTCAGCGTCGGTGGGGGGCTGGGGGATGGAGGGAAAGGGGAGGAAGGCAGAACGCTGTCTTCTGAATGAGCAGGTAGCAGAATCCCATCTTCCCAAGGAACTCCTTACTTTTCTAAGCTACAAGCCCCTGGAACCCCCATGCTCCCGTCTCTACTCTCTTTCCAACTGGCCCCCGCCTCACCGAGTCCGACCTAACTCCTCACCTCAGAGCAGGTCTGCCCACCCTGCTCCTTCCCGCCCCCGCCCTTTTCCTTCAGCAAGCCCATTCTGACTCCTTCTCCCAACAGAACCCGGGCTTCCTCTCAGCCTGCTTCCCGCCGAGCACTCCCGCCCTGTCCAGCCACTCGGACCGAAGGCTCTCCTCTCGGGCGCAGGGCCACTACTCACCTCACAAACTTCAGCCCCTGAGACGGAGCCCGAACGTTACACCGGAACCGGAAACCTCCCGGCTGCCCTACGGCCCGCCGTCGCTACAGCCACAGCCACCGCCACGCTACGGTCCCTACAGCACGTGACTATGGAAGGCGGGGCCTCAGCCGCGCAGCCGCGGTATCAAGGTGCCGGCGGCGGGGCGCACGCGCGGCGGGATCCTAAAGCTTAGTTCGCTGACTGGGCCCGGAGCAATGCCAACGTTAGTCCAGTCCTATTGCCCAGAGCAGAAATCGGTTGGCAGCACATTCCCTCGGGTCAAGAGTTAGTGAGCTAAGATTAAAAGCAAGGACGTCCACATTGGCACTCAAAGTGTCTTTTCTAGTAAAAATACAAAACAAAAACCGTTGTGATCCCTAACATTAGCTATCCACCCTTAACTTTGTCGCCCTAATTTAAAAGCGATACCAGAGACCGTGCAACAAAAAAGAACACAGACTAAGAGCTATCCCCTGGCTTTCCATTCGCCAATGAAACACCAAGATCTGCCTCACTTCCTAACCTGTGGGGAATACATTGCTTACTCACCCACAGAAACCAGACCTCTTCCTTGCTTGTCCTTTCCAGCTTGCATTGCCTTTACTAAGAAACACTGTATTAGGGTTCTCTAGAGTCACAGAACTTATAGGTAGTCTTTGTATAGTAAGCGAATTTGTCATGATGATTTACAGTCTGTAGTCCAACTCCCAAACAATGGTCCGCTGTGAATGGAAGTGGAAGGATCTAGTAGTTGCTAGGTCCCGTAAGGCAAACAAGAGCGAATCTTCCTTTTTCCAGTGTCCTATCTGGATCTCCAGCAGAAGGTGTGGCCCAGATTAAAGGTATGTACCATCATGCCTAGATCTGGGATTTAATTTGACCCAGATGACCTTGAACTCAGAAATCTCCTTGTCTTAGTCTCCTGGGATTCATAGCCACTATGCCTCAAGAACTGGATGGCAGGTGAGCCTTCCAATTCTGGATTGTAGTTCACTCCAGATACAGTCAAGTTGACAACCAGAAATAGCCATTACAAACACCAAGACCTGCCTGTCCTCTTCCTAACCTGTGGTAATCAAACTTAGCATTGTTTACTCAGCCTCAGTCTCCTTCCTGTTTGTGATCACATTAGCCCTAAGAAACCTTTCTGACCATCCTATTTAATTTTGATAGTTGATGCTCTTGATTCCCATTTTCCTTTTTTTTCCCTTACTGTACTTATAGTATCATCTACCATATTCATATAAGTTAACTCAGGCTTACTTCTTGTACTTACAGTAACACTCACACAATTAAGTACTTAATAAATACTTGTCTACCGTGGTAAGTTCCTCACTACACCTACCCCAAATAAAATGCAATACATTTAAAAAATAAAAAAAGAAATGGTAATTCCTCTGGGAATGGTGGGGGGGGAGGGGAGAGAATAAAGGTTAGATAAGGGGCATCAAATGCAGTTAGGTAAGAGAAAATACTTCTGGTGTTCTATAGCATGTGCCACCATGCCCAACTTTAACTTCATTTTTATGCTCATGAACATCCAGTTTCCTGATACTATTATTTGTTTTGTTTGAGACAGAGTCTCATGTAGCCTAGGCTGGCCTCAAACTCACTATGCAGATGACTTTGAACTCCTGATATTCTCACTTCCATTTCTAAAATACTGAGATTACAGGCCTGAACCACCAAACGAAGCTCTCAGGCTGTCCTTTCCCTGGTTGAATAGTTTCGGCAATCTTGTCAAAACTCAATGAGGACCTGTTCTGTAGGTAGTGGTATCTAACAACGGTTCCAGTTTGATCCCAGAATCCCCTAAGGCAGCAGGAGAAAATTGACTCCTCTGAGTTGTTTTTAGGACTCCACAGGCACACAAACACAAATTAAAAAAAGAAAAAAGAACCTTAAGTCAGCAAACCAGAACTTGGGATTCAGCTCAGTAGTATAGTATTTGCCTAGCATGCTTCAGACCCTGGGTCTGATGTCAGCACTATAATAACATCAACCATCTGATATATATGAGTTTATTCTGTACTCTTCTACGCATTTGCATCTGCCTTAGCAAAACATTGACATTTCATTTACTACTCCTGTTACTCTGTTGAAGAAGAGACTTCTATTTCCTCCTCCCTTCTCCTGTTGGAGATGGTGTTTTCTCCAGATTGTCTTTGAATTCCTGGGCTCAGGTAATCTTCATTCTTTAGCTTGAGTAGTTAGGACTAAACGTGTGTGTGTGTGTGTGTGTGTGTGCGCGCGCATGTGCCCGTCACCGTGAGTACTTAGGACTGAACTTGTGTGCCACCATGCCTGAACCTTTTTGTCATTTCCTAATAAGGAAAACAATTCAGAAAAAAAAATGGAGGAATCACAGACAGTGGAAGACTAACACTTGTTTTAAATTCACTAGATTAAATACTGAAAATAAAACTGGTTCCTCTAAAAACATTTCCCATAGAAAACTGAATCCAGATTGTTAGAAAGCACTAAAGACTGCAGCTCAGGCTTCTATTGCCAGCACTGGTGAGCAAAGGATTTCTGTGAGACCCTGTTTCAACTGCAAAACTGGAATACATTAATCAGAACACACTTACCGGGCAGGGAATCCATTTTATTCTTGAGAAATTTCAGCACTATTATCAAGGACTTTTTGGGGGGGGGTCAGGAGATTCTTGTGTGAAAACTGAGATTGGAAAATCACCAAGAACAGGTGTTTTTGTCTAAAAACTATCCTGAAGACAGCAGCTTTGAGTGCTGAGCTCTCCAGTCATAGCCCAGCAAAACCTCTCCAGCTCTATTCACATGCAGGTCTAGGGGAACAACCTGCACAGGTGCTAATCCAAAAACCGTGACCCCAGATATGTTACAAGCGGCTTTCCTGGGGGTGCTGAATTAAAAACAAATGGAAACAGTCTGTAGAAACCCAACCCACCATGACCAGTGTTCTCAAGTGAAGTTACTCTATCTAAATCGTGGGCTTCCTGTGAGCATTTGGTGCTGTTACCGAGTCCCAGGGTGCTGGTACTAGGCACCGCAGACAGGAACTGGGTGAGCTGAACAGCACATTCGTGCTCCTCCAACTTGTCTGTCATTCAAAAGGCAGGCTTTATTGGATTCTGTTGTGCTACCCTAGCAGGGAAAGTGGGTTTTAGTTTGTACTTTTCAAATGATTACACCTAGCTTTTATCTGGGCATGGTGTCTTTAGTAAGACCTGGGATCTACTACACAGGAGGCTGAGATAGGAATATTACTTGAGTCCTGGAATCTAGGCCAACCTGAGTAACACAGCAAGAATTGCCCTCTTAAAGTCAGTCAATTAACTTTTTTTTTATAAATGTCTTTTTTTGTTGTTTTTTTAAGATTTATTTTATGTATATGAGTACACTGTAGCTGTCATCAGACACACCAGAAGAGGGCAAGATAGTTGTGAGCTACCATGTAGTTGCTGGGAATTGAATTCAGGACCTCTGGAAGAGCAGTCAATACTCTTAACTGAGCCATCTCAGTTAAGTTAATGCGCCATCTCTCCAGCCCCAGTCAATTAACTTTTATATTACAAAAAACCAAATAAACAAAACTCTCATGCTTTTGGGAAATTCTAATTTCCATCTTACTAGAAAACAACTGCACTTTCTAATGAATCTACCACCAAGATATCTTTTAATTCTAGTTTCTGTTGGGGCTGGTAAGATGGCTCAGTGGGTAAAGGTCCTTGTCACCAATTCTGGCAGCCTGAGTTTGATCCTCAGGACCCACAAGGTGGAAGGAGAGAACCGATTCCCAAAAGCTGTCCTCTGACTTCCTCAGGTGACTGTGGCACGTGTGTAGAAATGCAGATTACATAAATAACTGTAATTTGTAAAAGTTAGTTTTGGGCTGGTGGTGGTGTATGTTTTTAATTCCACCATTGAGAGACATAGGCAGGCAGATCTCTGAATTTGAGGCCAGCCTGGTCTACAGAGTGAGTTTCAGGACAGCCAGGGCTACACAGAGAAACCCTGTCTAGAAACAACCACCACAAAATAAACAAAAACTCTTAGAAGAAAACAGAGTTTGTCTTCATGACACTGGATTTGGCAACGAATTCTTAGATGTGACACCAAAGACAAGGGCAACAAAGCAAACCGACATGGAAAACTTGTGCCATTTGGCTGGGCTTGGTGGCCGATGACAGCAATCCTAGTCCTTGTGAGGCTGAGTCAGGAGGATGGCCAATTCCAAGCCAGCCAAAGTCCTGTCACAGCAGACATCAAAGGAACCTATCACAGGATAAAAAAGATGACCCTCAGAGTGGGAGGCAACATTTACATGTCAAGTACCTAAGGAAAGACCCTGTCAACTCAGCAGCAACAAGGACCTCCGTCTTCAAAGAAGGAAAGGTAAATAAACTCACAAGAGGGCTCAAAGGCATTAGCCATTAGAAAAGGGACAAGCCTGTAACCTCAACTGGAGAGGGTAAGGCAGGTAGAGTGCAAGTTCGAGGCTAGTTTGTGCTAAGTCCCTAAATCAAAAATGAATAAACACAAAAAGTGAAGGCTAGAAATCAACGTGTTACACCACAAGGGGGCGGTGTTTATCCACTAACCCTAAAACGCTATGCTCAGAGGGCAGCATCCTGGGATGGGTGGCTAGCCTTCCTGCCTCTTCTCTGTCAGGCTTCTGCAGATGCTGGTGCCAACTCCCCCAATACTGGAGGTGCTGCTGCACCAAGAAAGGAGGCAGATGGCAGCAGTGAAAGACCAGCAGGCTCCCTCACTGGGGTCAGAAAGCTTGCTGTGGGAAGGCGCTGACAGTGGGCATCTCCAACGAGAAGCTGAGTACATATAGGACAAAGGTTCAGCTCCAGCAGGAAGCAATTATGCACAGGCCTATTATCAACTTGCTGGACTGGACCTGAAGCAGGAGCCCTAACATGAACGGCACAGCTCCTGTGCTGAGCCCTTTCCTTTCTTACGAGTCATTTACTGCTTTATCACCCATCCAGGGCACTTGTGTTCTGCCTCCCCCCAGCCCCTTCAAGGTTCAAGGACAGAAACAGGAGTTAGCGTTGTAAGGTCTGTTCTTGGGATTCTTTTGAGTCTAGTTTAGTAGTTAGGTATTTTAGGAGAGTTTATTAAGAACACATACATACTTTACTCAAAGGCTAGAGAAGTTCAGTGAAGAATAACATCTGCATTTCCAGTGAGAGTTGTTTTGGGGGCTCATAAAAATTGGGTAGGAAATACAGTATTTTTTAGTTTGGAAACTTCCCTTGCATCATCTGGACTCAGAAAAGGGGCTTTAAAATTCTAAAAACACAGCAATTTAGCTGGGTATGGTGGTGTATACCTTTAATCCCAGCACTCAGGAAACAGGCAGGTAGCTCTCTGTGCATTTGAGGTCAGCCTGGTCTACAGAGACTGAGAAACAAGAAAAACCCACCAAAAAAATTAGTAATAAAACAGCAATTTAACCAAGTGTACAGCTCAGTAGTATTAAGTCCATTCACAAAATTCAATGAGTGTTTGCCTAGCATGTATGTCTGTGTACCACACACATATATGGTGCCTATAGGGGTCAGAAAAGAAATTCCCTTGGGGGTTGAGTCACAGTTGTGAGCCACAAGGGTATGTGTATTATATGCATGAAGTACCCAAAGAGGCCAGAAGGTGGTGACAGACCATCTGGAACTGGAGTTTCAGACCTCGTGAGTCACCCAGTTGGTGTTGGAACCCAACCAAAGTCCTCTAGAAAAGCACAGCCAGTACCCTTAACTGCTGAGTCATCTCTCCAGCCCTAATATTTTCTTCTTTCTCTCTCTCTCTTTTTTTTTTTGGGGGGGGGGGCGCATCATGGTTTCTAGAACTTTTCCAAATCTTTATAAACAGAAACTCTTAGCATTACATGTATCTTCTGATTGGCCCCTCTCCTAGGTTAGCAACAAATATTACCACTCCTAGTCCATTTTTTTCATTCTTTATTTTCCTTTTAATCAAAGAAAGGGTCCGCTGTGGACCAATAAGATAGCTTCTGTATGTCCAAGTCTTCTTGTTCACCTGTGATTGAGTTTATTGTAGAAAAAAGAAACAGAAATTGGTTGATAAAGGAGTTGGACATAGAACTAATGTGGCTTCTATCCCCAAGCTTCAGCAGCCCAGCCACGGGTCTGCACGGTTCTTTCGCATCAAGAAGTTAATCTTTCGAGCCATTTCCATGTTGTAGATCCTCCTGCACGTTTCATAGCTCTCCCGCTGGCGGCGGCGGCAAGGCTTCTCATAGTACCGTCGTCGCTTTATGACGTCAGTAAGGCCGTCGGCGGTGAGGATTCTGTATAAAGGCAGGTAATGAAGTCAGATGCTGTGAGTCAACACTGTTCCTTACCAGTTTCACATCCCATTGGAAGCCAAGACGCATAAATAACTTGTGTTTGAAAATTATGGTGGGAAGAGGAACAACCTAACACTGACTGCTTTCTAGAGGTGGCAGTAAGACCCTGTGAGGTAAATCTAGAAAGCAGCCATCGTGCTAACTCCTGGAGTTATGCTCTCACTTCCCACGACACATCCGCAGTGTATGACAGTTTCTGGGGGACAGTGGTTCCCAATGCAGTGCTTTCCAATCAAGGGAGCGAAAGCGCACGTGACATTTGGCGTGTAGTGGTGCACGCTTCTGATCCCAGAACTCAAGAAGCAGAGGCAGGTGATCTCTTGTGAGTTAGAGGCCAAGCAGAGCTACATAGAGAGATGTTGTCCCACAAAACCAAAACCACGAAAACAACCACAACTGAGGCAAACCATCTGTAATTCAAACAAAATAAAACAAAACTCAATGGAGTGATTCCCAGTTGATTCTTAGTGAAAAATGCAGCTCCTTTCTCTTTGTATTTGAGAGCTGGTATGGTGGTGGTACATGTCTGTCAGCCCAGGACTGGGAAGCTGATGTAAGACGATAGTTTCAGATCACCCCTAGTAATTTAGATCCTGCTTTAAAAAAAAACAAAAACCAATAATACCTAATAAATAATAGAAATAGCCGGGCGGTGGTGGTGCACGCCTTTAATTCCAGCACTTGGGAGGCAGAGGCAGGCGGATTTCTGAGTTCGAGGCTAGCCTGGTCTACAGAGTGAGTTCCAGGACAGCCAGGGTACACAGAGAAACCCTGCCTCGAAAAACCAAAAAAAATAAAAGAAATATAGCTTAGTGATAAAGTACTTGCCTCACAAGTATGAAACCTAAGAGAAAAAAACAATTGATACAACTGAAGTCTGAGCAATTGTGGGGCTCCCTAAACATAGGCCCTCGTCAGAGCGGTGACACAGTGAGAGCACCTGAACAGCCTCACTCACCATTTCCCATGTCCCACATGCTCTAATTACATGACTGTGTGTCCCTGAGCGGGTAGGAGCTGATGGAGGTTAGGGATCTGCCTGCGTGTTATTCCTCAGGCCCATCCTCCTTTTGTAAGCATCTCATTGGCCTGGAGAGCACCCAATGATTGGGTCAGGCCAGACAGACTTACTTAGACTGCGAGAGGGGAAGAGCTGGGTGGAGCTTCTCATCTAGGGGAAGGAGAAAACACACGCCAAGAAAATGGGACATCATCTCAATACCTAAGCATTTCCTTTTTCTTTAGTGCTGGAGATGAAACCAAGAGCACTGAAAAACAAGATGGAGTACACTTTTAATCCCAGCACTTGGGAGGCAAAGGCAGGTGGATTTCTGAGTTTGAGGCCAGATTGATTTACACAGTGAGTTCCAGGACAGCCAGGACTACACAGTGAGACTGTCTCAAACAACTAAACAAATAAATAAATAAAAATAAATAAATAAAAATTAAAAAAAAAAGCGGACTGGAGAGATGGCTCAGCAGTTAAGAGCATGGGCTGTTCTTCCAGAGGTCCTGAGTTCAATTCCCAGCAACCACATGGTGGCTCACAACCATCTGTAATGGGATCCGATGCCCCCTTCTGGTATGTCGGAAGAAAGCTACAGTGTACTCACATACATTAAATAATTAAAACTTAAAAAAAAATTAAAAGCAAGATTAGGCTGCAAAGATGGTTGAGTTGACACTGGAACTGAGTTCTAGTTCCAGAAGCCATGTAAATGCCCCCCACACCCCCCTCTCCCATAATCCCAGCACTGGAGATAGACCAGTCAGCCTAGCATGTACGCATCCTAGCAAAAGAACTCATTCAACTTCATCTTTAATAGGCAAGGATATAGGTCAGGCTTTGTAGCAGAATTAAATATGGTGCTGGGGATACAGCGCGGTTGTTACCTGGTTTTATCCCCAGAACCCCTTAACCCAGTGTGGTGATACACACAGACAGGAATTCAAAAGTTATACATGGTCAGCCTAGGATACATGAGACCCTGTCTCAAAAAACCCCTAAAACCAACCAACCAAACAGACCCAAAAGACTCAGGAAGTGATAGCTAACGGGCTGGGGGTGTAGCTGAGGGCAGAGTGCTTGCCAGAGTTAGCCGTGAGGCCCCTGGGTCTAGTTCCCAGTAGGGGGTGGGGGTGGGGTAACTGCAGTTGGCGCTCAACAGGGCAGCACTCTGGGAAGGTGTTACTAGTGTCACCTTGGTCTGCAAAGGTAGTTCAAGGACTAGCAGATGAGAGCTTCATGTAAACAGATCAGCTTGGAGTCCTGGTGCCTGGCAACCTTACATGAAGGAGAAACCAGCTGCCAGTTTTAGTAAAATTCAACTGATTATGTAAAAGGAGCCAAGCTGCTTACAAGGGGAACCTGGGGGTGGCAGATTCACATGTCAGTGTAGCCAGGCTGTGTCAGCCACTGTGTGTGCAGGACTCAATGAACCCAGAAGCTGGCCCATCAGGAGTAAAAGGGA
This sequence comes from Tokudaia tokunoshimensis, assembly GCA_036184795.1. NCBI lineage: Eukaryota > Metazoa > Chordata > Mammalia > Rodentia > Muridae > Tokudaia > Tokudaia tokunoshimensis. Next base: position 64,624,812 of record BTHU01000003.1, on the reverse strand, counting down.
CCAACCGGGCATGCTTCCAGGGTTCTTGTCTTTCCTAGTTTGGGGGCCAGCCAATCGCACACGGCCTCTAGCAACCCCCACTCTCCACATCCTCACTTCAGGGCTCTGATGAAGGCCCTTGGTTACATAACAGGCATTTCTGGCAGCCTCCCAGGGTAGACACATAGGCCTTTCCCTTTGTAAGGCTCCCTCTACGCTCCAGACACCATGAAGGTTCAACCAGGGCTCCCCTCTCACTTGCAACTGCTAATGCAATCAGATCACAGAACAAGAGGCTTATTTAAAACTCAACCATCTGAAAGCTAAGAAGGAGAAGACAGGAGTGAGACAGGTATGTAGAAAAGGTGACCCGAGGGGAAGACGTTGGAGAACAGCAGAGCAAAGGACGCGTAAGAGAAGCTAAGTCAGAAAAGGCTGCATCTGGCAGGGAGGGCGAGGTACCACACGGACTCTGCTCGCATGCACAAGATCACAAGCTCTTGCCTAGAAAAGCACCCTACGAGCAAAGGATTGGTCACTACTCTCCTCCAACCAGGCGAAGTACAACTTCTAAGACAGTTCCATAACACTCTAAGATTTAAAAAAAAGGAATAGAAATGCAGCTTTCTTCTTTGCAAATTATATTTTTATACTAAAAATGTAACTTTTTGTTTTTGAAACAGGGTCTTAAATTATCTCAGGCTGGCCTCTGACTTAATATGTAGTCAAGGATAACCTTGAATTCCTGATTCTCCTGCCTCAGCTTTCTTGTGCTGGCTGGAATTACAAACATGTGCCACCCCAACCAGTCTACTATTTTTAAAATGCAGCTTTCTGAAGTGACTGTAAACTGCCAATACAGTCCCTGCGCTGTTTTCCAAGGCACAGTTTCAAGTTCATAAGGAGCCCCAAGGAGCTCAAAGCTCGGGCTGAGTCCAGGGGCCTGGATCTCTTCACTTGTTCTTATAAACATTTCTTCTGCTCAATTGAAGTCTTCCTTGTTCCAAGGACTCTTTCTCTCTGGTAGTCTTATGTAGTCCAGGCTGGCCTCAAGCTTGCTGTGAAATCAAGGATTATTTGATCTTCCTGTTTGCCAGTTACAGGCAAAAGGTACCATTTTTTCATTTTCTATGGTGCTGCTGGTCCAATGCCTTCCTACCAAGTAAGCTACATCCTCAGATCAAATCTTCTCTGTTTAGGTAATATAAATTGGGTCCTTCCCTCAAACAAAACCTTATAATTTCCTTGGTGTTTTAATAACTGAGGTAAGAAAAAAAAAGTACTCAATGTCCTCATTTTTTTGAAACAGGGTCTATATAGTTCAAGCTTGAGATCTTCCCGCCTCAGCCTCTAAAGGACTGGGGCTGCAAGTGCAAGTCACCATTCCCAACTGCTGTGTACTTACTTATTTTTTAAAGAAAATACAATTTTTATGCTGGGGATTCAGCTTCTAATTGATTGATAGAGTGCTTCCTGACATGTGTGGAGACCTGGGTTCTATCCCCAGAGCTGCAGAGAATGGGGTGTTGTATGTGCGCGCCTGTGTGTGTGTGTCTGTCTGTGTCTGTGTGTGCACACATATGCACCTGTGTAACCCTGACTCAGGAGATGGGGGCAAAAGCATCAGGAGCTTAAGTTTATTCTTAGCTTTATGGTAAATCTGAGGCCAGACTGGGCTACATAAGACTCTGTCAGAAAAAAATTAAAAAAGAAAGAAAAGTTCCTTGGAAAAAGATCTGAAATAATACTAGGTTAGGTAGTAGAAAATGTCCACATAGTATCTACTTTTTAGATTTTTATTATTTTCTGCATATATGTATTTGCCTACATGCGTATCTGTGTACATGGTATGTGCTATGTGCCTGGTCCAGGAGATGGTGTCAGATGCCCTGGAAGTGGAGTGGGTGCTGAGAATTGAAACTTGGTCTTCTAGAGAGCAGCCACTGTACTTGGCCACCTCTCCTACTCTGTGGAGGTCAGAAGATAATATCCGAGAGTTATTGTTCTCCTTCCACCACATGGGTACTAGGGCTCAAACTCAAGTTATCAGGCTTGAAAGGGAGCCACTTTAACAGCCCTTGGTTCCTGTGTAGCCCAGGATGGCCTCAAATTTGCAATACAGTCAAGGACAACTTTGAGCTTCCTAACTGCTGGAACTGAAAGGGTGTGCCGCCACATGCAGTTTATAGGGTACTAGATTAAAAACCCAAAGCCGCCGGGGAGCTAGTCAAGCACTATGCCATCTGAGCTCCAATCCCAGCTCCAGGGGATCCTAGACCCTCCTCAGGGGCACCCGAATACACGTGGCACACACAGACATTCACAGAAATAAAAACAAAATATTTTATTTGTTTCTGAGACATAGCCCTGATTGACCTAGATCTCACTATCTAGACCAAGCTGATCTCGAATTCAGAGAGAAAGTGCTGGGATTAAAGAAAAATAAATCTTTAAAAACAAAAACAAGCAGTGCTGGTGGTATAGTGGTGAGTACAGTTGCTTGTCCTGGGTTTGATTCCCAGCCAGGGCAGTGTGCCCACATTTTGCCAAGGTCCTGGACCCAGGAGGCCCTGAGAGGAGCCCTGTCTGGCCCCTCTGGGCTTGTCCTAAGATTATGACAGGGAGCAAAGGAGGTGATAGACATGAGATGGCTCAGCAGTTAAGAGCACACTGACGGCTATTCCAGAGGTCCTGAGTTCAATTCCCAGCACCCACATGGTGGCTCATGACCCTCTGTAATGGGATCTGACGCCCTCTTCTGGCCGGCGAGTATAAATGCAGCAGAGCACACATTCATTGAATAAGTAAGTAAATAAGTAAATCTAGTAATGAGAAGACTGTGACCTGGCTTCAAAGAATAGATGACTACCTTGTTCAGAGAGGGAATGAGAAATATATATCTTATGCTTTGCTTTATAGTCTTGAAAGTAGAAATGAGGAATACATTCTATTACATATGGAAAAATGGGCAAAGGAAGTGTTATGGATTGTATATGCTCAGCCCAGGGAGTGGCACTATTAGAAGGTGTGGCCCTGTTGGAACAGGTGTGGCCTTGATGGAATAGATATATCACTGTAGAGGTGGGCTTTCCAAGACCCTGTTCCTGGCTCCCTGGAACCCAGACTTCCACTAGCAGCCTTCAGATGAAGATGTAGAACTCTCAGCTCCTCCTGCACCATGCCTGCCTGCATGCTGCCATGTTCCTGCCTTGATGATAATGGACTAAACCTCTGAACCTGTAAGCTAGCTTCAATTAAATGTTGTCCTTATAAGACTTGCCTTGGTCATGGTGTCTGTTCACAGAAGTAAAACCCTAACCAAGACAGGAAGTGCTGTTGAAAATGAGCATTAAGTGAACCAGCGGACTTAGTTGCGGAGTAGCACTGGCCGCCTAAGAGAACTTTCTCCAGTACCTGCAGCAAAGCAATCTTCACGAGGAAATAAAGCTTGTTATGTCTTTCGGCCTCATGGCCAAGGAAATAAGAGAAAAAAAAGAAAAGCTAAAAAGAGGAGCCACATCCCAGCACTCAGGAGGCAAAGTGGGCGGATCTCCGTAAGCTCTAGGCCAACCTGGTCTGCACAGCAGTTCCAGACCAGCCAGGGCTACGGATCACAGGCTACAAGTGTACTTCTCTTCCAACACCTACATTAGTGGTTCAGTTTCCAGAACTCCAGCTCCAGGGGGGCCAATGCTTCTGGTCTCTTGCACCTGCACTCATGGTGCACATACTCACATACATACACATCATTAAGAATGAAATAAAAATGTTAAATGAGGCACGCCAGTCTGAGGAAGTCTAAAAGAACTAGAATAGTACAACATCATCCAGATTAGTCTCTATCCCATTGTCTCCTATTCAGATGTCTCCCCACGGAGCCCCTCCTTCTCAGCTATGTCATTGTTTTTAAGTGTGGGAATATGTTTATTTATGTCACATGGGTGAGTACCTGCAGACGGCAGGCAGAAGAGTGCACTGGATCCCTGACATCAGTTGTTGGTACTGAGAACCAAACTTGGGTCCTCTGAAAGAACAGCAGGCGTTCCTTACCACTGAGCCATCTCTCCAGCCCCTAGCTATATATTTGTGCTTATGCTATACCTCTCTTTGGAACCTGAAATGCCTTCTCATCTATGACTTATTTCTTCAAGAGCCCAGGTGGAATCCATCTTTTCTAGCCAGGCACATCAACGACAGTGAACATACAATCACCCTCAGCATTTGGGAGATGGAGGCAAGGAGGATCCGGAGTCAAGGTTATCCTGGGCTACACTGCCCATTTTAGGTCAGCCTGAACTACATGAGATGAACAAAAAAAAAAAATCACAAAGGAACTAACCTTCTCTAGTGGCCACGTTCCACAGAAACCGGCTCAGCTGTTTCTCACGCACCATGCCTCTGCTTTTTGTTTCTCATTTTCCTTCCAGGTTTTTTTTTTTTCACATGGGGATGGGTCATCTGAGACAGAATCTAGCCAACATTGGCTACATTATTCTCAAATTCTTCCTGCCTCCACCTCCAAGGTGCTGGGATTATAGCGTGCACAGGCAGACACAGACTTAGGGGCTCTTTCCAAAACCTTGGCTTGAACTCAGATTTATCATCAAGGGATGATGGCTGCTTGTTGGATATGCCCCATTGAGTTGAATTTGGAGAATTTCATTTTTAGGATAATAAACTGAGGGGATAAGAACTGTCCAGAGCCTACATACTGAGCAGGCACCAGTGTGAGACAGTTTGAGACGGTAGGCTGGGTGGAGGATAACCTCACATTCCCCACGGCTGGTCTAGGCAAGACTCTGACTCTTTTACCTGTTCAGGGTCCTGTAGGCACCTTCCACATTCCCCTCCTGAACCATCACAGTCCTGGCAATGAACTTCAGATGTCTAGCCATGGCCTTGTATTTAAATCTTCATTCTTCAGGGCCTATAGACAAGACAAGGAGCATGGAAACCAGAGACCCAATATAAGAGAACAAAGCCCAACAGGCGCATGTTACCATTGGTAGTTTTATTCCATCTAGAAATAGAACCAGCTCAGGAACCATAGAACCGGGCAGGAGGAATTCTTCATTATCTTAGAAAGTACAAGTAGGTCTGGAGAGATGGCTCAGTAGTCAAGTAATTAAGATCCAAGTTCCATTCCCAGTACCCACAGGATGGCTCACAACACATCCAGTCCCAGGGAATGCAACGCCCTCTTCTGGCCTCTGTGATGCACAGACATACATGCAAGCAAAACACTCACAAACATAAAATATAAATAACTTCTTTTTTAAAAAAGGAAACAGTACAAGCAAATTATTACCAAAATTCCTTTCACTGCGCAGTGATATGGCTCAGCAGGTATAGGCACTTGCCGCCAAGCCTGCGACCTGAGTTCGAGCCCTGAATTCATATGGTGGAGAGAGGCCAGACTCCTGCAAGCAATCCTGACTCCCCCTCCCCAACCCCCCCTGGTCCACACCAAAAAAATAAATAAAAAGATAACTGCCGGGCGGTGGTGGCGCACGCCTTTAAACACAGCACTTGGGAGGCAGAGGCAGGCGGATCTCTTGAGTTCCAGGCCAGCCTGGTTTACAGAGTGAGTTCCAGGGCAGCCAGGGAAAAAAGCAAACCAAACCAAACCAAAAATAGGTTTCCCCTGAGAAATGGAAAGAACTCTTCGTCCGTCTCTAGGCACCAGGCTGCCATGCGAAATCTTGCCCTCCCGCCATACAAGCTTTGCAACTCAGTAACCCCACACCTCCCGAGCTCCCTACCTGGGACCTCCAAATTCGGACTCCGCGACCCTCCGGACCGGAAGCGGAAGCTACGTTATCCCGCGGCGGGAGGAAGCTGCGCTGAAAGGGTCGGACCGCTGCGGAGCGGTCTGTCCTTGTAAAGGTTCCTTTCTGAGCGCTGGCGCTGGACTCATCGCCTGACAGTCAAAGAAACAGCGTGCTCGCCTTCCTATGCAGGAGTCATGGTCTTTGGGTCTGCGAGAAGGTCAGCCCGATCAGTAGCTCTAATCCTGTTAAACTTTTACTAGATCTGAGCTATTTCTTTTTTTTTTTTTTTGGATGGGAAATGGGAAGCGTCCTGAGAATATTTTCTATTTAAAAAGGACAGATCTGCTCGTCGGGTGGAAAACAGCTCCCACACCTTTCATCTGCCTAAAAGTTAAGAAAAGAAATTACATGCTATGAGTTTCCCATTACATCAGCTACTTAAGCCATTTCACTAAATAAAGTAGAATCACTAAAGAAACAAATGGGAAACGCCTGCAGAATTTTAAATCAAAATATTGTTGTTTTAATGCCAACTTTGCCATTTGATGCCTAGTAAGATCTAGTAGAAATATCAATTTTTTTTCTTCCATACGTTTTGACAACCTTATGTGTATGTTATACCCACATATCCATGTATGGTTATTTACATGGGCTTAGAAATAATGAATACAGAAAAAACCTACCCACAACACACACAGATGCACCCTCATCTGTTACTTCTTTAAAAGATTTGTTTTTATTTTATGTGTATGTACGTGTGCCTTCGTGTATGTATGTGCACTGTGTGCATGCAGGAGATCAAGAAGGATTGGAGAGGTGTTGGGGCCCTGGAACTGGAGTTAATAGGTGGTTCCGAGCTGCCATGTGGGTACTGGGAACTGAACCCAGGTCCTCTGCAAGAGCAATTAATTTTCTTAACCACTGGGCCATCCAGCCAGATCATTATCAGTTAATAGGTACTCACACAGAACTTAAGCCTGCCTTGTAGTAAGCCAAATCCAAAGTACCAAACTGAAGTTAGACACTACTGTGCTTGTCAACAAACTTAATAGAATGGCTGTCCCCTGCTAAGCACTGTTGATACTGTTCCAGGGTCTCTTGCACAACTGACAGTATGTAGACACAAATTTAGGCCAGGAAGCATATAATGTGTAAAATTAATTATATGGACAGCAGCATAATGTGTTAGAAAGGAGTTCTAGGTTCTATTCAGGTTCTAAGCGTCATCAGGTGTATGACTTTGAATAAGTTACTCAAACTAGGAGTTTGCACTTTTTCTCTAAATAAAAATATTGGAATACTATCATGTTTATTTGTTGATTGTGTATGGTAGACGGGGTAGAAGAAATGGGGATCTGTGACCTACAAATATCTATAATCTAGATCTTGTTAGATAAGAACTCTCAATCTGGTCTTTATTTGTAAAATGCTAACATTTACTCTGTTGGTCTCACAAAATTGGTCATAAGAATCTAATGGGATATAATATAAAGGCACTTCATTAATTTTTGTTTTAATTTTTAAGGTCTATTTTATTATTGTATATGTATGAGTATTTTGCCTCCATGTATGTGTATGTTCTGTGTATGTGCCTGGAGGTCAGAACAGGACATTGAATCCCTTGGGCCTGGAGTTACAGATGCTTCTGAGCTGCCATGTACGTACATGCTGGGAGTTGAACTTGGGTCTTCTGCAAGAGCAACAAGTGCTATTACCTGCTGAGCCAACTGTTCTCCCCTTTGTTATAATTTTCTTCTTTTTTACTGGACTAAAAAAATGTTTATAAATGTATATGGAGGTGTTATCTGCATCATGTCTGATGTCGAGGAAGGCCAGAAGAGGGCATCGGATCCACTGGATCTGGATTTACAGATGTTGTGAGCCATCGTATGGGTGCTGGGCATCTAACCTGGGCTCTCAGTAAGAGCTGTTGTCAGTACTATTAACCTCTGAGCCTTCTGCCTAACTTCAGTGCTCCTAAGTTATAAGCCTGGTCATCTAGAAAAATGTTGGCATCATGTATTTCACCAACAGAAGAGTTACTGTGTGTGTGTGTGTGTGTGTGTGTATGTGTGTAAGCCTAGTTATGTGTATGTGCAGAGGTCAGAGGACAACTTGCGGGAGTTGGTCCAGCTCAGTAAGGCTTACCTACAAGAGCCTTTATCTGCTGAGCCATGTTGCTGGCCCCTTCAGTCATTTTTTGTATAAGAGGTATACAAATATAAAAATAAACTCCCCAGCAGAAATGCATACATGCTGTGTGCCTTCTTAGGACAGACGAGGCAAAGTTAAGATGATTGATAATAGACAGAGAAAATCCAAGACTAGAGCCTCAGAGAACACCCACACTCTGGTAGGTGGAAATGGGGCCATTAAGAAACCTAGAAAGTGCTGCCAGTTGGGTAAGAGGAGAGTTGGGACTGTGTGTGTAGTCACAAGACCTAAGGTAGGAAAGTTTCAGAAGGTAGCATTAAGTGTCAAGTGATACAGTACACAGGCTTTGTGAAGGCTCCTGGTTTTCACTATTGATTAGGGGGAAGGTATGTTATAAAATACTTTAGTGCTGATTTTGTGGGCTCATTAGTTACTTTGGAAGGTGCAACAGAATGAAAGTAGTGTGAGCTGGGCTGCAGACAATTGGCTCCAGTGGTAGTGAGGTACTAGAAAAACCACTCTGAGGAATTATGGTACATATAGGGGCTGTAGGCTTTGTGGTAGAGCACTTGCCTAGCATGCATGGGAACCAGAGTTCTGTCCCTAGTACTCAGTGGTAGTGGAGCAGAACCACAGTGCAAAGAGGAGAAAGGGGACATTTTGGCTCAAGCAGTATTTCAGTAAGCCGATAACTGGTGACTCGGGGGAAGTAATTATTATGGGTAGCAAATTAAGTTACAAGTTCCACAAATAAAAGGCAATCCAGGGAACTGGAGAGCTGCTTGCTGTCTTGCAGAGGACCTGTATTTGGCCCCCTACACCTTTATGGTGGCCCTCAAACATCTATAATTAAGTTCCAGGGCATCTCTGACCTCCTTGGATATCGACCATGCATATGGTGCACATACATTCAGGCAAATAATCATATGCACAAAATAAAAATCTTAAAAAAAAAAAATAAAAAGAGCCAGACATGGTGGCTCATGTCTTCTTTAACCCCAGCACTCAGGAGGCAGAGGCAGGTCTGGTCTGTGTGACAAGTTCTAGGCCAATCAGGGCTACACAGTGAAACCCTGTCTCAAAAAAATAAGATATAAAAAGCCATCAAAACCATAAATGGAGCTAAGAGTGGTATTTTACACAGTCATTTGTGGGGAACCAGCATCACCTTGATTTCTAGGCCAGCCTGACCTACACAAATAAAGGTTTGCCTCAGAAAGGAGGTCATATTTTCTGAAATAAAGGGAGGTGACTTATTTATCAGAACACTGGGCTTAGGGAATGGGAGAAAGCTGACTACTGAGAAGCGTGCTGAGCAGTCGAGAACCAGTGACTAAGAAGACAGAATTATCTGATGCTCCACGCAGGCCGAGGATGAGAGAGGAAATGGTTTTGGTAGAAACTAGGACAAACAGAAAGAAAGGGATACACAGAAGGGTGGAGATTCATTCATGGGCTTCAGTTAGTAACACTTGAGTAGCTTACAGTTGTTTCAGGAGGGATATGGCCCAGACTCTGGGTCCTTCTACCCTGACCTCAACAATTCTAGGGCGCTATGCCCTCTTCAAAACTGGCACCCCAGTGACTGTCTGGGCTTTCTGTCTTCCGGAGGCAGCAGCAGGTTACACACGCATTTACCCCCAAGCATCAACAGCTCCCATCAGAGCAGAAGTATACCAGAGCAGAAGAACCTGCTTGTCTGGCCAGCTGGGCGCTTCCACAGGGAGACACACAAAGGGAGAGGTACTAGTTTCTGAGTGTGAGCAGACAAAGAACCGAAACACTTCAGCTCTGAACCTGTGAGTGTCCCAAGGGTGCTTCCCCCACGGGTTTTGTACGATCCCAACCCAACTCTACCTTGAGGAGCTCACGTTCTCGAATGCAGCTGTACTATCTTCTTTTCAGAAGCTCAGTGGGTGAGATTTATGGTACTCCAGGTTCAAAGTTTTCAATTTACAACAGTCAGAAAAGTGTTTAAGTAAAAAATGTCTTTAATCAGAAAGGATTTATTTTTCCTCACCACAAATACATTAAAAGTAAAAAAAAAAATGCATAAACATATATTTATACAAATTGGGAATGGGGACAGTTGCAGAGCCTGGGTTAGGGCTGAGGATCAGGAGCAACTGGAGGGTGGCTAATCATCTGTGGCTCTGGGTGTCCTTTAGTGTCTCTCTGTCTGTGACAGGTAGGACAGACGGACAAAGGATGCAACTCCAGTCTGATGGCAGCGTTACTGGCAAACTGTGGCACCGAGGCTCCTCTCCAGACAGTTTCTTCAGATCACCAGGGATGACAGGAGACAGTGTAGTTGGTGGGATCGGAGTGCCCGGGGCAGAATGGGTGAAGGGCTGTCCTCCTTTCTGGAGGACAAGGATGACACCAATGCTGGCTCCAGTACCTGTGGGGCTGTGGCCAGAGGTGGAGCCTTGGGAACTGAGGGGAGGGTTACAAATGGGAGTGTTATGAATCCAGGTGAGGTTCATAGCCGGCCATCCTGTGAGATGCCAAGGCTGCTTTGGTTTCAAAACTAAATGTCCCAGCTGTGTTTGGCCCATCTTCTCTATGACAGGCGCAGGAGAAGAAGCACCCGAGTCACCGTGGTGGCTAGGAAAGTGCTAGAGAATGGGCAAAAGGAAAAACAAGAGTTAGAAAAGCACACAGATGATCTCCACTAAAGCTTTCCCTGAGAACTCATTGTGCAGTGCAAACAAACGTCATTTTGTGCAACAGGTGTGTTCTTGCCAGGTGATGATGAAGTAAAAATTTTAGCAATCAAGTAATGCTCCATCTACTCAACAGAAAGTTGGAGGCGACTCTGTGTAACAGATTGTGTGAGACTACTAGAGACAGACAAGATAAAAAGAGTCCTATGGCTCTCATGGTTTATACAATGATTCCTGTTCAACTTCTTTAAATCAAACCCAGGGCCAACCAGGTGGCAGGAAAGTAGTCTCATAAACCACACCGCCAGCCAGAGAAATTGAAATGACATTTAATTTCTGTGTTGAAAGGTCTCATTTCCCATGTTTAGTTCTTTATGAGGCATGATCCTGTTAATTTTTCAATCAGTCACTTTCACATCACTAGGAACTACAGTTGATTTAGCTGGGCATGATGGCGCACACCTTTAACCTGAGGCAGAGGCATCTCCATGTCTAAGGCTAGCCTGGTCTACAGAGCAAGTTGCAGGTCAGCCATTACACAGGGAAACTCTGTTTTGAAGGAAGGAAGGAAGGAAGGAAAGAAAGAAAGAAGGGAACCCACTATGTAAGGTTTGGCTGTTTGGTTAAGATGGAGAGGGGAAGGGTTTGTGGGGGAAGGCAAAAGAAAGGGTCTGTAGAGAAAAGTGGAGGCATCGTCCTGTGTGAGTCATCTGGCCAGATTAAAAGCCTTCTGTATCTGTGCAGAAAGCAGATGAGCTCCAACAGGTGGGCAGGGGTAAATTTTGTGAGATCTCAACAGAATAGAGCCAACATCTAGGCTAAATCTAAAACTCACAGTAATGCACAAAGTTAGGCAGACATTCCCTTCCCTGGGAGGGAAAAAGGAACAGAAGGAAACTGGAAGGGGAACATTCTCCAGACACAGTCCATCCTCGATTCTTCTCCCATCTCTTTCTTGGTTTTTAGGTTCGTACCTTGCTTATCTGATGCCTGCTACCTCCTGAGGATGATTTCTGGGCAGCTATATGAGGAAACCAAGTCTTTAACATCCCTTCCACCTGCAGCAAGGTTCCTAGATAACGTTCTCTGTGAAAAAAGGATACTTTAAAAGTCAGCTATGAAAAAGAAACAGGGAGGAAAAAAAAATCGGGGCAGTGGTGGCGCACGCCTTTAATCCCAGCATTTGGGAGGCAGAGGCAGGCAGATTGCTGAGTTAGAGGCTAGCCTGGTCTACAGTGAGTTCCAGGACAGCCAGGGCCAAACAGAGACACCCTGTCTCAAAAAAAAAAAAAACAAAAACAAAAACCCGAAACGGAGAATTGTACAGGCCTCCCTCAATAAGATACCAAGGAGAGGCGGAAGGAAAGAGGGAGACTTACCCCATCTGAGGCTTCTGCAGAACACCCACTATACGCTGGATACGGTCCATGGCCACACTCTGCTGGAAGCTACTTAATCCTAGGGTGAAAAGGGGAGGGTGATTAGAGGTGTGGGCTGTCTGTGGCTCAGCGGCAGTGCCTGTTGAACGAAAAGCTCGTTCACTCCCAGCACTGAGAAAAGCGGCAGAGGTGGGGACTGAGGTAAATGTACAGGAACGACAGAGATAGATAGGATTCCAATGACTTTATATGAAGAAATTAAGTTACAGATGCAAACAGAATAGCCCGTGTCCCAAAGAGAAGTATAAGATTTCACTCAGAGAAGGGGGGAACCCCCCAGAAATGTAATTAATCAGGTTATTACCTCTGTCAAAACGACCCATTTTTAGTCCATTCAGTAAGTCTGTGAGAGGCCGTATGAACCCTTGGAGTTCTTTACACTGTAGAAAAACAGCACAAGATTATGAGATCAGAAGTGGTTTTTCTGCTGTAATGTATCTGGCAGCCAATACCATCATCTTAGGGTCCTTATCAACCAATTAGGTGTTTGACACTGTACTGCCTTCTCTGCTTTTTGTTACCTTTTGAGCAAAGAGCAGGTCTCCCTCTGTAGTACATCCCTGGATGTTTAGACTTGTCTCCAGTTCACCGTCTCTTGATCTTTTGACTTCAGATTCTTTCTGTTCCAGATGAGATGCTCTATGTTGGTTACTAGAAACCCTGGGTCGATGTCTGCAGCGGATAGGGCCTGGACTGGGCCTGGAACCTCCTCTCTGACCCACAGTGTCTGGCCTGAGCTCATGGGTGCCCTTGCTCTCCCTCTCATTATCAGAAGGGAAGCTAAAGTCACTGTTCACAGGGGACGTGGAGAATGACGGGGAGAGAGAGGAGGAGGAATAAGAAAAAACGCTAGATGGAGAATCCATAGGTCCAGGAGCAGGGGGCTGGGGGGGCTGAAGAACAGCTCCTGTAGTACCAAAGATCAGAACCTGTAATTGAAAAGCAAAGCGAGGGAGTCTGAAATCAGAGTTGAAGGATCAGGAAAGGGACTGGGAGATTGGGGCATTCTAAACAGGGTAACACGGTTTTTGCTTTGTTTGTTTTTCCGTTCTCAATAGAAACAAGAAAAAAAAACTTGCTCTTCCACCCGCATTCAAAATCTAGACCGCCAGCCCACGCAGAGCTCTTGACCCCACACAGCCTTTCTTCCCTTGGGTTCAGAGTGAATAACCGACTTTACACCTTCCCCTCAGCCTGCAGTTCTGGGCTGTTCCCGGCCAGACCTCATAGGGAGCTTATCGACCTAAAACCCGCTAGAGGCTGCTCTGCGCACCAGAACCCACTTCAAGTCCCTAGAGTACCAGCCCCATAGACACTGGGCTCCATAGTCCTCGCATCCCTCACCGTCAGGTGCATTGCGCCGATCAGCCTATGGTCGCGCCGGCCAGGTGATGCAATACCTCCCAATGCCCCGATCTTACAAGCCCACCCCCTCCGGGTCGTCTTCCGGAGAGCGCTTGGCTCTCGTCCGCTTACCTGGGTCGGTCGGCTCAGCCCCGGTCGGGATGCAGCTCCTTCACTGTCTGTGCGGGTCTAGCCGACCCACCTCCGCCTCACTCTGTGGGTCCCGCCCCTTCCCCCTCCCAGACACGTGCGGCTCTGCACGTGCCTCCCCCTGCGTACACAGACCTTGTGCTCTCATTGGATAGCTTGCCGGCAACACGTGACTCTAGATACAGACGCTCACAGCTCATTTGCTGCGGTACGCGGGGGCTCGGCCAATAGAGAGGCAGCCAAGTGGTGATTGGCTGGAAGGGAAGCAGTCCACGCTCCGCCCGTACATGCGACTCCTCGGGTGATAAAAAAGGAGGATGGAAAAAAGTGAAAATGAAGGAAGGGGCGGAAAAGGGTGGAGCTCGTAGCCTTAAATAGGACGGCACTGCGCGGGAGACGCACGGCTGGAGTGTGCAGAGCAGGGCTGAGCCACGGAGGTGGCGCCTCGGAACGTGGGCCCCTCTGAGCGCCTCCGCGCACGGGCGCAGCACGTGGGAGCCGTCAGCAACTCGTGTCCGCAACGTGTGTGACAACGGACGTGTGACGCCGGGCATCCGTTCCCGTGTCGGCGGCTCGCCCTCGTGACTCCCCACTCTTTCATCCTCCCCTCCTCGCCACCAAGTTGGGTGCCTCCTGCCCTGCTGGGCAAGGAGGGTGGGTGGGGACTGCGGCCGGAACACCGCGTCCTCTCCGGGGTTCCCGCCGCGCTGCTTCTCCAGCCGGTTCTTACATAACTTGCTACGCACGTTACCAGCTCGGATGCCAGCCCGCCAAGACTCTAGAGGTCATAGCCGAACTTGTCTCTGACTTTTCTGCCTCGAGCCCTTCGGACCCTTCACTCAGAATTCTCTGATTCAGTACAGGGGACCGAGTAGAGTAGGTCTTTGATCCTCAAGGTTATGGCTTTATCTGACTTCAGTTTATTTGTTCCTTTGAGAAAACTGGAAAAACGTTGACGGAAAAAAGCAAGTCTCGAGTTTAGAGTGTCACTAGACGTTAACGTCCGTTGCACCAAGTCATAGTTAAAGGAAACAATGGAGAGCTGAAGCAGAGGAATCGCAAGGGGGCACTCTAGCTCTGATTAGGGTCGAGAGAACAGACACTTTTTTTTTTATAACGCATAGTCTTACTAAAAGAAAAAGTTGGACAGGGATATAATATAAGTCATGGTTTGGAGAACGTGTGGTTATTTTAAATATGCTCTAATGCTTTTTTATATTTAGCCATGTGGCTATTTTAGTAAAAGGAAAAGGATTTCTAAATTAAACCTCAGCACTGTTTCCCCAAACACAATTTCAAGACAATATCAAATAAAATATAAGTAATCTAGGGGGCTCGTACCTTCTGTAATCCTAGGAGTTGGATGCAAGGAGATCAGTTCAAGACCAACTTGAGGCACATGGGATTCTCAGAAAATTAAAAGAAAAACAAAAAATAGAACTACAGGCTCAGATTAAGCCTGTTATCTGTGAATATTCTATTCTACCCCCAAACTCTTTATTTATAGGGTATAATTCCTTCTAATTAGTTGATATCTAATTCCCCTTTTTTCATGACAGGGTTTCTCTGTGTAGCTCTGACTGCCCTGGAACTCACTTTGTAGACCAGGTTGGTCCTCAAACTCAGAGATCTGCCTACCTCTTCTTCCCTGGCTTGTAATCCTCTTTCTAATCTGCCCTTCATGCCCCTAAGTCTTGGTGTACATGTCAGCGTTGACTTTAGAATAGACTCTCATTAAGAAGTAGGCAAAACTAATTTTTTATTTTCCTTTTTTCTTGCTTTTTAAAAGAATTATTTATTGTATGTATATGTGTACACTATAGCTGTCTTCAGACACACCAGAAGGTGGTATCGGATCCCATTACAGATGGCTGTGTGCCACCATGTGGTTGTGGGAATTGAACTCAGGACCTCAGGAAGAGCAGTCGGTGCTCTTGACTGCTGAGCCATCTCTCCAGCCCCAATTTTCTTTATTTTTCATCCAAATTCTTGCCAAAGGATTCTAGTCTGAAGAGTGATAGTGGCCTTCTTTTACCTGGGGAAAGGGGTTGGGATAAAAACAGGGTCAGAGTGGCTGGCTCAGTGTTTAAGAGAACACAAGTTCCAGAGGACCTAAGTTCCAGTGCCAGTACTCCTGTCAGGTGGGTCACAAACCCCTGTAACTCCCTTTCCAGGAACTCTGGTTCTTCTAGCCTGAGCACCATTCATGTGAACACGCCCCTCCCCTACACGTACACGCATAATAAATCAAAAAACCAAGTGTAGGAAGCCAAGGGAGTCTCTTTGCTCCCATCTCTATGCAAACGCCACAGATTTCATGTTCTAAGATGGATTCTCCATCCGGTTTGTTGAGAAAGATGTGCCCCTCCATGCCTCCTCCCTCCTCCTGCTGAACTTTGCCTCTTGGCTTTACAGGGTTGTAGGACACACCCATTTTGACCTCTGGCACCTGCTATAACTTCAAACCTGGGCAGAATGGAACCAGCTCTTATTTTCCAGGCTTGTTGGGAGTTTGGAAAAGGCTTCCCAGATCCAAATAAGAAAAAATGGCATCATAAAAGTCTTTGCTTTAATATCTTTCAAATTTTTTGAGATCAGATACTTATATATTTCTAAAGGTGATCCTGCTTCCTTCTTTAATCGTTTGAGAACTGATGTCCAGGTTGGAAATATAAGCCAATGATAAATGTTAAGAATTACTTTACAGCACCCCACCAAGGCCAGCAACTGCCCTCTTACCTTCTACATAAAATGCACCCCTCCTTGAAGGAAGGTCCATAACAGAAGACAGGACACAGGACTCTGCAGAGTGGACATGGCGTCATTCTGATCTGGACTCTGCTAAAACATACACAAATAGGTCATTGTCACCTTTCTAGTAACCCCATCCCCTCTCCAAGAAGATAGCCACCTCTTACACTAACCCCTTTTTTCTTTACCTCTGGTCTCAAAGGAGAGTCTGCCCTCCTCCCTATCACAATAAGAATTCTTCCTACTTGGGAGGCCACAACTCTCAATAAAATTGGATTTTTTTACCCTTTGTGTGCATGACTTTGTACAAGTCACTGTGCTAGGTGCTTTTTGGGGACAGTATAAATGAGACAGTTCCTGGGCTTAAGAGGGGCTTACCATCTATAGAGAACCTACCATACATTTACAAGCGTGTGTGGGGTATTTGCTGTCAGGCGTCTGCTTGCCAATCTTACTGGATCCCCCCATTTGTGTTCAACTACATGTATGCTGCTCTTGGCCCTGTTGCCCTTTATAACATAGAAAGTCATGCTTTTTTGTTTTTGTTTTATTTTGTTTTGAGACAGGGTTTCTCTCATAGCGCTGACCATCCTGGAACTTGCTCCGTAGACTAGGCTGGGCTGGAACTCAGAGATCCACCTGCCTCTGCCTCTCTAGTGCTGGGATCAAGGCCGTGTGTGCCACTTCACAGGCCTTCCTTACTCTTGAGATGGGCTTTTTACTTATAGTCGAGGCTAGCCTCTAATCGGAGATCATCTGCCTCTGCCTTTGGAGTCATGTAGAGAGCCTTATTGGGGTACCATGCTGCCTGGCAGGAACTTGACATTGACCAAGGACAAGGGCTTCAAGCAGGAATCTGACATTAGGGTATAATATGGAAGTAAGTTAAGGCAGGAATGTTAATCTTGGGGTGGAATGAAAGAAGCAGGCTTCAGGCACGATTTTGGCCTTGGACAAGGAAGTAGGCTCAGGTATTTTGGCCATTCTGACAAACCCTTGGAAACAACTGTCACAGGACTTTGCTTATTGCCTTGACAATTTTGGGTTTACTGTCTTGCTTGTTCCTCATTGTACTGCCTGTGATCTTAATTCCTGCATGTAATTAAATTGATATAAAAGTGGACTTGAAATTATTAACCCCGCCTTCAGTCTCAGAATTGACTGGGGTCATGCTGCAGTTTTGTCTAATCATCTCTTTCTTTTTAATCCTCGCTCCTGCGCTGGAGAACCTGTTGACTGACCGAGCGGGCTTGGTCAGAGTCGTAGACACCTCACCCAGCTTACACTCTGTATTCACTTATTCCACAAATTTAACTTTGTCTTAAGGACTCAAACTACATTCTTGGGGGCATCCTTGTCTCCTTCTCTTCGGACTCTCAGTAGCTTTTGATTGATTATATCAAGCTTTCTCTTCTAGTCCCTATAACTTAAACTTGGCTGCCTGCCTGCCTCTTCCACTTCCTTGGTTGATTTGTCTGCCTCCACCGACTTAGTCACTGGTCTTTCTACTTTCACAATATAACTCTGCCCTTAGGTCTCTACTCCTGACCTAGTTCAGCTGCCTTCAGAAAACATACACAGGACTGTTCAGTTTATCACTTTCCCCCTAAAGCACTCTGGCCTCCAACTGAAACCATTTTGGTCAAACATTTTCCCAAACAGGTTTATTAGATTGTATTTCTGTTTCATGTGTGTGTGTGTGTGTGTGTGTGTGTGTGTGTGTGTTCATGAGTGTGCGTGTGAGTACATGTGTAGAGGTCAGAGGATAACTTGGGGGAATGGGTTTATTCTTTCCGTCACATGGGTCCTAGAGATTGAACCCCAGTTGTCTTGCTGGCAGACACCTTTGCCATCTGAGCCATCATACCGGTTCTCCCCAAACACGATTAGTCTGTAGGTTATTTTAATTCACCTTCTTTATCACTGAAGATAGACAAGGCATGTTCTTCTAACATTATTTTTCTCTTCTCAGTTTTCACCAGCACTCCCTAGTCCAGTCCTTGAGCAGGTGTTCCTGAGACAGTATAAACTGTTCCATTCTGCACCTTCCATATAGTGAGACAAAGAGTTTCCTAAATGTTGATGTCACTGTCTTGACCCTGATGGAGAACTTACTAGGTTCTTTATTGCTTATAAGCCCAAAGTCCAGCCTGACATTTCAGATCATCTGTAGATCCCTAAATTGATGTGTATGATGCTACTATTCAAATATGAAAGGCTTTGTGTAATTTTTTTTACGCTTGCTTATTTAGGTGGGAGGGTATAGGATGGTACTAGTGTGGAGGTCAAAGGACAACTCTTGGAATCTTTTCTATCCTTCTACCAAGCAGGTGTCAGGGATCGAACACGGGCCAGCTCCTCAGACTTGTCAGCAAGCGCCTTTACTTGAAGAGCCATCTTACTGCTCAAAACAGTTTTCCAATATGAGGATTGTGTAGCCTGGCTGTCCTAGAATTTGCTGTGTAGACCAAGTTGGCCTTGAATTCACAGACATTTACCTGCTTCTGCCTCTAGAGTGTTGGGATTAAAAGCATTTGCCACTATAACCAGCCAATTAAAAAAAAAAATAGGGCCTTGCTATGTCTTTCTGGTTGGTCCTGCTTCCATCCAACATCCCCACGGGTGGCCTATTCAGGTTTTTTCTCCTCCTCATCCTCTCCTGAAAAGAAGCCTCCTGTTCCCCAACTCCACATGGTGAAAACATAATTCTTGAATTACCTATGCAGGCCCTTGCACATTCTTTCTCTGATTTATACTGTCCCCCTCTGTAGACTCTTCTGTCGTACCCTAGACACCAAAAATAGCTATTTGTTCTGGGGGCTCTTCCTTCTGCTGCTTTCACTTTTAACAGTAACAAGTCTAAGTTCACTTCTCTTTACAGAACACCAAACAAGCAAAAGCTGTGTCAGTCTCAAGTTATATCTAAAACAAAGTCTGGATTGGCAAAACAACTCAGCAGGTAAAAGCTCACGTCCCTCGAGCCCGACAAACTGAGTCCCTAAAGTTGTTCTCAGGCCTCAACACATGCACACATACACACACCTACACACACAAACATACTTGGGAAGCTAGAGCCTCAATTGGAGAATTGCCTCAATCAGATTGGACTATGGGAATGTCTTTGGGAGAATGTTCTTGAATAATGATTGATGTGGGAGCGCCCCCGCCCCCCCTCCCATGGGCAAGTGGTATAAAAGAATAAGCTGAGCAAGCCATGGGAGCAAGTCAGTAAGCAGTGTCCTCCCAAGTCTATGTTTCAGTTCCTGCCTCAAGCTCCCGCCCTGACTTTTCTCAAGGATGAAGTGTGACCAGGTAGTTGTAAGACAAAATAAAACCCTTTCCTCCCCAAGTTGGTTTTGTCAGTGTTTTATTACAACAAAAGAAAATCAAACTAGAAGACCTCCATGGCAGTACTGATACAGTTCTTCCCTCCTGCAAAACCTGCCCTCTGTTTACTGCAGGTCACTAGCCCTGGGATCTGTCTGGGTAAGAGATGCCATATCCCCTCCCTCAATCCCCATTTGACTCACTGGTTCTGTGGTCGCTGGTTTCGTGGTTACGGGATTCTGATGGTCCACAGGCTCTGTATGAGGACTGTATGAAGAGGCTGTAGGCTCTACCGCTTCGGTTGTTGTTACCTCCTTAGTCAAACTGTTCTGCCCTCAGTAGGATTGGGAAACAGTTATCATTTCTTCCGTCCAGTATCTCCATAGATGCTCTAGAGTTTTTCATCTTTTCCTATAAACAAGCCTCCTAATCAACCCCAGAGGACTAAAACTGAAACTTAGGGATTGCCTGGGCCTGGCGTTAGCACGAATTGAGTATGTATTCCATTCAAATCCCTTGACTGCCCCTCCTCCATGTATTAGTAAGCCTACTAGGTTCTGACTTCCTTCTCCCAGTTATAGTTAAAGGTCTATTTGGGACCCACATCCTAGTTTCTATCTATCAGATTTCTCTCTCTCTCTCTCTCTCTCTCTCTCTCTCTCTCTCTTTTTCCTTCTTTCTTTCTTTTCCCTTGAGACAGTCTTACTCTATAGTCATGGCTGGACTCAAACTTGCTATGTAGACCAGGTTGACCTTGTACCCATGGCAATCCTCCTGCCTCTGCTTCCCAAGTGCTGGGATTATAGAACTGGACTACCCACCCCCCCACCCCCAGCCTCACATTCTAGCACTTCCCTATTTCTGTTTTAGTGTTATTTGTCCTGGCCCTCTCAGATAGAGAAGTCACTCACCAACCTATCCTCTGACTCAAACATGGAGTAGTCAACAGTGAAGTTTACACTAAAGTCATCTGGAGAAGAGAAAAGAGGAAAAAAAAAGAAACAAATGTAAAAGGGAAGAAACTTCGAGCTCAGGATGCTTCACCTAACCTACATTGTAAAATGTGTTGGTGTAACTTACTTCTAGTTAGCTCTAGTGTTAAACGTTTGTGAATTTGAGCCAGAGCTATGGCTGAGCAGTTAACAACATGGATTGCTCTTTCAGAGGACCTCAGTTTAGTTTCCAGAATCCACACTGAGCAGCTCTCAGCCCCTCATAACTCCCTCCAGTACATACCTCAACACATACCCATAATTTAAAATAATACTGAGAACTAAATCTTTTTTTTAACTGTGAGTCTGTATGGATTTATATTGTCAATCTAGTATATACAATAATTTACAGATTGGAAATTTTCCAAATTGTCCCAACCATTTTCCAAAACATAAAGATATAATGAGCTTAAGGGGCTGGAGAGAGGAGTGGCTCAGTGGTTAGGAGTACTGACTGCTCTTCCAGAGGAGGTAGGTTCAGTTCTCAGACCCACCTGTTAGCTCACAACCACCTGCAACTCCAGTTCCAGGGAATCCAAAGCCCTCTTTTGACCTGTGTAGGCACCAGGTATGCATGTGGTACACGGACATACATGCAAGTAAAATATTCATACACATGAAATTCTTTTTTTTTAAATCATGAGCCCAAAAAATACCAAGAATCTTGAAAGTTTTGTTAACAGCCAAAATGTTGACCAGTCCTGTTGTTCCTTTGCAAAATGAAGGACAATCTTGGAACTAAGTAGTCCCCAAATCTTTTTACCCCACGAAGAGTCAGAGCCTTTTATATACACACCATAATTAGGGGTCATTGTGTAATAATAATATGCCACTTGATAGTAATCACCCTCTTCCAGCTGTTCTTCATCCTCATATTCCTGTCCTGCAAGGGACAAGAGTTACAGGTCAGAAACATCTGGAGCTCCTTAGCAACAGTGCACAAGGAGCTAGGCATCTGGAACTCCTTAGCAACAGCACACATGTTGTTGATCCCAGATCTCCCAGCTTTCCTTCTCTCCGCTTCCTCTCCAGAGGTCTCCCTGCCTCTCTACATCTAAGTCGGCCCAAGCCTCCTGGCTCCTAGCTGCAGTGAGGCCAGTATTCTGCTTTCATTGCAGAACTCCCAGGACAGAAAGCAGATTCTTTCACGTTCTCTAAGCCCCAAGGGAGACATATGTAAAGCCTTTAAAAGTGGAAGACAGACCAAAAATTTACAAAAGCCATATAGATTCCACATGCTCCCAAATTTTTCTCATGAAAGACTAACACTCAATGTTTTAGATTCAGTTTTATTTCCTGGTCCACTGCTAACTAAGCAGAGCTTTCCATAAGTCCACTCCATACCCTCCACCCCTTTGGAGACAGGGTCTGTCTATGCAGCCATAGCTGTCCTGACATTCACTGTGTAGATCAGGCTGGCCTCCAGCTCACAGAGATCTGCTTGCTTCTGCCTCTGCCTGCCAAATGCTGGGACTAAAGGCGTGCAGCACCACAGCTAGGCTCCTGTCACCGTCCTTAACAATAATAAGTCAACTGGACCAAATGACCCATCAGAGCGTCTCTCCCTTCCAAAACCAACACTGTGTGGCTTTGATGACTGAATCCAGGATTCTAGTCCTTCTGCTAAACACATCCCTCCAACCCCAAACTAAGGACACGGACACAGGATTTAAGGAAAGGGAAGCAATGACACACCTGGCTGACTAGAGAACAAAGAGGGGAAGGAGCCAAGCTCCTCTTGGGACCCTGTCCCTGAAGGCAGCCGGTTTTCTACTGTCCTTACTTTTTTTTTAAAAAGACATTGTTTGCTATGTAGCCCTAACCAACCCAAAATCACCATGTAAGCCAGCCTAGCCTAGAACTCACACAGACCTTTCTGTTTCTGCCGCAGGAATGCTGGGATTAAAGGAGTGAGTCACCACCTCAAGCTTGGTTCTGTTTTTTGGTACAGGGGTATTTATTTGTTATTTATTTATTTCTGTTTTTTGGTACAGGGGTATTTATTTGTTATTTATTTATTTATTTAAATATTTATTTTGTATTTATTTATTTTTGAGGCAGGGTTTCTCTGTGTAGCCCTGGCTGTCCTGGAACTCGTTTTGTAGGCCAGGATGGCCCCATACTCAAAGCTCTGGCTGCCTCTGCCTCCAGAATGCTAGGACTAAAGTCATGGGCCACCACACCCAGCCAAGGGCGTAATATTTATCTGGGGCTAGTCAGGAACTCACTATGTAGTGGAGGATGACCTTGAATTTCTGACCCTTTCCCCTCTATGTCTCAAGAGCTGGGCATGTGCCATCCATCTTGGCTCTCACACCTATGTCTTGGCTTTTTTTTTTTTTTTCGGTTTTTCGAGACAGCCTATGTCTTTGCTAATAGAAAGTTTGTTTGTTTTCTTGTACTTTGTGGGAAGCAGATACTCTCTGGCTTTGCTCACTAATCTTGCTCCCTTGACTTCCAAGCGCCCACTTCTTTCCTCACTCTTCTGTTCAGCTTTGTGGTGACAGGAACAGAAATCTGAGTTCAGTCTTGCTGAAGGAACTCTCTTTAGGGCTCCATCCTCCACAGGCCTGTCTCTCCTTTGACAAGACTTTGCTTTGCTTTGCCCTTCGTTTCCTGGCTCCACCTTCCAGATCCCTGCTCTGCCCCCAACCCTGGACTCCAACAGCTGAGAAAAGCAGTACGGCTCCCTGCTGAAATGCCCTCTCTTTGAATCTTTTCTCTTATCCCATATATAGCAAAAGACCTGGTACAAAAGCCTAGGATCAGAAGGAGACTTACCCAGGATAAGTGGTGCAGCAAGGAGGGCTATAAAGAGGACATCCATTCTGGATTTTGCACTATCACTGTGAAAGTAAAGAGAGGAAATTGCTCTGTTTCCCACCACACTTACCCCGCCTCCCCTGCTGCTGTGAAGCTGGGAGGGCTCTGGAGTGATTCTTCTCCCAGGGGACAGAATTCTCCGCCTACTCAGTAGATCTTTACATAGCTGCTGGACCGAGAGGCAACCCCCTTGATGGATGCTAACTTGTTATTCCTGGAGAACCCCTAGTCCTGGATTAGGTCCACTCAGGACTCCCACTGCTGGGACCAAAGTTCACCCTCTCCCCTCCTATGGTTCCCCCTTCTCAATTCTCCCAAAAGTTCACCTTCCTTCTTAAGTTACCATTGCCGTGCAGGGTTGCTCTTTACTGCGAAGGAAACATGATCTTTTTTATCACTGTGGGAATGATGAGAGGAAGGGTGAGGACTTTTTTTTTTTTAAAAGACTGTAAATAAATAGTGCCTCTTCTCTGCCTGCCTTGTCTAGAGGATGGGAGCAATGTTTATGAACCATTGTTTGACTCCCAAGTTTCCTTCTGCATTGCTGCTGATAAAAAAAAAAAAAGAAAAAAAAATCTCAGCACTCTCAGAGGCAGAGGCATGTGAGTTGGAGGCCAGACTGGTCTACAGAATGAATTCCAGGACAGTCAGGGCTACACAGAGGGAAAAAAAAAATCTCGCTACTCTCAGGTCCAAAGGAAACTCCATTTCTCAACCTTCAAAAGGCAGCTCATCTATCCAGAACTCATCCAGCCCCGCCCTCCCCCAGCTGTGCATCCATCCTATAATGACTACACTCACTGTTCAGGGTTTGTCTATTCTCACTGTGCTCCTGCTCTTCACCCTCTCACAGGTAGCCCTGGCCACGCCCCCGCCAACCACATGGTGGGTCACGATCATCTGTAACCCTAGTTCTGAGAGGTCTGATGTGCTCATCTGGCCTTCATGGGCACCGAGCGCATACATGGCACAGCCCCTCCCACACACATAAAAATAACGTTTAAAACAGAAGAAAAGCCCCACAAGCCCCACGTACTGAGTGAATACTTGCTGAGCATCTACAATGAGTCCTTGAACACTGTGCATGTGTCTGTGGACTCAGCATGCACAGGATAGGTTTACAGACTGTTCCCTACAGCTGTTAACAGCTCACAGAGAAGAGCGGTCTCATCCACATTTCCCCAGACTCAGCCTGTTGAACTCAGAAGCAGGACGCACACGGAATCTTGAACACTGGCCAAGATGCTCCCATCCTCTTAACCTTGGGGACCGATGTGCCTAGTGACTCCCCACCCCCACCCTGTTCCCCTTCTAGTGACTTTTTCCAAAACCCTTTCCTCCATTCCTCCTCCCCCTGACCCCCGCCCGATAGTTTACTAGGGGAAAAAAGTGTAAGACATCCAGATGAGGGGCATACATGCATTACATCATAAATCACTTCCAGGAAGCTTGGTAATCTTTTAAATTTTTCTGTAGTTTGTTATTGCTTTGTGTATACCCTTAATAACGATATTCTCAAATATGATCAAAATGATCGGATCCCATCATAGAATTCCTTTGTTCGGCAGCCTCCTAAGAACCAATCTGTCATCATATCAATGATGATTCGTGCTAATATGAAATCTCTCTCCCCAGCCTGAGGAAAAGACACCACTCAAGTTTATTTTCCAGACTATAAATAAAGGAAGTATGACATCAAAGGAACCAAGCAGCTCGGCGTGGGGCGGGGGTGGGGGAACGGGTGTCATTTCCTCTCAATCCCATTGCTCTAGTTGCTTTGTGACTCCTGGATTCCTTCTAAACATTTTCCTAATATTTCTCTCCCGGCTCCTCTTGCTTTTCTCATTCTGTCATTACAGAATACAAGTGAAGGCTTCATTTGAGATATAATTCCTATACCAGACTGCCCAAAGAGTTCCAACTTTTAAGCCTAACTTTGATCCCTCAGGGTGCTTCTCTGGGTCATTTCCTCTAATTCAAGTTAAGAACAATGTCTGCCCCTATCTTCCCACAACCTCTATCTTGTGCTCTTTTTTATTTGTCTCTAGATTCAAACAGGATCTTTCCCCGACAAAGCTCCTCTAGTAATAGATAGGGTGATTATCACCCTTCTCTACCGAATGAAGAAAGGAAACCGTGGCCAAAGCGCAAGGGAACCCAGGAATCCTTGCTCTGATTGGGCCCAGTTCCCCAGCCTACGATTCTGAAGCCACTCCCAGCACCGAGTGGAGGGCTCCGAGGATGAGAGACTACAACTCCCAGAAGGCCATGCTGCCACGACCCCGCCTCTGCAGTTCCGCCCCACCAAGTATTCATTGGCCTTCCGGGGGTGGGGATTAGATGGGAGGTGGCCATGGGGCAGCGACCGGGGGTTGTTCCCTCTTCGGCTTCCGTAGACGAGGTCGGGCGGACCTTCGTCCGGTGTTTCGGCACCCCCCCTTCCCCTTCCCCGGGGTCCGGGGGTGACATTGCACCGCGCCCCTCTTGGGGTTGCGTCGCCGCCCCACGCGGACTGCCCCTCGGCGCGCTGCTCCCATTCGACTCCCTTGGCCGAGGTTCCCTCCCTTCCCCAGCTGCCCAGTCATGGGGGCTGCTGTGTTTTTCGGATGCACCTTCGTCGCGTTCGGCCCAGCCTTCGCTCTTTTCCTGATCACTGTAGCTGGAGACCCGCTTCGGGTTATCATCCTGGTGGCGGGGTGAGTGTCGAGTGGTGGAGACGGGGCCGAACGTAGAAAAAAAGGTGCAGAAAGCGCTGGAGGAACTGGAGCAGGCTTGGGAGCCTGAGTTGGGGGGCAGAAGTCAGAAAAGGTTGAACAGGGTCAAATCGTGACCTAGGAGAATTTCTCGCAGTCGGCTTCCGCCTTCCGGGGATTTCACAGATTCTTCCTGTAGTCCTCCCGGCAACGTCAGAGAAGGCCAAGATTAATGAGGGGGCTGTGCTGACCTCCGCCAGCCAAGGATCCTGGAATGGATACCTTGTCTGTCCGTTCATGCCCACACACTTTGACTCTCATCTCACTGATGACTCTAACCAGATTTCTACCCTTTCTGCTGCTTTCAGATTCCTACAGATGAGTCTGTTGGTGTAGACACTTATCCTATCTGGTCCCTGTCTCCCTTACCATCCGGAAGTCTAACTTCCACTTTTCATACATTCCATCCTTGGCTGGTTCCCTCCTTGATTTTTCCAGCTGCTCCTATCTTTGCCTCTCTCATTGCCGTTGTGTTTTCTCAGAGCCTTTTTCTGGCTGGTCTCCCTGCTCTTGGCCTCTGTGGTCTGGTTCATCTTGGTCCATGTGACAGACCGATCAGATGCACGGCTCCAGTATGGCCTCCTGATTTTTGGTGCTGCTGTCTCTGTCCTTCTACAGGAAGTGTTCCGTTTTGCCTACTACAAGCTCCTTAAGTAAGGACAAGGGGTAATCTGGAAGGGAGAGGGGACAGTGGTGTGCGTTGTGGGAAATGGGCCAGCCCTTGGATGGTGGTTGGAGTAGGGGGTATTAAAGGGAGGGTATTAGACGGAAAGGAACATCTTTGTCCGCCCTTTTATTTCCCAGGAAGGCAGATGAGGGCTTAGCATCACTAAGTGAGGACGGAAGATCACCCATCTCCATCCGACAGATGGCCTATGGTGAGCCAAGGGAGAGGGACCAGAGGAGGGAGTTGGACACCCCCTCCTCCCTTTCTGGGTAATCTAAACATCCACATGTGCTAAGTGTTTTTCTTCAAATTTGACTTCCAAGGAGAGTCGGTCTGGAGGGAGAGTAGGTATGGTAGAATTTTCCCTGGGCATGAGGAGTAGGTACTGGTAATGAGGCTGTGGTGATCCTGGTCATTGATGAGACCCTCCCTCCCCCCAGTTTCTGGTCTGTCCTTCGGCATCATCAGTGGTGTCTTCTCTGTTATCAATATTTTGGCTGATGCACTTGGGCCAGGTGTGGTTGGGATCCATGGAGACTCACCCCATTACTTCCTGACCTCAGGTAAGGCTCACTTCCGACCTTGTCTTTATGCCCTACCCTTCCCTGGCCCTGCTCTGCCGTACTGGCCTTCCCTGGGACACTCCTCTGGCTCACCATCTCAGGAGGCTGGGAGGCGATCAGGGATGTACCTCCTCCCCATCTCCCTCCCTGCAGCCTTTCTGACAGCAGCCATTATCCTGCTCCATACCTTTTGGGGAGTTGTGTTCTTTGATGCCTGTGAGAGGAGACGGTACTGGGCTTTGGGCCTGGTAGTTGGGAGTCACCTTCTGACATCGGGACTGGTGAGTTGGAGATAGGGGCCTGAGTCAGGGAGAAAGCATTTAATGGTGAGTGGGATGGGGTATGTGCTCTCACACAGTAAGCAGTCTTAGCTTTCCTTGGGTGGAGGCAGAAAGGTAGGCTCCTGAGTTCTGCCACCTCGGCTTCAGTTAGGTCACCTGCTCTGGGGAAGAGTTTGAATTGCTTAGTCAGATTATCACAGGAGGCCTGAGGTGAATAGGAAGAGCTGACACCTCTGAGGGAATCTGAACTCAAAAGTTACCTTAGCTCTAAGATGTTGGTGCTTTGGAGGGAAACAGAGGAGTCTGAATAGGATGTCTGGGGGAAGTTGGGTCAGAGGCCCAGAGTGAATGTTGCGGTTAGGTGCAGGAAGAATCTAACCTCGTTTTTGTCCTCATTCTCAGACATTCCTGAACCCCAAGTATGAGGCCAGCCTGCTGCCCATCTATGCAGTCACCGTTTCCATGGGGCTCTGGGCATTCATCACAGCCGGAGGCTCCCTCCGAAGTATCCAGCGCAGCCTTTCGTGTAAGGACTGACTACCTGGACCGATCGCCCGACAGATCCCATCTGCCTGTCCACTGCCCCAACCCGGGTCCATTGCCCTCCTCCTCCGTCTCCTCGCTGATGTGTCCCGCTTCCTTCCGGGTTTGGCGTTGTCCATTTGTGGCCTGTAGTCTCTGAGCTTTCTCAGGAGCAGCCTGGGTGCAGCCAGGCAGGGACTGGTGGGTTTGAATCTGCATCTCTCCCCACCACCTGGGGACCCCCTTGTTGTCCAGGTCTCCCCATGTGTCAGTGCTCTACCCTCACCCTGCCCACGACTCACCTCGCTTCCCCTCTGCAGGCCGACGGCAGGAGGACAGTCGGGTGATGGTGTACTCTGCCCTGCGCATCCCACCCGAGGACTGAGGGAACATGGGGGGGACCCCTGGGCCTGGGGTGCCCTCCCAATCTCCTCGTCCTGTAATTCTCCATCTCCAGTTCTGGACAGTGCAGGTTGTCAAGAAAAGGGACCTAGTTTAGCCATGGCCCTGGAGATGAAGTTATTGAAGGCTCAAGGGTAGATGAGTTCAGTTCAGTATCCCCTGCCCAGACTGGACATCTTGGTCTTTTTCTCAGGTCTGAAAGGAACCATTTTTTGGTATGGTAAAGACCCCAAAAATGCCTTTTTTTTTAAATGGGGAGAGGGAGGAGGTATGCTGGGAGCCTCCTTAACCTCTGCAGGCTGTGTTTTTGCTCCTGAATCTGCGGATTGTGGCTCATTTCTATCCTGTTTTCCCTTTGGTCCCAGGCCCTGGGGAAAAGGAAGGAAGTGCATGTTTGGGAACTGGTACCACTGGAACTCGTGTTTTAACGTCCATGACCGTCAGCACCCCTCCTTTCCCCAAGGTGAAGTGGAGGGTGCTGTGCGGTCAGCCCACTCCATGGCAGTGCCGGAGGAGTCTACCATGGCATCGCAGGCCCAGAGGGCAGACATTTTTTCTAGTTTTTAATTGGGGTATGGGAGGGCTGGGGAGGTTTTCTATCACTGTATTGTTTTTCTGCTGAGGGTGGGATATTCCATCCTTTTAATCAAGGTGATTGTGATTTTGACTAATAAAAAGGACTTTATAATTGTGGGGGAACTTGGCTTTAAGAGGGGATAATGGATTGAGATTTCTAACTCCAGGTGGCTTTGGTTCATCCTTCCTAGCCTAGCGCCCGATGTTCACCATTGGTGTGGTGAAAGAAGCATCAGTTGGTGGTGTAACTTGCGGAAGTTGAGTTAACTTCCTAGAAGTAGGTCTCCCTTGTCCAGGAACAGGATACAAGGAGTTAATCAATCCCCCCCCACACACATACACACACTCCATGTCTATCTCTGCCACTCAAAGGACAGAGGAACTCTCCCACCCTTGAAAGCCACAAAAGAACAGTCCAGTATTAAGGTCAAAAACTTTTAATTTTCAAATATATATTGAGCAAAAAATAATTAAAATCCTAGCAGCAGCTCTTTTCCTAGAGGTAAAAAACTAGGAAGTATATCTGGGGGAGGGAACATGACGGTGTGAGGGGAAGGACGGCAGAGCTTATCCTCATCTTCCTCAGTACTAAACATTAAAACGGATCTTCTGAGCTACAACTTCGAAAGGCCAAAGGCTCAGTCCTTCCCTGAGGAAGAGCTGGGGTCCTTGCTCCCCTGTGTGTGTATAGAGAAGTGGTACCTAGAGGGACATACATGTGTCTGCCTACAACTGGAAGTCCAGTGCCTGTACCCTCTTAGCTCCCTGACAGGATGAGAGGAAGGCATCCACAGCATCTTGAGACAGAGTTCACGCCTCTGTGGTAGCCCGAGCAGAGGTGAAAACCACACTTTTCCTGTTTCCAAGCCGCTTCCTCCTGGAAAGGGGAGTAATGGTTCATGGGAGTGACTAGTGTCCTCAGTGAAAGTAGACATAGAATAGGAAATACTTTTTTTTTTTTAAAGAACTCAATAAGTATATAATCATGACCTTAAATTTTCTCTTTCCCCCACCTTCTGAGTATTGGGATTACGAGTGTGTGTCAGCATTCCAGGTTTAATGTGGTGCTAGGGATCAAACCCAGGGCTTGAGTGCCCAGCAGGCACTCTGCCAACTGAGCTACAGCCCCAGAGAATTTTGGTGGGGGGTGGGGAGACTGACTGGGTTATCTCACTATGTAGACCAGGCTGGCCTTGAACTCACAGAGATCATCCTGCTTCCAACTCCCAAGCATTGGGATTAAAGTTATGCACTACCATGCCTGGCTGAGAATGCTTTTTTTTTTTTGTGGGGGGGTGGGAGAGACAGGGCTTCTCTGTGTACCCTGGTTGCCTTGGAACTCTGTAGACCAGGCTGGCCTTGAACTCAAGAGATCCACCAGTGAGTGCTGGGATTAAAAGTGTGCGCCTCCCATCACCCAACCTCTGAGAATGCTTTTCAGTAGAAAAATACTGCAAGAATAGGAAGTAGGATCTCACCTAATTTTTTGAGTGATGAAATAAATAGCCAGCAGGAGGCAGAGACATCCAGCCAAGATTCCCACACCCAGGCCCAGCATCTCTCCTGGGGAGACAAGGATGTCAGCTCAGTCTAACAGGTCCTGAGGCTTTCTGTCTTTGCTGGGGTTCACCTTGTGTGGCCACACAGGGCCGTCTTACCTGTTGTATACAGTGGTCCCACTGCAGAGGAAGAAAACTTGGGTTAGAGGAGTTTCAGAACATTACTCCGTTTGGGAGCCCTGCATCCACACCTGAAAATTGACCCGGGCATCCTTTGCTGGGGGTGATGCCTGGTCCAGGGACGTACTGGAACCCTTTCCCCTCAGCCTTCTTCCCAGGGCCTCACTATTTCACGCCTTTGAGTTCCCCAGTTCCCCATCTCTTCTGAGCCCTGCAAGTCACCTTGGATGAAAGAAGCAAAGACGGTCCTCTGGTTGAGAGGCTGGGGGACTCTGTAGTTCTGTACAAGGGGCTCAGATGGGTCCTCTTCTGTAGAGGACAATGTCTCCTGGAGCTTCTCTAACTGGGGAGCAGAAGTGGAGAAATCACCCAGGGCATTGGCAAGGGTCTGAGGTTAAAGCGAGGATTCACCTCTCCACCACTCACCTGTCCCATTGAAATCTGGGCCTTTCTGTTGAAGACTGTCCAGAGCACACTCTGGTAGCAGGGGGGAGTTGTGAGTGAGCCATTGTAGCGGAAGAATTGCTCCAGCTGTTGGGGGAACAGCTCTCTCACATTGAAGGGAGGCACGGAGGTCTTCTGATCTGGGGAGGATGGAGCAAGGGTTAGCCTTCCTGGACAGGGTTCCTCTAAGCAGAATCCACTGCTTACTCTCCACCCCCTCCCAAGCCTCTCAGGTCAGGTCTTCAAAGTTTCCCCGCAGTTGAATTCCTACTGTAGGTCCTTCGAGCTCACCTTTGTATCTGATTTCATGCAGATGACTTAGAATGTGATCATAAGCTGGATTCCCAGTCTCACCCACCTGTGAAGAGAGTGTACCAGAGGCGTTTGGAGTGACTTCCCCGGGGTAAACTTCAGAGGGGCCACTAATCAGATAGGCCTAAGGGTGTAGATAAAGGGTTAGAGGGAGACCTGAGAGGGGCTGGGGTTACAGACCTCAATTAGGATGCCTAGGACAGCCAGGCCCTGAGGTTTCTGAGCTGCCTCACTCAAGCTGCCGTAGGACTCTGAGTCGTAATGGACCACGTGGAGCTGAAGGAAGACAGAAGGAAACTGAGTCATTCCCTCCAAGGCTCTAAGTCTCTGCCCACAAAGCTTTGTCTTATCTTTTCAATGGGATTTTTCAAGGGCCCAGATCCGTCCTTTCTCTGAGCTCCACCAGACAGAACCATGCATCATCTGTATCCTAGTCCGAGTTCCCCGGTACCTCTGCAGCTGCGGCTTCACCGTTGATCTGGTGCTCTGATCCCTCTAGGGATCCTTTCTGACCCCAGTGCAGGTGGAGCTGGGCTGCTGTGTATTTTCGGGGCAGTCCACCCAGGTGCAGGGTTGGGGACAGGGAGAGCTGCACTGTGGGGAAAGAGCAGGCTAGGATTGGCAGAGGAGTGGGCAGTTCCCACCCCAACTTGCCACCACTTGGAACACTTGGTTCTCCTTTCTTCTTCTACCCAGAATTGCCCGGCTCCTCTCTAGCAAAGGAACCTTTCTGCTGATGATTAAGTCAGTGCTATGATACTACTTGCACACGGAACTTGATCGTAGATATCCAATTCTACCTTACATGCAGGAGCCTGAACCTCATTGTTTTGTTTTTGTTCTTATATGTTAAGTACACTGTAGCTGTCTTCAGACACACCGGAAGAGGGCGTCAGATCTCATTACAGATGCTTGTGAGCTACCATGTGGTTGCTGGGATTTGAACTCAGGACCTTTGGAAGAGCAGTCAGTGCTCTTAACTGCTGAGCCATCTCTTCCGGCCCCTGTTTTGTGTTTTTTTTTTTTTTTTTTTTGTTTTGTTTTGTTTTTTGAGACAGGGTTCCTCTGTATACAGGCTGTAGCTCTGGCTGTCCTGGAATTCACTCTGCAAACCAGGCTGGCCTCAAACTCAAAGACAGATCCACCTGCCTCTGCCTTTTGAATGCTGGGATTTTGAGCGTGCCACCACGGCCCAACTTTGAACCTCATTCTAAAGTCCACATTCATTAATGGGTAGTTCTGACATTTTATAAGTTAGAACTCTGTTTCCTTGGCTTTGTTTGAGTCTGTTTTTCAAGATAGGGTTTTTCTTTGTATCCTTGGCTTTCCTGGAACTCATTTTGTAGATCAGGCTGGCCTTGAACTCAGATATCTGTCTGCTTCTGCCTCCCAAGTGTTAGGACTAAGGCCTGTGCCGCTACCACTTGGCTTCTTCTGGCTCTTTAAGATCTAACTATTTGAAGCTGGGTCTTTTACCTGTGTGGCCATTATTGTGTAGATCCAGAGGCTCGGCATCAAGCTGGTCATATCCGTGGGGCTGTACAGCAGGCAGATCGGGGTCAAATACCACACTGTCTGTCTGGATATCGATGGGGGACTGGGCATTGCCTCCACACTCAGGGTAAGAGGTTGGCCAATGGTCCTGACCGTGTGGGCCTGGTAGAGAGGTAAGTTACCATGGACATTTGTCCGGTCCTACAGCCCCAGCCACCCTTTAGTAGCCCCCGATGCCATGTTATAGAGGAAGTACCACACAGTTGGGTAGGACTGGGTGTGGTGGGAATCCCCACGGGAGTGATTCTCCAGCTACTCTGTAAGTGGGAGAGCAGTGGCTTTAACTCACCTGTAGTTTCAGAACAATGAAGCTGAATGAGGGGAAGAGGAAATAGACAGAAAGCCTGAATTCTTGCAGAAGTAGAATCAGAGAGGACAAATGACCCTAAACAGATGGAGTGTCTTTGGGGTACTCTATCAAGTAGTCTTGGGTTCAGATATCCTTTCTGTCATTCACTTTTTACTCTCACACTGGACCTTGCTTTGACTCCAGATAGGTCATTAATCAGAAGCTCAGAGGGATTGAGTTCCACTGTCCCTAGAGTCACAGTATCCTGTCAGCCTTTTCCTCCTGAGCTCAGGCTCTGTCCAGTTTCAGAGGCAGGTTGGGGGTAGGACTATGTAGGAGAAAGAGAGCCAGAAGAATGGCAGCTGAGCTTATCGTGCCTCTCCCTGCCCAGTTTTCTTCATTTCCACACGGATTTATGGAGGACGCACTGGCTTTTTTGCTGAATCAGGAGACGTGGGATTTAATGATTACAGCAGGGTCTAGCAGCCACTTGCGTAAACCCCAGGGTGTGTGTGTGTGTAGTGAGGAAAAGAGGAGCTAGTGGGTAAAGCTCAGGAAAAGACCTTCCCCTCCCCCAGGATAAGTCTTCTTGCCAGGTGAGGGGGTCCCAGGGTAAAAAGAGTGCCAGTCCATCCGCAGTTCCAATCTCACCTTCATATGTCCAGTGGTGACCTGTAAGAGAGGGACTTGGGCTGTGGCCAGTGCAGCCTGGAGCAGTGTCCTAGCCTCTGCTCTCCCTCCAGCTGGCGCGGCTAGCACCTCCCCCTTTTTCTGCTCCCTCTTACCCACCTCCACCCCAGCACTTCCCAAGTGAAGTACTGAAACTGGATACTTTTGAAGAAAGGTCGGGGGTCCTATTTAAAATACCTAGCCAGGCTGGGCTTGTGGTCAATGAGTCAAGAGGGAGGAGCAAGGAAAAGTGATAAAGCCAGGCGACTAAAATTAACCTGGATCCTAATGTGCAGGCGGCCCAACCCTTACTTTTTTCCATCTGGAGCCAAGTCAGTGTAACACTTAGAAGGTTGGGGTTGGGTAAAGCAAGGGTGTGGGCAGAGGGCTGGAAGCACAGAACAGAAGGCAACGAGGGGAAAAGTGTTCAGTGTGGCAGTGCAGCTGAAGACAGGAGGGCTCGGTCTTCCCCTTGGGGCATCACTGTGTGGACGAAGGCACAGCACCATCAGTGGAAGGTTTAGTTCTTCCCTTCTGCTCTCACTAGCTGTGGTCATTCCCATCAGGAACCTCTGCTCCTTCAGGCTCAGATGGCTCAAGAAAAGCAGGAGTCGGGGTAGGGCCTGTTCTAGGTTGAGGGTGGTGGGTGGGCACAGGCAGCCAGGCTGGCAAGGACAGGATGAAAGTGAAGCATTGTGTGTAGGGAGGAGAGCTGCCAGCCGGGTCACATGCCAGGATCTCATGCAGTTCTGACTCTGGCCAAACGCTGGGGGGTCTGTGGATCACCCCCCCCCCCATGGCTAACCTGCTTCAAGGAGAAAAGGAAGTCTTCCTGTAGATTGACTTGTACTATTTAAATCTAGAAACTGGAAAAAAAAATCCTGTTCCATTCCCTCTTTATTAGCCCTTTATTTATTTTGTTTATTTGAGACATGATTTTACTATGTGGTCCATACTGTTCCCGTATTTACAGTGTGGTTCAGGCTGACCTCAAACTCCTGGCAGTCCTGCCTCAGCCTCCTGAGAGCTGAGATTACAAGCACGTGGTCCAATGCCCATCTCGCCGTTATTCCTTTAGCTGCTTGCACTGATCCATTCCTCAGCTCAAGCAACTCTGCAGATAGCCCACCCGATCATTCACTATCTCTGTGGGTTACCCAACAACTAGAGTTCTCTGGCTTTTGTGAGGGTGCCCTGCCCTTCCTGTGAAATGTCCTGAGCTGATTCTAATACCTCTTTCTCCTCTTTCCAAATTGTTTCTTCTCAGAAGAGGTTTGTGACTCTTTATCTTCTTTTGGATCCCTTGGTCCCCTTTTCCTCTCGCTTTCTAAATAATCCTCCCCCCACCTCACTCTTCCAACAAACTTTAATCCCTCACCTACTATGTGTTGGATACAGAATGAGGCCTGGGAAGCACAAAAACAGGGTGTAGAAACCAGGCATGGTGATGCAGAGGGGAGGCAAAAGCTAGCAGGTCTAACCTCAGTTTGAGGCTGGTTTGGCCACGTGAAACCTTGTCTCAAAAAAACAAGGTAAATAAAAATAAATAATAACAACAAAAAAAGTTGTAGGAACCCTTCAGGCGTTCCTGGACTCCAGAAACTACTTAGCATGTTTTCCTAAATGTCTCCCCACGCCTCTCCTCCTTCTGAAAGTCCTTTGTACACTGAAAAGAGCTGAGCAAACGCTTAGCTGTGTTACTTTCAGGGAAATGGACCAACTGCCCGTGCACCTTGGCAGGTAATGGGGTTATCCTTTGATCAGCTGGGAGTCGGGGTCTGAGTGGAGCAGGACTGTAGCACGTGTCCCTTCCCACCCCTGTTCTCCCTAACCAGCAGAGTGCGTAAACAAAGAAGGGCAGGAGGGCTGCCTGGGACTAGGGCAGTGGGGAAAGAGCGGCGCGGAGAACCGTCGCTGGCCGAATTTCCTACACTTCTGAGCAATCACACACTGGCCTCCGGCTGGCTTGCTCTCCCTGCCGCAGAGATAGCAGTAATAGCTGGTCTAGAGAGGAAAAGGAGAAGAATGGGAAGATCTCCTCCGTATTCTTTTTCCCACCCCATGCCTTTTTCCCCAGCCCCTAGGCTTCCCTTTCTGAAATCTCGCCTCCCCCGCTTAAGTACACATGGCTACGGATGGACATTAATTAGCACAGACCCAGTTGTACCTACCCCCATCTGCAGCCAGGATCCAAGTCACCTTTAACAGGACAGCGAAGAGCAACATATTATCCCCGCAATGGGGCACAAGGGACCAGAAATTTGGGGGCCAGAAGAGAGAGGTGGAGAGGGAGAGAGAGGAGTTTCTGGCGTTCTATCTCTTTTCTTCTTGTCTCTGTCTCTGCAGACTTCCAGGGATTTGATTTTCCACAGGTTAACACGAACTTCTGGAGCCCAGGATAAGTTTCTTTCTCTCTCTCACTTTCTCTCTCTTCCTCTCTGCCCTCTCTGTACGTCCCTTCGTAGTCTCCACACTACTGACTGGCCAGCAACTTCACAGTTGCCTCCCGCTTTTAAGGTGGCTCGGAACCGGTGTACGTGAGGAGGGGGGTGGTGCCTGGGCTGCAGGCGCAGCTCCTTAAATAGCGGATTAGGCATGCAGGATGGCCTTGCAGAGTAGCGCCCTGGCCTTGGCTCAGGACCCCAGCTGGAGTGAGCTCTTCCTTTGCCGTGTACACTGCCGTTCATATGGGTGTCCCCTGGAACTCTCGGTCAGGGAAGGGGGGTTTCGCACCTCTCCCTCTCAGAACACTGTGTTCTCATTCGCCTGCCTGAAGAGCACATCCCTGGGTGGTGTGGGACAGCTGGTGGGGAACCTGTTTCTGAAACCAAGAGAAGCTGAGCTGGTTGGAACCAGAAAGAATTCAGAGATCGGAGAACAGAAGTTGGAGGCTCAGGGCGCAGGTGGGGAGTGGAGAGCCAAAGTTTAAAATCTGAATTGTGGAGAGCAAGAAGTGGGGTGAGGAGAATATTTGTCTTCCGCGCTGTCTTCCCCTGGCGCCTGTCACCACCCCCTTTCTTTGGTGAGGCTTAGGTCCACGTGCCTGTGTAGCCTGGGGTGGGGGTGAGGTTTTGTTTGCCGTATAAAGCCCATTTGTGTGCACAGCGGGGGAGGGGTTGTCACAGCACCAGGGAGAGACAGCATTCTAACTACCAGATCCAGCCACCTCCCTCCCCAGGGAGCCCAGATCTAGGGCGCCTTTTGTCACTGAAGAGGACACTGACCCCTAGCAGAGAGGCCGGGGCAGGAGTGATGGGTGACTGTAGAAACAATTACTGTCACCATGAGAAAAAGGCGGACTCCAAAGAAAGAGAGAGGAGGGGCCACAGAAAGACCATGTGACCAGGTGGGTGAGGGGGTCCAGGGGCTTCCCGCCCACCCAGCAAAGGGTCCAGGCAGGTCCAGTGGGACCGAGTGAAACCTGCTGTGGTGGAGCTGGGTTCGCTAGTGGAGCATGGAGGCTGCGTGGCGTCTCTGGAATGCGAGCTGGTGTGCGCTCCCCCACGGGACTAGAAATCCCGATCGGAATGTACATCCTAAGTCCCTCATTAGTGATAGATCACAGATAATTTCAAGCTAGATGGTGAAATCTCTCCTCCATAACCTTCACTTACTGGTCCAGGGCATGCATACAGGTCTTTCTGCCCTCCTTACTCCTAACAAGTAGCAATAAATAGCCAAAACAAAGGAGCAGAAGCCAAACAAGGGCACGGGATAAAAGCCAAATGAACAGAATAATGCATGTGCTGGGTCATCACTCCTGCGGAGACAGGAGCTCAGAGTGCTTTTCTGTCCCATGACTGAGCTTCAGAGTAAGGTTTTTTTTTAATTAAAAAAATCCACATATATAATGTTTTTATCGCTTTGTGAATACTTCATCCCCTAAAAAAAATGTTTCTGTCTTAAAGTTCTTCCAAAGCCCCATCCAATCCCATCTAGAAAGAATAAAAGATGTAAATTCAAGTTAAAATTTCTTTGGAATCCGGAAAGTTAAAAGGGGGTGGGGCTGGGTGATAGGAGAACTGACAAATATTTCACAAGGTAGGAAAGAGGAGCTTTGGATAGAATAACCCGTCAGGGCAGAGTTCCCCAGGAGCATCTGCGACCGACATTCAGTCTCCCAGGAAGTGCATCTCGCCTGGCGCCATCTCCTGGCTTTTCTACGAATTTTTAAAACTTGAGATTCCTTCTGGACAGCATTTGGTGCTGAGGGTTTGGGGACTTTGCCTACACTATTGAATATTGCTTCAAAGAAGTCTTAGCCCTGGTGCTGGAGAGATGGCTCCGTGGTTAAGAGCTTTCGCTGCTTTTCCAGAGGAATGGGTTTAATTCCCAGCACTCACATGGCAGCTCACAACTGTCTGTAACTCCAGTTCCAGGGGACCAAATATTCTCACACAGACATACATGCAGGCAGATCACCAATGCACATAAAATAAAATCATTAAAAAATAAAATGTGTCTTTAAAAAAAAAAGTCTTGGCCCCAAATCAACATTTAGGCTCCGGAACAAACAGCCTCTCCGGGAATTCCGATTCCCTCCTGGTGAGAGAGAGAGGGAGGGAGGGAGGGAGGGAGGGAGAGAGAGAGAGAGAGAGAGAGAGAGAGAGAGAGAGAGAGAGAGAGAGAGAGAGAGAGAGAGAGAGAGAGAAAACACTACCCTCCCCGGATTTAAACACTTCAGTCATTGCTTTCTAGTGCTGATTTGGAGTAGGTGCAAACGGGCTGCTATGTGAAAAGGGAAAGGAAAAGGGAAGACTGGTTGAGACCTCCGAAGTAGCGTCTTCTCGAACTCATTTGCTCCCTTAGGGCTCTTCTCGCTCCTAAACCCTCTTCTCGCCCCGCACCTGGCCCGGAGACCGCCAAACCCGAGACATTCCGCTGCCGTGTGGCGCCACCTCCTGTCCTTGCAGAGCAGTGATACGTGACTGTCAGATCAAAGTGTTCCACTGTGGTGACTTTTTGTTTATCCTTTCTTAAAAGTTCTTAACTTAGGTATTTAAACTCACTCCTTTAGAATGTTTCTTGTAGCAAACCCACTTGGCTCCCCGAGTTTGCGTGCTGGGGTGCAAGGAGTTGAATGAAGGAGGGAGTCAGATTAAAACCACAGTCCATGAGGGGACGGATTAGATGGAATTAAATTTTCTAGAAAAGCTAATAACAAAAAACGAGAGACAGAAAGCTAGCAAACGAAAAGAAAAGCTAATAGCACTGTGTACTGCGGTGATATAAGGGAGGTAGAAACGTTCTAATGTGATAGATAGGCAATTGCATTTAGTATTTACAGCCTTGTCTTCTGACTCCTCAGTCCCAAAGCCCCTTCAGCAATCACAAAGGTGCTTACAAATGAAAGTAACTGGGGACTGGGAGGAGCAGGTGATCAGAATGGTCTGGGTCAGCCCCAGGGCTTTCTAATTCAGTAGATGCAGGAGGGGAATCTTGTGGACAGGTAAATTTTGTCGTCAGAAATATTGCTGTTGTTTTTTAATTAAAAAGGAATTTTCTGTTATGAATTGGTTCCATGCACAGGTTTGTAAATACGTGTGGCGTGGGCTAAAGGAACAAATCTCCTCCGGGGACCAGTTAGTCAGTCTTCATTCTACCTCTGGTCTTTAGACCAGCAGAGCCCTCAGGCATCCATCCAAACTCCTTGTTATGCTCGGTGGAGAATGAATTTTGAGGGATTTAGGAATTCAGCTGTGGTTGATGAGAAAGCTGTTGGGCTAAACCAGAAACGGAACCCGAGCCCCCATGAGCGTTTGTCTGCAACACAGGTTCTCAAGCCCTGGTGAGTGTAAGAGTCACCCGGAAAGCTTGCTAGCCCGCTTCTTCACAGCTCTGGGGGTTGTTTGGTTGGTTTGCTTTTTTTAATTGTTTGTTTTGTTTTGTTCTTTGTTTTTTTGTTTTTCTGAGACAGGATCTCTCTACATAGCTCTGACTGTCCTAGAACCCACTTTGTAGACCAGGCTGGCCTCAAACTTGTGGAGATCTGTCTGCCTCTGCCTCCTGAGTGCTGGGAGGCAGCACCATGCCTGGCCTACCATTACAGTGCTGAAAGTTCTCACTTCTTTCTACACTTGCTTGTTTATTGTGGGTGTGCACGTGCACACCCACACCATGGCATTTGTCTAGAGGGTTGCATTTTTTTTACATTTACTTATTTTTGCATGCATATGTGTGTCGACGTGTAGAAGTCAGAGGACAACTTGTGGGACTTGGTGCTCTCCTTCCTCATATAAGTGGGGAGTTGCACACAGGTCTTTAGGCTTAGCAGCAAGCTTCCTTTCCCACTAAGTCATTTTACTGGTCTAGAGGTCTGCATCTCTAGTAGGCACCTAGGTGAGATCAGATAGATGCTATTCATCTGCTGGGAGTCCCCTGAGGGCATCTGCCCCATACCTAGAAGCAGACATGGCGGGTTTGCTATTCTCTGCAGAGATTAAGACCATCCATTCACTCTGTGGTCACCACAGTCTCTGAGGTTAACAACAATTCCTTCACAAACATATTTTAAGTACTTCTAGGTTCTAGGTACAGACATGACATTGAAATTAAAAACATAAATAAGATTTGGCCCTAAAGCCCTGAAGCACTTCTAAATATCCCGGGATGCAGATTTTATTCAGTGTCTACACTACAGTGAGAATGTCCACATCTGTTTTACCTACCAGCAGTGTAACGGTTGTGGTTTAACCAGGCCTGAGTATCCATAGTAACATAACAGCCTCTTCAAGGTGGGTGGTGCCTGCGCAGTTCTCTGGGGTGACACCAAAGAATAGGTTGTCAAAGGAGGATCCTGGATCATGTTGGAAAGCAAACTATGTCCTGTGGGAAGAGGAAGGGGAAAGGTCATCATGGTCCCTCTCCTCCTTCTCCTCCCTTCCTCTCTCTCTCTCTCCTCAAGTAACCCAGGCTAGATACAAACTCCCTGTGTAGCTGAGGCTAACCTTCCATTCTTGACCCTCCTGCTTGAGTTCCCATACATAAAGATTATAGATATGTAAACTGGCTTGTTGAAGGTTTTACATTTTTATTTAAAATTTTTATTATGTTAAAGATGGATTAACTTATTTTTTTTTTATTTTGTGTGTACAAGCATTTTCTCTGCAGGCATGGGAGTGTACCATGTGGATAGAGTGTCTGTGGAGGCCAGAAGAGGGTGTTTGTTGGATCCTTCGGAACTGGAGTTAGAGATGGTTGTGAGCTGCTACATAGATGCTTCTGCAGGAGCAGCCAGTGCTCTTAACCACTAAGCATCTCTCTAGCCTGTTGCTGTTGTTATTATTATTACTTTGAGACA
The DNA here is from genome assembly GCA_036184795.1 of Tokudaia tokunoshimensis. Taxonomy (NCBI): domain Eukaryota; kingdom Metazoa; phylum Chordata; class Mammalia; order Rodentia; family Muridae; genus Tokudaia; species Tokudaia tokunoshimensis. The sequence goes on along the minus strand of BTHU01000003.1, from coordinate 64,583,405 downwards.
GTGTCTCACTCCATAGTTCAGGTGGGCCTGGAACTTGAAGTAATCTTCTGGTCTTGACCTGAATGCTGTGGTCACAGGCAGAAGGGGGAGCTGACAAAGTCCTGAGGGGGTATGCATTGCTGACGGGAGCACAGCCCAGTGCCTCAGACCCCTGGGAGTGGCAAAGCTCGCCACGGCTCAGAGGGATGGCAAGGCTTCTCCCCGTGGGAGTACAGATGTGACAGTGTGCACAGAAAGCTTCTCCCCGTGGGAGTACAGATGTGACAGTGTGCACAGAAAGCGCCTGCCAGCACCGTTTCAGATGCCTGCGGCCGAGACTGCACCCCCACAGAGCTTAGCTAAAGCCCCTCATCTGTGGGGTGTGAGGGAGGTAAAGGCCCTGCTGCTGTGCTCTCCATCGCACCTGTATGTGTGTCTGCCACTGGTCACCCAGGTCAAAGAGACCCAAGGCCTCCACTGGCCTAGAACTTGTGATGTATTAAGGCTGGCCTTTATTTGTTTGTCTGTTTTGTTTTTTGTTTTTCGAGACAGGTTTTCTCTGTGTAGCCCTAGCTGTCCTGGAGCTCACTCTGTAGACCAGGTACTCCCCAAGGCTGCCCTCGAATCACCATAGAGTGTGCTCTCCTGGTCTGTCTCTTTGTCTTTGTCTCTGTTCCCATTCCAAGAGGGACTTTTACCCCTCCCCCAATAAATCTCTTGCCTAAGATCTGTTTCATGATCTCTGCCACACACCTTGCTTGGCCCCTACCCTCCAAGATACTCCATGGCAAAACCCTAACCATACTTGTTGAGAAATTTTCTTTTCTTTTCTTTTCTCTTCTCTTCTCTTCTTTACTTTTCTTCTTCTTCTGTTTTTTTTTTTTTTTTTTTTTTTTTTTTTTTTAGCTTTTTGAGACAGAGTTTCTCTCTCTCAGAAGCCCTGGCTGTCCTGGAACTCACTAAATAGACCAAACTGCCCTTGAATTTACAGAGACCCATCTGCCTCTGCCTCCCAAATGCTGGGATAAAAGGCCCACACCATCACCAGTTTTTTTCTTTTCTCTTTTTTAGATTTATTTATTTATTTTATGTATATGAGTGCCCTGTAGCTGTCTGCAGACACACCAGAAGAGGGCACAAGATCCCATTATAGGTGGTTGTGAGCCGCCATGTGGGTGCTGGGATTTGAACTCAGGGCCTCTGACAGAGCAGTCGGTGCTCTAACCACTGAGCCATCTCTCCAGCCCCTCTTTTTTTTTTTCCAAGAAAAATTTTTTAGATTTATTTTCAAAACATGAATGTTTTTTCAGCATGTATGTATTTGCAGTGTGTGTGTCTGCTACCTGCAGAAGTCGGAAGAGAGCTCTGATTCTTTGGAACTGGAGTTACAGATGGTTGCGAGCCACCATTTAGGTGCTAGGACCTGACCCATGTCCTCGGAAAAGGAAGATCTTCACAGCTCTTTTTCTTTTCCCTTTTCTCTTTCTTTCTTTTTCTGAAGATTTATTTATTTTTATTTTATGCATAAGTATCTTTCCCGCATATATGTAAGTGCACTGTGTGCATGTCCACAGAGGCCAGAAGAGGATGCAGGATCCCCCCCGGGACTGGAGTTACAGATGGTTGTGAGCCACCGTGTGGGTGTGTGGGTGCTGGGTACCAAACCCAGGTCCTCTCTCAAGAGCAGGCAGTACTCATGAGAGAGCAGTCTCTCTAGCCCCACACCATTATTTTTGAAAGAAATGTTGTATATGACTCTGTAGAGACTAGTGACAAAGGCTGTCACAGCAAAACCTTGTGTGAGCTTATTGGTACACACTAAGTCCTCCCCACATTAGAAGTCTGCTCTCAGATCAGATTCCAAATATTTTCAGAAAATCATAAGGTAACATCTGCAACAATGAGTATAGTTATTCCCGCACTCCTGGAGTTCTGTCTTTCCACGTGATTGTTACTTCTTCCACTCTAGCCACATCTTTTATTGAGTGCTGAACAGAGGAACATTGAGAGAATTGACTTTCCACTCCTTATTTCTCTCCTCCTCACCTCACGCGCCCTCCTCAGCCCCTCACCTCAGGTGCCCATCTTAGCGCTGGGAACAGAAGTTAGGACCTTGCTCATGCTGGTTCTAACACCCAGCACACACTATCCACCAATGCCATTTCTTCCTTTGATTTTTATTTTTTGTTATTGTTTTGGTTTAGGCTCCCTTTCTCACATGAGGATCTCACTGTGTAGCTCAGACCGGCCTTGAACTCCAGGTTCTGTCAGTGCTTCCTGAGTGCTAGGGCTCTAGCTTGTATCAGCTTGCCTGCCCCGATTTACTCCTTTTTCATTTTCATTTATTTATTTTATTATTGGATTTTTTTTTTGTTTTTTTTTTTTTGAAACAAAATTTCTCTGGAGCTCTTCCTGAAATTTACTCTTCAGACCAGGCTGGCCTGTCACTGACACCCAGTTTCATTTTTATATTTTTATTTTTTGAGCTGGGAATTGAACCCGGGGCCTTATGTGTGATGGCCAAGAGGGCTTAAACGCTGAGTTTTAGGGCTGGAGAGATGGCTCAGTGGTTAAGAGCACCGACTACTCTTCCAAAGGTACTGAGTTCAAATCCCAGCAACCACATGGTGGCTCACAGCCATCTGTAACGAGATCTGACTCCCTCTTCTGGAGTGTCTGAAGACAACTACAGTGTACTTGCATATAATAAATAAATCTCTTAAAAAAAAAACACTGAGTTTTAGCTCAGTTTGGCTGAGTCTTCTTGTTACTTCTAATTAGAAGATAGAGTCTCACTAAGTTACCCAGGCTGGCCTTGAACTTGTGCTCTTCCTCTCTGTCTCTCCGGTGACTGGAATAAAGGCTTTTTAAAAGAACAAAAAGAGGGCTGGAGAGATGGCTCAGCAGTTAAGAGCACCAACTGCTCTTCCAGAGGTCCTGAGTTCAATTCCCAGCAACCACATGGTGGCTCACAACCATCTGTAATGGGATCTGATGCCCTCTTCTGGTGTGCATGAAGAGAGCAATGCTGTACTCACATACATAAAATAAATAATAAAATAAGTATTTTTAAAAAAAGAACAAAAGGAACAAAAAGAAAATCCCACTGACAATGGGGCAAAGAGACACTGTGTAGGTGGTGATGTTCTTGTGTCAGTCGGGGCAGACGCCAGTCCATTGTTCATCCTGGCTTGATGCCTGGCTTGGTGGGCAAAGCTGTTTTATGCCTAAAACTCGTAAAACTCAAATCAAGTCCAGGCAGCGCTGCAAGGGAGGAGGAAGTCAGAGACCTGTGAACTGCTATGCCACCCACAGACCTGCTTTCCACTGCGTGCCACAGGAGGGTTATAGACATCCACTTGCTGCCATGAAGCCAGGACAGAGGATGTCACTCAGGGCCCTGCCAGCCGTCGGGCCAGCCTGTGACTAGAACCCACAGTGTGCGAGTTTGTGGTGGTCAGATTCGAGAGAAGTGGAGCATCTTGAGCATTCTGAGGAGAGATGGAACTGGACGGAGGAGTGTAGCCTGTTGTGAGTGGCCAACCCTGCCACCTGGGGCCATGGTGAGGTCCCAGCCTGAGCTGCCACTGAGGAGTCTTGTCTGGGTCTGTGGCTACACAGCTGCTGATGTCTGTGGCTCACTAGAGAACATGGGGATGGTCCTGGTTTGAGCAGCTGCCTGGGACCGCAAGGATGCCCGGGGCTGTTCGGTACTGGCCTCGCTCTTCACCGGCTGCTGCGTTCTAGAGAGCTGGCCCCATCTCTCAATGGTTGCCACACTCTCTCTCAAGAGCGGGCCCTGAGCCTTGCCCAGGCAGCACAATGGAGCTGGCCTGCTATCCAAGACACAGGTGAGCCAGCCCCGAAGGTGTGAGAGGAGAGAGCTGCCCAGCCCCTGGCAGGCTGCAGGGCTTAGGAGAATGGGCCCTGAACCTTGACTGAGCAGCACAGTAGAGCTCCCTCTAGAGGCCTGTGTGCAGGTGAGCCGGTCTGAGGGCAAGAGGGCGGCCAAACGGACCCTGCCTCTTGCCTATGGCCGCGCTGAGTGGCTTAGCTGGAGAGGTGCTGGAGAGCTCGCCTTGGTAGTGCAGATAAGGGAGATCCCACAGGCCGACCAGCTCATCCACCACCCAGGCCCAGATCCAGGGCTCCGAGTTGACCCACTCCAAAAATCTGTATCATCTGTAAACGGTTGGGACACGTGAAAGGGCCAGTCCTGCTGATCCAAAGCTGTAGGATCTCCATGACACAGGGCACCAACAGGATAACCAGGAGGAGTCCAGGTGCAGATCCAATTTTGATGATGTCCCAGAAGCCAGAGGCCTTGAACCAGACCAATGGCTCATTGTGATGAACATTTGCAGGTGAAGATGCGTGGACAGGGGGATATAACGTGGGACACACTATGACATACTACAACTTCTATGACGAGATTTTTTTTTTTTAAATTTGTCAGTGTGTTTTTTTTTATTTTGGGGGGAGGTTACAAGGGCGATGGGTGGATATTAGGAACGGGGAGATGAGCAAGACTGGAGTGCATGATGGGAAACTCAGGAAGAATCAGTAAAAAGTTAAGAGGGGGAGGAGGAGCCCAACAACAGAAAGAGTGCTAAGGAGCTAACTCAGCAGAGAAGGAGCACGTGCGATAAGCATGAAGATAAGATCCTGATCCCTACAACTCATAGAAAATATGGACAGGTTTGGTGGCTGGGAACCACAGGAAGACTTTGGACACTGCACACACACTCACATTACACTCCCATACACAAACATGCACACCACCACCCCCCCAATAAGTAAATTTAAAAAAAAAAAAGAAAGAAAAAGTAGTTACTTGGACTTGACACCAGGATAGTGGGGAATATGAGGTCTCAGCAAAGAATAGTTTCCTCCTTCCTAGTTATTTAAATTTTAAGAAGAAAAAAAATTTACTGTAAGATATTGTTTACTAATCATTAATAATGTTATGAAATATTTTAAAAACTTGGTTGGAATAAAGTTTATCTCATCTATCTGTAAATAGTTACTTTTCTTTTTTAAAGATGAGGTCTTACCATATAGCCCTGTCCCTGAACTCACTATGTAGATCAGGCTGGCCTGGAATTCACAGAGATCAAGTGCTATGATTAAAGGCATGCACCCCCACGCCTAGCTAATTATGGCATTTTGAAAATGCATATTACATCAGGGGCTGGAGAGATGGCTCAGGAGTTAAGAGCACTGGCTGCTCTTTCAGAGGAGCAGAATTCAGTTCTCAGCACCCATGCTGGGCTGTTCACCTGTATCTCCAGCTTCCAGGGATCAGAACCCTTCTTCAGCCTCTACTGACAGCTGCTCAGATGTGTTCATAGGCTGACACACACAGACATATCAATACATTCCTAAAACAGTGTACTAAATCACCTGAGTTATGCTGTACCCCAGATAGGACAAAGTACAGAAGAAGAAATGGACTAATTGATAATGATATTTATTCTTAAAAATCTGGGCATATAGTGTTCAAACAGTAGAAGCAAATACTAGAATGTCCCTAAAGTAATGCAATTCAAAACAAACAAGCAAACAAGCAAACCTCAGTGGCCAGGAGTGGTGGTGCAGGCCTTTAATCCCAGTACCTAGGGTGCAGGAGGATCTCTGAGTTGGAGATCTGGTCTATGAAGGGAGTTCTAGGACAGCCAAGGCTACAGAGATCAGAGACTCTGACTCAAAAGAAAGAAGAGCAGAGAAGAGAAAAGAGAAGAGAAGAGAAGGAAAGGAAAGAGAAGGAAAGAGAAAGCTTATTGAGAAGGTTCGTTGGTTAAGTGCATATCTTGCTCTTGCAGAGGAGTCAAGTTCAGTTCTCAGCACCCAGGTCTGATGCCTTGAGCACTTGCACTCTCCCCTCCCCCTGTCCCCAGACATAGTTAAAAATAAAATACATCTTAAATAAATCCCTGTAGGGCAGTTAGAATCCATTACAATCCATGTCATGGAGCACAGTTCATTTTAACAACATGGCACAGAATATATATGAAAAAAAAAATCATCACAAGCCAACTCTTGTCCAGTCCACAGTAATGGAACTTTATATAAAAATCTAAGCTACCAGGGGTGGGGGGATTGGGTGTAGGTTGAATGTGGGATGGGGGTTGATGGAGGGGTAACCGGGAAGTAGGATATCATTTGAGATGTAAGTGAATGGAATGATTAATTAAAAAACAAAACAAACAAACAAAAAAACCCTAAGTTACAAATAAAGGTTGGTCCTGTGGAGAATTTTTTTTCAAGGGTGGGGGCTGTCCTTTACAATTTTATTAGAGTATTGTTGGGGAGCAAAGAAAAAGACAGGGTAAAAAAAAAAAACAAATTCTGAGCAGTTGCGATGGTGAAATGTCCCTAGGGAGCCCATCAGGATGGTCACTGTGACCATTGGGAGGAAGTTGCCGTTACAGTTGCTTTCTTCATGTCTGTCTCCAGTGTGGCTACTGCAACCCACAAGAGCCCATTGACCAAAGGCTATTAACCATGCTAAATAAACGAGGCTCTAAAGAGAGTGGAAGTCAGTCAGACACCCCCTGTGCAGAGGGAGGGATGAGTGCGGAGGGTGGTGAAGACCCACGCCCCTTTCCCTTTTGGCCACGCCCCTTTCCCTCCTGGCGGAGTTCACCAAGGGAAGAATGAGACTAGCAAGGGCTCAAAGTGCTGAAAAGACAGGGACCTCCTCAGAGGGTGTGTAACCCAGACCTTGTAATGTAACTTATTTTTGTAATCAAGATCCCTTTAGTTGTTAAGACAAAGTGAAACCACACTTGGCCTGCCTCTCCCCCCAGTTTCAAAGTGTGTGAATCATAATTGGGTTGCAATTACGATGCCAGATAAAGGTTGGTTATATGCAGTGGTTAACACACAAATGACCTTTTGGGCAAACTGGAATCACCACACTAGAGAGCAAGTAAGAAAGCTACCTTCTATCTACATAGTCTGGTGGCATCTGATCGTAATTGGGGTGGCGATGAAGACGTGCTCGGCCGATAGGGAAAGGCTGCTTACACATCAGACACTCATAAAGCGTGTCTGCATGCTTTCTTGTTAATTGTGCCTCCGTGGGCTCTTTCCTTTCCCATGACTATAGCCGATGATGGTACAAAGGAAAAGAAAATGAACAGAATTATTTAAAGGGAGGGAGACTAACAGCTGTCTTTACTGACACAGGTACACAGAGAAGACAGATTCATTCAGTATTGCGAGTAAAATTTCCAGATTCAAGACCTAAGCTTATAACTGTTAAAGTTTAAGAACAATTTACCCCTAATGCCTAACAGTCAGTCTGGCAGCTCGAGCCCAGAGTCTCTCAGGTATTTTGCCATTGAGTATATATTCATTTTCTTTCTCCTTCCTTCCTTCCTTCCTTCTTCCTTCCTTCCTTCCTTCTTTTATTCCTTTCTTTTTCAAGACAGGGTTGGGTTGGGATTAAAGGCAGAATACGCCTTTAATCCCAGCACTCAGGAGGCAGAGGCAGGTAGATATCTGAGTTCAAGACCAACCTGGTTTGCATAGTGAGTTCCAGGTCAGTCCAAGGTACATGGTAAGACCCTGTTTCAACAAAACAAAGCTAAGAGGCTCCCAGCTCTGCCTTTAATAACATTGTATGTTGGCATCCCACCTCAACTCGGCCCAGATGTTCACTGTGCAATCATTAGATGCTCTGGTCACTGAATATTTCTTTGTATCCAGTCAAACTGTTGGTGAGGATGCCTTTCTGTCTTCCTGTAGCAATGTCCATCTATATGACAATACTTTGTAAGATGCACTGCTTGGTCAGGCTGCAGAGTCTTATTTGGTATCTCAGTATCTTACATTGGCTATCTCCTGCCAACAGGCCATCATTGAGCCCATCCTACTGTAGTGAGAACAGTAAGGACCCAATACTTTTTTTAAAAATTATTTATTTTTATTTTATGTACATTGGTGCTTTTTAACTGCATGTATATCATGCATATATAACATGTATGTGAAAGGGTGTAGGATCCCCTGGAACAGGAGTTACAGACAGTTGTGAGCTGCCACGTGGGTGCTAGGAATTGAACACAGATCCTCTGGAAGAGCAACCAGTGTTCTTAACCGCTGAGCCACCTCTCCAGCCCCAAATACTTCCAATAATTAAAATCATTTAAAACTTTCAAGAAAGGGGCTGGAGAGATGACTCAGTGGCTAAGAGCATTTTTTTTTTTTAGTCTTGAAGAGAATGAGAGTTCAGTTCCTCCATGTCAGGAGGATCACAGTTGTCTTAACTTCAGCACCAGGGGCTCTGATGTCTTCTTCTGGTCTCTGCAGACACACACCCACCCACACCCACACCCACACATACACATCACACACATCACAAACATTATACACGTCTAACACACATGTTACACACACACACACACACACACACAATTAAGTAAATTATTTAAAAAAGAAAATAAAAACTTCAAGTAACACCAGATGTTTTAGAGTTTTACTCCTGTGAACAGACACCATGACCAAGAAAACTCTTATAAAGAACATTTATTTGGGGTTGGCTTACAGGTTTAGAGAGGTTCAGTCCAGTAGCAGCAAGAGGAGTACGGCAGCATCCAAGTTCTACCTCTTCTTCCGAAGGGAGCTGGGAGAAGACTGGCAGCTAGGACAAGGATCTTAAAGCCTATGCCCATAGTGACTTGCCTACTCCACAAGACCACACTTACTCCAAAGAGACCACACCCAATCTGAGGCCACACTGACTCCAACGATGCCACACCTCTAAATAATGCTGCTCCCTGGGCCAAGTCTAGTCAAACCACCACACAGTTTAGGAAGACCTGAAGACTATTAACATTGAAAAGTTAGGTATTGTATGGTACTGGTCTGTGTTCCCAGTTGTGACAAGAGGATCATTAATTGAAGGCCAGTCTGAGAAACCTAGCAAGAATATCTAAAAAAAAAAAAAGAAGAAATTAAGGGAACATCTCTCAAAATTCAAAATTCCCCTGTTAGGAACAGCCAGTGTTCTCACTCTCTTGTTTATTTGATAATTTGAGGCAGAACCTCACTATGTAGCCCAGGTTGACATGTAACCCTGGATTTTCCTCCACCTCCCTGGTACTAGGACAGATGCTTCTGCCACCCTCCGATGCCATTGATGGCGACCTTTAGCTTATGATCTTCCTGCCTCCACTTCAGTGTGTATCATCATGCCCAGTTTAAGCACTCCTGGGGATCAAATACAGGGCTTTTCGCAGACCACACATGTGCTCAACTACATTCAGAGCCACACTCCAATGTCTTAGCAACTTTTTTCTGCAATGCTACATATAAATAAATGCATGTGTCTTGTGTTCATATACATTTTAGAACATATAAGGGACCATATCATATGCATAATTTGTGAAAGTTATTCTATATAAATTAAGTCCCCGCCAACAGTTTAGTGACTTTATAGTATTGAAATAGCGTAATTTTGCCAGACCTGAGGTGGCAGGATTGGACTCACTTGCTCTGGGTGGGTAAGGTGGGATAATCGAGAGTTCAACACCTGCCTGGGTGACTGAGCAGGCCAGTTTTATGCCAACTCAACCGACACAAACCAAAGTCATCCGAGAGGAGGGAACCTCTATTAAGAAAATGCCCTCATAAGGTCAGGCGTGTGGGCAAGCCTGCATGACATTTTCTTAATTATTGACTGATGTGGGAGAGCCCAAACCCATTATGAGTGGTGCCATCCCTGGGCAGGTGGTCCTGGGTTCTAAGAGAAAGCAGGCTGAGTAAGCCATGAGGAGCAAGTCAGTAAGCACACTCCTCCATGTCCTCTGCATCAGCTCCTGCCTCCAGGTTCCTGCCCTGTTTGAGTTCCTGACTTGGCTTCCCTTAGTGGACTATAATGTGGGATATGCAAGCCAAATAAACCCTTTCTTCCCCAACATTCTTTTTGTCCTGATGTTTTGCCATAGCAGTAGAAATCCTAAGACAGTAACTTAGTGGGAGCCTGTTCAAAAGTCAAATGTAGGTTTGAGGAAAGAGTTCAGTGGTGGAGTGCTTACCTGGTATGTAAGAACCTGAGGAAGAAACAAGATAATTTTATCATTCATTCATTCATTCATTGTGTGTTTGGACACCAGGTCCTTTCGCATGCTAAGTACACACTCTCCCACTGAGCTACACCCCCAGTCCTAGTTAGATCTGTTCCACCAATCCTTTGTATCTGGACTAAGTCATTTTCAGCCTTTACCTATGACTTACAGCAATTAGGATACTCTTCCATATATGTATGTGTGTGTATGTGTGTATATATATATATATATATTTGTCCAGTTTGCTCAGAAGTGGTAGTGCAGTTTTTCCTTTTAACATTATATGTGAAAAAATTTAATTCAGGCTTAAGGAGGTATAATTTATATGCTGTAAAATCGCCCTTTTTAGTGTCCATTTCTATGAGTTTTGACAAATCCATTGGGTAAACTACCCCATAATCAAGATACAGAGCAGTTTCGTCACCACCACCCCCGCAATAAGTTCCGTGTGCCCCTTTGTAGTTAACTTCTCTTCCCACACTCAGCCTTTGGTGACTGCTGTTTCCTGACCCTATAATTTTGGCTTTCTCAGCACATATTACGTATCAGATTATACATCCCTTCAGATGTGGCTTCTTACCCTTAGCATTCATTCGTGTTGTTGGGTATCCAGAATTTGCTCCATTTTATCTCCGAGTTCCTCTGGGTGTAGACAAACCACATGTGCTCATTCATTTGCAGGCTGGAGAACATGTGGGTTGTATCTAGTTTTGTAGGATAGGACCACTTTCAATATTGACATATGTAGTTGTCCAGCGGCCAGGGATGAACTGGGTTACCTGAAAGGGAGGCTGGAAATTAAAAAGGACAGGGTGCAAGAGAAGGATGACACCAAGACAAAGTTTCTGATCAAGGCTCCAAGTTTACTATTCAGCTCTGTGTTTATATAGGGAAAGCCACAGACCCATCCTTTGTTTCAGCTGGATTGAGATGCAAAACAAGCTCAGCGGGTGGTCTGCTCCTGTAGGAAACTTGACTCTACCTGGGTTGTTAGGGTCCAACTGTGGCAAACACTTAAGGTCTATTTAGCTTGCTCAAGGCTGGGGGAAGGGCACCTACATGCGAGTTTTTGAGTGAACACATCTTTATATCATTCTTGCAGATCATATGGCAAATGTATGCTTGCCTATATAAGAAACTGGCAGACTGTCTCATAAGGCTATAAGGTTCGTCATCCCTACCAGCAGTGTATGAGGGCTTTAGTTGCTGATTCTTGTTTGTGTGCATGTTGTGATGCAACCACGTATGTGTGCACAAGTGTATAGAAGCCAGAAGACATCCTTAAATTAAGCCAGGCAGTGCCTTTAATCCCAGCACTCGGGAGGCAGAAGCAGGTGGATCTCTGAGTTCAAAGCCAGCCTGGTTTTCTCCCTTCAGTTAAATCTCTCTGGAAACACCCTTACAGACACACCCAGAGGTCCAGCCAAGCTGATGAGGAATATTATCATAACAACCTTGGCAACAAATAAATTGTATTACTAAGTAGGGAAATATTATTATGTAACAGAAGAGCACATCAGATTCTGTCACCAGGTTTCCTACATTGAATGTGTCTATTTTGTAACTGTGCATGTTGGATTTGTATGCTGAATTTCTATGGGACCAGATAAACTCATGTTCTTATCTCTTAGCACAGGCCAGGAAAAATAGATAGAGGTTTAAGGACCAAAGATCCGCTTGCCATGTTTTGTTGTGTTTCTAGACGGTCTATACATCTATGTCTAGCTAACTGCATTATTGTTGTTATATATCCCTACTGGGGTTAGATGAGAAGATATCTGTTCATTGTATCTGGTGGGAATAAGAATATGTTAGAGGATGCTGAGATGACTCAGCCGGCAGAGGCGCTTGCTGCCAAATCTGACAGCCTGAGTTTGATCCCAGAGACCAGCATGGTGGAAGGAGAGTACAGACTCCTGTAGGCTGTCCTCTGACCTCCACACAGGCATGATCACACCACAAAATAAATTCAAAAGTGTTACTTAAAAGTGTCTAAAAAATCATTAGTGTTATCTAAGAATTGGCCACTTCCCCTGAGCCAATGCGACCAGTACCAGTCCTTGTTTTCTGGGGCAGGACTTTACAGAATTACTGTTGAGAACTATTTTGAGGGCTCCAAATCACTCTGAACTCTGAAGAAAAAAACACTTCAGCATTAGCTTCGCTTTCCTTCACAAGTGACCACAAATGAACTAATTTGTGTTCCTTTTTATTTTCTTTTTGTTTTGATGTGTGTGTTTTGCTGGGTAGTTCAGGCTGGCCTTGAACTCTCAGCAATCCTGCCTCAGCCTCCCAAGTACTGTGATTACAGGAGCATGTTACTAACACTGCTGTTAGTTTGGGAAAGGGAATGTTAAGAAGAAGAGTCCACCGTTATTATTTCATTAAAAAAAAACTTTAAATCATTACATTTATTTATGTATTTATACACATTACATATGAGTGACACAGCTGCTGTATGGTGGCCAGAGGAAAACCTGAAGTAGCCATTTCTCTTTTTCTACTACATAGACAGACAGACAGGAGACAGACACTAGATCTAAGCAGAGGAAGAGTGGCACAGACCTAAATGTTAGGGTCTGAAAATCCAAAACAACCAAGCAGGCACAAAAGTTCACACAGAAAAAAAAAAAAGTTCACACAGAGCAAGGCTTTATTGAATCAGGCAGCAAAAACTGGATGGTCTGGGACAGCAACACAGACTTGGGAGCTGACTGCATCCTGGGTAAGCATTATAAGTATTTATGCAGATGACAAAAATGATTGTAACCAAGTCACTACTAATGGATCAGGGCCACAGCACAGAGTCACGAGCTGAACTGCAACACCAGTTCCAAGGCCAGCTGAAAAGTTACAGAGCCTTTAAGCTTGAAAACCACAAGCCTCTGTGCTGAGTTACAGTTCCATTTTCCCACCAATCAGGATTGAGGAATAGAGGACCTTCTCAGGAACATGTCTCTGTGGAACATTTATCCTGTTCCCATTGGTTGGGTTATTCAGCTGTGGTGGGACAACTTGCAGAGCATTCAAGTCTCAATTTGCTAAATAGGATGTCAGTTACCCAGGGAAGTCTTGGGAACTTAAACTTTATTTGACACCTATTCAAAATGGAAGTTTAATTCAAAATAGCTTCAGTTTGGTTCCTTCTTACATTACAAGGCCTCAGAAAACCAACAAAATGCTTTCAAGCTTAAACAACCCTCAGTTTATGTATGCAAAATGTCAGCCTGGGTCTTCCAGATTGGTGTTGATGAAGACGTTGTCCAGAAAGAGGTATACCCCTGAGCAAGTCAATTTTCTTCAGCATAGGAGCTCCCCTTCCAGGGGTGTTGCCTGCTAGGATCATTTTCCAATTGTACTTCCAGTAACGGGGAATAAGTTCTTCATTCTTGATGAAGAATCTGGGGTGGCATATCCCATGGTACCACCTGGGATATGTGACTTTCAGCAGAGGAACTTAGCCATCTCGTGAGAGCCTGCATAAACGTCCCGACCCCACTCCCCTAAATTTTGATCTCCTCCAGGAACCAATGCTGGTGAGTTATCATGCAGACTGTGTAGGTTTAGGGGATAGAGCGGGACGGAGGCTGAAGAGGAATGTCTTAGTTACTGTTCGATTGTTGTGAAGAGACACTGTGACCAAGGCAATACATGGAAGAAAGCATTTAACTGGGAATTTGCTTCCAGCTTCAGAGGGTGAGTCCATGCCCATCGTGGTGAAGAGTGTTGACATTGGGCCGGCAGTCAGGGAGGCTGGCAGGTGAATTGGTTGTCAGGTAGGTGGGCAGGCATGGGGCTGGAGAAGTAGCCGTAGGTTTACATCCTGATCCAAAGGCAAATAAGACAGTGGCCGGAGACGAGCTTAGGTTTCGAATTTTTTTTTAAAGATTTATTTAATTATAAATAAGTAAGTACACTATAGCTGTCTTCAGGCACACCAGAAGAGGATATCAGATCTCATTACAGATGGTTGTGAGTCACCATATAGTTGCTGGGATTTGAACTCAGGACCTTCGAAAGAGCAGTCAGTGTTCTTAACCACTGAGAGAACCATCTATCTCTGCAGCCCAGGTTTTGTATGTTAGAGACATGTTCTCTTTATTTATTTATTTTTTTACATTTATTTATTAATTCCTTTATTTTTTTGTTTCAGACTTTTTTTTGTACCTTGGTTGGCCTGGAGCTCCATATGTAGACCAGATTGACCTCAGACTCACAGAGATCCTCCTGCCTCTGTCTCCTGAGTGCTGGGATTAAAGGAGTGCCCACCTTGCCGTCCCCCCCCCATCTGTTTTGGTTGTTTTCATGTCCTGGCTTCCTTTAGCATTGTTAGCATTAAAGTAACAAAATCTAGCTCACTATTTGGGTGCCCAGCAGAGGTGCCACTTTATTACTTATGCTATTTGTTATGAAATATAAGCCCATTTGTTTGCTCCTGTGCCTGGGTGGGGTAAGGGTTGGTGGAGTGAAGAGTCTGTTGGAAACGCAAAGGTCTCTAGCCCCAGCCACTGATAAATGGAAGATGTGTGCTAATTCGCTCACTTCTGCAAATCAACTTCTTTGGATAATTATCCTAGCAATGGTATAAACGAATGTGGCAGAATATAACCAGAACTAAGAACAGAGCTTTATGATAAAAAAGAGCCGCGTAGAGGTGGTGTGCATCTTTAATCGCAGAGGCAGGGGCAGGAGTAGAAGCAGGCGCAGACGCAGGCGCAGGAGCAGAGAGGCAGAGGCAGAGGCAGAGGCAATTGGGTCTTTGTGAGTTCAAGGCCACCCTGGTCTACACCAATGAGTTCCAGGACAGTCAGGGCTACACAGAAGAAACTCAGTCTTGAATTACCCAACCACTTAAAACAAAAACAAAAACAAACTAAGTGGTAGTGGTATATACCCCCCCCCCAAATTATTTTGAGTGTGAGTGTTTTGTGTGCATGCGGGGCTGTGTCCCACATGCATGCTGTGTCCTGGAGGCTAGGGGATGTTGAATCGCCTAGAACTGAAGTTAAGGATGGTTGTGAAGCTCCATTGGGGTCTTCTGAATGGACAAGTACATGCATCTTTCTTTTCTTTTTTTCGGTTTTTCGAGACAGGGTTTCTCTGTGTAGCCCTGGCTGTCCTGGAATTCACTCTGTAAACCAGGCTGGCCTTGAACTCAGAAATCCACTTGCCTCTGCCTCCTGAGTAAGTACATGCTTCTTAACTCAACCACTACACTTATCTCTCCAGACCTGTGGCACAAGCCTTTAATCCCAGCACTTGGGAGGCAGAGGCAGGTGGATTTCTGAGTTTGAGGCCAGCCTGGTCTACAGAGCGAGTTGTAGAACAGCCAGCGCTATATGAAATATACTCTGTTTTGTGCTTCTTATCCCCTACCAAAAAAAAAAAGATAAAAATAATATTTTGAAGGGAGAAAGAGTTTGTTTTAGTTCACAGATCTAGGTATAGTTTGTCACAGAAGGAATTGCAAGGAGCTGGTCACATGTCAATCAGGAAGCAGAGAATATGGAATCTAAAA
The DNA here is from genome assembly GCA_036184795.1 of Tokudaia tokunoshimensis. Taxonomy (NCBI): domain Eukaryota; kingdom Metazoa; phylum Chordata; class Mammalia; order Rodentia; family Muridae; genus Tokudaia; species Tokudaia tokunoshimensis. The sequence goes on along the minus strand of BTHU01000003.1, from coordinate 64,567,838 downwards.
GAAATAATTACATAAGGTTTTTTGTTGGTGGTGTTATTTTGAGACAGAGGCTGGCTGTGGATTTACTAAGTAGATGATTGTGAATCTGCCCCTCTTTCTCCCTTCTGAGGGCTATGATTAAAGGAATGTGCCATTATGCTGGGTTTTACAGGAACATTAAACAGAAAAAATAAAGTTTTGTTTTTTTTTTTAATTTACTTATTTTGTTTTTATGTATTTGAGTATTTTGCCTGCAAGTGTGTACATGCAGCACATCTGTGCCTGTAGCCTGTGGAGTCTAGACGATGCTTCTGAATTCCCTGGAACTGTAGTTACGGATGATTATGAGCCACAGCATGGGCGCTATAAATCCGTCCAGGGTCCTCTGCTAGAGGCCATTGCCTCTCCAGCCCCTCACACTTAAAAGAACATTTTAAGTAGATTCCTGTAGGAAAGGAGAGGCCTTGCTGTGAAGTTTCTGATAATTCTGTTTTCTTTAGGCCTGTGTTGTTTTTCCTCTAAGGTGCCAACTTTTTTGTTTGTTTTGTCTTTTGGAGACAGGGTTTTGTGTGTGTGTGTGTGTGTGTGTGTGTGTGTGTGTGTGTGTGTGTGTGTAGTCCGAGAACTCGCTCTGTAGATCAGGCTGGGCTTGAATTCAGAGATGAGTTTGCCTCTGCCTCCGGCGTGCTGGGATTAAAGGCATGCACACCACACCCAGCTCTAATATTCCAACTTTTTAGCAGTGACAAATGACCTCACTATCAACTCCTTCTGGACAGTTTTATTTAAAGGCTTCTGACTCAACGTGCTAAACTCAACTGCTTTCAGAGTCGGTCCACCGTTTATGGCGGAAGTTAAAATACCTTCTTTATCATGCTCTGGTTCTACAAGCAGTTCGGGACGGGAGGTGTCATGAACCCGCTGCTCCCTCAGCCGCAGAGCAGAAGGCTTATGCTTTAAGACCACCGAAAGCTCTGGGTGCAGTGTGTGTGTTGCATGACCCACTTACAACCTGGGGACGCCAACGACGCCTTTTCCCTTCCTTTTAACCCTGAAGCCAGAAAAACCCCAAACAAACAAAAACAAACCCAACAGACACCTAAACCGTCCTACTACCGAGGGGAAAGCGCGCCAATCACACAAAGAAAAGGAGGGGGGCGACTGGGATTCAAAATCATTTCTCCGGGACATACATCCTCCCGGACCTATCGGAATTAACTGCGCGCTTGGTCAGAGCCAATAGACACTGAGTTTCTGGTTCAGGTCCCCCCTAAAGACAAATGGACAATCCTCTAGCCCAATGGAGCAGTGTGACGCTAAGGACTCGACCAATCCCGTTGGGAGGTGGGTGGAGTGTAGGCTAGGGGGGGTTGGCGGTGCCGTGTCATGGAGGCTCAGTCTCGCAGCAGCCATTGAAGGGGAAGGAACTGCGGGCGCGCGCGTGTCTGTCTCTCTGTGTGAAAGTGTGTGCGTGCCCGGGTGTGCGCGCGCGGGTGTGTGGACTAGGAGGTGGGGGCAGCCGAGTTAGTCCTAAGTCGTCGGACTCCATTTGCTATTCTTTTCTTTCTCTCCCACACCCGTGTGGTAGTGGGCGTTCGTCTTTGCGTCTCTTTTCATTCATCTCCAGACCTTTAGAGGTTTTTTAGGGTTGGGGGTATTGGGGAGGGCGAGGGGAAAGGAGGAGGACATGGAGATGAAGAAGAAGATTAACATGGAGTTGAAGAACAGAGCCCCGGAGGAGGTGAGATGACTCAGCCCCCATCTTCCCCTCCCGCCCCGGATCGTGAGGGGTGGGCTTCGGGGGTCCGGGTGGGTGCGCAGGGCGGGCTGGGAAGCGCGCCCCCACTTGGGTGGGGGCGGGGTGTTTATTTTAAGTTTTAAATCACCAGGCTCTTGTGCTTAAAATGGCGAAGGGCTTAAGTTTCTAGGGGCATTTTCGTGAGCGCGCGGGGGCTCAGCCCCATGGCGTCCTCGCAGACTGGCGGCCCGGCCTCGCGGGGGTGGGTGGCATGAGCGCGACCCCCGGGCCCTCTCCACCTGCGAAGTTGGTGTAACTTTCCCGCGGCGCCGCCAGTCGGCCGGCCGCGGCCCCGGGCGTGGGGCTCGGGCCGATCTGCGCCCCGCGCTCCCTGCGACCGTGCCCACTCGCGGGCAGCGCGCGCCGGGGCCGGGGCCGCAGCGGAATCCCGGGACCCGACGGCGGGGACCGCGATCCGCGTGGCGCTCGGACTTGTACGCAAGCGGGAGGCTCTTGTGAGCCTCGCTGCGTTCCGGGCGGTCGTAGGGAAGAGTCCGGAGGCTTGAAGGGGCCCCGGGAGGCGTCGCCCCGGAGCTCCCCGCCGTCGGATTCCCTAGCGGTTCACACCAGGTCCGCGGGGTCTGGAGATTGGCCGCGGCGGGCGGGGACCAGGCGCGCTGGTTCGCGACCGCGGCGCGAAGTCGAGGGACAAGGGGTCCGCGCCGTGGTGGTCCCTTGACGCCCGCGCAAAGGCGGGCGACTGCCTGGCCTTCATGGTTATCGAGCAGAGCCACCGGTCCCTGATCCCTGTTCATTTTCGTGGTTGGTGTGCGGGTTTCTGTGACTTGAGGCGAGAGCGAGGTGGTGGAAACATTGTTGCAGTGAGGGTTATCTCTGGGAGGACTGGAAGTTTTCTAGAGCTTCTTAGAAGATTCTAGAAAAACTCCAAAGTTGAAAGCTGTCATCAGGACGTGGTGACTGATATCTGTAATTCTGTATATCTGTAAATCTGTACTTCTCATATCAAGAAATTCCCGGCCCTTGGGAGGGAGGACGATGGTTGCAAGTGGGACTCTGTCAAACAAGGCAAAACAAACGGTTTCTCAGAAGCCTTGTGGCTCAAAAATGGGTCGTCCCCTCCGCCCCATTCTTTCACCTTCAGTGTGGAGGATTGCTCGATGTGCCTTTTTGCAGTCTCCTTCCTTTGGTGTGGTGTGGTAACAGTCAAGTTTATATAGATAATTTATAAAGCGATCCCATTTATTTACTTTCTTCTTGGGAAACCGTGTAAGCTGGGTTGTATTGTTCTAGAATCCAAATTGGCAAATAGGCTACTCAAGACGGTGAAGTTTAGGAGCTGGGATACCGACACTAGGTCTACAGAACTCTTGCTGAGTTCTTGGTCCCTGGCTAAGACTAGACTCAAGTTGCTTGGCACTCCGGAGGAAGAGGCAGGTGGATCTTTTTGAGTTTGAGGCCAGCCTGGACTAAATAGTAGACTATGGTTGTTGCAAAAACAAATGAACAAGCCGGGTGGTGATGTCCTCATAGCATTTCTGCTCACTTAAATAATGCCAAAGTTGCTGGGCGGTGGTGGCGCACGCCTTTAATCCCAGCACTTGGGAGGCAGAGGCAGGAGGATTTCTGAGTTCGAGGCCAGCCTGGTCTACAAAGTGAGTTCCAGGACAGCCAAGGCTACACAGAGAAACCCTGTCTCGAAAAACCAAAAAAAAAAAAAAAAGCCAAAGTTACACTCAAGTAGAGAGATGACACTCGTTGCTGAGTGTTAGCCTTTAGATAGACATTCCGCCCTGGGGATAGAGAACCAGACTTTCCTTTTGGGATTACATCTGTTGAGGTGCACACAGTAAGTGTTGTTACTATATCTCAGATCCGGGGCTGAGTGGTTAAGAGCCGGCACTCACACGGTGGCTCACAACTGCCAGGGGTCTGATTCCTCTTCTGGCCTCTGAAGGCACCGGGCACATATGAGGTACACATATGAGGAAAGATGGATACACATAAAAAAAAAAGAGACAATAAGCCCAGAGACAATAAGAAATCCCCTTCTGAGTCGCAGAGACCAACACTGGCTGTCCTTCCAGGTCTTTCCAGAACCCACATGGCTTCTCACTACTGTCTATAACTCTAGTCCCAACTCCCATCTTCTGGCTTCCATGGGTACTGCATGCCCAGGGTGCACAGACATACATGCAGTCAACCATATACATTAAGAAAAGAAAAGGAATCCAGTCCCCCTCCCTCCAAGCTTGGGACAGAGCATGTGTCTGAGCATCAAAAGGAGGAATAACATTTTGAATATTCTGTTGGCACCCCAAAGGTGGGCTATCTTAGAAGCTTTCTAATATTGATTTCTGAAGGTTAACAAGGTTGGAAATTTCCTGGCATTTATCAGCCTAACACACAGAGGCTTAAGCGGAAAAAGTGATGAGATTCAAGCCCCCTCTTGGAGCTTTGAGTCTTTCCCCGGCAGCCCAGGTGTCTCCTCCCTGGGTAGGTGTAGGTCAGGATAGGGCGGCTCATGTGTGGTTTTATTTTATGTTATTGGTGTTTCCCTGCACATATGTCTGTGGGAGGGTGTCAGGAGCCCTGTGGAACTGGGGTTACAAGGTGTGAGCTTTTGGGTGCTGGGAATTGGACCCAAGTCCTGGAAGAGCAGCCAGTGCTCTTAACTGCTGAGCCATCTTTCCAGCCCACCGCCCGTCAAGTTTCTTTAGTATACGTTAATCATATGTAGTGTGTTTCATGCTCTTCATACATGTGTATAGTATGTTGTGATTACTGTCATTCCTCCTTCCCCTCCCTTGCTCCCTCCACCCTGATGATCCTCTTTCCCAGCTTATCTCCAGAATGCCTTTAAGTCTCTCTCTCTCTCTCTCTCTCTCTCTCTCTCTCTCTCTCTCTCTCATACCTCAGTGAGTTACATTAGGTTCTCAGGAGTGTGGGTGAAGAGGCATGAGAAGGATCTGTGTAAGGACTTACTATTGTTTCGAGGTTGGTCTTGCTGTGTTTTCAGGCAGTTTTAGTCTGCATGTCTCAAGTGACCCTTCACTCCCAAGTATCTGGGATTACAGCCTCCTTACTCCATGCCCAGTCTGCCACAGACTCCTTGGCGCAAGTGACCCCCGTCCCCCATCATTCAGTCTCTCACACCGCACCCAGTGTAGGGAATTGGCATTTCTGTTTTTGTTTTCCTTTGTTTTGAGACAGGTTCTCTGTTTTGTAGCTTTGGCTGTCCTTCAACTTACTATATAGACCAGGTTGCCTGGAACTCACAGAGATCCTCCTGACTCTGATTGTTGGTATTAAAGGCCACCACCCCTGGCTGGGATTGGTATTTTTGATGTTCATATATTTAGAATGCTCAGACACTCAAGGGTCTGTTGTTATGCAAACTAATTATTACGTTTCTTCTAACAGGTGACAGAGTTAGTCCTTGATAATTGCTTGTGTGTCAATGGGGAAATCGAAGGCCTGAACGACACCTTTAAAGAACTGGAGTTTCTTAGCATGGCTAATGTGGAACTAAGTTCCTTGGCCCGGCTTCCCAGCTTAAATAAACTTCGGAAGGTGAGTTGGGATCGGTTGTGAGGACACCATGGTTGTCGTGGCCTGGGCTATTGAGTTCTTGGTTAAGTGAAATCTTCAAGTTCCTAGAGATAAGAAAAAGGGGCGGGAAGGGGGCTGGAGCGATGACTCAGTGACTGCTCTTCTACGGGACCTGGGTTCATTTCCTAGTCACAATTCTCGGTGACTCCAGTTCCAGGGGATCCAGCTCCCCCCTAAAGACATACAACAGGCAAAACACATAAAATAAAAATAAGTAAATAATTATTTACTGGGTGGTGGCTCACACGTTTGGGAGGCAGGCTGATCTCTTGAGTTTGAGGCTAGCCTGGTCTACAGATCAAATACCAGGACAGCGAGGGCTACAAAGAGATCCTGTTTCAAAGAAAAGGAAAAAAAAACAACAAACAAAAAAAAGGGAATTGTAGGATTTTGGAATCAGTTTCAGTAATACCTAGAAATTTAAATTAGGATTGTCTTATGGTATAAAGTTGGATTTAATATCTACCACTGCCCCCATCAGAAAATCCAAATGAACACTATTGGAGCTGAACCACAGAAGAGCCACTGTGTGGGTTCCGATCTGTTTGCAGATAAATGGGAATTGGTGAAGCCGGAGGGAATGGATAAGGAGTGTTTCTTCAGTTGATGTGCTTTTAGAGGTCTTCAGGCTTCATCAGTCTTGGTTTTCTCTCCATGTTGAATATGTAGTTGGAACTTAGTGACAATATAATTTCTGGAGGCTTGGAAGTCCTGGCAGAGAAATGTCCAAATCTTACCTACCTCAATCTGAGTGGAAACAAAATAAAAGATCTCAGCACAGTAGAAGCTCTGGTAAGTGGAGGGCTTTGTCACTGGGCTTGGTTTGATCTGAAGTTTGTTCATATTCTTACTAATTTCTGTTTAAGTCTGGCATTTTCTGAAATACCTCTTGTGGTTCAGAGAGCTATGTTTCTTTAACTAACATGTCTAACTGGGCTAGGCATTCAGCCCTGAGACAGAGGAAGGGTGACCCCAGGTGGGACCTGGGCTGTAGAGTTGAGACCCTATCTTAAAATTACAGGCTTTGAGCCAGGCCTGGTGGTGCACGCCTTTAGTCCCAGCCCTTGGGAGGTAGAGGCAGGTGGATTTCTGTGAGTTTGAGGTCAAGTTGGTCTACACAGTGAGTTTCAGGACAGCCAGGGTTATGTAGAGAGACCTTGTCTGTCTCAAACAAAGGCTTCAAACAAGCTCTTTTCAAAAGGCGCTTAACTACCAGGGTGAAGGCCTGACTTGATTCCAGGAACCCACATGGTACATGAAGAGAACCCACTTCTGAAGGTTATTCTCTGCCACACACATACAAGGTTATGGCATATGCATGCATCTCCCTGCTCAATACAATTAAAATGCAAACTAAATAAATAAAAAATAAAAATCCAGGTGATTTTTGAATTAGTGACAAATAGTATTTAATATTTTTCTTCAGGACTTTACTCTGGTTTTAAGTTTTCAGTATTTTTTTAAACACCTATTTTTTTTCCCTACATTTTGAGGTAGTGTTTCTCCTTATTTTCTGATAGGAAGGAAAAGATAAGTAATATAAAACTGAAAATGTTTTATTACTCGGTGTGTGTGTGTGTGTGTGTGTGTGTGTGTGTGTGTGCGCGCGTGTGTGTGTGTGTGTGTGTGTGTGTGTTGGTTTTCTGGGTCCCAGGGATTGAATTTACATTGCCAAGCATGGCCAATCCTTGTCCTCCGACTTTTAAAATGATTGGCTTTAGTGTGGTGATACCTGCGTATAATCTCAGCACTCAGGAGCTAAAGCAACTGAGAACTCAAGGTCAGCTTGGGCTATGTAACGAGACCTTACTCTCTCTTTAAAAAGCAGAAAAAGATGGGAGACTAAGTCTCAGTAGCCCAGGCTGGCTCCCACTCGGAAACTCCTGCCCTGGCTAGGTTATGGTGTGTGCTGTCACACTTGGGTGCCGTTGCCTATTTCTGCCCAGATTCTGTTAGAAAAATGCCTGGAGTGTCTGCAAGAAACTAAGCTGTAAGACATGCTGGGGACACAGTGGTGAAGGACCGGTGCTGATGGAGAGCCGCTGTCTGTGCTTGGCTGGGGGAATGACCTCACAAACCCTAAAAGTGCAAAAAGCTGTTCCTTAACTTCAAGTATATGTTTTTCAGATCTTTCATTAAAATTGAAGAACACAGTATTTAAAATCTTGATTGTAACCTTTAGCTTTACTTTTTCAGCAAAATCTTAAAAATTTGAAAAGTCTTGACTTGTTTAACTGTGAGATCACAAACCTGGAAGATTACAGAGAAAGTATTTTTGAACTGCTGCAACAAATCACATACCTGGATGGGTTTGACCAGGAGGACAACGAGGCCCCCGACTCAGAGGAGGAGGAGGACGACGAGGGTGAGGCTCTTATTGCTAGTGTTTGTTCGTTTTGAGATAGGGTGTCTCTACATAACTCTGGCTGTTCTAGAATTCACTGTAGACCAGGCTGGCCCCAAACTCAGACACCCCACCCTGACCCTGCGCCTCTCTGCCTCCCAGTGCAGGGATGAAAGGTGGGCAGTGCTATTGCCTGGCCAGAATTTGTTTTTAAGCAAAGTGTAGGGGCACTTTGAGGCACTTGCCACAATTGGTTTGAGGTGTTGGAGTGACTGGGCAGGAGTGAGGGGCACGTGCCGGGAAGAAGCATTGCCCAGATGCTGGCTCACCTTTACAATGTTTTCTAAAGATGGAGATGAAGATGAGGAAGACGAGGAGGAAGATGAAGCTGGTCCACCTGAAGGATATGAAGAGGAGGAGGATGAGGATGAGGATGACGCGGGTTCAGAAGTGGGAGAGGGAGAAGAGGAGGTGGGCCTCTCATACTTAATGAAAGAAGAAATTCAGGTGAATGGAAACTTGTTGTTTGCCCTGAAGGTGGTTGGCACAGGACTAAGTGCTGTGTGAGTATGTGTGTGTGTGTGTGTGTACACATCTTTTTTTTTTTTCTCCTTCCTACTGGGTGCTCCATAGTATGTCCAGACAGCTATAACACTTGCTGGTTTTCTTTTTGTTTTTTAGCTCAAGGACAGTTTAATTTAAAAACTCTCAGGGCAGGCGAGCCATAAGTCTCAGTAGCTCCTGGGAGGAGAATGGAGGGGAGAAGGGAAAAAGCCATGTAAACTTGGCATTGAGATTAGACCCGTCTGACCAGCGGGCACAGGGCAGGGAGCGTGAGTTTTAGAGGTGTGGAACCCGACAGGGTTGGAAAAGGCATATTTAGGCTCTGGCCAGCATCCAAAAAGAATGAGAAGAAAGGAAAAGTTGCTTCTTTGACTTGGGTCTCAGGAAGGTGGGCAGACTCAACCGAATCTCATGGCCATTCATAGGGACTGTTCATCTCCTAAATAATCTGAATTGACTCTGCCTTCAGTGGCACGGGATGGCGGAACCATTTTCTGTCTCAGCCTCTTTCCGCATTTATACAAGCAAACTCATGGAGTCGCTTTAACAAGGTAATGCATATAAAGCACCGAGTTCCTTGTGGATGCATTGCAGATACTCAGAGACCTGAGATTTCTTCTTTTCGAATATCTCTTTATACTCCTGCAGTAGCTTTTCTCCTTTTTTTAATTAAAAAAAAATTGCGTGTGCTCATGCCTGTGAATGTGTGGCGTGTGACTGTAGTTGCCTGTGGAAGCCAGAAGAGGGTGCTCTGGAGCTGCACTTACAGGTGAGCGCCACAGTTCTGGAAACTGAAATCCAGATCCTCTGGAAGAGTCTTAACCATGGGCTCATGTGCCAGCCACTACCTGCACTAGCTTTCTAAGCGGTCTCTGCCTAGGTCAGCTCTGCTCAGGGATTTCTTCCACCAGGCACCTGTGTAATATGCTGATAGATCATTGCTCTCCTTGGTGTGCTGTGACATCTCCCTCTTGCCACCAAAGCATACAAGGGTGCCCTTCATTCTCTGCAACCTTAAACCTAGATTAGGCTTCTGTTGCCTGGAAATGGTCTCATAAAAGCTTGTCTGCCTTTTACTGAGTGGTGAATTCTTTAAATGAGTGGCTTTTAATCTTGGCATCTGAAAGCTAGTACATTGAGTGGGAAATAGAATATCCTTAGTCCCTGGGAGTTTAGAGGAGTTACTTCCTCTTCATGTTAAAGTGAGTTTTATTTTCATATTTTAAAGTAATTGTTTCTTTTAAAAATACCTCAATGCTGGGGGTGTAGCTCAGTGATAGAACCCTTACCTAGCGTGTAAGGCCTGGGGTGAAGCCTCAGGACCACACACAGACACACAGATCTCCTTTAGACTGTGTCTTTTGTTTTCCTGATTACTTTTACAGTGGCTAGATAGATAATATCTGATGGATGAGTTTATTTTCCTGATACTGTTTTTTTAAGACTTATTTTGTGTGTATCAGTAAATGTTTTGCCCACATGTATGTTTGTGTACCATGAATGTGATTGGTTCTTGCGTGTCCTAGAACTGGAGTTATAGACCGTTGTGAGCTGTCACATGGGTGTTGGGAACTGAACCTGGGTCCTGTGCAAGAACAGCCAGTGTCTTACCCATTGAGCCATGTCTCCAGCGCCTTCTGATAATATTTTAAATTTGAAATAAATGCACAAGAATGCGGCCCTAGGCTTCTTTGGATCTTTGTGAGTCATAAATGTAATAGAGAGGAAAACTTTGAATCTTCTTAAGTGTTCATAGAGAAAGCCTGTTTAATTTATGGCACACTCCGCATGAACGGTTCTCTTGTGTTTGACTCATTTATTTTCCGTCAGTAATTTCCTCCTAAGTGTAAGTAGTAGGTACTGTAAAGGTTTTGTTTTGAGGTGTGTGGTGGGTGTTGAGGGTTTATCTGCCTCCCAGGCTGCCATGGAGTTTGTGGCACTCCCCTTACTTCTGCCTCCTGAGTGCTGGGGTCACGAACCCACCACTCCTGCCTAAAAAGTCACTGTCAACCACCTGCGATGATTTACATTTAGGTATATTGTTCTGATGACTGTTGGGATCTTAAGTCAAAATGCCGTGGCCAAGCATAGGTCAGGAATCTCTGATACACACAGCATTAAGTTAGTGCAGGACCAGGAAGGAAGCCTTTTCATTCTGGATGGGATAGTTTGGATGTTCAAAATGAAGCCTTAGCTGGGGTGCAGTAGCTCAAGACCATAATCTCAGCTCTCCGGGAGGGTGAGGCAGTAGGATTGCAGAAGTTGATGATAGCACAGGCTGCCCAGTGTGCTCTAGGATAGACTAGGCTACAGGGGAACCCCGGAGTTCTTGCTTTTAGGAGCTAAGTGCCAGGCAGGCTTCGGAGACCATTGCTGCGTAAAGATGAAAGAGGCAGAAATGCAGGTGTGATGATGCATTGTACTTTCTGCGTAAGAGATTTATTTTTTATTGTATATGTATGGTTATTTTATCTGTATGTCTGTGTTGCCTGTGTGAATGGTGACTACAGATGCCAGAAGAGGCATAGAATCCCCTGGAGCTAGGATTACAGACATGTGTGGGCCACCATGTAATTGCAGGGAGGAAATCCCTCTGGTTATTTTTGCTTCTTCAAAATGGGGTCTCACTGTAACTCAGGTTGCCCTTGAACTCAAACTCATGGTCCTCTTGCCTAAGCTTTGTATGAGCTGGCACTAGGGCTTATGCTAGAGATTTTTTCCCTTGTCTTTCAAGATAGGGTTCTCTGTGTAGTCCTGACTGTCCTGGAATGGACTCCGTAGACAGGGCTGGCACCACTGCTGCCCAACTACATCTGCTTTTATGTTGCGCTGGGGAGCTAACCAAGGCTTGTGTGCTAGGCAAGCGTTCTACCAATTGAGCTTCAATCCCTAGGCCTCTGATTAGCTGGTTTTTTGAGCCTTATATTTCTTCCCATTTTAGCTGTTCTTCAGAGGCAAGGAATTAATAGGTATAAAGGACTTTCTGTCCTTTAGGAATATCGGAAAGTATGCCCCTGTATTATTCAAACATACATCAGGAAACAGTTGCTACTAATAGGGCAAAAGGCCATGGTCGTTCGTCACTGAGCAAACTGAACGACTTTCTGGTAAATGCTAAGGCTTTATTGTGAGATATTATTCTAAGGATGGTCTTTAAATGCCTTAGAACATCAGTTCAATTACGTTTTATTTAAAATAAAACTCAGATAGTGCTTGATATCTATGCTTTTCTAAAATATCAACAAATGTGTCTAGTTTGTCAAGTGTTTTATTTAAAATTATAAATGACTATTTGCGTCTTTGAGATGTTTAAAATGCCTCTTCCCCATCTCTCTCCTCCCCTTCCTTTGTTTCATGTGCATTGCTATTTGCCTGCATGTGTGTCTGTGTAAGAGTTATAGACAGTTGTGAGCTGCCATGTGGGTGCTGGGAATTGAACCTGAGTCCTCTGGAAGAACAGCCAGTGCTTTTTTTCTTTTCTGTTTTTCCAAGACAGTTTCTCTGTGTAGCCATGGCTGTCCTCGAACTCCCTATGTAAACCAAGATAGCCTTGAACTCAGAGATCCGCTTGTCTCTGTCTCCTTCCTGAGTGTTGGCATTAAAGGGGTGTGCCACCATGCCCAGCCTAGCAAGCAGTCTTAACCACTAATTATTCACTACTTACATTTTGTGCTCAACTTGGAACACACAAACTTAGCAAGGCTTGGCTGGCTGGCAGGCCCCGGGGATCTTTCTGTTTCTGCTTCCCCTGTGCCAAGACTCTAGGCATCAACACCAGGGTGCCTTCAATGTTGTTGGCTGGCAGTCTGTGCTCAGGTCAGATTGTACAGTCGTCTTCCCAGCCCATTGAATGGTTTGGAGACAGTCTTGCTATGTAGCCTAGGCTGGCTTTGAATTTGGAGTCCTCCCACCTCTGCCTGGGTAATTACATGCACGCACCACCACACATTGCTTAATAGAGTATGCTTGAGCACACTGTGGTAAGATCGAGAGACCCTTGCTTGACTGCTTGTTTTTCAGATGTATGGTAGTTAGTGCCAAGTTTGTCTGGGACTCAGTCATTTGTAGCACAACCAGGATCAGAGCAGTGAGTCTAAGGGGCTCTGAGCGGTCAGAAGGTAAGGAATAGAAGTCTCCCAGCTCCAGCTGTGGTGCTGGTGCTCAGGGTTGGAAGCCAGTCTGTTGTCTCTTGCGTATGTAGTTCTGATGAGCTTATTGCTCTTCTGATTCTATGGCGCATACAACTGAGAGAGTAACTGACTGTAAAAGAGGCGTAAAGACAGAGAAAACCCAACTGGAGACCAGAGTTATTTTAAGAAGGTGAGAACCGGCCAGTGAGGGGGCTTAATGGGTAAAGGCCCTTGCAGCGTGTCTTAGGGTTTCTATTGCTGTGAGGAGACACTATGACCACTTAAAGGACATTTAATAGGGGCTGGCTTACAGTTTCAGAGGTTTAGTCCATTGTCATCCTGGTGGGAAGCATGGCATGAAATGGGGTTGGCGTAGCCGAGAGTTCTCATCGTGATCCAAAGGCAGCAGGAGACTGTCACACTGGGTGTAACTTGACCTCAAAACCAGCTTCCACAGTGATGCACTTCCTCCAGCAAGATCACCTTCTCCAATGAGGCCGCTCCTCCTAATCGTGCCTCTCTGTATGGCCAAGCATTCCAATGCGTGTGTCAATGGGCCACACCTATTCAAACCCACCACACAGTACAAACCTGGTGGCTGAAATCAATCCCGCCAACCCATGGAAAAGTGGAAAGAGAACTGACTCCACAAAGTTATCAGAAGAGCTCCACATATAACATGAGTGTCCCTTGCACATTAGCATACACAACAATAGTAAAAATATGCACATATATAATAATAATACTTTCAGAAGAGAGAAAACCATCGAAGGAAAGGAGCAAACACTAATGGGTAGAATGTTCATGGTTAGAATCATCAAAATGATCAAGGGGCTACCTAGCAAGGACCCTAGTTTAGGTCCAAGGATCCATTAAACAAAAGGTGGGTGGTGGTGGTGGATGTCTTTAGTCACAGCCAGTGGTCCACAGAGAAGCCAAGTCTTCAGAAACAGCACAGCAGCTGCATAATGGCATGTGATCATTGAGCACGATCAATAGCATGAGCTCAGCCTTAGAGAAGGGTAGACCGGTGAATGCCTGGGCACTCAGTGTTACCTGGAGTATGACGGAGCAGGCCGGGTCACATGGCATCTTCTGCTTTTGGTGGCTTGTTGATGCTCAAGATACTTTGAAGAGTTGTGGAACATTTTGGATTTCAGATTTTTGGTTTGTCGGTTACTTTTATTGATTGGAAATCAGGTCTAGAGAAATACGTTTTTATAGTCAACATATAACCATAACCATATTTGATGTTAGGGTTCAGATCATCTGTACCTTGATCTGTAAAGTGGAATGGCGTATTTTAAAGTAGTAAAGTCCCCTTTCTGCTCATGGACACATGCAGCCATTTAAAAGTAAGCTGGCCAGAGTGGTGCGTGCCTGTAGCCCCTGCACTTGGAGGCAGAACCAGTTCAGTCAGGAGTTAGCTTGGGCTGCATCAGGAGACCTTGTCTCAAGCAAACAAGTAATTGTACAAACCGTGACAGCAGCTCCCTCGTTGGTGCAGGTGCATTTCCAGGGCTCACCAGCCCTCCGGTACCACACAGCACAGAGAGCGTCTGCGGTGTTAAAGGAAGTTCTCTTGAACCACGGTAGGCTAAGGCAGAGCCTTAGCTATGTTTGTAAAAGTCTGGAGGCTTAGTTAGCCTCAAAGCAAAGGAGGCAGAAACTGTCCTTTGAGACACAGCTGAACTGTAATCTCATTGTTCTTGTGAAAGAAGTTCATGTCATGGATTATTCGTTCTCCAATTGACTTTGAAGGATGAAGAAGACGATGATGATTACGTTGACGAAGGAGAGGAAGAGGAAGAAGAGGGTGAGTTGCATCCGCCATAAGCACATTCTGAATCTAAAGATAACAGATACTGAGTCTGTGGTGGGGATTGCCCTGGCCCGGGAGCCTTTAATTTTGTTGTTTATCATAATGCGCCCAGACACATAGACAAGTGATCTGAAAGAGTAATTTAATCCTGCCAAAATAATAGCAACACAATTTGTAATCTGTACTTAAAGACAGGAATAAGGGGCTGGAGAGATGGCTCAGCAGTTAAGAGCACTGGCTGCTCTTCCAGAGGACCTGAGTTCAGTTCCCAGAAACCACATGGAAAGATGAAAATGAAAGCCAGGCATAGTAACTCATGTCTTTGATCTCAGCATTTGGGAGGCAGAGACAGGGACCTCTGTGATTTTGGGGTCAGCCTGGTCTACATAGTTCTAGGACAGCTGGGGTTACACAGAGGAACCCTCTCTTGAAACACACACGCACACAAACACACTCCAACAGAAATGAAGTAAAAGCTTCTTTGCACTTTGCACCCTGGAATCTCATTTTGCAAAGCATAAAGCCCTAGTGCAGAGAGCAATGGCTGGACACAGATGTTCCCTTAGTGTCCTCTTAACCTAGTCCTTCAGAATAGTGTTTACCTAAAACAGTCATATTGTCACTCACTTGGTCTCTTGATTGACCTGCAAGTTGTGGCCTGTCTGAGAGCACATCACTTTTGTAGGGTTTGGTTCTCTGAAGTCCCTAATACTCTGAAATTGGAAGAAATTTCAGGGTGGAAGCAACCTATATTTTCTCTTGAAATTCTTTTTTTTTACTAAGACTAAAAACTTTGTAGAATAACAAAAAATTCAATTGTTAAAATCAAGTATCTTACATACTTCCATTTTAGAGGAAGAGGGTCTTCGGGGAGAGAAAAGAAAGCGAGATGCAGAGGACGACGGGGAGGAAGACGATGATTAGACCCTCCAGGAAGAGGCCGCCTGCCTGACACTCCCGGGCACGGAGGAGAGCCGTCACATTGTCGGTTTCTTTGTGTATGATAGCTGTCCCAGTAGGAAAAGTGTGGTTTTACTATTTTGGCCTTACCATTCTGGTTAAGATTTGCTAGTATGTTAATCATAATGTACTTAGAAAAGAATTCTCATTGATTTTCCCATAGTGAAATTCTCTAGCATTGTATTTAGATTCTGGATTTTTATAATTCATGCTTAATGTATTAGACATTTTTAGCCCATAATTAAAACATGGTTGCTTTTACACAGGTGTAGTTTGGTGCATTTCATTCATAATGTTTTAAAGTTATTTATAAATTAACAAATTACACTCAGCTGTAATATGAAATGGCAGTAGTCTTTTGAATGATAAAGCTGGTTTTTTGTTTGTTTGTTTATTTGTTTTTAGAGGTGATCCAGGTATCATTTTTTGAAGGCAGGTTTTTGGGGTGGGGTGAGGGTATCTGAGGGCTTTCCTGTCACAGTTTGGGAAGTAGAAGCAGAGTAAGAGGGTTTTTGTCAGAAAGCAGGTCATGGACTCAGTTCTGCTCAGTGATACAGATCAAGGCTCTCAAGGAGCCTGTCTTCGTCTAAGTCTGACTTGCGGTGGAACCGTCTGCGGGTGACCGTGCCATCGGGTGTGCATTCCCTCCAGCTACTCCTCTTCTGTTACCTTCATTGCTTCATTCCTGTTCCCATCCGAAAGAAAGCTGGCAAAACTGTAGCTACCCCAGAGTACCTCAGCCATCTGTCTTGGTTTCAAACAAGTGGAGTGGAAGAGACGGAGTATTTGTTAAGCTACAGTAGTGAGGACGTCATGTTCGGAGACAGGCTTGGTTGACAGCATGAGGCTGTGTTAGATAAAGCAGTAGCATCCTCTTTCTCAGAGATCAGACTGATTGCCAACTGACAACTAATAACACGTTCAGGTCTAATTTCTAAGTTTGCCTAGGTGATTTGGATACCAACACTGTGAAGTATTTATTATGTTTCTGAGTGCAACATTTAATTCTTCTTCCTGTAGTTTGAAAGCGTGATCAGATGTAGCATTTGATTGGAATATAGTAGCACTATATTCCAATATATAGGACACTGTTTGAAAATCAATCTTGAAGTTGGTATTTATTTCAAGTGGATGTCTGAAAAATAGAAAAAGCATTTGGGGTACGGGCACGTGCTGTCTCATGGCTACTAAACAAACCTGAGTAGACAGGCCCCTCTGTCCCCTTGTCCCGGAAGCTCCATGCTCAAGGCACTTGCTTTTTAAATCTTGGTTTCTAATTTCTGTTTTCCTTTTGTTTTATATATCTAAGGTGGGTTTTCATTTCGTTTTGTCTTTCTGTTTCTTTTTTTTAAACTTAGCATCAGCAAAATGATTTTGGCTCTTCTGGGACATACAGACATTGCTCGTAGTAGCAGGGCTGCTGCTTTTTCAACTTCAGATGTCTGACCTGGTGTTTTAAAATAACAAATATGAACTTATTTGTAGAGAAGCTAACAAAAGTTGCATGCCTGACTGAAATAAATGTGTAATGAGTTCAGTGCAAGTGCAGGAATCTCCAAAGGACTGACTGTTTCCTTATTTCAGTAATTGGAACTTCTGCTTTCAGTCCCTAAGAATTCTCTTTGCAAACTATGCCAGGTTCGGAATAAATGCTTATTTTTAAAAATGAAATCTATATATTGACTTTTTATCAATCATCTATTGTGCAATCAAAATTAGAGTTCTTGAGTTTAAAAACAACACCTAGGGCCTCCAGATTAACTACTAAGACTTATTTAGCTTTGAGGGTGGTATTTTCATGCAAATAAGCAAGGGTGGGTTTTCTATTCTGTAGAAGTTCTGGATTCTGTCCTAACCCTCTCTGTACTGTGCGTGTGTATACAATATGTTAAGTCCTTAGAGACTTTGAAGTTAATACTTTTGTGCAACTGTATTTTGAATAAAGCCACCACAGTGTTAAACACAAGGACAGGCAGTACTGATCATGTGTTTCTGACTATTTTGGTTTTTTTTTTCCTTACTGCTGTAACTTAAGTTTTGAAACTGCATTGCTTTGAATAAATTGAAGCGTTATTAATAATGATTAGCTTCAGTGTGTGATGTTCACTCTTCAGAATTAACATCTACTGTTTCAAAGGTCTTTAGAAACAGAAACAACTTGAAGGGTCGTCAGACTTGTGACAATAATAGACACTAGAAAACTCATACTCCAAAGGTAGCAGTGGTACACACCTTTAATCCCAGCACTTGAGAGGCAGAGGCAGGTAAATCTCTGAATTCAAGTCCATCCAGGTCTGCAGAGTGAGTTCCAGGACAGCCAGGGCTACACATAGAGACCCTGTCTAGAAAAATAAAAACAAAAATTCCTCTTCCTCATTAAACTTTCCAAAAAGGGATGACAAGACAATCCTAGATTGGCTCAAATTTCCCTTTGGAGTTGCAGGTTGGGCCAGGAGTTTATTGCCTATAGTTCAGCAAGTATTTATAAAATGCTCATGGGATTATATGGTTTTTCTAGAATGGGCCCAAACTTCTAAGCAATAGTATGTTAGTTTCCTAAATGTGTATCTTGAAACAATAGAGTTTTATATCCCAGTTTTGGGCTTTTCCTAATATGATTTATTTCAGGAATGCCTTGTTAAGTTATAATGCTAATGTTTTCATGATTACAGTATAGAGATAATATTAACTACTAAATTCTTTTTGAGAGGTGGAAGCATTGAGGTATTTCTAACTACAGGTATTCACTGAAATCTGTAGTTTTATCCTTTTTTGAGAAGATGGGGCATTGCCATTATATTCCTGCCTGTGCAGGAACTCACTGTGTAGACCAGGGTGGCCTTGAACTCAAGATTTGTCCTCATCTGAATTCTAAATTCTCAGATTAAAGACACTGCTACAACCATGCTTTTGTCTTTGTTTTATGCCTTTAAGACATTGAGAGCTTGATGTGATGCCTCATACCTGTAATCCCAGTGTTTAAGAGGCTGAGGCTTAGCCCGGCAGTGGTGGCGCATGCCTTTAATCCCAGCACTTGGGAGGCAGAGGCAGGGGGATTTCTGAGTTCTGAGGCCAGCCTGGTCTACAAAGTGAGTTCCAGGACAGCCAGAGCTACACAGAGAAACCCTGTCTCGAAAAACAAAAAAAAAAAAAAAACAAAAAAACAAAAAAAAGAGGCTGAGGCTGGACAGTTACCACAGTTCAAGGCCAGCCAGGGTTACAGAGTAATACTGTCTAAAGACAAACATTCAAGTATTTTTCTCCTTCTACAACAGAATCATAGAAGTTTTGGGTAAAAGTATTAAATAATGAGTCAATTTAATGAGGTGGTTCGATTCAAAGTATTCTTGAGTATGGTTTATTCTTTTTTCTGTTGGGTTTTGAATTACATTTTTTTTTCTAGTTGCTGGAGATTTGTTTCTAGTGCTGTTGTGTGATTCAGTGATAGTCTGCAGCTGTTCCTTAAGACAGCATCCTACTGACTGCTGCATGCCTATCTACATTCTGATCAGCCTGAGACATGAGACTCAGGGTATGTCCTGTGACTGGACAGCTGCTTGAGTTTCTGTTCTATTTAATTGGACAGCTCCACTTGAAGGAAAACAGATCGTGTCCCAAAATGGAAATTGCAAAATGAACTCTTATCTCAGGAGAGTCTCTAATAAAAAGACTATGATGCTGTAAAATATGTTTATTTAGAGACAGGTTCTCCTGAAGCCCTGGCTGACCTGGACCTCAACAGATAAAATACTTCACAAAGATTTACTGGTTGATTTTTAACTTTAATGTGTGAGCCTTCAGATCCCTTGGAACAAGGATTTTAGGCTGTGTAAGTTGGTAACTGACCTGATCCTCTGCAAGAGCAGCAAGTGCTCCTAACTGTAGAGCCACCTTCAGCCCCTAAAATTTTGTACAAGTCTTATGACTTCTTTACCTGGTAAGACCCTATAGTAGGGTAACCTCGACAAAGGCCAAGTATGTATTTCAGTTAGTCCGTGAATATTTCCGTGGTGTGTGTGTGTGTGTGAGAGAGAGAGAGAGAGTGAGAGAGAGAGAGAGAAAGAATCATTTGGATGCCTCCTTAGAGAAATGTCGGCCACATCCACTCTAAGGTTGACACAGACCACCAGCCCCAGCCACCAGACTTAGCTCTGGTGAAGACCTACTGTTCCAGCTTTTTTAAGATGTTACCTGCTTTCTTCGATTGTTCTATTAAATACATAGACTGTAAGAGGGCCATGATCTCAACCCTATGTGCTGTCTGTGATTTTTTCCTTGGTAGAGTCACTCCATAGGGCGGAGTGGGTTCTTCACTCAGAGAAAAGGACATACAACCTATTGATAGGGACATATGATCGATGTTGGCTTTTACAAACTTCACACCAGAGAACACGAATTGAGGATTTGTCTTGCTTTGATTTAAGCAAAAACAACCCTCAGTGTTTTAAGTAAGGTTGCGATTTTATATTAGGGTACACGCATAGCTACTTTTGGCAGCACTGCGCCCATGCAGAGAGCCGTCAGGACTATTAGAAGAATGAATAAAGACCTGTAGATGAAGCTGCTTTAAAAGTTTTTATTTTTGTGAGGTAGGATCTAGGCTGGCCTTCCATAGTTCGCTTTACCAGAGTGCTGGTATTCCCACCTGTGGGCAAGCCACTAGCCCGCCTCTCTTTCTGAGAAGATTGAGTTAAATCCATCTTTGCAGTGCTGAGAATTATTTGTAGATTAGATTATTTTTCTGGGTAGGATTTTTTTAAAAAAAGATTTATTATTATATGTAAGTACACTGTAGCTGTCTTAGACGCACCAGAAGACAGCATCAGATTCCATTACAGATGGTTCTGCGTCACCATGTGGTTGCTGGGATTTGAACGCAGGACCTTCGGAAGAGCAGTCTGAGCTCTTAACCGCTGAGCCATCTCTCCAGCCCCTTGGTAGGAGTAACAATGAGGAATTTTTAAAATTCGAATTCAAGCGATTTTACAGATTTTATTTTGTAATAAATATCGGAACATGGCGGGGTTCCCGGGCTGCAGTTCCCAGGAGGAGCTGCGCTAGACGCCAACTTTTAAGGAGACACTTGTAAGGACGCGTTTCCCACCGCGATCCCCGGGGCGAACCAGCGTGCTGCCACGTATCGAGTCTTGATAGGCTTGAAAGAACTGGTCGTGACATTTATCTAAATGCTCTTGGGAGTCAATCCTCTGCCTCAGTTCCTGGACACCCCGAGCCTCCGATCTTTATTTTCCGTTTCTAAGTGCTGCTACTACAGCAGAACGTCCAGCAGCAGATCTGGGATCTGCCGAGAACAGGACTTGACGACGGAACTGCGAGCACTCAATACGGAGCTAGGGAAGGCGAATGTGACGTCACAGCGCACCCAGGTCGGATGCACCTGCCAGAACGGGGCTCCTTTGAGTCCGACACGGTTGCCCCAGGGGCTAAAGAGAGAGAAGAGACAGACTCGACCTGACCACCCGAACCCCATCACAAGGACGCCTTCCTAAACTCCACTGGACCAGAACCGCCGCAACGCCGGTCATGTGACTCTGCCTCAAGCCCCTCGCCCGGTCCCTTGGCAGAAGGCCTGCGCATGCGGAGTCGCGCCGGAAGCAGGGCTCTGGAACTTCCGCATCACGGACCTCACGGATCCTCTAGGCTGTTCTTTGTTGTCTTTCGTATTTTGTAACGTTTGCTTTACGAGTCCTAATTTCAGTATTGCACCATTCTGAAGTCTGACCTTGAAAAATATCGCCAAACCCTGCTTAGCCTGTAGTCGGAAACAGCAGCGTTATGTGTCTTCTAAAGAAACGAGAGCTAGTTTAAAAAATTAAAATTAGATATTATGTGTATGTTTGAATGTCTTGCCTGCATGTGTGTCTGTGTGCCCTTGGAGGTAAGAATAAGAACAGGGGCTTATGAGCCTCTGGGGAATTGAACCAGGATCCTCTGAAAGAGCAGTCAGTGCTCTTAAGCGTCGAGCCATCTCTCTAGCCCTAACTAGTTTATAAATAACTTTTTTTTTTACATTGGATGTATTTGTTTGTGTGTAGTTTCTCGCAGGTGAGGATAACTTGGGGAGTCTACCTTTTCCCTGTGAGTCCTGGCGAGCAAGCGACTTTACCGGCTGAGCCATCTCAGTGGGCTTCCAGTTTTGTTTGTTCTGTGTTTGGAACCGAGGCCACTTTTGACTTTCCATCTTGTTTGTACACTTTTTTTACTGACCTTGGCCACTTGTCCTCAGGAGCTAACCCTGTCTGTCTGTCTGTCTGTCTGTCTGTCTGTCTGTCTATCTATCTATCTATCTATCTATCTATCTATCTATCTATCTATCTATCTATCTCTATCATCCATCTATCGATCGATTGATCCATCTATCCATCCATCCATCCATCCATCCATCCCCTTTCCGCAATCCAGGAAATAAGGATCAAACTTAAAACTAGATCAGTCAAGTTGAGCAGGTATTAGGAGAAACTGAACGAGTGATTCCATGGGGAGACTGTAAAGGATCGATTGCAGAATTAGGACTTATTTTTCCATCTTTTAGTCAATCACAATTTGTCAGAATTATCAAAGCAAAACGCATCAGTTTGTTTTGTACAGTAGAAGTTTCTTTGGAGTTAAGGTAGGACAATTTTTTTTTAAAGATTTATTTATTTCATGTATGTGGGTACACTGTCGCTTCTTCAGACACCCCAGAAGAGGGCATCGGATCCCATTACAGATGGTTGTGAGCTACCATGTGGTTGCTGGGATTTGAACTCTGGAAGGAGCAGTCAGTGCTCTTAACCGCTGAGCCACCTCCCCTGGTGGGAGAATCTTGAATTGCAGGCCAGCCTAGGCCACATAGCCGGTCACTTACTCAAACGGAAGACCAAGGAGAGGGACAGGGATGAAGCAAAGTGCAGCACGAAGCTCGTGGTTTGGTCCCTGACGTGATGAAGGAGAGGTGGTAAGATGCTTGGATTTTTGCCCACTTTGAGACATCGTATCTCTGTATCCTTGACTGTTCTGGAATTCAATCTGTAGACCAGGTTGGCCTGGATATCCGCCTGCCTCCCAAGTGCTTGGATTAAAGGTCTGCACCATCACTGGGCTGCTAGTTCTCATTGCTGCACGTTTTTAAAAGTCTGTTTTCTGTTGACAGACACCTATTGAAGGATAGAGGAGATGATCTGTGGTGCCTGCCAGTTCAAAGGGGGAGAATGGGCTGTCACTGGTAGAAACTTCCTCCAAACTCTACGAGTGTGGCCTGTTCTTACAGCTTATATTTCTTTAGCTCTTGTTTTTCAAAACCCAGACTTCAAAATGCCTATTTGAGGGGCACAGTAGATGAATTCTGTTCTTGGTGAGCAGGATTCAAAAGCTGGGACAGACCTCTGTCATCTTTTCGGTGAGTTTGATCATAAAACACTAAGTAGTGTATCCTTTTCTTAGGCTTCAGTGGACTGGCCCCAGGATTCAAGGGAACCTACAACAGTTGGGGGTGGGATAGTCAGTTTGACTCTGGACACATTTCCAAGTTGGTCCATGACTTCCAACTAGTGCCATTTATGAAGAGAAGTCCAAGTTTTATAGAGTTTCTCAGGAAAGAACATTTTTTTTCTTTTTGACTTAGTAAATATTTCTCTTTTTTTGTTGTTTTTTAAAGATTTACTTATTTTTTATTTATATGAATACACTGCAGGTGTCTTCAGACACACACCAGAAGAGTGCATCTGATCCCATTACAGATGGTTGTGAGCCACCATGTGGTTTCTAGGAATTGAACTCAGGACCTCCGGAAGAACTGTCAGTGCTCTGAACTGCAGAACCCAGAGTAAATATTTCTAATGCTAAAAAATTTATGTGTATGAGCATTTTATTTGGATGTGTGTCTGTACTATGTGCTTGTCTAGAGTCTGAGGAGGCCAGAAGAGGACGTTGGTTCTCCTGGAACTCCAGTTATAGCTAATTTGAAGCCACCATGTGGGTTCTAGAAACTGAACCTGGTTCCCCTGCAAGAGCAGCCAGTGCTCTTAAGCTCTGAATCATCTCTCCAGTCTCACTCCTTTTTTTGAGACAGAATCTGACTAATTCAGGCTGGCCTGGAACTTACAGAGATCCCCCTGCCTCTGCACTCCTCATGCAGTAGTCAAAGGCATGTACCACCATGCCTATCTTGGCAGAGTAAATCTTTTTTTTTTTAAAGATTTATTTATTTATTTTATGTAAGTACACTGTAGCTGTCTTCAGACACACCAGAAGAGGACATGAGATCTCCTTATAGATGGTTGTGAGCCACCATGTGGTTGCTGGGATTTGAACTCAGGACCTTAGGAAGAGCAGTCCGTGCTCTTAACCACTGAGCCATCTCTCCGGCCCCCAAGAGTAAATCTTTAAGAAGAGTCTCCTCCTCTTTTTATTCCAAAGGCTTGTGTGTTTAGCATTGCTTGACTCTGCCACACTATTAAAGAATAATTGCTGGGGCTGCAGAGGTGGCTCGGTGGTTAAGAGCACTGACTGCCCTTCCAGAGGTTCTGAGTTCAATTCCCAGCAACCACATGGTGACTCACAACCATCTATACTGGGATCTGATGCTCTCTTCTGGCAGGCATGGAGACTGAGCGCTCTACATAGAAATAAATCTTGAAAAAAAATAATTGCTAGCAGATGAACTCGACAGGGAAGTTGTTTTCCATGCAGATAGGATGCTGAGGTGATATTCCATCTGGCCTGTGTCATGAGGCCAGAGAGCATCTTACAATGCTTCAATGGAGCTGCTGTGTGTGTGTGTGTGTTCTTGGTATAAGAACACTCAGCATGTGGTCACAGTTGTAACACCCCTACTCCGCATCAGATGTCATTCAGCTTTCACTTTGCACAACTGAATAATTTGCTTTCCTTTTAATCTTTGTTCAATCATTGCAAGTCATTTGTGGTTCACAGATAAACAATGCAGAATTATGCCTGGGTCCTTTTAAAGGTAATTCACAGATAGCTATTGTTAAAGGCGTCTAGTTTAACAAAAGTGGATACCTGTGCTTGAGGCACCTGCACAGCAGACAGCAAGGTGAATAATTCATGACTCCAGCCTTGGCGAGCAAAGTCTGAACAGAGCTTTTGAGCCAGAGAGAGACAGCAAGCAGGGAAATGGCTGCGCTGACAGCTTGTACCCAGGAGGCTGACAGGGTGCCAAAACTTCAATTTGCTCATTTCAGGGAAGGTCCGATTGTCTATTTTGTACTTCACCATGTTCCTGCAATGTCCATCCATCGTGACTCATGGAGAGTGTGCTGGGGAGAGTCATTGGGGTCTACACGCGGGTGTTGACATACTCATTTGTAGGGAGGTTATATGTTTGCATAGTTCTTCCTGGTCTGTGTTCTAGAGCAGCATTCTCGAATGGACTTTTATTGCTAGCTAGAATTCAAGCCACAATGTGTTTAACATTTTCTGGCAGTCCTGTTAAAATGGAGGAAGCAGTCGGGTGGTGCTGGTGAGCGCCTTTAATCCCAGAACTTGGGAGGCAGAGGCAGGCAGATCTTTGTGAGTTTGAGGCCAGCCTGGTCTACAGAGCTAGTTCTAAGACAGCCAGAACTACACAGAAAGATCCTGTCTTCAAAACAAAACAACCCCCCCCCCAAAAAAACATGAAAAGGGGAAGAAACAATTTTGACAGTATGTTTTATTTAACTCAACAAATCCAAATATTTCAACATGTAAGCAACGCAAAAAATTATTACTAAAACTTAGTTTTCATACAAGTCCTTATAGTCTGGGGTAGGTAGAGTTTTATGTCTCAATTTGAATTAGCTACATTTCAGTCACTCAGGCACTGGGTAGAGATCTAGCATGCTGTATGCCTGGGAAAAGGTAACTGAGAAGCAGAAGGAATGGCCCGGCGGCTCTCTGGCCATCATGGAGTCAGAGTCCCAGCTGGTCTTGAGAGACACTTTCTAGATTAATCTGACAAACTTACGCTGCTTTGATCCATTTTCCTCTAAAATATATTTACTTTTTTTTTCTAGTAGATTTTTTTTTAACTTTAAAAAAAGTTTATTTAAAAAAATGTTTTTTTCACTTGTGTACCTTGTATGCCTGGTGCTTGCGAGGCCAGGATCTCGTACAGTCTGTTGAGGGGTGTTTACTGTAAGCTATGCCTCTGTTCCAAGAAATAACAATTCTGGGACTTTATTATATTTATGAACACCTTGGCTATTATCTATGCCTCATTCTCCGAGTGGCTAATAACTTAATATCCCATTTAGTTTAATGTAAGGTCTGCCATATGGCTTGTTACCTCTGCCCAACTTTAATGTGGCTATCTGCCTTCACTGTGGCAAATCCTCCTGCACCTGGCTCTAGCGTAGAATTCAGCCTCTCTCCTGGACATCCCACCTTCTATTTCCTGCCTAAGCTTATAGCTTAAAGGCTAAATAGCATTTTATTGACAGGTGCTGCATCCAAATAGAACACAGAGATTTTCTCTACAGGAATCTAGACAAAGGAATCATAAGACGAGAAGACTGTTCTATCTCAGTTAGAGGAAGCAGGCTTGAACACCCAGATATGATTGGTTTTTCAACTCTGGGTCTGGTACAAGAGCTGAGTGGCAAGGATGGGAAGGGTTCAAATGAACTGGGGGTCATAGGCGTGGAGGAGCCTGGGCCGTCCTCCATTCTATCTCATGAAGCTATCTAAATCAGTTTAGATATTAAAATAGAAAGTTCCCAACCTAAGCCAGCAGTGAGAATTGAGGCCAGATTGGAACTGAGGGCCGAACAAGTATGGCTGGTTGAAAGTCTCCCACAGACCACAGACAGGTTAAGGGTGTGTCCTTTCCCACAGATAACTTGGAACCCATGGTAGGTGTGGAGCCAAAGGTAAAAACAAGGTTCAAATCCAGTAACCAGAGGTATCTTTCGGGTTTTGAATTGATCAGACAGTCCTGGAAAGTAGGAAAGGCATCTCCGGGCTTGTGCATTTACAGGCTTACTAGGCCATGGAAAGTTTGCATGGAGCAAGTCTCTCAGTGAGATGAGGGTGAGGGTGTACTTGAGAGCCCTCGAGAACTACTGAGGTGCCTCCCAGTTAAATCCCATGAGTTACTTTGTCCTGATGTGTTTGGTTGTGACAGATGTATGGAACAACTCCCATCTGGAGGTCAGACTGTGTTAGAGTAAAACAGAAGTGAGAGGAGAGAAGGAGGAGATTGAGGGTGAAAGAAACAGCTGCCGGAGAGAGATGGCAGCCTGGCCCTGCCAGGCCCAGGTGGGTCTGACCTGTGGATGAGAACAAGGGAGGTCGGTGTGCAGGGCCTGGGCATCCAATGGACATGAGATACCCTGTCCTGGTTCAGCACCAATTTATAGATTTCTGAGTCAGTGTAAAGGCACCGAGGCAGGAAGAGAGTCTGACGTTCGACAAATGGAACCTGTTTAGTAGGGCACACAGCAAGGGCAGCCTCTCTCCCTCAGGAAGTGGAGAGGGTCTCCCAAGGGAAAAAGCTGGCTGCCACCTCTTATAGGGGCATCGTGAGGGGCTCGGGAATGAGGAGATTGCTGCAGCCATTAGGTACTATGTGTGTCTCCTGCAGTCTTTCCTTCTGGAATTGTTTACACAAGGTGAGACAGAGCACCTTAGAAGACAGGCTGTCCCAACAGATAATGCTTTCTGGGCTCACCAATAATGAACTGACTGAGCAAAGGACACCTGTAATCTCATAGGAATCCTGCTGTACATCTGAGGCACTCTACCAGAATTCCTTGGGACAAGAGGTACAGATGGTTATGTGGGTGCTGGAACTTGAACCAGTGACCACTGGGAGAGAGAAGCTGGCGCTCTTTACCGCCGGGCTGAGTCTTCAGCTCAGGTGTATTTAGTCTTGTTTTCTGTGTATGAGCGTTTGGGCTGTGTATATGTATTCTGTGTTTGCCTGATGTCCTTGGAGGCCAACAGGGTTTGGAAACCTCTGAAGCAGTTTGAACTGCTCCTATGGGAGCTGGGAACAGGATACTAACTGCTCTTAACTGCTGTCATCTCTCTGGCCATTAATTTTTTTGTTATGTTTAATTATATTTGAGTGTAGACTAACCATTTTGTAATTTTTATGTGATTAAATCTTTGCCAAACTTTCAGGGCTACCCATATATGTTGGGATAAATGTGTCTTTGTTTTGTTTTGTTTGAGACAGAGTCTTAATATACAGTCCTGGCTGTCCTGGAACTCACTATGTAGACCAGGCTAGACTTGAACTCACAGAGACCTGCCTGTCTCTGCCTTCTGAGTGCTGGGATTAAAGCTACTGGATAATTTTTAAAAGTACATAGGTGTGTGTTGTGATGCACATCTGTAAACCTAGGGCCTGAGAAACTGAGTCAGGAAGACTGAGGGCCTGAGGTAAACATCTCAAGGCAGAACAACAAAACCCAAGCATACTCTCACTTGTAATTGTTAGAGTCTGTCGGAAGACCCCCACTCAATAAAGTCACAGAGACCGGAATCGCTGCAATCCGCAAGAGGTTTAATGTTCCAATGTACATTGGGGTCCCCCAGCATGCTGGCAAGAGGAGACCCCAAGTTCACAAAGCATACCCTTTTTATAAACATTTTGGCGGGGAGTTCAGCGGCCGCCTGAGTTGGACAACTGTGATTGGTTACCCTGAGCAACATTTAAAATTATTGGTCAACTCGAATGGGGAGGTTGCCTCTGCCATTCAGTCCTGTCCTGCCCACCTTGTGGTATTCGTGGTATTTCCTGGCATTGTCTTTTTGCCGAGTCTCTTCACTCTGTCCTCACTGCTAGGCAGGGTGGTTCTGTTTAGCCCATTTCCATATCTGTCCTTACCCCAGGCAGTCATGGACGGAATGGAAAGTTCCTGTTCGGCTGTGTCCCCCCTTGGTCGTGGGGAACTGGCCTGCTGTTTCTGACAGAGTTCTCACATAATGAAATGTCACCTTCAAAATAAGGCTGTTGCTGTGCTGGAGAGATGGCCCAGTGGTTGAGTGTTTCCTGTCCTCAGTTCCCAGCACCCCTGTGAGGTTGCTCTCTGTCACGTGTGACTTATCTAGGAGACCCAAAGTCATCTGGCCTCCATGAGGCACACTTGGCATACGTGCACACACATTAAAAAAAAAGTATTTACATGTTGTTAATATTGCTTTACCCTTAGGTCCCACTCAAACATTACTGTTTTCTCTGTAGCTGTCTCAAACATAATTTACGTGTCACAGGGAGGCGGTCAAGTGCCTTTTTCAAGTGCACAGCTTATTGTTTACATATAAAAAAGGGGAGAAACAACTCCCACCCCCCCAAAAAAAATGTAGCAATCTAGCTCTAAGTGATGCCATCAATCACTGGAGGCAGAATTCACTCACAGACATCAGGTAGAGGTGGTACAAGTGTGTCACAAATCCAATTGCCCAGTGATGGTCGTAAATTAGTTTACACGCAGCAAGCCATGTTTACATCCATGATTGGGAAGGATAGTGAGTGGGTGCTGGCTCTGCGGCTGATGCTCCTTGAGATCAGAGGAGGCTCTGGACAGGGACTCAGTGTGCTTAGCCAGGCCAACAAGAACAGTCGCCAGGGCCAGAGGCAGGAGCTGGGAGTAGGAGTAGTCACTGGAAAGGTTTTTAGAACTTGGCTTTGTCGAGATGTGCTGGAGACCAGCGGCGGCCGTGCTTCCCACAGCCTGGGTTTTATGGCTCTTCTGAGGTGTCGCTTGTCTGAGGCTTAGCTTGTAGGTGTAGACAGCCTGCTCTCGGGGTTGAGCTGGTTACACCCAGATGCTGCCTCTGCTAGTCAGTATGTTCTGGGGTTGGGACTTTGACAGGGAACAGCCACCTTGAAAGGCACTCTCCTTTGTTTCTTTGTCTTTGTCCTGAGTGTTCCCTTTGGCCAGCCTTTGGTAAAGCGAGTTCTGAATCATCAGTTTCTGCATAGAGTTGTTGTGACCGTTTAGCCTTAGGCTGAGGTAATTTCCCAATGTTCGTGATGCTCTGCTTGCCTTTTGGTTATTGAGACAAGAGTCAAAAGTAGCCTCGAATTTGCTATCTAGTCAAGGATAGCCTAGAACTTCGGATCCTTCTGTCTCTGCTTTCCAATACTGGGATTCCTGGCCTGGGCCACCATGCCCAGCTGCTCTGATACTTTTGAAAGTTACTGCCCACTTAAGTTGCTTGTGGCTATAGGAATGGATGTTTACCTATTTTAGTTCAGGGTTAGTGTCATGTTTGATCTTCATTAGCCATCCTAAGCTCCTAAAGCAAGGATCTGAGAACAGGACAGAACCAAGAATCACCCTGGAGAAGGGCCTCTGAGTGCTTGTGGGGAGTATCCCGATTGTGCTAACTGACACAGGACGACTCCTGATTGTGGTGGGACTGGGTTGCATAAGTGGAGAGATGGAGTTGGGCACTAGCTTGTGTGCCCACTGCTCTCTGCTTCTGAGAGCTGACGCGAGGCCAGCTGCTTTGACTTCCTAATTCTCTTAAAAATTTGTTTTTGATTCATTTATTTTATGTATTTTAGTGTTTTGCCTGCACCATGTGCCTGAGGAGGAAGGCAGGCTGTTGTATCCCCAGGAGTTACAGACAATTGGGAACGGCCATGTGGGCTCTGGGAATTGAACCCGGGTTCTCTGGAAGAGCAGCCAGTACTCTTTCTAACCCCATAAATATTTTTTTAATTATTTATTTTGTGTGTGAGAGAAGGTGCCCACAGAGGGTACCAGATCCCCTGGGACTGGAGTCACCGGTGGTTTTGGGTGCTAGGAGCCAACCCAGACTTGGGAAGAGCAGAAGTACCCTTAAATGCAACCATCTCTATGTTCCCGAAACTTATTATTATTTATTACTATTTTTGTTTTTCAAGACAGAGTTTCTCTGGCTGCCCTGGAATTCATTCTCTAAACCAGACTGACTCCAACTCAGAGATCCAGTCTCCTGAGTGTTGAGATTAAAAGATTTGTGCAACCACATCCCACTGACTTTTAAAAGCAATAATGATATTTAATCCTTTGTCCTTTTAGATGAAAGTACTTTGTTTAATATTTGCCTTTCTATTTGGGTTCTATGAAGTGTAAGATATTTATGTAGTAAACTTTTATTCCTAGTTTATCTAGAAAGTGTTCTATCTTCCAGAGATGTGAGGGTCAGTTGATTCTCTTTTGTTCTAGCAATCCTTGTTTAATTTACTTTTATTAACCCATTAACCATTGGGAATTAGTTTATGTGCATACTGAGTGGCCCAGGTTTAAACCATTTCCTCAAGTAACATCAGTAAACATTATTTGGTTCAAGCAGAAATTCACAACAGGAAGTTCTGCAGGATGCACGGGCCATTCACTCACTACGGGGCGGGGGGGGGGGGAGAACTGGATGTGCGGAAGTGCACAGGGCACACTGTGTTCACGTGCAGCCATGACCAGTGCTTCTGAATTTGGGTACCAAATGTCCTGAGCTTGGATCCCATCTCTCTAGGGAACTCCACTGGGGACACCAGACACCCCTGGGTGCCTTCTAGTTATCTGTCAGAAGCAGGGCCATTCTTTGAATAATCTTTTTTTTTCCCTTTTTTGGTTTTTCGAGACAGGGTTTCTCTGTGTAGCCCTGGCTGTCCTGGAACTCACTCTGTAGACCAGGCTGGCTTTGAACTCAGAAATCCACCTGCCTCTGCCTCCCAATTGCTGGGATTAAAGGCATGCATCACCCCTGCCTGGCTTCTTTGAATAATCTTGTTTCTGCATAACCTCAAATTGTGAGTCACACAGCACTATCCTGTTCTGTTGCCAATGATTGATTTGTGATGTTCCTTTTTAAAAAAGCATATAATTCATTTTTATGGATTCTGTTTTACTTTTGTCTAACTTAAAATCGTAAGGCAGGATGCAGAGGAAGTTTTGAGTGACTGTAAAGAGTGGATGACATTCTCAGTGAATGTGTATGGTTGATAGAGTCATGCTAAGGACCTACGGGTGTGGCAAAGCCTTCCTTCAGGGGAGGCTCAGAGGGACTGACTGCAAGCTCTTCCTCTTGTCGGAGCGGCAAGGTTGATGGTGTCTAAGTTCTAGTGTGTGCAAAGACTAGCAACTCAGTTTCCTCTTCCTAGGTGTTCACAGCCAGAGACTTTTTGTTTAGAGAGACTTCCTACCAAGATTAGCTGATCCCTCCCCACCGTGATGTACCTAATAAACACTTTAAGGTGCCATTCCATCAGAGTGCACACAGCCCAGCGGACCCCAGCTTTTCCATCTGTGTGTCTTTCATTTCTTGAGTGTCTGTCCTTTATTCTCTCATGGCTCCCAGTCAGGTCAAGGCACCAAGCCATGCTGCCTGTGGCTTACTAATATTAATACCAGGCTTTCAGTTTTATGCAGTTCAAACTAAGGTCTGATCTGTAAAGGATATAAATGGTATCATTTAATACAGAACTATTCCTCTTCCTCCTCCTCTTCTTCTTCTTTCTTGCCTTGCTTATGTTTTTGGAGACAGGATCTCTCTACATAGCCCTGGCCATTCCAGAACACGCTATGTAGAGACCAGGTTGGCCTGAACTCACAGAGATCTGCAGGCCTCTGACTCCCAAGCACTGGAATCAAAGGCATGCGCCATCAGGCCCAGATCAGATTACTATTCTTACTTCTGAGTTTTAAGTCCTACTTCTAATGTTAGTAGTCATATTAATATTACATTTTCAGAGTCTGTGGAATCTAAATACTGTTTCCAAGAAAGACCAAACTGTCATCTATGTAAATTAAACTGTGAAAGAATACGGTGGGAACTTCCTTTTAAATGTCACTCCAGTCAGTTGGCAGCCTCCCAGTTCCTAGGAAGTCAGTGGGAGCAGTTCTTTGTACTAAAAATGGAACACACTTGGAAGTGTGCTCCGTCTGGGGAAAGTGCTGGTAATGGCGCAGAGTGTGCGCTCCTGGAAAGGCCTGCTATTAAGATTTAATGACTAAAGTTGCTCTCTTCCCCCTCCCCTCTTCCTTTCTTCTCCTCCATCTTTCCCTCTCCTCTTTGTGAAATAGTCTCTCACAGCTCAGGCTGACAGGAACTTAGGATCTTCCTGCCTCAGCTTCCCACATGCCTGAACCCCCAACTTCATATTCATTCTCTTCTTTTTCTCCTTCTCGAGACAGGCCCTTACTTTGTTGAGCTGAAATTCCGACACACTTCCCTGAAGTCCCTCTCTGGACAGTGTTGATAAGAGGAGGGCATGTGGCTTTGTAGTCTCACCTCCCACCCCCAACCCTGCAGCTGCTGCCCAGCCCCCACACCCAGGCCCAAGACACCCAATCCTCACTTTGCTTTTATCCCAGGCCTTCTCCTGCCTCGCCTAGTTTCTCCTGTCATGAAGGCTAGGGCACATAGTGTGGAAAACCTGAAAGGTCAAGGAGTGAATTCTCTGTTACAGAAAGTCCGTCTGTCTCCTCCCATCACACTATCCAAGATGTCTGCTTCTCCTAATGGCCCTCTGCTTGAACCTCAGGCTTGCTCTCTCCCTTCAGACTCGGGTCATGGCTGCCTCTGATGTGGCATCTAACACTCCTGATAGAGTGTATTTGGTCTCAGTTTCCTATCTATGAGTCTGTAACAACTTTTAATGTTTATAACACGAGTGATGCCATTTTCCAGGGAAAAAAAACCACCTTTACTTACAATGTCTATAAAGCTGAATACCGAAATTTGTTTGCTGGAACATTTGATTTCTCTTTCTGACTTTTATTCTAGCATTGATATTGAAAATTCACACACAGGTGAAAGCGGACAAGCTGCTGACATCTGATTTTTATTTTTTTGTAATTGAACATTTTTAGATATATTTATTTTGTTTCTAGGAGTGTTTTGTCTGCAAGTATGCATGTTCTCGGTGCCTGTAGAGGTCGGAGGGCATTGGGGCTTCTGGAACTGAGTTATGGATGGCAGGTGGTTGTGGACGGGAGGAGCTGAACTCAGGTCTTAGTTACTGTGAAGAGACACCATGACCAGGGCAGCTTACAAAGGAAAGCATTTCATCTGGGGGCTCAGGACCCAGGGTGTTGGAGCCCATGGCCATCACAGCAGCATGGGAGCAGGCGGGCAGGCCCAGTGCAGAGCAGTAGCCAAGAGCCTATACTTTATTTATAGGTATAGCGGTCCAGCAGCCGGGGATGAACTGGGTACCTGAAAGGGGGGCTGGAAATTAAAAAGGAACAGGGTGCAAGAGGATGACACCAAGACAAAGTTTCTGATCAAGGCTCCAAATTTATTAGTCAGCTTTTAAAGGCAAACCCCACATTCTGCAGCAATCAGTTATTTGTTTTAGATAAGGTCTTATTGTGTAGATCTGGCTGGCCTGGATTCCCCATGTAGACCAAGAAGCAGGTCTCAAAATCACAGAGATCCACTTGTCTTAGCTTCTGGAGTGCTGGGATTAAAGGTGTGTGTCCGAACTTTATTTTTGTAAACTTATGTTTGATTTTAGGTAAATAGAAGAGAGTGTGCATGGTTTTTCTTGGTTTTATTTCTTTTTGGTAGCATTTAGCTTGAAATAATTCTTATGATAAAGTGGAATATTCTGGTACTTATTTATTTAATTTATTTTAGAGACGAGGTCTTTGGTAGCCCAGGCTGGGTTTAAACTCACCATAAAGACAGGGAGGATCTTGAACTTCTGACTATGTTACCTCCACCTCCTGAGGCCCGGGATTACAGGTATGAGAAACTGTGTCCAGTTTATGTAGTGCTGCGGGCTCACGTGTATTAGACAAGCACTCTGCCACCTGAACGAGGCTGCCTGACCAGGACTTGAACCCTGGAAGCGGTGGTGAGAAATCAGAGTCTAACCATTCCTCGGTGGCTTGCCATGGGAGGCCTACGTTTTATTTCTTTGAAGATCTAGTTTTATTATTTGTGTGTGTGTTCGTGTGTGTGTGTGTGTGTGTGTGTGTGTGTGTGTGTGTGTGTGAGTGCAGACGCCTTGGGAACCAGAAGAGAGCACTGGAGTAACAAGCAATCTTCAGCAGCCTGATCCTGGGAACCAAACTTCGGTCCTCAGACAATGTTTAATAGTTGAACTCTTCAGCCCAGTGTCTCTACTTCGTAATTGCAAGAAAAAGAGGAGGAAGAAGAAGGAGGGAGGAGTTTGGCATTAAAATTAAGAGCAAAATTAAGAACCCTTGCCATAGATGGGGTCCTTCGGCCACACGGGCGTTTGCATGTGACTGCTTAGTTCTTTGGCTTTCTCTGATTGGTCTTATGTTGGAAGCAGACACCAAAGTAGGATAGTTGCCATGTTTCATTTAGTCTTTGTCAGTAGGGTCTGGTTGTTACTGAAGTCATTATTTGTCACTGAAATAGAAATCTGGCTTATTGCAAGCTTTAGAGTGGGTTATTGTAGATGAAAGGGTACTGAGCGTTGGTGATCCACACAACTGCGTAATAAGCTAGTAGTTTAAATCTTGGGAAGAAAAGTTGATGATGGAATTGTTTCTTTCTTTTGGGGGGTGGCGTATAGGGAATGAACTTTTCCTGGGGAGACATGTACAAATGTCCCTTCTATCTAGATAGGGCCCTGGTGACACTGAGTGAGCCAACAGTCTCAGTGGGCTTGCTTACTGAGCAAGAATGGCCTCAAATCAGCCACATCGCCAAAAGTGTCACTCCGGCGTGGAGGACAACTCCCCCTAGCTGTATAGAAGCCCTGCGCCTCCCCCTCCGTCACCCTTCTGTGATCGCTGTGCTCCAGCAGTGTAGGAGCACAGGCAGCTGGGAAGGCGGGCTGCAGGGGAGGGCGTGAGTGGCTGGAATGGCAGAGGTATCTGAATTCTCTCTCCTCCTGTGGGGGTAAGTTAGCAGCTCCAGTCTGTTGAGGGTCTCTTTCGCACTAAGACAGCAATAGTTAGTTAGCTTCTGTAGAGGACATTTTTCTTTTTTTTTTTAACCAACACTTTAGGTTCACCTTGGCCTTTGAACCTCTAATCCTCCTGCCTCCCACCTTCCCAGCGCTGGGAGCACATCCTGGCTTAAATGATAGCGTTTTCATGCTCAGTCAAACTATTCGAATAAATAAAGCAATTTAGAAAAAAATTTAATATTTTGATAATAACTAGGAAGAAAATGTAGCAGCAAGTTGGGTTCAGTGGTGTCTGCCTGTAGAGCATGTTTTTGAAACAGAATGAGTGTGTGGGAACCAGTGCTCTCTTCTGGTTCCCAAGGCGTCTGCACTCACACACACACACACACACACACACACACACACACACACTTCAAAAC
Organism: Tokudaia tokunoshimensis; assembly: GCA_036184795.1. Taxonomy (NCBI): domain Eukaryota; kingdom Metazoa; phylum Chordata; class Mammalia; order Rodentia; family Muridae; genus Tokudaia; species Tokudaia tokunoshimensis. Next base: position 64,532,424 of record BTHU01000003.1, on the reverse strand, counting down.
AAAAAAGACACAGAAAAAATTACCATCAGAGAGGAAAAAATTTAGAAAAAGCCTTTTTTTTTGCTTTATATGAACATTTTTACTATTAAATGGAGCGACATTAAGTTTAGATAGAAAGCATAGTCCACTCTAAAGGTTTCAGCTTCTCTTAAGTTACCTTGAAAATGTAACACGGGGTTGGGGGTGGGAGGAAGCTGGAGAGATGGCTCAGTGGTTAAGAGCACTGACTGCTTTTCCAGTGGTCCTGAGTTCAATTCCCAGCAACCACATGGTGGCTCACAACCATCTGTAATGGGATCTGATGCCTTCTTCTCACATGCAGATAGAGCACTCATATATATTAAATAAAAACAAACAAATGTAGCACAGGGCTGGAGAGATGGCTCAGCTGTTAAGAGCACCAGTTATTCTTTCCTCCAGAGGATCCTGGTTCAATTCCTAGCACCCACATGGTAGCCTACAACTGTCTATCAGTTCCAGATCTGGAATCCTTTCCTGGAATCCATGGGCACAGACATCCATGCAGGGAAGACATCCATACATTCAAACAAATTTAAATAAATAAATCAGAAAGAAATAGAGGTAAATTTAATATTTTAAAGACAATATTTTAAGTTTCATATTCCACTAATAGCCATCTATAACTTCACCTGAGAAGCTCTGATGCCCTCTTCTGGCCTCTTCAAGTACTGCACACACATTTGGTACATAGCCATACATTTAAGCAAAATATCCACATCCATTTGTCTTAGTGAGGGTTACTATTGCTGTGATGAAATACCATGACCAAAAGCAACTTGGGGAGGAAAGGGTTTATTTGGCTTACATATCCCAAGTTACAGTCCACTGAGGGAAGCCAAGGCAGGAACTCAAACTAGGCAGGAACTCGGAGGCAGGCGCTGATGCAGACGCTGTGGAGGGTGCAGAGGCAGGCGCTGTGGAGGGTGCGGCTGGTTCTCTGGCTGCCCCTCGTGGCTTCTTCATCCTGACTCCGTATAGAACCAGAAGCAGCGTGTCCACAGTGAGCTGGGCCACCCCACAGCAATCACTAACCAAGAAATGCCAGGCAAGCTTGTCTACAGGCCAGGCTCCTGGAGGTCTTATCTTAGCTGAGGGTCCCTCTTCCCAGATGACTCCTGCATGTGTTGAGATGACAAAAAAATCAAAACACAACAAACAAAAACCAAAAACAAATGAAAACTTACTAAATTTCTGTCATAGCTTGGTGTTGCTCTTAAAAACTTAAAGAAATGGACTTTAAATTCATCCTGTTAGGCTAACGAAGTCACTAGGAGAAAGCTTATTACTGGAATAGCCTTCCTAAAAGGATCATATATGAGCACCGAGGTGTCACTGAAGGGGATGAGGGAAGACTGAAGCAGCCTCCTTCTCCAGCCATAGGGCAATAGTGACTACAGGCTTAGAATGTTCAAAACCTACTTTAATGTTTAAACCTCCTTCAGCCTCCCTCCCTTCTGGCCCACCCATCAATGGTGCGGGAGAAAGATGCTTAATAGAACAAAGGGGAAGTGGACCTGTTTAGAAGGAGTTCTTTGGCTCGATTCCAAACACAAATCAGTAGCAGCAGCTTGATTCAGAAGTTCTCTGGTATGTTTCTCTCTACGAAATCACGACAAGGGAAGATCAGCAAAGACCAGCACGGTGAACCAATGCAAGAAGATCGTTCACTGTCTGTGGAGCTATACGTACACTCTTTGGAAACATTGTGCACCCTCTCAAGTGTCTGATGGAGCAGAACATTGCATGCCCTTCCACAAGACAGCTTCCAGAAAACACCACATATCTGCTTCAGCAAAACGTCCTCTCATCAGACAGCTTCCAGAAAAACTTCACAAAACACAACTGAGTCTCCAAAGAAACCAGAAATTTCCACTTCAAGTGACCTATGATCTTTATTTAAGAGTTATTTATTTATTTTATGTTTGTGAGTACCTTGTAGCTGTTTTCAGACACACCTGTTTTCAGAGGGCATCGGATCCCATTACAGATGATTGTGAGCCACCATGCGGTTGCTGGGAATTGAACTCAGGACCTCTGGAAGAGTAGTCAGTGCTCTTAACCCCTGGGCCATCTCTCCAGCCCCTCCCCCAGCTATGATCTTATTAACAGGTGGGGTAGTGGCTGGCGATATGGCTTAGTGGGAGGGGTGCTTGCTGTTCTTCCAGAGGAGTGGCGGTTTGTTTCAAGCACCCACATCAGATGGCTTACATCCTCCATAACCCGGCCCCAGAGGGTCTGATGCTCTGTCTTCTGGCTTTTGGCACCTACATGGTATACACACAGAGAGACTTATACATGTAAATAAATAAGTAAGTTTAGGTAGGATAACACAGCTTTTACGATATAAAGGACAAACAGAGTCCAAAGGAATATGAATCGTCCCTAGGTCGAGGCCTTTCAATCTGCTGGACATCAGCTTACATCTGAGGAAGGTATGTGACCTGCTGGAGGATGCAGAGGGAGGGACCCCTGGTCCTGCTTCTCCGGGGAGGCTGTCAAGTGAGCCGCCTGCTTGAGTCCTTCCTCTCTGATGATCTTTGAGGTTTATTGTCTGAATTCCAATGTCCTCATCTGTAAAATGGAGTGATTGGTGTAATCACAGGCCAATGATCTAATGATTACACCCCAAGCAGTGAAGCCCTGATTTGGTTTCCAGGCTCATCTGATGAAGACTTCCAAAGCACTCCGGACCAGGGCGTTCAGTGGAACATGGTCCTGGGCTGTGAACTTGTGATATGCCAGGAGGCAGATGGCCCAGACTCCACATCCAGCCCCCGCCCCTTAGACCTTACCTTGAGTTCAGGTATCATTGACTGTACTTGAGGTTTGTAGGGGTCGCAGGGTCCATGCACTCACAGACAGCACCAGAGAAACCAGAATTGTTAACACACAGGCTTTTCTCTTCAACTGACAAAATTGACTCCTGTTCACCCGGAGGGCCCTGAGTGGATGTTGTTTAACAACCCGGTGATCTTTCGCTATTCTGGAGAGTCAGCCCTCACCCAAATCCCCCTTACCCCAAGCATTGCTTCTCAGTCAATGGAGCCTATCTTATGAAAGAGGTCCCATGCACTTTGCAAAAGAGTTTGCTGTTGTGCTTGTTACAAATCCTTCCTCCCCGGACCCTTATCCTGAACATTGTGTCTCCATCCATAGAAACCACTCTTTTGGAAGAGGTTTCAGGTGCTTGGCAAAAGACATACTTTGCAAGGGAGTGTAGATGTAGCCATGTCTCAAGCTTTGTGTTACATGTAAACTTTTCCTTGAAGTTTTACTGTGTTTAAATATTAACCTGATTGAGGGTCAGACTCCAAAGTTTGAAGTAGTCCAGCTAAGTTATGCTGAACCGAGTTTCTTTCTTGTCTCTTGTGGTTTGTTTCTCTGCTGACAGCAGAGCTTACAGGGACCCCATTGTTATTATCCATAGTAAAATGAACCTAAGTAGGGCTGGAGAGCTGGCTCAGCGGTTAAGAGCACTGGCTGCTCTTCCAGGGGTCCTGAGTTCAGTTCCCAGCAACCACAAGGTGGCTCGCAACCATCTGTAATGGGATCTGGTGCCCTCTGCTAGCCTGCAGGTGTACATGCAGGCCGAGCGCTCATACACATAAAATAAATCTTCAGAAAAAAAAATAAACATAAGTAAGTACAGTGAAGACCTCTGTAGATTCTGAGCTGTGCTAGCAAACTGCCTAATTTTGAACTGATAGTTGGCTGGACAGAGGTATGTATGGCTTGCAGCGGGTGCCTGAAAAGGGGGCAGCTTTGTGATGGACTCCGCCTTTAACCTGCAGAATCTGCCTTAACCTGGGTAGTTAGTTGGTGTCACAGGATACACAGTGATGAACAACAATGATAATAATTACTCTGCCAGTCCCCTTGCCCCTCATGTATCTCTTGTCTTGTAAATTGCACTTGTTATAATCTGGATGCCATACAGTCACATCATGCAATAGATCTCACATTGGAGAAGTACTATGGTGGGTGGAGGCATTTCCCCACCACACACCGCCAAAAGGGCTCAGACAGGCTCTGACCTCCATTCCTGATTTGGAATCCCCTCCTCCCTCCAGTGTGACAATGGTCTTGAATTCACCTCCCATATCTTCTACATCCTACCTAAAGCTCTCAGCATCCCTTGTTATTTTCACGTCCCATACAAACCCGGACCTCGGGAAAGATAGAACAAACTAACCGCTCCTTAAAAAAAATCCTCGTGAAACTCACCAGAACTTCACTTCAATCTGGTAGGGCCACTGCTGCTGGCCCTCTCAGGCTGTGGATTTTCCCCAAGCGACCTCATCTTGACAGTTGAGCGCATGTCCGGACAAGTGGCTCTGACTCCAGCTCTTTCACCAGAACCTTCTCCTGTCCCTGATCACCACTCACTCCCTTACTCTGTCATCTCTGCTCCTCCTAGGGGACTTTACTGACCACTGTCTTCCCTGACCACACACCAACTCTTGTCAACCCCTATCAGCACTGGAGATCAAGTCCTTCTCTCCGCTCTGGACCAATGTCCCTCACCCCTTTCTCCTGAATGGCAGGGTCCCTTTAAAGTGATTCTCGTGACCCCTCCCCCCACCCGCCCAGCTGCTAAGCTTGAGGGATCCCCTCACTGGATTCACCAATCTCACCTCAAGCCCCTTATCCCCCCACTCCAGAGTAACTTCCCATCTTACATATCAACTCCTACAGGACCCTGCTCCCTTAAGAGGATGCCGAGATCAACCATCTTGTCTCCAGTCTCAGAAGAATGAGGCTTCACTCAGGCAGCCAGCGGCGTTCAGCCGGCCGCGTTCGCGTTTGTCTCTCCGGGAGTGGGCGTGGATGTTTCCGTCTTTTCCTTTGTTTGCTTCTCTCCGGGGTAACTTTTACACATGGAGGTTTGAGGTTCAAAAAACCTTCACGTACAACAAACAGTCCCTTCAAATAGGATCGGGAAATTGTTTTGAGGCAGCTTGTCCTGTGAATAACTTGATTTCAGATGTCAAGCCTTCAGAATGCTGAGAAAGAAAGAATGGATGCTTTAAGTTTGTACTGCTTTGCTGTAGCTGTCCAGAAAAGAACACATCCTTTCTTTGTGCTCATGTTTTTCCTTCTATTTTGAGTATCCTCTGTCACTACTCACCAAGTCCCCCATGAGAGCTATTTTAAGACCCCCTACCCCCTTGATGCAGTCTTCCTCTGTGTTATCTGTGGGTTGCCTGCCTGCAGCTCTCTAAGGGGCAGGCTGTTACTTCGGCTTTTTTTTTTCTTGCTGTTCAGAGAAAACTCCTACAGTGAAGGAATCATCATTTTTGTTCATAAGTACATGGGGGACGTAAGTAACAAGGCTTTGTTCAGAGCAGCGGTTCTCAGTCTGCGGGTCGAAACCCCTTTGAGGTCAAGGGACCCTTTCACCGGGGCTGCATATCAGGTATCCTGCATATCAGATATTTACGTTACAATTCATAGCAGTAGCAGAATTACAGTTATGAGGTTGCAATGAAATAATTTTCTGGTTGGGGGTCACCACAACACGAGGAACTATACTAAAGGGTCACAGTGTCAGGAAGGTTGGGAACCACTGGTCTAGTGTTTTCTTCAGGAAGTTTCACGGGCTGAATGCAGAACAGTAATGAACACTGCTTGCTTTGGAGCTCATGCTGTCAGTCTAGTTATTTGAGGTACAGCATAGGAGAGCGTGGGCCATACCTCACTAGGAGAATGCTTGTGATCACAGGAATTTGGGGGGCTGATGGCTGCTTGGGTACCGTGCAGCTCCCACGCTGGTGACACAGTGCTGAAAGAAGAGGCCATGCTGTCAGTCATTTGTCTTTATTAAGGAGCAAGGTCTACTTCCTATCCTTTATCAAGCTCAGCTGTTTCTAACTGCCCATAAGAAGGTCTGCTCTCCACTAAAGTCACATCAAGGAGCACTGTTAACCTCCCCCCTTTGTCTTCAGAAGTCAGATTCTCCTTTCTGAATCCAATTTCAGCTGTCTCAAAGCCAGGATGCTTGGGTCCCTAGACCTGCATTATCTCTTGAAATGTGGCAGGTGACTACTTAAAACTGGCTACATATTTAAATGCATGTATTATGTTTGTCTTTTGATGCCAGACGGAGGATTTACTTATACATGCGTTGACCTCTGCCTTACACTCTTGGAATTTATTTATATATATGCTATTCATATTTTAGAGGAAATATAACAGTAATTAGCACTTGGAAAAAGAAATACAGCAATTTAAAAATGTATTTTATGTATATGGTATCTTGTCTACAGGCATGTCTGTGCACCAAATGCACGCCTGGTGCCCAAGGAAGACGGAAGAAGGCATCAGATCCCCTGGAACTGGAATTGCAGATGACTGTGAGCGGCCTTGTGGGTGCTGGGAACTGAATTTAACCAGCTATCCCTGTAGCCACTTCCCATTGTGGCTGGAACAGAGTCCCACAAACATCCTTTACAATAACATGAATCAATTTTACAGTTCTGGAGTCAAGACTGTTTTGAAATGGGCATTAGACTCCTAAATGGAAGATGCCTGCAGGGTTGTATTGCTTCTGGAACCTTTCCCTGCCTTTTCTAGACACGGCTCACATTCCCTGACTCCTAAACTCGACCTCTTTGATCGCAGCTGTTTGCCCCCTGGCCTCAGTTTTATCCCCGTGTTCCATTCTCTGCCCTGACTTCCTGTCTCCCTCTGTCTCTCAGATAGAGGCCTGTGGTTGTATAGGCCGCAGACTTGGCCCACCTGAGCTCCTTAACCTCACCTGCAATCCTTTCAGCCCAGTAATGCAGGGTCTGGGAATCAGGCCACAGACTTCTGGTAGAGAGACAGTTCCTTAAGGGGGAGACCAAATGAAAAGTTCTGTGGAATTTAGCAATGAATATGTTAGCCGATTTCTAGAGTTATGTGCTTAAGACAACTCCAAGATGTTTTATGATAACATTTCAGAATAATCTGAACTTGTTTTGTTTTTAGAGACAAGGTTTCTCTGTGTAGCCCTGCCCTGAAACTTGCTAGGTAGATCTGACTGGCCTTGCATTTACAGAGCTCCACCTGCTGGACGGCTGGGATTAAAGGTGTGCATCACCACCGCCCAGCAGCTCCGACTTTTTTTCTTTTCTTTCTTTCTTTCTTTTTTTTTTTCTGTTCCAGTATGTGGAAGGGGACTTTACTTAATCCCGGGTCACGGGCCTGGTACGGCCCCAACTTAATTTGACCTTCTTTTGGGGGCTCAGGTTGTTGGTATGGTCCCACCCCTTGCGGCAGTTGACCGAACAGGGGTCCAGGCTTGCATAGCACTTGCTGCAGATCATCTTGTCATAGTTGGACTTCTGGGCAAGCTGGTGAAGGAACCGCTCCATGATGCCACCGCGCATGCGCAGCATCAGGTGCCAGGTGGACCCTTTCGGATGTTGGACAGGGTGCGACCATCCTCCAGCTGTTATCACTCTCAGCAGGTCAGGTGGAATGCCTTCCTTGTTTTGGATCTTGGCCTTGACATTCTCGATGGTGTCACTGGGCTGGACCTCAAGAGTGATGGTCTTGGCCGTCAGGGTCTCCATGAAGACCTCCATATTGGTGTCGCTGCTCAACCACCTCATTGAAGAGAAAGAAGACAGCCCAGCTTGGACTTTTAACATAGCTGGGAAAAGGTCCCCTGATGTCTGCTGACAGCTTTCTCCAGTCAGAGCACAGCCTTCCAGATTTCATTTTTGTTTAGTTTTTTTTCTTTTTTAATGGGTTTGGATGTTTTACCTACATGTTTATCTGTGTACCGTGTGTGTGCCTGTTGCCCACAGAAGCCAGAAGAAGGCATTGGATCCCCTGGAACTGGAGTTACAAGTGGTTGTGGCTAGCTACTGGGAGTCAAACCCAGGTCCTCTGTAAGAACAGCCAGTGTTCTTAATAACCCGAGCTATAGAGGGGCCATGGTGGTGCAACCTTTAATCCCAGCACTTGGGAGGCAGAGGCAGGTGGATCTCCAAGTTCAAGGCTAGCCTGGTCTGGTGAGTTTCAGGACAACCAGAGCTACACAGAAACCTTGTCTCAGACCCCCCCCCCAAAACAAAACAAAACAAAAGCGAAACCCAGTCAAGTCATCTCTCCAGTCCCCTGTTTAGCTTTTTACTCTAGCCAAGCCACACGCATTTCTAGGTTCGAGTTTTAAGTGTACGTCCTAAACCAGCCCTTTAAAAGAAAAAAGCCTCAAGGCTGTGAGCCGCTCTGCAGTGTGTGAAGACTGTCTAGTTGCATTTAATTAGAGAGACACAGGTAAGGCCTATAGAAACAGCCAGTAAAGCGACAGCTCCTGAAGTGGAGGCAGAGGGTGACCACAGCGGCTGGCGTAGCTAGCGGACCTCCATTTCAAGGTCCTGCGAACAGGAGCTTGCACCTGTACAGCTACTGAGTAACAGAGTATAAAATAGTTAAATACGCGCATAGGGCACATGGCCTGTAATCCCAGCAAAGGAAGGCAAAGACAGGAAGATCAAGAATTTACGGGCAGCCTTGGCTACATAGTGAGTCTGAGGCCAGCCTGAGCTGCACGAGACCCCCCTCCCCCCGCTTTAAAAAAAAAAAGTGGTGGATGGTGCTGGAGAGACGTCCCAATGGCGACGAGCTCTGCCGGCTCTTTCAGAGGAGCCATGTTCAGTTTCTAGGACCTGCGTGAGAGCTCACAGCCAGCTGTAATTCCATTTCCAGAAGATCCAACACTCCCTTCTGGTCTCCAAGAGCACTGCACATAAGTGGTACACAGATACATGTGCAGGCAGTACACCCATACACATAAAAAATTAAAAACAAAAGAAGCCGGGTATCTTTACAACAGACACGCGTCACCCCTCCCCCGGTCGGCGACTGCTATTTGGGCAGAAGAAAAGCTGTTTCCCAACCTCTTATCTCTGTAGCTGCGGCGGTTTCCCACAGTGGCTGGCTCCCTGGGGACCGTTAGTGATATGTCTCTAGATATTTTGGTTGTCACACCTGGCCTCAGTGGCACTGCACCTGGGGGGCAGATACCAGAGTTGCTGCCAAACATCCCACAACGGACAAGACTGCCTGTGGCAGCACCAAGTCCTAAATGTCAGCACTGGGAAGCTGGTGGGGGAGGGGTAGGCTAGGAAGACGAGATTTGATTTTTGGCAGACTTTCTCTTTGCTTTGACATTAGATGGGGTGGGGGCAGCATTTACGTTTTTTAATATTAAAGTACAACACTAGAGGGCACTGCCTGCTCAAAAGTTGCAATTTCTGTGCTGGTGGTGGGGTCTTGGCAGAAAAAGTGACTGACAGGAAGAGCTATGAAATAGATGTGAATCCCAACAGTCTTAACAGGTGCTGCATCTGAAGACAGGGAGGGCAGGGCCAGGGTTTGTTAGTTTGTTTTTTCTTTTTCTTTTTCTTCCTATAATGATGTCTTGGGAGCTTTTGCCAGAGGAAGGGGGAAGATCTCGCTGGATTTCACACGCAGAAACACCCACGTCATTGGCACCTCCTCTGAGCAGGTGTGGGAGGCGCTGTTCTGGGGCTATCTGCATCCCTGCGATACTGCGAAGTCACATCTGGAGCAGGAGCCAGGCAGGCAGAGCTCCAGGCTGGTGAATAAGAACCGGCTTATTGCATGTGGCTATTACAGTGGATCCAACTTTGGTGTCCAGCAAGCACAGACTGTCTCACAACCGTCTGTAACTCCAGTTCCAGGGCATCCCGTGCCGTCTTCTGACCTCTGTGGTCTCTTCTAAGCACACACACTCTCACCCATAAAAAAAATAAAATCAATCTAAACCAGCTTCTTGCTTGAAGCCCTTCAGTGTAAGAGGGTGCCCAGCAGCTCCTCTTGAGGTTCTGTCCAACTTTAAAAAAATAAAACAATTGCTTTTCCTTTTACTATCAGGTCCATAACTGAACTGTAAAGATTTTTCTTTTCTCCTTTGAGACAGGATAGGCTTGGATTTTTAAAATGCAAATTAGTCTCTTGGGTTGACAAGGTGGCTCAGCAGGTAAAGATGGCAGCTGATGGACCCGGCCACCTGAGTTCAATCCCAGGACCCACATGATGGATGGAGAGATGGACGGTCCCCCTGCAGGTTGTCCTCTGACCTTCACATGTGCACTGGAGGCACCCACCCCAAACTAATAAGCACAAAAACTCGTTCTTCCTCACATTAACTCTATACGTTTCCTTTTATTTATTATTAAATACTTAAGAAGATGTAGTGCAAGATTCTGAGGACAGATTCCCATAAATTGACATTCACCTTAAAATCTCAGCAATCTGATGGAAGCCCCTCCTCTTCTCACTTCTGTGCCCCTCAGTCCCCCCTTCTCCGGCCGCATGGTGCTCTTCTAGTCACCGGCTGCTGTGGTCCCAGATTGATGTCTTTGGTGTGGAACATTTCCATATGTGTTTTTCTACTTGTAATATGAATGTTAAATATACACAGTGACATATAATTTGTGCATATTTTAAAACCTTACATAAGTGGCCTCATAATTGTTCTGTAATGTTTGTCCCCTTAAACTTTGGCTTGTAAGAGTTACCTGTGTTAATACACATAGCTGTAGTAATTGTCTACCACCATTTTTTGGTATTTGCATATTTGCCTTCGGGTTGACAAGATATGCAAATATGCCCAGGCCTTGGCCCATGGGTCCTTGAAACTATTTTTCGTGAAATGGCTTTTACATTTCTGAATGACTTTAAAAAAACAATATTTTTTTGTGATATAAAACTAATATTGGGGCATGAAATATTGTTCTTAACATTTTGATATAAAAATTTAAATTTCAGTGTACATAAATAAACAAGATGCTGCTGGATGGGTAGTCCCTCGGGTGTTGGGGCCTTGTGGGTAACTGCCACAGAGCAGATGACCATCGGACCCTCAGAGCTCAGGCTTGCTCTCCTGATCTACACATACGAATGGGATTGCTGGATTGCCCATATATATATTTTTTTTACTGTCTTATCAATTGAGTCTGAATTTTAAAACGCAAAATCCTATAATCTACAGCATCAAAGTGTTTTCAAAAACTACTAAACAAATGTAAAAATAATTCTCTGAATCTTAGCTTTCATTAGATTGGAGAGACGAATATTGAGTCTTTGATGAGGCTCCTTCCGCCTCCGGGTGGACATCAGCCGTGCAGCACCAAGAGGTGTGTCAGGATTCTCTGTTTTGGAAAGAACGCCTAGAGTGGGAGAGACAACAGGCAAATAATGGGCTACCATGAATCCTTGTCTTACTTTAAAGGCTGTGCATGGCCGTAATCAGCAGAGGCTGGCTGAGAGCTCAAGGGTAACCTCTGGGCACACTGAGCTCCAGGCTTGATAGCCAGGGCTGCATAGAAACGCATAGACTATGTCGATCACCCTCTATCTTTCTCCTAGAACATGACATGGAGGATGGTATTTTCTAACTTTTCTTTATACAGTGCCTGTCTCTAGCATGTAATGAAAGGTCAAGATGTACTGGTTGAATGATTAGAACATTATCAGGTGTTCTTTAGGTGTTTAGACACTCATTATGGTGAAAGTTTGAAATTCACTGTACTACTTGGATATTGATATAATTTAATAGTAAGCAACACTGTACATAACATACACTGTTTCCATCTAAGCATTTTATACAATGAACAGCCAGTGGCTTTGCTCTCACACTCTGTGATAATGAAACTTTCCTGACTTATCAGGCAGTTGCCAGGCACTGTCCTAACTAAGTGGCCTGTGTAGACTCATTTAATCATGCAACTATCACTGAGGGCAGTACTGGTGTGAGTTCCATTTTCACCAATGCGGAAACTTGTTTAAGTGACTTGCTGTACTGGCTGGTTTTGTGTGTCAACTTGACACAAGCTGGAGTTATCACAGAGAAAGGAGCTTCAGGTGAGGAAATGCCTCCATGAGATCCAGCTGTGGGGCATTTTCTCAATTAGTGATCAAGGGGGGAGGGCCCCATGTGGGTGGTGCCATCCCCTGACTGGTAGTCTTGGGTTCTATAAGAGAGCAGGCTGAGCAAGGCAGAGGAAGCAAGCCAGTAAGGAACATCCCTCCATGGCCTCTGCATCAGCTCCTGCTTCCTGACCTGCTTGAGTTCCAGTCCTGACTTCCTTTGGTGACCAACAGCAATGTGGAAGTGTAAGCTCAATAAACCCTTTCCTCCCCAATCTGCTTCTTGGTTATGGTGTTTGTGCAGGAATAGGAACCCTGACTAAGACACTTGCCAAGGCCACAAGACTAGTCATGGCAGAGCAGAGATTTAAACCCAAACTGTTTGGAAGGAATCTGTTCTCTAAACCTATGAATTCTTCCAGTCTGACCTTTTGTAAATTTACATTTCTAGCCTTGTGGTGCTGATGCATGCATTTAATCCCAGCACGAGGGAAACAGAGGCAAGTGGATCTCTGTGAGTTTGAAGCTACCCTGGTCTATAGAGGCCAGAGCTACACAGAAAAACCGTGTCTTGAAAAATAAAAATTTACCTGCCTCCTCTACATGTGTGTACATGTGTGTGTTCGTGTGTGTGCGCACTCACACACAAACAAGCACATGCCACAGCACATCTATGGAAGCCAAAGGAGTTTGTCTTCTCCTTCCACTGTGATATCAGGCATGGTGAGGGACACCTTTTCCAGGTGTCCTGCTTGCTGGCCCCAGTCTAATGCTGTTTGTGTCAAACATCTCTTTTTTGTGTGGTATTTACTGTGTATGTGTGTGTGCACCAGATGTCAGGTGTCTTCCTCTCCACTTTGGTCTCCACTTTCTTATATTATTGTTGTTATTAATACCATTGCTATTATTTTGTGGTACTGGGGATTGGACTTAGGGCCTCACACATGCAAATGTTCCACTATTGGACTTCCCTGCTCCCGACCCGGTTTTTTGAGACAAGTCTCTTTCTGAACCTGAGGTTGTGCTCTCATTGAGCTGACCAGCCTTTGAGCCCCAGACACCTGCCTGTCTGCTTCTTCCTAGTGCTGGATTACGGCACGCTTCTACACCAGGCTTTTTATTTTGTTTTACTTTTATGTGTAGGGGTGCTTTGCCTGCATGTATGTATGTATGTGTACCCACATACCTGTTTGGTGCCCACAGAGGTCAGAAGACAGCATTGAATGCCCTGGAACTGGAGTTCCAAATGGTTGTGAATCACCATATATGTGTTGGAAATCAAATCTGAATCTTCTGCAAGAGCAACAGGTATTTTTAACTGAGCCATATCTCCAGCTCCGCATACTGGAGAGGCGGGGGCTTCAAACGGTGCTCCACATGTTTGCACTAGGAACACTTTGCTAATTGAGCCCCAGCCCCGTGTAAAAACCATGTGTAAGAAATGTTTTAAAGGGCCGGCAGGCTGGCTCAGCAGGTCAATGTGCTCCTGTCCAGTTCTGTAATCTGAATTTGACCTTCACGACCCTTGTGAAGGTGAGACCTGACTCCTGCACACCTCTAACCCCAGTGCTCGGAGGCAGAGGCAGGTAATCTCTGAATTCAAGGCCAGTCTGGTCCAGAGAAACCCTGTCTCCAAAAACAAAGCAATGCAAGCAAAACAACAACAGCAGCAACAACAACAACAACACCTGATCCACAGTCCTAAAGACAACATTGCTCTCTGTGCTGAGGACAAAACCTGTGGCCTCACAGAGCTGAGGCGAGTGCTTTACCTACTGTGCGGCACCCTCAGGCTAAGACAACCCCTCCTGTGTATCTCCTTCCAATTCTTTCCATATAAAAATATTTGTAATCATGGAATATGTAGTTGTTTATTTTGATTTTTTTTCTCTTAAAACAATGGGCATTTGTTTTCAATGATCACAATTACTTGAAATGTCTACATGGCCGTAATGGTGTGTCATGATTTGTTCAATACTCCCCAACTTTAGACCATCTATTTTCTCATATCTGCCGCTTTGGTACCCAACTTTCTTCAAAAACTATTTCATAGTCAAGATTTTCCTCCTCTGGTTTGGTTCCTGCAAGTGAAGGAACTGCTTGATACTTTTTTTCCTTCAAGACAGGGTTTCTCTGTGTAGTCCTGGCTGTCCTGGAACTCACTCTGTAGACCAGGCTGACCTCAAACTCACAGAGACCCACTTGCCTCTGCCTCCTGAGTGCTGGAGTAAGGGTGGGCACCACCACACCCGAGGATGCTTTTTTTTTTTTAAAGATTGATCTTTATTTACATGTATGTGTCTGTGTGTATATGTGCTGGAAGAGGGTGTTGGGTCTAGAGTTGCAGGCCACTGTGAGGCTCACTGTGGGTGCTGGGAACTAAATTCGAGTCCTCCGCAAAAGTAGTATATGCTCTTAACCACTGAACCATCCTACCCACAATATGGTTCTTAATATGTCTTAGTAAATTGCTTGATAGAAGAAGATTGTACATTATCATTTAAACTCTTACCACAGTGCATGGCAAGACCATTTCCTGGTTGTCCCAATTGGTTAGAATGCTAAATTGGAGGCAAAAGATATTATTGTTTTATGATAAATTATGTGGTTATTATTATTATTAAGGAGGAGCACTTTCCCATTTTTATGATAATCTATTTTATTATTTTTGTATCGCATTTTAGGAATATAGCTTAATTTTTTTTTTCACTAAATCATTTGAATTCATCAAACTATTAGTTCTTTTTTCTTTCTTAAAGGAACAGTGTTAGCCAGAACTGGTATTGTGTGTCTGTGATTCCTGAGGTCATGAGTTCAGATCATCCTCAGCTAAAAAGTAAGTTTGAGCCAGCTTGGGTTACATGAGAGTGACTATCTTAAAAACAACCCCCCACCCCCAATCAAACAAACGTTGGCGTGCTTTTAAAATAACATCCCCTTAGGTGCCTATTTTCAACATTCAAGTCTAATTTTTAAAACTTGTTGTTTGCGGAAAACATTGAGTTTCAGTTCTTCTTAGGCGTGTTGACGTCTTCCGGGGCCCGTTAGAGATGTGTGCTCGCCCAGGGCAAGTTGTTCTTACCAAGCCGTCAAAGGAAGCATGGAGATACATTCTCTGTAAAAACTATGTGGGAAACAAGAAGAAAAAAGCCTCAATAAACAAAAAACAAATTTCGGGAAACTGCTTTTAGAGATAATTGTCAGTCTGGATCATTTAGAGTAGTAATGCCAACAGACTTGGTTAAATGTGAAAAGATTTTTAAAATTACGTTGTTGAGGTGAAATTCACTCAGTAAAAGACTCTTATGTTTAAATTCTGGAAGGGACATTGTTAATTTGTAAGGGTGGGGGGACCACAGGCGCTTCTTATTTGGTTTTGAAGTTTTTGGTGCTCCTAGGACCTGGGGAGCATCCCAGTGCTGAGACCGGGCTTAGCTTTTCCTTTCTCCTCCTAATTAGTGCTGGCTTCTCTGAGGGGCGAGGCTTTCTCCAACAGCCGCAAGCGGGGACCTGGGGCACTTTAGACCTTTTCTTTCCTGCGGTTTTACAGGGCCCCTCGCCGCCGCCTCCGTCTGTCCCCGCGAGCATCCGAGCGCAGAAAGGAAATGCGAAGCGAGACAGCTGTCCGCGAGGCTTCGCCTTCTAAAGAAGTTGACAGACAAATGGCAAAGGGGTCCCTGCTCTTGCCAGCTGAGGGCTTAGCTTCCAGAAAGCGCCCCTCTAGGGGAACAAGCGAGGCAGTGTGGAGCTGCTGAAAGGCCCCATTGAGGCCACAGCCCGAAGCTCTTGTAGCTCATTGTCTGGTATGCGGCGCCCTTCCCAAACTGCTCTCCACAGTTGTGCATCCCCAACAGCCCCCAAATCTCAGAAATCACCCCCCTCCGCCCTCCGTTACACTTGGTGCTTCAAATGAAATTCTCAAAAGGTATTTGCTTTTGTTTGTTTTTGTTTGCCTTGCGCCTTTGGGGGTCAGGCGATAATTCCCACGCTCACTGGACTCCCCGCGTGGAAACTGGGGTCCTGACGGCTGACTGCGCTTGTGAGAACTGATGTCTGGGCCGAGGCATCGAGAAGCGCAGGAGAGGAGGGGAAGGTGATGCTTTAAACCAGTTCTGCTGGTTTCTTGGTTTTCTTGAAGATTCGTCGGGAGAGATTTAAATCTACACCAAAGAGCAGCTTTCCCAAGATTTAAAGTTATTAAATTGGCATCAGTGCAGTTGCTGAGCCATCCGGAAACTGAGAGCACTCTTCCTAGGGAATACAGTCATCTGACAGAGGCTGGGGAAGCAGTTACCTCTCGGGTATTAATAGAGATTTTAGGATGTCTCAGACTTGAGAAACAATGTGGCCTGAGGCCCTGTGCTTTGAGGAGTTCAGAGCCTGGGAACACGCTGTGATTAGCACCGTGCCTTAAGCTAAAGCAGCGGTTTTCAACCTGTGGGGGGTCGCAGGGAAGACAGGTTTTGCAAGACCCCTGCTATAAAGAGCAGGAGTTACTTCTGGTCACTCTGCTGGTCTTAGACCTGGCCCCTTCCCACTTCTGTGTCCTGCATTTTCCTTTCCTTTCCTCACAGGATTTCTGAGAACAAAAATGACACCTAACAAAGGGAAGATGTACTCCTTTTAACCAAAATGATACTCATTCCAAGAGAAGGCTGTGCGCCAGAAAGGCAGGCCTGGGTGGGGGTGGGGTGGGTGGGATGGGGTTTATCTTTGGCCTCCCTGTGCATTTATTTTGGTAATGGCTCTTGGGCTGATGGATGATGATGGTGATGATGATGATGCCCTACTTCCCGCCCCGTCACACACTGCCAGCAAGTCCCATGAAAGAGTGCAGAGGGTGGATGAGACTCCAGGGACTTACAAATCCTCTTAAAGCAGGTGGACTTTAATTCATGGGTTGTAGGGAACATGGGTATTGGATTTAAAAATCACTAACTACCAACCTCATTGTGCTGTGGAAATGGATTTTGGGAGAGGAGAAAAAGAAACAGGAGAATTGGCAGGTCTCAGCAGAAGATGGTTGCAGGTGCTGAGGGGAGACCCGGATGGGGGTGGGGGGTGGGTCATAGCCTGAACTAGAAGCCCTAAGTAGTGACTATGACATTCAAGAAGAGAAACTTAAGACCTTCAAACACCTGTGTGATTCAAGGCATGACTTGTGAACTAGTGTGACTGGAAGCACACCTTTTGTTAGTGTCAAACCCTAACTCCTGAAAATAAGAAACATCTGGAATTAAAAAAAAGAAAAGGTTATTAAGCCATTACAAATGAAGCCAGAAATGGTCATTCTGGGATGGGTTCCCACAACAAGGCTAGGGGGCAGTTGGAAGCCCAAGTATTGTCAAGTGGAAAGTTGAAGAGAAAGAAATATACACTGTTTACATCGAATCCTATTTCTTCTTGGCCAGTACTGAAGATTAAACTCAGTTCTTGTGCATCCTGGGCAAGCAAAATGCCACCTGATGTCCAGCCAGGTCCCCAAACCTTTCTACTTTTGGAGTCAGAACTTTTTTAAATTTTCCAGGTTGGCTTTGGATTTTCCGTCTTCTTGCCTTAATCTCCAGGGTAGCAGGGATTACAGACCTGTGCCACCAAGACCTCCTACTTGCTTTTATCCCCCTGCCTTCTTTTTTGAGGCAGGGTGTCTTGTATCTCAGGCTGGCTTTGAACTCACAGCATAGTTGCAGATGACCTTGAACTTTCTGATCTTCCTGCCTCCATATCCTGAATGCTAGGATTATATGTGTGTCATTTTGCCCGATGCATACAGTGCTAAAGACCTTGTGCATGCTGGACAAGCACTCTGCCTGAGCTGTGCCCCTCGCCCTTGGCATTTTGTTTTGCTTTTTTTTCCAGGACAGGGTCTCTCTCTCTCTCTGTGTAATAGCCTTGGCTATCCTGAAACTCACTCTGTAGACCAGGCTGGCCTCAAATTCAGAGATCCACAGGCCTCTGTCTCCTGAGTGCTGGGATTAAAGGGGTGCTCCACTACCACCCTACTAGATTACTATTTATGTGTTTAAGTTTTTTAAACCAAATACTTAGTGTCCATGAAGGCCAGTAGAGGGCACCAGATCCCCTGGAACTGCAGTTATAGCCAGTTGTGAATCACATGGGTGCTGAGAACTGAACCTGGTCTCTGCAAGACCAACAAGTTCTCCTAACTGCCGACCCGTCTCTCCAGCCCCTTAGCCCCACTTTTGAGACTGACCGAGACTTGGACCAGGAGCTCATGAATTTGCATTGGCTGGCCCGAAAACTCCAGAGATCTGCCTGTGACTGTTTGCCTAGTCCTGAGATTACAGACATGTGCAGGTGAACCTAGAGTTTTACCTGGGTTCTGAGGATCCGAACTTGGATCCACAGGCTTGGATAGAAGGCATTTTACTAACCGAGGCATCTCCTCAGCCCCTTTTCAGTGTTTTTATTTTGAGACATGGTCTCATTACGTTGCCTAGACTGGTCTTGATTTCTTCCTGCCTCAGTCTCCCAAGAAGTTTGTATTGCAGGCTTATCCTTCCAGGCCTGCAATGTTTCTAACTTTTAGCATTTGAAAATATTTTAAAGAGAGAAAAGACACCAATTAAAGAAGGGAGAACTCTAGGCAGTGAGGAGTGTTTCTACTCAGAGCCCCTGGCACTTCCGTGCTGAGGAGCCTCTCTGCACGTGTCCAAGCTACAGTGTGAGCATTTTACGGGTGTGTGTGTGTGTACATGCAAACCCTTGAGTCTATGTGCAGAAGTGAGGTGTGACATAGGAGCTGTGCATTTCTCACAGGGATGGATCGAAGCCACTCCATCGATTGAAGACTGCCTAGGAGAGGAAGCTGTCTTAGATGAGAAGACCACATAGCCCTCAGCAAATGCATTCTTTCTTATGCCTGGACATCACTGTGTTGGATCCAAAGTTGACCTGTTATCTCTGTTTCTGTGGGAACCCTTGCCATAAAAAGAAACATGAAGTATGGGGCTGGAGAAATAGCTCAGCACTGGCTGCTTTTCCAAAGGACCCAGGTTCAAGTCCCAGCACCCACATGGTAGCTCCTGACTGTTTATAATTCCATTTTTAGAGATCTGACCTCCTCACACAGACATACATGAAGCCAGAACACAACATCAATGTAAATAAAACAAAAAAAAATTGAAGTATTTTAAAAACACACATGCATCCAAAATAGACTTACTTAGGGGACAGATGAGAACACAAGTTCTTTGTTTGAGGACATCTCCTTTTAATTTATGTACATCATGTCCTCTCCCTGCTGATGACAGAAGAATTGGTTTTAGATGCAACCAAGCAATTCCCAATTGGCTCAGGTGTTAGAGACTTAATGAGCCAATGGATGGGAAAGGACCTGTTTCATTTTGCTTTTTTGGAAAGCTTTGCCAGAATGGAGCTTAGAAAGACAAGTGCTATCGAACCAAAGAGAGTAGGCAGATGCAAACATATCCTAGTCTTTCCCAGGATGTGGCTTCTGCATCAGCCTTTCGCTGAACATCCCTGAAGAGGGTCATCCTTTACGGAATTCATATCATTATTTCTGTTTTTGGAAAAACTGGTGTGTGTGTGTGTGTGTGTGTGTGTGTGTGTGTGTGTACATGAGCATGTATTTGGAAGCCAGAAATCAGCCTTGGTCACCTCAAAATAGTGCTGTTTTCAGTCACTGTCCACCTTGGCAAATGAGACAGGGAGTTTCATTGACCTACAGCTTGCAGAATGGGCTGAGCCAGGCGGGCCAGGGAGCACCCCGCATCCACCCACTTCATCGGTTTCTGCCTCCCAGTATGCCAAGCATTTAACAACTGACCCGTCTCCTTTACCCCAGATTTCTGTTTATTATACAGCTCTTCATGGTTGGCGAAGAAACCTTAACAACAGCCATATCTAACTGGACCTCCTAGCAAACCTTCCAGAAAGCCCATTCTCATGCAAGACAACAGAGACTGGTATAAGGGACCAAGTCTCAGGGGAGACAAATGCTAAGTAGCAGAGGCCACAGATTCGTCATGTCTAGACCCTAGATGCCCCCACTGGTAAAGTCATGTTCCCAATAACTGGAACCATAGTCATAGGCTGAGGACACATTAAAGTCACATAACCTCTCTCATCCTATGTCTTCGTTCCCAGTAGAGCCTGTGTCATAGGATTGACTGGGGCTGTAGTCACAGCTCAGCTTCAAGAGTGCACATCCAGTGCCCAGCCCCAGAGAAGACCAAAACGCAAAGCCTGGCTTGGTGAATGCACCATTATAAAGCTGAACAAATATAAGCCTGGCCGCTGCGGCTCAGGACCGCACGGCGAGACACACCCTCCCTGCTCTCAGCTTGCTCTAGCTTGGAATTCCAAGTTTGTTCTCCAATCATCGTTCTTTCAGACGCACACCATCTCTGAGAAGTTGACATGTGTCCGTCAGCACAGTACTCGGGAGGCAGAGCAGAGAGGGTCACGAGCCAGGAGCTTAAGACCAGCCTTGGGGTAGGAGCGGATATACAGCATTTGCTGTGTGAGGAGAGGGAACTGGACATGACTAATTCCTTTTTTTTTTTTAAATGAGGAAGTAGATTTAGGAATTGAGAATGGTCTAATGTCAAACAGCCACTAAGAAACAGCCCAGTGGGAGCACAGCCTTCCAGACAGCCGGGGCTTCTGCTAATACACTTGATCACTTTAATGTGCTGTGTGATTCTTCTTTTCAAAGAGTCAGAATGGTTAACTTCTCGCAGGCACTCACTGAGCACATTTCCCGAGCACCCGTCTGAGGTGCTCTCTACCTAGTCAGGAGAAAGGAAATAGACAAACAGTAGGAATGAATGCCTTTCCATTCAGGCCTCAGAGGACATACCCCCTCTGAGGACGTAGTACTGGCGATGGAGCCGGGGCCCTGTGTGTGTTAGACACTGACCTGTGCCCCCTCATACTTCTTAAGTTGATTTTGAGACAGATTATCACTCTGTTGCCCAGGCTGACCTCAAACTTGGGATTCTCCTGCCTTGTTCAGCTTCCTAATTAGCTGGGATTATAAAGTGCATGGCTGGGCTTGGCTTTTAATTAAAAAAAAAAGATTTTATTTATTTTTTTACTTATTTATGTTTGTGTGCTCACAAGTGTGCATGGAAGTGGTGCATGATGGGTATGTGGAGGTCAAAGGACAGTGATCCAAAGGTGGTTCTCTCCTTCCACCATTTTGGTAGCAAGAGCCTCTACCCCTCGAGCCATCTCTCTGGCCCCTAATACCATGCTTTGGTGGCAGCATGACAGCAATGTTTACTCCAAAGTTACTGACCACACTAAGTTCTATAAAAAGTGGGGGAAAGAAGCCACACATGCCTATTCACACACACTTGTGTGTAATCCGCCCCCTCCCAGCGGAGAGCATCCCAGCTCCACATTTTAACAAATAACTTGCATTTTCTTGGCATGTTAATCTGCAGGAAATTGCAGGCTGTCACGTTGTAGTTCCTCCTCAGAGAATGCCACACAGATTACAGTGGCAAGCTATGCTGAATGGCACTGCCCAGCACCCCAATGGCTTTTTCCTTACCAGATACATTTACTAAAGCTTACTTCAGTATCATGTGGGAAGAAAAGAATTCATAGTGACTCACTTAAACAGCTATTCTCCACCCCCAGGCCTGAAACCAGGCTCTGCACATGCTAGCTATAGCTCTTCCACTGAGCTCTAGCCCTAGCCTAACAGTAAACTAAAAGTCAAATTATTTTGCTGTGGTCTTAGCATAGTCCTGGCTTGTCTGCAGTTCACTATGTAGACCAGGTTGGCCCAGAGCTCACAGAGACTGAGTAACATGAAACTTAAAGCAGACTCTAAAAGAGAAACGTGGCAAACCGATCAAAACTTAAGCAGGACATTGCGTAAAGGGCATGAGAGTTAGAATTTTACCCCTTTTGAGATAGCCATTGAGAAGTCTGGCTTTGGTCCCCATCTACCCAGAGCGTATCCTCTAGGAACCAGAACCAGGAGTCAGGCGTCTGGCCTAGAAAACTGAGGTTGACCCTGACATGAAAACTCTCCTAGTATGTGCAAGATTCTGGATTTGATCTCCAGTACTGAAAAAAAGTATATTCTATTTTTAAGTGAGGAAACAAAGAAACAAAAAACCCCAGAATTTATCATCTCAACCGCTTGTGGTTCTATGGTGCCGCTCATATTCATAACTTTGTGCGGCAGAAGCCCAGGACTTCTTCACTCGGCAATAGTGAAATCAGACCCATTAACAAGCAATTCCATGCAACTGCTGTTCTATTTTCTGTTCTCTGAATCCGGCTACTCTAGATACCCCATGGAGGTGGAATCGTGAGTATCTGTCTTTCTGTGACTTGTGTATATCACTTCATGATAGTTCATCCCTGCTGTAGAGCACGGCAGGATTTCTCCCTCAAATGTTCATATCACATTTTGTGTGGGTGTTCATGTATGTGTGGACATACAAGTTCACCCACATGGGTAGAAGCCAGAGGTCAACCATGGGTGTAGTTCCTCACCAGCCTTGTGTTTTAAGACAGGGATCCTCAGCTAGGCTGGCTGGCAGTATCTGCCTTCTTGGGACTGAGATTGCAAGCATAAGACACTAAGCCTGCTTTTTACATGGGTTCTGGGGACTGAACCCAGGTCCCTAGGCTTCTGTGGCAAGTACTTTACCAAATGAGCCATCTCCCAGCCCTGTCATACAGTATTTTACACATCCTCCCATCCCTGATCACTGGAATAACCTCCCTCTTCACCCCACCCCTTCACCCCTCCTTCTTCTTGTTTTTTCGAGACAGGGTTTCTCTATGTCCTGGAACTCTCTCTGTAGACTAGGCTGGCCTCGAACTCACAGAGATCTGCCTATCTCTGTCTCCTGAGTGCTGGGATTAAAGGTGTGTGCCACCACTGCCCAGCTGATTCTTTCTCTTTTAAAAATTATTTATTTGAGTGGGTACCTTGTCTGCATGTTTGTATGTTCATCACTTACACATCTACTCTCTACATCCAGAAGACTGGAGTTTCAGAGAGTCATGAGCTGTCATGTGGGTGCTGGGAATTGAACCCTGGTCCTCCAGAAGAGCAGCCAGTATTCTTAACCATTGAACCAGCCCCTGGCGATTCTCTTTTTAATTTTCAAGGAACTATCACATACTTTTCTTTGTTGTTACCAACAATGCACAAGGGTCCAGTTTCTTGAGAATTTGTGGCTTCTTGGGGGGGGGGTAGCTGTGAGCGGCCTCTGTGAGCCTGCTTGTGCTTGGGTTGATTACACACTCAGCCCTGTGCTCTCATCTGCTTGTCCCTGGGGGTATCATGTGCCATTAGTCAGCCAAACTCTGTCTATGAGTCAAGCCCTTGGCTGGTCCTTTAATTTTTCTGGCTATTAAAATAATTGTGATGTCCTCGCTCGTCTGGTAGCTCCTGGTCCCTAACGGAGCGGGGAGTGGGGAATCAATAGTCTTTGTCAATAATCCTGTTACTACCTCCAGCTCTGGACTCAGATACCACTAGGAGTTTAGTGACGCTGGTGACCCTCACGGGCTGGTGACCCTCACGGGCTGGTGACCCTCACCAGCACGGTTCTTACCGTGGTGGAGCGCATGCTGTGTGTGTCTTCTATGAACCATAATCCATGGTTAGCACCCCCACCTGGCCCCTCAAGACTCTCATGTATCCAGACCAGCCACAAATTCCATAAGTAGCTGAGGATGACCTTGAACTTCTGACCCTCCTACTCCCGCCCTTTGAGTGTTAGGATTACAATACAGGGTTGTACCGCCATGCTGATTTTATGTGGTACTGGAGGTGGAACCCAAGGTCTTATCCATGTTAGGCAAGCATTCTATCAATTAAGGGTTCAGAGGAAACTGGAAGTCAAAAATCTTCAGGGACGGGCTGGAGAAATAGCTCAGCGGTTAAGAGCTCATTGACTGTTTTTCCAGAGGTCCTGAGTTCAATTCCCAGCAACCACATGGTGGCTCACAACCATCTGTAATGGGATCTGATGCCCTCTTTTGGTGTGTTTGAAGACAGCTACAGTGTACTTATATAAATTAAAAAAAAAAAGTTAAAAAAAATCTTCAGGGACCATATGGTGACACATACCTGTGATTCCAGCCATTTAAGGGGTGAAACAGGAAGATCAGATCTGGACAATTTATTGAGACATCTTAAAATGGGAAAATTAATTCTCAGTTACAAATCAGACTCAGTTACCACTCAAGACGACACAGATGGCTTTCCTGGTCCTGTTACAGAAGGGCTACCTCAGATTGGCCCCATCTTATCCCCTGCCAGAATAAGAACTAGGATTAAGTCACAGCATAATTCAGCAGGAAGGTGAGGAGGGACTAGGGACTAGTTAACACACAGCGTGTTCCATCAGGAGCCAGGGAGGTCCCGAAATCATCTAGATTTCTATGATATTGGGCTAGAAGACCACGTGAGGCGGCGCCGTGTTGGGATTCCAGATTCACACATCAGCAAGGATGGCCAGAGGTGGTTTATTATGGTGGGGGCATTATGGAGCATCTAGAATTCTGAAAGGCATGGCCTGCACTAGCAAAATAGAAATGTCTGACCAGCAGCACAGGGAGGGAAGGAGGATTCAAGTCTCCGAGAAGCAGGCTCTGGGAGTGTAGCTCACAGGCTGAGAACTTGCCAAGGATGGGAGGGGCCCTGGACTCAATCCTTAGGACTATAAAATAATGAAATAAAACAAAATTCAGGGGCTTCAACCAACCGAAGCACCATAGGTGCCACTTTCCTGTGGAGTTCCAGTAGAGGCCTGACTGCGCCTGACTGGGCCTGACTGCGCCTGACTGGGCCTGACTGTGTCTGACTGGGCCTGACTGTGTCTGACTGGGCCTGACTGTGTCTGACTGGGCCTGACTGGGCCTGACTGTGTCTGACTGTGTTTGACTGTGCCTGACTGTGCCTTACTGGGCCTGACTGTGCCTGACTGTGCCTGACTGTGTCTGACTGTGCCTGACTGTGCCTGACTATGCCTGACTGTGCCTGACTGTGTCTGACTGGGCCTGACTGTGCCTGACTGTGCCTGACTGGGCCTGACTGTATCTGATTGTGTCTGACTGTGCCTGACTGTGCCTGACTGTGTCTGACTGTGCCTGACTGTGTCTGAGTGGGTCTGACTGTGTCTGACTGTGCCTGACTGTGCCTGACTGTGCCTGATTGTGACTGACTGTGTCTGACTGTGTCTGACTGTGCCTGACTGTGTCTGAGTGGGTCTGACTGTGTTTGACTGTGCCTGACTGTGTCTGACTGTGCCTGACTGTGCCTGACTGTGTCTGACTGTGCTTGACTGTGCCTGACTGTGTCTGACTGTGTCTGACTGTGCCTGACTGTGCCTGACTGTGTCTGACTGTGCCTGACTGTGCCTGACTGTGCCTAACTGTGTCTGACTGTGACTGACTGTGCCTGACTATGCCTGACTGTGTCTGACTGTGCCTGACTGTGCCTGACTGTGTCTGATTGGGCCTGACTGGGACTGACTGCCTGACAGTGTCTGACTGTGTCTGACTGTGCCTGACTGTGTCTGACTGTGCCTGACTGTGCCTGACTGTGTCTGAGTGGGTCTGACTGTGTCTGACTATGCCTGACTGTGTCTGATTGGGCCTGACTGGGACTGACTGCCTGACAGTGTCTGACTGTGTCTGACTGTGCCTGACTGTGTCTGACTGTGCCTGACTGTGCCTGACTGTGCCTGACTGTGCCTGACTATGCCTGACTGTGTCTGACTGTGCCTGACTGTGTCTGAGTGGGTCTGACTGTATTTGACTGTGCCTGACTGTGTCTGACTGTGCCTGACTGTGTCTGACTGTGCCTGACTGTGCCTGAGTGGGTCTGAGTGGGTCTGACTGTGCCTGACTGTGTCTGATTGGGCCTGACTGGGACTGACTGCCTGACAGTGTATGACTGTGTCTGACTGTGCCTGACTGTGTCTGACTGTGCCTGACTGTGCCTGACTGTGCCTGACTATGCCTGACTGTGTCTGACTGTGTCTGAGTGGGTCTGACTGTATTTGACTGTGCCTGACTGTGTCTGACTGTGTCTGACTGTGCCTGACTGTGCCTGAGTGGGTCTGAGTGGGTCTGACTGTGCCTGACTGTGTCTGATTGGGCCTGACTGGGACTGACTGCCTGACAGTGTCTGACTGTGTTTGACTGTGACTGACTGTGTCTGACTGTGCCTGATTGTGCCTTACTGTGTCTGATTGGGCCTGACTGTGCCTGACTGGGTCTGACTGTATCTGACTGTGCCTGACTCTTCCTGACTGTGTCTGACTGTGCCTGACCGTGTCTGACTGTGCCTGACTCTTCCTGACTGTGCCTGACTGGGTCTGACTGTATCTGACTGTGCCTGACTCTTCCTGACTGTGTCTGACTGTGCCTGACTCTTCCTGACTGTGCCTGACTGGGTCTGACTGTGCCTGACTCTTCCTGACTGTGTCTGACTGTGTCTGACTGTGCCTGACTGCGCCAGACTGCGCCTGACTGGGTCTGACTGGGTCTGACTGGATCTGACTGTACCTGACCCTTCCTGACTCTGCCTGACTGGGCCTGATTCTACCTGACTGTGCCTTGACTGGCCTCCTTTGCTTTGAACCCCACCTCCTGCCTCAGTGACAGGTCAGCTCCTCTGAGCTGGTCTTCCATCGTTTCTCTTGGTCACTTCAGAAGACAGGGACTCGGTGAGTCACCACAGAGGCCACTGACGCCCACGCTTTCATTGTTTCTTAGATGCTTTCCTGTCAGGCTCAGACCCTGAGGCTGCTGTACCATCAGCTGCTCCATCGTACTGGTGGGCACTGCTCTGGGTCAGGTGGGCCCTTCCAGCAGCTCGCTCTTCTTAACTACCACTGGGGAATGCTGGGAATGCTTTCTCCACTGTATCTTCCCAGTGCTCTCCGAGTTTTCCTTCAAGTTTGCTCATAAAGTCGAAGGTTGCCTCTGCCATTCTCGCTTGTGGTCTCTTGCCGACATGCAGCAAGACCGCACTGGCGTTTGCAGTCTCCACCCAGAAGACGCCTCCCGTGTATCAGGTCTATTTGCTGTCTGCTAAGTTACCACAGACAACAGTTTTATCTGTCATTCTACCCCTACGTGCCATGGGAACCTCTCTCCAGTCTCCGATGTCTCCTCCCTGCCTGCCCCAGCCTCACTAACTGTCCCCACGGTTCTCACTTGCATCTGCAGCTGGTCACAATGGCAACCACTCCTGTTTTAGGTTTAAATGATGGCGACCTTCTACTTCCCCAAACCAGTTTCTTGTTTTACTGTGCCTTGCGAATTTGGGGCTTTGGGAACAGGCATTGTTAATTCCTCAGATCTTGTCCTGGAACTCACTCTGTAGACCAGAGTGGCCTTGAACTCACAGAGACCTGCCTGCCTCATGTAAAGGTGTGTGCCAGCACGCCAGCTTCCTCCTGGGCCTCGCTGGGCCATCGGTCTCTGGGTTGGCTGTCTTGCTTTGGCTGTCAGGTCTGGATGAAGCTGTGAGAGCTCGGGGTCTCTTCTATAACAGCGTCTCACGTAGGAGGCTGAGGCCTGCTCCCCTGCGGCTGAGTTCTAAGAGGGAGCAGGAAGTGTAAGACCCGTTAGGGCCTACGTAAGGGCTGGAACTTCCACAGATAAACTCACATCAAGCAACAGCCCCGCCTTGAAAATGGGAAGAGCATCAAATCTACCTCGTAAAGGAGCTCAGGGAAGGTCCACCAAGAGCCTTTGGTAAATGGACTGGCAGTTTAAGATTCCCGTTGGTCATCCAGGTAGAGACGCTGATGGGCGCCCGGAGAGGAGGGAGAGCGAGTTCCCCGCCTCCGTATCAGGGCCGTGCAGGCTGCAAGCATGGCTCTGCAGAGTGGTGCCCTTTGCCACCTCAGGGGTGGAAGCCGGGAAGAGACCAAGGCCACTTCGACGTCTGCACATAGGGTCCTCTAGTTCTCTCTGCCTGCTTCCCACCTCCACAGACCCTCAGCCTAGCCCAGGACAGGAGAGCCCTTCCATTGCTGTTTGCCACCTAAAGGATTTGGGGAGGAAAGGGCTTTTGAGACTATTTTTAATTACATCTTCTGGTGTGTCTGTGCATGGATATATGCACATGAGTGCAGGTGCCAATGGAGGCCAGAAGAGGGCGTCGAATCTCCCGGAGCCGTAGTTATAGATGGCTGTGAGCTGCCTGAGTGGGGATCCTGGGAACTGAACTCAGGTCCTCTGCAAGAGCAGTCGGTGTTCTTTACCGCTCTCTCCAGCACTGGGGAGGAAGGACTTTTTGTTCTCCGAGTTTTAATATCTTGAAGAATGAAAAGCAAGAATGAGATTAAGTAGCGTAATTCTGAGAGAAAGGAGTGACTTCTGAGTTCTTCCAAGCCAGCAGGGAGGATGGGGACTGAGGCTGAGGGACCAGTGGTCACCACTGAGGCCATGCAGCAGATTCTGGGGCTACTTTTCTGAGTCCCTCTTCTTCATAAAGGTGCACCAGCCCTTGTGCTGATGGCATAGGGGGAGCTAGGAATCTGTAATCCTCTAGTCCAGGCAAGGCTGCCATCCTCCTGCCTCAGCCTTCTAATGCACCACCATGCATGGCTGGGAACCTAAATGCTCCCCAACCTAAATGTTCTTCTCACACTGGTTAACTCTCCAAAATCCCATTTTTTTTTAACCAGGTCCTACTAATTTTTACATTCTTCTCGTCCTTGCTTCAACCAGGGAGCTTCTGTGTGGTTGGACTGGGGCATACACACGACTTCCTGACCCCAGCCCCTGTTTCCCAAGTGGAACTGGACTGCACTAATTGACCTCGAGGGTCTCAGCTGTGCTAAGCTGGGTGTTTGTTAGATCTCGTTAGGGTTGTAATTAGTGCAGGGAATCTAGGTCACAGGCAACCAGTGATGGTCTCCTGGGGCATGAATAAAGGTGGGAAGGAGCAGACACATTCCTCGGAGTGTTTGTGGGTGGGGTGAACCAGGGACAGGGGACAGTTGGGCTCATGGTATACACAGAGAGACACAGGGTCATGTGCAGAAAAGCACTCAACCCTGTATGCGTGTGTGTGTGTGTGTGTGTGTGTGTGTGTGTGTGTGTGTGTGTTCGCTCCCCGCTTTTACTCGGGTTTCCTTCCAACCTCTCCATATATGGTGTGGCTCTAGAGCAGGCTGGGGATTGGCTGCTGTTGTTGGGAGACTGGGAGGTAGGAGAAGAGCAGAAAAGGAAACCCAGGGTAGGGAGGGAGGCAAGAGAGTGATAGCCAAGCTTCACGGGCTGCAGGAGGTCCGCTAGCCTGTGAGACAGAGAGAGACTTCTAGGGTGGGCTTCACAGGAGGAGTGAGGCACAGCTCCTGTTGGCAGGGGGCTTAGAGCAGTGGGTGGGGATGGAACCTGGGCTATTGCCCTAGGATAACAACCCTAGGCTTACCAGTTTGTTTAGGGCTGGAGCAGGGAGGGAGGGTCAGAGAAACTTGTGCTCTCCCCCTCCCCTGTCTTTTCACCCTAGACAACTTCCAGTCACGCTGTGGAAATCATATGCAAATTAACTCATTAGCTTTCTCGGCCAACACCTCAGCCATCTTCCTAATGGAGGGAGCTATAGACTGTACTTTCACAGGCTCTGCCAAGCCCTCCTGAGCAATTTACGGCAGCGCCGAGGGGCTATCATTGAAATATGAGTTAGGCACCCTCTGCTCAAATTTACCTGCCTCTACACATCAGCCCGGGTTCAACTCCGTGTCCTGGATTCCCCCTCTCCCCATCCTGGGGCCTCCCAGAGGAGTTTCCCTCTCCTGTTCATTTGGGTAAGAAGATAGAGGCAGGCTGTCGGGAGGGAGGGTGGGTAGAAACATCCTGAAAATGTCTGTCAGCACCTTCACAGGAGAAAGCCAACCCCCCCCCCCCGGCCCCCAGTACAGCCGCGGGGCTTAAGAGTGTGGACTAGTAGAGGAAGAGGGCCGGGAGGAAGCCAGACGGCTTGCTGTGATCCTGTCACGGGTGGCTAGGTTCAAAACATTTTTACATGACCAGAAATCTTGCTGGCAGCCGCCCACCACCAGCGTAGAATTTAAGTTGCTTTTCTGGTGTGAAGCACGGCTTTGTGTGAAGCTCCGAAATGGTCGCAGACCAGGAATCACGCTCTTCCCTCTTTGCAGCTGTCTTCAGCACTGCGCTTGGAGGTACCTCGAATGCCCTCCTCAGAAGAGAGGGACGGGCATGGCTTGTGGCCCACTCAAGGATGTGAAGTAGAGCGGCAGCGATCGATCGATCGATCGATCGGCCCTGTGGCCTGTGCCTCATTCAAGCTGTGCTCTGGCCTCCTGAGTTTCCTGTTCACTACTCATTGAGTCAAAGTAGTCCCAGCCGCCTTTGAAGCCACGGTGGACAGACCAGCATAGACCACAGACCGCAGGCTGCGCGTCCCAGTCAACAACTCTAGTTTACTAAGGAGAAAGCAAGACTTTTATCAAGACAGTTTTGCCCAGGGCCTCTTAATCAAAAAGTGAGAGTGGGGACTTGAATTCAGATCCCGGTGGTTTCAAAGCCAGGTTCGTTTATCACTCACAGAGGCGGGTGCTGGGACACCTGCTGGGGAACCGGGCTGCTGGCCGACGGGTCCAGCATCAGCTTTTCTTGGTCTCTAGAGAGTCCTGAGCTCATCTGTCATGTTCCTCCAATGTTTGCCATGCCTGCCCTATGTGTGTGTGTGTGCACGTCCCTTCCCTGGAGATGACTGGCATGTTAGGACACATATGTCATTATTGTTTTGTCTTTTTCTTCATTTTGTGGGGGCGACAAGGAAGAGAAAATGGAAAATGCTGATCAAACGAGAAGATAGGAAGGCAGAAAGCATGTAGTTTTAACCCAACTTTCAGTATCTGTGGCAATGGGTGGTTCTGAAGACCAAGGCTAGAGTTGTGGAAAGTGGAGCTTGTGAGGGGGACAGGAAACCTGGTTCCCTCACTTTGTCACGAGAGTCTGGGGACCCCAGTAAGGTGGTACTTTGTGTACTTTCCATGGTTCAAGTACAGAACTTGTGTCCCCAGGCTAGATCTGGGGAAAACTTTGGTGACAGTGAGAGGAGGGGACTAAGACAAGTGTCCCTCTGCCGGCAGGCTGGAGAGATGGCTCAGTGGTTAGAGAATGTGCTGAGGTCAGATCACTAGTGTGCCTGAAAACTCAGTATCCCTTTCCTCAAGATGCTTTAGTTTGGAGGGACTCCTCCAAATTATTTACAAGGTGGTAATGTCCTAAAAGGCTGGAGACCAGAGGGTTCCCCCCAAGCCCTTAAGTCTCCCCAGCCTGGCCCCTGGAGCCTGTCTATCCTTACCCTTCTCTTTCTATAGGGAAGTTCTGGACCATAGCAGCAAGGGTGAGACTTCAGGAGAATCAAGGACAAAGGACACACCCCTCTATTTTTAACCCCTTGTTTGCCTGATGCAAGAGGCTCTCTGACCCTTTATCTCCCGAATCATTCAGACCTTGCTTTCCTTCCTTCCTATTACCACTAATAAAGTTAATCTTAGAAAATAAACTCAGTCTGCCATGGACGAGCCTGCAAGGAAGCCAGGCAGGCAGCGGTGTGGGGAGAGCTGTTCCGGAACTGTGCTGTGTTGGGAAGGCGGAGGGAGGTGGGCAGGGTAGAAGGAGCCCTTGCTTGGCAGAAAGAGGAAGCTGGCTGCAGGTTAGGTTTCCCCTCCTTCCCACACAGCCTCCATCACAAGCCAGTTTCATTCTTAGTTCAGTCCTTCCACAGGGTCAGCTGCTCCCCAGGTTGTGTGTTACCCCACCCCATCAGAGGACCAAGCTGGCCCCATCTAGTCAAGTTTCTATCTCTGGATCCTTGGTGGGAGGGAAAGGAAGCCCTCGAACAGAAGAAGCAGCTCAGCCTTGCTGGAGAAGGCACAAGGCCTCACATCGCAGGGTAACCACCACGCGCTGGGCCTCAGCCCTAGGGAGTATGAGCTTGGTGGCCCTCTCCCGACTGTACACACACCTTGGTGAGAGGCTGGTGTTTGGCTGGGAGGCTTTAATTCCACATATCTTCCTCAGGGCTCGGGTAAATTTCACTTCTCTTATGGCATGGACAGGTGGCACTGGCCCCTGTGTCCCTAGAACTCAAGTTGCAGAGCTGAAATTTCAGCCTCAGAGTGAGAACCTGGGACATCTGAGGAAACCTTGTTGCCTGCCCATTCTAACCCAGATGCCCGTGTACATCCAGGACGATCCCTACTGTGCCTGGGGGGAGCTGGCCTATGCACAGCGAAAGGCCTGCCTGTCTTAGTCTTTGTACAGGTGAGAGCTCGATACTTGGGCCTCAAAGCTCAATCTGACTAGGGAGTTGACATGGGAAGCCAGTCGGTAGGAAAAGCCACAGCGAGTGAGGCATCAGCAGAAGCAATGAATTTGATTTTTTTTTTTGGATTGAGGTAAATAAAAAAGCTTTATCCTGCAACATTTGGAGTCTGTGCCCCCCAAAATTCCAGACCATGTCCCCCGCTTTCACATGAGGCTCTTCCGGTATTGACTGTGCTGGGAGGCCTGTCTGAGGTGGGAGTCCGGGGTCTGCAGGTCCATCTGCCTGTACAGGTCTCTCAGCTCCCTGACTTCCTGCAGCACCTTCTTGGCCTGGCTCCAGTTGGACGAAGCCTCTCCCAGCAGCCTCTCTGTCTCCAGCAGCAGCTGCTCAGACTCAGAGTCGGGTGGAGACTGGGGGGGGTCCTTGGCCTTCCGCTTGCCATCTCCCAGTCCCTGAACCTCTGCCAGCAACTCCTGAGTCTTCTCCAGTTTCCTTGCTACCAGGTCCTGGATCCGGGACAGCTGTCCCGGCTGGGAGGGGACAGGGGCTAGGCGTTCCTCAGCCTGAAGGTGGAGAGGGCGGGCTGGGGCAGTGTCCCTCCGGGAGAGGATCTCCTCCAGGGAGGCGCACCGGCTCTTCTCTGCACTGGGTAACTTCTTCAGTGCTTGTGGGGTGTAGGGGGCTCCCTTGTCAGGTTTTCCCCAAGGCCGAGAAAGGCTGCCAGCCCGGTGCGAAGAGGGCTGGATCCTGTCTGAGTCCGCTCTCCGTCGACTGCCAGCCAGCTGGGCCACAGACTTATCCAGATCCACCCGAAAGCTCTCAGCACAAGAGGCTGGCTCCTCAGGGGAGGGGTCTTCCTCTTGGATCAGGTCTAATGTTAGCATCCCGTCTGAGGTAGAGGTCGAAGCCTGGGGAAGAGACATGAACGAAGGCAGTGAATGAATAATTCGAGCCGAGGTCCCCTCCCTGAAGGGGACCCCTCCACTCCAACGGAGACCCTCTCCTCTGCTGTTTGATTCCTTTGATGAGGATTTGAACTTCTTTGTTTTGCTTTCCTGTAGCTTACCCTTTCCTGCATCTTGTCTGTTCTCTGCTCCACTACAGGCTCCACAGGGAGTGTTACATCTGTGCAGTAGACTCTTAACCATCATAGGGATGGCCCACGTGCCACAGTAAGATCCACACAGACAGACAGACAGACAGAGGATGCTCCTCTACCTACGTTCTCTCAGCCACACACCTTAACTCTGCTCTGACAGCTGAACTCTGAATCCTTGCCTTGTAGTGGACCTTGTTCTCTTCTTCTTTATATTTATTTTTATTTTATGTGTATTGGTGCTTTGCGTGCAGGTATGTCTGTGTAAGGGTGTCAGATCTTGGAGACAGTTGTGAGCTGCCATGTGGGTGCTAGGAATTGAACTCGGGTCCTCTAGAAGAGCAGCCGCTGCTCCCAACCACTGAGCCATCTCTCCAGCCTGCTGTTCCCTTATTTCTTAAGTATTGTAATGAACAGAAGTGGTAAAGGGAATTCAGCATTTTCTGTGCTGTTGTGACCATTTCCCTAAAGGAACCACTTTCCTAAAGGAATCGCCACTGCCCCTCATTTCAGGCAGCCTCGGAGACCATGGGTCCTCCTCAGGGTCTGCGGACTCCAAGGCCCGTGTTCTTCCTCCTGCATGGACAGCCTCTCCCTAGACTTGGAGCAAGGCTGGATGAGAGAAACCATTACTTCATTTAGAAGAGGGTTAGCTGTGGGGCGCGTAGCACTTACTGTCACCCCTCAGTGTGGCGGGCCACCACACAGCAGTGCATGTCACGCTGAACACAACACTTCTGCTTTTCACTGTCCTAGGGGTATTTCTCATTTCCTCAGAAGTTTTTGAGAACAGAGATGTCTGACTCGTGCTGGGTGCTGAGTCAGTAATTTTGATTTAGAGGAGTCAGGCAGGGATGGAGGGTGGAGAGGTCTCCTGAGCCTTTGAGCCTAGTTTTCGGACTCCTAACCATGCTCCTGTGTGTACACAGTTGAGATGGACCAGCACAGGGCTGGCCCTGGGCAGTTTTACATACCACAGCCATGAGGTGTCCCCGGGTTGGAGGACGGCGGGAGTGTTGGATCTTTGCTCTGTCTCGAGTAGGGTGGGCAAGATAGCTGTCCTCCTCAACGGTGACCTGAAGAGATGCGCTGTGAGTCACAGGGTTCCTTTAGGACTCTGTCCCAACTGAGTGACCCCTAACCTGCCTGGACTGGGAAACAGGCCATCCCTCCTCCTGCTTCTGAGCAGGGTACAGGTAGAAGGCTGCACTGACACAGTTGACCCAAGACTAGATTAAGCATTGTGAAGTGTGTGTGGGTTCGAATCAGCAGAGAAAACGGGGGTGGGGGTGCGGGGGACGATATAACAGGGCCTTTAAAGAAGCTGAGAAAGGTCAGGACTTAGTGGCACACTCCTATAGTCCTAACACTTGGGAGGCAGAGGCTGGTGGATCTCTGAGTTCAAGGCCAGCCTGGTCTACAGAGGGAGTTCCAGGCCAGCCAGGGCTACACAGAGAAACCCTGTCTCAAAAAACCAAAACAAACAAAAAAGCCAAGAAAGCAGAGTTGGGGGAATCTAAAGGGGCCCCACAAAACACCCCTTCTCATCTAGTGAGCCACGGCTGCTTTCCGCCCTAGCACCCATCCCCGTTCCCACAGCAAGCCCCTGACCTCATCCAAGATACGGTTTTTAGCTCTGGTAATGGCAGAACTCAGGGCGTTGATCCATGACTCCTTTTCTTCAGGACTCACCGCCAGGAAGATGAGGTTGGGTGCCTGTGAGGAGGAGAACGATCTTTTCTTAGCTAGGGCTTTACAAATAAATTATAACCTCCCCTCCCCCCAAAGAAATAATCCTCTCACCCCCTCACACCCCGCTCCTGGCAGGAGAGACCCTGCTTCTGGGATCATCATCGAAGACTGAAGGAACCCAGAGTCTGTTCCTGCAGAATGCACAGGCTGTTTTAGAAAAGATGGAGGGGGGCTAAGAAGATGACACTGGGGACAACTTGGTGTGACTGTGCTTAGGTAGTAATGACCTTTAAATGTCTGAGGACACAGGGTGTGACAAGCATGGCTTCCCTGGTTTCCCTTGAACTTCAGACACCCATCAGGGAAGAAGCACCAATGTTGCTCCCAAGAGAATACGTACCTATGCACAGTAGGGTGTGTGTGTGTGTATAAGTGGGGGGTGGGGGTGGGGAGGGAGTGAGGGAGGGAGAGGGAGAGAGAGAGAGAGAGAGAGAGAGAGGTTATAGGCTGGCTTGCCCAGAGGAAAGGAAATGGTCAGAATATTTTTGTTAAATAATAAAAGCCAGAGGGAGAATAATTCTGGGCCCCGCAGCCAGGGCCACAGTGAGCGAGCGAGGGCGAGCCTACCGTGGTGCCCGGCTGTCTGCACCGGGCCAGGGTGAACTTGCTGTGATTTTTCTTGCTCCTGCTCTTGGATTTCCGGAGCTCTTCGCACTTCTCATAGTCGCTCAGGTCAAACACCTCCTGACTATTTTTCTCATCTTTTACCTACGGGAGGTTGGGGTGTCATAAGGATAAAATTACTCTGTCTCTCCTCCAGAGGAAAGGCGAGGCTGAGAGCAGGAAGCCACCTAAGGTGTGTACCTGGGGGATGGGCCTGGGACCTGAGACCTTGTATGGGGTTCTGAACCCGCTCCCTTCAAGCTACCATCCCAGTGCCTCCCTCTACCCATCACCCTCGGTCTCTGAAGGACGCAGCTCCCAAGTCCTTAAAGGGGCATGTCCTTAAAGGGATGTGGTGAATGGGCTGCTCTGATCATTCCAAGTAAGGAAGACGACAGTGACCACGAACAGTCAGGGGAAGGGGAAAGGCAGCCAACATCTGGAAGGGACGAAGGGAAGGGCTGCCTCCGCCTCAGGGAATAACTGTGGTTCACAGAGCGCTCCTTCCCACCTGCCCTCTCTGCTAACGTGGGGCGTTACAGGAGACTTCCTGGTCAGCAGGCTATTCCCCCTCTTCCACTTGGTTGGGAATATCCCAGCAATGAGCTGGTCATGTTTCCCTGGGAAAAAGTTGAAGCCAAGCGACCGTGTATAAGAAGGCCGTGTCTCCCCTGGCAGGCATCTAGCAGCCTGTAGCCGATCTGCCCATCCTTCTGAATTGCTGAGCCCATGTGCAGGGGGGGTGGGGGTGGGTGGGAGGGGAATCCATCTATTGCCGTTTGTCTGGCAAGGTTTGGCTCTTCAGGGTCCTCCCCTTTCTAGGGCTCCCTGATTTTTGGCTGGGAAGAGGGCCTTAAGCATTCCGGTGGACCTGGGACATGAATCATGCCAGAACGATTCACAGCAACACAGGCTGGAATGTGGGGTGATGCGGCAACCTCCTCTCCCGTGCCTTCCCCAGAGAGACTGTCAGCAGAGGCCAGAAAGCTCAGAGAGGAAAGGGCTGGGTGTGTGCAGCCAGGGGAAGAGACTCACTTGTTCTGCTTCCCCAGGGAAAGGGAAGGGAAGGGAGCTCTCCTGGCGTGGACAAGGCTGATAAGGCACTCTGGGAGTGGGACACGCTGACAGAGGTCAGGAAGGGCAAGGGTGGGAGGCTGGGCGAGGTAGGCAGCAGGATAAGTAGATGCCAGTGCCCAGAAAAGACAGATACCCTGGCACCTTGCTCTCTATTGTATTCTGTCCCCTCCTCACATGGAACTCCCAAAGTCTCATTTATGACTACATCTTCCAAATTAACCCTTCCGTCTCACAGCCCACAGACCTACTTAGCATTGCTTTTAATCTAACTTCCTCTACCGGAAAGTCTCGCTAACGTACAGATCTGTTCCTACCTCTGGTCCTTGATCGGGTCAGTGAAAGGATGCCCTTGGAGAGTTAGGAATGGCCCACAACACCCACGGAAGGGCTTCTCTAGAGGAAGAAGTTGTGGGAGACCTTGCTTTCCCAAGAAAGGAGGATTGAACCGGAGTACTTAGCAATGTTTCCTTTCTTTTTGTTTTTGCATCAGCATGTAAATTGCAAACACACTATGCTTTTGGGTTTTACATCTTCAGTCTCATGCTTTGCTGCTGCTTTTGTTTACAGGCTGAATAAACAGTGTCTGTTGGCAGCTTTGCCCTTAGCCCAGGCCCACTGGACCATGGAATTGGTTCTGAAGAAGGGTTAGTTTAAGGTGCTATTTCCTCTTTTCCACGGCCCTACCCAGCAGGGGGGCATCTGGCCCCAGGTCTAGTCAGATGCTCCTGAGTCAGAGGACAGCGGACACTCTAGGCTGAGGTCATCCTATCCTCTCTCTGCTCTGCATCCCTCCCTCACACGCGGGTTTATTAACAAAGTAACCATGTACGCTAGTTCCCAGGTTCCGCCTTTTGGACAAATATAAGAAGGGAAAAAAAGGTCTTGTTTTGTTTCTGTAGCCCTTCACTGTCCTCTGGTTTCCCCCTCGGACATGTAGGAAGCCCTTCCTGATTGCTAACTACATTTCCTGGCATTATGAAGTTCGGGGAAGACAGGAGATACACTGTGACACTTCGCTGCTGCTTTTAAAATAAACACAACAAAAGTAGAAAGCAAGAGAATCTTTGGGGGAGCTCTGTAGGATTTGAGAGCGGGTAGCAGTGACCCTCGAGAGCAAACTCGGCCAAGTCTTCCTTAGCTTGCTCCCAAGCCTCTCCAACCGTTAGGCCCCTTCAAGAGGGACCTGGAGGCTCAACACTGTTTAGTTCTCTCTGCTTATCACAGCAGACTGCTTTCAGATGAGTACCTCTCTCGGGCTGCAAGTGCATCTGCTTCAACACCATAAAAGGCTTTATTTGCCCAAAAACAAGGGCAGAAAACAAGTGTCTAGTGACAAAAGCAGAACAGGTTAGAGCTAAGGGAGAACTTCCCACTTGGTCAGTTTTGGGTGACAGCACGCAGGCAAGGGAGGAAGGGCATCTGAAAGGGACATGAGGAGCCCACCGTGATCAGACAGCCACAGGGAAGCAAGTTCAGCTTTCTTAGCGTTCTTGTTATTGAGTCAAGAGTTGGGGCGCCACGAGGTGGGTAAGGATTCCACGACCTGGCTTTACATTCTGACCCCATGTGGGCTACGGTTTCCTATAAAACTACAAAGCCAAAGCCACGGAGACACACACAGGCGCTCACAGTCCTAACTCCATTCCCCCTGTCTACAAATAAAGATGGGCAGACCATGAGTTCCTTGATTTTTCTTTTTACCCTTTAAGTGGAGTGGAAGGTGAGGAACAAGCCTGCCTGGCTCAGGATGCTAGCTCCTACAAAAGTCCAGCGGCATTCACAGCTGCTCCACCCCTGGTCCCAGAGACTGCCTGTCCAAGTTGTGTTTTCTATGATTTAGGGAGACTGTGCTACTCAGGGGACCTACATATGCCCCCCAACCCCTGGCAGGAACGGAAAGGGTGGTGGGCTGGGGTGGGGAAGACAGGAAGGGTCGAGGGATACGAATACTAGTGTGTTTCAACAGCAAATTAAACAAAAAACAAAAACAAACCCCACAAAAACCCCCAACCATATTTTAGGGGGCCAGAATAGAGCGAGTGGCGGCGGACATTAGAACTTCTGAGAAAGGTGTCCGCAAAGGCACATCAAATAAGTAAACTCCTAAATCCCACTCAGGTTCTCTCACTCGGGGGTGACTTTTCTCTGCAGACACAGGACTTTTGCGACCCCTGAACTTGCAGAGATGGAGGCGGGGCAAGCCGGAGAACTAGCCGTGGCGGGGACGGGGTCCCGACGGCTCGGGCAAGGGCGCCTACCTCCTTCTCGGAGACGTAGAGCTGGTCGCCTTTCAGCACCACATAGCGGTTTTTCCAAATCTCCCTGAAAATCCCTTTCCCGCAGAATTTCCGGACCCAGCCGACCTTCTCGGGCGCCGCAGACTGATGGTTTCCATCCGGAGGCCCCTGCCCGGGGCGAGACCAGGAGCGGCGGCTCAGACGGGTCTCCGCGCCCTCCCCGCCCCCCCGCCGGCCCGGCCCCATTGTCCGCGCGCCGCGCACTCACCCGCTTGCCGGAGCCGCTCTTCTTCATGGCGGGATCGGGCGGCCGCGCCCGCTGCTCGCTCGGCGGCTCGCGCTAGCCGCAGGCCGGGCCCCCGCCGCCCCCGCCGCCCCCGCCGCCCATGCCCGCCCCCGCCGCACGGGCCCCGGCCACCGCCGCTGACGTCGCGGGCTCCGAGTGAAGGGCGGACCGCGGCGCCGCCGCCGTGCGCTCCCCGCCCCCCGCCTTTGTTTCCGACCCGGCGCCCGGCGGAGGCGCGAGCGGATAACCGGGAGGCGCGGCGGTGGGGGCGGGTCCGAGGCGTGGCAAGCGGGATGGAGTGCAGGCGCCGTGAGAGAGCGGCCGCCTGGGACCCGCAGACTCCGGCTGGCGGAGCCCCGGGAGTCTGCACTCTCGACCCACTCCCGGGCGGACGTGAGCGCCCCGCGAGGCCTGCGGTAAACACGCGTGCAGCGGCGGGGAGGCCCGGAGGACGCCCGGACCGCGCGCCCTTCTGAGTTCTGTGTTTCTGATGGGGTTTGGAGGGAGTCCAAGTTTGAGCCCGGCTTTCCTCACCATTCCTGGGTCTCCGGTCACCTACCTGTTAAAAGGAGGATCAGCTGACCCATGAAAGCCATGAGGACCCAAGTGTTGTCTTTTAGGTTCAATCACTACCAGCCAGTAAGCTAATAAACCTATTACCTGGTGTATGGTAAACACAACCACCACGAAGTGAGTAAGCTCCCTGGCACAGAGCAGGGGAAATAATCTTTTTCCAGAGACATCCAAGATGAAGTATTGGTAAGTTTGTGGTTTGAGGCATGGAGGATGTTTGGGCTTTTTGGGGGGAGAATTTATCAAGAAATACACCCCTTCTCAGACCCACCTTGCTTCCCAGTCCTGTAATCTCACTAGCCATATAATTGATTTCTATTTCAGGTGGATACAGAACTTTATGCTTTCAAAATGCTCTTATTTTGGCACTTAAACATGTTGAGTACCATTTTGTAAGGCGTATAAGAATGAGGATATTATCCCTTGGGAAAAGATCAATCCAGCATCGCGAACGGCTTGACATGCTCAAACTGACACACTACTGTTCCACGAGTTAGCACAGAGTTTTTCTAACCCCAGTCCACCTTTTAGACTTTGTACACACACGGCACACTTTCCAGATTATCCCCTCCCCATCTCAGTTTGGTACTGGCCTGTTTAAAAGGCAAAGAAATGAGTGAGAATGGCTTGGTGCGGGGCACATGTACTAGCATGAGGACATAGCGATGGAATTAGCCTACCTGAGCTTTTGGGAACTTGTTGGCTGGGCAGGTAAGAATACTTTGGATTATTTTGTCTTTATTTTTTACGACAAGGTCCTACACATCCTACACTGCTTTCAGACTTGCTACATAGCCAAGGCTGGTCTTGATCTGCCAATCCTCCTGTCTCCACCTGATTTACCAAGTTTAAGTAGGGCTTGAGGGCGTGGCTCCGTGGTAGAGCTCTTTGCCTAGCGTTCAGCAGGGCCTTTAGCTTAATCACCAGCACTCCAAGGAGGACATAGAAAGATAGATTTGGCTCAAGGCAGAAGGAACTCACGACTTCGCCTCATCCCCCTCTTCTCAGGAGCTTTCGCTTAGTCAACAGATACTAGAGCCCTCCAGTGTGCAAGACCTGGGCTCTCTGCACAGCACCAGACAGCAGCTAGTGCTTTGTGAAACATCAGGCGGAGGGACTCGTAAAAAATAACCAAAGTAATTTTCAGATTCTGGAGCAGATGTATGTGGGCTGCAGAGCCTTCTCTGCGTGTCTGTGTCTTGAGACGTTACATAAATCTCTGGCTGGTCCCCACCACTCCCCGCCCCTCTTTCCCAGTAACCTGAAATATTAATGTTATAGTCCTGCCTTTCCCTCACCTTTGCTTCACCGCCTTGACACTGCATGTTCCTATAAGCCAGCTGGTTTGCTTTAAAGCTGGCTTTTCTCACCGACTGAACCTCCTGGCACCTGCATTTGGATCTAAGTGGGACTGTTTTTAGAGACCAGTGCTTAAGTGAGAAATTGGAATAGCACTTCTGGTTTCCTTTACACATTGTTATAGCACTCAGTAAGCACCTCTCATTCCCCACTTTCTCTCTCTCTCTCTCTCTCTCACACACACACACACCTGTAGGAGCATCACCAATGGCTGCACTCAGCAGTTAAGAGGATAAGCACAAACTCTCAGAGGCAACATCTTGTGAATTGCTGTTTGTAAGTTTACTGGGCAGAAATATCTGAGCTGACATTTAAAAACAAATATCCTTGACTTTAAAAGCCTATTTTAAAAATAGGATTGGTGTTTTGACCAGGGCATTATAACCTATGGGAGAGAGGAAGAGTTATTAAAAACATAACTCCTTAACTAAAATGTTTTTAAATAAAATGAGATCAGTAATACTAGAATTAGCTCTGTAAATACTGTACTGGATCATTGTATTTGGTCCTTACTGTCATGAGGACGGCGCTGATTATCTTCACTTTATGAGGAGGAGACTGAGTCAGCCACAAAAGACCAATATGTCCAGTATTGGTTATAAATTTGACAGATTTGAATGTTCTAGGGAATACTTATCAACATATAAGTTAAGGGGCTGGAGTTCAGCAGTTAAGTGTGCCTGCCGCTCTTGCAGAGGACCTGAGTTCAGTTGCTAGCACCCACACTGGACAGGCTCTAACTCCAGCTCCCGATTGCCCTTTTCTGGTTTCCAGGGCATTCCCACCTTCAGGTGCACACACATGTGCATGAACATGAACATGAACATGATTACCTGAGGACACTGATTTCCTGCCTTCAGGAGAGGCAAAACAGACCAGAGCTTTCATCAGCTCGTATAAACACGCCCTGGACACAGGCTGTGCCTTCATTGTTTGTCTAACACCATCTTGAGTCTCACCTTATGAATCCCATGAATGAGCCTCAAAGAAATCAAACAACATCACTTACATCTCTGCAGATGGATTCCTATTGTAACTCCACATAGGTTCTCAATGCCGCAGCAAATGGCTCTCCAAAGAAATGAGCATGAGGGATGAGGTAAGGGACAGAGGAAAGAGCAGACACAACATGGGTCTAGAAAAGTCAGGGCCAGATGGGCTGTCTACACTCTGATGGACACCTGGAGCCTCTGTGCACTTACATACAGTCCAGGGGAGAGGGTAGCTGGTCTCGGTAGGCGGTGTCTGTCTGTAGGGGGCAGTCTCAGGCTGGTTTCAGTAGTGGTATTTGTAGGGGGTTAGTCTCGGGAGGCTGTAGTCATCCTGGAGGAAGAAGCTGTACTTGCTAGTTTTTATATGTAGTGGTCAACCTTTCTAGAACACTGTACTTAGAAGAAGATTTGCCTTTCTGAACCTGATCTGGGGGAAAGGCTTTGCCAACTTCGCAAAGGTCTGATTCCATGGTCCTTAACATGGCTGGCTCATGTTAGAACTTCACTTGCTCAGGCTATCAAGAGAAGACAGGACAGAAGTGATGGTTCTGTGTGTATCACATGGCTTTCTGAATCCCTCTTACCTCTGACAACACATTTCTCATGTACCATCTCAACAAAGCCCATCCAACACGGAAGCCACTGTGCGGTCAAATACACAAAGAACATATTTATTTGATACAGAATCACAAGTGGGTGGGGTGGGCTCGTCATTGGCAGTCGGGGGGGGGGGTCTGTTCCAGCAGTTCAGGAATCAGGGTTACCTGGAGCGAGTCAGAACAAACACAAGGGCCATCCCGAAGCCCCTGGTCAGCCGGGGAGGCCGAGGCAGGTCAGAGGTTGCCGCTGTCCACTGCCATCTCATCTTCTGCTTGCTGACCTTGCGGTGGCCTGTGAACTGTCCCTGCTGCGGCTGTGCAGCCCAGAAGCCAGGACTTCCTCTAGGAAACTGACAGAGAAATTCCAGGTTATCTGGCAGAAAAGCAAAAGCCTCACCAAACAGCACTGCCCTCACGGCACTGAACTGAGTAAGAAACATGAACAAAGCTGGAGGAGTTCTGGTTGATACTGTGCCGAGTCCGACTCCGCCGGATAGAACATCCAGCCCAGGAGGACAGCGCCTTTGTGCACATTACTGTGTTTTCCTTTTCTTGGACAGGATTTTGTGACATCGCTCTAGCCAGCCTGGAGCACATTGTGTAATGCAGGCTGGCTTCACACAGCCTTTTCTCTCAGCCTCCTCAGTGCCAAGATGGTAAGTGTAGCTGCTGTGCTAAGCAATGTGCCATAGTGTTTGAGTAGAGGTCAGAGGCTCAACTCAGGTCCTCAATCTTGGCAGCAAGTGTCCCTACCCACTGAAACTTTTAAAAGGA
Source organism: Tokudaia tokunoshimensis (assembly GCA_036184795.1). Classification (NCBI taxonomy): domain Eukaryota; kingdom Metazoa; phylum Chordata; class Mammalia; order Rodentia; family Muridae; genus Tokudaia; species Tokudaia tokunoshimensis. The sequence goes on along the minus strand of BTHU01000003.1, from coordinate 64,488,876 downwards.
AACTATGGGACTCCAGATCTTTTAAGGGCAAGGTTTTATGTATTACCTTAGGACAGTGGTTCTCAACCTTTCTAAGGCTGTGACCCTTTAATACAGTTTCTCATGTGGTGACCTTCGACTATAACATTATTTTGTTGTTACTTCATAAGTAATTTTGCTACTGTCATGGATCATAATGTACATATCTGGCATATAGGTTATCTGATATGCACATGTCCCACAGATCTTATCCTATTGGATATTCCCTCCTCTTTAAAACCTTTCTAGAAAGCCTTTGTGTGTGTCTGATGTGTGTCACAGCATGCATGTAGACGGCAGAGGGCAACCTGAGGAGTTGGCTGGTTCTTACCTTTCACCGAGACAGGGTCTGCTTAAGCCGAGTAAGTTTACTCAGTAAGTTTTCTCTGGGGCTTACCAAAGCCACCGGAACACATAGGCTGGAGACAGGAATTAGTTAAAGTAGCTGCCCGTTGGTGAGAGGGTTGTTTTGATGGTGTTTGTAAGTATCCTTGCTCTACTGTGAGGGAAGGATGGAAAGTACCTCACCCTGCTTTATAGGTCGAAGCTGGAGCTTGGAGGACTTAAATTCTAAACTCCATTAGAGACAAAAAATGAAGGGGATGGGTAGAGGCCACGGTCATTGCCTTCTACTGAAACCTAGGTGCCTCCGTGTGGCCTCCTTTCAACCATCCGACTGGCAGTGCCAAGTGGATGAATCAGGGTCAGGAGAATGCAGCATTGCCTTCTGGGAAGGAAGCAGTCCCCAGCAGGTGGTTCCAGTAAGAAGGAAGCTGCCAGGCACCCTATTGGAGCTTGTCAGGTGATCTTTGCTCATTTTCAACTCTAGTACGAAGGGAAAAGAACTTGCTAAAATTATACAGAATGTTCCTCCCATGTAGATCAGTAACACCACACATTCCTGACTGCAAAGAGAAAACACGGTATTTGCCAAACCTAATTTTGTTTCCCCGGGCTATTGTGACTTTTCAAATATCTATTTAGGGACTTTGATGACTCACTGCTCAGAGTGCTTAAAAATTATGGGCAATGAACATATTGGTAGCTGCACCCTAAATTTAGACTGTGTTTAAAAACAATGAGACAAAAAGAATGGCTTGTCTAGATTTCTAAAAAATCAATCTCACCTAAAAACAAACTAAAAAATCTCTTGTAGACCTAGGATCCAATTCAGTTCAGTTAAATTCAATTTAACAAACATTTACTGTGTGTGCCTGGACCACTCTGAGCTTCATGTGCTCAGGGCACAGCTAGGAGTCCTACCTTAAGAGAGAGCCAGATGCACAGCACATCTGGGCAGGGGCGTGGCACAGACAGCACTAGGACTGGAGCGTGCGGCCACCAGGGTGCTGCCCAGCTCTACAGATGGATGGACTAAGAGGGCTTCACTCTTAACTCGGAAAAGCAAACCTTGAAAACTCTTGAGTCCTACACAGAAAAGCAGGTGCTGGGCTAGAGAGGTGACTCAGTGGTTAGGAGCACTTCCACAAGACCTGGGCTCAGTTCTCAAACATTTGTAACTCCAAGTCCAGGGCATCTGATGGCCTCTGTAGGCATCACGGATACATATGGTACGCATGCACACATGGAGGCAAGCACTCATAAAATAAAAGAATTCTTTTTAAAATGCTTGTATCATCTTTATTTTTTAGTCTCTGGTGATAGGCAACCTTCACAGCATTAATGTTGTGTTAATTATTAAGGTAACTGCTTTGAAGAACTGTTCCTAGACAATGCTTCCACAATGCTGCATATATATGTCCATATCTAAATAATCATCATTGTCCTTTTCACTACAGTCCACAGGCAGACATTACACGTGAGGGAGGATGGAAGGAGGGAGGACGATTTGTCAGGGACTGACTAAGGTATGCATGCACTGACTGGCTGGTGGGGTGGCTTTGTGGGAGAAGTGTGTGATGCCAAGCCTGATGTCCCAAGTCTGAGCTTTGGGTGCCCGTGGTGGAAAGGGAGAACTGGTGCCCACAGTTGTCATCTAATGTCCATATGTGTCCATGGTGTGCACATCCCTTCCAGATATACACTAAGTACATGCAATGGAAAATGGATTATGTAGTTTTTATGTCTTTATGTACCATGTAAGAAGAAAGAGCCTTAAGCCAAGTGTTGCACACACTGAATTCCAGCACTTGGGAATTCTCTATTTTCCTGGAAGCCTTTGTACTTTCTTACTCCCAAGTTCATTTTATTTTATTAATTTAATTTTTTGTATCTCTCCCAAATTATATGAAAATAGATACTCCAAAAGACATGTTATATTTATTTTGTATTCTTGCATGTTCCTAGGATTATAATAATCATATTCTAATTTGAGAGATACCAGTTTCTTTAGTTCCCTGGGTGGAGCCTGGAATCACTGAAGAAAGGTACATCCTCTCCTTTTTCTCTCCTGCCTCAAGTGCTAGCATACAGTCACTGTAAGCATCTTTCATGCTCTCAAACAATAGAATCATATTATGCCAATACTCTTGGCTCATATTTCTTTTTCTCCTTGAAAGAAACAATAGCAAAATAGGTTTAAAAAAAAAAAAACAACAAACCTTTCCAGGTTTCAATAGTTGGGTGATCCAGAAATGAAGTGTTTTGTCCACAGAAGGAAATGTTACACAGCACTGAAAACTGAGTGAACAAGGTCACAAGCAATAATATGGATACATTGTAGAGGAAAGTATAATACCTCTTTTGTCGTGATTCAAATGGAGCAAAACTAAGCATGTTATTTAGAAATCCATGCCCCACTGATAGAGATGCACATCTCTGTATCAAAGCAAGGGAAGATGGGGCTGCAGAGAGAAGCGCATGGGTGCCGGGCAGCACTGCATCCTCGAGTTAGGAGAACAGTTCACGCGGTCACTGCAGCGTGCTTTCTATGGTACATGTTACATCTCTTTTTCTAAATATCAAGTGATAAACCCAAAATCTGAGTGGTTTCACTGAACAGTTCCTCAGCATCTTTAACATGCTACGGTGACATGTGACTTTCCAAGAGAGCATGTAGTCCTTTACCACTTTGTTGTCCGCACACTCTTTTTAAAATGCATCTATCTGTGTCTCCTCAGACACACTTCCTGCAGGACACACTGTAAAACACTGAGTTAACTAGAAAACATTGCCTTAATAACCACCCACCCTCCTGAGGTTCCTTATACCTTCCTAGGAATGCTACAACCGTCTGTGACAAACAAAGCAACTCCTTCATTCCTGTCCTTTATTGACACCCAACTTAGGAGAAAAAGAAAAACAAAGCAAAGGAAAACAAGCAGGAGCTCTGGGCCGATCTCCCCTCTCACTGAGAAGGGGCCGGTCAGACGCAGACACTGGTGTCTTTGCTGGAGTGTAGAGGAAGGAAGGAGAAAGGCTGCGAGGGAAATGAGGCCAGGGGAAAGAACTGCTTGTGTCTCCGTCATGCAGGTCCAAGAGGGAACCAGTGATGGTAAGACAGACCCACGGATATGCTTCTTCACCCCTACAGACAGCCAATGCCACAGCAGTTTGTCAGAGTAACCATAAGAACAGAATGAAAATCCTAGCACTCAGGAGGTGGAGGCAGGAAGACAAGTTCAAGGCCTTGTCTACACACTGAGTTTAGGGCCAGCCAAGGCTATATAGGACCCTGTCTTGAAAAAAAAAATTGTGCTGAAGAGATGGCTCAGGGGTTAAGAGCACTGACTGCTCTTCTGGAGGTCCTGCGTTCAAATCCCAGCAACCACATGGTGGCTCACAACCATCCATAGCGAAATCTGACGCCCTCTTCTGGGGTGTCTGAAGACAGTTACAATGTACTTAGATACAACAATAAATAAATCTTTAAGCCGGAGCGAGCAGAGGTCCTGAATTCAAATTCCCAGCAACCACATGATGGCTCACAACCATCTGTACAGCTACAGTGTACTCATATGCATAAAATAAATAAATCTTTAAAAAATGTGAACAAATGCTCCCACACATGTGTAAGTATCCACGGAGTTTAAAAAAAGAAAAAAAATTAAAAACAACACAACCCTCTCTGGCTGGAGATTTAGCATTTAGACAATGTTTATACCCTTATATACAGCCATTTCTTCACATTGCTGCGAGCCCAAAGGTTTGAGCTTGAACACCACCTCTGTACTTCCCAGATGTGATCCAAGCAAATCATTTAATGTTCCCTGGTTTTCATCTGGAAGTTGGGATCACAAGGACCTTACTTCCTGGATTAGGAAAGTTAAACGAGATCCTATCTGCAGTGAAGAGCGCTTCCGGGTGTGTGGTTCCTGCTCAATTACTATCCCGTGTGGGTAGTGCATAAGGACACAGAGAGATAGTTCCAAGGATGAACAAAGACTATCAGCCAGGGACTGAGGATGTTAGCAAGGTACTTTCTTAGCATGCATGGAGCCCTGGGTTCAGTCCCCAGCACCGCATATAGCAGGTATGGTAGCACATACATGCCATCTGAGAGCTCAGGAAGTGGAAACAGGATTACTTCAAGACCATGCTCAAGTATATAGCAATTTGGATGTCAGCTTGGGCTACATGAGATCCAGCATCCACAAAAAAAAAAAAAAAAAAAAAAAAAGCCCAGCCGCAGTGACAGTCTCTAGTCCCAGCAGTCCCTAATCAGAGAGTTCAAGGCTAGCCTGATCTACAGAGCTATACAGTGAAACCCTGTCTCAAAATAGTATTTCAATAGTCACATATATGTGTGTGTGTGTGTGTGTGTGTGTGTGTATATATATATATATATAGTTTGTTGTCAAAGATAGCTCCAGAATAGGTGCGTACTAAATATTGTTAGTGAAGAAAAAATCCCCGATGATTGCTTAATCAAACAACAGACTATAATTCCATGGATGAAAATGACATAGACGAGTTTTTACTGAAAGCACATTGTCTTTTATCTAAAACTAATTTATGTGGGACCACATACCTTTCATCTCAGCATTCAAGAGGCCAGTCCGGGCTGCAAAGTAAGAGCCAGATTGGAAAACCAAAGGCCAGGGGAAAGGTGTGCATGACACTCACTGGCAGGCCAGAGACTCTGCACTGGGCCAGGGGCAGCAGCCCTAATGGGAGTTTGCTATTTTATTTAGTACCTTATTTTGGTCTAGTTGTGTTTATTATTAAAATGTTTAATATTTATTTATTTTTGTGTGTGCAGTGCTTGCAGAGGTCAGAAGAGGGATCCTCGGGAACTGGAGTTCTAGATGGTTGTGAGATGCCAGGCGGGTCTAGGAGCCAAACCTGGGTTCTTGCAAGAGCAGCAGTGTTCTTACTGCCGGGCTGTCTCTCCAGCCCCTAACTGTATCATTTTTTTTCCTATAAGAATTCTATATTGTTCTTATGAAAAGTTGTCTTTGGTTTAAAGATGTTCTAGTGTACACGCAGAGTCAGGAGACATCCTTAGGTTGAGTCCTGGTTAAAGTCGACTTCATTCTCGTAAGTGTCCACTTTTCCGTCAGGCACAGCGTGCGCTAACAGAACTGCATGGTCAGTACTAAGGAAGAGCTGGTCAGTGGCAGGAAGAAAACAAACCTTTGCACAAAGAAAATCTCCTCAAAGCCAATGTGGTCCCGATGCTTACAAAAGGATCCTGAACTGGCCCAAGGCTCAGGAGAGTGGTGTATGGTTCCTTTCTCTCTGACATGCAAATTCTGTCACAGTATCCTAATTTTTCTGTAAATAATTCAGGGGTTGAACCCTCTGTGGTTAGAGGAGAAGGGCCAAGTGTCTGGTGTTACTCGTTAAGGTGACAGCTAGGGTGCTCTTGCTGACAACACGCAGCAGCCCCTCCTGGCTTCAAGTCCTCCCAGCTTCGCCACTAATTCATCAATTTAATTATTTTGACTTAAATTTTATTTGGGATGCCAAAAGCCCCCCAAATGCAATGATTCTGGTTCCTTGTTTTATGCTATTTTCTCTGGGCTGAAGGCTGCATGGCTTGCCTGCCTTACATGTACATTTGAAAGCAAAGGATTTGAAAAGGCACAGCAGGTCAATCTTCCCAAAATAGCATTTCAGTTGTGGGACACGCACACACACACACACACACACACACACACACACACGGAGGAGGGGGGATGAGGGAGGGAGGGAAGGACAGACAGACAGACAGACAGACAGACCCGGGCTCAGCTCTAGCTCTGCCACTGGGTTTATGTGCCTCAGCTTCTTTGCTTGAGCAATTAGATCTCATTGGCTTGTTATGGAAATTAAGCAAAATTGAATGGGGCCAAGCATGGTGGCACATGTCTTTAACTGTAGCGCTCAGGAGGTAGAGGGAGGCAGATTTCTGAATATGAGGCCAGCTTGGTCTAAATAGTGAGTTCCAGGACAGCCTGGGCTATGTAGAGAGACCCTGCCTCAAAAACCAAAAACGAACAAAACCCAAATTGAAAATATTTAGAAGTCTCAAATGTGTGCTGTGTAAGTAATTTAAAATGTTCTAGTAGTTATTAAAAAACTAAAATTTAATTATAATAGTTCACTCATATACCCACATAATCACCTTAAATTATTAGTGAGATATTTTACATTTTTGTGTGTGTTTTCTTTGAAATCCAAAACACCTTTTACACTTGGAATGCACCTCAACTCCAGCTAGCCAGTCAGGAGCTCACTAGCTACATGTGGGTAGGGACTACTGTTTAGACAGCATAGGTGTAAGGTACTACTAAAGCAATGTGTAGCACATAGTAGGTGCACATTATAATTTAGTCCTTAGTGTTATACTCTCTTTTTAAAAAAGTGTTTGCTTTTATTATTTTTAAAGTGATGCATGCACCTGTGTGCAGCTGTGTACTTGTGAGAGCAGCCACTACGGAGGCCAGGAGCGGATGCCGGATGCTTTGGAGGCTGACAGGTTCCTGCAGCGCTTCTCAGGCCGGTTGGCTAACACACCCTTCCCCTTCACTTCATCCTGAATCTCCAGAAAACTGGGATTCTATTCCACTAGAACAATTATGTCCATACCTATCAGGGTCTTGGCCTCTTGACTCACACAGCTAACTCAGTTGCTTCCAGCAATGACTGGAACTCTCAATGACTGCTTGTGAAGTGGTGGTAAGGCTTAAAGTCCAAACCAAGATGGTCCTTCATTTGCAAGGAAGGATCACGCTCTCTCGAAATAGAAAAAGATGAAGACTCAATTTATTGCAGGGAATAAATCCTGACTACAGTTCCCTGCACTAGGATTCTGTATTTTCATAATAAGCAAATGTTTACTTGAGGGATAATGCTTTCGGTTCATGCTAGCTTCTGAAAGGTCTTCTAAAGATTGGTTTACTTCTTCTTTATGAGTATGTGTGGGCCTGAGCGAGATTATGTGCAACTAATCCATGCAAGTGTCTGTGGAGGCCAGAAGAGGGAGTTACAGGGAGATAAGAGTTGCCTAGTGTGGGGGTCGGGACCTGAACTTGGTCTTTCATAAGAGCGGAGCATTCTTAACTACTGAGCAGTACCTCCAGCCCCCACATTAGCTTTGGTAACTCAGAGAACACTCATAAGTCCAATGTTATGACTCTTCTTAAACCCACAATGCACAAAAGCTCATACAGAAATCTTCTGAGTAACAGTATTCATAGGAGCCAAAAATGGGAAACTTCAGATATCAAGAAAATGTGGTACCTGCACACAGTGAAATATTCAGCTGTAGAGAACAATGGAGTATGCTATCACAGCATGGGTGATCTTGGAAGAATATGCTAGGGAAAGAAGGTACTCAAAAGAAAACATGTAGTTCCACTCATAAACTGCCCAGGGAAGAGACACCTATGTTGACAGAAAATAACTTAGGGCTAGAGTAGGAGATTCTTTTGGAAATGATTGAAATGTTCTAAACTATGATGAAGTTCCAACATATTTGTAAATATGCTGAAGATTAACACACGCTAGTGTCAATATATTTTGAGTCAATAGCACCATTAAAAAAAAACAAAAAACAAAAAACCACCACCAGGCTGGAGAGATGCTTACTGGTTAAAAGCACTTGCTGCTCTCTCAGAGGAGCTGAGTTCACTTCCCAGCCCCCACATTGAGTGGCTCACAATTGCTGGTAATCCATCTACAGAGGATAGATTACTTTCTTCTGGCTACCATTGGTACCCACCCCCCAAGTGGCATACAGATACACACATGCAAGCACACACCCTAACTAATCTACCCTGCTTCCTAACTCGTAGTGAAGATAGGCGTTTATAACACTCGACACGGCCCTTCGTGCTCAGGCTTCCCGTGGGATCTAACTGCACACCCTTATCTTTGTGCTCCTCCACCCAGCCTCGCCGCCTTTGTGGCTCCCCAGTGCACTGCGTGATTCCGTTCTAGGATACAGTGCTAACCGTGCCCAGGATGCTTGCTTTCCCTATTAGTTTGGCTCATTCCTTTATGTCTTTGCAGAAATCACATGTTAACAAGGCTTTCCTGACACCATATTGAACAGTGTGATCCACTCTCACTGTAAGCAATATCAACTTCCCTTTTACCCTGTATTTTATGTGTACCTTCACAGTATGTATATCACTTCCTGATTTACTATGAAATGGGTGAGCTTACTGAGTTTGTATCCCTTATATCCCTTTGATCACTAAATATCTGAGCAAATGAATCAGACTTAACGTTATTCTCACGTGAAATGGCTGTTGACTGTGTAGATGTTGGTGAAGGTCGTTGTGGTGACAATGAATCATGCCATATATACTTCGTAGAAACTAAAATTTGGCATTTCTACCCCCTATCTGAAGACATAGGCTAATGTGATTAATTAGATAAATGAAGGGTTAATCCTGTAAGAAGAGTACTACTAAGACAGGAGGCACCAGGCAGTGGTGGTTCACACTTTTAATCCCAGGCTCGGGAGGCAGAGGAGGTGCATCTCTGGTCTACAGAGCAAGCTCCAAGACATGCAGGGCTACATGGAGAGACCCTGTTTCAAAAAAATCAAAAAACCAAAACCTAACCAAAGGAGGCAAGAGCCTGCATAGCCTACATAGACATATTGCCTGGGCCAGACAGCTGCACAGGCCCAGGCCATCACTGTATCTAACAATTATGAGATATGTCTTACTATATCTTCTTCAGCAAGGCTACACTTCCTAATCCTTCCCAAATAGTTCCACCAGCTGAGGACCAAGTTTTGAAATCTATGAGTCTATAGGGGCCATTCTTATTCAAACCACCATAGTATCTAGCAGCGGATATCCACCTTCTATTTTAACTGGTGTTTAAATCTAAGCAAAGGCAATCACAATTACACCTAATCAGAGAAGACCCTAAAGAAAACTGTTATGTGACTAGAAGACCTGCTCATCAGAACCCTGCTCCATTATAACCAGAGATTTGCTATAAAAAATACTACCAGCTCTGGGAAGTGGTGCACAACTTTAATCTCAGCACTTGGGAGGCAGAAGCAGGCAGATTTCTGAGTTCGAGGCCAGCCTGGTCTACAGAGTGAGTTCCAGGACAGCCAGGGCTACACAAAGAAACCCTGTGTCAACAAACAGCATATTGTCTTAAGGAAGTTAAGAGACACTTGACTGGGCGTGGTGGTGCACACCTGTGACCCCAGCAGTTGAGAGGCCTATGAGGCAGGAGCATTGCTGTGAGTTTGAGGTTAGCTTAGGGAACAGAGTGAGACCCTGCCTCAAAACGGGGAAAAAACAAAAAACAAAAAAACCCAAACACACACAATCAAACAAAATGTTTTTGTTAAAATATATAGTGGGTCCCATTAATTCTGCTGTGCTAATAAACTATTATTTTTATATGGTTCCTTACTGGTTATTTGTGTCTAAGTTGCCATGGTAGCAACAGCCAATGGCTCCTGACTGAAACCTAACGGGAAATGAAAAAGGAGACAAAGAGCACTTAAATTACACCTTTGAATGGCAACTTGAATGTTAAATTGAACGACTATATACTTCTCTTTAAGTTTTAATGGAGAAAGCCAGGCACAGTGAATCTATCTGTCATCCCTGTATGGGGAGGCAGGGGTCGGAGGGTCAATCTCAGGCTACAGGCCCTGTTTCAGAAGGAAAATGGGGTTGGGGGTATACACTTCCAAGTACCTTCTGGCTTAAAATGAAGAAACTTAGCTCAAGGTGCTATGTCAAAACCCAAACCAAAACACCATCAAACCCCACCAAAGGGCAGAGATCCAGCCCAGGGCATGATAATTCTCTAGAACGTACAAGTGCTCGTTCAGTTCTCAGCACTGCTCCATGCCCTGAAAACTGCAAAACCAAAACAAAAAGAGACTCCCGTCACCAAACTTAATGTTAATCCTAGAAATGCCCTAGGGAGGAAGGAAAAAGCGTGTTTTCTACTCCGTTTTCCTGAGATGGGGCTCAAGAGGCAGCCCAGGCTGGACTCTAAAGGGAAGTCCACCCGAGCGGCTGGACTGCAGGTGTGAGCCGCCAGGCCTGACGTTTCTAGTCTTCATTTGCTAGTGTTGTTCACAACTAAGATTTAATTTCAGTTTACAGAAGACAGTTACTAAACTCACCACGGGAGGGTAAGGGGCCTGCAGGTTTCGGAAAGCAGATCGATTTTGGCACATTTATTCTGCACAGTAAGTAACTTCCTCCACGTCATAAACGGGTGATTTATGCATGTTGTAGTAAGTGCTGTTTCTAGGATTCCGCTGCAGAATAAACTGTGGCAGGCGCAGATTTGATTTAAGATTGCAAAGATCATGGAAAGCAAGAGACCTGAATCCACAAGATTCCACAAGAAGCACCTCTCAGTCTGTAAAGGCAGTGGCTGTCTTGGCAAGGCCCACTTACTAGACACAGGCTGTGTCTCTCCTGTCTACGGAGCTCTCGTTATTTCAAATCCCTGTGACGCAGTCTGTACCATCTCTTACACAATTCTAAACACAACAGGAGGGCATTCATTATGGCCTGTCTAAAAGTAGACTGCTTCCTAATCTCCATAGTTTCCCAAAATAATACTGACTGCAGAGCTCCTGCGAGAAGGAGCGCCTGTGTCATTTAGCCCTCAGGGCATCACATACTGGAAAACAACAATCCCTACATTGAACCCAACAATTTACAGAAGCAAGTTACCCAACTTATTCTCCTCATATTAAAGTCTAAATTTCAGGCTCACAAGTGGCCTACTATATCTTCAACGTTTTCTCTTTTTTTCACAGAATATTAACATTTCTCCCACTGAGCGTCTGGGACCTACCCCCCTCAACCCCAGGGCCCTGAGAATGATGTGCGCTCACCCCACCACTGCCAGGGATTTCAAGGTTTTAAGAGGTGGGAAGTCAGTGGAGTACACACTTAGTTATTCAGGAGGCTGAGGTAGGAGGATTGCCTGAGCTCAGGATTTTCAGGCCAACCTGAGCAAAACAGTAAAACCCTGACTCAAAACAAAACAATAAGAAAAGGAGCAATGGATTACCTAACAACTTAGTGATTCCTCAGGCAGTGTATATTCATCATGAAAATTGGCCCTTTCCACTTTAAAAGTAGATTTTTTTTCGTATTTTTCCAATTATTTAAGGCTTTGTAATGAATAGCCTTTTGAGATATCAGTAATAATAACTTGTTATCAGTAATATATTTTATTATTTATTTATTGGCTATAGGCTATATACTATAAAAGCAAGCTATAAGGATCTAATATTAGATCATTAATGAATTATACACATTTATTTTTTTTCCTCTCAGTTTGACAATTGTCATAGCAAGTCACTCTTCCTAAAAGCTTCATTGGTCAGGAGCCAGTAAACAATCCTGTCAAGATTCTATCACCCTCTGTTGTTAAGTCATCTGCTCAGTGTTAAGTATTTTGCATGTTGTGCCGGGCGGTGGTGGCGCACGCCTTTAATCCCAGCACTTGGGAGGCAGAGGCAGGAGGATTTCTGAGTTTGAGGCCAGCCTGGTCTACAAAGTGAGTTCCAGGAGAGCCAGGACTACACAGAGAAACCCTGTCTCGAAAAACAAAAAACAAAAAACAAAAAAAAACAAAAAAAAAAGTATTTTGCATGTTATCCATCAGACAGGAACACCACAGTCAGTGCAGTCAGGAGGACCTGTAGACTCTTTAAGGGTTATTTCCTTTATTAGTCCTTTGAGAATATCATACAAAGTGTTTTACTAATATTCACCCTCCCCCCGACTTGTCTCAGACCCCCCCACTCCCCCATTACTTTCACAGCAAGGACAATTCATGTTGCCCAAATATTCTTGGATGTGCGGCCTTCCACTGAATGCCGCCAACTTACCATGGGCTACCCTCTTAAAAAGTGACTCTTCTCCCAGCAGCCAAAAATGACCTGACATGCCATTAGTGTAAGAGTGGTATAAACGTTACAGAATAGTCAACCACTTCCTGATTGGCTTTAAGGCCTGCTGTACAAGATGAAACCTATATCTGACATCATTTGGGACCTCTTACTTCTTAATTTCACACAAAAGATCATTTGCTTAGTGACTTTGACAATAATTTATTTTAAAAAATTAGGTTTTTTCCTGTTTTTAAAACAATGAAGTGAAAATTTAGTCAAAATATTATTGATTAGTCAAACATGAAAATATGCATTTTTATTTACATGTGTTGAGACTATTTTACAAGGATATACACCCCCCACATATATATATATATATATTTATAATTCTACTTTTTTAAAATGAGATATAGATGTTTAATTTTACACTTATGATATTTCAAGTTAAAGGTAAAATTCTACTTTCTTAGGCCATAGAGCTACAAAGACTTAGTAGAAAATATAAATCTCAGAAGGTGTATTTAAAGTGTTTGAAGGTCAATTAATTGTTTTGAACACTGATACTAGAGGCCAGTAAAAGCAAAGGACTCTCTAAAAATTCTTGAGAGAACTTGTTTGGATCAAGAAGATAATGATGATATGGCTGCCAGCAAGCACTAACTAAACCTCTGACTCTAGATTGTGAGTGTTAAAAAACAATACAGGATCAGAGACATGAGATAATACTAATGAAAGAATTGTGTACTGGCCTCTGCCTTCCAGTCTCAGTCTCTGTCTCTGTTTCTCTTTCTCTTGTTAATTCACACTCTGATAATGGCATACACCAGGATTAAATGAATGTAGGTACAGCATTTAGTATCATCCTCAAGCACACAGTATATGCTCAATAATTATTAAAAATCATCACTTTTTTTTTTGTCAGCAGCAAAGGGAAAAACCTGAAAAAAATGTGACAGTATTAGTCACTTCTATGATGAAAATAAGCATTAGCCACTGAATTAGATATAAAACTTCTAGCTGATCATTTTAGGATGTAAGGCTACCTTTTGAAATATGTAAAAATCTGAGAATGAAGTATAATGTTATAACCATTTCACATGCTCCCCAAGTCCTAACGATGAACTCACTGACATTTCTATGTCTGGATTTCAGGCAGATTATAGAAAGGTTCTCTTACAACAAGACATATAGAAAGGCAAGAGAAAATTACAAACACACTTAAGCATGCATCTAAATGCTTAGGAGGCACGAGGAAGCAGGGGGGTGGCTCATCTCTGCAATTCTAGCTCTCAGGGGGCAGAAGCAGGGGATCTCCCGAGTTTAAGACCAGCCAGGGATACATGGTGAAAGTCTGTTTCAGTCAGTCAGTCAGTCAATAAATAAATAGAAGGAAACTGGAAAGGAATCCAGCATTAGCTGGAAGGAGTCTGAGCCAGACTACTGGATGGCTGCAGTACCAGCATTCTTAAGATCGCAGGCTACACACTAGTATGTATGTATTTATAAAATGTAACATTTATATATAAGTACTATACAAGGGCATAGGCAGCAAATGAGCTTCAGTGAGAAATGGAATTAGAGTGGAGACTTCCACAGGATGTAGAGGCCTCACTAAGAAATGAAATGGAAAATTCCATGTACACAAATGATAACCAGGATGATTGAATATCAGCTGGTGCTATTTTTCCATGCACTTCAGTCACAGAAGTACTTAAAAGCACAATTCCTAACTGCATTCTAAAACAGCTTTATTCCCATAGCTAGATGTATACATATATACATTCACACACACACACACACACACACACACACACACACACACACACACACACACACAACAATAGTAATCAAAGAAAAAGAGGCCATTAATTTGAGAGCATATTAGGGACATGGAGGAAAAAAAGAGAAGTGATATAATTACATTTTAATTTAAAAAATTATTGGACTTGGAAGAAATGAAGAACTTGAAAGCATGTATAGAAGGGAGGGCATTAACAAAAGTAAGGCAAATTTGCAAAAGAAACAGAACTTAAAGTGTAGCAGATACTATTCCAAATTTAAAATTCAGCGGAGACACTAAACACAGAGTCTGCAGAGGTAGAGAAAGAATGCCTGAATTGGAATATTGATCTCAAAGGTTCCTACAGAAGAAAACACACAGAGAAAAAGGGAGAATGAGAGAAATGAAGGCCCAACATTTATCTCATGGAATTCCAGGAGAGGCCACAGGGCATGGAAGGGTGGTAACATTCAAATAAATGTGACAAGACTTTTCCCAGAAATTTTGCCAAACATAGAATTTTATAAAAATTAATATACATAAGAATAAATTCTTATTTACATTCAGAATATTAAAACTAGAACATAAAGATAACAAAGATAGTCTTTAATCAGAAGCAGCTGGGTGGTGGTAGCACACCAGAGGCAAGAGATCTCTGATTGTGAGGCCAACCTGGGCTATACAGTGAGTTCCAGAACAGCCAGGGCTACACAGAGAAACCCTGTCTCTCTCAAACAAACAAACATCAGAAGATTACCTTCAAATAACAAACAATTATAGTGAGAAAAGACTTTTTCTGGATTTGAGGCAGAGTCTCTCTCTATGATGTCCAATAGGCCCGAAACTGGCTGTGTAGAACAGGCTGGCCTCAAACTCACAGAAATCCACCTGCCTCTTACTCAGGAGTCCTGAGGTTAAAGGAGTGTGCCACCACACCCAGCTTCAAAGAAGAATATTTGTTAAAAGTAACAAGTGAAAATAATTTTACTGACTTTTAAGTGCTGAACAGAAATTATCATCCCAAATTATTTTTTATAAGGATTTCCCCTCCCTCCTTCTCTGTTTCTAAAAAGATTCATTTTTATTTGTGTGTGTGTGTATGTGTGTGTGACCTCAGAGGTCAAAAGAAGTTGTCAGATCCCCTGAAGCTAGAGTTTTAAGTAGTTATGAGTCACCTGATGTAGGTTCTAGGAACTGAACTTGGGTCCTCTGGAAGAATAATAGCAAGTATTCTTAACTGCTGAGCCATCTTTCCAATCCTCATCACTTAGCTGGAGTAATACAGTTTTTACACATGTCAAGGTAACTGACAGATGGTAGAATGGTGTTTTTTGGTAAAAATAAAATTGTACCAAAGAGAAGACCAGAATGAAAGAAAGAAACTAGATGGAGAAGACGGACAAGTTGAGGTAAATTTATTTGGGAGGAAAAATTGAGTCAAACTAAGTTTAGACTCTATGGGAGCTGGGTATGGCCTATGGGGATGGGGTGTAGTTATGTGGGGATGTGGTGTAGTTCTATGGGGTGTGGTGTAGTTTTATGGGGTGTGGTGTAGTTCTATGAGGGTGGGGGTGGTTCTATGGGGTGTGGTTCTATGGGGTGGGGTGTAGTTCTATGGGGTGTGGTGTAGTTCTATGGGGGTAGGGTGTGGTTACATGGGGTATGGTTCTGTGGGGTAGGGTGTAGTTCTATGGGGTGTGGTGTAGTTCTATGGGGGTAGGGTGTGGTTACATGGGGTATGGTTCTGTGGGGTAGGGTGTAGTTCTATGGGAGTGGGGTATAGTTCTATGGAGGTGGGGTGTAGTTCTATAGGGGTGGGGTGCTGTTCTATGGTGTGTGGTGTGGTTAGATGGCAGAGTGCTTGTAGCTCAGGACCTAAAAAGTTTAGTCTCTATATCTATTTAATCATTTATCTTCTTTTAAATTTTTTTTATTTTGTTTTTGATACAAAGTTTCACCCTGTAGCCTCCTTGGTTTGAACTTGCAGACCAGGCTGACCTTGAACTCACAGACATTTGCCTGCCTCTGCTGTGATTAAAGGAATGGACCACAATACCTGGCTAACAAATATCTTTTAAGATTAGGTAAAATAAATTTATGGCAGCAGAAATCCCATAAGCAGCGATGGCCTAGAGGGTGGTAAGCAGGCACACAAGGGGCATTTCTGAGGACACTAGTTATAGAGGTGATTCAGGGTGGCACTCCACTGAGATGACTCTTCTATATGTAATGGCATGTATGTGGTACTACAGAAAGATGCCTTTGTCCCCGTTCTTGGCACAGAGCTCCTAACCGCTGGCATTTCCTGAGTGTCCTTTGTTTTAATGAAGCTACTCTTGTGGGTTTCAGGATTCAGAAAAGACCAAACCGTGGTCAGAGCTAGTAACTTTTAGCCCATGACCTAACCTTTGAGAAACGTGTCTGGAGTCTAAGTCACTAATGACCAATGATTTAATCAGTCATATCCACATAATGGAACCCCGAGAACTTTATTAAATGAGAAAGTTCAAACATCTAGTAGGCTGGTTTGTGAAGCCTCCTCACTCTGTCCACTAAACCTTGCTCTTTCTGCACATTCCTTCTAGATGCTTCCTGAGTCAAGTCCTTCTTAACAAATTAGCAAATGTAAATGAAGTGGTTTCCTGAGTTCTACACATGGTTCTAACACGTTTCCAAACCTAGAGAATGAGTGGTGGGAATCCCAATTCGCAGCTGGTAAACCAGAGGCTGGCACCTGAAGTCTTGGGGGTCTACCACTAACCCTAGGTGGGCCGTATTGGGGGTCTACCATTAACCCTAGGTGGGCCATCTTGGGGGTCTCCACTAACCCTAGGTGGGCCATCTTGGGGGTCTACCACTAACCCTAGGTGGTCCATCTTGGGGGTCTACTACTAACCCTAGGTGGGCCGTCTTGAGGGTCTGCCGCTAACCTTTGGCGGACACTGCAGGACTGAGGGAACTGTTCAGCATCTGGAGAAGCCGGAACGTGGGGTTGAAGTGGAGTCAGGCATTTGGTGTCAGGAGGTAAAAAGAAAAATCTATCTATATAACGTCTATAAAAGCTACAATTCTCCACCACAGTTTAAACCAAAATGAAATTCTGATGGATTACTAAGATGCAAGTATAAATATGAGCCCTAAAAGTAATAGTAAAAATGTTAGCATTTTTTTGGGTTGGTAAAGAACTTTCTAAACATAACATCAAAGGCAGAAATCACTGGTAGCTTAGCTACATAAAAAATTGAAAATAATAGCAACAACAAGGCAGTTTTATACTAGAACATTGAATAATATAAAGCAAAACCTCTGGGGCTGGAGAGGCTCAGTGGTTAAGAGTATTTGTCCTTGCTGAGGCCCCAGGTTTGGTTCTCAAAACCCACATGACAGCTCACAACATTTTTTTTTAAGATTTATTTATTATATGTGAGTACACTGGCTGTCTTCAGACACTACAGAAGAGGGCGTCAGATCTCATTACGGATGGCTGTGAGTCACCATGTGGTTGCTGGGATTTGAACTCAGGACCTTTGGAAGAGCAGTCAGTGCTCTTAACTACTGAGTCACCTCTCTAACACACCCCCCCCCCACATCCATTCTTAACCAGGGGATTCAGTGCCTTCCTCTGACTTCTTTGGGCAACAGGCACACACATGCTAAGCATATATACAGGCAAAACACTCATTCACAAAAAATTAAATAAATAAAATATTTAAGAAAATCAAATAGTGGAAAAGACTATGAAATATAAGAATGATGGTTAATATTCTTAGTTATACATACAGATATTTAAAAACAATTAAGAAAAATCAGAAGAATACCTTAATTATAAAGTGGGCAAGGACATTCCCCAGCAGTTCACACACACTATAAACATGCATGTGTCAGCACATTCTGGCGAAGGGGCTAAGGGACTTGTCCAAGTGCACAAGAAGAGTTCAGGGAAAGCCAGGGTTAAACCCTAGGAAGTCTTGCTGTTCAAAAATCTGTCAGACAATAATGATGATCTATTCAACACTAACAATATTTAAGTGGTTGGGCTGTGGAGCTTTTCCTTCTCTGTATACTTTCTGAACTAAAAAATAAAACCCTTCGCAATAGGTGCACACTACTTCCATAATGAAAGTTAAATTTCGTTTATAAATCAAAATGGTATGTAATGAAAGACCATGTAAATCCTGTTCATGACTCACAGCTAACCAAGCCCAGCACAGACCCCTCAGATCAGTCACTGAAACCAAACATTGGACCTATCTCTCTAGTCCAGGCATCTCCCTACCCCTCACTGCCACGTTAATATCCCTAAAACAACATACATTTCCTGTAATTTTCCTGATCAAAAACTTCACTATTTTCTATTTTCTTATAGAAAAATAAAAGTTCCTTAGCACCCCCCTGGTTTTCCATACTGCTGGTGTTAAATTGTTCACTGTGCTACACACATTCTTGCTGGTGGGCCCTGCGTGGAGCTCGCTCTAAGCAGAGCGTGCTCGCCCTTCGTGCACTCAGGCTTTATGTGAGGCTCTGCCTGTGCACTCTCCTCCTGTGAATGCCTGCCAGTTCCCATAGCCACTTGAAGGATCCAGTGCGCTCTCTGTCTCTCTCCCTCTCCCCCCCTCTCCCTCCCTCCCCTCTCTCCCTCCCTCCCTCCCCCTCCCTCTCATCTTATTTCCTTGCATCTCTTCTGCATTTCCTGATAATAGCACTTGCGATGGATTCTTCAGCTTGTCTTGTATTCTTCTCCCTAAGTACATACTGAACATGGTTAATCGACAGAGACACCCAGAGCCAACTGGGCTTTGTTCGTCCTTTCTCAAAGTGCCTGTCTGGTTATTAGAGGTTCTCCTTCTCTGAGCACAGAACACATGACTTGCTAGCAGTACAGCATGGACGTGCCTCAGAAACTCAGTTCCTCACTTCATGGACGCTGCCTCCTCGGTCTGCAGGCGACAGAGCGCGTGCTTTACTGAGGGACGGTCATTAGTCTTCCCGAGATACAGGGAATCTGACGGAATTCCCCAGGACAGGGGAGGACTGTAGGACCGAGGGTGTCTTTTACCTTTTTGTGTTGTGTATTGTTGTTCCTCCCAGAACGATCCTCACTCCAGGAGTGGTACGGTTCAGGTTATAGACTGTCAGTGCCTCTTCATAGGTGGCTCCTCCAATAACAAACACGATGATATCCTGGGGCCTGTGATAATGAAGACAGAGACAGAATGTCACAGGCTAAGCCATGAGAGGGGGGCTTTTAATAACAAATAAAGGATTGTTATTATTATACATACAGTTTCAATTTCTAAGGTTCCCCCCACCCCGTTTTTGGTGAAGGAAGCAGAATCAAAGCAGAATAAAGGGTTTAAAAAAAGTTTTAATTATCTCAAATTGGCAGGAAACAGAAGGAAATGCTGAATAGTGATTTGCTTTCTGCTTATGAGCGGATGTCTTATTTCTGTGCTGGGGATTTCAGAATAGCACAATGGTGTTTGCTGGAACCAAATGCAAAAATATTCTTTTATATTCAAGAGGCTGAGAATGCAGTACTGCAACATGCTATCAATAAGGCAATGATTTATGCTTGTATCACACATCTCCCTTCATATGCAGCCCTGTGTCAAGTGTTTTCTTATAGTGTTATTTACTGTGGCCCCTGCCCAGGGGCTTCAAGCATTTTGCAGAATACTAGCATACTGTATGTCCCTATGCTGTGGGACCAAAATCACTAAGTATGATGATTACATAAAAAGAATGGACCATATAAGTTATCAGTATAATCCCATGTCTGCATTCTGTCTGTCATAATAACGAATTTGACACTGGTGTCTGATGAATCACCTTGGCCACTGGTTTCATCATGGTGGCAGGCACTATGTTGTTTCTTGTGTTTCTGTCTTATCAAAATGGCTTCATTATAAAAGAAAAGACACGTCCTGTCAGCTCCTTCTTCGGGTGGAACAAGGTCATGCTTTCAGTTATTCAAGTGTGTCTTCCTTTTCTTTTTATGTGCCATCAGAAGAAGAGAAAATAAACCAGACAAACATTTTTGTCACAACACATTTTTAAAACTACATCAAGCAGAAGCATCAATTTTGGAAATTGGGGCCCCAAACTAAAGCCAGAATATGCATACTTACATGTAGATTATGGGAATGCAAGTGTGCATTTCTTCCTGCATTCCCATTTCCTTTCTAAGTTACCTTGAAACAAGTAAACCAAGACAGTGTTTTCTCTTATAGGACTTTATGGAGACAGAATCAGGTATCATAGCTATCCGAGTAAGTTCAGATGGTCTCTGAACTGCAGAAACTTTCCAGTGGAACATATGCACGTTTTAAAATATAAAGAGGGAGTTATTTTGCAATTAGTTAGTTAGAGGACCAATTATGACAGGTCTCTGGGAGTTGGGAATAAAAATCTTGTATTTAAAACACTAAATTTACTTAATATTTTTTAAAAATTTATTTATATTTCTTTTATGTGCATAGATATTTTGTCTACATGGATGTCTGGTGTCAGATTCTCTGGTACTGGAGTTACAGACAGTTGTGAGCTGCCATGTAGGTGCTGGATGTGAACCCAGATCCTCTGGAAGAGAAGCCAGTGCTTTTAACTGTTGTATATCATCTCTCCAGGACCTAAATTTACCTTTTAAAATAAACTTCAATTAAAACTCCCACCACAGGCTGGCATGTGCAGGGTGGGGGTGGGGGTGGGGTCCATTCTTGATACCATAAAACAAAAACCACCCAGACAAACAATGTATCTAGCCACAGTGCTCTAAGAGTTACATATTGCTACATACTCAAAAAGATTTTATAAACTCTTATTCATAAGACACACACAGCTTTGGAGTTGTCTGGGGTGGAGCATGTGGGTCACGCCTGCACTTGGGAGGCATAGGAATCTGCAGACTTAAGACTAATCTAGTTATGTAGTGAGTTTCAGGCCAACCAAGGCTCTATAGTGAGACGGTATAAAACATAAAGAAATCAGAGCCAAGAAGATTAGGTCATTATTGGGTAAAAGTGCCTATCACTAAGCCTGAGGACCTAAGTCTACTACCCAGACCTACATGGTAGAAGGAGGGAGCACACGCCTGCAAGATGTCCTCTGAACCCCACACATGTGCTCACACATACATAAATCATTAAGTGTACTTCAGAGGCCAACGAGCCGGCCAACCAGTAATAGTTACCGACACCCAAGCTGTTCTGAAGGAGATAAAGGCAAGTACACAGCATGGAACTCAAAACCCACTGAAGGCGTTTCTTTTTTTACTGTGGCTCTTTCGTTGTGTCATCCCTGTCCCGTTCCCCAGCTCAGCCCAGCCCAGCATTCCTGTAGAGGTGAAACACTGTTGCTCATCTTGTGTGTCTTCCTGTGTGCGCTTTGAAACACAAACACAAAGCATTTTGTACACACTGTTCTGTTCCTACCCTTCTCTTGGATATATAGTATATTCACATTTGTATGTGTTTGGGGGTGGGACACATGCATTCCTGCACATACCAAATGTGTGTGGATGTCAAAGGATAACTTGTGGGAATAGGTTCTCTCCTTCCACCATGTGGGCTCTTGGGAATTCAACTCAGGTCATCAGGCCTGGCAGCAAATCCCTTTGCTGTCTTGCCAGCCTCCATTTTACACATTTAAAAACTTGAGAGAGAGCTGGAAAGATGGCCTGGTGGTTAAAAGCAGTTGCTGCTTTTGTGGAGGACCAAGGTTCAGTTCCCAGAACCCACATGGTGGCTCACACTCATCTACAACTCCAGTTTCAGAGGATCCAACATCCTCTCTGGCCCTGTGGGCACCCGGCACACATGTGGTGTACTTATACAAAGGCAAACATGCATACATATAAAAACATCAAATCGTTTTTAAAATTTTTTAATTGGGCATGCCTTTATGCCAGCACTGGGTAGGTAGAGACAAGCAGATCTCAGTGACTTCCAGGCCAATCTGGTCCACACAGCAAGTTCCAGGCTAGTCAAGGCTCACAGCGAGGACCTGTCACTTTTGTGAGAGGCTCTCCTAGCTGTTTTACATAGCAGTCCAGCAGAGTGCCCTCTCCCCTCATGTCAGGACCATGCATTTAAAAGCTGTTGGTCCCTTTAAATGTGTAGGTGACAAAACAGAGTTTCATTATTATAATCTGGTCATTCCATCCTAAGCTAATCTTAGGTAGTTTGGCTCTGGACTTCACTAAGTAACTTCTGTTGTCAGAGTCGAACCACATTCTTAACTCCAAATAACTGCCCTTCAGTCTGTCTTACTTGACCTGCTAGCAGCATTTGACAAGCTGATTGTCTGCTTCTCCTGGATAAACTCTCTCCATCCAGTTTCTAGGACATTATGTTCTCAGCTGTCCCCTACCCTATTAGTGGTCATTTCCTGTGCTCCCTAGGTAGCTTATTTCATCCCCCTAACCTTTCACTAACGTGTTCAGGGTCTAGCCACTGAGCCACTTGGTAATCTACACACATCCTCTAAAGCTCATTCAAATGTGATGATTTACACTGATGTAATTAAAATTTTAACTCCAGTCATTAGCCACATGTAGGTAGTGGCTGCCCACTATGGTTTGAGAGTGTCTCCCAAGGGTTGACAGACACACTGAAGTGTAATTCCCAGTGTGAGGTGTTAGGAGGATAGCAGCTTACTCTGGCTACAGAGTTTAGAGGAGGGCCCCTGGGAGTGATTAGGACTGGCCAAGGTGATCAGCCAGGTGAGAGCCCTCAGGACTGGAGCTGATGCAAGAGGACACTGCACAGAGGACAGACGCGTCACATCCTCAGAAGATGGGTGGTTTCTTTACTGTAGATTTCATGTGCAGTGCTCTACTCTGAGGTCCATCGAGCAGTTTGAGTTTGAATAAACAAATACTGATCGATTGCACTGATTGTTGAGGACAGAACTTTCTGCCTTCCAGGAAATACAGTGACTGATGAGGGGAGTCAGATCAGAACACTTGTATTCTGAGCTCCTGATCTGGTAAATCAGAAAGGCTGCCAAGTAGGCAAAGAAAGCATGCTGCAAAACAGTGCTGGTGTCTGCAGCTGCCCTCTGATGTAGGCTATGCAAAATGTAAGCACAGCTCCTAGCTGTGGGACTGGACAGGTGGCTTAGCAGTTAAGAGCTTGATGCACAACCATGAGGACCAGAGTTTGGATCTCAGCACACACAACAATCTGGGTGCCTCACACATGCATTGTAGCCTCAGTTCTGACACAGGTAGAGACAGGAGGAGCCCTAGGTTCAAGGGAGATCCTGTCTCAAAAGAACGGGCAGACAATAATAGAGGGGGAGCCTACCATGCCTTTCTGGCCTCTGCATACATGCATAGGTGTACCTGGACACACATGTGCAATACACTCAAGACACGTGTGCACACACAAACCTCTAAAACAAATAAAACCACCAAAATGCCTAGATAAAGGGGATAGGGCCTCAAATTGGATTCACTTATATACCTAACAAAGATGACTGTAATATTTGACTATGACATAATTAATACAAGTTTTTCTGAGCCTCCTGACACTGATTCAATATGGCTAAAGGAAGAACACTTATAAAAAACTTTAAAAATTTTTAAAGATTTTATTTTCTGGTATATGTATAAATGTTTTGTCCAAAAGTATGTGTCCATGTGTGTGCCTGGTGCCGGTGAAGTTGGAAGAAGGCCTCGGATCCACTGGTGCTTGAGCCTCCATTTGGGCGCTGAGAATCAGATCTGAGTTCTCTCTCTCTCTCTCTCTCTCTCTCTCTCTCTCTCTCTCTCTCTCTCTCCAGTGTTTCTCTGTGTAGCCCTGGCTGTCCTGGAACTCACTCTGTAGACCAGGCTGGCCTTGAACTCAGAAATCCGCCTGCCTCCGCCTCCCAAGTGCTGGGATTAAAGGCGTGCGCCACCACTGCCCGGCTAGCAGATCTGTGTTCTCTGTAAGAGCAACATGTGCTCTTAACCCCTGAGCCATTTCTCCAGTTCCTGAAAAACCTTTTAAAAAGATTTATGTGTATGAGTGTTTGCCTGCATGTTATCTGTGCACCATGTGCATACCTGGTACAATGGAAGCCAAAAGAAGTCATCAGATCTTCTGGAACTGGAGTTACAGACAGTTATGAGGTGCCACATGGGTGCTGGGAATTGAACCTGGGTCCTCTGCATGAACAAGTATTCTTAACTGCAGAGCCATCTCCAAAACTAGATGTTTTGGAGAAAACTAGATGTGGTAGCTCACACTTAAAATCTAAGCACTTGGGATTCTGAGGGAGGAGGATTGTTGAGATTTGGAGGCTAGCCTGAGCTAGAGTGAGACCTTGTCTCGAATAGAAAATAAACAATTTAAAAATCTCTTAACATTTTCCTTTCTATTCTTTTATCCAATGAATTTTAAATGATGTTCCAATGAGACCAGTGGTAAAATATATAGAAAAAATTTTTTACATGATGAAATACACAAGTTCAACTCTATGTGCATCTTTTTGTGCATTGTAATTCACCATAGCAACCCAATTAAGCAGTCAGCAAATGTTAGAAAACAGCAGCCAGTCCACACTGTCTCCTGCTACACAAGGGCATCCTAAGAGCCCAATTTATGTCTTATTTTGTTAGAAAAATAAAAAGTCAAATATAGCATTTCTAGAAGTTATTTCTATATATGAGCTAGTCATGAAAAACTTTAAGATGTAGCCCTTAACCTGCTTTGTGGATTACTACACTTCTGCCTAAAGTTTAAATTTTTGAATATACTTAGAGATAGTAAAGTTCTTTTGACTTTTTTCTGCAGAGAAAAAGGATTTTATAGGAACAAAAGCAATGATTGCAACAAGAGTCTATGAAATGTGTGCATATCAGAAATAAGCAGTGATTGTGGGGAAAGACTAGTCAGATAGGAGGATAAATGATTCCATCTGTAGGATGAAGACCAACATCCTTTATGCTCTTACAGTGAGCACAAACTATACAGCTAAGGCTAAATGGCACAAGTGCTCTGGCTTGACACGTCTGCACTACTGCCACGGTTCTGTGGTACTTCCTGATGCGGCAGCGGTGTGCATGCAGGATCTGGTGAAGGCCAGTTGTGTCGGGCACCTTGATAAAGCCGAGATGTTCTATCACCAGACCTGAGCCATCATAAAGATGACCCAAATTAACATCTTCTCAATGTGATGGACCAGTGCCAAGAAACTGGCCAGAGACGATAGTGGGGCTAAGCAAGAGCAGAGCCAGAATTCATATTGAGTGAATGACAACCTACAAAAACATTAAATTATCTACTAAATTTATTCTTGTGTTTGAATTTTTCAGCAGTAAATTTTGGCATATTTACTCCTATTTACATAATTTAATGGATATTGAATTCTTACTCTTTGTAAAGCGCTGCTGGATAATGTGAAAAGCTTAAAGACTAATTAGTTCTTACTTAAATATGACAATACATAAGACAATAATTAATGAGAAGGCTAGGCATGAATATATTGAACCACTATCTCAACATACAGAGGCAGTAATTGAGCAGTTTCCCACACCTTGTTTCATAAATCATGCTTTATACACATATGTATTATATACATGTTTGCATATATGTACAGTTAAGATACACTTACATATACAGTTATATTTATGCTTATGTATTTTTTTCCACAAAATGGGGACTGATACCATCTTGATTTTCTATGACTACATCTTAGAGAGTTTTGCAGATGCTCCAGGAAGAATTGTGACTTTGTCTGTGAGTGCGCCTGATGGGCTTATGTGGCGTGTGGATGTGGGTGCTGGCAAGGCAGTTGTGTCGGGCCCCTTGGAACTGGAGTTACAGACAGTTGCAAGTCACCTGGATGCTGGGAACCAAACCTGAGTCCTCTGCAAAGGGAATAAATGAGTGTTCTTCGCCACTCATCCACCTCTTCAGCCCTGAGACCTTTTATAGACACTTGCTTAGGACACACCTTTAACCTCAAACAGTGAAGGTAAAGTTAGTTTGTAGAAGGAAGCACCATGTTTAGAAGTGCTGTCTAGTTGAGAGGTGATGAGAAAGGTATGACAGATAGGGTGTGCCCACCTCTCAGGAGGACAGAGGCAGCACAAGGGCGAGCAGAGCAGAGGACTGCATGTGCTCTACCTGTCTTTATAACTCCATAGCTTCTGGATTTTCTTCTATTGTTTTGGTTCCTGTTCTTACTGCTGGTTCTTAGCCTGTGCTTGGTGCTGGATTCTGAGCAATCTGTTATTTCCTCCTGCAGTGGTCCTGTCTGGTCTGCATGATCTGTCTTATCAACTCCCAACTTAGTACAGAATTTTTCTGAAATAAGGTCCTACTATAGGACCTTGGCAAGCCTTCTCTGACTCGGGCTCTTTAGTGCTGGGATTGCACAGGTGGGGCAATATGTCATATTTCTATTTTATTATTAAATAGGCACCTCTTAATTTCTCCTCAAAACCTGAGAGTTATCCTTGACTTCTGTTACTCTTGCTCTATCTGTGTACCTTCTTGAATAGATTGATTTCCTTCCCCCTCACCTTCTAGCCAAATCACGTTCGCTCCTTATGTGGATATAAGCAACCTCCTCTGGGGGTCTCCTTGCTTCTTTGTTTTCCAGTAGCAATGCAGTGTTTCACAGTTATCATTTAAAACACAATTTGGAGCTGGGTGTACATGGCCTTTATCCCAACACTAGGGAGGCAGAAGCTGGAGAGATCGCTGTGAGTTTGAGTCCAGCCTGGTCTATATAGCAAGTTACAGACCAGCCAGGGCTATAAAGTGAGACTAGTTAAAAAAAAAAGTAACTGTAGTTTGGCTCAGTGTGTTATTATTGGCTTCCTGTATTTATAAAACCCAAAAGAAAGGAAAGGAGACCTAACCAGAGCCCACAGACCCACGTGACCAGCCCCCGTCTGTCTGCTCACCCACTCTCCCCACCCCAGCCCCACTGTGGACTTCTTTCTGGCTCATGGGCAAGTTCTCCCTTCTTAAGCCCTGTACTCCGGTGATCCCTCTGCTTGAGGTGCCTTTTCTTCTAATCATTACATGATTTTTAATCTAGGATCCATTTTAAATGCCATGTCCTCAGAGAGGTTCTGTCTAACTGAAGTGGCCTCCCCTGGCCCCATGGTGACTTTGCAGTGTGACTCTTTCTTCTACCACACTTTTGTTTGCCTCTTCACTCTAAAAGGGCAAGTCCCATGTCTTTCCTGCCACTTCTACAACCCTAGTGCCTACAGCGATTCTTAACATTCCTAAAGCATTTAATGAGCATCTGTTGTATCAAAGAATGCAGCCCGGAATTAGCTGCATACATGCTGGATCACAGCAACAATGCCGAGACAGCAACAGCTAATGAGCTTTGGGGAGAGCATCACTTGAGCTTTGTTTGGCAATGACTCCTAGGGTGGAGGCTTTGCTGATGAGCACTAATACACTCATCTGGCCCACAGCTTCCTTTTATCAATAAGTAGCTATTTTTTTCACTCAGCAATTCTTTAATTTTTTTAAAGCTAAACATTTTTTAATGTATGTGTCTATATAAGCATATACTATGTATGTGTGAGTCCCCATAGAAGTCAGAAGAGGGCATGGGCTCCCTGGAGTTGGAGCTGGAAGTGGTTGTGAGCAGCGCAGGGTGAGTGTTGGGAACCTGGCACCAGGTCCTGAAGAAGAGCAGCAGGGCTCTACCTGCATCCAGCAGCTCTCTCACGACATCTATAAGCACATTAATGCCCTAGCAAATTAATCGAAAGTCTCAAGAACAAGGTTTTTCAAAAGCTTCTCAAATAGGAGAGTAATTTGGACTGCTTTTCATTTTTCTTATCAGTTGCTATCTCTTGATCTAAATGTATGGTCTTTAGACATTTTATTTGAGTGACTGGACTGTAGTCCCACAATTTAACACCAGATGTTCAGCCAGAGCATCTAGTGTTAACCTTGGATTTAAAAAACAAATTCTGGACAAAATAACAGTTTTCTTTTTAAGGGGCTCATTTTAAAAAATCATACATTGTACAGGAGTTACTCACCTATAAATCTCAAAACATTTTTCTGAATTTTATTATATCTATACGATAAACTGCCAATGCTGTTAGATAATTATTGGTTGAAATAATAGGTGATTTATTTATTTTATTATTTTTTAGTATAGAATAGAATTTATTCAGGGTATGGGAAGGGGGAGTTAAGAGAGTAGTAGAGACAGAGAAAGGTGGGGGCGGGGGAGAAGAAGAGTAGAGGCTGGCCATGAGCATGTGGAGAGAGGGGGGGGAAGGGTCGAGAGGACAGAGGGCTAATAGGAGATTTATATCAACAGTTAAATTCTCACATTAAATTACCTAGCTGACACTAACTGTATATGTTGGGCCCTTTATATAATGTGGTCTTTTTTTTTTTTTTGGTTTTTCGAGACAGGGTTTCTCTGTGTAGTCCTGGCTGTCCTGGAACTCACTTTGTAGACCAGGCTGGCCTCGAACTCAGAAATCCTCCTGCCTCTGCCTCCCAAGTGCTGAGATTAAAGGCGTGCGCCACCACCGCCCGTCTATAATTGTTAACTAGAATTTGTATATATTTAAATTTTAGGTTGGCTTAAGTAACCTGGTCTGGACAAGTTGTTTTTATTAAAACTAACTAATCACTAGGTTAGTCCTAACTAAAGAAAGTCATCCTTTTATCCTGGGACACAAATGGCCTTTGCTAATCAGGCCTCCCAGCTGGTGTGCTGGCCACATTTGGCCAAGTCCAATCCTCACCCAGACCAGTAATAACCTGTTCTGGCTGGCAGTCAAGAGAGCAAATCTATTTTGGGCATGAATGTTGGAAACGCCAAAAGACAGATGCCATAGGACACAGAAGGAAACTGCTCTGCTGCTAAGATGCAGAATATAGGGAGGACGGAGGTCCTCTAAACACCTGTTTCTTTAAGCCCAAGCAAGTAAATGATTCAGGACTTGCAGGGGAGCCCACACATGTGTCAGGGCTGACACATGCAAAACCAAAAGAAGACTCTTCAGCTTGAAATGACAAAGGGGCAGTGATGAGCATCTCAGTGTGATGATGAGCAGCTCTTGACACCTGGTTCCTCAGTGATTGTAGTTTATCATCATTAATTTATTTGTGTGTGTGTGTGTGTGAGTGTGTGTGTGTGTGTGTGTGAGGGGAGGGGAGAGGGAGAGAGGGGGAGAGGGAGAGAGGGAGGGAGGGAGAGAGAGAGAGAGAGGGAGACAGAGAGAGAGCGCGAGCGAGCACACAAGTGCACCCGGACCATGGAGTGTGTATCGGTCAGAGAGGACAACGTTGGGATTCAGTTCCTTCATCATGAAGGTCCTGGAGATGGAACCCGGGCTGTCAGGCTTGGTGGTGAGCGCCTTTACCTGCTGAGCACCTTTGCAGCCTCCTCTAGTTTTTGTTTTTTTAATCTATTTTTATTGTTAGGAAACAAATTACCAGAAAGTTGGTAGAGTAGTAAGACTGCAGATTTATATGCTAGAAATAAACTCTTCAGAGTTCAGAGAAAATTTTTGATAACTCCTCTCAGAAAGGACATAAATTTAAATCTTCATTTAGTAAATTAGCTTCAGTCTTGAATCTGTTGAAAGGCCAAGTCTTACAGAAGTTGTTACAGCCTCAAAACCCTGCTTTTGGGGTGCATGCCTGTGCTGTGTGTTCTCACAGTGGACACAGGAATATTTCATTCACACTAAGTATGAACTTAAATTATTTTTAGTACTTTAATTTTTGTGTATGGAAAATAAGCCCCAGAGTCCCATGCCTGAGACAAGCACAGTGCCACTAAGTTATTTCCTCATCTCCTTTCACTTAAAGCCCTCTTTCCCCCACATTTAAAAACTGAAACAGAGTCTAAGTCATCCAGGCGTGTGGCCTTGAACTCACTCTGTAGCCTCAGCAGGCCTTGAATTTACCATCATCCTACTGTCTCTGCCACTGCAGTACCTGGGAGTTCAATCTGCAATGTCAGACCAAGCTTGAACTCTGATAAGTAAGACTGGCCAGTTTGTAACACGTAAAAGACACACAGTCTGTAGATCTGTAGTTTCTGTAGGTCTCAAGTCCCTACATAAGTTGGACCTCAGTTCGCTGCTCACAAATTTACCAACCTGAAATCAAGCTAAGTCCAGGACCCCATCTTAGGCATGGAGTCAGTTGGCAGAATTCAGACTTCGGAACCTAGCTCTCAGCAGTGCCCACTGCCCTCCCTACACGGCAGGCTGTTTCTCTGAGGCCAAGATCTGGGTGTCTTGGGCACTTTCAGTTTCTCTGGCTATTTCTAATCTTTGTCCCCTTACCTGTCTCTGAGTGTGCTGGGGCCTAAATAAGGATAGACGCTTTCCTTAAGCTTCCCTTTGATGAGATGGTCCAGGGTCTCATGCAGGAAAGGCTGGTGCTGGGTATACACATTTTCCACTCCCTAAAATATGGAAATGGTTCTCATGTTATTTGGGGAAGCTAGCAACGTGACATTTAACGATACATCAGAAAAGGGACATATACTCAATGGAAGCCTTATGGGATAGAATCAAATGCAAACTGGACAGAAATCAAACAGAACCAGACAGGACATTTGCGTCTCTGTGCACATGTGGGTGAAGGTGAGTGTGTGTGGGCACACACACGGATGTCAGAGGTCAGCACTGGGTGCTCTCCTCAGTGGCTCTTCACCATATTCTCCAAGACAGGCTCTTTTCTTGAACCCAGATCTCACAGATTTGGCTAGACTGGCTGGCCAGAGAGCTCGAGGGGTCCCCTCCCCTTCTCTCACACACTTCAGCACTGTGGGGTACACTGCACAGCACTGTATTTGACTTTTATGTATCTGCTGGGGATCTAAACTCAGGTTGAGCAGCGATCACTTCACCAAGTGAACCATCTCCCCAGTCTAGAATTTTAGAATATGTAAAAATTATTTTAATTAGACAAAATTGTTAGTCCAATCTTACGAAAGGACTAATTTTTTTTAAAAGTACTAACTAAGGCTAGTTATTTTCAATATGATTTCAATAAACTTTTTTTTTTTTTTTCGAGACAGGGTTTCTCTGTGTAGCCCTGGCTATCCTGGAACTCACTCTGTAGACCAGGCTGGCTTCGAACTCAGAAATCCACCTGCCTCTGCCTCCCAAGTGCTGGGATTAAAGGCGTGCGCCACCACTGCCCGGCTCAATATGATTTCAATAAACTTTCCAAGGAATTAAAAAATCTGGAATCTTTTATCTTGTCTGAATCTCATTCTTTTGTGAAACAAAAAGAAAGGGCTGTGTAGGGAGCTGGTAAGTCGTAGAAGTAGAAAAGCACCAGGGAACACACAAAGATAAGATGAAACTATAAGGACAGGCTTGGGGCTAGGGGGGGAGGCTGCACTGGCGAGGTGCCCACCCCACCATGAGGGTCATTAGAAAGGCTTTCTACCAAGTGAAAAAGCAGGCCTAGGAGAGCTCCATGAGGGTATTGTCAACTTGACAGACTCGAGAATTACCTGGTAGGCAGACCTCTAGGCACACCGGTAAGGAATTGCCTTGATTATGTAAATTTATATGGAAAGACCATCTTAACTGTGGGCAAGACTTCACTAGTAAGTGGGGAAAGTGTTGTCTTCTGACTGTGTGACTGACTTCTTAACACAACAGACGGCTGTGTTTTCTCTTTAATTTCCTTCAAAGAGAAGCTTGTGGGCTGGAGATGCAGCTCAGTTGGCAGACTGTTTGCTTATCACGCACAGAGCCCTGAATTCCATTCCTAGCACAGCATAAACTTGCAGGAGTGGTGTACACCCAGGACTTGGGAGCTGGAGGATTATACATTCAGGGTCACCCTTGGCTACATAGTGAGTTTGAAACTAGCCTGCCCTACATGAAGCTTCTCACAAAAAACAAAAACAAAAACAACCAAACAAAACCCAGAAAAACCACAAACCACTACCACACACACACACACACACACACACACACAGAGAGAGAGAGAGAGAGAGAGAGAGAGAGAGAGAGAGAGAGAGAGAGAGAGAGAGAACAGCTCACTCTCTGGAAGCCTCCCATCACGACCCGCTCGGCTACCCGGCCCAGTGCAGGCGCACTGCAGCACAGAGGCAACATTGCAAGAGATTGTCTGCTGTGGTTTCACTGGGTGGACACAGCTCTACGATTCAGCATACACTGTTAGGATCATATCAGGTCACACTCTGACTAAAACTGTACCTTCAGTCCTTTGAGAAACTGTTTGGTAATAGCCACAGCATCTTTGGGACTGAAGAGGTCACTTCCTCTAACCCGTTTACCACCATATTCAACAACTGCAGACACAAGCTGTAAAAGAAAAAAAAAGAAAAACAAACAACCTTTTGTTGCTTAGGTATCAGGAAGCTCATTTCATAAAAAAATAACTTTATCAGGGCAATGAAGACATGAGAAGATGGAACTGTGCACTTTGTAAATAAACAGTATGATTTCTCTTTTGTTGGGGCTGAGACTACAACAGACTTGGCTCCTGGGGTTTGGGCTTACTATATAAATTTGGAGTTGGGTTTCATGCTACGCTGTGAGTGAGTGTTCTCTGAGCCAAGCAACTGCCGTTAGGGAGCTCAGCTGTGCCCTTGCTAGAGGCCTCTCAGGGCCTTCAGTTTGTGCCCCACCCCAGCAGACTATCCTGCTGCTCCTTACCACCTGTTGTATGCAGCTCTGCCTTAATGGCATATGGCATCAGGAAGCGGCTGGAGAACACAGGGAGGGGGAAACTAGAGAACAGGAACACTATCTCTGAAGGATGGGGAGCACCCATCCCTGCTGGGTAAAGCTTTCCAGGTGGAGGAACACCCACACCCCTCACCTGTGCTCTGTCAGGAACCCCAGTAAACTGTGGCAGAACCATACCTGGTTTTGTTGTTGGGATCATAGAAGGAAGGGGTAGACATTGCCTGAATCTCCCCCTGGGGAAAGAATTTTAACAACACAGTACATGGCAGTAGTCCTAGCATCTGAGAGGCTGAGACAGGAGGACCTAAGGGTGAGGTTTCCCCAGGGCTGCAGAGTGAGACCATCTCTATTACAATAAAATACACATAAGCGCACACGTCAGGGTACCTTCCGATACTTCTCAGCAACCCCTTTACTCCTGAGGTCCACTATGAGTCCTGGCAGGCTGTTGCTGCTGTGGCGCTCGTAATGTAGAGCATAAAGCATCACCAGGCGAACGGCGTCAAATTCTGTGACTTTCGGATTCTGCAGGAGTCTCTTCACATTCTGAAGAAAGACAGAACCAAACACTTTCACTTGAGTGGTCTCCTGTGTAAGAGTGGTAGAGACACATCTCAGCTGACACACACACCATCCTGTTTCAACTACAGAATGGCAACTGCTTCTTATTCAGTGGAAGAACTAAATAGGAATAGTAGTTCCCAGTGTAATAGCTCTAGGAGAGAGGAAGTCAGCCACCGTTTCTCATGTCTTTCCTGAGTCATCTCCTTGGCGGTGTAAGGAGCGCAGACCACTTCCACCTCAGTCAATACACACTGCACAGTAACCACCAGTTTCTGGTTAAAGACGTCTTTCTTTTAGTGTTGTTCATCCTGTTGTATCCAAATAGACACAAGCTGGCAGACTTACACAGGCCAGACTTAATCCCCAAGAAACGCCAGAGGTCACAACATGTCTCAAGATGGCTGAGAGAAACAAGTGTATGTGACAGCGTGTAATGTCTAAGATGGAGAACTTCCGATCTAAGAGGCAGGCGCTGGAAGCAAAGGGACAGGACAAGTCACGCCTGGACCCTCTCAGCCTCACATTAAAGACCTTCTTGCATGGCACATATCTGTATTTATTATACAGCACATAACTTAATCTGAGCCAAGAACACATTTTAGGCCCCGGAAGGCACTAGCCAGGCACTGCTGGGAGAACACTGATGTGTCTGGGTCAATCTCTGTCTTCCTGGGGTTCACAGACTCATTGAGGGAGGAGATGAACAGAAGCCACTCTGGCACAAAGCATGTTGCTTCAAAGTGCTTTAGCTTTGTAAGACTGAAACACGTGAGCATGTATCAGCTAACACAGAAGACATATTGGCTCATACGTCAAACTTCAGCATGGACAGGCTGCATGATTAAAGAGGACACAGTGCCAACACGTCCACGAAAGAAGAGACAGCCACCCTACACAGTGGCTTTCTGATGTTAGGGTTGGCTCACCTCCCACCATGCTAAGTACCTGGGGAAAGCGCAAAGGCAAATGAGAGGATGCAAAGCTATTTCATTGCAATCAAACAAAACAAAACAAAATACAAAACCCCAAACTGACTGAGGAAGACAACCTTAGCTGGTATCTTCAGTTTTGAAAAAAATTAATCTCTATAAAAAGCAAACATTTTTTAAGACCTTAGAGCCTAAAGAAAACATGAACTCCAAGCATAATGCCACAGAGACGGGCTGATTTCTTCCCATGTGCGAATGCTGGTGAACGAACTGTGATGGTATTACTTTATTTAGTATGTTGGCTTTTTGTGACAGGGTCTCACTCTGTCATCCAGATGGGTCTGGTACCTACTAGCACTGGGTATGTGGACTTGTGGGGTTTCTCAAGTATGTGCCTTCAAGGGTTGGGACTCCGGGCCAGCTGCCATATCTGGCTAGGACTGTTATTATTATCAGTGTTCCAATTACAAAGTTAGATAGCTTTCTAGTTTTTTTATAAGCTTGACTTTAAATGGTCAGCTTATAATCCTTTCCCCATAGCTTTTATCTGCGCCCAGTAGGTTTTGTAGGATTTTCAAGAGCAATGCACAGTGCTATATAAGCATTTTATCATCAACAACAAATTCCAGAAGTTGAAAGGTCACTGTCAGCGGCGGGAGGAGTAGGGGCAGAAGAGGAGAAAGTGCTTATGGCTGCAGAGGAGTCAGGGAAGCCTCCACCAGGGAGGCAGCAAGCACATGGGAGGCACTAAAGCTGAGTGGGCGGGAGGCTGAGGCAGAGCTGTCATCAGTAGGGACATAAGAAACAGAGCAAGAAATGGGACGAAGGAGTAAGACACCTAGAGGCACTGGTCCTGGGCAGAATAGTTAGGGCCGTGCAGTACTTTACAGTGTGACCTTCTCTCAGACCTCATCGCATCCCAAGGGAGCGTGAGTCCTGCAAGCATGCTCCCAGTACGTCTCAGCAGCCATGTCCAATGTGCAAGACATCCTCTACACACAGGCCCAGGGCCTAGGATTACACAGGGGAAGCTCTTCCACAAAGTTCTCTGAGACGGATCACTGTTATTTCCCTGGGTTAATGTTTATCATCATCCTTAAGGGATCAAAAAGGGAGAAAAAAATTCACTTAGACATCACATTCATAAGAATTTCCTTATTTTTTTTTCTTTTGTGGTAACTTTTCAATAGAATAGCCACATATTAGCCTACTGAGGACATCTGCAAAAATGGTCTAATATTTTCTATTACAATGAAAAGACATTTTAGGGCATACTCTATCAGATATGTATGTGAGCTCTTTCTCCCCCTTCTTCCCTCTTTCTTTCTCTCTGTTCGGACTCCCCCTGACCCTTCTCAACCAACCCGGAAAATTTCAACCATTGTGAAATCTCACGGGGGCCCCTGCTGTCACTCCTCTGCAGACACAATGTCTGATTTCCTACCCTTGAAGTCACCCCCTTTCAACTTTAGTCTCCTAATTTCTGGCTATGCCACTATGAAGAGAAAATAAAAAGGACATTATACCAATGGACGAATGGAGAGCAAACCAGGAGACCACTGTGTATTTAGGGGGTCAGGATTGGGGAGATGGAGGTAGACAGATCTCTGTAAGTTCAAGGTCAGCCTGGACTGCAGTGAGACTCTTGACTAAAAAGGGGGGAGGGGGAGTTAGTATTCTGTCAGTGACATGGCTCAGTGAACAGACATACTTGCCTCCAAGCTGGATAATCTAAATTTGATCTCTAGAACCCACATGGGAGAAGGAGAGAACCAAGTCCCGCAAATTGTTCTCTGACACCCCTTCTCCCACAACACACACAGAGTAAACAAATATATAAGGATGGGCCTTTACAAACAAAATGAAAGAAAACAAAAACTCTTTGTATTCTGATCTTCCATAGGTACAATCCAGAAACAGGCAAAGCAAAGCTAACAAGCTGCTTTTGGAGGTCAAGTTTCAAAAAAGGAGTTAACACACCCTTCAAAACATAAAGAGAAAATGGTTCTTTTCTGATATCTTGAGCATTTTCTATTGTTTAAGGTTGACAAACTGTCAGCCTATCTCTCTGTTTTCTTCTATCAGAATTTTGATAAAGCAGCAAAAATTCCTTATGACAAAACCATCCAGTTATAAACAAGTTACAGATGAACTCGGTGGTTCACGAGGACCCCCTTTCCCTGGTTTAGTTCTGTCTCTGGAGTCCCTCCCTTGCTGTACAACAGGAAGTGAATAACAATGTAACCAATAGACTAGGACAGCAAGCCAGAATTAGCCCAGGGTTCAGCAAGGCCTTGTGATAAAACCACTCTCACCTGGCAGTCCAGGATCAAGTGCTGGTGTGCTGGGGACCTACCAGGAAAATGGCAGAAAGTGGGCAGGGTCTGACTTCACTAACTGTGGGTAATATATCCTCATCTGTGTTCAAGTCTCGTGCAGCCCAGGCCGGCCTCGAACTTACTCTGAAGCTGAAGACGGTCTTGACCTCCTGATCATCCTGCCTCCATCTCTCAGGTGCTCGGATTACAGGCACGTGCCATCAAGCATGACTGCATGGCTGCACAGGATGGCCCAATCTTGTAATCCAACACTTTCAAGGCTGAGAAAGGAGGACCGCTACACATTAAAGACCAGTCTGGACTGTTGAATGAGAACTTGTCTCAAAAAACAAACAAACAAAAAACCCCAAACATGGGCCGATGAAATGGCTTAGTAGGTAAAGGTGATTGCTACCATGATGACCTGAGTTCAATTCCCAGGACCTGCATGCTGGAAGGAGAACAAACTCTCACTGACTTCCACGTGTGTGTCATGGCATGTACACACATGCATACAATAAATAAATGTAAAAACATAAAAACAAGCAAAAATGAAAGAAAAAAGTATTAAGTATTAGTCCACATACTGGTGACAGTCATCATCTGTAATTAGTATTAGCATTTTCTTGCATTTTCGAGACAAAGTTCTGGTGTTTAGAGCAGTTAACAATCATTTCCAAACTCAAGTCAGTAAAGGCTCAAGTTCTCTGGGGCTCTAGACAGGTCTTCCTCCTCACTTCACAGCCTTTGCAGTGTGATCTGAGGTTTTGCCCAGTCAGGGACCAGCTGTGAAAGGCTGGCTCCTCCCTCCGGATGAAGGAGCAGTGCTGTGACAGGGCGGGCAGGGCTCCTTTCTTCCTGAAGACATTTCTCTTCTCAACGTGAAAATCTTCATCCCTAATCTACCACTCCCTTCTGAGGACATGCATGTGCTTCAGAGATAGCACACTACACTTTGTCTCTAATGACATTCTTCCTAAATCAAATTCCTGGCAGTTTGTATATAATTGGTTAGAGGTGGAAGGAATTTATACTTAATTTTTAAATGGGACATATGAGCTATTTTTTCTGACCATGGTACACTGACTATTCAATAAAGCAAATCCTAGCTCTATTCAGAACCTGAGTTCATTGCTTCATGACATATGCTATCTAAGGTCGAATCATCTAGGGGTCAGGCCCCCAGCATCCACTCACTATCAAACAAAAGTTCCCTTTATGGGTTATTTAAATCAAGTTGCAAAGAATTCCTTTGTGGTCAGGAAAGCCCAAATGACTGTTGACTGTTGACTATAAAACACCCTACACAAGAAGTCCTAAAAATATAAGTTCCAAAATAATGATTAGATCATAATTAGAGTTCTTTTCCATTTGTTTGTTTCTGAGACAAGGTCTCATTCTTAGCCCAGGCTGGCCTTAAACTCATGGTGATCCTTTTGCCTCATACTCCTGAGTACTGGGATTACAGCTTACAGCCATGCCTGGGCTAGAGTTCACAGTTTTTTAAAGTATGCATTATCTTTTTCTTTTAAACAGTAGCAAAAGTAAAGCTTCATGTAATAACTTTGCGAACTAATTTCCATATGGCAAAGAGATGTAAATACAAACAGTAAACAAAGTTGACTAGTGATGAACTTTGGGTCTATCTTTATGAAGGAAAATATCAGTCACTAAATTTACATTACACATGTAAATTTAAATTTAGTTAAATATAAAATTTTATTTTTATTTAGAAAGGTGCAGAAAACCAAGTTCATTGAAATAACACAGGGATACTTTTAACAGGCTAACAAAAACAACTATAAACTATTACTGATGGGGATATTTAAAATAAGTTGGCTACATTAAATATTATATTTTATATCTTTACAAAAGATAATTTGCAGTGATTAAAAATGAACCCCAAGGTGGCTAATGCAAAGACTCACAACCGGTCAAAGCGCTGCGAGTTAAGTATCTGTTGAGTGCTCGCTCTGAAGAAGATATCTATATCACCCCTTCAAGGTTCAGAGCTCTGGACACTGGAAGGGGTGGGAAGAATGTAGAGCAAGAGTCTGACAAGGTGACTTACCAGGCAAAGGTGCTTGCTGTGCAGGCCTGGTGACCTGAGTTTGATCCCAAGGAATCACGAAAAAGTAGGAAAGGGCCAGCTCCGCAAACTTGTCCTCTGAGTTCCACATGCACACTGTAGCATGTGCACCCACAGACACATCAGACATGGATGCAGACACACAGACAGACACATGTATAAAAATAGAGAGAAATGCAAGCTGGAGGCAGGAAGAGTGCCATGCAACACTGTCTTTTGTGCTTGTCTGCATAAGACCTATTCAAGATGGAGCCCTTTAGCATGTCATCTTGGATAGAGGGGTTTTCAGGAGACTTTACCCTTCCTCAGGGAGCTATTGGTGCTTAGGGGTTGCTGGAGGTTGGAGGTAGGGAACCGTTTTCTTCAGTTTCAGAGCTACTGCTAAGTGGCTCAAGCCCCAGTGAAGAGCTCACGAGCTATCTTCATGCAAGAACATTAAATTTAGTGGCTCATGAAACCCAGCAAAAAGGGACAAAAGCCATGAAAGTGGGAGAGGGGTTGTTGGGAAGAAGAAAGAGTTTGGTGAGGGTGGGAGGAGGATGAAAGGGTAAAGAGGGGAGTAAAACTCATATATATACAAGTATGAACTTGTCAAAGAATAAACAAATTATTAAGAAAATAAAATCAAAAGCCATAAGACTGAAGGTTCTGATCCGAAACAGTCTCTTAGATACATGGTTAAGTGAGAAAAAAAATGCAGCTCTCTGTAGAGTATGGTACCATTTGACTTAAAAAAGAGATATACCCAGCATGCGGGAGGCAGAAGCAAGTGGATCTCTGTGAGTTCAAGGCCAGCTTGGCCTGTATAGCAAGTTCCAGGCCAGTCATGGCTATATAGTAAGACCCCGTCTCAAACATAAAAGAGATATGCACATATGGCTTAGGAAAACCTGTCGGGGTACACGGCATTATTAGCAGACTCAGGTTTTACTAACCACCTCGTTAAACCTATATTTACAATCTGCCTAAGAATTAGGAAATGTCAGTCTCAAGAAGAGAATTCTTTGTGAAGATTTAGAAACCATGAACAATATTAAAATGATGATAAATCACATCATATAAAGCAAACAGCATTATGACTTTTTAAACATTGATGTTTTCAGAAAATCTTGATAAATGTTTAAAACTTAAAAGCAAGACTTGTAGATGCCAGTAAAGACTGTGGTGGAATGGCGCACCCAGGTGTACTGCTCCCATTTGATTTCACTGTATAGAACATGTCTTATAGTGAGGAACCAATGTCACTAAGTACCCTGTGTCACATCAAATCCTCATTGCCACGTAGAAACCTGAGTTTGCTATTCCTGCCATATGGGCAAACTTTGGTAAGAAGGATATTCACCAAAGCTAGAGCAGTATTATCCCAAAGCCTGTGCTGTGTCTACTGTACCTGGGAGGCTTTACTGAATTCGGTAGAGGAAGAGAAGGTAAGTTTTAGAATATGGGGCCTTATCAACGAGGAATGTGATTCTTGTAAGTGGCTCAGCAATTACTACCTCTCAAAGGACTTAGTCCTAAATTCTTTCTTCAGTGGCATCCTGTACAGATGAGTCATTTTTGTTTCCTGTCATTTTGACAGAATCATTCCAGCATTTATCGGGAACCCTGGAGTTACCTCTGATCTGCTCTTCCTGTCTCATTTGTATGTGTCACTGACTGCTTCCTCTATTCTCCCTGACTCCTAGGCTTGCCCCTAACTATCTATTACGGT
The DNA here is from genome assembly GCA_036184795.1 of Tokudaia tokunoshimensis. Taxonomy (NCBI): domain Eukaryota; kingdom Metazoa; phylum Chordata; class Mammalia; order Rodentia; family Muridae; genus Tokudaia; species Tokudaia tokunoshimensis. The sequence goes on along the minus strand of BTHU01000003.1, from coordinate 64,448,556 downwards.
CTCTGTAAGTCTACAAGCCTTCTGACATCAGTCTTTTCCCCTCTGATGCATTCTGAACAGACTCTTTCTACAGTCAGTCCTGCCATGCACCGACTTTCATCTAAGACCCACACCAGGTCTCTGCCTAGCTCAGAGAGCAGACTCCTCTGACACAGTTCTTAAGGAGATTCCTGCTCGCCAACTCAATTTTACCTCCTATTTCTCTTCTACACCCACTCTTGGTGGGCCGAACTGTTTATTATTTCCTGCATACCAATTCGCCTTTGCTTTGTTGTTGTCCCTGACAGAAATCCTCCTCCCGATTCTAGTCATTCCTTGTGGCCCATCCTAACATTGCTTCTCTGAGGGAAGCTTCCAAAGAACCTTGTCTATTTATGGTCAGAATCACAGTTCTCACTGAAGCAGCGTCCAGAAGCACTATGTAATTTCTTTCTTGTGCTTTTTTTTTTTTTTTTTTGTCTGTTCAACCAGACTATATATTTCTTGAGGTTAGGGTCTGATTATATAACATTTCTTTTAAGATTCTCTGGTGGTGACTCCCATCATTTTTAAAACTGAAGCTCAACCTCCTTTCAATAGCACAACCTGATCGTTTTCTTCTGTCTGTCTGTCTCTCTCGTGTGTGTGTGTGTGTGTGTGTGTGTGTGTGTGTGTGTGTGTGTGAGAGAGAGAGAGAGAGAGAGAGAGAGAGAGAGAGAGAGAGAGATAAGGAACTGAACTGGCTAGACTGGCTGGCCATGAAGCCCCCTGATCTGTCTGTCTCTGTTTCTTTTCTTTCTTTTTTTTTTTTTTTTGGTTTTTCGAGGCAGGATTTCTCTGTGTAGTCCTGGCTGTCCTGGAACTCACTTTGTAGACCAGGCTGGCCTTGAACTCAGAAATCCTCCTGCCTCTGCCTCCCAAGTGCTGGGATTAAAGGCATGTGCCACCACTGCCCGGCTGTCTCTGTTTCTTTGTGCAGGAATTACACCACCACGTCTAGCGTTTTATATAAGTGCTAGTGAGCTGAATTTAGACTTCATGCTTGAACATTGATACTTTACCTTCTGAACCATCTCTGCAACCCACAATTCTTTCAAATTGATTTCTTCCTTCTTATAGTGTGAACACACTGAGGAGAGGATGGTGTCTTATTTATCTCTCTTCCTCTATATCCTCATCACAGCATTTATATGTAGCATGTTAGCATGTCTGTGAAATGAAAAGCAATTCCTAGCAACTAATTCCTCTTCAGTGGTACTGGGAACTGAACATAGGGCCACATCATCATCTATCGTTTATTTATTTTGAGACAGGGTCTCACTCACTAAGTTGCATATTCAGGTTTAATTTATGATCCTCTGGCCTCAGCTCACAAGTGCTGGGATTATAGTTGGGGGTTGTCACTCCTGGCTTATATCCATCTTAAATGTGTTCCTAACTCCGTGGTAAGTTGAGTTCCATGTTGGTGAAGAAGAGTTTCTCGCCTTTACAGCTTCCTCTGCCCAGCACAGTGCCCACATACAGTATGTGCTCACACACAGTAGGTGCTCACACAGTTACACTGACCTGAAGAGCACTAGAATGGTCATTCTGACAGGCCAGTTCTTGTTCAACCTCTGAAACCTCCAGCAGATTTCGTTCACTGACCAACCGAGACAGTTCTCCGACCACTGTCACGTGCTTTGAGACAGTCCCAGACATCTTTTTGAACTGTGGATAATTTTCAACAAAGGCCTGCCATGGAAGAAACATTAATGGAAGATGGTATTACATTCTGACTAAAAATAGGTATTCTTAAAAAAGACTGTAAGTTGGGCATGATGACACATGCCTTTGATCCCAGCACTCAGAGACAGAGAGGCAGATGGATCCCTGAGTTCAAGGCCAGCCTAGTCTACAAGTTCCAGGACATCCTGGGCTATCCAGAGAAACTCAGTCTCAAAACAAACAAACAAACAAAAACAAAAAGGGAAAAGTTGGCCCATATTGTCTGGTCTTTATAGAGGTCAGTCATAACTGAGAATGGAAAGAGATACATGATTTATGATGGATGTGCCACCATGCTATTATTAAAGAAAAAGTTCATAGAAAATGTCTCAACTTAAAGTGACTTACAGCCCTAGTGGGCTGAGGCACAGTACTGCCATGGGTTCCAGACTAGTGAGGTCTATATAAGTACAGCGTGGTCTATAGTAATAAATACTGTTCCAAAGACAAAATAGAACAATGCAAACCAAACACAAACAAGAAGCTAGCTGGACATGATAACCCACATCTGGAATTCCAATACCTGGGGGTGAGTCAGGACCGCCTAAGTTTCAGGCTAGCATGAGCTACATAGCAATTACCAGCCAGTTCCATGAAACTCAAAAACAAGCAAAGAACCATGGTAGAAATTAGACCTGGAATATTGCAGAGATGAGGCCTACATCAACAGTCTAAAGCGTCATATGTCAGCCACCCGCACGCAGGGTGTACCTTCATGTCTGCTATGGATTCTAGCCTTTGCTGCTCTTTTGGTCTCTTCTTCTGGAAGTCTTCCATGAGATTCTTTATATTGCTACCAATCTCGGCAAAGTTCAGGTACATGTTCTGTAAAAATGGAAGTCAGAAGTAAAGCTCAAAACTAGTCTGGGTTTTGGATATTATGAAAGAAGTGAAGAAGAATTTTGAACAGACATGAAAGACAAATTCCATTTTAATTACCAAGTCTGGATATTAGCCAGGACACTAGTGATGAATACCATCAGTATTCTCACAGAGCAACCAAATGGAGTCAGCTGCTATGACCAGAAGTCAGTATCTATGTGATTATACGTCCAAGGCCAGCACCAAGTCTTTGTCACTCTGAGATGTAGCCTAGCTGCACGGATCCTGCCGTCCTTTCACACAAAGACCCAATGTGTCCCATTCTCACAAGTCAGTACTGACACTTTACATAAGAACAACTGAAAAATTAAAGCACCTACATTAGCATAGAATTCATCATTTTCAGCAGACAGGACCACCTCTCTTAAGTCTTTGCTGATTCCTGGCACTCTGGAAAGATCAATCCGGTTGTTGTTTATGCCCAGTAGTTCATGGACCATGGCCTGATATGTCCACTAAAGAGGTAAAACAAAAAGAATTGTCAAGTGACAAAACATGGGAATATCAAATGTTTAGGGAACAAGAGCAGTGGCATATTTAGTAAGAAGCCTGCTTCACACCAAGTGCCTCTATTTAGTTCGTATTTTTATTAATACTTTGTTCTCTAGTAAGTATTAAGACTGTCACTTTAATTGCTTAAACACTCAAAAAGTCAAAATACTTTTACATTTCACACTTTAGAGAAAATGCAACAAGATTAATACTCCTGATAGAAAAAAAATGACTGTAGCTCTCATTAGCTCTGATTTTTGCCTGTGAATTAAGAGCATATTTTTGGCCTCCCAGCTAGGGCTATATTGGTGGTGCAGTTAGAAGCTGCACCAGTTCCTACACGCTTCTGTGGTTCTCTGCCGCCTGAGAAGGGTGTTCTTGAAAATCTGAGTGGTGCTATATTTATCCTGGGAACACTAATACTATCAGAAAACCCTTGTGAGTTAATCAAAACACTGGCATAATCAGACACTTGCCTTGGATCCATTTTATCTTATGTTTTTAACTGAGTATGAATTGTGAAGGATTGATTTATTACAGCTTTCAAAAATGTAAATTTGTTTGGTTAAAAACCAGAAAGGTGAAATGCCAAAAATTTGCCTTCTCACCATTTATGGAGACTGTATTTTCACAAAACTAAGTATCTTTTAGCAAGTTACTACTACGTCTAGAATATAAATGCTAGACATGTTTATACATATATATACAATTAAATTTATTAACAAGCAATTTAAAGGGCTAGAGAGATAGCTCAGTGGTTAAGAGCACTGGCTGTTCTTCCGAGGACCAGGTTCATTTCCCAGCACCATGTGAGAGCTCACAACTGTCTACAGCTCCAGTCCCAGGGGTTCAGTTCCCTCTCTGGCTTCCATGAGCACCAGGCACACTCACTTTGCACAAACATATATTTAGGTAAAAACCCCACATTTTCTTTAAGATGTAATAAAGGAGAATACTTTAAATTTTGCTTATTTGTGCATACGTGTGTGTACATGCTACATGTGTTTAGATGCCCTTGGAAGCCAAAGAGGGCATCAGCTCCTACAGGAACTGAACTTGGGTCCTTTGGAGAAGCAATCAGTACTCTTAACACTGAGCCACCTCTAGCCCAAAAGAAGGAGCTTTAATGCCTGAAAGATTTGTCAAAGAATTAGAAAGATTGTTCAGTGGTTAAGAATACTGGCTGCTTTTCCGAAGGACCTGAAGTTAAGATCCTAGCACCCACACGGTGGTTCACAACCGTCTATAACTCATTTCAGGGGATCCAGTGCCTTTCTGGCCTCCAATGGTAACAGGCATACAAAGACACACACACAGGCAAAACACCCAAACACATAAAAGGAAAAAGGAAAAGAAAAGAAAAGGGGTCTCAACCTCCAGAACAAATTAAAACAAACAAACAACAAAAATACAGATTTGCCAAGAGGAACCTGAGTAAGCCAGCTCTGCTGGGCATTTCCAGTGAGGGCCCCCAAGAGGACAGTCACCACAGTTTGTCCACAGCGCCTACTCTACAAGGAAAAGCTGCTTTCTCCTCCTTTTAGGACACAGGGGTTTTTATTTTCTTTTTTAGGACAAGAGACTCTCTCTTTCAACCTTTACATATAATACCTAGATCAGTACACACAATTATAGGTTCTCAGTGAAATCAGTTTTTCTTTGGGATACAGAATTATAGATTATTACTTTTCTCTCTACTATTTTAAAAAATATTTTAATTTTATTTTTAATTATTTAAGTTTGAATGTGGGTTTGTGCATGAGTGTACTGCCTGCAAAGGCCAGGTGGGTGTTGGATTTATTGGAACAGGAGTTAAAAGTGGCTGAGAGCTGCCCAGTGTGGGGGCTGGGTCACAGAACTCAGGTCCTCTGCAAGAGCAGTATGTATTCTTATCCACTCAGCCATTTCTCTAGATTTCTCTCTCCCTCCTTTGTTTGTCTCTGCTATCATGTTCCTTTGGTGGCCAGATGTTTCCTTATTCTACTGAGGGGCTTCCTTCCGCAGTGGGCTACCTTGGCACTGCCATTACTATATGCTGAGAGAAACTGACATGGAGAAGACAGCTTTCCCTCTAAATCCAAAATCACCACACATAGCACAGAGCTACATACAAGGAACCGCTTAACTCGCAGAAGAATAAGCATGAATGGACACCGACTACTGTAGGAGTGTATTATCCACGACTGTCAGAACAACCAAAGATGCAGTTTGCCAAGTGCAGCATGAGGCATAAGAGACAAATATTCCACAACCTGAGGGAGAAAGTAAATCTCTGCAGAAGTCGTCTTTAAAAAGTTGCTCTCTGGCTTCTCAGTGGTTTCCAGGGAGAATGTTGTAATAGGTGAAGTGGGGAAGAGAAGGCCTTCCAGATGCCTCCACCCTTAGACAGCAGTCACACTAAAGCGCAATGCTAAGAAACTATGTAGCACCTCTGTAGCAGGAAGCTGCAGGCTTTCTGTGAAGTCGGGTACACACCCTGAATGTGCTTGGGTGCCACAGTAAGGAGTCTTTTTTGTCCCGGTGGGTAAATGGGAAATAAAGGATTTAGGCCAGGAGTGGTCAGCCGAGAGTAGTCCTTAGCAACCGTGGTTTTGCAGGTTGAAGAAAACTCAAAAGAAGTAATAGAACGGATGCCTGTTTCACCGTTACTGCAGGAGACTGGGGTTAGATCAACACTCGAACAGCAAGGTCAGAAAAGGAGACCCTGGGAAGTGGAGTCCAGAGCTTAGAAGCTGCCTTGATGACAGAGGGACAGCAGCAGGAGGGACAGGAGAAAAGAGGCAGAAGCCAGGACAAATGACAGGACACCAACACATCAGAGAATGTACAGCACAAACCAAGGACAGCTGAAAGCAAGGGGGTGGGTAGGATGGATGGGGTTTCCATATTTGTGTGTTAATGAGCGCCACTCAAAACCACCCTTCATTCTGCTAACGAAGGCTCCGCACCTGGTTGAGCAGTGGGGTGATGGCGTCATCGCAGCGATCCAGAATGAGAAGCAGCGGAGGAACCTCTGTCCGCCGGAATTCAAAGAGTTCGTACTCTTTACTTATCACTTGCTGAGGATGAAGAAGAGTGGTCCGGTTAAGCAGTAGGAGGTGAATAAAACCACATGGCGCATTTTCCCACCCTCATGGGCCTCCTGTAAAAGGATTCAAAACCTTCACAGAGTTTTGTAGCATGCGACTTAGGAAGTCAGGCCTTGAAACCCTACTTTACAAGTGATTCAGTTGGGCCCCTAAAGTTAAATAGCTGTGAATATTTCTTAGGTTAAGCCTAAGGGTATTGGTGCTAATTTGTTCCTTTTTATTATTTTGAATTATATAGTCATACGTCTTTGCCAATAAAACTAACATATCACCACTTTTGCTTCCTTCTTTTCTTCGTCCTCTTATTTAATTAATTAATTAATTTTATTTTGAGACAGGGTTTCACATTGTAGGCATGTCTGGCCTGGAACTTGCTATGTAGACCAGGCTGGCCTTGAACTCACAGAGATCTTCCTGCCAAGGCATGCACCACCATGCCTGGCATTTCAGATAAACTATTACAAGGAAATGACTAGACTTGAGGTTTTAGAACTGGGAACAGGGAATACTATACCTTAACACATTCTCCCAGTCTCTTTGCAGCCTCCGATGAAAGCTGATAACGAATCATGGGGCACTTTTTCAGAGACAAAAGGAGAGCTGTCAGCCCTTGAGTCGTTCTGGATAGCTGGGCTGGATCCCAATTTCGACCCTTTTGGTTAAAAACATATTAAAAGAAAATATTTTACTTTTTTCTTTTAACTCATTACTTGTGGAATTAATTTCCACTTGATTAACTTATTTTTAAAATCCTTGCCTTCCATACCTGACAGCAACCCAAAATATTGAGGGAAAACAAATGTGGATTCACAGCAATGTAATCACCATAAAATTCCTGCAAATGAAAAGCATCAAGATTAGTCAGTCCATAGACTCCAGCTGCATCAAGTGCTACGGACTCAACTGTATCAAATGCTAGGGACTCAACTGTATCAAGTGCTTTGGATTCCAACTGTATCAAGTGCTATGGACTCAACTGTATCAAGTGCTATGGACTCCAGCTGCATCAAGTGCTATGGACTCAACTGTATCAAGTGCTATGGACTCAACTGTATCAAGTGCTATGGACTCCAGCTGCATCAAGTGCTATGGACTCAACTGTATCAAGTGCTATGGACTCAACTGTATCAAACGCTATGGACTAAGCTGCATCAAGTGCTATGGACTCAGCTGCATCAAGTGCTATGGACTCAGCTGCATCAAGTGCTATGAACTCAACTGTATCAAGTGCTATGGACTCAACTGTATCAAGTGCTATGGACTCAACTGTATCAAGTGCTATGGACTCAACTGTATCAAGTGCTATGGACTCCAGCTGCATCAAATGCTATGGACTCAACTGTATCAAGTGCTATGGACTCAACTGTATCAAATGCTAGGGACTCAACTGTATCAAGTGCTATGGACTCAACTGTATCAACTGCTATGGACTCAAATGTATCAAGTGCTATGGACTCCAGCTGCATCAAATGCTATGGACTCCAGCTGCATCAAGTGCTACAGATTCAACTGTATCAAATGCTAGGGACTCAACTGTATCAAGTGCTTTGGATTCCAACTGTATCAAGTGCTATGGACTCAACTGCATCAAGTGCTATGGACTCAGCTGCATCAAACGCTATGGACTCAGCTGCATCAAGTGCTATGGACTCAGCTGCATCAAGCACTGCAGTCAAATGGGAACATATAAGGTGAAGAGGTACAAGATCTTCAAGTGAGTAGCAATGGTCAGTATGGTGGAACTGAACTTACTATAAATACAGCAATGATAAATGTTCTTTTAAAAAGCTGCAGTATACACACCAAAGTAAATTTTCAATTAGTAAAAAGCAAAACAGGGGCCGGAGAGATGGCTCAGCGGTTAAGAGCACTCACTGACTGCTCTTCCGAAGGTCCTGAGTTCAAATCCCAGCAACCACATTGGTGGCTCACGACCACCTGTAATGAGCTCTGACTTTCTCTTCTGGTGTGTCTGAAGACAGCTGCAGTGTACTTATATACAATAATAAATAAATCTTAAAAAAAAAAAAAGCAAAGCACTGCTGTAGGATATACTATCTTATGTGCCAAGTGTATTCTTGTGTGGGAGAATATGACTTAAAATAAATCATTCTTTTTATATGTTCTATCACCTAGAACATCTTTTTGAAAAACTCAAAACTACTTAATTTGTTGTCTATGAAGACAGTACTTTTCAGGTAAGTAATAAATATATTAAATATTTATGATAAATGTATTCAAGAACACTGAACTATTTAATTAGAAAAAACAACAGTATACATGCTAATGTTATATATCATATAGCATATAAAATAAATGACTGGGAGTTGCCAAGTTTTATCTAAGTGACAAAGGCTGGTTATTAGTTCCCAAAGTATAAGTCTCTCAACCAGAGCATGAGGAACCCTCACACAGCCTTTGATTCCTCTTCCCTCCCAATCCTGCGCAGTCTTACTGATGAAAGTGTTCAAAGGAAGGCCCAGGAACTCTCACGAACTGACTCTTCCCCAACTGTGACAATGTCCCCCCAGGGAATCAGCCCCTCTGCTCCCTCCTGCTGATTCCACGACTTCTCTTTCTATCCAATTTAGAACCTCCTGCAAACTTTCTAAATATCAGCCTAGTCTGGTGTGTGCACATTGATTTTGTCTGACCAGACAGCACCTTCCTTATTTTTAGACTAAAATCTTTTAACAGGGCCAACCCAAGGGATGCTCCAGGACCCCACCTTTACCTGGACTTCAGCCACAACTTCCTGCTCGTCAGCTTCAGCCAACGACTTCACATCACTCTTGCTGATCACATTACTGAAATCTGAAACAGACACATCGCATTGGGCTCAAACGGCATCAGTCTTGCTGCAATTAGACATAAACAGGCCAGTGGTAAAGCCTAAAAAACCAGTGAAGTTTAGCACATAGTGTGGCGCACAGCAGTCATATATACCTTTAGGTTGGAATCAGGAGCACAAATATGTTTAAATCCTCAAATTAATACTTTACAAAAGACCATCACCAAAGACATCAGAAGACACTACAAACTCAAATAGTTACCTTAGATGGTAATTATAGGGAATAAAGCAAACTTTTCTCCTCTCTTTTATATGTAAGTTGTATTAAATAAAAGATGAGGGAAGATTTTTTTTATAGAAATATTTTCATCTAAAAACCCCATGGAATGTGAATGATAGAATACCCTCCAACTCCTCATTGACTAACCTGTAAACATCAATTTCACTAGAAGAAACAACCAGAGAAACTATATAGAATCACCTATTTTGTATTCTTGCCAAAAAGAAATCAAAACGTAATCCATTTCAGGTTCTTTATCCACTTACAGACGTACATGGATAAAGAAGCATTGTTAACGTGAAGGAGTATGTAGAACCACCATGGGGATGACATCAAGAAGATGGAGTCTGTAGAAAACATAACTGCTTCCTCAGTAAACCAGCTGCTTGGGAGAAGAGGTCCTACAGGAAATCAGGGAAATTCAGCATATCGACGAGCAAGATTTGATACGTGGACCTTACTCTAGTCCAGACTCAAACAATGAAGACACAGATGGATAGTTGGATAGATGGATGATGGGCAGATGGATGGATGGATAGATAGATGGACAGACAGATGGTGGATGGATGGGTGGATAGATAGATGGATAGACGGACAGATGGATGGATAGACAGACAGATAGATAGGAGAGAATTTTAAACCTGACAACTGAATTGAGTTCCTGAAAATAGGAGTTACTTTTCATTTCTAGCCACATGAATCTATCTCTATTAAAGATGCATAATGAAATACTGGTGAATAAATCTTATATGACATCTTAGATTCACTTTAAAAAATATTGGTGGGTAGAAGATGGGAACATATTAAAACAAGACTGCGTGTGGCTGGGTACACTGGATTTATCGTAATCATACTGTTTTGTGTATATGTATTCAACATTTTCTATAGTGTTTTTAAAATAATTTAATAAAAAGGGCCTGTTGAGTAAGAGATTTAGCAGACCTCAAATTATTAACAGTGAGGTGAGCAGCAGGCCAGTTTAGTGTTAACTTAAATTGTGCTAAAAGTCTATAATAAATAAAATTACTAAACAGTAATTTGGTTTACTTTAACCAAATAAAATTCTGAGATCAGTTGTTATGCTCTACAAATTTCAGTAGTTGATATTTTGTAGGATTTAGTACTAATGTAACTTTCTTCTGCTTTGTAGATTTCTAGTCCAAATCAAACAAGCTTTATAAATACTAGACTTACTATTCTTTGTTGTGCAGGGCTGCTGTGTAGAGGAAATGAGGTCTTTTACTACATGACCCCATTCCATTTTCAGCAAAGAAACTCAGAAACAGAATGCTTCTATTATATATTGACTTAAAGACAGAACACAAAGAAACATACTATATACATATGTGAGGCTATAGCTTGTAATTTGATTTTAAAAAATACTAAAATGACTACACTTGGCTATGACCACATTAAGGACCAATGCCTCAGAAATTAGGAAATTAGCAAAACCTTGCCCCAAGGCTCAGATGGACTGCAAAATCTTCCTCTGGTGGGAGTTAGACTGTTGGCGGTCTGTGTGAAGACTAGCGACTGCAGCTTGCTCCTCCTGATGTTTGCAGCTAGAGACTGCTCTCTCTCCTACAGAGACGTCCTGGAAAACTAGCTAATCAGTGGTTCTCAACTGTCCAAATGCTGTGATATTTTAGTACAGTTCTTCATGTTGTGCTGACCCTCAGCCACAAAATTATTTCATTATTACCTCATAATTGTAATTTTGCTACTGTTATGAATTATAATATAAATATCTGATATGCGACACCTGTGAAAGGATCATTTGTTTCCCAAAGGGGTCATAAGGTTGAGAGCCACTAAGCTAAACCTCTTGCCCATTATCCTTCCCCGTTCATAATAAACTCGCTGAGGTTTCTGGTTGGTGTATATTTGGTGCTGCTCCATCAGTGTACACGCCCACTTTAGCCCAGCTTTTTTCCACATATGTCTGTATGTATGTCCTTTCTTCATCCCCTCACTGCTGCTGTGTAGAGGCTCACACCTACCATGCCGGCTAAAATGACGGTAAGTGTGCAGAGATCATGCATTGCCCTGACATTGCCAGGGGGACACCAAACGGTGTGGTTCTTCAGGAAAACACTAAACACACCACTACCATATGGCCCAGCATCTGTGCTACTGGCTACTATTCATCCCAAAGAAATGAGGCCATGTTCATGCAGAAACCCATTCAGAGGTTTATAGCAGCTACATCTCAGGCAGTCAAACAGGAACATGCCAGATGTCCTTCGGTGGTGAGTTAATGAACACAGTGGAATACTACTCAGGTGTAAAGAGAAATTAACTCATGCATACAACAACCTGAGAGCTGTGCTGAATGAAAACAGTCAACCCCAAGGCAACGTGCTGTTCCACTTACAGAGCATTCTTAGAATGGCAAATGTTACAGAAAGAAGGACAGAGAGGCAGCTGCCAGGGGTGAGGACGGAGCGGGGGTAGGAGTGGATATGGTCAATAAAAGGGCAACATAGGGAGCCCTGTGGGGACAATAAGGCTGTGCTGTTTGATCGTGTCATGTTAATATGCTGGTTGTGACACTGCACCACTGTCGTGTTAGATGCCACATTAGGGGAGGCTGGGTAAAAGGCACGCAGGACCTCTGTTGTTTTTATAACTAGTACAACTTTAGTTTGTTTTCTGTGCCGATAGCACAATATTACTGTCTGTTTAAGTTAAAAGAAAAGAGCTCTATGTTGGTTCATAGTTCTAGTCAACATTTAGAAGCCACAAGTTGTGAGGACCTCTTGCAGGCAATGGAGGGAAGTGCGGGGCCTCATATGGTAGAAGACAGAGACACCTAGCCAAGCTGGCTTCACAGCAGACCCATTCTTAGGATGAGAGACTATTAGACATACTCTTACCTGTTAGATGATACTACTTGGAAAGGCTCAAGTGAAACAAAATATGAAACAGCTCTTTAAAAAGTTTAAAATATTATTTAAAGTTAATTTTTGGCATTATTAATTTTTTTTGTTTTTGTTTTTCTGAGACAGGGTTTCTCTGTGTAGCCCTGTCTGTTCCAGAACTTGCTCTGTAGACCAGGCTGGCCTCAAACTCAGAGATCCGCCTACCTCTGCCTCCAGGGTGCTTGGATTCAAGGTCTGTGCCATCATTGGCATCACTAAATAGTAATATATGGTGAAAGAAATATGTATATCTTAGACAACAGTCTAAACCCCAACTTGAAAACCTCTCAAATGATCTACTTTCTTCTCTTTGTTTCTGAGACAAGGTCTCTCTACATGGCTTTGGCTAGTCTGGGACTCACTGTGTGGACAGGGTGGTGGAGATCTGTCTGCCTCTGCTCCTGAGTGCAGGGATTCCAGGCGTGGACCACCACCTCAGGACTATGTGTCCTGCTTTCTGGGTACTAAGTTTGCTCCCTAGTTTTGGAACCAGCGCCAAACTTTACTAATTCTACAAAGAGCAATGGTGACCCCTAGAGGAGAACAACTGTAACTTCCACAGCAGAATGGAAGAAAATCCAAATCAATCTCAGGTTCATTTCCAGACTTCCCCTCTTACACAGCCCCATGTGGGCATACAAGAGATAACTGTCCTCTCATGAATCACATAAAACAACAAACACAATAAGCTCCCATATATCCTTCTCCCAAAATAAATTACTTTCTATACCTCAATTTAGAGGTGAAACACAGAAGTAAATTCTTTGATGAGGAAAAACATGCAATTTGGCTACTTATAACTTTTGGCTTATAAATCGGCCTTTTAAAATGCAAAGTGAGGGCTGGAGAGATGGGTCAGCGGTTAAGAGCATTGGCTGTTTTTCCAGAGGTCCTGAGTTCAATTCCCAGCAACCACAAAGTGGTTCACAACCATCTGTAATGGGATCTGATGCCCATTACGGCCATTTGAAGACAGCTTCAATGTACTCAGATACATAAAATATATAAATAAATAAGTCTTTAAAATGCTAAGTGAAATAAAACTTTTTATCTAAGTAATCACTGATGAATGGAAATTGTTATTTTGATTTCAGAAAGAGGATGATGGCAATTACCTAATTTTTAAAGGTTTATTCAATTTTATTTTATGTATGTTTTGCCTGCATGTATATTTGTGCTCCATGTGTGTGCAGTATCTGTGGAGGCCAGAAGAGGGCACTGGATCTCCTGGAACTGGAGTTACAGGTGGTTGTGAGCCACCATGTGGGTGCTGGGCATTGAACTCTGGTGTTCTGGAAGAAAGAACAGCCAGTTTTCTTAACAGCTAAGCCATCGGTCCAGTCTCCAGAATACTTTTAATACTTTCAACACACAAGCTTTTAAGTGATGAGTTCAATGGACTTGATGATACAAGTTGCTCAGTGTCATAGACTAGCTGGGGCATACATCCATGATTTGAAAAGTGAACTACAGTACTTACAAATAAAATATATGCTGTATTTGGGTCTTCGGAGCTCCTGGATTAGATAATCCACATTCTCCTAGAAAACAAAGAATAAACAAAGCATGAGCAGAAGTGCTTTAGTAAAAGGGATAAGGAAGGGCTGGCAAGATGGCTCAGCAGAGGGGCATCTGCCGCCCGTCTAATGACCTGAGCTGAGCCCCCGTCCTCAACCCCCTGGGAGGAGAGAACCGGCTCCTGAAAACTGCCCTGCAACCTCCCTAATGTAACTTTGTGAGTGCCGTGCCTAACAGAGTGCTGAGGTCAGGACTGTACATGCACTGGGTAATGAAGGCTGCAAATAAGAAACGCAGTCATTGGAATCCTGAACACAGCTTCATATATATAAGGAAGCTAAATACAAGTTGTCTGTATTATCTTGTTTAATGTAAAACTAAAGGACGCATGTTGAAATATAACATAAAATTGCCACTAACTGCAAATCTGTCTCAAACTGCTTATCAATAAATTGTGTTCATCTGATCCAATTTCTTACTTAGAACACCAACATGTGTGCAGTTCTTTAAAAACAAGAAAAAATAGAGTTAAGTATATTTACTTTAGCTTTTAGCTTATTGAAGTCTAAGAGGTCACAACTACAATGTTTGTGAAGTATGTGTAAGTATCAGCCTGAGACCCCTTCTATAATTACATTATTTAAAAATAAGTAAAAAATTATAGAAGTAAAAAAAAAATCAGTCCATTTAAGATTTTTTAATTGTGTGTGTGTGTGTGTGTGTGTGTCTGTGTGTCTATGCACACACACAGTTGCCAGCGGAGGGCAGAGGCACCAGACTCCACTTGGGTTCCAGTTACAGGTGATTGTGAGCTGCCCAACACAAGGTGCTGGGAATCAAACTTGAGTCCTCCGTAAGAACAGTACACAGTCTTAAGTAATGAGACATCTCTTCTGCCCAGTTCTTATACAGTCGAAACATGAGAATTCTAACCATAGACCATTCTAACAGTTGATCTGTTCTTTGATACCAGAATACATGGTTAAATTTCAAATTAAACCAGGTCTTAAAACTAAAATTTGTGGGGACAAAAAAGGCTCTACTGCTTAATTGTGTCCCTGTTAATATATTTTTAAACTAAACACTTCAGAATTTATTTTAAATCATTCCATTAGTGTTAAAAATAGTTTTAAGAAATGCACACTGCAACTGGGGGTGGAGGCGTGCTGTGCACAAATCCCAGCACTCACAAGGCAGAAACCAAGAGGATGTGGGTTTGAAGCCAGCCTGGATGACACAGACCCTGTCTGACAGCAAGCAAGCAAATGAAGAGGAATTACCACACCTACTCAATGGGGGAGTCATTGTGTTATTAAAATACAGAAAATTATCTTTATAAGCATGTATATTGTTATCAAGAAAAGTATTATTTGCATGAATATCTGTGTAAGCATGTATGTGTGTGGGTGTACTGGGAGGCCAGAAAAAGGTGCTGGGTGTCCTTTTCTATCATTTTCTGCCTATTCATTTGAGGCAGTCTCTCCCTGAGCCTAGGGCTTCCATTTCTTGGCTAGCAGAAAGCCAGCAGGTTCCAGAGATCTGGTCTCCACTCCTCTTGGACCTGGGCTTAAAGGTATATAGGGATGCCCAGCTAGTTATGTGGTATGAGATCTAAACTTTGGTTCTCATAATTATGCAGCAAGTGACCCTGACTGTTGAGCCATTCTCCAGCCCCCTTTTGTTGTTTGAGACAGAATCTTATGTAGCCTAAGTGGGCCTTAAATGTACTATTTAACTAAGGATGACTTTGAACTTCAGATGCTCTTGCCTCTACTTCCCAGATGTTGAAATCATAGGTACATGCTACCATGTCAAGTTCACTTTATAATATCAAGGACAAACTGTTTTTAACAATTAATCTAAGTCTAACATTACTTCTTTATAAGACCAGGTTAAAAGGTCAAAAATATGTTAATGAACTAAGTCTTCTCTAAGACCCCTCTTGATGACCAAAATTTCATGTCTGAAAGCTATAAATGTGAAAAAAAAAAAAACCACAATAACTTAGCAACTATTTCTTAAGCATCTTTTGTGTAGCATGCACCATGGGAATCAGTGGGATGGACAACCAGATACAATTTCTGCTATCATGGAGCTTACTGTGGTAGGTGGACTAGGTATCAATCATGAAACCCATGTAACTTGGTCAAATAAGTATCACATGCCTGTGATCCTAGAACTCAGGAGGCAGAGGCGGGGGTGGTGGGGAATCATCACAAAACTGCAGCCAGCCAGGAATACATAGTGAAACACTATGGAAGAACAAACACCTTCAACTGTGACCAGTGACAGAGAGGAAGGTGGTGCTGTTTATAAGAGAGATGTCTGAATGTCCAATAAGGCCAGGGAAGATTTCTTTGAGGAAGTAAAGAAGGTCCAGACAGAGGGAGGAGTCCATGCAAAGGTCACGTGGCACAGTGAAACTTGGGAATGTAAGTGGACTGAAGGCTAGCGTGGCTCAGGTGCAGAGGGGCAGAGAGGCTCAAACAGCGATAGGAAGTGGACCATGCTGCACTCTGCAGGCAACAAGGATCTGTTTTCACCATTGAAACAGGCAGTCATTCGGTGATTTCAAGCAGCGTGACAAAATTAGGCTTGCATTTGGCAAAGTGCACAATGCACACGCCTGATAAAGGCACACTGGCGTTGACAAACACGAATGTGGGGACAAGAGGAAATAAAGCCAGGCATGGTGGCAGACACTTACAACACTAGCACTCAGTGCCAGAGGCAGGCTGACCACAAGTGGCTAGCCTTGATTTTTAGCATGAGTCCCAGGTCAGCTAGGCCTATTTCAAAACAAAACCAAAACTAAAAAGAATATTAAAAAATAAGAAGTAGGAAAGGTTTTTGTTGTTGCTTGTTTGTTTAAAACAAACAAGGGTGTCAGAGAGATGAGATGGCTTAGCGGGTAAGCCTGACTACATGAGTCTGAGTCCTGGGACACAAAAGGTAGAGAGAACCAGCTCCTGCAAGGTGTTCTCTAACCTCCGCATGCAGCCTTTGCCACACGCCACCCCCACCCCAACTATATAGTTTTAGTGTAAGGATGGCACTGAAGCCAGATTTGCAAGTTGATGTACAAAAGCTAAAAAATGGCATATGAATTTTTAGAGAAGGTGAACAGATAAAGGACAGAAATAAATAGGAAGAGGAATGATAACAAAAAGGCTCGGTTGGCTATAATGCAGGACCAGAATGGAGTACTGGAAGGTTAAATATGTAAAGGAAGACCAAACTGGCCAAAGAAGGGCCTTTTCATGCTAGGCCACTGGGTTTAACTGAAGGAGTCAGACTGAGTCACTATAGCAATCACTGAGTGAGCTCTCACTGTTTCTCATGACAAAGACAGATTTGTTCCTGAGGATAGATGGAAATAAAATGAGAAAGGTTCACGATAGTAAGAGCTGTAGGAAAGAGATGGTGTTCAGCGCTAGGTACGGAGGTCAAACCAGCACTGAAGTGATTTAGGTTCCCAGAGTTAGTGGCTTTGGGAATAGCTGTTAATCTAACAGATATCTAGAAGGAAAACCTGGCTGTGAGGGGTAAACTGAAGCATGGAGGAGAGAGGAAGAAAGGTCACAACTCTGACAAAACAGGATAATTATGATGCCACAAATGATGGTAACACAAATTTATTTTGCCTTCTTTCGGATCAGCAGTCTGCCTTTGTCTGCAGAGGTGGCGGCTTAGTTTGTGTAGTACCTTTGTAGGTCGAAGGAAACAAATCGCTTTTAGGTGTTTCATGATCTCTCGATTTTGAGAATCAATTCGCTCGAAGAGGTATACTTCCTTCTGAAGAATCTCTGACTGTGTGTAGACCATACTCACTATACCAGTCTGTAAAAAGCAAAAGAACGAACTAAGATTATACTAGTCTGGACTAATAAAAACATGCATAAATAGTTAAGCCTTTTGCCATTAATACTTGACTAGGTAATTTAAATTCCAATACGCAGAATAGTAGTTACTAAATATCCAAAACAGGCCTTGTAATGTGTTAGAATGAAAACCTACTACTCTCTCTGAACACGAACAACTCAGAAACTTCTAAAGAGGATTTTCTCCATTCCTTTACAGTTTGTCTTTTTTTTTTTTTTTAAAGTTGTGGCCAACAAATAACCTGTCATTTTAGTTTGAGACCCAACAATTTACTTTTAAAACAACGTTGAGTGACAATGTCAGAGTCACCCTAAAGAACTCCCTGTGTCACCGAGAACAACTTCTTGGCAGACATTCTTTCATGTATAAGAAGTTTCTTGGTACCGGTTAGAGTCGGTTCGACTGCATACCCACAGAGAAAGCTTTATACAACTTTTCCAGTGCCAAACAGAGCTGACCATTCTCATTAGTGAAATGCTAAGTCCTACAGTGGAACTGCACCAGCAATTCTAAGGGAGGGAGAGCTTCCTTTATAAATGTTGAGCAAATGCGAACTCACCGTTTCTTTATCCATGAGAAGTACCTTCATGCCGGGACCGCTGTCCTCTATCATTTTGGAAATATACTGCTTCACAGCAAAGACCACGTTCATGGTGGCGAATCGACAGGTACCCCACAGCCCTACCCACCCACTTTCCTGGCTGAATTAACCTCAGGCCTGTTGGGTCTCAGCTGCTTCCGGTCGGCGAGCTTCGGTTTCCGGGAGTCCGGATAGCTCCGATACTGGGAATTGTAGTTCCTCCGTGGAGTCCCGGACTCAGACTCGGCCGGTGAGGAGTGGAAGGCAACCTGTTCCCTCGGACAGGTGCTGTGCTGACTTCTGGTCCTGCGTAGGGAGCGCTTGGCGCGCCGCGGGATACAGCTGTCTCGGACAGAGGAACCATCGAGCGTGGCTGTGCTTACTGTTTGCTGAGCATCTTTTCTGGAGACCCGCATGGGAGCCCACGCATGTCATCGTAGCACTGGGCAGACTGGGGCAGCAGGGTCCCAGGTTCGAGACAAGTCTGTACTATATAGCAAGTACTCTGATAGCCCAAGCTAGAGTACAGAGGGAAACCCCGTTTTCGAAAGTATTCAAACAAAGCATCCTGGGGCGGCATTTTGTATTTAGTAGGTCGTGGAATGAGACTTAACTGGGTTTCCTAAAGAGAAGGGGAGCTGAAATTCATCACATGGTTGTCGACTGAAAGAACAAAGGGAAGGCTGTTTAGGGATGTTTTCCGAGAGACCCCAGGAAGGCACGGAGCTTCCACCTGCCTTCCACTCAGGACCACAGGGACTACGAGCCCACTGCGCCCAAAATACTGAATTTCGCTGGCTTGAAGCAACATCGGGTTTCCAGGGCCCCTGAAATGGGCTGAGGAAGTTAATTCATCGGGACTGAAGCAAACAAGCTTGAGAATTTAAAGGGAAACACATTTTTAATCTAAGAAGCAGTGAATGATTAGCAATAAAATGGATCTTAAAGTATCAGTTTCCAAAAAGCTCAACAGATCACACAGGTCTATTACCACACTTCTGAACAAGGTGTTTCGTTCCTCACCTTACAATGGAAAATTGTAAAACCAGGAAGATAAGTAACTGCAACAAATCATTGACGATTAGTGCTTCAAACATTTCCACCAAAATAATGACGTGTGTGAGATATGAAACCGGAAAGGAGATCACCAGAGGGAAGAAAGAGATTTTAATAGCGGGGGAACCTGGATAGGGAGAGTATTGGAATACAAGGGAATGAATACAAGGAGCACAAAACAGAAGGACTATTTAGTAGAGGAAGGGAACCAGGGAGCTTTGGGAAACGTGGGGTGAAGGGTTCAGGGGCTGGAGGCAGGAAGAAGGGGAACAAATTAGAATGAGATATAACTGTAATGTGTATAAATGCCGTTATGAAACTCATATGAATGCTAATTTAAAAATTAATTTAAAATCAGCACAGCACCACTAAATACTAGTTCTTTCAACATTCTGTAAGAAATATGCGGTTAAATAGAACAAAAGAACTTAATCGGGTTATGCAAATTATACGAAGTTTCCAAATAATTTGAGAAAGACCAGAAGTCACTTGAAATACAGATTATCTATCACTTCTAAAATTGCGAAAATGTGTTCTTTTCAGTTTTCCAGTCAAGTAAATAAAACTTCCCATTGGGTATATTACTGTTTTTGAGACTTTCTTCCTTTTTGTTTGAATAAGGTTTTGTTATGTTTGAATAAGGCTGACTTTGAACTTGTGGTCCTACTGCCTCAGTGTCTCCTGTGCTGGAGTTACTGGTGTGCATGTTTTGACAGAAGCCTTAAAGCTTTATATTAAACAAGTCAGTGATATATTAACTACACACAAATGAGATCTAATGTATAATCCTGTTTTATCAATAAAATGTTCATATATTATAGAAAACATTGAATCAACAAGGAAAATAAAATTTACCCACAAATCTAGCAAGTTACTGGTATCTGAAAAATCACCATCTCCCATGGCGCCTTGGATTCTTTTTCCTTACTTGGACTGCAATATAGTATGTCATAATTTTTTTCAACTTTCTATATTTTAAAAAGAACAAGTCAGCAGTGATGGCACAGGCCTTTAATCCCAGCACTCAGGAGGCAGAGGTAGGTGGATCTCTGAGTTCGAGGCCAGCCCAGTCTACAGAGTGAGTTCCAGGACAGCAAGGGCTCTGTTACAGAGAGAAACCCTGTCTCAAATAAATAAATAGATAGATAGATAGATAGATAGATAGATAGATAGATAGATAGATCAAAACAAACAAGACAAGGAGTAGGAAAATGGTTGTCCTTGAAATGGTGCCTTGTCAGATTACAATGGTAAGAAATGAACAGAAAGAGTTCTTTTAGTTATTTGTATTCAGAGAGCTATGACTTTTTGAAAAAGAGGAAAATATCTGCTTTGACAAAGTTCACTAATTCCATTTCCCATGAAATTCCATGGAGGCCAATGACAGTGTTACTTTATATGTTGGATGAAAATAACTGTAGCCATAAACATTTTGAAAAAATTGTTACCTGTGTAATAGGTGCTGTGATGTCCTGTCATTCCACAACATCCTCCCTTCCTGAAGAAAACTACATAAGTTATTTTAAATGTCTCTATAGTAAGGACTTCTTCTGTATCCCTGTATCTCTAAAAATAAGACTGAAACATTTTGTGACTCATCCAGAATAAACCCAGGCAAGAGAAGGCATATTTGGAAGGCAATATGAAGCACCTTAATTTTTAATTGTGTAAGTAGGCTGACAAATATTTTAACAATAAAGACATTACATTTAAAAATAAATCATGGCATTTTTCATATGACTTTGTGAACTATAAAAAACTCCAGATATAGTTACTTGAGACATTCATTTTTGTGTCACACATAGTGGTGTGTGCATTTAGTCCCAGCTTGGGAGGCAGAGGCAGGTGGATCTCTTGAGTTTGAAGCCAGCCTGATCTAGTGAGTTCCAGGCCTGCCAGACTCAGTTTTGGAAAAAAAAATTATTTTCACTGGGCTCCAAAAACTGTTGCTTTAATGATATAAAATAGGAAGTTAAAATGTGATATTTATGTCTGAACATTTTTAGACTTGTTCTTAAACATATAAATTAAATAAGTAATGATAATTATCAAAATAATTTCATGTACTTTAGCTTTTTCCCAAAGTGGACATTTAAGTCCCTATTTTTTTTTATTTAAATCATGGCTTCTCTTTCCACAAGAACTCAAGGCTTAAATATAAAACAAAGGCTATGTAGATAAATTCCATAGGGTATAAAATAATTACAATAACAATATGAAAGTTCTTAGTTACATTTAATTATTAATTCTCAAATTTGCCATCCTTGTTGCTTCATGTAAACATATTTTCCTCAAGCCCTGGATAAGAAGGAAATAAAGATGAAATTTGATGGAACTGCTTATATCTCTGTAGTAGTCAGGATTCTCTAGAGTAACAGTATATATATATACTGTGTACACACACACACACACACACACACACACATACACATATGGAAGTCTATATAAGGACATGGAAGAAGGAAACTTTTGTTCTTTGCCCTCACCTTGCTAGCAAGGCTAGAACTCTGAATACATACACACACACACACACACAGGGATTTACTAGAATGTCTTTCAGGCTGTGGTCATGTATCGGCTGGTCTTCAGTGTATGCCAGTAGGCACCAATGCCAGTGAAGGAATGGATTTGGTGTCAGAGGTGAGAGGAAACAGACAAAGAGAGAGGTTTCCTTCTTTCATGCCCTTTATACAGGCTGCCAACAGGTGTGGCCCATACTAGAGGCAGGTTTTCCCACCTCAAAGATCTTCCCATTTCAAATGCTTAAGAAAAAATGACTCACAGGTGTACCCAGGCATTGGATTTTAGTTCATTCCAGACGTAGTCAACTTGACAAAAAAAAAAAAGAATAGCCATCACACTAACCAGCGTATATATATATTTTTAATGAAGGCAAAGTTTAGGAAAATTTTGCTTTAAATTATTACAAAATCCTGGCGTCTGATTAAACAAGCCAAATCAAGTCAAGCAGTTCATAAAGTTTTTATAACTGTTTGCGATTCAATATTGAACTTCACGGCAAAAAGAGCTTCTGTTTTTGTTTTATTTTTGTTTGTTTTGTTTTCTGAGACAGGGTTTCTCTGTGTACCCCTGGCTGTTTTGGAGCTCACTCTGTTGACCAGGCTGGCCTTGGACTCACAGAGGTCTGCCTGTTTCCGTTCCTGAGTGCTGGGATTAAAGCTGTGTACCTTGTTGCTTTAATCCACCATGGTTCAAAACATTTAACCACTTTAAATCATTAGTTTAGATGTATTTGCCCAGCTTGCTAGGGTGGTGCATACCTTTAACCCCAACTCTTGTTAGGCAGAGGCCAGCAAGATCTCTGTGAATTCAAAGCCAGCCTGGTCTACATAATGAATTTCAGGGTAGCCAGAGCTACCTAGTAAGACCATGTCTCAAAAAAAAATATTGCATGAAGAATTCTGTCTGCACATCAATCATTTCAGTGTTTCCAGCTTTCTGGGTACCTTGGTCTCTACAGACCTAGAGGTGGTCGTTAATTAGGGTTAGCTTTATAGCATGAATCTTATGCAAGATCTTTGAATTACCCCAAACTCACACTGTTGATTACAAGTAAGTTTTTTATTTATAAAACTTCGAGGTTACCAAAGAAGATGAGTTTCTGTATGGGAACTACCCAGAGCAAGAACCATTCTTGTTTACAGAAGCCACATGCGACCTATGCAGAGACTCAGGTAATGAAACATTCAGTTGGATACAATCTTTGTACTCCCAAGGTGAAATGACCTAGTGGGTGACCTTTTTACTTAAAATGGAGCCTGGTTTGTTATAAACACAACTCCTGATCTCTCTTCTATCTTTTAACATGTTCTAGACCATTGCACAAATGAGTAGTTTTCAAAATATAGACTGTGGTCCATGGTAGTTTGCAAGTTGCTCTAATATAGAATATAGGATATAGAATATAGAATATGCTTTTGTTTAAGAAATATTCCTAACCAACATAGAAAAGAAAAAAAATACAGTCATCTGGAGTAAGAAATATTTTCTTCATCAAAATATCACAAGGGAAGATTCACTGAATGTAAAATAAATAACCAATAAATGTGAAAATGCCCAATAAACATGAAAGTCACCCGATAGAAACCTGAAGAGGCAAATTAAAACTGAAATAGTTACAGTACTTCTTCTCTATCAAGTTGGCAAAACTTAAAAATGTCTGACAATACCAAGTGTGAGACAAGAATTCATAGGTTACCAAAGCAAGAATAAAAGTTAGAGCTTTTTTTTATGGAAATGTGGAATTATCTTTAAAACTAGTGAAACTTAAAACTCTTGTGCTTGTGGGTTCAAAATTCCTGCCCCTCGGTATTCTTGTACAGTAGAGCACCCCCTCGGTATTCTTGTACAGTAGAGCACCCCCTCAGTATTCTTGTACAGTAGAGTGTCCTTCCCACTTGTTAACCAGGAGTGGCATTGCAGGGCTTGGGCACCTGGAGCCCCTGGGCCCCCACTGCCACTGGGCAGCTTCAGCTGTCAGCTTTCCCAGTGTTTCCTGTGGCCATGAGAGAAATTTCATGCTCTAAAAAACTCTCACATGTTTATGAAGCATGTACACACATGCTCTTAACAGTGCCACTGAGAGTGGTGAAATACATTTGTAAACAATCTGAATGCCCATCACCCAAAGAATGAATAAATAATATTTACAATAAGTAATAATTTTGAAATTAACTACTGTATTTGGTGGCTGTGGATGAGTCAGAACTAAAAGCATCCTTGGATATAAATGGAGTATTTGGGATAAAAGCAGCACACGCCGTTCTTAAAGGGTGCACTACAGGACGGTCTTGTAAAAATAGCAGCTTGCTAAAACCTCAGGCCAGGAAGATGCATAAACAAATGCTTCACGAGAGTGATGAGCTGATACTATCAGAGGGTTGCACAAGTGGGGGCCAGCTGCTCCAGCTGTGTGCTGAGGCCTTACGGTGCGTCAGGTAAGCAGAAGGCACTTGGCTATTCTGTATTGTATCTTTTTTGCATGTGTTATCTCATAATAAATATATCTTTTTTCTGATTTTACTGGTGGAAAGTCAGCCTCAGCTTTAGGCAGACTTAGTAGCTGAATAGAATGTAACATTTATAAATTCTCTTCAATAAGAACCTATTACATATATCCCATGTTGGATGCTGTATTAATGTGCTGGGGACATCATAACAGTGCCAACAGACAAAGAGGCTAAGCCAACAGAATGGCATTTTCTTGTAGTTCTGGAGGGCGGACATCCAAGGTCGAGGCGTTCAGGGTTGACTTATTCTTGGGTCTTCTGCAGATAGTCTTGTCCTGTGATAGCATGTGATCTCTCTGTGCCTCTATATTCTAATCTACTCATACAAACACAAATTGTATTAGGTTAGGGGCTCTCTGATGACTGCACTTGAATTTTGTTGTCTTCTTTAAAGACCCCAACTCTAAATACAGCGACCTTCTAAGCATTGGAATTTCATTAGGACTCTCCATTAGAACTTCATCATTTAAATTGTGAGGAAATGTAAGTTATCCTATAATGGACATCAACTGTTGATTAACCACTTCAGTCTTGACCCAACTGTGTGAAAACAAGGAAGGGAAGGCACCAGAAGTCTGAGAGACTGTTTCATTTCCTAGACCCTAAATTTAAATAAGACTTTGTGGACACACTTCTATCCTTTGATGTCATTGTCGTTGTTGTTGTTGTTGTGAGACAAACTTTCTCCATGTAGCCCTGGCTATGCTGGATTCTCTCTGTAGACCAGGCTGGCCTCAAACTCAATATACCTTCCTCTGTCTCCCAAGTGCTGGGATTAAAGCTGTGCACCACCACATCAGGCTGATCTTTTTTAAATGATCTTGTATTTCATGCAATGTTTAAAATTACCTAAAAAACAAAAGACTGCTCAGTTTGGGGTGTGTGTGTGTGTGTGTGTGTGTGTGTGTGTGTGTGTGTGTATGTGTGTGTGTATAGTGCTTGGCATGTCTATTGGTGGACATGTACGCATGTGTGTGTTCAGAGCAGAGGTTAACCTTGAGTGACATTTCTCAGGAGTTGTTCACCTTGTTTTCTCTGAGATAGAGTCTCTCAGTGAGCCCCCCCCCCCTGGGAACCCACTGCTTAGGCTAGGCTGGCTGGCCCATGAGGCCCCAGGATCCACGTGTCTCTTCCTCTCTAGTACTGGATTACAAGAACATGCTACTATGTCTGAGAATTTGCATGGGTGTTGGGATCAAACTCAGGTCTTCATACTTACACAGCAAGCATGTTACTGAGCTCTTTATGCAACCCTGGCTCCTTCTTTTTCAAGTGGTAAATAAACATGATGGATTATGGAATCTGTATTGATACCTAGATCTCAATTCAGCTAAGCAATATGTAAATATATATGTAAATATATATACTTTTGTGTTTATTTTGATAAACACATTAGTGAATGTGTATTCCCCTACCTAAATTAGACTTTAAAGAAAACATGAAATGTGGGCATGAGCTTACAGTAAGATAGATTTAGGTTTGTTAGTGTTCTGTTCCTCTTTTACTTATTCTTTGACAATTTCATACATTCATATTGTTCATATCTATCCCCAGTTGCCAGTATTCCTAAAGAATGTGTAACAGATGTGGGTATGGTTCAGCATCTGCCTGACATGTGTAACAGATGTGGGTATGGTTCAGCATCTGCCTGGCATGTGTAACAGATGTGGGTACGGTTCAGCATCTGCCTGGCATGTGTAACAGATGTGGGTATGGTTCAGCATCTGCCTGGCATGTGTAACAGATGTGGGTACGGTTCAGCATCTGCCTGGCATGTGTAACAGATGTGGGTATGGTTCAGCATCTGCCTGGCATGTGTAACAGATGTGGGTATGGTTCAGCATCTGCCTGGCATGTGTAACAGATGTGGGTACGGTTCAGCATCTGCCTGGCATGTGTAACAGATGTGGGTTCAGCATCTGCCTGGCATGCCTGGGGCTTTGGGTTTCAGCCCCAGCACTGAAAGGGAAAGTCTAGTTAAAACAAAAACAAACACTATTAAGTAAATTTATATTTACTTAAAATAACAACAAATTTGGTACCTCTCAGAAGAAAATAATAAAATAATAAAGCTATTATGTATAAAGGCTCTTCCTAAGTAGTCATTAACAGAGAAGCATAAAGGACATTAGAGTTGGAGTGTGTTTGTCTGACATGTGAAAGCTGTGAATTCAATCCCTAGCACCAATCAAAAAGCCACAAAAGCTACCTTAAACACCCTTTGTAATGTGTCTGAGATTGAGAAGATGATTAATGACTTATCAGTCATTCAAATATCACCAATTTGGAGAGTAACCTATTTCTTGTATTAAACCTCAGTGTGTTTGAATAATTCCTCAAACACTCATGTACTTAGGAATCACCTGGAGACCATGTTAAAACGCAGATTCAGGGCTGGAGAGATGGCTCAGCGGGTAAGAGCACTGACTGCTCTTCCAAAGGTCATGAGTTCAAATCCCAGCACCCACATGGTGGCTCACAACCATCCGTAAGGAGATCTGATGCCCTCTTCTGGTGTCTGAAGACAGCTACAGTGTACTTACATATAATAAATAAATAAACCTTTAAAAAAAAAAAACGCAGATTCAGTGGTTCTGCAAGCTCTTGTATTTTTAATAGGCTCCCAGGGATTCTGGTCCCTGTGTTCCAGGAACTATATTTTGGGCAGCCGAGATTATTAGGGTGGAAAACTCTGTGGCAATGAATGAGATTCTGCTCTCTTCTTTACTGGCTCTGACACTGTTGTTGACTTCTCCCAACACTTTGCTCATGACCCATTTCTGCGACCAGCTGCTCGGTGAAATGGGTAGATTATGCTGCGCAGGTCTGTGTGGGAGGGCTTTCAGAGCTCCTGCCTGGGTTAGGACAGTTGGGTCTAGCTGCATTGCTAGCTGGCTGCAAATCTCTGGCTTATTCAAACTTGTGGCTTTTGCATGTTTTTTTCATTCTTATAGCTAAGACTAGTACACTCAAAGTATAAAACAGTATGAAAATGAAAAGTGTTGTCTCCCTGTATAATGTCTTGTAATATCAATCACTAAATTAGCAAGATGGCCCAGTGGGTAAAGGCATTTGCCGCCAAGCCTGGTAATTGAGTTCCATTCCCGGGATCCAAAATGTGGGAAGAGAGAACTGACTCCTCACAAGTTGTCCTGTGACCTACACACACACACACCATGCACACACAAGTGCACACTTATACATACACACACATACCACACACATACAAGCACACACAAATGCACACACACACACACACAAGCACATGTGCGCGCACACACTAAAAAAAGTTTTAAAAGATATAAGTTTTTGAAATCATAAACAAGAGCTGTATTTCATGGTTAAAGACCATGTACATGTAAATGAGATATATATATATATATGTATATATATATATATATATATATATATATATATATTTGTAAAAGAAAAGATTCTAGCCAAGCATGGTGGAGCACACCTCTAATCCCAGCACTTGGGAGGCTGATGCAGGCAGATCTACTAGCCTGGTCTACTTAGTAAGTTCCAGGACAGCCAAGGCTATATACCGAGAGTCTATCTCAAAATAAACAAACAAAAATGAAGACTCTAGAATCAGCCAACCTAGATTAAATCTGTTGCTACCAGCTGTGTGGATTTGACAAGTTACATAGCCTCTCAGTTCTTCAGTTTCCTCATTTGTAAATGGAGAAAATGACAGCTTCCTTTGGTTAGTGGGAGAATTAAATAATACAATCATTAGTCAAGCTTTAACTATTGTTTCGTGCTGTAATTAGTTTTACTATTTGCAAATAAAATATGATTGTTGCACTTTACTTCCCTGCAAAGTTAATAAAGTTCATAAGATAAATTTTTAATTTTTATTCCATGTGTATGGGTGTTTTCCCTGCATGCATGTCTTGTACCACTTTCATGCCTAGTGTCCATGGAGGCCAGAAGAGGGCGTCAGATCCGTTGGGACTGGAGTTACAGTCATGGGTGTGGTTATGAGCCGCCACATGGGTACTAGGATCCCAAGAAGAGAAGTTGGTGCTCTAAACAGCTGAGCCATCTTTCCAGCCCCCCATAAGACAAAACTTTTTAAAAAAGATTTATTTATTTATTATATGTAAGTACACTGGAACTGTCTTCAGACACCCCAAAAGAGAGCATCAGATCTCATTAAGGATGGTTGTAAGCTACCATGTGGGTTTGCTGGGATTTGAATTCAGGACCTCTGGAAGAGCAGTCAGTGCTCTTAACCACTGAACCATCTCTCCAGCCCTTCATAAGACAAATTTTTAAATATGTTCCAGTGTTAAGACCTGCATAACAAGTTCTGTCTTTTTAAATATATCTTATTTATCCCTTGAAAGTTTCATAACTAAGTTCTTATTTCTTACATATATATATTATTATATATAATGAAATTATATTACTTCTGATATCTCTTTTATAAATATGAATTTCTTCCTTGGGCTGCTGATAGTATTAGATTTGTAGATGACCATAAATATAACTAAAATCATATTTTATGCAATATATCACAAAAATTGGCAAGCCATATGACATATCAGAAAATTCATAGTCTTATAACTCCTTAAATCTTATTAGATGTAAAAGAGTCTAGACTATATTATTTTTATGTTGATAATACTTCTTTAGGATGACACATTAATGACTTTTATCAATCATTTGATGACAATCGGTTTTTCTTTATGAGGAAGAATATTTCACATTGTAAAATTAAGATGCAAGCTATTTTACGTATACTTGAAGCAAATGTAATGTATTTACCATAGGATATTATTATCCGGTATTTCCTTCATAATAATCATCATTAAGGAGCTGAATGGTGGTGGTGCACACCTTTAATCCCCACACTCAGAAGGCAGAGGCAGATGGATCTCTGAGTTTGAGGCCAGCCTGATCTACAGAGTGAGTTGTAAGACAGCCAGGGCTACACAAAAAACAAAACAAATCAAGAACAGCTGCCTTGGGAACTGTTGTTTGTTCTGTATTATCTATCCTTCAAGGCAGACTTTCTCTATGTAGTCCGGCTGGCCTTAAACTCAGATCTGCCTCTGCCTCCCAAGTGAGGGATTAAAGGCATGCACCACGCACAGCCTGGCCTGCCTTGGGATCTTTAGGAAGATTTCACCCTTTGCAACCTTTTTGTGAGTGGTTGCAGATCCTCTGAGGCTGGGAGGGGTCGAATTACCTTCCCTGAAGTGGAAGCTGCAACTTTCTCTGAAGAAAGCAGCAAACTGGGAGAAGCTACTCCAGCAGCGGGTGGTCTACTGCCTGTTTCCTTGTATTGTTTCCTTTTACACTTTCTGTTTTAGATGTGACATGGTTTCTTTAAGGATAGAAAAAGGGTTTTTCCATATTTTTCACTTAGATCTGTGTCCTGCCCTGAGAAGATAGCCAATAAATATTTGATGTTGGTGAAACTCATTACTGGACACCCTGCTTCAGTGGCTTGTGAAACAGAGTATAGTTTTACACAGGCAGAGCAGACAAAGAGATCAAAGCGATTAGCTGGGTGGCGCAGGCCGATAATTTTATTGGATAATATGAAATAAATTCTGAGGAAAATATAAAACTTCTCTCCAAATCCCCAGATAAACAGCAGGGATGTTGATTTAATTGTGGGGCAGGACTTGTATAAACAAATGATGCACTGTATTCCCCACCCCCCTCCCGCCATCCTCTGGCAGTGATTAAAGATAGGACTGATCCCAGAAACTGTTTAGTAAGAGTTTCCGTGAGGGCTGATGAGATGGCTCCTCTGGTGAAGGTCTTACAGCCAAGACTGACAACCTGAGTTCAATCCCAGGGTCCCACACAGTAGGCGAGAACTAATTCCTTTACGTGTGTGTGATGGCGCAAATGCATATGTAACCCCCACACTCCAATAAACAAAGTGTGTGTGTGTGTGTCTGTGTGTGTGTGTGATTGAGACAGCATCAATTTTCTTTAGCTTTGGACATTCAGTATTCAGATTCAGACAGAGGGCGACCTCGGACTGTCAAGAAGGTACTAGGGAACACATGGGCTTCTAAAACTGGGAGCTGTCCTGTGACCAGTGCTCACACGAATGAGGGAAAGGCATTGTTTTAGCTAGAATAGATTACATAGAACTTGTAGTCGAATCTGTTTCTGTCTCACTCTTGCTCTCAGCCTTTACTACACTGCCTGGCCTGGCCTTCAACTACTGGTTTCAAATGATCTAATGGCCTCAGTCTGAGATGGGATTATAGTGTGAAACCACTCTGTCCGGCTGATCTGTTGGCAGCTTTAAATCCCCCTGCTTTTGTTCTTGTTGTTGTTTTATCACGTGTGTGTGTGTATGCACGTATATATCCTAAATATTAAATAAAAATAATTTCTATGAGATTCTACCTAATCAAGAAGCATGCTAGTTGGGAGGGCCTGTTTGGTAAGTGTGAGGTCCCTGAGATTCAGCAGGTGGGAGCCTGATATAATGTCTGCTTTTGCTTCCAGTGCTTACTGATTGGTTTTTTGTTTTTCTCTTTTTTTTTTTTTTTTTTTTTGTTTTTGTTTTTCGAGACAGGGTTTCTCTGTGTAGCCCTGGCTGTCTTGGAACTCACTTTGTAGACCAGGCTGGCCTCGAACTCAGAAATCCTCCTGCCTCTGCCTCCCAAGTGCTGGGATTAAAGGCGTGCGTCACCACCGCCTGGCTGATTGGTTTTTTGTTAACTCAACACAAACTAGAGTCATGTGGGAGGAGGGCCTCTCAATTTAGAAAATGTCTCTATCAGATTGGCTTATAGGCAATCTGTGGAGACTGACGATTGATGCAGGAGAGCTCAGTCCACTGTGGGCGGGGCCATTCCTTTGCAGGAGGTCCTAGGTTCTCTATGAAAGCAGCAGAGGGAGCTGTGGGAGCAAGATAGTAACCAACTTTCCTCCATGGCCTGCTTCCGTTCCTGCCTCCAGGTTCCTGCGTCGAGTTCCTACACTGGTGTCCCTTCACAATGGAGCTGTAAAACGAAACAAGCCTTTTCCCTATGGTCATGGTGTTTATCACAGCAATAGAAATCAAACAAGAAGACACCTATGTTGGGCTCTTTTCTAAGTGGCTGCTGTGTCTGCTTCTTCACAACTCAGTGATGTAAATGGTACTTTGGTCATTTCTCTCCTCCTCTTTTTTGTTTTTGAGACAGAGTCTAACTATGTAACCAAGGCTGGAACTTTTTTTTTTTTTTTTTTTGGATTTTTGAGACAGGGTTTCTCTGTGTAGCCCTGACTGTCCTGGAACTCACTCTGTAGACCAGGCTGGCCTCGAACTCAGAAATCCACCTGTATCTGCCTCTCGAGTGCTGGGATTAAAGTCGTGCACCACCACTGCCTGGCAGGACTGGAACTTTTTATGTAGACCAAGCTGGTCTTGAACTCACAAAGATCTACTTGTCTCTGCCTTCTTAATGCTGATATCGAAGATGTGCCCCACTATACCCAGCCTCCCTTTTGTTTTTATAAATTTTATTTATTTATTTATTTACTTTTGGTTTTTCAATACAGGGTTTCTCTATGTAGTGCTGGCTGTCCTGTAACTCACTCTATAGACCAGGCTGGCCTTGAACTCACAGAGATTCGCCTACCTCTGCCTCCCTAGTGCTGCCACCTGGCTTTATTTATTTTTAATTGACAAAGTTGTATGTATTTATTAGATACACGTCACTTTGAAAAACATAGTATTGTCTTTAAAAATGAAAAACAGGAGAATGGGGGGAATATGATCAAAATATATTGTATGAAACTTTCAAAGAATTAATAAAA
Organism: Tokudaia tokunoshimensis; assembly: GCA_036184795.1. Classification (NCBI taxonomy): domain Eukaryota; kingdom Metazoa; phylum Chordata; class Mammalia; order Rodentia; family Muridae; genus Tokudaia; species Tokudaia tokunoshimensis. Next base: position 64,416,504 of record BTHU01000003.1, on the reverse strand, counting down.
ATGGTATATTAAAAATGAGAATAGGCGGCTAGATAGTTAAACTTACTTCTTCTAATGGATGAAACTGGATTTTAAATCTGGAGATGAATAACACAATTCCTGGTAATATCTGAGAAATGTTAATGCAAATAGCAGTTTCCTCTGTTACCACAAATGACACAAAATGTACTAATAGTGAATTTGAGTTTTGTTCATTTTAAGTTTTCAATTATTGTTGAAAGTACAAAGCAACATTCAAATTTACTGTTCCTGAGCTTAGGAATGCTATTGGGATTTTACTTCCCTGACAACACAAGCCCAGGTGCTGGGTGCAGGACACCTCTGTCTCTGCCTTAGAGAACACTCACATTTATATAGTGAAAGGAAGGCTGAGCTGGGAACCGGGAACCTGAGGGACGGTACATGGTACATTCTATGGCCTCCGTATGTGCTTTAGGAGTGCTTTATCTCAGTGTGACGTTGCTACTGTTTATTATTTGTCTTAAACTGTGTGTGTGTGTGTGTGTGTGTGTGTATGTGTGTGTATGTGTGTGTGTTGAGGTTTGGTCCGTTGCTATGTATTCTAATGCTAAATTCTGTACCCCAAGCTCCAGGCCTACAAGTGAATTCTCACAGTTACCAGCTTTTGCTGTGCAAACTTCGTTCCTTAATTTAAAACTATTGGTTAAATAAAAATGGCAATAGCCAATTGTTGGAGGGATTAGAGGTTGGAAATAGAGAGCAGAGGAGAAGAGAGGAAAATTGAGACAGGTGAAAGGAGGGTGACTCATGAAAACATGGCCGTGAGGGCCAGCCAATGGGAATTAAGAGCTGCCGAAATGGAACATGGCAAGTTATAGTTATAGCTTGGAGTCATGCTTGGGAAGTAGATTTTAATAGCTTAGACGGTAGATATCCACCCAGCTATGGTGCATTAAGTGCTTATTATAAATATAAAAATTGTGTGTCTTTTATCTGGGAAACGAATGATCAAAGGTGTGGTAGAAACTCCCAATTGAGATTAAATATTTACAACAACATGTGTGTGCCCCTGTGGATGCCAGAAGAAGCCAGAAGGTTGGGGTTACAAGGGATTTTGGGCTACTCAAGGTGTAGTAAAATACCTGTCCCCTGGAAGAGCAACCAGTGCTCTTAACCATTGAGCAACTCTCCAGCCTCAACCTTTGCTTTTTACCTAAAAGCGGGGGTGAGGGGGTGGAGTGGGGGTAGGGTCTTAATTTCTAAGCACTTCAAGTTTTAGAGTTTACATATGGAATCTTCCTCCCATCATAGCCAGCCACTCTACATTGCTTTTCATTTCTTGGAGCAGAGCAATGATAAAAGTTTAACAATGTCACCCCTCTGTTTTAACACTGCTGAGATCCTCATAATGGTGTACGGGGCAGAGTGGCTGTCCCTGGCATTTTTCAGAACAATTCTTTCTTCTGTCTGTGCCTACGGGTCCTTTGTGTGACTTGTTCGTTCCTTTTTTTGTCTGGATTAAACCATTTCCTTAGGTGGGAGATTCAGGGAATATTTCCTTTCTCTTAAATTTAAAAATTTTTTATTCATATATTTTGCCCATGTGTATGTCTGTATGTGCATGTCCCATGTCCAAAGAGGCCAGAAGATCTCCTAGAATTGGAATTACAGATGGTTGTGAACCACTACCATGTAGGTGCTGGGTCTTGAACCCTGGTCCTCCAAAAGAGCAGCCAATACTCTTAACCACTGAGCCATCTCTCCAGCCCATATTTCTCTCCCAGTGGAATTCATCACTTTTTTTTTTTTTAGGGCTTCATGTAGCTTATGCTGGCCTCAGACTCACTGGCTGAGGAGAACCTTGAATTCAGGATCCTCTTGCCTCTACCTACTAAATACTGGGGCTGTAAGCAAGTGGCACCATCCCAGGTTGTTGCATGCTGCTGGGAATGGAGCCTGTGCCCTTGTGCATGGAAAGCTAGCATTCTCCCAGTTGATTCGCAACCCCAACCTGGATTTGTAGATTGCATAAATGTTGGACAGTGCGTGTCCACTATGGTCTCTGCGTTCTTCTGTAGAGGAGAAAGGCATATTGGGTAGCAGGACTTGGGAGAGTAAGGAAGTAAAGAGAATGTCTTACTAATTCTTACATGGATGTTTAATTTAATGGTGCTACTTTTAATTGAATGAAGATGCATAAATTGAGTGATTTTTTCTATTCTATTCTTTGTGTTTTATCTGTATTTAACTCTTGACACTGCTTACTGAATTTGTAGAGAATGCTCATTTTTTTTTTCAGTAAGCATTGTTGAACACTGGATATGTGCTAGTAGCCATGGAAATACAACTGTGAATAAAATATAGAATTGCCTAATCCCATACAACTCAGTTTGTGGGGAAAGGCAGACTTATAAATAAAATATATAGTAATTATATGGTGATAAATTCTACAGAGAAAAACAGATTTGTGTAGAGAGATGGAGGGAGGCTGCAGAGAGTATTGGATGCACACAGTTCTGGGGTATAAACAGGGTATTCAGTGTTTCTCAGGGCTTATGATGCTGCTGTCTGAGTTTAGGAGCCTGAAGCAGGAAGATGGCCTGAGCCCAAGAATTCCAGACTGCCTGGTGGCAATATAAGGAGGCCCTGTCTTGGAAAAAAAATTAATGAATTAAGCAAATATTCACAAAATCATTCAAAGTTACATGGGCAAAATCCTGAAGGAAATGCTAGACAGTCACACGAATTCCAGAGGAGAGCTTGCCACGGTTGGTGGCTGGAGTGAGCTCAGTGGTTATGAGCGCTTGTTCTTGCAGAGGACCCAGGTTGTTCTCCAGCACCCACACAATGGCTAACAACCCGCTGTAATGCCAGTTTCAGGGGGGTCCCATACCCTCTTTTGACTCCAGCAAGCAATGCACACACCTGGTGCATTGACATACATGCAGGCAAAACAATAATACACATTTTCTAAAAAAGAAAAAGAAAAAGCTTTCTGGGTAATGGGGATAGCCACTGAAAACAATCCCTGAGGTGGGCATGCTCTGTTCACAGGCCGGGGATGCTCTGTTCACAGGCCGGGGAAGCGGCCAGGGCGGTGACAGCTGAGCCCGAGCAGAAGAGAGGACACAATGGACCAAGCAAGCATTCAGAGAAAATGATACCGGGAACTGTTAAGTCTAGCGGCTGGGCTGAGTAGATGGCTGGCAAAGGCGATGGATTTTACAGTGGTCTGGGTGGGAGGCGGGGGATTATAGCAGTGGGGCCTAGAGGCCATGAGCAGGGAGATTCGGGAGCCTGTGACAGCAGAAAGGCACATTGTCTGGGGGAGACTACATCTCCCCTTCAGTGTTACTATGAGCTATTAATAGATCACCCAGATGCCACCTGGGTACAACTTTGAAATGACCAATTTTTTAATGAATGATTTGTATCTTTTGAAATTAAGATATAATTGCATCATTTCTGGCTTTTCTCCCTCTAACCCTTTCCAGGTATCCTCTTGCTCTGTCTCAATTCATGGCTTCTTCCTTTCATTGTTACACATACACACGCATACACACACACACACACACACACACACACACACATCTACCACCCAGATCCAGATCCAGGGCTATGAGTTGGCCCACCCCAACATCTATGCCATCTGCTAGAGTACGTGAAGGAGCTGGTCCTGCAGACCCAAAGCTGCAGGATCTCCATGACACAGGGCAACAACAGGATATCCTAGAGAAGTCCTGGTAAGGATCCAGTATTGATAGTGTAGCAGAAGCCAGAGGCCTAGAACCAGACCAATGATGACTCATTGCAATGAACATTTGCAAGTAAAACTGTGTGGGCAAAAGGGTGTGCTGTATGACACACTGTGACACACTGCAGCTTCCATGTTGAGACTTTTTTTTCTTTTGGGGTCAGGTTTCAGGGACAGAAGACAGATACGGAAGGAAGGGAAGATGAGAGTGGGGTGCACCATGTGAAATTCAAAAAGGATTAATAAAAAGTTAAACAAACAAATAACAAAACAAGTCCCTGGATGACTCTGCAGGGAAAGGGGCTTTCTGCCAAGTCTGACTACCTGACTTTGATCCCTGGAACCCTCCTGGTGGAAAGAGAAAACCGACTTCTAAAAGTTGCCCTCTGACCTCTACAAGTTTGCTGAGGCATGGATATACCCCTTCAGCACAGAATAAGTAAGTGTAGTAAAAATAGATAAATAAATCAAAGGCAAACAAAAGCTGTGCAATGGCAGAAATGTACTTGCAGACTTGAAAGATCGGAAAGTCAATAAAACAGATATTCATTCCGACAAACCGGGCCAAACCAAACTAAACCAAAAACCAACCAACCAACCAACCAACCAACCAACCAAACACCCCACCAACATCTCTGAAAAATAAAGGGTGGTATAAGCCTTATGATTTCAGCACTGGGGGTTGGGGGCGGGGCTGAGGCAGGAAGATGTTGAGTTTGAGGCCAACTTTGGTTACAAACCTGACTCGGTCTCAAAAACAAAAATATCAAAGTGCAACAAAATCAAACAAGCAAAACAAAAAATCCCACTACTTAAATTCAGGGTGTGTGTGTGTGTGTGTGTGTGTGTGTGTGTGTGTGTGATTTTTGTGTGTGTATACGTGTATGTGTGTGTGTATATGTGTGTGTGATTGTGTGTGTGTCTGTGTGAACAGGTGGGCACAGAGTACAGGAGAGGGTATTAATTTCCTTGGAGCTGGAGTTACAGGCAATTTTGAGCCCCAGATGTGGGTGCTGGGAACTAAACTCGGGTCTTTTGAAAGAATAGTATGTAGCAGCTAAACTCCCTCTCCAGCCCCTAATTTAAACCTTTTAAAAGAAAAGTTCTCCTACAGCTCTGGCTGGCTTCAAGCTCACTGTTTAACTGTGGATGATCTTGAGTCTCTGATCCTCCTTTACCTTCCAAATTCTAAGATTATAGGAATATGCAACGAAGCACAGCTACACGTTTACTGCTGCTGCTGCTGCTACTATAACAATAAGAACTAGTATTTATTAAAATAAGGAGAAGGGTTCCACAGTCTAAATGACTTTATGGATACATTATAGAAAACCTCTAAAAAAAAAGATACATTTCTCTGGGGATGCATCTCAGTTGGTAAAGTACTTGCATTATATGCAGGGAGCCCTGGGTTGAATCTTAGCACTATATAGAACAGGAGTGGTGTCACAATCCTCCAATCCCTGCACTTAAGGGGTGGAGGCAGGAGAGTGAGAGTTCAAGACTAAATGTAGCCAGATGATGTGTTGGAGGCTAGCTTGGGCTACATGAGATCCTATCTCAAAAAAGGAAAACAAAAAAAAAGATAAATTCATTTGCTATGTATACATGTGTATAGCATACAAAGCAGTTAAACTCTTGTATTTATTTAAAGTTAAACTTACATTGAAAAGAAGGTATCAAAGAAAATAAAACAAGTCAACTTCATTTATGAAGATTAATATTCTTCAATGAATAAAAGAACAACAGGCCCAAACTTATCTTCTGAACCATTACCAGCTCCCTAATACATATCAGCTATCAAGAAAACTGCTGGGCAGCTGAGAGGCACACATTTGTTGAACTAATTTTAATTAATCAAGCAGGGATAATCCCAGGTTGTAAGTATGGTTGAAATTGGAGAATATGTTCACTATGAGAGAAAAAAGAAGAAAGAATAAAAGAAACTAAGAATATATTGTAATGCAATTTTAAAAAGATGAAATTTAACTTTTGCCTCAATAAAAGCTACTGTAGCAGATAAGGATGTTTCCTCATCTCACCAAACCATTTATACAAAACTTTTCTTGTCAGGTGTGGCAGCACGTACTTTTGATCCCAGTACTAGGAAGGCAGAGGCAGGCAGATCTCCAGGAGTTTGAGGCCAGCCTGGTCTATATAGGGAGTTATTTCCAGGACAGCCAGGGCTACACAGAGAGATCATCCTGTATCAAAACAATAATAATAACAACAACAACAAAAACAAAATCCCAAACCAACCAACCAAAAAAACAAACAAAAAAACCCCCAAAACCCCAAAAAACACAAACCCCAAAACAATAACAAAACTTCCCTTTAAATTGTGTATGTGTGTGCATGCACGTACAAGTATCCACAGAGGCCAGAAGATGGTGCTGGATCCCCTACAGCTAGAGCTCAAGTTGTGACCTACTTGAGGTGGGTTCTGGGAAAGAAACTCAGGCCCTCTGGAATTGTAGCATGTACTCTAACCTCTGAGCCATCTCTCCAGCACTATTTATTAAAAGCATAAATGCCATATTTGATTTTGAGACATCAGAAGGCCAGGCAACAAGAGTGCCTCCTGTTACTGCTGTTGGCCAGCAGTTCTGTGGAGGCCGTGTGAAGGAGACAACGCAGGGACCATTCAGTCACAGCAAGAGAAGGATGTTATCACAACTGTTGGCTCTGGGTGGCAATGACTGTCTTATTTTTTATAATTAGCAATTTTTCTGCATTTTAATCTTTCATATCACAATGATGATGATGATGATAATAATAATAATGATAATAATGATAATAATACCACCAATGGTATAGTGAGGCCCGAATCTTCATGGTAAGGTATCCTGTGTTAAAACAGAGATTCATGGGAGCTTGAGAGCTGGCTCAGCAGTCAAGAGCACTGGCTGATCTTCTAGAGGACCTGGTTTGGTTCCTAGCATCCACATGGTGGCAAACAACCACCTATAATTCCAGGTCCCCTTCCCTGACACTCTCCTCAGGCTTCTCTAGGTACCAAGCAACATGATGCACACATATACTTGGAGCCGAAAACACTCTTACATGTGCTCAAAATAATAATAATAATAATAATAATAATAATAAAAAAAGCAAAAAGGATGTAACGTACAGGAGTCTCAGGGAGACACGAGCTGATGCACACTCTCAGGGTGTGGTGTCAAACTGTCTCTTTTCTAGAGATTGACAATTCAGTGCTAGAGGACACTAAGTGCTCCACATGTCCTTACTTTGCTGGGGTATCTGTGACCCCCATCCTGTACTCGCCCTCTGCCCCTTAGTCTGATTCAAGCGCCTACTGTCTTCTTATACTCAGTTTAGGTTGCTCATCAGACAGTCTTTAAGTACTAGAAGGGCTGTCAAGAGTGTAATGTATGAAGAAAGCTGCTTAAATTAATTATGCAATGAATTTTAGTGCTGCAAAGTGCACTGATGTTTTAAAAATCCATTATTAATTATAAGATAAAACCCGAAATATCTAAAGTATGTTATTTTGGATAAATCAAGGCCCACTCATGTATTTATATTTTACTAACCCAACAACTCCAAAAAGCAGCTAAAAACTCAGGCACTTCTATTTTAGCATTGGAAAAGAGATTTCTAGATTATTCTGCCAGAGTCCTATCTGCCAACAGCCAGAGAGGGATGAGCTTGCTTCAAATGGGTTTGCAGAAATGACTTCCTTTTTAAAAGTAGCTCTGTCAGCTGGGAGCCACAGCAGAAAAAAGGACAAACTTGCTGAATGAGGCTGTGCTGGAGTCGGCCAGAGGGCCTGTCACGGCTCTGTAATTGGCATTCCTGTGCAGCCAAAGAGGCCTAAGCAAGCGGAAAATCTATAGTACCTTCATCTACATCTAGCTTAAAGTGCTTACAGGAGCAATTTTAAGTTCTGGGAGCTGATAGGGTGCTGGTTCCCACCTCAGGAGAACACAACCGGCTCCTGGGTTCTTAAGATTTGCACATTCTCTGGTGAACACTGTTGTCCTGGCCTAATCTATGAATAGGTTACAGTATTTTTTCATTGTAGCCACACCCTTGTTAGGGCCAGCCTATAAGGATGCCTTTATGACAAACTAAAAGTGCTAACTAAGCAAGGCACTGGAGAGAGAGAGCTCAGCTGTTAAAAACCTTTGCTGCTCTTGCAGAGGGCCGAGGTTTGGGTCCGCACCCACATGGCAGCTCACAACCACCTGTAACTTCAGTACCAGGGGATCCAATGCCCTCTCCCGGGCTCCATGAGCACCAGTCACACATGTGATACACATACAAACACACAGACAAAATACATGCTTACATAAATTTTTTTTTTAGAAATCTCAAAAACCCAAAACACTAAATAAAAGTGCTAAACAAAAGAGAATTATTAGAGGTACCTAGATTTGTGCTTTAAGGTATACTGGGCTTGAATTTCGACTTTTATGTTTATTGTTATGTGCCTTCACACGATATTTTCCTCTTCTTCCCTTTTCTCCTTCCGCCCCTCCTTCCCTTTCTCCTTCCCTCCCTCCCTCCCTTCCTTTCATAGGGTTTCACTGTTTTTCCTGGGCCGCCCTCAAATTCACAATCATCCTGTCTCTGTCTCCTCAGGTGTGGGCTTACAGTTGTGCACTACCTACCCTGTCCAACTTTACACGAGTTTCTTGAACCCATCTGACCCTCAGTTCTGTTCAGTATAATACTGAGTAATGCTGATCTTGTGAGGGTCACTGGAATGAGCAGCAGGTGACACCTACTGTTACAACCCCAAAAGCAATTAGACTCATGCTAACTCTGGATCTTAATGACAGAGGTTAGCAGAGACTAAAAATATTCTGTCTCTTTCTCTAATTACTCACCACCAACAGTATCTTTGAAGCATAGGGAAACTCGGGTAATCATGGACGTCACTGAAGAACAGGGTTAAGATTCTGGGCTGGAGAAATGACTCCGTGGTTGGAAGCACTGGCTGCTCTTGCAGAAGTCCTGGGTTCAGTTTTGGACACTCATATGTCAACTTAAAACCATGTGTGTACCTCCAGTTTCAGGGGATTTAATTCCCTCTTCTGGACTCCTTGGGTACTACACATACAGCACATGATGTAAGGATATACATGCAGGCAAGACACCTGTACACGGAAAGTAAAAATGTAAAAAGACTGTTCTTCCATGCATGAGAATGAGTTAGACTGCCTCAGTGTCTAACAAGAGACTGGCTAAGAATAAGGACTGGAGGTGGTGGAGCTGGAGAGACGGCTCGGCAGTTATGCATCTATGAATATTTCAGAGGACCAACGCTTGGTTCCCAGCACCCACACTAAGTGCCTCACAGCTGCCCGTAGCTCCAACCCCAGAGGACCCAATGCCCTCTTCCGGCCTTTGAGGGCACCTGCATTCATGTGCACATACTCACATGTAGATACACAGACATACCTACAATTAAAAAGAAAAGTAAATCTTGAAAAAGAAGAGGAAAAGGATTAGGGATGTATCTTAATAGTTGAGTGTAGAGCATATGCCAAGCATGGTTAAGGCTCTGGGGTTGATTCCCAATAACACATGAATAATATGGGGGGAGGAGAGGGAGAAAGGGAGATAGAGAGAGAAAGAAGAGGGGGGAGGGAATGGTCATAACACAAAGGAAGTAATATGCAATTACTATAAATCATGTTTGAGTGTACAGAAGTCTCAAATGCCTTCAGATGATTATCAAGTGACTGAGTGTGATGGCAATAGGGAGTGGTGAGGACTGTGGTCAAGTGGGGTTTAGGAATTTTGTCTACAAGTATACTGCTGAAGACTAAACTGTGGGAAGATACATATGGTGTACTTTGAAGTGACAGGAGCAAATAAGGGTATAACCAGGTCCTAGGGGTCTTGGTTGGATAGAGCTCTTGCCTGGTGTGAGTGGGCCCTGGGCTCTGTATCCAGTGCCGCAGAAAGAAAAGCAAGCGCCGGTATAGAATGATTCCAGAATTTTAATTTTTTTTAATTATTTCATGTGTATACGTGCTTTGCCTGCATATATGTCTGTTCCCCATGTGTGTGCCTGAAAGCATTGGATGCCCTGGAACTAGAGTTACAGGTAGTCATGAGGCCAGCACATGGGTGTCAAGAATCCACCCGGGTCCTCTGGAAGAGCAGTCAGGGCTCTTACCTGCTGAGCCATCTCTCCAGGCCCCCAAAAGGAGTCCTTTTTATAGATAGAAAGGGAAGTATATAGAGATGAAATAATAGCCATCTGTCTAGTCTTGTTTCCAATTTTTTTAAGTAAGTATATTTATAGGTATACTCCTTTTCTGCCCACTGGTTGGTCTGTCTTAACTATTTGGAACAGTTAATAATAATAGAAATAATACATAGAAATAATAAAATTAGAATTATAATAGAAAATACAGAGACCTTCCCATGATCAGGGATTGCATTAATCAGGTATACTAACTAATGCAGTCTACACAGAACTAGTGTCTCTCATCCCTCTCCTTGTCTCTCAAGTGATAGAGCTGAGACAGCGGGAGATTAAATAACAAGTAAATGGAAAAGACGCAGGACTCAGGCTCAGGCAGTAGGGACTGGCTCTTAACAGCTATGTCCTATTAAAATAAAGATGTTATGACTTATGACTTATCTGGGTTTTGCGTGTGCTTTTTATTTTCCTTGTGGATTCTGGTGCTTCATTTTTCTATTATAAATATGTAGCTTAATGATCCGGAAAAGCACATTTTTTTTGTATTTAAAACAATTATTATTTTTTTTAATCTACATTTATTGCTTGCACGGGCTGCTTTGGGCTCCTCTAATTGCTGCTCTCTGTTAATGAGAATTAGTTTATGTGACCTGCTGGTTGAAAACTTAGGCCCAGAAGGAATGAGAAATAGGATGGTGAGTTTTCTAGAGGTAGAGAGAGGCCCACAGGAGGAACCAGGCCCGCAGGCTCCCAGAATGCACTTGAGCTGGCACCGGCATGCTTAATTTAGTGAGCACAGTGCAGGGCCTGTCACCAAGAAAAGTCTGCTGTAGGCCTGGCCCTGTTCACCTAAAATATGGTGGCCCATTCCTCTTTCAAGTCACTTGAAATTTTCTTTAATTTATTCAACAACTGTCCTTTAGATTCTTCCTGTAAAGCTCCAGTGAAACATACAATAATTTAGTAAGGGAGACAAGAAAGAAATACAATCATTACCAATAAAAAGCTTTGAAATGTTGAAGTAGAGAGAGCTCTGCTTATTTAATATTCTATGGAGGAGGGGTGGGGTGGGGAGACGGAGTCTCATTAGCTCTGACTGCCCTGAAATCTTCAGTGTGTACCAACATGACTCATGACACCTCTGACTTCTGGGATTCCAGACCTGGTTTACCAGCTTATCCCATATTCCTTACTTCCTGCCAAGACTTACAGCTACAGAGATCAAATAATAAGACAGACACAGTTCCTATCTTCGTACAGTTTATACTCTAAAATTGAGACAGAGAAATAACTATGACTTAATCCAGAAAAGAAAAATAATTCTCCAGGTCAGTTTACAACCTGATGAAACCAGAATTCTCAAACTACACAAAATAGCACCCCCAAAAGAATATTACACGCTGTTCTTCCTTATGAATGAAAGCACAAAGTCTTCAGTATTACTAGCATCCACTCTTTCACAGGAATTCAGTGAGAGGGTGACTTATATTGTGATCAAGTAGGATTCCTTATACGTTTGTAGAAATGGCTTAGTATCAGTCTTAGAGATTCTATAAATAAGATTCACTAGACCCTTTAGATAGTAGAAGAGGTAAGATAAATGATCATTTCAACAGATACATTAGAAGAGATTGGACTCTGGTTGTGATGGACCATGTTGGTAATCCCAGAACTGAGGAGGTAATGTGGGGGGGGGGGGGAGGATTGTCCCTGCAAGCGCCTTGGTCAGCAGGAAACTAATTGCATAAGGCATGAGGCAAAAAGGAAACTCGACATCTTTAAGTACAGTACAATTTTGAAAAAAAAGTTTTCTTGTAATAATTATCCCAATTCCATTTGCATACTAAAGCTTAAAGGGTAAATTGTATTGTAATTCTTTTGTAAAGTACACGAGACCTCTAACCATGAAGATGGGTTTTACAGTTTAAGGGCCTAGGATTTATTTATTTATTGGCCGAGAAATGGGAGATGTCACATGTTCTTTATAGCCTGCCGACTTCTTCACTATTTTGGTCAGAGACCACACTAAATCCTGAATGTGCATGAATTTAGGACCAAAATTTTTATTATTGCATTATATTGATTTATTGATTGTGAGTGTGTGTGTGTGTGTGTGTGTGTGTTTTCAAGTAGTCAAAGGGCCGCTTTTAGGAGTCAGTCAGTCCTCCTTTCCTACTGTATGGGTCCTGAGGATTGAACTCAGGTTACCAGGCTGTAGAGTTACCCTCTGAGACATCTTGCTTGCCCCCAAAATGTTTTGCTACAAAGTAACTGCCATGAGCATGACATCACCTTCTCAAACAGACTGAAGAAGATCTGGAAACTTCAAGGACACATAATCTATAGCCAGGGCAGCCTTGGGGAATACCGGATGCTCCCAGGGGGCTGGGTAATGCTGGTTGCATGCTCTACCACAGGGTCAACTTCAACAAATACGACTCAGGTTACTTTGGGAAAATTGGTATGAGGCATTACCACTTAACTCGTAACCTGAATAAACTGAGGACAGTGGTCAATCCGCAGACACTGGTATGTGCCACCCAAGAAGGAGGCCAGTGCACTGACAGTTTGACTCTGGGGTCTGATGCTCAAAGACAGACATGGAGAATGTGAGCGTCAAGGCAGAAGCAGATGCAGGAGATTGTCACTGGTTATGGGTCTCCCCCTCTTACTTATCTTCTTTTATAGTGGTGGTGGGTGTTGCTGGGCACGCAGAGCCTTGTGCATGGAAGGCAAGTGCTCTACCCCTGGGATGCAACCCCAGGGTTCTAATAAAAACCCATCAAAAGCTTTTTAGTAAACTCATAATAATGATCTAATCATCTGCATAAGCCAATATATCCTTTCTGGTATCTTTGTGTATGTGTATTTGTATATTTATTTAGAAGAGGTCAACCTTAAAGTGTTGTCCCTAAGAACAACTGTCTATCTTGTCTTGTTTATTTGTTTGTGTGAATTTTTTTTGGTCTTATTTTTTAAAAGCCTTTATTATATATACGTGCTGAGTGTTTTTCTTGCATGCATGCGTGCTTACCACGAGCATCAGGAGGCGGCATCAGATCCCCTGGAACTGGAGTTTAGAGAATTGTAAGCTGCCATATGTGCTAGGATTCAAACCTGGATCCTCTGTAGGAGCAGCAAATGCTCTTAACGGTTGAGCCATAGATCTGACCATGTTTTTAAGATGGGATCTCTCATTGGTTTGGAGTCTGATGCTTCATCTAAACTCACTGAGTTTGAGCCCTAGAGATCTTCCTATCTCTCCGCTGCCCCATCTCTAGGATTTTAAGTGAGTGCCTCCATGTCCAGACTTTGTATGTGGAAGCAAACATGGGTTCTCATGTTTGCGTAGCAAGCACTTCAGAGCGTACTTTCTCCCTTGTCCTTTTCCCATATCTTCATGAGACAGAACAGAGCTGAACTTCCCAATGTAGCAGCAATGCAACCGTTTAGCTAATGTTACAGAAATGGCTGATGCGTGGAGGTTATTAATATGCAAAACTCTAAGTCATAGAGCAGAGTGTGCATGGGCAGGTAGCTAAAGAGCAGTCTACAGACGCCTATAGTTGTTGATATTCAGCCTTAAGGAGGGAGGATATATGCCACCGCTTAACACCTCAGGGCGTTAGGCTAAGTGAAGTAACAGTCACAAAAACAACAGATACTTTATGGCTTTACTCACAGGAGGAACTCAAGCAGTAAAGGCCACAAAGGCAAAGCAAGGCCACAGGGAACCTAGGAATGTCTTGAGTCTTTGGTTGCAGTCTTTCCTGCCATCTGTCCCATGTTTTGCTTTCTTTAATTTACCTAAGACCAGGCTGTGGGGTTTATAAAATGTCACTGAAAACTTGGGTGTAAGAGAAGAGCTGTCGGCGAGGTGAGGTGAAAGAAAACTCATCTTTTTGCATGGCCTGTAGCGTTCTCTGTTATAGCACAGCTGGTAGCTGTTGGTATTTGCTTCTGTTTAAACATTTATTTATAGTTTTACATGTATGTATGTGTGTGTCTGCATGTAGGTAGGTGCACCAACCACAAGTATGAAATGTTTACATAGGCCAGAAGAGGGAGTTGAACCTTCTGGATCTGGCGTTACAAACCATTTTAAGTCCCCACGTGGGAGCTGAGAATTGTATTCCAGTACTCTGGAGAGGACTAGGTTAGCCAGATCCAGGCTGACTCCATGACACACTAGAAACTGGCAGTTTGAGAGACTAGGCCTAAGTTTCTGTTTCCCAGAGATGAGAACCGGGATCCAGGAATCTGTGGCCAGCCAATCACAGTCACAGGCAACCAATCCGAGGACACCTTGTCATCTAGCCTGAAGCAAGAATAGGTAGGTAGAATGAGTAAGTGACCCCCCCGAAGGAGGTCTCCAGAGCCTGACCAATTGTAGAATTAGTCAGACCCCTAAAGATAGAGCTAACAATCAAGGTAAAAGGGCACATACCCCTACCTGGAATTCCCCTAACTGACAATAAAAGCTGGGCCTGCAAGCCCACTAGGGCATCTCCATTCCCAAATAGGGAGACCCCTGCATGCAGGAAATTCAGCTAAATAAACACTTTTTCCTTTTGTACACTATTTGAGTCTGGGGTATCATTCTCTGGACCCTAACACTCTGGAAAAGCAACAAGTGTTCTTAACCACCGAGCCAGCCTCTCTCTGGCCTCTATTCCTAGGTTTGTTTCTCTGATTGTTTCTGTGAGGCTTTTCCTCTCAAACTTCTATATTTATGTTTATAATCCTGGTCACATCTTAAGCTCAGCTAAGTAAACAAGAATCATGTCTGTGGTCTCTGAGAGCACCGAGGGCTGAGGCCAGCGTTCACCCTTGCTTAGCCTTCTCCGGGCCATCTGGTCCAGTCTTTATCACCTCATTCCTAAACCCTTTATCCTCTTACTGTCCTCTTCCTACTTAAGATCATGTCCCCTCCTAAGCCTGTGGGATCCTTTATTTCCCCGAACCAGAGACAGTAAGCAGGACCACACTCCTGCCAGGAAAAATGGTCGCTGTGGTTTGCTTTGTTTTTTTGTTTCCTTTTGGCCTCAGGGGAAAAAAAAAAGTCAAAATGGCCTGGAGTTTGTAATGCGTAGCTTCTCAGAAAAGTGAAGCAGGGTCTAGGCTTAACTCATGGGATAGAATGCTCATTCGCTGCCTGTGTGGTGAGCTCTTGCAATATAGTGAGAAATAACTGTCATCCATCCTCAACATCACCATGAGCTGGTACATCACAGAGAGGGGGGAAATAAAACTGCTCTGCTGAAGTAGTTAAATTCTGTCAACACTCGTCAATGTGTATGAGAGGAATCAGGAAATGCTGATGTCATATTACATCACCGCACCTTTAACATTTTTTAGCTGACAGATAATAATTATATGTATGTATGGGGGACCATGTGATATTTTGATATGCATGCACTGCAGAAAGATTGAATTAAACTGGTAACATACAGGTTGTCTCACCTATCTACCACAGTTTTGTGGCAAGAATTTCCAGCACGCCTTTGTCTGGAGTAGGAAGCATGGCACACTTTTGACCCTATGCATTTGAAATGAGTACGCCTCCGTTCTGCTTTTAGAAAACTTCCCAGATTAAAGGATTTTCTCTAATTTTTTTCAATGCCAGCCACCATTTATTTGGGATAAACTTCTTGCCAAAATGTTGGCAAACAATAACGTCATAGTGGATGCTAATTCTGTTTGGTGCTACTGGGCAGAGACTCCGTGGACTCTTGAACACTGCTCGAGTCTAGGAATTCAAGTCTGTTCTGGGTAACACAGTGGGACTCTCTCAAAGAAAGAAAAAAAAAGAGCAGGGGCTGAAATCCCTTGAACTCTTCACCAATCTCATACTTTGAGACTTTTCTTTTTTTCTCTGTCAACTTCTTAAACATATGTATCCTTAGACAGGAAGTAAGATGAGAGTGGATAGGTTTCTTTTGGTGGTGGTGGTGGTGTTGGCTTTTTTTTTTTTTCTAGATAGGCTTTCTCTGTGTAGCTCTGGATGTCCTGGAATTGGCTCTGTAGATCAGGCTGGCCTCAAACTCAGAGATCCACCTGGCTCTGCCTCCTAAGTGCTGGAATTAGAGATGTGTACCACCACTGCCCGGCTATGGGTTTCTTTAGTTAAATGAACTAAAGGTGATTGGAGGATGACGCAAAGCAGTTTGACCAGAGGTAAACACTCATGCACAGCTAGCAGTTTGCAGACTACTGTTCAGAGACACTGAGGTGTCTCTATAGGACTTCTGGTGTCTGTGCCCTTGCGTCTGCTGTCTGTTGTTCCAATGGGTTTCCAGGCACTGTGTTGCTGGACAGCACACTCTGCAGTCCACGAACTGTGTGCTTTGAGTATGTGGTCACTTCTGCATGCTCCCTCAACCAGCTCAGAAGCTTTCAGTCCCTGAGGCAAGAGACGGTATCGCATTTGTCACAGGTGAAGACTGAGGAACTAATGACTCATTATCTCCATCGTGTGGTCCAGATTCAGACAGAGAGACAGAGGGAGAGAGGGGAGGAGGGAAGAAGAAAACAGATAGAGAAATGGAGATAGAGACAGAGTGGCAGAGACAGGAAAATAGATGGAGAAAGAAAGAGAGAGACACACAGAGAGACAGAAAGAGTGAATGAGCAGACAGTCTAATTTTTTTTTTTTGAATGACAGACTATTTGTGTTTCTAAATGACTGGGTTGGATATAATATTTGGTGGCAGGAGAAAGTCTACGGTAACCTCTGTAATCTTAGTGGATTTTAAATGTCCACCTACACACCTCTCTTCAGGAAGCTGAAGTGGCTGATCCCAAGCACATTTTAGCAAATCTCTAACAGTCTCCATAAACACTGCCGATTAAAGAATTAAACACATCTTCTCTCGGAGCACATGGACTCTCCTGAGCGTGGCTGCCGTGTCATCTGTGCTATGTTCACAGGACACGAGCCCTGAGACTCCGACAGCGCATAGCAGCACAAAACTCTTTCACATCATCCCTGCTGTAACCACTGGACTGAAAGTACCGAGTTCCTCATCTGTGATGTCATCTTCTATTTCAGACTCCCTCAGATTTGACCCTTAGACTTGATGAGATGGCAGGAGCTTGCTTTTCTAGATTAATACTTAACCCCTTGCCATGCCATCCCAGACAAAGCTTTATTTCACACTCACTGCCAATTCAACTCCTCCCAGCCCCAAGGACCAGGCCCATTCTGTATCTTCCTCATCATGCCACTAGGGGAGATATTAGACATCTAACACCTTAACAATGTAGTATTTAATACAGTCAACAGATCAGGTTCCTACAGAGAGGATATGACCTCTACAAAGGGAGAGCTGAATCACTAAAAAACTTTGTACTTATTTGAGAGAAAGAGGGGAAAGTTTGCTATTAAACTTAATACCCAATAACAGAAAAATCTTCTAAAACTATGCACTTAAAAGCACATTGCTTTTGGGGACTGGAGAGATGGTCCAGATGGAAAGTATTTGCTGTGTAAGCATGAGGACCCGAGTTCAGACCCCCAGCTCTCCTGTAAAAGCTGGGCATTGGTTCCTCTATCAGTGCTCGGAAGGCAGACACCGGAAGACACTTGGGCTTGCTGGCCAGGTAGTCTAGCCATACGTCTGCACTCCCAGCTCAAGAAAAGACCTTATCTCAAAAACTAGAGTAAGCAGGCCAATGAGATTCTCAGCAGGAAAGACGGCTGCTGTTAAGCCTCACGACACAGGCCTGATCCCGGAAACACACACAGCAGAAGGAAATTGTCTGATTTCCACACTCATGTTGTGGTACATACATGCATAAACTACAGAGAAATGTAAAAATAATAATGTGGAGAGAAAGATACAGTGTAGAACTCTGGTGCCATATGTGTGCACACACATGTACGCACACACATGTGAACATGTAGACACACACACACACACACAAGCATGCATTTTTTTGTTTTAGTCTGGCTAATGTAAATTGTGGAAAGAAGAGAGAGGTGGGGCAGAAAGACAAGATACAGGGCAGGTGCCTCGACACAGGTCAGAATGGGCTAGAGAGCCCACTGTGGGGAGTGTGGGTATGGGGGTGTAGGGGTGTGCAGGCTGTGGGGGGGTGTAGGTGTGTGGGGGTTTGGGGGATGTAGAGGTGTGGAGGATGTAGGGGTATGGGGGTGGAAGATGTAGGATATGGAGGTGGGGGAGTGTGGAGGGTGGGGTGTGTGGGGGTGTAGGAGAGTGTGGGTGTGTTGGTATGAGGGAGTGTGGAGGGTGGGATCTGTGTGGGGTGTAGGGGAGTGTGGGTGTGTTGGTATGGTGGGGGTGGAGGAATGTGGGGGTGGGGGTGTAGAGGGAAGCTTGGTGTATATTTGGGAGATCCAAAACCTTGTTTGGGAACTATGAAATCAGCAAGTGCCAACAATTATTTATTTACAAAAAAAGTTTTGTGAGGAACATATGATTTTATACACAGATATGATAGGAGTCTACTTACTTTAAGAAAAAATTCAAGATAAATCAATAACTTTAAGTAAATATTTAAGTTTTGACAAGTTTTTAATTATAGGGAAACATTTTACTGTTAAATATGTAGTTATCTAGTCTTAAGGACTTTGGACTTTGTTTTAAATAAGTCTTCCCCCAAATTTTGTGAAGCCTGGGAGAAGAGTAGAGGCCCATATATTATATATGTAAATATTTGAAAGCTATAGACAAAGTTAATAAGTTTTGTTAAATAAAGTATATTCTATTCTCTTACCTTGACAAATATTTCCTCATAACAACTTGCAAAGCCAGATTCAAATGTAGAATTATTGGATCCCCAAGATGTGACAGTATAGGGTACACAATTCTATCAGTGATGTGTTCGTCCCTGGCAGTTTGAGCCTAGGGACAAGGCTTAAATAGGCTCTCCAATGGAATCAGGCCTTCTGGGTTGGGGTCTCCAGCCACAAGACGGGCACTTATGTAGAGGTCTTGGGCTTCCTCATCAACAGGGAATTATGTAGCCAGGAAACGCTAGAATGAGGCTTTTTCAGGTTTAGGGCCCAGGGAAGGGAGGACCCTTACACAGGGCCTCGGGCCAGCACGGCTTTGTCCCCTTCTTTATTCTAAGTCTATGCTAACCTGCCATCATCCCTTGCCATTTTTCTGTTCTCCCTTGGACCTCAGGAAGGCTAGGATACTGGTTTTAATAAATAGGACATCATGACAGTGTCTTCCATTATTTCTCTCCTTGGATCCAATTACTTCTACTAATTATGTGGAATCTTATTAGCAAAGTTTACTCCTGGGAGGCCTGTCCGTGAAGGGTGTGGGCGGCAATAAGTCTGGGAACAGACAGGTGTTGTTCTTCAGAGAAAAAGGCTGTTCAAAAGGTTCAGACTTCAAGGAGCATTCACATGGGGAAGAAAGAAATGCTGCTTAGTGATCGATCACAGCTGGACCAGAGCAGAAAACCTCATGGCCTGTGGCAAAGCATCCGAAGTGGAAGGGAAATGGGTGTAGATAGCACTACCTCTAGGTTAGCGCCCCAGTCTCCCCAGGGACCGGGGCAGTAGGATGAGCTGTGCACTCTTTCTGCTTGCTAATGTGGCCTCCTCATTAGCACTGTACTGCTCTGAGATGTGATGCTGCCTTAATAGATACTCGTGGCAGCTCTAGCAAGGTTTGAGATTAACAGTGACACCTCACACTGCCATTTTATTTGGCCCAACCTCTCCCTTTAAATTTTTTTAAAAGATTTATTTATTTTATGTATATGAGTACACTGTAGCTGTTGTGAGTCACCACCATGTGGTTGCTGGGATTTGAACTCTTGTTGCTGGAATTTGAACTCAGGACCTTTGGAAGAGCAGTCAGTGCTCTTAACCACTGAGTCATCTCTCCAGCCCCCAACCTCTTCCTTTAAAGGCTTCTCATCTTTCCATGTGGCTCCCAATTTTTAAGGTACTTTGTTATGATAGGCAGGGTTCCTTTTTTTTCTTTTTTAGTATAGAATAGAGTTTATTCAGGGCATGGAATGGGAGTTAAGGGGGGTAGTGGAGGCAGAGAAAGGCAGAGAGGGAGAGAGTAGAGAAGCAGAGGCCGGCCATGACCACGTGGAGAGCGGGGGGAGGGGAGGAGAGCCCAAGAGGGGCAAGAGAGAGACAAGACACAAGAGCAGCAGGACAGAGTAAGAGAGGAGTCAGAGCTAGACAGGGTTTCTTTTTTGTTTTGTCTTATTTTTTTTTTTTGAGACAGGGTTTCACTGTGTAGCCCTGGCTTTCTTGGAACTTGCTCTGTAGACCTGACTGGCCTCAAACTCAGAAATCTATTTGCCTCTGCCTTCCCAGTGCTGGGACTAAAGGCATGAGCCACCACTGCCCCACAATAGTAAGGGATTCTTTAATGTGTCTTGCTAGGTAAAGAGAAGACCCAGTAGAAGTTTGCCAGTGCCCACTGTTTTCTTCCAATTTTGTTAGCTGATGAAGGGAGTGTGAAGAATCATTTTACTGTCTATATGAATCTTGTCTTCTCCCTTGTGGGTCAGTGTTCACGTTCCTTTTCTTTGCTTGTAATACCACATTGTAGCCTATACTGGTCTCCAACTTGAATCTTCTGTCTCAGTCTTCTGAAGATTTAGATTACAGGCCTAAGACACCATGCCTAGTGGCTTTGGTTTAAATAACAATATCTTCTTTCCCAGTTACACAGTGTTTCCAAGATAGTCTTATCAATCCTTGGAATTCTAATGTCAATCACAATAATTATAACAGAGATAACTATATTATTGTTACTATTGGTCATAGATAAATGTCCCTTCAAGGACAATGGCAGACTTTTTGAACAGAGGAAATAATATGACCAGATCAGAGTTCCCATCTGAGTAGATGAGAAAAGACCGTATGAGAGCAAGAGACCCGTTGTGGACTAGGAAGGCCAGAGGTAGGAAGCTGAGGGCCATCATAAGCTAGGATGATGACAATGAGAACTGAAAGAAAGGAACTGATGCAAGAGGTACGGAACAATGTAGATTTACTTTTAGAAGCTGTTGATGGTGTGACAGCAGACCATGGATACTGGTTTTCTAAATCAAGAGAGGAAAAAGAGACTGCAGATGGTGGGCAGCCAACGCAGTCCCTTCTGTTTCTTTCATGAACAAACACCTACAGTCAAAGGCTGCGTTGTCCCTATACATCCACACCATCTGACAGTTCATTTCCCTGAGCACAGATGCCATGAAGGGCATATGTCAAGCAGAAAAGAATGTGGACTTCCAGCTCCTGCCTTGCTCATGAAAGCTCCTTAAGAGCAGTAACTGAATCTTTGCCTGTCCTGCACATGGCAGACACAGGAGACGGCCGCAAGACTCAAATATACTGCATTAATTTACACTTCACTGGGTGCTTATTGTTCACGTAGAAGGCCTAGGGTAAACTGGCCACTGCTTGATTCTGCGTCATCCATTGGCAGAAAAAGAGAGGCTGCCACTCTTGTGTGACTTGAGGAAGAGGAGGAAGGGCGTTCCTTGGGGCAGTGACTCTAAGTGGGTAGGGCTGGCACTGCTGATTAGCACTTGGGACTTCCTTCTATCAGGCCTCATTATTGAACCCAGTTTCCCTTCCTCTCACTCAGGATAGTCACTACTTTCTCACCAAACTGTCCTCAGATCTGCTACGTTCCCCCTCATCCTCCACAGACCATCAGCAGCACAGGAACAGCCACAATGATCCAGTACATCAATCTGGAAAGCAACCATCGGCAACACATCACCAAGAAAGTCTAATCAATGCCAACGAGATATAGTTCCCATGCAGAAAATAAGCATGTATTTAACATTAGCAATTAACCACAATTTCTTTTCTTTTCTTTTCTTTTTTAAAAAGGAGCTCCAGCAAGTACCCAGAAGCAGCAGTCAGAGCTGATGTGGTCATGTCTCTTCTATGCCCCTAAATATGCTTGAATTTGGCTTGCTTCCCAGTGCTGACCTAGTCAGGGGGCAGAGTGACTTAGTCATTCATTCCTGCGCCTCTCCTCATCCGCCTTAGCTAATGTGTGAGCAGACTTAATTATTTGTTTTCTTCAAGTCTGGGGGTGTGTCACCTGAAGGTGGAGATGGAGCTGACCCATCTGGTTGGCATTCTGATCAGGTAAGGAAGGCAGCACTTACTCTCCTCACAGCCTAAGGAACTGGCTTCTCTTCTTTACTAACCTGTTGCCTCTTCTGGCCTGAAGAAGCCATTCTAATATCCTTAGGGGATTTGTCAGGACCTGAATGAGAACACACCCAGCTCTGCCAAGGGCTCTTCAAGTCAATGTCCTGCCATAGCTCAACCAGGGATTGTGCTCGCACTAATTGCCCGCTGATAAGTCTTATTTGCCATAAAGTAGTTTGATCTTGGGCCATCGCAGGGCAGGGATGCTCCTCTGAGGGATTTCCTAATGTCTAATCCTAGGGAGTCTTTGGAAGTGCACAAAGGTAATCAGGTGCTGCTCACTGGCAAACTCTTCTTTTGGTATATTTGTTCATTACTCATTATTTTTAAACCAATTAAATAATTAACTATGAACAAACACTTGTGAAAACAGACAATTCGAAGCAGTTGTCAAATTCCGACTGATTGGTGAAGACATCTATAGTTTGGAGCTTTAAAGGGAGTGGCGACTTTACACCCTGAGCCCTGCATAGAGAGAACACATATCAGTAGAGGAGGAAGTTGAGAGTTACACAGTGGTGTGCTGAGGTCACCTCAAGCTGGCTCTTTCCCCAACACCTTATTCACTAAACTCACATCACAGTAGGACATTGTCGGTGCATTGTGCACCCTGGAAAACGGTAAGTGCCTCTTCCCCTCTGGAGAGCTAGCTGTTAATGCTCATCAGCACACCATGGGTGGAGAAGAAACAGGAACACAGAGGTGGAGATGCAGATGAATAAACTGCTGTATTCTGGAGCTAGAACCCGACTGCGTCAGCTGCATAGGAGCTTATAATGGAGACTAAGGAATTGTGCACTTCTTCATAATACGAAGGAACTAATGTCATCTTACCGGTTGAGATGCTTTGAGTTTTAAGTCATAGAAATTTAATTCAAATGGCTTAGACAATAAGTAAGATGCATTAGCTTATGTAACAAAAATTTCCAGGAGAGTCACACCAGTGTTGATTAAATCAGTCATTCACCAAAGGCCCAGATTCTTTTAATTGTTTTTCTTCTGCTATCTTCTGAGTATCAAGTTAGTCTTGCAATCAGCACAACAGTTCAAAAGACAATATTCAAACAGCAGGAAAAAATACGTTCTTCATGTCTCTTTGTAAGAACAAACACTCCCTACCCAATACCTCACAAAAAGCCCCCAGCAGATTTCTTTTGCATTTCATATTGGTCAGAATTCGACTCCCTGTCCAAACAAAGCCAAACAGAGGGTAATGGTTTTCATGACTGACCAGCAACTCCCCCACCTCACCAGAACCAGAGTCACACAGAGAAGGACTGCTGTTGAATGCAAGACTTTCTCAGCAAAGAGAAAGGAGACAGACCTCGGTCAGGAGTCCTAGTTTGCTTCTTGTTGCCAAGGTAAACAACATGACCAAAAGCCACTTGGAAAGAAAGATTAATTTTATCCTACAGGCTACAGTAGTCAGTCCTTGAGAGAGGTCAAGGCGTGAACTCAAGCAGGAACCTGGAGGCAGGAACTGAAGCAGAGAGTGTGGAAGAGTGCTGCTTACTGGCTTGCTCCTGTTTCTGCTCAGCTAGCCCCCTTATATAACCCACACCCATCTGCACAGGGATGGCCTACTTACAGTAGGCTAGACCCTCCGCTATCAATTAGTAGTAACAAAGGAACAGAAACGTCCATCCTGCAGACATGCGCGTAGCCCAATCTAATGGAGGGCTCATTGGAGGTTCCAGCTTCCCAGGGTCTGTCAAGTTGACAACCAAGAGTAGCTATGCTGCCCGGTGTCGGTATCACTTGGGTCAGGAGAGGTCACCGGAGGATTGGCGTCTTAGTATTAGGAGGTGTGATCTAGCAAAGATGCAGAAGCAGACTGCCCTCTTCTAGTCTCCTACTCTCATGGGAACCAGGCACATGGTGCACAGATATACATGCAGAGAATACACCCATATATGTAAAATAATAATACAATACCTTAAGACTAAGACAAAATTCCCACTGTGACATACGTGTGCAATGCCTACTTTTGGTAAGATATGGTACATTCCACCACTTTAGAAAATCCTCTTGTGGGCGGGAGAGATGGCTCAGTGGTTAAGAGCACTGACTGCTCTTCCGAAGGTCCTGAGTTCAAATCCCAGCAACCACATGGTGGCTCACAACCATCTGTAATGAGATCTGACCCCCTCTACTGGTGTGTCTGAAGACAGCTACAGTGTACACTTACATATAATAAATAAATCTTTAAAAAAAAAAAAAAGAAAATCCTCTTGTGTCCCTTTAACTTTTCTTCTCCCTTAATAGGTGGCCATGGCTGGTGCCTAATATTGTGTATTTTTGCCTGTTCTGGAATTTGAGTTTCATAAAAAATGCCTTTTTTTTCCCCTTCAACAATGTGTGTGTGTGTGTGTGTGTGTGTGTGTGTGTGTGTGTGTGTTGCTGGGTATCTAATCCGGGCCTTATGTAAGGGTTCTATAATTGAGCAAATATCAATAGTCAAAAGCTTTTGGAGGGCCAGAGAGACGATCAGTGGTTAATAGCACTGCTCTTGCAGGAGATCCAGGTTCAGTTCTTAACACTATGTGACTCTCAACCATCTATAACTCCAGTTCCAGGGGATCTGACACTCTCTTTCCGGCCTCCATGGTCAGCTCACACACATGGTGCACAACCTGCAAGGAGAATAATCAAATGCATAAAATCAGATAAATCTTAAAAAAGATAGCTTATTTATTTTTTTATAAAAATTCCTATATTTTTTATTGTGGTCATTTGAAAGGTTTCCATTGAGTGGCTATTATAAATAAAGTTGTTACGAACATTTACATAGAAGCTTTTCATACACACATATTATCCTTTCTAGTGAGTAAATACTGAGGAATAGAATTTCTGGATCAGGGGATAGGAATGGATTTAACTTAAAAAAAATCCCTGAATATTTAATATATATTAATATATATATGGATTTATGGTTTTCAGCCCCAAGAATTCTGAGTTAGTCTGACATTCCTAAGCACGTAGAGTACATAGTTTTAAAGGCGTCCTAGAACTACTGGTCTAAATTATAGTCATAGTGGTAGAAAGGAAGTTATTTCGATTTGGTTTTCTTTTCTACCACAAAAACACATAAATGCAAATAATTTCTCCTTTTTTCTTCTTGGTTAGTTGCAAAACAGCTTTCTCTGAATATTTCCCCTCACCGTACCAGTCAGCCTAGTGTTGGGTCTCCTTGGAGCAGCGTTGGTGAAACGCAAGTTAAAGCTCAAGGAGCTTCTAGAAGCTTAGAATCACTAAGACAAGGAAACAAAAACAGTCGTTAGGGTGGAAAAGAACAGTGAGCTGAGCCATAGACTGGGGGCGTGGCCTTGTGGCAGATGAGGGGCGTGGCCTTGTGTACATTGCTAGGGTTTTCTTTGATGATTTTCCATCCTTTCTTTACTATTCTACCTGGTAGGGAAAAAAAAAAGAGAGAGAGAGACTCGGCTGTCCTCAGGGTGCTGTGACTGTTTACTATCAGATGGTAGCTCTCTGAGTATCGGACATTGTGACAGTGTCTGCACACCGCAAGAGAAGCCTCTCCTAGTTTATAGGCAAAGAAACTGACAGCATAGGAATGGGAAGGGAGTCACTTAATGGATCAGGGACTCGCTGAGCTGGGACCAGAACCCAGGTGGCCTGGCTTCCAGCCCAGCTGACCACACTGCTACCCACACTGACAGAGCTGGCCAAAGACAAGTGGCCCATTGAGCAATTACACAAACAACAATGCCTGGTGGCTGGTCAGAGTAAGAAACAGGCTCAGCGCAACTGCAACCCCATCACTTCCTGATCCCTAAGTTTCCAGGCAGGCCTACAATGTGCCTACAATGTGCCGTCGCTTACATGGCTTTGACCAGCAACTGCCTCAGCTTTTGAATCTGGACCACTTTTTGTGGTCACTGCCACAAAACAAACACACAAACAACCAAACACGCAAACAAAACCACCTGCCTTGAACTTAAGGTGGAGAGAAGCTTTGAGCTCCACACCTGGTCCTAAGGAGTCTGTGAGAGTGCTTGTAAGCAGAGTTAATTGATGAGTGTGACATGGCCCTGGAGGCTCTCTGTTTTGCTTCGTTCTGTCTTCCCACCTCAGACTTAGCTAGCAGGGCCTAGTATGAGCTATGGAATTCAATGAGACCAAATCCCATCCTCTTCTCCCCAAATCTGTCACGAAATAGTAGTTCTAATCAGTACTCCCCGAGTCTTCCTTGTTATGTCACACTGTAAGTTCTGGCATGTTCCATGCAAGGTACCAGCTGCTTTGCTTGGCTGAGGTATGTATACACCGCCTTAGGTTCAGCCCTAAACTTTCAACTCTAAACTTAGGAGTATTCTTCCCGAGATGCGGCTGTCCAGTGGGTTTCTGGTTTCAGGTGTCAGTTTCCTAGTCTGGATAATTCTGTGCTCTATCTTTCCCCTTCAGAAACCAAAAACCCTCAGAGAATACTGAGGAAAATGAAAAGTCAACTGTATTACGTGTTTTACATAAATCCAGTGAACATAATTTTGATAGTAAACACTGTCTTGAATGCGTGGACTGGGCACCACAATGTTAGGGGTCTGAGTTAACATTTAGGATTCATTTGGTTAGAGTATAGCATAGGCTGGATCCATTTTTGTGTTTGCAATACAGTAGTTCTTCTGGAAGCAGTCCATATCTTTTTACAAATATGAAAGGTTGAGATGGCTTGTTTGTGTGCTCCTACGCACAGTTCATTGTAATCTACGTGACATATAAGTTCGTTTTGCTTTATATAAAATGCTTCAGTGAATTTTACTAATACTAAATTGTTAGATTGCTGATACTTGGGATTTATGTCTTGTTGAGTTTTCTATTTCCAGTACAATGGAGTACAGTTCCTTTACACAGTAGGGCTTCAATAAGTACAGGCGTTGAATCATGCTGTAATGTTGTAAAAACACATTAACAATGAAAAGTACTAAAAAAAAACTTTTACTGACTGTGGCAGGGATGTCACTAGGGAGTCATTGTTATGCAAGTAAATACAGAAAAGTGTATGTTCACGTCGAGAGAGTGAAGGAACAAGGGGAAAGCATAACTGGGTGGGGCTGGTTTGTAAGAAGCGATGTTCAATTCACCCTGGTTGGTTCAGGATTGCGTGGAGTAACTAGAATTTCAACCTTCTTCTCAAGTATTTTTATCCTTCTCACCTTTCGAAAGCTACTCCGCCGGTCTCCATTTCTTCCCTTAGGGCTGGCGCTAACAGATGCGACCCCAAAGTCTTAACAGTCCATGCCGAGCTCCCAGCTCCCGCTCAAAAGTGCTTCAGCCTGGGGGCTCGGGGACGCGGGCCAAGAACGCGCGGGGTCACGCGCCGGGCAAGCGCCAAAACCGGCCACAGCCCCAAAGCGGTCCTGAGGGCGGGGCTGCTGCGGGGAGGGGAGGGGAGGGGCGGGGCCGGACGGGGCGGGGCGGGGCCGGCCGCGCCGGGCGGGAGGAGGCCCGGGGGCGGCTAGGGTGTCACCGCCAACCCGCTCCGGCCGGAAACGGGCTCTTGTTTCCGGCCGGACGGCCGAAAGCCACCGATCCTGAACCAGCGGCTGGAGTCGGAGTGGCGACCCGGTGTGGAGCCGGCGGAAAGCCATTGGGAAGAGGCCAGCTCCGGTCAGTCCCGGCTTGGCTCCAGCTCCATCTCCTGTGGAGAGCAACAGCCGCGGTCGCAGTGTCCGCCTCCGCCTCCATCGTCGTCGGGGGAGGGGCCGCTCGGACCCCGGGGTCACTGCCGAGGAATGAGGCGAGGCGGCCGGGCCCCGCGCTCCGCCCCGGCCTAGAGCCTTGCCCTGAGAGTCGCGAGGGTAACGGAGCCCCCAGCCCTGACACCCTCCCCATTTCCCCCCGCCCCTCCCGCCTCTCCAGCGCCCCAAACTCTGCGTCGTCGAGCTCCACTCCCCCCTCTTTTTGACCAGACTTCACCTGAAGCCATCTCCCCTGAGCACCCGCTCCTCGCCTCGCCGCTCCCTGCTTGGTCCCCACCTTCCACCTTCACGCCAATCTTTCACCTGCGTCCCGCGCTCCCAGTCCTGGCCGGCGGTTCCTGTCCTTTCCTGAGCTGACCTGGGCAGTTTGGATAGTCCCCTCTAGTCAGCTAGACTTTGGGAAAGGGATGGCGGAGTTTTAGGGTAGTCTAGATGCAGCCGCCGGCCTCCCTCTCCCCAGTAGGATAAAGTTCTTTTAAAGTCACTATAAAAGTAAAAAGAAAAGACAAGTTTTTTCTTAACGATAGCCAAACTGAGGTGCGACCAGTAATGGAGGAAGGGGGTGGGGAGGGAGGAGAGAGAGACACACACAGACACAGAGACACAGAGAGAGAGAGAGAGAGAGAGAGAGAGAGAGAGAGAGAGAGAGAGAGAGAGAGAGAGAGAGACTGTGTGTGAGTGTAGGTGTAGAAATTCTAGGGCAGGCTTATGGACTTCAGAAAAAAAGAAAAGTTGCTCTGAGCCGATGGAAACTTTAGAAGCTGATGATGAGTAAGCTGGGGGCTGCGTGATCTCACTCTTCTCATAATTACTAGGTTAACGGTGTGGCTCCTGTCGAGATGGAATGGGATTTGTTTACTGGGCCGGCGTATTTTTAGCCCTGTCGGCTCACAAGGACCAGCCTTCAGAGTCTGTCTCTCCTCTCTGGTGATAGAGTGTCTGTCTAACCTAGGTGTCTTTTCTGGGTACAAGACGCATGTAAAAATGGGGAAGTTGAGAGAAGAGGACTGGTGAGATTTGATCTAAGAGGTTATTCCCCCTCTTACCCCCCCCCAAAAAAAAACCTTCTTAGACAATTTTCATGACTGCAAAGCCAATCACTAACCCGACTTCGGCTTTTGCTTTCTTTATCTTTTTGTGAATACTACATAGAATGTTTTTCTTAGAAGCTGGTAATTTGTTGGTCTTTGGCTTTACCTACAATATACTTAGGTCTTTTAGGAGGCTGGATCCCTTTGTCTCTCAAAACCTGTCAGGTGGATAAGAAAAATAAGGAGAAGTCGTGGTGGTAAGAAGACTCCAAAGGAGTAGCTAATTTCTATTTTAATTTTTTTTCTATATTGCATAGCTAAAAAGACATTTAGGAAATGTGTTTCTTAGTCAATGAGATTCTGTTCCTGAGGGATGGAGAAGTCTGCCAGGGAGGATCAGACTTATAGTTAAATGTTGGTGTACATAACTTACAAATGAACACATTCTAGGTAAACAATGAGGAATTAATTATGTTCTTTACCCTCATTGTTTTTCAAGCAGGTCTTTTAAGTTTACTAACCTGCTGTGCTAGTCTATTGATATTTTGAAGACTGAACAGAATGTAAAATAAAAGAAATGGCTGTTCCTCCTGTACAGGACTGAATGGCAGTCTGTTCTAACTTTACTGGTGAACTGGCATCTTCAGAGCACCTTCTAATCCAGGCCGGTTTCTGTGTACTTAGAGATTGCACATGAAAACAAATATTAGCTCATGCTAGGCATAATTGAGAAGGTAAATATGCTGAAAACACATATTCCAAAACCAAAATAGATTTTTCTTTTTCGATTTTTCCCTCTCATTTTGGATTATCAGCACCTTTCTGCCAATCATTACCCATTAACGTGAATAATTTAGAACTGAATAGATGTCTGCTTTGGACATCATACGTCTAAGTGGGAAGTAAAGATGGAAGGTAGTTTCCAAACTGCTTCTAATTTGTTTATTTATTTTTAGTGTTCTGATTTGTCTTATCCCTTTCATTTAGTACCAGGGACTTTCTCTGTGGAGGAGAAAAAAAGTAAAACTTTGTCAAAGAAAAAAGACTGGTGTGTTGTATAAGGCAGGAAGCCCAGCAGTGGATTCTGATGAGTTGTGTAAGGCGAGGCGACCACCGACTGGTGCTCAGTACTAGATGGGTTGTGCTGGAGTTATGTCAGTAATTGGGAGTGTTCTTGAAGTAATGACTGCTTTACATCCCTTCCTCCCCCCTCCTCCTACCTTTTAGTGGAAAAATATCTCAGTTGGAGTCTAAAATTGGATTTTAAAAAATCACACATATCTTCTTGGAGTCTTGACTGCTAATAGTTGCTTTAATCCATGTGAGCTGGCTGATGCCAATTGCAGTTATGACACAGGAGTAATTTCTACTTCTATCTAACTTCTTTTTGTTGAACTGTATATGGTACTCCACCGGGTATGGACTGAAGAGTTTGAGTAAACCTAGGCATGAGTGTAGAACAAGCAGCTCAATGTCTCCACTGCTGTTCTCAGTCCTCAGACAACTGTTAGAAACTTGGGGTATATTGTATGTAGCCAGGTGAGTTATTACGGAACAATTTAGTATCAAAAGTAAATATTTACTTTGTTATGAGGATATTATACTGCTTATTAAAGTTTCTGAGCTCCCAAATCCCTCAGGTATTCTAACAGTGCTGGCTGAGACTATTGGAGAGAGACAGAGACAGAGAGACTGTATGTATATGTAGTATATGTATGTGTGTCCAAGGAAGTGTTCTTACCACAAACACTTAACCTCACCAAAGGGGAAAAAAATCAATCTTGGCAAATGTGGTCTCAGAAATATATTTCCTATGGAACCTAAAGACAGTGGAATAGCAGACTAGAATCTTAGTGCCTGATAAATTCATACAATTAAAATTTTGTACAGGGCAGTTTTTTTCATGAATTTCTGAATTCATTTAACTTTTTAATAGATAATAGAAGAGAGAATTTAAATTCTTACTGAATAATGATTGAACACTCCCTTGCACAAAGCAACCTCTAAGCTCCAGTGTCTGGGGAGATAGAAAGGCATAAAAAAGATGTCTTTTCCCTTGGAGTAGGAGATGAGGGATAGAGAAGTAATACTTGGGGCATGGCGCAAGACAGAGGATGATGGTGACATAAATGTAAAGAAGCTTTAGTGTTTAGACTCTAAATGTAGGAAACTGTCTAAACAAAACCAAGTTTAATGTACTTTACTGGAGTGTGTATGGGCTAGAGAAAACTTGAAGTAACAAGGAATTAATCAGATTAGACAAAAGGTTTCTGAATTAGTATGTTTTGAAATGGACTTGGGAGTAATAGATTAGTCATATAAAAGTACGGGCTGTGAAATTAGATGCACTTTGGTTCTTCTCTCTACAGTGTGACCTTGCCCAGGTCACTTCTCTGTCATTATCTATCAATATATACATTGAAGTCAGTGGAAAAATGTTCTCTGTGTTAGGAATAAAAGAAAAGATTTTCTGAGGGGCTGGGGGTGCTTGCTTAACATGCAGGAATCCCTGGATTCTGTTCCCAGAACTGAACAAATTGAGAGTGATGACAGATATATGTAATCCCTGCACTTGGGAGATAGAGGCAGGAGGATCAGAACTCATTGCCAGCCTGGGATATGTGAAATCCAGTCTCAAAAACCCCAAACAAAAGGATTTTCCAAATAAAGAATAAAATGTATAATGTGCAGTGGTGGTATGTATGAATGACTAAGTATGTGTGAGAGTGACTGGAGAGAATGTGGGTTGGTCAAGTCATGGGAGTGAGAGGGTGGAAGGGATTCAGAGGCCAGCCTGTTGGATGTGGATAGAAGGGTCAATAGAGTCATTGTAGGTTCTTGAACAAAGGGTGAATTTAATGAGAAATATTGAGCCCTTTGGTCCAGGAACTCAGGGGCAGGAGTCAGGCAGGAACCGGTACATTGTGACTCCTCTGCTTTTCTGTACCGTCCTGGCCCAAAGAGATACAGTCTTAATGGTGGACGTAAGACCATACAGGAGATTTTGTATTTACATACCTTGCTGTCTGAGCTCTGCTTGTCCCTGTTTCACAGTGCACCAGCCTGTGGAAAAATCGCAAGACTATGACGGGGTTCTGCTCCAAAGCTTGTGGTAAGGATATGTTTCAAGAGCCTTTAGTTCTGCTAATGTAGAGAGTACTAGCTAAGAATTCAACACTTTATGCAGGAATTTATTATTTTAAAAATGTATTATTTTTAAAGCCAGATTTACTACTTTGGGGTTATACTGATGTTAAGTTTATGTTTCTAAGCCTGTATTACCTGGTAGCTATGAAAAGCCTGTAGGAAGAATAACATACAGTTATTTTGCCTTAGATATTTGGCTTTAGAAATCCACAAAATTAGTCGTCCATTAATGGGTGATTAACTAAACTATACTAAGTATCTTAATGTATGCTAACTTGAAAATCTTTGAAGGTCGAATGTGGCCTCTCAGGTTGTCTCCCTCATGCATAAGAACACTTGGTAGATGACGACTATAGTCTAGCTAGAATGAATCTTCATTCACAGTATCTGGGGGAATCTCACTGCATTATACTGCATTGTTAAAGAGTAAGTTAACTAGGTAGCTTGCTTGCTTCTGTCTGTGTGTCTGTCTGTCTACCTGTCTTTCTGAGACAAGGTTTCTCTGGACTCACTTTGTAGACCAGACTGAGCTTGAACTCAGAGAGGTGCTCCTGCCTCTGCCTCTGGAGTGCTGGGACTAAAGGTGTGCACCACCAAGCCCCTCATAAGGTAGCTCTCTTAAGGTCTTGGGTACTGACAAATCTTCAGATATCCTGGAGGAAAATTTTTTGATAATATGACTAATTAAAAGGGAGGGGGATGAGAAGTCTCCACATGTAAACAGTAAACAGAAGCACACAGCTGTTCTCTAGTGACTTTGCCATCCTTATCCCTGCCAGCCCCCACCTTCTTGTAGTCATTACGACACTCTGTGATGTCGTGAGCTCCGATTATCACTTACCTCCACTCAGGTGCTTATATGTCTGAGTTGGAAAACCAGAGGCAGAAAAGACAGGAATCTTATTATGTACAGCTATAAATGGGATTATTCTCAACTGTTTTGTTTAGTTATGTCTTATCCCTTAATTTCTTCTAAGACATAGTTTTGGGTACGAGGAATTAATTAAACTTGTTGTTTTTACCTGCTGTGAATTCAGTTCTATGCTAAGTGCTTGACGGACCAGGGGGAAATGACAGCTTTGTGTCCTTTAAGATTGTGGGCTCACTTGCAAGGAAGAGAAACAGCGACTATCTTTTGAGCCTCTATTTACATGCCAGGCACTTTTTTTTTTAAGTGGAAAGCTTAAATTCTAGTTTAATTTAATTTAATTGCACAGTTCAGACCTTATACTATAGATACTTTAGGAGTAAAGTACTCTGGTAATTATGAAAGGTACCACAGAGGAATTCCAGAATTTCAAGTGCTTTTAAAAAGTGTATTAGGAAAGCCAGGTATAATGACACCTGCCTATAATATCAAATCCTAGCACATGAGAACCTAAAGATCAAAGATTGTGGGTTTCAGATCAGCTTTAGCAGCATAGTACAACATCTTAATAAGACAGATACCAGTAATGAAAAAACCAAACAAACCCCCCCAAGTAATCAATGAGACCAAACAGAACCCTGGAAACAGGACAAGTAGTCAAAGTGTTCTAAAGGCATTGACTAGGTTGACCTGAGTAGTGGTGACATTTACATTGTTCAGGGTTATGTTTATGGGGGAAAGTCAGTCTTTAAACAGTTAAAAGGTAGAAAATAGGGTCTGGGGAACTCATGAAGGATTTTTATTAGAATGGTAATATGACCGTAAGATGCAAGCTGGCTTGTTGTTTTAAAGGGAAAAAAGATGGCTATCTGGAGTCTGATGTGATGAGGCCTGAGAAGAGTCTTGAGGTAGAACACAAAGAATGGAAATGAGATAGTGAGGGAAGTTGACATGAGTGAGAACTGGGTAGAGGGACACAGTGATGAATCAGGTAGGACCATGTCAGGCCTGTGCTGTAGGAGACATTGACTCACACTGTATAGAGATTTCCTTATTTTTAAATTTTTAAAAAATTTCATATGTATGTGAGAGTGCCTGCATGTTATGTATGTGTGCCACATACATGCCTCTCCTGGCCAGGTTAGGGTACCAGATTCCCTAAAACTAGTTACAGGTGGTTGTGAGTCCCCTGAAAGAGCA
The DNA here is from genome assembly GCA_036184795.1 of Tokudaia tokunoshimensis. Lineage (NCBI taxonomy): Eukaryota > Metazoa > Chordata > Mammalia > Rodentia > Muridae > Tokudaia > Tokudaia tokunoshimensis. Next base: position 64,382,464 of record BTHU01000003.1, on the reverse strand, counting down.
GCAGGTGCTCCTAAATGCTTACCCGTATCTGCAACCTCAGATTTCCTTATTTTTAAGGAAAACATGGTGAGTTAGTTCAGTTTGGGATATATTGGCTTAAAGTGGCAGGCACATGCCCGCATGAAAGCTGTTGTGGTTGCCAGAGTTAGGGACCTAAAGTTGTGTTGAAGCAGGGTGAAGAGATTATCAGCAAAAATGCAATAACTCTGGTTGTGTGAGAACTGGGCTTTAGAGAAAGCAGCATGGTAAAGACTGGCAGTGAGCCTGAGAGTTAGCATTTCTCCCCCCTAGGCTTCTTGCTTCTCTTTCTTCTTTCCTATTTATTTGGTTCTGTTTTCTGTTCTGCCCCATCCAGTATTGTTTGGATGTCTCCCATCTTATAAACTGTCCTAGGCACTAAAGAGATGGAAACAGGTCAGAAAAATTCTCTACTCATAAGAAGCATAAGAGTCTAATTCAGCAGTTCTCAACCTGTGGGTTGCAACTCCTTTAAGGGTTGTATAACTGATACCCTGAATATCAGATATTTATTTATATTACAATTCATAACAGTAGCAAAATTACAGTAATAAAGTTAGCAACAGAATAGTTTTGTGTTCAGGTGTCACCATAACACGAGTAAATCTATTAAAGGGTTGCAACATTAAGAAGATTGAGAACCACTGGACTAGTTGAAAGATACTAAATATACAGATGTAGTGAAGTGTGAGAAATGTTGTAAGAAAAGTTACGGGGTAGAAAGTGGAGGCCCACAGATCAGTTCTGCCTTGGGCATGCACCGGTAGAACAGAGCCTCCCAGAGGACGTGCCCATGAACGATGAGCTAAGCATATAGCCCACAGGAGACTGAGAGTAGCATACTCTAGGCTGGGAATAGACGGAATGAAAAAACTCAAAGGAATGAAGCAGACTGTTTCATGTGGTATCTTAGACATTATGGCTGGCAAACAAGATGGGGCAAGGCTAGATCATGTGGAGCTTTATTTTCTGTCAGTCTGTCCATCCATCCATGCATCCATTTATTTACTGAAATGGAATTTCACGCTGTAATCCAGGCAGGCCTGGAATTTAACTACACAGCTCAGGCTTGTTTTGACCTTACAGTTCTTCTGCCAGCTTCCTAAGTGCTCCTAAGAACAGATGTGAACCTCCATGCCTGACCTGTGTTTATTTTGTGGTGCTAAGAATTGAACACAGTGTTTCATGCATGCTAGGCATGTGCTCTACCATTGGAGAACTTTATCTCATAGTGCAGTAAATGGTGAGGTAATATAGGATTATAATCACATGGGGATAAGTTTCAAATCCAAGAAAGGTTATTTCAGTGGTGTATAAAGTGTGCTCTAGGTGAACAAGGCAAAGGACCTTGTAATTTCCTTTTTAACCAGAGCACATTTGTTGGTGAAGTTTATGGAGTCAGAGAATTGGAGGGATTATGATGCTTTCTTATTAATTTTCAAATAGACTACCTAAGGATTTAATCAGAACCAGAGTAGTTTTTATAGCTCAGTATACAATTAAATTTTCACCTGGCCTTTGGCAGGTGTTTAGTAGATGTGAGGTCACCACATTGTTCTTTCTCCTGCCCTATTTCAGTGTTTGTTTCCTTCTTGCACCTTATGTTGTGTTAAACCACAGAATGGCTTATTACCTCCATTCCACTCTCCTTTTAAACCAAAGTGAACAGTGGTACTTCTCATGGTTTGATTGAATGCTGCATTGAAGGTACCAGTGAGGAGGGACTTTTGACCTGGGTCAATTAGGTACCCCGGAGGGAGATGAACAGTGTGTTGGGGATTCATCAGCTGTAATAGTTAGATGTAGAAGGAAGTCAAGGTTTTACTGAGTGTGTAGATCTATTTTTCTTTTCCACTAAATTCCCTTTCAAGTTGTTTTCTATTAAACTTATTTTTAAGTTAGGCCAGCAAAACTTTTGTTATTAGGAATGGCTATGGCTGAGTATGGTGGCCTCCTTCTGTAATTCCAGCACTTAGGGGGCTGATGCAGGAGGATTGTGAGTTTGAGGCTACCCTGTGTGTGTCTCAGTAGTGCAGCCCCGTCATCATCCTCCTGTACTCCCAGCCAGCTTGGCGGCTCATGCCTATAATTCCAGGACTTAGTCGGCTGAGGTAGAAGGACTTTGGGTGTTTGAACCCAGCCTGGGTTACAGAGAGAGTATCAGGACTATCTGGATCACAGAATGAGACTATCTCGAAAAATAACAATGACAAACAAAACCTCAACCAAACCAAAACAAACAGGCAGTGGTAAATCCAACACTGCACTCAGATTCAAACTCTTCGTTTAAAAATTGTGGAAGCTTGTTTTAATATGAAAGTTGTGTGGTTGCCATTCTTTGCTGGGGAAGAACAGGATCAGATAGAGAACATTTTCAATTTCCTGATTCCCCTGGGGAAGTTAGGACACCGGGGAGCGTGGAAGGATGGATGGGTACCTTCTGATGACCTTCCTCAGATCTGGACTAACTAGCCATTTCCTTCTGTTTTCTGAGCTGTCAATGTCTTCCCTAGAGAAGGGCTTTTGTTTGGAAGCTGTCCACTTCAGCAGAGCTGCCAAATCTTGATTCTTTCTCAAGTGGGCAAGGGTACATTTTGTTTTTGTTTGTGAGTGCTGGGGGAGGGGAGAAAGGAGGTACAGAAGAGCTACTCACAGCCAGTCCTTGTCTGGAATCCTTTGTAGCGGGAAGTTTCCTTTGCTTTGTTTTGGGGGAGATGACTTGGCTCCATGGGCATTTCAGTTATTTGGGAAGGTGGTTCTCACTCTCCTCAGCTATCTGCTTTGGGATGGCAATAAAAATTTCATTCTCAGCCTGTGTTGTCAACCACTACTCCACCCTGTTCTAGACACTTCTTGTTTATACTGTATGACGTGTTTGAAGCTCTTCAACCTAAAACAAGAGTCACATGTTCTCTTAATGATTCTCGACCTGCAGGTCACAACCCTTTTTGGGGGGTGGGGGTGGGGTTGAATGAACCTTTCACAGGTGTAGCATATCAGATATTTACATCACGATTCATAACAGTAGCAAAGTTACAGTTATGAAGTAGCAACAACAAAATTTTATGGTGGGGGGGCTCCACAGCATGAGGAACTGTATTAAAGGGTCGCAGCGTTAGGAAGGTTGAGAACTGGTGCCTTAAAAGGTTAAGGAAAGTATCCTGCTTCTGAGTGTTGTTATTGCGTTTGTTAATGGCTCTTATTTCTGGTTTTCCTCTTGTGGTGCTGGGCATCAGCCCCAGGGTCACCTTTGCATGCTAGGCAAGTGCTATATTCTCCAGGCCAAGATTCTGCCAGGGTCCCAACTACCTAGCCTTCCTTTTCAATGTGTTGTTTTGGTTTTTGTGTGTAGCTCTGGCTGTCCTGGAACTTGCTCTGTAGACCAGGCTGGCCTTAAGCTCACAGAGATCCACTTGCCTCTGCCTCCTGAGTGCTGGGATTAACGTTGTGTGTTGGCTTTTCAATTTTATCTGATGAGCTGTTTTAAACTTTTAGAAAATTTTAGGGAAGAAGCCCCAACAGGTAATTTGAGCTCACAACCCAAATTTAAAGAAAATTAATATTTTATCATACCTGCTTTAGTATGTCTTGTACTCTTTAAAATATTTTACAAATACAGCTGTCAATCTTTAAGTTTATTTCTTCCTTCCACTACTAAGGCATCCCTACCCAACCTTTAAGCTTCAGTATTTGGTCTTTTCACAGAAGTCTTTCTTGTTCTGAACTCCAGTGGGATCTGATCGGCTGTCCCACTGCTGAGTTGTACTATTTGTTGGTATTTGTCATGTGGTGTTTGCATATTCTCATACTTTGGCTTATTTGTGCATTGGTATACCTCTTCTAAGCACTGCAAGTACCTTAAAAACAGTAATAGTCTCTTTTATTTTTGTTTTTCTTGTGGGTCTTGCCATAGTAATTAACAATTGGTAGACATTTAGTAATCCTTAGTAATGATTAGTGATTTAAATGGTCATATTAACAAATAAAAAAAATAAGTGTCCATTGTGTTACTGAATTCTTCATTTTAAATTTTGAGATGGCCCTATAAAAATAAAGCTTATGAAGAAACATTTTGCAATAAAAAACAGTATTGAGATATCTGTTAAGTACACTCAGGGCTAATTTCCTGCAGGGAATGAAAAGTACACATTCCTTGGAATTTGAAACAGGAGTCGATAGGTGATATCATCCAAGTTGGGGATTGATCCTGGTGCCTTTTGATTCTCCTGTGCTCCTGTGGCCAGACATTCACTGACTATCAGATTCTGCTTTAGTCACCAAGGTCTTGACATCCTTGATAGAGATGGATATTAAAACTCCCCCAAACCCCAAGACACACACAGTCTCAGTCTCTCATACACACATAACAAGAAAACAGAACAAAACCCCAGCCTCTCTGATTACTTACTAAACACCGCTGAGGACCAAGAAATATTGGCTGCTAAAGAAGAAAGTGCTTTTAACCATGTGTTCCCCCTCTAGCTTCTCTCTGTTTTTTTTTTTTTTTTGAGATAGACCGTTATTATGTAGCTCACACTGACCTGGCCTAGAATTCTCAATCCTCCTGTGTAAGCCTGTCTACTGTGGGGATTGCCAGATTATGACAGGTGTTCTCTGTGTAACCCTGGCTGTTCTGTAGACCAGGGTGATCTTGGACTTGGAGATCCCACTACCTCTGCCTCAGTGGTAGGATTAGAGGCTTGTGCCACCACTGCCTTGCTTTTTTTTTTTTTTTTTAAAAATCAGGAGAGCAGAATCTTTCAAAAGCTACAGACAATTTTTTAAAATCTTCAAAAGCATATTCTGCAGTATAGAGTCCTAATATAACATTGTTTGAGCCTCAGTGATTTTCCCTACCTCCCAAGTAAGAGTTAAATATTAAGGTAAACTGAAATTGTTAATATGTAGATTAAAAACAGTCAAATATTGGTAAACTTATATACTTAAACTTAAATGTTTAACATGAAGTTTAATTTCCTCTTGGGGTTCTGAAGCACAGTATCATGAAGTTTTTGAAGTTAGTAATACCCAATTGTATCTCTGAATTTTATTCCAGCTCCTTGTCTTTACAGTTATTGTTAGGTGGAAATTGGATGGAGTGTCTGTTTTGGATCACATGCGTATGTTGAGAAGGTTGTAAGGGATTGTGTGGGGCTTGAACGACTTCAGTTAATACCTTCAGAGCCAGATGTTAAAAGTTAGAGCTAGAGAAAGAGCTCAGTTGGGGACTTGCTTGGCTCTGACCAAGAAGCCTTTGATGAGAACTTTTGCTGTGATTATGTTTATATAATTGGTTGTGTTAGGTTTGATAAGTTTACATGGTCTATAAATAACTCCCCCTGGCCCACACCCCTGTTTTGGCTATCTCCATGTCCCCTCTCTCCTTTCCATAAGAGAGATCTGGAATTGGAGAAAATTGCCTTTGGCCTTTGACTTCATTTAGGGACTTGGGGAAGGAAGAGGGAAGGTGCTCTAGCCCCAGACTATTGTATTACTCTGTGGTTCCCAGAATATTCTTAGGTTGGGGAGGAGAAGGCTGAAGTCAGGGAAAGAGCAAAGAAGCAGGTGTTGCAGGATAGGACTGAGGACAGGGGCATCTTTCTGGTATAGGGGCTTCAAAACCTGGTATAGGTTTCCGTGTAAGCTCCAGGCTTTATACCAACAGTTAATTGAGTAACATCATATGTAAAATATAACTGAAACTGGCAATATTATATTCTGCAGTAGTAGTTGTGTTTTGTTTTTAAGTTAAGGCTATTTTAAACGAGTTACTACTTTTGTGCCTTTTGAATCATTAGCAGCTAACACCAAAGAAAAAGGGGCTTTCTTCTCTGAGGTTATAGTGTTAGTTGAACTTGATGTTATGTGGAGCTAGTCTACTTGGAAGAACTGAGGTACAAACATTGGGAAAGTGTGATATTGACAACTGCACATTTCAGGCAGCAAATTTTTGTTAAAGCCCTCTGTGAGCATTTGCTTGTGTTTCCTTTGAACAGGAAGTAGCTCACTTGTCTGTTAAGCCCTTCATTCCTTTGATTTCCCATTCATTACTAGGGGACAAGTCTGATGTCCCTAAACACAGCCCTGGTTGCTGTGTTTACTGACCAGAGATAGTCTTCTCATAACTCGTCTCATAATACTGAAAACGGAAATTGAAAAACTGAAGAATTGCCTTATCCTAGCTTCTTATTGATCCCCCCAAATAAATTCCTACTTGTTTGGCATAAAGAAGTCTCCCATTTCAACAACCTAAAATGTCTTCTCTTTCATATTATCATATACTTACTTGTTCATCATGAAAATTAATATTGTGTAAATTTCTGTTCTTGACCAGGCAGTAGTGGCGCACTCCTTTAATCCCGGCACTTGGGAGGCAGAGGCAGGTGGATTTCTGAGTTCCAGGCCAGCCTGGTCTACAGAGTGAGTTCCAGGATAGCCAGGGCTACACAGAGAAACCCTGCCTTGAAAAAACAAACAAACAAACAAACAAAAATTCTGTTCGTATTTTCTGCTGAGTGGTGAAGACGAAACATTCCTGTCTCCTGAGTACTCTCTGTATACTAGGCTCTGGATAGATGCACCGAAGTGACGGTAAGAAGGTAGAACCCAATAAATAAGTAATAAGAGTAGGAGGCTAGGTCCTATGGGAACCCACATTCTGGATTAAATAAGACTTGGTTACACACACTCGAAACATGAGAAACAAATACAGAATATGTAGCATATATATATCATCATAGAGCATTTTAGAACTAAAGGAGTTTTATATGTTACAGTCATTTTCTAGTTGAAGAAAACATGGACCAGAAAATTTGAATTACTTCTTCAAGATAGGAGTAAACAACAAACACTATTTGTATATTTGCTTTCTGAAAAGTTAGGCCTCTGGTATAGAATTATACACACCAAAAAATTAGTAATTAGGGCTTGGGAGATAGCTCACTTCTTAAAGTGCTTGTCTGTCACTAGTGCGGGACCCTGAGTTTGGTCCCCAGAACCCATATAGAAAAGCTGCTGTGGTGGTAGTAATGCCTGCAATCCCTGAACTGGAGAATGGGAGACAGGCAGAGCCATCCCTGGGTCTTACCGTCCAGCCCAGCTAGCATACAAGTGAGTTCCAGGCCAGTGAGAGACCTTGCTTCAAATAAAACAACAAGTGGACAAATCATAAATAAATAAGAGTAAAATGATATCTAATGTAGTCCTGTGGCTTCCACATACACAAGCATGTGTGTACCCACACTTGTGTCTGTACCTGCAACACACAGTGTGCACAGTGTAAAGACATGAACAAAGAAGTTAATAATTGGTTGTGAGCACTAAATATTTGCAGGAGAGAAAAGGCTTTCAGTTAGTACTGAAGTGAGAGTTGAAGTCAGTAGTTTGTTTGCTTCTAGTAAGCAACAGAGATCGGCCTGGAGCTCTCCTGACTGTCCTTCAGTGTTCTCTTTTACCGTATCATATTGCTTAGGAGGAGGTAGGTGGTGGTTAAAAATGCAGATCAGATGCCTGGGAAATGTAATGGGAAGTTAAAGACCACATTATGATGATGCCTAACCACAAGCTGTTTCAGTTCTAGATAGGTTTTCTGTGCACTTAAACACTAACTGGATACTTACAGCTGTCATGCTCAGAGTGCATTATAACGAGTAATTAGTGCTGTCTTCTTTTGAGAGAACATTCTTTGTATTCAAAGGGAAAGATTCCTTTGGATTTTGAATTTAAATGCATATTTTCTCTGACTCTCAGTTTTAAAAATGAAATAATTTTCCCTTGCAGGTGGGATGGCTGCTTGGGTTAACAGGCTGTAGGTAATGTGGTTTTGGAATAGAGATAGGTCTTAAATTCAACTCTTTGTGGTGGATATTGTCAACAGTTAAGAACAGCGTACATGGGTGCTCTTACCTAAAAAGGGAAGTGAGTACTGGGAAGCAGGTGGATTTTATACTAACAGGTTAGAGGCTTGTACCTGGTGTTGAAATAAGTAAGTAGACACATTAAGATAGCGCTTGTCCTCACCTCTCATCTGTTCTCTTTGGCCACAGTTTTATCTATGGTTGACAGATGCTCAAGATTCAGAATGTTTTATGACTGACCATTTTTATATTTGTACTGTAAGGGCCTGGGACTGTGTGTTTGCTGGGTTTTCTGACCAGGTCTCTGGTAATGAACACCTTCCCTTCTAACACTTGTCTTGTAGGACCTCTATCCCATTTTGTCCTTTGCCAGGGTTTCTGTCATTACCTCCGACCTGGCTGGAAAATAAAAGGAAGACTGTGTTACTGTTTGATTGTAGCTCCTACCCTGACTTAAATTTGGTGCCTTATATAGCTCATTTAGTGCCCTAAGGTAGATATTCTTACACACAGATGAATTCATTCAAAATAGTCACTGCTGTTGTTGAGGCACTGTTAAAGGTGCTAAGAATACTAAAGGATAATGTTCTTGGCAGTGTTAGAAAGAGGCTAAAGCACTTGCCCAAAGATACAAGTAGAAGAGTGATAGAACTGGGCTTTAGATGCAGCTCTGATGGATTCCAGAGGCAATGTGTGCAGCCATTATTACACTAGGCTGTCGTTTATATACATTGCACAGTCTTTAAATATGTAAGTCAAGCCATAAAAATAGATGGAACCTCCTGAATTTCTTTGTTCTAAAGACTTGATGAATTCGTGGAAGAAATATGTCTGTGCTGACAAGCCCACCTTCCCCATATTGCCTTTTCTCTCCTCCCCCCCACCCCCCACTCACTCATGCCCGGGAGTGAACTGGACAGTAGCCTGCTTTAGACTGTGTTTTAAAGACTAGGAAGATTCTGTTTCCTTGGCTTCCTGAAAGTTTCTCTCCTTCTCGTGTTCTTTCTTGTTGCTCAGTAGCGAGTAATGAGTTTGTGACAGTGCTATGTAGCCTCCATGGGACGTTTGTCTTTCCCTAGCTTTCCCTGATGACTATGTGAACAGCAATGCTTAGCTTACACTTACCTTCTTTAGTTTATTCAATTAGAAAATACTTTCTGTATCACAAGTCTAGGAAAGAGTTTTGAGAATGGGAAGAACATAAAAAATGGGATGTCCTCTGCCTAGCCAAGATCAATTTTATTTGTATTCTAAGTTAATTCCTTACCTTATGTTATTAAAGAGAGTACTCATTTATTTATCTTGATTTTTTTTTGAGATATTGTAGGGGTAATTATTTAAAAAGGTACCTCCCCACTAGGCCTCTACACCACTCCTTCCAAGTATCCGGTAAAGCATGACTTAAAGTTGAAGAGTTAACTAAATATCTTTATGTATAAAACTCCCAATTACATAATGCCAATTTAAAATGATAAAGTCTTATCCCAGTATTTCTAACCTCTCCAAAACACCAGAAATACATCTGAGGCCATCTGGATCTCATCCTTGTCTCCCTCTCTCCGCTCCTGTGGTCCACCAAGCCTGCCTGCCTGCCTGCCTCCCTCCTTCCCTCCCTCTCCCTCCCCCTCCCTCCCTCCCTCCCTCCCCCCCCCCCACACACACACTCCTCCTCCTCCTCTCTCCCTTCCAGTCACTGGCCTCTTACTGCCTCAATGTGAATGGATAGGAAATATCTTGCAACAAGATATGTTTTTTTTTTTTCCCTATGTAATTGTATTGGCTGTCTGTCCTGGAACTCACTGTAGATCAGGCAGGCTGACCTCAGACTCAGAGATCTGCCCGCCTCCGCCTCCTGAATGCTGGATTAAAGGTATGAGCCATTGTAAGCAGCTCAAGAGTACTCATTTTTAAATTACGGCCATTGCTGGGGCTGACCTGAATTTGGTTAAGATACACATGGTGTAAGGAGAGAGTTGACTCTCACAAGTTGTGGAACTTGTACCCCCCTGCCCAATAAATGTAATAAAAATTATTACCAAAAAAAAAAAAGGTGTACATTTAACTATAGGTAACACTTTTGAAGAAAGGATGGAATTACAAGGTTTTGTAGTTTCAAGTTCTTATAGGGGATCTGAGCCTAACACTTTCAGACTGGAACAATTTGATCTATTAAGTGTATAATTTAAGGAGAAATTTGTGATTTTTGTTTTGCTTGAGTTAGTCATAAATTATTGACCCTTTGGTAGAATTGAGAGTACTTGCTTTTGAATTCTAGGTAAAACTAAGTTTGATTTTTGAGATACTTTTCTATATTTCCATTTATGTCTTTTCTATTTTCAAAGCCAGTAGTTACTACTATCAATACTACTGCCACTAAAAATAATAATGGTTACAACTCATTCTTAGGTTTGATTTCTTGGGTTAATTTTAAGGAAAGACACAGAGGTTAATGAGTTATTAACTTGTGCACTAATTGATGCTTTTGTAGTTTTTGTGGGAGAGGAAATCTTTCTTCTGAAAACTTGGTCTGATGCTGTATTCTTGTAAAGGGTTGCCAAGGCTACTTCTGTCTATTCTATGTGCACAAAGAGTTCAGCGGTTTTCTTATTTGCTTCATGTTGGTACACATGATCTAGAGTGTCTAAAGCAAGTTTAATAGGACTTGTCATTTTTGGGGGATGAAGGAAATAGACAGGGTTTCATCTAGTCTAGCCCTCCCTGGGTAGCTGAAGATAGCTTTGAATTTCCTCATCCTTCTGCCTTTATAACTGCTAGGCATATGACACCTGACCTTAGACATTTTTAGTACATTCTTTTGGAAGCATCTATCTACATAGTAAACAGTTTATCTCAAGTTGGGGATAAGGCAAACCGCATTATTCTAATATGGATCTTGTAGAACAGTAGCAAATGTGTTGGTCAGGATCAGTGTCTCTCTGGCTGTCAAGGTAGTAAGATTGAGTGAACAATATCTTTGATTAAAGTATTTGATTAGCTATTTCATCAAAAGACTTCATAGGTAACTTTCAATAATTGGCATTCTTAGAGAGAAACAAAACTATAATAATCTGCTCATTAGAGTTTGAAGATCTCTCTCCCCTTTATCATTTCTTTTGTTTTTTTAAAATATGTATTTTGTTTTTGTTTCTGATTTCTGATACTCGTAAATATTTGTTCAATAAAGGAAGTTGGCTGATAATCTGCTCCCTCACCCTTTTCTGGAATTAACCCGCTATAAACTTCTAGAAGACAGCATTGGCTTACAAATTCTCCTTTACCTTGTGACCTGTCTGGCATTGAGTTAGGAGGTTAAGTTTCCATCAGTAGAGAATTTGCACTTGGGTGCTACTCCGTTGATGATGGCCCTTCCTGAGAAAGAGGACAAGTGTGTCTTGTTTTATTTTTTAAGAAGTAAACTAGCTTGAATGACTGTAGGGAGACCTACTGCTTTGATGTTTTAGGCTTTTCCACTTAGGCCAAAGAGAAGAAATGTGTTAAAAGTTGGTGTTTGGTTTCCTCTCTTGGTTTTAGGTTATATTTTGTCCTGTTGAAAACTCAGCAGTGATTTTTAATTAGTATAAGACAAGTAAGTATATTCAACAAAAATAGGTTTATTCTGAAAAAGTATATTCTAGCTTCAAACTGTCAATATAAAAAAAACTCTATGATACATAATTTTATCCTACCCTCTTGCTTTAGGCCTTAGGGATATGATGGTGTAGAGTTCTTCCAAGTAGAGTTTCTATCTTAGTGTTGGCACACAAAAGTGCTTTGTTTTGCTATGCCTCTCTGATAGTCTTTACAGGTGATTTCTTTTTCTGAATATGGGTTGCTTAAGGGATTGACTTTTAAAGTACACATCTTTTTCTTTGGTATATATCTGTAGAAGTCAGAGATATAGCTGGATATGAGGGTGGGGAGGACGGGGGAGGGCGCTGGGAGTTTGAAAGCTGATGATATGGGACATCAGGTACCAGTTACTAGTGTCACTAGATTTATGTTTTGGGAACTGGTTTTATCAGTAGTTAGCTCTGTGGTTTGGACAGTGACTAAACTTCACTCACTTGACTCTTGAGTTGTCATCTGTAACTTGATATATGGAATAAAATGGTCTCTGGTAAGATATTTCTAAAAGTTCATGATTCTAAAGTGTGACACAGGAAAACACTGACTTTCTGAACCTCTCTACTTTTGTTCACATAGGATATTAACTATGTAAATTATGATTTTATGTGTATAGTTGTTTCATCTACATGTATGACTGTGTACTTTGTACCTTCCTGTTGCCAGCAGAAACCAGAAAAGGGCATTGAATTCCCTGGAGCTGGAGTAAAAGAGTTACAGGTTCAGTAAGAGGGGCTGGGAATCAAATACAGGTCCTCTGAAAGAGCAACCAGTGCTCTTAACCACCAAGCCATCCCTCCAACCCCAATTGTTTGTTCTTAAAAGAAAAACAAAATACTATAAGAAGAGCAATCTGCACAAGTGAAAGGACCCAGGTAGTGCTGGAGATGGCCCGGATTAGAGAGTGTACTTCACTGCAGCCTGGAGAGATGTGCATTTGTGGAGTGGGTAGCAGCTGTCAGTATGGACAGTAGCAGCTAAGAGACAGTGTCAATAAGCATGTGGAGTTTGTAACTAAACAGATGAGATTTTCTCATAAGTCTTTGGAGAACCGGTATGAGCCCTGAGTCAGAATCAGAATCCCTGGGTCCAGCTGCCTTGCCATTTGGGTATCATTTAGGTATGACAGGTGCCTCTCAGTATATATGTCAGCTATCAGAAAACACAGAATAAAAACCTTAAAGAGTATTTAATTAAAAATATTTGAGGGATAGAATCATATATATAGCTTAGATTGGCCTAGAACTCACTAGGTAGCTGAGCCTGGTCTTGAACTTGGAAGTTTTCCCACATCACTCTTTTGAATATTGAGTATTATAATTTGAATTTTCTTTTTGTGATCTGTCAAAGTGTTTCACAAATAAAACTACAAAGTTATTTAGTGGACTCATAGTTATACACATATAAATTATATTTGTTCATATATACCTTTATTGCATCAATGGGGCAGATCAGAAAATGGTAAATATTTGAAACCAATAAATAACTTAAAGTCTGTTTTTTAGTATGGATACTTAAAACATTAATTAAGAATGCCAACATCAAGGATCTCCACTGAAATGTAGTCTTGTCCTCTATACTCCTGCTGTCCTTAAGACTCCACGTCTCTCACTCATCTGAGTAAAGTGGTTGCTCTTGAATAGATCCCTGTCTAGTGACACTGATGGGCTTACACTCTGTGCAGGTGGTTCTGTGGCTCCTCTTCTTGTTTGTATCCCCAGCCATTCAATTAGTGTCTACAAGATGATAGACCAGGTTGGCAAATCTTGAATAAATGACTGATGATCAAGTTGGAGGTAGGATGGAAGTGTCTAAAAGACCAGCTAATAACAATGGCAAGTGCTTTACATAGAACCTAAAGGAGGGACTGGAGAGACCGCTCAGTGGTTAAGAGCACTGACTGTTCTTCCAGAGATCCTAAGTTCAAATCCCAGCAACCACGTGGTGGCTCACAACTATCGGTAATGAGATCTGATGCCCTCTTCTGGGGTGTCTGAAGACAACTACAGTGTACATACATATAATAAATAAATTAAAAGCAAAACAAAACCCAAAATAGAGCCTAAAGGAGGTTTAGAGATGGCAGGAAAAGATAGATGCAGAACTATAAAGAAGAAAGTGATGAAAACCTTTGAGCTGAAGTATCTAATTTGTTGTTTTGCTTGTTTGAAATAGGGTCTCAGTATGTAGCCTTGGCTAATCTGGTACTCTCTGTGTAATTTAGGGTGACATTGAGCTCAAAATATTCCTCCTGACTTAGCCCTCTGCGTTCTGAGATTACAAATACATACCACTGTGCCTGTCTCTGAAATATCTACTTTTATAAAAGGAAAACTTCCTTGTCTAATGGAAGCTAAAAATTATTAGCTATATGTGGAAGGAAATTAATTTACCAAAAGGGATTTATGAAATAGATTGGTTTTGTATGGATAACTAACACAGATAGTACAATAGTTTGATTTTTCCTTCTTTCTGACTTTTTCAGTCACTAGGTCTGGGAGTTAGCAGAGTAAAGGTTAGCAAATTGACCTTTGAGAGAAAGGTTAGCAAATTGACCTTTGAGAGAAAGTGTGTTTTACAATTAGTATAGGCTGTTGATTTGTTGTTTTGTTAGTAGTGGTATGTGTATATGAAATTAAGCAATCAATTTTTAAAGGGTTCAAGTAGAACTTTTGTTTTTGTAGGATATCTTAAAAGTTGACTTTATTGAAAAACCCAATCTTGGCTGAGTGTGGTGGCACATGCCTTTAATCCCAGAACTCAGGAGGTGGGGGACAGGAGATCTCTCTGAGGCCAGCCTGGTCTACATAGTGAATTCTAGGACAGCCAGGGCTACATAGAGAAACCATAACTCAAAAGCCAAAGCCAAAGTTAACAAAAACCCAAGAAAACCCAATCTTGGGCCATTCTCAGTCCTAACTAAAAAGAAAGAAAAAAGGTATGTAAAGTATACATTAATCTAAAACAAACAAAAAAAATGTTGCTTTAGGCATAGTAGTATAGGCCTATAATCCCAGCTACTTGGAAAGCTGAGACAGGAGGATTGCAAGGTCAGTCAGTGCCTATTTGGGTTACAGAATGAGTTCGAGGTTTGCTTGAACTACATAGTGAGACTTGTCTTTAAAACAAACAAACAACAAATCCCCAAACAAAAATGATCAGGGCTGGAAATGTGTCTTCCTTGGTAGAGTGCTTGTCTAGCATGCATGAAGACCTGCATTGAATTCCCAGCCCTGCAGAAACCAGGTATGTTGGTAAGTCTCTATCCCCAATACTTGTGACATAGAAAAAGTAAGGCCACTAGTTCAAGGTCATTGGCAACACAGAGAATTCAAGGCCAGCCTGGGCTATATACGACCTTTTCTCAAAACACAAAATATACCTGCCCCTACCCCCAACACACACACACACACACACACACACACACACACACACACACACACACACACACACACACACACACAGAGCTAACATGAAAAGACTTGTAGGACTGGAGGCGTTGATTTGGAAGGAGTGAACTCTGGAAGAAATGATAGATGTTGGGTCCTGGTGGCGATAAGAGTATTGTGACAAGGATTTGGGCACAAAGTAAGCAGTTTACATTTCTCAAGGATATATCAGGTATTACTCTAAAGATTGTAAATATTTGTAATCCAAACAAAAGTTATAAACTGTGTATTTTCATTTTATGTGTGAAGAAAATGTGGCACAAAATAGTTGTATTTCCAGGATTACACAGTCCTAAAATGTTAGATCCAGATTTGTAACAAGACGTGTCTGAACCCAGAGTCAATTCTTTATTTGAGTGTGGAGTTGAGAGGGTCTGAGCAGTGAGGGTGGACTCACGTATGAGTGAATAGATTGACCGTGTTCTTCAGTCCTCTCCAGATGAAGTGTGCTATTAGAGTAGGTACCAGTCTCCATTGTGGGTGGGCTGACTTGTAAATAGTATGGTTAGTTACTTAGTACTGTGTGATGTTGAGGGAATCCCCAAGCTTCTGTTAGCTTGTCATTATGTGTATTGTGAGGTTAATGATACAAACCTAGATTTGTTTGAAAATTTAAGTGAAATAATTTCACTTAAGTGAGTTCCTTTCTTTAACTTTGTTTCAATTAAATGTTACATGGGTCCTTCGAGAGTGGAAGTTGGCCATATATATCTTTTTTTCTGAAAGGTTACATTTTTGTATGTTGGAAGGACCTGTATTAACCAAAGATAGCCTGCCAAAACAATCATTCATCTCTCCCTCCCACCTTAGGAAGAATTGTGTTCCCCTGTCCTCCTCTCTGTCTGGATTCCTTGGAGTTGACATCATAAGTATGGAGAAGTCTCTGACCTTTGAAAATTCTTGAATCTTAAATGTGTTTTTTTTTTCAGTGAGGTTTGAGAGGAGTTGGAGCCGACGCAGAGGCTGCTCCGGTGCACTGGTGGGGCCAGAGAGAGTGCAGGGTGAGAACATGGAGGCTCGGGAGGATGGTGTCAGGAAAGAGCACAGGGTCAGGAGTTTCTCAAGAACTTCAGCAGAGATCTATTATCTTCTACCAGTATTTAATTTTAGGTTCTTTTCTCTGTTACTAAGTTGTTGGGGACTTAGTATGTACAGATGAGTTTTAATGCAGTATTAGTCTGAGTTAAAGCAATCATTAGGGAAGAGAAGCTATACCAAATAAAAGTCTTTAGCAAAATGTCTTTGAGATAAGCCATTGTAAATTTGTCTATGTGTAATACTGTGTGTGTGTGTATGTGTGTGTGTTATGTTTGTCTGTCTGTCTGTAGTTGGGTACTATACAAATATACAAATACATTTCAGTTTATTGGAATGAAAATTGTGTACCTGGTAGTGAATGGGACACAGGAGAGTTAAAATAGGTTTTGCCCTCATATTGCTGCTGTTTGGTGGAGACACAAACATGTAAATAAACAAAATCTGTGTGCTATGGGGAAATGGTGATATGGAGGGCAAAGTTCTGTTGTGAATACCAAGGGGAAAGTGGAGTCCAGAGAACACTTTGCAAATGAGGTGGCACTGAGGTGGGTCTTTGAGAAGAGGAAAGAGCCCAACAGTCCTTTTAGGCAGGGAACAGCCTACACAGCGACTGAGATCTGAAGTAAACTTGATGGAGCTAATGGGAGGGATAGCCCAGTCACGAAGGGCTTTTGTGTGGTATACAGAATTTAGATGTTAAACTTTGCTCATGGAGCCTTTGAGGAATTTTGAGCACTGGGATGTAGTATCATATTTATATTAAATAATACTTTATAGTAGGTGTTTATAGAGATTGATCAGTGTTTGTGAAAGGAAAAAGGAAGTTCTCTTCTGGGTCCCAGTTTTCAGAAGAGATATAAAGCTTGTTAAAGGAGTTGGATGGATATGAGAGACTGTAAAGGTATATTTGAAAAGCTGTGTGAGTGGTGATTGAGTGTAAGGCAGAAGAGGAAAGAACAGCATGCCTTCCTGGCTTGCAGCTCCAGTGCTTGGAGTGATGCTCCATTTGCTAGATTAGAAAACACTGTGATAGCTGGAAAGGGTGGAGGAGAGAGATGAGAGAAGAATTTGTTTTTAATGTGTCTAGGTTGAAGTGTCGAGCAAGGCAGAAAGAATTGATACTCTGAATATCTTTAAAATCATCAGCATTTGGGTGGCCAGGATTGAAAATGAAGTTTCTCAAAGAGATGCTACAGAGTTAGAAATGGAGGGCTTATGGCTAGAACTGTGTGCTTAACCTTGGTGCAGGAACAGGCAGAGTCCCCAAGGTGACCCTAGGAGGCTACAAGGAGAGCTGAGGAGGAGGATTGTGATGATGGTTCTTGGGATGCCACTGTCCTCCTGGAGAAGCCCATTTGAGAAGGATGAGAACTAAGCATAGGTTAAGAAAGTAGCAACAGGGGATTAGTATATTTAAGAAGAGGGTAGTAACATCTTATTCACTATTCTATTGCTGTGAGGACACTATAGTCAAGGCAGCGCCCATAAAACAGCAGTAAAGTGGGACCTGCTTACAGTTTAGAGGTTTAGTCCATTATCATGGTGGGGAGCATGGTGCACTTAGGCAGGGGCTAGAGCAGTAGCTGAAGAGAACTCCAGACTGCTCCATAGGCAGAGGGAGAAACAGAGTGACAGAGACACAATCCTGGCTTGGCATGGGCCTCAGCGCCTACCCCCCCCCCCACACACACACCCCGGGGGACACACTTCCTCTTAATCTTTGTAATCTTTTCTGATAGTACCACTGCCTGTTGACTAAGCATTCAAATATATGAACCTATGGGGGTCATTCTTATTCAAACCACCACAAATGTGTGAGAAGGGCGGGGGGAGGGGGAGTGGAATCTAAAGGAGGTCCTTTGTTTCTTTGCAGTGAGAGCAAGAGCCTTTGCTAAGAGTAAGTGAGACAGCTTCTTGGCTAGGAGGCTCAGGGAAAATAGTGAAGATGTGAGACGGTCCTGAGACAACTGTGTGGTGTAACAGAGTCAAGTAGAAGACAATGGTGTTTTGATGAAAGAGAGAAAACTAAATACACTTTATTTGACATACTGATCTACAGAATTACTTGACCTTATTATACTCAGTAACTCCATCTAGTGGTGGAGAAATTGAGTAGCGTATCCATCTGAGTTGAGTAGCTAAAACAGAATGATAAAGAAACTAGGTTTTACCAACCAAAGAGTATATATACATGGAGAGACCCATGGCTCCAAATACATGTGTAGCAGAGGATGGCCTTATCCGGCATCAGAGGGAGGGGAAACCCTTGGTCCTGTGGAGGCTTAATGCTCCAGTAGGGGGATGCTAGAGCGGTGAGGTGGGAGTGGGTTTGTGGGTGGGTGGAGGAACACCCTCACAGAGGAAAAGAGGAGGGGGAAGAAGGGGATGGGATAAGGAAGTTGTAGAGGGGAAACCCGGAAGGGAGATATCATTTGAAATGTAAATGAATAAAATGATTAATTAAAAAAAAAAAAGAGTAGAAAACTGCAAAATGATATTTAAGCCACACAATTTGTTGAACTTTGTTATCACAGTGATAAGAAATCTATAAAAATGCTTAACAAATTACCTTTAGGTCTTTAAATTTTTGTAAATTCATTAAACTAAAATAAACATTTACATAAATCCATTTTACCTTGTACACAAGTACATTTCTTCTGCACATTTCAAATTAAAAAGCTATGTGGACCAATTAAAAAAGAAGGAAAGAAAGAAAGAAAGAATGAATGAATCTAGGTTTTGAGAAGTAGAGGTGGCCTAGTGGTTAAGATCACTTGCTGCTCTTGGAGAAGACCAGAGTTTGGTTCCCAGCACCTACATGGTGGCTCACAACTATCTATAATTCTAGGTTCCAGGAATCTAGTGTCCTTTTCTGGCCTCTGAGCACCAGACATACATGTAATACACATACATACTTGTAGATAAAACACTCATGCATAAAGTGAAAATAAATCTTTAAAAAAGGAACTAGGTTTTTGCAGATTATTTAAATGATCAGTTATTGGTTTCCCTTTCAGTTCTGCAAGAAGGGACAAGAAGAGAATCTATTCAGGTTTCCTACTCTCTGCTGCCATCCTAATGTACTTCATCATATCTTCTTAGCTGTTTGAGGTTCTTCCCACCAGAATCATCATGATTGTAACAATAGCAACAGCAAAAGTCTTTAAAACCTTTTCATTCTGGTATGTTAATAATTCATTTTTGATTCTTTTCCACCCTCGCTCACAACTCGAAAACCTCAAACGTTACCAGGGTTTGTCTCCTAGATCCTGTGTGTTTTCTACAGCTCTCACTTCTCACAGAGTTCAGAGTTTTGATAACTGCTTTGTCGGCTTGGCGCCATCTTAATCCCAGGCTGTCTTTCCAGTTGCTCCCTGTCCAGTTCTTAGTTAAGAACCACGTACCTGTGTCGGCTTCTCCCTCCTCTTGGGAGAAGATAACGTTCTCCTCAACAGTATTTATTATTGTAAGATTTTATAATTTTTTACCTTTTTACTGTAGATGTTTTATAAACATGGGAATTGTGTCTGGTTTACTGTTGATGTTTAATCTTGAGTATAGTACCCAGTGTTCCGTTGGCAGTTGATGGACTTTTTATTGTCCCAAGCATAATGTGGTTAAGGGAGTAGATGTCGTATAGACTAACAAAGTAGCTTTAGGATGGGTGTGGTGGTTGCACATGTAATCCTAGTACCCAGGAGGCAAAGATAGGAAGGAAGATCACTACAAGTGGGAGTCTAGCCTGGGTTACAGAGGACGCTCTGGGCCATTGAAGGCTATGTAGAGGCACTGTCTTTAAAAAAAAGAAAAGTAGAGTAAGATGCTAGACTTTCAGACTGCCAGAGGAAATGGTTTCAGGAAATGGCAGGGTCTACATCTGAGTTATCTCAATAGAGATGAAAGTTCTTAGATATTATGAAACTCTAAGGTAGATGGATTACAGATGAGCATTAAAATTTCTCAGGATAATGGTAGGACTTGAAGTGAGGAAACACGAGCCTTTAACCAGCGTGACTGTGCTCCCTTTCTGTGTCACACCTTCATTCCTTTGGAAACGGGAGGCTAGCAGGAAGATATGCATTCAGACTTTCTACATTCAGACAAGCTATTCACCTGACTTTTTGTTTTCATTGTTGAGCAAATAAGATAGTATGTGGCAGTTGGCGGGAGGTGTTGCTAGGGATCAAACCCAGCGCCTTTTGTGTGCTGCAGAGTGCCCAACTGTTGAGTTGTCATTGACAGAGCTTAGGAATACTAACTTGTTCCTTTTAGTTCTTGGTTTCTGTTTTCAGGAGAGCATGGAAGCGAAGCAGGGGCAAGAAGATACTGTTTATGCAGCATGTTGAGTTTATAGTTAAGGTCAGCACCAACATTTATAAATGAATATAGGTACAAGTAAATACAGATCCAAGGAAAGAGTTTCTAAACCTGCCTGGCTTATGATAATGATGTTGGGCTGCAACAAGTAATTATGTAAAGTATTTCTATTGAAAAGTCCATCCTCAGGAGTCAATTTTGTTGTTCAGTAGAACTGAATAAGAACCATTTTGTGAACATTATTAGGGGGAGGAATGTAGTGATAGGTTTGGCTTTTATTTAGAAAAAAACAAAAACAACTTATTACAGTTGGATCTGAAAGTAATGAACTCCCTGTCAGAGCTTGTATTCACCTGGGAACTGGACGATCTGCTAGAGATGTAATAGAAGAGTTCTTTGGTGGGGTCAGACATGGGACTGAGTAGTTGGTGACAGCCCTTCTACTAGGAAAACTGGATGCTTTTGACTGAATCCATCTATAAACCACACAGGCAACAAATATTTGACTGCTGCCTCCCTTTTATTTGAAAAGCTGAAGGTTATGTTTGTTTTTGTTTGTTTGGGGTTTCCCTTCCTGTGTGTGAGACAGAGCTGGCTGAGTCTTCATAGCTGGCTTCAGTAGCCTCACTTGGAGTTTGAGAAGCATCAGCCAGGTGTTGTGATGTTGTCACACGAGCTGCCGTCCTTACCTCTTGGGTGAAGGGCACAGTCTACACCACGATTGGAGAATCCACTACAGGATGAACTGCCAAGAATTTTGCTTCAGTGCTTCACATTTTTGCTGAAGAGCCAGTATTTCCAGATAAGGGTTATTTGTTTATTTTAGATGTTTGGAATTGAACGACCTACCTTCTGTTACCATGTAAGATCCCAAATGCCATGACACCAGTGGTTTTCGTTTGCTTCTCCCTCAGGAGCCTGTATCTGGCTGGAAATTGTTTGCGTGCCTGTGACTCAGTCAAGCCTCCTTCGTTCCACTGAGCATTGTGTGTGCCGTTGCATCTTTCCCATGTCCATTCAGAAAGCTGTTACAGTAGCTTATGGTGGTTTGTCTGTCTGTCTGTTTGAGGCAGGGTCTCATAGTTCTAGCTGCCCTTGAACTCATTACATAGACCAAGCTGGCCTGGAACTCACAGGGAACTGCCTGCCTCTACTTTCAGAATTCTGGTATTAAAGGCCTGAGCCACCACACACATCTACCTTGCTTTATTTTTTAAGAGCAAAGTTAGACTCTTAATTTTGGACTATTTATGTGTTTGTTACTTGGACAGTGCCCCCCATGTCCTACGACAAAGTGGTGAATACAATCGGCTTTGGAGAGAATTCTCACTTGCATTAGGAGATGAAAAGCCTTTTCATTCACCTGTGAATTCTGAAAGCATTTAATCTTTTTTTTTTTTTGAGACAGGGTCTTTCTTTGTAGCTTTGAATTCTCAATCTTCCTGCCTCTGCCTCTTGGGTGCCGATATTAGAAATGTGTACCACTTGCCTGCCTTGAAATTCAGTTCTTTGTTGTTGTTGTTGTTGAAATACTTTATACAGAGGCCTGGGGAAAAGTTGTAGAAGTCCATGCTGTCTGCTGTCCTGCGCAGGGCAGACCTTAGAGATCTCCCCGTCGCTAAGAGCTTGAAATTCAATTCTTAAGCACAAGCTGCAAGGGGGCTGGGTCGCTTTATAGCAAGCTCGACCAGAAGTTCTTCATGTAGTTCTGGATTAGTATGAGGTTAACAGCAGGGACTGTTGACCTCAGGAATGCTGGCTCGGTGCTTAGGCTATTGAAACATGAAAGTTAGACATTTGTTTATAATGAATTTAGTGACCAGGTATTTATTGACTGCCTATTATATTGTAGATACCTTGCTCAGTATTGGGCTAGGGATATGAATAAATCATGCCCTATAGCCATTGTTATCTTGTATTATTAGAGCACTATAAGAAACAGTGATTCCTCTTTTTCAAAAAAACAAAAAAACCAAAATCCAAAGAGCTACCACCAACAAAACAATTCAGTTATCAGGTTAGAACTTAGAATTTTTATAACCCACAAAAATGTGCTATTTGCCTTACTGATCCAAAAATGTAGAAAAATGGGATCAGATCATACTACTAAACAAGTTGTATTCAGGAATAGACGAGGAGTGAAGAAAAAAATCCCTGGGGGTCATTCTTAGGCTTTAGGTTTTCGGAGGAATGTTTTGTCTGGGTCATCTGTTGTTTTCAACAATTCTGGTTTTGTCTTTTCCAAAAAAAGATTATTAGTGAGTGCAGTGAGACCGTCTGATACCTGGACACTTTATGAACCAGCCCCTTCTACAGAACACCATAAAACTAATGAATGTGGTCAGAGGTGGTTCTCCACCCTATTTTTGCTTTCTCAGCTGGGACTATTAACCTCAGAGGAATGTTGGCATGATGCCAGGCCGTCAGGTCAGGGACATAGTTTCTGCTAAAGTCAAGTCTGAAAGAAGGGATCTTTTCTCAGGTAAACTGGCACTCATTTGTCCTGGGAGGAGAAAACCCTTTCTGACTGTGTTTCCTGAGTTCTGCAGTTAGTGACTGTTGTGATGGGCTCTCCACACAGAGTGCAGACTAGCTTGTTATTTTGAGTTGTTTCAGCATTCAGTTTACTCTTCCTGTTTTCTCAACTAGCATGAGAATATTAGTTAGCCCTGAAATCATCTGCTGTATAGTGCTCATTTGTTTTAATAAGTATCTACTAAGGGCCAATGTGCCTTTTCTGTGTCTAGAAATTCATTCTGGGGATGTATTGGTAAAGAGGATACACAACTTCCTGCTTTCAAAAATTTGACATGAAAATCAAAGGCTAGGCAGAGAGTGATTAAAGTAAGTTCAGAAGAAAGCCAGGGAGGGCATGGTGGTACATGCCTGTAATATCAGCATTCAAAAGGCTGAGACAGGATGATTGCTACAAGTTTGAGGTTAGCCTGAGCTACACACTGAAGCATTGTCTACAAAACCAAAAGCCCTTAATAATAAGTATGTTTCAGGAGGGAAGAGCATGGTGCCGTTTAGGGAAGATTGCAGGTTGGAGAGTTTTTTAGGGCAGCAGTTTGCTGCCTTCTTCCTTCAGACTGGAGAGGCAGACTTGGCACTGGGGTGGGTATAGAGCACTTCCTAGTATATACAATCCCTGGACTTCATCCTCAGTACCTCCCTCCTTAAAAATCAAAACAAAAAAAAAAGCAGAAGCAAAGCTTTGTTGAGTGGTTTGTAGTTATTATAGGTATTAAAATATTGTTAACAAGGAAATGAAATATGAGTCTTCTTGAAAAAATTTAAAATTCTTTGTTTCAAAATTTAGTTCGTATGAAGGAACCGGAATAGTTTGCCATTCATTAAGAGACTGTTGAAGTTGGCCTGTAATAATGTTGTTCTGGTTACTTGAGCCTTGTGCACGTTTCTCCTTTTCAGGTCAGAGCCTGGATTTTGATCTATGTTCTGCTCACAGCCTGCTACCTGAGAGCACTCGATGATCCCATGACCCTGGACATGGATGCTGTCCTGTCGGAGTTTGTTCGTTCCACAGGTGCAGAGCCAGGGCTGGCTCGAGATCTTCTAGAAGGTAAGGGGAGAGTGAGAAAAGAGAAAGCAAAATCTCATATTATTAGGGTGATTTGGAACATTTTAAGGTGATCAGAAAAATGTTTTGAGTGCTGTATGCCCTCCATTTTAGTTGCTTCTATTGATCTACTTTGTGTGATCCACCATAGTTCTAAAACTGCAAATTCCCCGGTCACCTTTTCTGTATTGGTAGTACAAAGAATAGAGAGAAGAGAGATTAGGAGCAGAGACGTATTAGAAAATCTTATCAGAGAGTCTCCCTCTTAGAGGAACAAAGGAAGGACACACTATACATATTTACCACACAGGTAAGCATATGAAGACTTGACAAGAAGGACTAGATTGGAGAATTACCTAAACAACCCTCTGAGTAACTGAGGTGAGAGAGAAGACAGGTGGGTCTGAGCAGCAGTGAGGAGCTGCCACTGAAGGCTTGGGACCTGGAGAGATTGTGATGCTGTTACTGATTTAGGGGTCACAAGAGGAAGAGAGGGTACAGGTTTTAGAGAGATGATTAACATTCGGTGCTGGACATGCTAGTGGTAAGAGGTCCTGAGGACTTTAAGGAGTTTCCTGACAGTTGGAAATGCGAATCTAGTTCTCAAGATGGACTGTTTATTAGTACACAAGTTGATTTAGGGGAAATATTCCCCATTTATCCAGCAAATGTTTATTGAGTTTCTACTAGATGCCAGGTTTTGTTCTGGATGCTTGTACTAAACAAAAAACCCTACCCTGATGTTGTAGGAAAGACAGTCAGTGGACAAGGAGTACGTATATAATTTATATGCATTATGTTCGAGGGTATGGAGGGCTATGGAAAAGGATGAGCAGAGTATTGAGGTGAACATGATTTTAAACTGGGCAGTCAGAGGAGAACTTAGATATTTGAGCAGATACCTGAAGTTTACAAAGATTCAGCTATGTAGATACGCTGGAGAAAAGTGTCTTATATGCCGGAAGAATAATCAGTGGAGAGGCCTGAGTGGGGAGCTGTCTTGATGTGGTCTAGCAACAGCGAGGAGGCCGTGGAGACCAGAACAAAGAATAAAGAGTGAGAGTTGAGAGGGTTAGAATTAAGGCAGCAAGCATGAAGCGTTAGTAGAGCTTAACAGGAGGGTTAGACAGCAGTGGCAACAGCAGTAGTACTGCATCTGAGATTCTGCTCTCAAAGCACCCTTTGTGTGCTTACAACTCATTTAACTTCAGAACAGCACACTGCTGCAGGCACACCATTGTACAACCTTTTCTGGGAAAGTCTACTTCTGTCCATCCCTGATAGAAGGGAGCAGATCATAGAAGTCACCTCACCCAAGTCTACCTGCGGAACCAGAGCTTATTTGAGATTACTTCAGGAGCGGGGGTAGCATGCCAAGCATATGGATAACTGTGGGCAGCCATACCACCAACGAGCCTGTTTTCTCAGCAATTGTTAAATGCTTACATATTCCTGGGCAGAGGAGGAACCTTATAAACCTTATTAACCTCATTACCATCTCCCCTACCAAGAGATGATGATGATGATGATGATGACGATGATGAGGATAATAATAATATAAACCCAGATTGTTTTTATTTTATATGTATGTCTGAGTGCCTAACATGTATACATGTATGTGCATGCCTAGTCTCCAAGGAGGTCAGAGAGGCTGTCGGATGGCGATGATCACATCCAACCTGGAGGCGACAGTCACATGGCATGCTAGTATTACTATCTAGATTTTTCAAAAATAAGTTGCAGTACAGAGAAAAAGGCAGAAAATAGGAGAGGCCATAGAAAGCCTTCAGTATTGGGCTAAGGAGCCTTCGGTAGTAGTGATAAACCATTGCATAAAGATTTCGAACACAGAACTAAATGTGCTTTAGAAAAATGAATCTCATGAGATTCCTTGAATAGATTGGAGGTGTAGGTCACTGGGTGAAAAGTTAAACCAAGGCTGTAGCAGCTAGAGTAACAGAATTGCAAACAATTCCTCAACCTGTGTTAAATAATTTAAATAGAGAGAGTGACAGAAAAACTCCATCAGGTAGAGTCATTTCAAATAGAGTGCTGTTTTAAAGTGGGAGCTGTCCAGCAAGCTCCTTGTGCCATGTCATCTAGCAGCCTGCACTGGAGACGTGCACTCTGTATGTACTGTAAGGTGTCTCAAGACATCCTAGAGTCTCCCTAGCCTGCTACAAACTGAGACTCTGAGCAAGTTTGGTACTTTTGTAAGCTTTGCTTCCTTTGTCTGTAAAAGAAGTTACATTTTATGTAACTAGGTCTCTAAAGGGTTCTTTGAGTTTAGAGACAAAGTTTCTACCATTGTGTACCTTACATAGGAAATAGACAATAAAGAAAATTGATATTTCACATTGAAGAAAATTAAAGTAGAAGGAGAAGAAAGTTAAAATAAAATTGTATTGTACAGGAATATGATGTTACTAGGTTTATTTTTGACATGAGATGTTTTGAAACTGAGTCTCAGGTAGCTCAGACTGGCTTCAAACTTCCAATCCTCCTGCCTCAGCCTCCTGAGTTTTAGCATTATAAGCTTGTGCTGCCATACTTGGTTTGCTTAATTGTGCTAGGCTGCTTAGAATGGTCTTCCTGGCTGGGCAGCAGTGTTGCATGCCTTTAATCCCTGCACTTGGGAGGCAGAGGCAGAGGCAGGTGGATTTCTGAGTTCAAGGACAGCCAGAGCTATACAGAGAAACCCTGTCTTGAGAAACCAAAAAAAAAAAAAAAAAAAGAAAGAAAGCAAAAAAAAAGAATGGTCTTTCTGTGTCTTCCCTAGTTTATTAATACTCTGGGTCTATTATATGTTTCTTGTTTTTAATCCTGTTAGGAAAGAACTGGGATGTGAGTGCTGCCCTCAGTGATTTTGAACAGTTGCGCCAAGTCCATGCTGGAAACCTGTCCCCACCCTTTAGTGGAGGGAGTACTTGCCCTAAGACCCCTGAAAAAGGGGGTTCGGATAGAGAGCCCACTCGCCCTTCGAGACCCATCCTTCAGAGACAGGATGACATCATTCAAGGTATTGCTCTGAGGACTAAGGTTTTGTATGTGGAATAGGAAGCACCTGTGTGCTCCTTTAGAGAGATTTTCATTCCTTACTCACTTCCCAGCCAAACCCAGCAGTTACTTT
Organism: Tokudaia tokunoshimensis; assembly: GCA_036184795.1. Taxonomy (NCBI): domain Eukaryota; kingdom Metazoa; phylum Chordata; class Mammalia; order Rodentia; family Muridae; genus Tokudaia; species Tokudaia tokunoshimensis. Next base: position 64,355,452 of record BTHU01000003.1, on the reverse strand, counting down.
GTAACTATCTGTAAATGACCTGAGACAGTTGTGCATTCTTTGCATCATCGCTGGCCAGTCCTGGGTGAGGACAGCTGCCTAGCATTAGAGCCCCTGTCCTCTTGTGATAATCACCCAGATACTTGAAGCTGTACAAACATATAATATTACACTGATCAATTTTGCTCATAATGTTACATGGGCTGGGACATTGCAGGTGCCATGTACTTAAAGCAAAATTATTTGGGGAGGCACAGTTTACATGCTCTCTGACATATTAAAATTTGACTTTCTAAATTTCTGACAAATATGTATATCAATAAAAGTTACAGAAAGTCATATAGATGTTGTTGATGATACTTTTTAGTCTCTTTTCTTTAATGGAGAGCCTTTCTACATCCTCTAAGACCCTAGGAAGATTCTTTGCCAAAATCCAGCCTAATGAAAGCCCATTTCTCTTCCTTGTTTTTCTTCCCATTAAAAAAAATGACTAAGTTGCTAAGTGAACAGCTCACATTCATATTGAAAAATGGGAGTCACAAGACTAGAAAGATGAATACATTTTTTGGTAGTACTGTGTCTACAAAAAAAACAGGTTATTTTGTATATTTTCTCATTTGTATTTGGCTTAAGAAAAAATAGGAAGTTGAGAAGTAGCTGGCTAGATACAATTTTTCCTTGACTGGAAACTGTCAAGCAGTAAGTACCCTACATCTGTGGCGAATTCTCAGAGAGAGTTGCATATGTTCTAAGGTGACTCCATTTCTCATTGCAGAAAAACGCCTGTCTAGGGGCATCTCCCACGCCAGCTCCAGCATTGTTTCCCTCGCCCGCTCCCATGTGTCCTCCAATGGTGGGGGTGGGGGGGGCAATGAGCACCCCCTGGAAATGCCCATCTGTGCCTTCCAGCTTCCAGACCTCACTGTGTACAAAGAAGACTTCCGCAGCTTCATAGAGAGAGACCTCATTGAGCAGTCCATGCTGGTTGCCTTGGAACAAGCAGGTCAGTGGGTGTTTTCTCTTCAGCGTTATGTCCTCTAGTCTTGGCCTGCAGCCACGTAAAGCCTTCATCAGTAGCCTCTTTTTTAAATGTGAGATCTGATTTCTGTCAGATAGGACTCAGGTATGCGCACTGAGATAAAGAATAAAAATTAGCCAGATATCGGGGAAGGGGATCAGAACAAAATTTAGACACTTTGAAAAGTTCCTATTTAATAGAAGAGAAACCAGATATATATGTAAAGGGTTTAGTAATTGATACCCAAAAATCAATATGTGAACAAAAATAATTGATTACAATTGGTTATGCAGCACCTCTGCAGAAACAGAGGACCAAGGCTGTAGATGATGCACTACAAGTCACATCTATTCCTGTGAATCTTTCCCTTACATTTATTTACTTTCTTAACTGACTCCATTTTAGATTAACATTAACTTAATTTGGGTACGCAAGATAGCTCAATGAGTAAAAACTTTTGCCACCAAGACATGACAGCTTGGGCTTGATCCTTGGGACCCACACTGTGGAAGGAGAGAACTGACTTCCCCAGGTTGTTTTCTGACCTCCACACAGTGCTGTGACATGCACATGTGCCAATGCTTATACACTCACACACTAAATAAAGGTAATTAAGAAAAATTAACTAGTGTAAAACAGTATGGCAGCTGGGAATTTTGGGAAGAATTTATGTATTAAAAAAATCCTTGTGGGGGTGGTAGGGATTGAAAAAGACCAGGCTTGGTAGTACATGCCTTTGTTTAATCTCAGCATTCTGGAGCCAGAAGCAGGCAGATCTTTTCTGAGTTTGAGGACAGTCTGACCTGGTCTATATATCAAGCTCCAGGCCAGCCATGGCTACATAGTGAGATCCTGTCTCAAAAAAGAAAAAAGAAAAAAAAAATCCCCATGACGGGCTAGAGAGATGGCTCAGCACTTAAGAGCCCGTACTCTTCCAGATGACTGAGGCTTTGTCTCCCGTCCTCAGATGGCAGCCCACTGTCTGCAGCTCTAGTCCAGGAGATCCAGTACCCTTTTCTGACCTCTGAGGGCATTAGGCATTCCTGTGGGATGTAGACGTACAAACAGACAAAACACTCAGACACATGCCATAATGAATATATAAAAAAATTTTAAGTTCCTATGGAAAAAAGATTGGAGGTTGGAGGTGGGGGCACAGATAGGGAGCTTCTCCATTGTGTATCCAATGTTAATTGTAACTTTTCTTAGAAGTTACCAACTTATCGGGGTTAGTGAAATCATGTTATTTTTTTTCCTTTTGTAGACTTTAATTGCTCAAGAAAACTTTCAAGTGTCATTTGTAAAATCATTCCCTCCTGTAAATGGATTTGTGAGATTGCTATTCATAATTGAATGCAATTTACTTGGGTCTTTTGTGTACTTTGACTTTTTGCTTATAACTTTAAAGTCACAACACACACCTGCTGAGTACTGTCACATATGATACAGGATATATACACATAAATAAATGATACAGGGTATATATACCTTGCATAGCTTTTTCTTTGTTGATTCAATTAAGCTGAGCTTTGCTGCTATTGTGTATTTAGTGGTCTCCTGGCCAGAGAGAAGGAATCAGAACCACACTAAGTAGCTCAGTGTCAGCCTGGGCGTTACTGACATTTGGTACTAAGTAATTCTTTGTTGTACAAGCTTCCTTGACCATTATATTACACTTAGAAGCATTGCAGGTCTGTATGTACCAGATACCAGAAGTACATACCGCCCCACCAACTGGGAAACAAACACATCTTCATACATTGCCTAATGATCCCATGTTGTTACTTAAGACACAATGATCTAACTAGTCCTGCTCAACAGATTCTAACTGTAAGTAAAGAAGATATAAAGAGTCATAGAGGCTGGGCTTAATGCTATATTCCTGTAATCTCAGCACTTAGGATATAGAGGCAGATGTATCAGGAGTTCAAGGCTGGCCTCAGCTGCATAGTGGGTTCAAAGCTCAGTCTCAATTACAGGAGACCATGTTTCTTAATAATAATAATAATAAGTAATAATAATAACAACAACAACACAGAGCATGCAGTATCTATTGGGAGGCTGAGGCAGAAGGATCATGAGTTCAAAGCCAACCTGTTCTATGTAGCAAGACCCTGTCTCAAAAGAAGAACTAGTAGTTTTATACTGGCAGTCTTTCTAATCTGCTTCTCTCCCTTTCCCCTGCTGCCGTGTCTGCAGGGCGTTTGAATTGGTGGGTCAGTGTGGACTCCACCTGCCAGAGGCTGCTCCCTTTAGCAACTACCGGGGATGGGAACTGCCTCCTGCATGCAGCATCTCTTGGTGAGTCTCAAAAGTGGCTTCCCTCCCTGTAGAGACAGCACTTGAGTCGTGTATCATGTGTAGGATTTCATCTTACGCCTAATCGCATGTAGACATGATAGTTCACGCCAAGACTTAGGGGAATGAGAGAACCTTGCCTTAGCTTCCTATCTTTAGAGATGGGAGAACATCGGGGTTACTTACTGTATGCTCCGCTCTGAGCTGAGCTCTCATAGTAATAAGCATAGTAAGCGAGCTTACAAGGCTATGTGTATAGCGGCAAAATTATACTTAACTAGTCCTTTAGTATATAAAAATACATGTTTTTCATTGGCCTTTGTGACACGTTAAATTACTAAGGCTACTCATGACTCTGTAAATTGTTCCTAGCTTTGGAAGGGATTCCCATTTTCTAGCCATTTCGTGATGCTGATAGGTGTGTGGTGTCATGCCAGTTTTACTAGCTGTTGAATTTTGGTTTGTTAGGTTTGCTGAGGAGTCACGGCTTCCTTGTAGAAGTTTGGGGAATAAATTATATCCCGCTCCTCTTTTGAGACCCTGGGTTTGATCCTTAGCGCCACAAAGTAAAGGCTGGATTAGTAAGTGAAAGTGAGTCAAGAGAAAGTGTCCTATGCCTTGCTTTCTCCCCACAGGGATGTGGGGTTTCCATGATAGAGACTTGGTGCTGAGGAAAGCGTTGTACGCACTGATGGAGAAGGGGGTGGAGAAGGAAGCACTGAAAAGGCGCTGGAGGTGGCAGCAAACACAGCAGAATAAAGAGGTGGGTGAGCTCGGGTGGGCGCCTTCTTTCCAAAGTCCCCCACCGATAACCAGAGAGAATTGTCTCCTGGTGCTGAAGATTGAGTCTTCTGTGTCTTCCTGAAAATTGCAGAACATGCAGGTAATGCAGTACACAAGCTCCTTCTGATCAGCTGTGAGGGCTAAACCCAGCAGGTCGAGGCCTCTGCTCACAATAGTGCTTTCCCACACAAGCCTCTTGCAGGTACTCAGAGTTCTTAGTAGAGGATTTGTTTGTTGGTTTTCATTTTTAATGAGCTTAGATAAGTTCATAGGATTTTTGCAGCTTGTTTTTAGTATAAGGCTAGATTATTTATTCACTCCTTTGTTGGGTGCAGGGTGAATGTATCACTGCAGTGTGTGTGTGAAGGTCAGAGGACACCTTGTGCGAGTTCTCTCCCTCCACTGTGTGGATTCCAGGGATCAAAATTCATATTATTGAGCTTGGTGGCAAATGCATTTATCTGCTGAGCTATCCCACCTGCCTGATTAATTTTGAGACCCTCTCCCCTCCCCTTCTTTTACTTTCCCTCCCCCTCTCTTCTACTCTCTCTCACCCCCTCCTCCTCCTCCTCTCCCCCTCCCTCCTCTCCCCTTACTCTATAACCGAGGCTAGCCTAGAACTCACTACACAGTCCAAGCTGGCTTTGAATTTGTAACAGTTCTGCCTCAGTTTCCCAATTATGGGGATTATATGGGTAAATCATAATTTCCAGCTTGTTTTTAATTCTCTAAAAAAAAATCATGTGTTTGTTTATTACTTATTTATTTCATATGCACATGCATGTGTGTGCATGCCATGCTACATATGTGGAAGTGAGAAGACAACCTGTATGAGTCGGTTTGCTTCCACTGCGTGGGATCTGGAGATGGATCAAGTTTTCAGGCGTGGTGGCTAGCACCTTTAACTCCTTACCACCCATGATTTTAATTAAGTAAATGCTTGAATGTTTTTACAGTCTGCAACTTTGCTTTAATTTGGTAAAAAATGTAAAAGGATACTTGTTAAATTTAAATATTACTGTTCAAGGATTTGGCAGGTATTGTGATTACTTTTATATAAGAAAGTAGTGATGGAGTTTTATGTTCAGTCTCTACACCAGGAACTATTTTCTTAGTTTGAGTTTTAAAAGTTTCACTGAAAGACAGCCTTAACTGTTTTGGGTATGGATGTGGCTGCTTTCTTTGTTCAAGCACAGAATTTAGAGTGACATATGGCCATAGAACATGACGTTATGTGTGTTATCTGGTTCTCTATAGAAGCTGACCATTCCTGTAAGAATGGCATCATGTGTTTACATAAATAGACTTTTCTGTTTCCTTAGTCTCTCTCTCTCTCCTTCCTTTCTCCCCCTCCCTCCCTCTCTTTCTCTCTCTGTATCTTCCATATTAGTATGCCTTGTTTCCTGTGTAACTGATTGTGTATTTTTATTTCATGTATATCTGTATGTTTGTACATGTGCATGGAAATGCGTTTGGATGACAGCAGAAGGTGTCAGACGTCCTAGAACTAGAGTTGCAGGCAGTTGTGAGCTGCAAACTGGAAACTGAAGTGTTCCTAACTGTTGGGCCGTCTGTATATTCCCTGACTTTGGATTATTTTTGGTTTTTTTTTTTTGTTTTTGTTTTTGTTTTTTTTGCTTTTTGCCATGCTTTGACTAATTATTTCTGACACTAGATATGGGAATGTCTTTTCAGAGGTTTTCTTGTTTTCCTGTGTCTTCCCCCATCTCCAACTTTCATTGTTCCATTATAACTGGCGATAATACACAACTAAAGTTTTGTTTTTCAGTCATTTGGAATTTTACATCTAAAGATGTAACATAGTGTTTTATGTCATTATGGGACTCAAGTTACAGTGGTTCCTGATATAGCTCTTGCCACATGAACATGAGGACCAAAGTTCAGATTCCCAGAATCCATAATAAAGCTACACAGCTTGGTGGCTGCCTGTGATCTCAGTACTCAGGAGGCAAGAGGTGGGACCCCAAGGGCAAAGGGGTAGGCACCTAGATGTGCTGACCTTGGCAAGCTGCAGATTCAGTAGAAGATCTGTCTCCATAATAAAGAGATCAATCAAGGAAGACTCTTGAGATCAACTTCTGGCCTTCACACACACACACACACACACACACACACACACACACACACACACACACACACATTGTTGTGTTTCCTTAAAACAAAGAACCCATTGTTTTGTCTGTAGAAATATTTAGTGGTTGTGAACACTTGTTTCTCTTATAGAGGATAGGTGTTTGGTTCCCCGCACCCACATTAGGTGGATCACAACCACTTGTAACTTTGGCTTTATGGAATATAATACCCTCTTCTTAGCTTTGTGGACACCCACACTTATTTGACTGATGGAGACAAGTAATTACAAAATAAATCTTTGAAAAAAATTATACCCATATCCATGATCATCCACTTTTGCTCCAGAGATAGAATCCACAGGGAAAAGACACAAGTTGACATTTTTTTTTTTCCCTCTTGAGACAGAGTTTCTCTGTGTAGCCCTAGCTGTCCTGGAACTCACTCTGTAGACCAGGCTGGCCTTAAACCACCTGCCTCTGCCTCCTGAGTGCTGGGACTAAAGGTATGCACCACTTGCTGCCAACATCACCTGGCTACAAGTTGACATTCTTATCACCCAAAGCAGGAGTGGTCCTTATAGAAAGCTGCTTTTCCTGAGCTAGATCCAAGCTGGTCTAGAGTTTGGAATTCAAACAAAATCAGTAATCAGCTTTATCTTCTTGCTGAGTGTAAATTATAGCTGAACCTCAGCTTTGACCATACCAGGGACAAGAAAAGACCTTATCAGAGCAAGGCAGTTATTAAGTGGGAGTGATAGCAAAAGTAAAATAAGTGTGTTCAGTCTGATTATTAAATCTATTAGAGATAGGCTTAGATTATGAAAGTATTTATCCAGGAGAACCAGAAATACCCAAGTTCTTTCCTATGTTTTCTGCACTTTCTTCTGGGGGTGCACAGAAAATAGTGGCTAGTGAAGGAGCAGTTGGTTTACTCCCTTTGGTTGGCATAATGCAACTCTCACACTGGAAATGTGCCATGCGTGATTGTCTTGCTTGAACTTTGATGACTTCATCCCTTACTTGGGAGTAGGAAGGAGACAAGAAAGTAATGACCTGAGATGCTTCTTTTAGCTTTCTGATAACAAAACCCAAATTAAATCAGTCTTTATTTTCTGGGCTTCCTTGTTATGTGTTGAAATTGGTGGTAAAACTTGTTAAGAGCGCCTGCCACCTAGCGGCTGTATGCATTAAAACAGGAAGCAGAGGGATTGGATTGTAGCTCAGCACTTGTTCTTGTAGAGGAGTTCTGACAGTTCACAGCTGTCCATAACTCCAGTTCCAGGGGGACCAATGCTCTCTTCTGACCTCATTGGGCACCAGCAAGCATGTGGTGCACATTCATACATGCAGGCAAAATACCCGTGCATAAAATAAAATTAACCTTAAAAAAAAGAAAAGGCCAGGTGGTAGTGGCACACGCTTTTAATCCCAGACTCCAGAGGTGGAGGCAGGCGGATCTCTGAGTTCTAGATCTCAGCCTGGTCTGCAGAGTGAGGCTACACAGAGAATCCCTGCCTTGAAAACCCAAACCAAGAATAAAACAAACAGGAACAACCACCACCAGGAGTAGGTGACAGAGATGAGGAGTGAGAGACAGGTCCTCCTGGATATGTTTATCAAGGAACATTTCATATATAACATTTGCATTCTCCTTTTTATTTTTACTGAAGTCTATGATAGCATTTTACAAGTTGCAAATTTCTTTGCCTTTTTATTAAAGTAAAATATGCTCACAGTATCACTGATCCCCATTACATTTGTTCTGCTGCTGTCGTGTGCTCAGTATGATTGCAGATACTCTGTCAGGGTGCACTTGAGCAATGGAACTCAGTTTTATGCTAAGCAAACAAAAATATATGGTTACTATAAACTTAGCTTTCAAAGCATCACATCCTGAGGCCTTTTCTCCTCTTCCCTTGCCCCCTCAATACAGGGTCTGAATTAGCCCAGTCTGGCCTCCAACTTCCCATGTAGCTGAGGATGACCTTAAACTTCTTGTCTTCCTGCTTTACCTGAGTGCCAGGATTATCCCAGTTTATCTGATGCTGCATATCAAACCCAGGGCTTCCTGCATGCTAGGCAAGCACTCTACCACCTGAGTTGTGCAACAGAGTTACCCAGGGAGACCTTGTCTCAGAAATCAAGAAGGCAACAAAAAGTATTTGTATTGGTGTACGCTATCCTTTAATAAAAAACTATAACTACATAGCATGGATTTATTGATTATTGATCATATAGTAGGCACTGAGCCATGCTTCATAAAACAGGATTCTTTCTTGTAGAGCAATAGAATAAAATAGACCCCTAAAGACATAGACCAAAATAGAACAAGTGTGGTTTCTTGGTAGCCCTGATAGGTCTGGGAACCACAGGGATCTGCCTGTCTCTGCCTCCTGCATGCTGAGATGTATGCCACAATACCTGAATCAGATTTGGTCTCTATAGAGTAATAGAGGGCATTTTCAAAGAGACATTCAGAGGAGGGAATGGCTGGTCTGCTAAGGAGGTTTAGAAAGACTCCTCAGAGGAAGGTTTGCTATTAAAGATTAGGCATTGTTTACCAGGAGCATTGGGAGTAGTCACTGCAGGCTTTAGGAATAAAGGAGCAGGATTGAGGCACTGCCCAGCAGGAGCAACTACTTTTGGGGGCTGGGGAAGGAGGTAGGCCTTGTATACTGTGGGCAGTGGAGAATTACTATTACCAGGAAACAAACCATTAGATTTTGATCACTGGGAGAAAATATAGTATCCCAGTACTACTGGATCTGAGGAGTTCAGTAAAATCAGAGAGAGAGGTGCTTTGCAGTTTATGCTTAGTAATTGTTGACAGAGACATCTAGGTGTGGGATGACTGAGAGACAGCTTAGTAACTTCCTGGTTTTTAGTCTGGGTATTTGGGTGATAGTTGTTGCATATAAAGAGACAGGAGTTAAGTTTTAAATTTTAAAATACAGAATTTAGAGTCACTGTGGATAAGTGGTGGTTTTCAGCTGGATATGTGAACATAGAAATTAAAAGGAGGGCTGGAGAGATGGCTCAGCAGTTAAGAGCACTGACTGCTCTTCCAGAGGTCCTGAGTTCAAATCCCAGCAATCACATGTTGACTCACAACCATCTGTAATGAGATCTGATGCCCTCTTCTAGTGTGCCTGAAGACAGTTACAATGTACTTATATATAATAAATAAATAAAATCTTATAAAAAAAAGAAAAGAAAAGGAATTTTGGGCCTGGGAGGGTCAGTTCTGGAGTCCTGCACACATAGATGTAGTAGATATGATTGCAGCCTGTGAAGATATCACCCAGAGGAAAGCAAGACTCAAATAGTTGCCAAAACTCCAGTTTTGTCGGGAGGGGAGTTCAGAGACTAAGAGAAAGCAGTGGTGTGGAAGCTAAAGTAGAATGTTTAAAAGGAAAAGAGACACACAAAGGCTGCGAAAGATGAGAACCAGAGTCCATTGGATCTGTTGGTTTAGTCAGGTGAAGTGTGTGGACGGGGCAGTGGCATAGAGAGTGGAATAGGGTCAGATTGCAGTGATCGGAGAGGAACAGAAGATTAAGAAATGTGAGATTGCTAAACCTAAACATGGTGGCATGTGCCTATAGTGCCAGCATTTGGGAGGTAGATGCAGGAGAATCAGAATTACAAGGCCAACCTCCGTACGTAGTTAATTCAGTATCAGTTTACAATATATAAGATTCTATCTCAAAAGGAAACAAAATGGGGCATGGCGTTACATGCCTTTAATCCCAGCACTCCAGAGGCAGAGACAGAGGCAAGCCAGTCTCTTAAGAGTTCTAGGCCAGCCTGGTTTACATAGGGAATTCCAGGACACCAGGACTACACAGTGAAACCCTCTCTCAAAACCAGCCAACCAACCAACCAACCAACCAGCCAGCCAGCCAACCAACCAGCCTATTTTATGGGTCTTGACTCTGAAAAGGAGAAAAAATTTGATTTAGTACAAGTGTAAAGCAAGTGCTAAGAGAATAGAGAGTGGCTGTAACACTAGAAGGGTTTGGGTAGGTACTGCCTTTTAGAACTGAGCCTCTGCTACCTGTGCCTTCATTACTGCATGGTCTCTTTTACAGTCAGGACTGGTGTATACAGAAGATGAGTGGCAGAAGGAATGGAATGAATTGATCAAACTTGCCTCAAGTGAACCCAGAATGCATCTGGGTACCAACGGAGCCAGTGGTGGTGGGTAAGTGTGTCTCGGTGAGGGAGCAGGGATCATCCAAGGAATCAGCTCTTTCCTTCTGTCTACTATATGGATCCCAGAGACTGAGCTTAGGTCCTTAGGAATGGTGACAAGCACCTTTACCCATGTCACCAGCCCCTTACTTCAGATCTGCAACACCATTTCGGCCCCATACCTTTTCTTGGGTTTTCCTACTAGTAAAACGGAAGTAGCACCAACCGTGTAGCCCAGAGTGATCTGTTGTGGAAGCTTTGGGGTTTGAAAACCAGGGCTGGGCATTCTTTTCCTTTGTTCTGGAACTGGTCTCAGGACTTGTTTTGTTTCTTCCTTCTCCCTTGTGCTGTGCCTCCTCCATTCTCTTTCCGACAACTGTAGAGTGGAGAGTTCAGAGGAGCCGGTATATGAGAGCCTAGAGGAATTCCATGTCTTCGTCCTTGCTCATGTGCTCAAGAGGCCCATAGTGGTCGTGGCAGACACCATGCTGAGGGACTCCGGAGGGGAAGGTGAGTTAGCTACTCATCTTCATTCTCCCTCAAACCTCCTATGTGTGGAGCCTTGGGCTATACATTAAAACAGTGAAAACTTCTCAAGAGATTCAAATAAAAGCTCTTGGGATTAATTGGGATGGGATGCACAGTTGAAAAGTGGCATTAAAGGGCTGGAGAAGTGGCTCAACGAGCTTGAACTGCTCTTGCTCTTGCACGGGACCCAAGTTTAGTTCCGAGCGCCCACATTGGGCAGCTCACACCTGTCTATAACTCCATCTCCAGGGACCTGACATTCACACACCCATGTGCATGCCCCCACACAAACACCCATGAGTACCCATGATTTAAAATAATAAAAATAAGTCTTTCAGAGAGAAGCAGGATAGAGAAACTGAAGTAGGCAAGGGCCTCAGCTTGGTAATAATAACCTTCGTGGTTTCCTCCAGCATTTGCCCCTATCCCATTTGGAGGGATCTATTTGCCATTGGAGGTCCCAGCCAGCCAGTGTCACCGATCGCCTCTGGTGCTCGCCTATGATCAGGCCCACTTCTCTGCGCTTGTGTCGATGGAGCAGAAGGACACCGCCAAGGAACAAGGTGCTGCGCCCAGTCAGTCTGTGGCTGGTTTTTATTCGGAAATGGAAATGATAGCTAAGGAGGAGGAAGTAACTGAGGAAAATGGAAGGCCAGATGATGCCAGTTTTTGTTTTTGTTTTTTAGCCAAGCTATGCAATATTACCAAGAGTTTTTTAACTTTAAAAAGAGGGGGGTGCTTTGGTGAAAAAAGTGTCTGTGTCACTGCTGTTGTAGAGTAAAGGTCTATTAGGTACAGGCTGCACTTATCTCTGTGGAGAGTAGGTTGGCTCACTGGCAGGGAGTCCAGGGGATTAGTAGGCTAAATTGTTTACTGGGTGGTAAGAAGTAACTCATTGGTATTTGATGTAATTTACTTCTAAGTGTTGTGGATAGACCATAGTTAGCCATAGGTGACGTCAGTGTGTGTTCACTTGCCTTCTCCCTTCTCAGAAGACTTTCTGACAGCATGTTTCTCCCTTCCCAGCTGTGATCCCACTCACAGATTCAGAGCATAAGCTGCTGCCCCTGCACTTTGCTGTGGACCCAGGAAAGGGCTGGGAGTGGGGCAAAGATGACAATGACAATGTCCGATTGGCCAGGTAAAGCCAGCTTTGCCTTTCCATTTGCTTTCTCTAGACAGTGTCTACGATCTCCTCCACATGCAGTGCCATGTGCCCACACTCTGCTTAGCTCAGTGGAGGAGCGATGGAAGGCCGGCCGGTCATCAGACGCGGCATCTCTCAGCTGCTTTGTCTTCTTAGAGCAGAGCGAGTGTTCCTGCCTACCTCACCCCAGAATCCCCAAAACAGTGATTAAAAGAGCAAGACAACCAAATCCTATTTGATTCTAAACCAAAGTCAGAGGAGTTTTTAAACAAGTGATCAAAATAGTCTTCTTTTAAATTTCGTCTTTCTGGCATTTAGATAGCAAGGAAAATACATGCTCTCTCATCTAGCACCCAAGGCTGCCTCCGTGTGTGTGTGTGTGTGTGTGTGTGTGTGTGTGTGCGCGCGCATGTGTGCTTAGTATGTGTGTGTGTGTGTGTGTGTGTGTGTGTGTGTGTGTGTGTGTGCGCGCATGTGTGCTTAGTATCCCCTCCTTCCCTGCAGAGATGCAGATATAAACACCTGTCCCTGCTCTCCTACTCATTGTTTCCCTTTGGGGCCCTTCGGGAGCTGGCTGAGAGTCTAGTACTTTTTAAAAAGTCCTTACAGCTGGGCATGGTGGCCCACACCTCACTTAGTACTCAAGAGGTTGAGGCAGGGGAATCACTGCAAGTTCAGGGCTATGACAGACTATGTAGTGAGCCCCTTTCTTTAAAACAAAAAGAAAACCAAAAGATAGTCCTCACCTGATGGTCAGAATTTGCTAAATGATGTCACAGCAGATATAAAGGCAGCTGTTAGATAGCTGGCCTCTGGACATTGCTGATTCCTTTCCAGAGGAACACTTACTTGCCTTTGAAGGAACCACCGTTTAATTTTTTTTTTCTCCTTTTCACAGTATAATTCTGTCTCTGGAGGTGAAGTTACATCTGCTGCATAGCTATATGAATGTGAAGTGGATCCCGCTGTCTTCTGATTCACAAGTAAGCACTGCTTCCACCCAGAGCCCTGTGTGTCCTTTATCACTGTCAGCGATAAAAACAAAGAGAATTTGCTCTACTGCAGCTTAAGATACCTTCTCCTTCCTAACTGCCCTCTGCGCCCACCACCTCCAGTCACATTCTGCTACTTATTTATGTTATTATTTGGCTCTACCGGGACCTCTACAAGTTAGAATATAGATTGTACAAAAGCAGTGCTCAGGTTTGGGTGCTTATGGTTAGTTAAGGGTTCCTTGAGTTTAATTCTGAAAAGAATTTGACATAAACAGACTTATAATAAAGGACATTCTGGTATCTGCAAAAATATTTTTCCAGCCAGGCAAAGTAGCAAACATTTGTAGTCTCCTAGTATTTTGGGAAACTGTGGTAGGGGGATTGTGAGTTCGAAGCTATCCTGGATTGTGTACCAAGACCCTGTCTCAGACAGACAGACAGACAAAAGAAAAGGAAAGGCCCCTGCTCAGCCAGAGGCCATGCACTATGCTGTGAAGCTGTGACACTCTCAGGCTCCTTTTGAGTCTGGATCTCTGTACTACAGAAGGAGCTTGGGCTGCAGGGAGGGAGGAAGTTAGCTATCACACAAGTGTCTTTCCTTGGCTGTGACAGCAGACTGAAGCCGGAGAGGGACAGTGCCTCTTGAGTGACTGTCATCATATCAGTAGCCCTTCTCTGGAGCTAGACAGTCATTCCCCAGATGGAGTTCACAGTGCATGTGCCACCTGTCCTAGTTTGCTTCCTATTGCTGTGGTAAAGACCATGACCAGAAGAAACTTGGAAAGGGTTCCTTAGATGTATGTCTGCTGATAACCCTCCATCACTGAGTGAAGCCAAGGCAGGAACTCAGAGGCAGGAACTGAAGCAAAGACCGTGGAGGAATGCTGCTTACTAGCCTGCTCTCCCCACTTTCTTATACAAGCCAAGACCCCCTACCCAGAGGAAGCCCCATGCACAATGGATTGGATCCTCCCATATCATTCACTAATCAAGAAAATGCCCTGGGCTGGAGAGATGGCTCAGTGGTTAAGAGCACTGACTGCTCTTCCAGAGGTCCTGAGTTCAATTCCCAGCAACCACATGGTGGCTCACAACCATCCATAATCAGATCTGATGCCCTCTGAAGACAGCTACAGTGTACTCATATACATAAAATAAATATATCTTTTTTTAAAAGAAAAGAAAAAGAAAATGCCCTGTAGACTGGCTTACTTGGAGTATGATAGAGATAGCTCATCAACTGGCATGCCTTCTTCCCAGACGACACTAGCTTATGTCAAGGTGACAAAACCACTAGCCCAGGATACTACCCTTTTTTATGTGACTAACCCTTATAGCAGGACTATAGGTGGCTCTGTAAGCTGTTAGATAGGTTTCCCACCCGTCTGTGGAAGGAAGGGTCCCTACACCAGCCCAGAGAGATGACTGTCAGTGCTCTTCTCTCTCGTAGGCGCCTCTGGCTCAGCCTGAGTCCCCCACAGCCTCAGCTGGAGATGAACCCAGGTCCACTCCTGAGTCTGGGGAGTCAGACAAGGAGTCTGTTGGCAGCAGTTCTATTGGCAATGAGGGCAGCAGGCGGAAGGAAAAACCAAAGCGCGACCGGGAGAAGGACAAGAAGAGAGCAGATTCCGTGGCTAACAAACTGGGCAGCTTTGGCAAAACCTTGGGCAGCAAGCTTAAGAAGAACATGGGGGGCCTGATGCATAGCAAAGGCCCCAAGCCTGGAGGGCTGGGGAGTGGGTCTGGAATAAGCAGTGGTACAGAGACTTTAGAGAAGAAGAAGAAGAACAACGCATTGAAGAGCTGGAAGGGTGGCAAGGAGGAGGCAGCTGGGGATGGACCCGTATCTGAGAAGCCCGCGTCTGAGTCTGTCGGCAATGGAGGGAGCAAGTATAGCCAGGAGGTGATGCAAAGCCTGAGCATTATGAGGATCGCAATGCAAGGGGAGGGCAAATATATTTTTGTTGGAACCTTGAAGATGGGCCACCGGCACCAATATCAGGAGGAGATGATCCAGCGTTACCTTGCAGATGCTGAGGAGAGATTCCTGGCAGAGCAGAAGCAGAAGGAGGCTGAGAGGAAGATCATGAATGGAGGGTTAGCTAGTGGGCCTCCTCCAGCCAAAAAGCCAGAGCCGGACGGTGGGGAAGACCAGCCCAATGACTCCCCAGCAGAGTCCAAGGCAATGGCCTTCTCTACTGGTTACCCTGGGGGCTTTACTATTCCTCGACCTTCTGGGGGTGGAGTCCACTGCCAGGAGCCCCGGAGGCAGTTGGCAGGGGGTCCATGTGTAGGGGGCCTTCCATCATATGCCACCTTTCCCAGACAGTACCCTCCTGGGCGACCCTACCCCCACCAGGACAGCATCCCATCTCTGGAGCCAGGCAAAGATGGAGTTCACAGGGGTGCCTTGTTACCACCCCAGTTCCGTGTGGCTGATTCCTATAGCAATGGCTACAGAGAGCCCCCTGAACCAGATGGATGGGCTGGAGCTCCCCGGGGACTTCCCCCAACCCAGACCAAATGCAAACAACCGAACTGCAGCTTCTATGGACACCCTGAGACAAACAACTTCTGCTCTTGCTGTTACAGGGAAGAACTGAGACGGAGGGAACGGGAACCTGGTGGGGAACTGCTGGCGCACAGGTTCTGAATGGCTAGAACCTTAGTGGGGAAAGGGGCTGAACAAAGAAAGTTAAGCTCAACTCTGGCTCATCAGGACCCAGCCTCTGTTGGTGGGGCAAGTGCAGAGCTGTGTGTAGGAGCTGGAGTGCTGGCAGGCTGGCAAGAGCAGGACGGGCGAGCACTACCCCGGGCAGTACCGCTCCTGCGCACAGCTGACTTGAGACTGCAAGGCAGAGGGGGAGGTTCTGTCTCGTAACCTCTTGCGTCCCGATCCCGGGGCCCAAGGGAAAGTAGGGAAATACTAGGTGTGTGTGGGTGGGAGGTGGGTGGACACCTTCGGGGAGGAACCTGGAAAGAAAGTTCTCAGTCGGTTAAGGAAAAAAATAGACCAAAGTTCATTGACGTTAGAAAAAAAGCACATGGTGGTATAGTTGGGAGTATTGAGTGGATCTGAGATACTAAACAAATTTGATTTTGGTT
Organism: Tokudaia tokunoshimensis; assembly: GCA_036184795.1. Classification (NCBI taxonomy): domain Eukaryota; kingdom Metazoa; phylum Chordata; class Mammalia; order Rodentia; family Muridae; genus Tokudaia; species Tokudaia tokunoshimensis. The sequence continues at coordinate 64,339,312 of BTHU01000003.1, read as the reverse complement.
TAAATTAGGTAAATATTAGGGTTGGATAGATTCTTCCTGAAGGATCAAGGCAGTAATATGTGTGCTTGGCCTGGTTACACAGAAAGGGTAGTTTAAATCCCAGTGAATGGAAATAGGAAAGTGAGGGACTTAAAGGGGGTTCTTTTCTAGAGAGTTTTATGTTCTTCTGGATACTCGTCTGTCATCCATTCTAGTTTTAGGGGAGGCTGCCTGTTGCCCCATCTTTTCCTCATCCTTTTCAAGGACTGAGCTCAGCTAAGTTAAGATGTTGTGATTTTCTTTTTTAATTTTTTTTTTTATTTTGAAAGCAAGTTCCCTTTGGGAATGAGAAGAGCGGTAAGAAACGGCCTTGAATATGGGGTTTTCTTCAGGTGAACAGGTGCAGAGTGGTCTATTTTTTAACTATTTAGCAATAACTACATGTGGGTTTGAGTGCACCTGAGAAGGGGTGGAGTAGCCCAGATGTTTGGCTAGACTGTTTGAAACAATACCAAAAACCTCTATAGAGCACTATCCTCTGCTGCTGTGTTTCTGTAGAAAGCAACCTATTTTACTAACTTTTTAAAGAAAAACACGACCCTGACAAAATTTAAACGTTACTTACTCCCGCCCCTATCTAAGTGATTTTTTTTTCTCCTTCCTGTCTACTTCTGGAGAATGAACTTAACATCCTGGCTTCTTTTGTTAAGCCATAGCTGACCTTAATCTGTGGTTAGTTTATTAAAGTAATAAAAAATACTTTGTAAGAAGAATTATTTTTGATATTAGGACTGGTGTTGAAGCATGGGATGGGGCTAGGGGCCACTTTTAAAGGTAGCTAGAGAAATATATTTTAGTGAACTGTAGCCATGGGTCACATAGTCCCAGTGAGCTGATCTGCCTTTGGATTTCTCCCTTTTCCTGAGACAGCCCTGTTCTCCAGAGGGGTAGGGGTGGACCCAGTGGTGAGAGCTCCCTTGCAATTTGCACAAAGCACAAGTCTGGACAGCTTATGCTGTGATTAGAGCTGTTTCGAAGAGCTTTAAACCTGAAGACTATCCTGCGCCAGTTGCCCTTTCTCCTTATTTTTTTCCTGGGGAAAAATCATCTATGCAATTCTGTACACTTGTGGATGCGAATGAGGAGGGGTGCGAGTGCACTGCACCTGTCCAGCGTGTTATCTGGGGCTGTTTCTGGGCCCCCATTTCTCTGCTGAGGTATGTCATCACCCACTGATGGAATGTAATCCCCGTATTTGATAGAAGTCACAAATGGCTATATGTGCATGTTTGTGCGTGTGCGTGTGTGAGTTGGGACTCCAATGCATGTTTCCTCTGCCTAGTCAGGAAAATGATCACACACCTCTCTTCGGTAACGAAGCTAGTCAAGACTTCTTTATGGAATTATTAAGTTTAAGAAGTTGTCCCCCGCTCCCTCAAAAAGTTTGAAAGTCACTCACTTCCAAGTCTGCCAACCTGTTGATTTAATAGTTTCCCGTCATCTTTTTTACACTATTTTTTGTTTGTTTCTTTGCTGTGTAGCCCTGGTTAGCCAGCCTGGTACTTGCTATATAACTCAGGTTAACCTCTAACTCATAGCAACACTCTTGCCTCAGTCTTCTGAGTGCTGATAACTAGGCATGAGTCACCACACCCAGCTTTCTTCAGGCTAAAACCTGTATGAGACAAGCATTTCTGGCAAGTGCGTAATTTAAAGATCTACGAGGAAATTGAGGGTTGGGTTGGGTTGTTTTGTTTTGTTTTGTTTTAGATAGGACCCTATCCTGTAGCCCAGGCTGGCCTTAAATGTATATGATCTTGCTTCAAACTTGCCAAGTGCTAGGATCATATCATACCAGACATTTTTTTATTTCAGTATATAAACATTAAAAACCCAGATTGAGCAAAACATCAAAATCTTCGGATATATCGGGATGGTATTAAGGTGAAAGAGGTGACAGCCCCTAATTGAACAAATATAAGGACAAATCCTGTCTGTTCAAATTGTGATATCTTCATCAAGGTGCTTTTACATTTTTAATTTGTTTTAAATACTGCATCAAGATAGTGTTTCTTGACTCCTGAGTTTAAAGCACTCCTTCAGTTTTCTCCCAGTGAGTGGTGGATGAACGACTAGTGCCTTGCTATCATCACCTTAGACTTGTCCCAGTTTCTGAAGCTTGAATGACGCAAGTGAAACCTTCACCATGAGCCCCCGACTCTTCCTGACTGCAGACACCCTGTGTGTGCTGCAGGCACCCTTCTTCCGCAGCACACAGGACGCCTGCCTGCCTGGGTGGGAGCGCAAACAGCCCAGCTAAATAAAACCAGGGAATCCCATCTCCATTGGACTGCTGAGTTTGGACTTGATCTGTTATTAGATTGTATTTAACACTCCTGTTTTTAAAACCTGAGGACGAAAGAGAATCAGAAAACTTGTATCATGCTTGTTTTTATTTATATAGTACCCAATCTTAATTCTGCTTGCCTTTCTGAAGAAAAAATAAAAAAGTTCCAGGGAAGGGAAGGGGGGGGTCTAAGGTCATGTGGGATATGGGTATTGGGCCTTTTAGTTTTTTGTTAAATTAGTTTTAATTCAGAGGGTGACTATTAAGGCACCAGTTTTAAAGATGAGGGACTCTAAGACATTTATTTTTTTAATGAGGGCTGGTGAGATTTTCATTGTGTTTTTTGGGGTGAAGGAGGGTGGAATTAAGGAATGTCTGGGAAACAAAACAAAGATCATCTTGCTGTTTGGAATAAGCAACCCCTGCAATTACTGTGGTGGGGAGAAGGGAGGGTTGTGTGGGGAGCATCCAAGTGAGTAAAACCTCCCTTATTTGGGGGGGGTGGTTCTGTGTGTGATAGGGGTGAGGGGTAGACCCGTGTATCCCTAGATGAGGTAAGACCTCATCCCTCAGGCTTACATTTAAGTGCAATTACTCTTTTTAATCCAGGGCATCTGGGGTCCTACTAAAGTTTTAATGGAGAGAAATCTTCAGGGTTCTTATTTTTCTCCTTTCCACTTGACATGATTACATTCTCTCCACCCTACATCCTCTGTACCATCCCCAACTTACAGCAAGTACACCAGAGGACTGGCCTCCAGACCCCTTAACTCATGCTGGCTTAATTGATAATTGACAAAGGTTCTCCTCATACTGTGTTTTGTAAATGATATAAATTATATCTTTTTATTTAGTTTTTAAGATGCAATTTCTAAGAGTGAGGGATGGTGTTAAGCCCCATGCTGTGCCTTAAAATAGAAGTACTTTCCCTCGCCATAGGTTTCCAAAGTCCACAGACCAATAAAGCAGAAATTACCATGACTTTGTATTGTACACTGGGGAGGTGATCCTGAGCCCAGAGAACAGAGCCAGCTCTCTGAGATCTGACTCTTGCTGTTTGTCCGTTCACTCCCATGTCCAAGGTTCCAGGCACTTTATTTTTCTTTCAATAAAGGAGCATTTGGGTAATGATTGTCTATGAGTTACTCAGACTCCTCTGACTGGACTGTGTCCTCATTTTCCAAGAGGCAGTACCCAGCCTCATAGCCATAGGCAAGAGGACAGAATTAGAAGCCATTTTCTGCTCTGGAAACATATATACCCTGGATTGTTAATATTTTCTTCTTTCCCTCAATCTCTGTCACTGCAGGCTCAATGAGTCATACAGGCACTCGTCTCTGAATATTTTGTGGATACCCAGTCACAAGTTATTGTGTATTGCCTCCTGTGCTTAAGCTGTTTAACAAAATACTATCATGCTTCCATGTAGAATTCCAATGCCCTCTCCTTCCCTTGACTACGTGGGTTGGGGGTGGCGGAAGTGATGGAAGCTGTCTGAGTGGGGTGGGAAGGACCTTGGCCTCTTTCTGTGTTTATAACTGGATCTGTGATTCATCCTGTGAATCACTCGGCTCCACCTTCCTCCTCCAGCTACCCCTCCCAGCAGCCCTTGCTCCTGACGCAAACCTGTAACCAGAGTGGGGGTCTGAAAATGGAAAAATCTGATATAGCTCCTTGCCTGTCTATTCCCCTTTCGATCCAGTGGACATCTGCGTTTGTGCTGCAGGTGGTGAGAGTCTTCCTGTTAACCTAATCCTCAGCTACAACCCTTTGTGCTTCTGGTTAGGTGATGATCAGATCACTTCTTTCTCCTTGTTCTGACCATTCCCTCTATATTCTGCTGTTCTCATACCTCAAGATAGTAAAGAACAGAATGAGGCTCTTCGAAGAAAAGTGGTGGAGAGAAGAAAAGTAGGTCATGGGATTTTAACCCACCAGGGGCACACCTGTTCCTAAGCTGTTCCTTATTACATATTTTATTCCAGAAGTCATTGAGGTGTGTGGTGGGGTGGTGGTGGTCAGCAGCCTTTAGGAGGTTACAATCAGGCTTCTAGACCTGCTTGCCAGCAAGTACATACCTGTTTGTTCCAGACTCTGCTCATGCTAGCTTCACTATTTCCACAGTTGCAGCCAACAAAGAGAACTTTGGAAGCTGAGGCTGGAAGGATGTGTGCTGGAGGGGAGTGTTGAATGTCACAGCCCCCACCTAAGGCTTGCTGCCTCTGTACAGACTCAAAAACAATAAAACAGCAGCTATTTAACACCTATTTTGTATTTCATTTCCTGTCTTCTCCGTGTTGAAACATGCTGCCCTCCCTAGCATCTCTTTTTCCGCACGCCTCCTAGCACCCTACAGCCACATCTTTGCTTTTTGAATTCAGCAGGGAAGGAGGGGGGGAGAAGTGATCCTGGAACTGAAAAGAGATTTCCAGTCCTTAGCTTTCAAAGTCCAGAACATGAATCATTCATTAGGAGATCAGGTGACTGGGTTGGAGGGGCGGAATCATGTACCTGGGGCAGGGCTTTTCAGAGGAATAGGTGGCGGCGGGAGTGGGGAGGTTCGCTCATCGAGCGCAAAGGCTGGTTTAGGTAAACCGCGATCTTTTTCTGGGTTTTCTAGCTCCCTCCCCACTGCCGAGATTTGCACGCCAAAATACCTGTGCTATGTCTGCATCCCAGACACACCAACTTCCGCCCACTCCGTTCTGCCCCTCGGCTGTCACGCTCTCCGGAAAAGAACACAAGGTTTAGTTTTCATTTCTGTCCCCTTCTCAACCCTTGTTAGGTTGTCAGAGGAGGCTGAAAATCAACAAAATCACAAAACTCATAAATAAACGAAAACAAAATAACTGAGTTTCCTACTGTTTCATTTCTCATTGAAAGAGTATAGAGAGCTAGCCCCAAATGTTTTCATTTAATTACATTACTGCTCCCCTCGTCCCACCCTCTAATATTCACGAACAGAAAGACTAGAATGTGGGTTTGGGTTTAGGGAATCTGGGAATTCCCCAGTTCCCCCCATTCCTCCCATCTTTCTTAAGCTCCTCTATTTCCTTTCTACTTTCCAAAAAAAAAAAAAAAAAAAAAAAAAAAGGCGTATTCTCCTTTAAGGGGCTGGGCATCTTGCCTGTTCTTTAGAGTCACCGAAGTTTCCAAAGAGCCTCCCCTCTCTGGGCAGGACACACCTTTCAAATAAGACCCTCGGAACGGTGCTCCTGGCATACCAAATGCCGCTACCCCTGTGTCCTCCCCAGCCTCTTTCTCCCCACCTCTAGGATTTAGTCTCTCCCCAGAGAACAGAGCATCTTTGAGGACTCCCACCCTTAGCTGCTGCACTCCCGGATGGAGCCAGGGAAATGTGGTGGGGGGGCCGGGGCCAGAGTTTCAACATTGCCCCTCAGAAAGAGGAGCCAGAGACGGGGGTAAGGAGAAGGAACTGGAAGGTGGCTAACAAGAGGGTGTGAAGGGGATGCTGTGGAAATTAAGGGGGAAGGAAAGGATCCAGAGGAGGAGGGTGTATCTGTTTTATCAACTGTCATGGAGCTAATCTGCCTTTTTCAGTCTCGAGTTGTCTCATTATCCATTAACCAGCCCCTCCTTGTCTTCCAGCCTCAGTCAGTGATCTCAGTTTCCCTGAGAGGAGAGGAGAGAGAGTGAAGAGAAGAGGAGGAGAGGAGGAGGAGGAGGAGGACGAGGAGGAGGAGGAGGACGAGGAGGAGGAGGAGAGAGAGAGGGAGGAGAGAGAGAGAGAGAGAGAGAGAGAGAGAGAGAGAGAGAGAGAGAGAGAGAGAGAGAGAGAGAGAGAGAGAGAACAAATAAACTCAATGCGGGTCCCCAAAGGTAGCTACAGAAATCCCAGATTCTGAGGTTAGGAGGTCCCAGATTAACTCTCTCTCCTGCTCAGCTCTCTGGACCGAAGTCTAACCCAGGGAACAGGATGCCGGAGCCCAGCAGTCATCGACTTGGCAGCTGTCTGGCCTCTGGTTGTCTCCCAGGTAATAATCCGACCTCTGTAGATTCCTTTAAAAGTCTTCCTACACTATCCTTTTTTGTTTTCACCAAAGATAGGTCCTTATTCCTTTCCTTAACGTGTTTCTGAGACTCATTCTCCTGCCTCCTCAGAGCTAGTAAAAGGCCTAGACATTGTTCCTTCTGTTTTCTCACTCTGGCTAACACACTTTTATTTATCCAAAGACCAGCGAGTGTCTATGTGCCACATTCTGTGCAGAGGTTTTAGAGGTTAAAAAAAAATGTCTATTCTTTTCCTTCCATTAGAAGGATGGATGAGTAGCCATGTAGAAGTGTGGACAGCATTGGGAAATAGTTAGAACTTTGCTTCTCTTTCTCCCTTTTAGGGGAGCATATCATAGCGTGGGCACCAGGATGGAGGAAAGGGCCAAGCCTAGACCTGCCTGGAACTCTGATCTGCACTAACTTTAGGGTAACCTTCCAGCCTTGTGGATGGCAGCGAAATCAGGTGAGGTGGTTAGTGTAATAGAAAAGACCAAAGCTGGGCATGGTGTTCTCAGCAGTTGGGGGGTTGAGATGGAAGACCATGAAAGTTCCAGGCTAGACTAGGTTACATAGCAATGCTCTGTTTATCTTGTGAATGTATCAGTAATGGTAGAATTATTTCTATGGAAGCTGCCTTCTACAGGGGAGGGATGGCTGTCAGATGTCTGTAGCATCAGTCTTGTGCTTCCTTTAGGATACTCCTCTGAGTAGTGACTATGATTTTGCCCTGATCAACATTGGGCGATTAGAGGCTGGTAAGTCTGAGGGTTTGGTAAAAGGGGCATTTTGAGCCCCCACCTTCTGTTCTCAGAAGACTGAGGGCTGGAGCAGGGTGGAGTGGAGGAAATGCTCCCAGAGAGATCCCATGGTCTCTACTCTCTCGACTTCAGTGAGTGGCTTGTCAAGAGTGCAGCTTCTTCGTCCCGGATCTCAGCTTAAGTTCATTCCTGAAGAGGTTCTGATTCATGGCCGAGACTTCCGGCTGCTTAGAGTTGGTTTTGAGGCTGGAGGGCTGGCACCTCAGGCCTTCCAGGTAAGAACCCTTTACTTAGAAAAACCTTTCTCATCTAGAAACCTTAGCGCACCCTCCATGCCCCAGGGTCTCACACCATGTCTCACTCCACTTCACTCATGGAGAAGAGTGACAGTCTCATGAGGGGGAGGGGCCTGAACTTGATAGTCTGGCTCTGTCAGTTATGAGCAGCAGTAACTATGGGTAAGTTTCTACCTCTGCAAAGTGTGGAGAGTTGGGTAATATTCCTAATTAATTCCCCACTTAATATTCTGTGAGTCTGTGGTTTTAGATTTGTTCCTCTGACCACACCACCTATCACTTGTGGAGGTTCCCTTCTCTGGCGCGTGTTTTAGCTGTTCTTCAGTATTGGTGGGAAAGGCAGTAAGTAGAGAAACATGCTCTGGTTGAACCTTTTTACATCTTCGATCTGAGGCTAAAGGATAGGCTATGCTCTCCTCCCCAGGTAACTATTGCCATCATTCAAGCCAGAGCTCAGAGCATTCAAGCCCAGCAGTATAGAGGAATAACCCTGAGCAAAGTTGGTAAGATGATGCTTTAGGTCAAGGAAATGGGAAGTGGGTTTGAAATGGAAGGGGCTAGTTGGACAAAATATATCTTCTTCCTCTGTTTCTTACTTTCTCTAGGTAAGGTTTCTGGCTCTAGAAAGCCACCCATTCCTCTCTTGGAGACTTTAGAAGACTGGGAAACAGAATGGAAGAAGCAAGGAGCCAGAGGCTGGAGGGTTAGCACGGTCAATGAGAGGTTCGATGTAGCTACCAGGTGATGGCTCAATCTGCCCTTCTCCTGCTGCCCTCACAATCTTCTCGGAGTTCCTTGATCCTCCAAGCCAGTACTTCCCATAAATGCCAGTCTCTGTTACTCCAGGTTTCAAAACCCAAGATCCCTTGGAATGGTCTTTCTAATGTAATGTCCTTGTTAGAACAGCTTTCTTAGCACAGGTCACTGAAAGGCTATGACTTCGCGCTTTGTTTTGCAGTCTTTCAGGTTACTTCTGGGTCCCTAATCGAATTCTGGACAGTGAGGTCAGAAGAGCATTTGCACATTTCCATCAGGGCCGTGGACCGGTCAGTCTGAAACTACAGGGTCAGGGGACAAGGGATGGGAGGGCTTGCTGTGAGGTCTTTGTGGGGGCAAAGATAGCTTAAATGCAATTCCTCACAATGACTCTCTTCTCACCCATCTGAAGCGCCTGTCCTGGCACCACCCGGGAGGCAGTGACCTTCTCCGATGTGGAGGCTTTTATATAGCCAGTGACCCTAACAAAGAAGATATCAGGTGAGGGGACTTGATGAGACCCAAGGGCTAGGTATTCTGAGAAGACCCCTTGCCTTCATTCCCAACTTCCTTTCTTCCCTCCAGAGCAGTGGAGTCAATGCTACAGGCTGGGCACTCTGATGTTGTCTTGGTAGATACCATGGATGAGATGCCTAATCTTGCTGATATCCAACTTGCCCACTTGAAACTGAGGGCCCTTTGCCTGCCTGGTGAGAATAACCTTTGAACCCTCAACCCTAACCTGGTTTACTATTTTGTATATTATAGATCCTTTAGCCCACTGATCTTTCATTTTTCTGTCCCATCCTCATTGCCTACAGACTTACCAATAACCTGTTTTCTCATCATTGTTTTTTGTTTTTAATTTATTTTGAAACAGTCTACGTAGTAACCTGGAGCTCACTGGGTAGACCAGGCTGATCTCAAATTCTCAGATCCACTTGCCTCCCTCTGGGATTTAATTCTCTGGGATTAAAGGCATGCACTACCACACCTTGATCCCCAACTTTAAAAATAAAACTTTATTGGCTGAATATGGGTGTGGTGGCACATACCTGTAATCACAGCGTTGGGTAGTAAAATCAAGAAGATTGCTATAATGAGTTTAGGGTGAGCCTGGGCTATGTACAAGACTCTGTCTCAAAACAAAAATGATAATAAAAAACTTTATGAAATTCACTTTACCCATTCACTTAAGTATATAATGAATTTTATTTATAATATTGTATACCCATAAAAGTCTTTTTAAAATGTCAGGATCGGGGCTGGTGAGATGACTCAGTTGTTAAGAGCACTGATTGCTCTTTCAGAGGTCCTGAGTTCAAGTCCCAGCAACTACATGGTGGCTCACAACCATCCGTAATGAGATCCAACACCCTCTTCTGGAGTGTCTGAAGACAGCAACCGTGTACTTACATATAATAATAAATAAATCTTAAAAAAAAAAAAGACTGATAGTCTTTAAAATGTCAGGATCAAATCCAAGACCTTCATTCATAATTCATACCCAATCTTAGGAAACTGCTACTAGACTTTTTTTTTTTTTTTAAGTTAAGTAGGATGGATTTTTGTTTGTTTGGGTTTGTTGTTTGGAAATTGTTTTTTTGTTTGTTTTTTCTCTATGTAGCTCTGGCTATCATGGAATTCACTATGTAGACCAGGCTAGCCTCAAACTCAGAGATCCACCTACCTCTGCCTCTTGAGTGCATTATATATTTTATATTTAATCATGTATATATGTGTGTCTATGTGCCATGTATTTGGGGGTACTTGTGGAGGCTAATGGTGTCGGATCGCCTGAGCCTGGGAGTTGGAGTCACAGGTAACTGGGAAACACTGTCAGGTTCTGAGAACCGAAGAGGTCATCTGGAAGAGCAATATGCACTCTTAATCACCAGGCCATCTCTTCAGCTTCCACTACCAAACCATTTTATTTTATTCTGTCTTTGTTTGTTTTGTGAGACAGGGTTTCTCTGTTTAGCTTTGGCTGTTCCTAGAACTCTCTCTGTAGACCAAGCTGTCTGTGAATTCAGGGATCTCCCTGCCTCAGCCTCTCAAGTGCTGAGATTAAAGGTGTGCACCACCACTGCCCAGCTGTTTTGTTTTTTTGAGACAGAGTCTTACTGTGTAGCTCTGGCTGTCCTGGAACTCACTATATAGACCAGGATGGCCTCAAATTCAGAGATCTGTCTGCCTCTGCCTCTGAGATTAAAAGCACACATCACACACATGTTAACCAGACTTCTTGACCTATCTGTACAGGTGGTCTTTGTGGATTCTTCTTTTTCCCACCCTTTATCCTCCACTCCCCACCTCCAGTTTCAGACCCTATCACTAGATAGGAAAGAAAGAATACAGGGGAGAGAGAGATCCCTGAATCTAATTTCTTTCCTTTTGTTTCTTCTTTGAGCACAACTACTAACAAACTGTAGCCAACCTCCCTGAAGGGCCAACCTCTAGGGGCCCTAGCATTTATATACCCTCTGAAAAGTTCCCAGAATGTCAAATGTCGCATAATCGCAGAAACTCTCTGCAGCTGGCAAGACCACGCCTCTGCTAGAGCATGAGGTGAATCACAGTCACTGCTGTGGACAGTGTGAAGCAGCCCCTCAGCCCACACCTGGGATTAAAAGGAAAAGACAGTTTTATACTTGTGTTTTATAAGAAAGCAAAACTTCAAAATTGTCACCACACATCTGGGTACAGACCTGGCTCCTGGGTTCTGATCTCTTTGTCTTTTTTGCTCCCTCTGTGCTAGACTCATCTGTAGCCGAAGATAAATGGCTCTCAGCCTTGGAAGGAACACGGTGGTTGGACTATGTCAGGTATGCCCAGCCTTCTAATCATGGTTAATAATTCTGACTTCTCCGTCTCTTGACTTAGACTTTCCAATGGCCTTCTATCAATCCACCGTTTCCCAAGACTGTTACTGTTGTTGTTCAGGAGGAGGAGCAGCAGGTATTTGGGAATCTGCCTCTCTTCTAACACATTACTCCCTTTCTTCATCACATGCCCTTCCAGGTCTTGTCTTCGAAAGGCCAGCGACATCTCAGTATTAGTGTCATCCCGGGTCCGTTCTGTGGTGCTTCAAGGTGAGTTCCTTGGGTCAGCTCCTTCCATTCCTTATCTTTGTCCTTCATGTGGTTGGTTAGTGTGGAAGGGGAGCTTCCTTGTGCCCCTTTAATACTAGCATCTTCCTGTGAGTGCCAATTCATCCTTCAGAGCTACTCAGTCCCCTACTGTAACAGTTGTCCTTAATTCCAAGCTGTTTTTAGTCCTTCTCGCCCCTTCATCAGTGGATGGGGAAGGGGCAGGGTAAGAAGGGCACTGGGGACACTGGTTTGGGAAGTGTGACTTTGTTTTCTCTGTGACAATGGGTGTTTCTAAGGTAAAGTCTATGAAGTGAATCATTTGAGCTTTGTTTTCTCTTCACTTTTCTGTACCCTCTCATTCCTGCCTTCCCCCACTTTCTATTATGTGCCCCCCCTCTCCCCGCGTTTCCTCTTCTCATTCCCTCCTGTCCTAGTTTCTTGGACCCCCTTCTTTGTTCCTTTGTCACCCAGAGCTTGGTGATCGTGATTTCAATGGCCTCCTCTCTTCACTCGTCCAGCTGCTTTTGGCCCCGGAAGCCCGGACATTGTTTGGTTTCCAGTCACTAGTGCAACGAGAGTGGGTGGCGGCTGGACACCCCTTCCTGACCAGGCTTGGGGAAACTGGGGCCAGTGAGGAGGTGAGGACACTGTAGGTTTGTTTGTTTGTTTGTTTGGAGTGGAGTCATTACTAAAGGAAAGAGGGTGTAAAATGATATAGCCTAGCCCACCTGGTCTGAATGGGTTGTTGGGCCGAGTCAGACAAGTCAGCCTTGAACCCCTACTACTCTCAATTCCTGCTTTAATCCCTGACCTCCTTAGTGTCCTGTTCCGGGTCCTTATTCGTCCCTTTTTCAGATGCCTGCAGACGCCCCAGACTGTTTTCTCTTCTCAGGCCCCAGTGTTTCCTCTCTTCCTTGACTGCACCTGGCAGCTCCTCCAGCAATTTCCAGCAGAATTTGAATTCTCCGAGTTTTTCCTTCTTGCTCTTCACGACAGCATCAGGGTTCCGGACACCCTCACCTTTCTGAGGAACACCCCCTGGGAGCGTGGGAAGAAGAGTGGACAGGTCAGTGACCTCCTTTTAATTTTTTCCTGTTGAGCATTTCAAACTTTGGAATTTGGTCTTGATTTAGGAAAATTGGGGTTTGTGGAAGGGGTTGGGGGAGCTCACTCTTAGAATCAGATTTTTGTTTTGTATGTGATGCCAGAAATAGGAGGTAGGAGGTTTATAATTTGTTCCAGATGTGGGAAAGGGACACACACTGGTTTAGCCATCCTTGTTTCAACATTATTTTGAGCGTGTGCACATTTATGTGTGTGAATGTGAGCGTGTACATGTCATAGTGACTCTGTGGAGGTCAGAGGACCACCTCAGGTGTCAGTCCTCACCTTCCACCTACTGAGACAGAGCCCCTGCTGCTTGTCTGCTGCATACTCCAGGGTAGCTGGCCCATGAGCTTTGAGGGATTCTTCTGTCTCTTCCCCCATCGTCTTGTAGCACTGGAATAGCAGACCCTGAGCTATGTGTCTGGCTTTGTGTAGGTTCTGGGAATTCAAACTCAAGTCCTCGCTCTCAATGCCAGGTGCTTTTATCCACCAAACCAATCCTGAGCTCAAATTACCCATCACCCCTTTCTTTGCTTCCTCTGTTTAGTTCAACTCGTATACACAAGTTTACACCCCTGAGTATTCCCAGTCCCTAGCTGGAAGCCCTGCTGATTTACATCTGTCTGTCTGGGACTGGGATTTACGCTACAGCAACGAACAGATATCACAGTTCCTTAATCCCGGCTACGATCCAAAGCATTGCCCAGACAGCAAGTTCCCTAGACAGCAGGTAAGATATCTACACTTCAACGCCCTTGACTCTCTCAGGTTCATGCTACTAGATGAGAATGACAGGATATCCGAGTCCCTCAGAGAAAGATAGTACTGTCTTTTACAGCTGTCACCTGCCTTCAGCAAGACAGATGTTCTAGAATAGCAGAGAACATTCTTTTGGTCTTCATCTATTTGTCTTCTTGGTTCATGTCCATATATTGCATGTTTCTGTAAACTGAGAAGGGAGGTCAGAAGGAGGGGCTGCAGTTTGTCACTGGTGCAATGAGTCGGGGCAGCTTGGTATCCCTTCCCACTTCAGAAAGCACTTGTTTTCTCAGTTGTCTGTTGACTTCTTCTCTTTTAGCCAAGCCTCATGGTTCCTGGACCCCCCAGTTCTATGTGGCTGTTCTCTAGAGGGGCCCTGACCCCCCTGAATCAGCTCTGTCCTTGGCAAGACAGCCCCTCCTTGCTGGCGGTCTCATCTCATTGGCTCCCTCGACCTTCTAGATCCTCTGAAAGCCTAGCTGACCAGGAATGGGGGCTCCCCTCACATTGGGGAGCTTGCCCTTTACCTCCAGGGCTGCTGCTGCCTGGATACCTGGGACCACAGATCAGGTTCTGGAAACGCTGTTACCTGAGGGGAAGGCCTGAGGTCCAGGTGAGAAGGGAAGACAGATTGGATTGGGGAGCGAGAGCTGGAAAGGCAAAGGGCTGGAGGAATTGGGGAGAAGTATTCCATTTATCAAACTGGGTCCCCTTGGGATAGCAGTTGGTGGGAAAACTGCCTGTGGCTTTGATCATACAGAATCTAGAGCACTGTTAGAAGGGGAAAGAGCATTTAAAACTCTAGAAGTACCAAGGATCTTAATAGGAAACTAGCTGTGTAGTTGTGGCACACACCTTTAATCCTAGCTCTCAGGAGGCAGAGGCAAGTGGATCTCTTGAGTTTGAGACCAGCCTGGTCTACAGAGTAAGTTCTAGGACAGCCAAGGCTATACAACAAAACAAAACAAACAGAAATTTTAAAAAAGGAACGAGAAAGCTCGACTGTAACAATCCCTTGTGCCCTTCTTTGCCTCTCCCTAGATGGGCTCCTCAGCTCTTACAATCTCTGGCCTTCAGGATGCACTCTCTCATCTTCAGGAACTATTAAGAAAATGGACACCAAGAATATCTCCTGAGGGCCACAGCAAGAAAAGAGATCCAAATACCATCCTCTCTCAGATCTGCTAAAACTGCTAGCCTTCTCCAAGGCAGGGCAGCGGGTGCGGCTGCTGCTGGTCTTCATGTCTGACCATGGTCAAGCTTCCACAGACCAGTTTCTGTAGCAGATAGTGGTGCTGCCAACCTCCAGCTCTCCTGTCTCGTTTGCTTCCTGGAGCTATTTTCATTTCTTGTGATTTGAAAAATAAGAAAGAAAACTAATTCAGAATGTGATTGCCTCTTTTTCCAGGCGATTCTGTACGTTTTGGATGGCCATCAGAACTGTGATATGGGAAACCCTTTTCATCAGTCCCAACAAGTTGTCCTAGAGATCTCATTCTCAACCCCTCCACACTACTTTGAAGTCTTTTCTTAGTCTTCTGTGGGAATGAGGTGAATAAGGGAGACACCCTCTCCTCCCACTGTATATTTTCTTAGCAGCATTTCTATTTAAGGAGTTCATTAAAGCACAGTATTTCTACACATTGCCAGTATTTTCTTGTGTTGAATGAAGGTCTCAGCAAAGCGGTGGGGGAAGGGTGTGAATGAGAAAAGCACCCATATTATTGTAAGGAAATAAAGGTTCCAAGTCAGGCGTGGCTTGGCAGAAATAAACATGAAATATGGGGAAAGGCTTCCCCCCACACACCTTTTTTGAGACAGGGTCTCTATGTGTATATTAGACTAGCCTGGAACTCTTTTTGTTTTTCGAGACAAGTTTTCTGTGTGGCCATGGCTGTCGTGTTCTGTAGACCTGGGCTAGCCTTATCCGTTTCCTAAAGCTTCAATACCGGCCCGTGAACCAACCCGGTTTTGTGTCCCAGATTTCCCAAGATTAACGGAGCTCTGACACTTAGGGGAAAACAAAATACCTCGAGCTCAAGCCTAGGCCGAGGGCGAATCTGCAGGAGCGTTGTGGACCTTATTAATTATAGCCTGCTTCTGAAGGCAGTCCTGGCCCTGCACTTGGCGGGACTTCGCCTAGCACACGTCTCTGCGTCACAGAACATACAAAGCTTGGCTTAGCATCTGAATTTGCGCATGGGGAGCAGTGTG
Organism: Tokudaia tokunoshimensis; assembly: GCA_036184795.1. Lineage (NCBI taxonomy): Eukaryota > Metazoa > Chordata > Mammalia > Rodentia > Muridae > Tokudaia > Tokudaia tokunoshimensis. The sequence goes on along the minus strand of BTHU01000003.1, from coordinate 64,323,990 downwards.
ATCCTCTAACAGTCTGGAAGCATTCAGGGCTTTAGTTAACTGTATCAAGACGGGCTGAGCACGTCTGTTCCGCCCAGACTGCTGCGACAGCCTAGAGGGAGGGCCTTTCCCTTCAGAAAGACACGGACCCGACTCCTAAGATGGCCGCGATCGCGTCCGGCTCCTCCCCTGCCGCCGGCCCCGCCCAATGTGAGCCTTGGCCCGGAAGTGGAAGTAGTAACTGAGGTCAGGAGGCGGTGCTGCCGCTTAGAGTCGGCGGGAGCCTTTTCGCCATGGCTGCCGGACCGATCTCCGAACGGAATCAAGGTAACTGGGAAAGAAGAGCGCCAGATAGGGCCAGGGAGGTGGAGGGCAGGTTAGTGCCAGAAGTGTTTCCCCTTGGGTGGGAGACGAGATCCCTCCGGTGTGAGACCGACCTCTGGGCACCCGGCTGGCCTCGAGGCCGGGTGCAGGCCGAGGCCTGCAAGGACTGATGCTTCTACATCCAGTCTCCGTAAGTACTCCCTTTACCAAGAAGACAAAAATCTCCCGGAAATACAGACTCAGCAAGAATGCCAAATTAGACGTAGCGGATTTTCTAGACTATGGAGACAGAGGGAATTTCAGGGCTTTAGTTTTTTTTTTGTTTTTTTTTTTGTTTTCTGTTTCTCTCCTGACTTTCTCCTTATCTCCTGCTTCTTCCCTTTAGATGCCACGGTGTACGTGGGAGGTCTAGACGAGAAAGTAAGTGAACCGCTGCTGTGGGAGCTCTTCCTCCAGGCAGGGCCAGTGGTCAACACCCACATGCCAAAGGATAGAGTCACCGGCCAGCACCAAGGTAAGTACATGGCAAGAATTAACCCTGTATAGGGTTAACCGGCCCTGAAGAGCCTCCGCTCTAGTCACAGCTACTTTGGAATGAGCAACCTAAAGAATTTTTCCCTCTTAAATTTCGGGTCCCAGTTTCTGGAATATTTTCTTTTAGTGCTAGTTACTGGAACCATTCTCAACTGAAGTAAAATTATTCCTCTATCATGTTCTTTTTTTGTTTTATTTCGGAGACAGAGGTTTCTCTGTGTAGTCCTGGCTGTCCTGGAACTTGTTCTGTAGACCAGGCTGGCCTCGAACTCAGAAATCTGCCTGCTTCTACTCCTGAGTGGTGGTACTAAAAGCACATGCCGCCACCCAGCTATTATCTGTTATGTTCTTTGTGTTTGGAGGCTGGTGAGGTAATGTTTCATTTTGAATCTCTTCACCTGAGTGATCGTTTTCTCGTTGGTTTCCCAGGCTATGGCTTTGTTGAATTCCTGAGTGAGGAAGATGCTGACTATGCCATTAAGATTATGAACATGATCAAACTCTATGGGAAGCCAATACGGGTGAACAAGGCCTCGGCTCACAACAAAAACCTAGATGTAGGAGCCAACATTTTCATCGGAAATCTGGACCCAGAAATCGATGAAAAGCTGCTTTACGATACTTTCAGCGCCTTTGGGGTCATCTTACAGACCCCCAAGATTATGCGGGACCCTGACACAGGCAACTCTAAGGGTTATGCCTTCATTAATTTTGCTTCATTTGATGCTTCGGATGCAGCAATTGAGGCCATGAATGGGCAGTACCTGTGTAACCGCCCCATCACTGTATCGTATGCCTTCAAGAAGGACTCTAAGGGTGAACGCCATGGCTCGGCAGCTGAACGACTTCTGGCAGCCCAGAACCCGCTGTCCCAGGCCGACCGCCCTCATCAGCTGTTTGCCGATGCGCCCCCTCCGCCCTCAGCCCCCAACCCTGTGGTTTCATCCCTGGGTTCCGGGCTTCCTCCACCAGGTACAGCTTGGAGTTCAGACTATGCCAGTGAGGCCCTTGGGAGGGAGGGTCTGGAGGCAGGAGCAGCCCCGGAAGAGTAAGCTGCTAAGTGAGTGGGCAGTGAGGAAGGAATGAGGAGTGCTGGTGGAAGGGAAGAAGTTGGTGGATTTCTGGAAGCTAGAGTGTAGCATACTGGGAGGAGGCTGGAGCTCTGCAAGACATTCCGTCCTCAACCATTAACTGTCTTTCCTTTCTTAAACAGGCATGCCGCCGCCTGGCTCGTTCCCACCTCCAGTACCACCTCCAGGAGCCCTCCCTCCTGGGATACCTCCGGCCATGCCCCCACCACCTATGCCACCTGGGGCTGGAGGACATGGCCCCCCAGCAGCAGGAACTCCAGGGGCTGGACATCCTGGTCACGGACATTCACATCCGCATCCATTCCCGCCGGGTGGGATGCCCCACCCAGGTAAGTGCTCTGTGCTGGGAAGGAGCTGAGCGGGAGCGGGACTTTGTTACTGCTTCTCCTGCCGCTCTTTGTCTTGGATGGAAATAGTCCAGAGTCCTCCTTTTCTTCAGAAAACAAACAGTACTTTGTACGTGTTGGTGCTCCCGTTTTATCTCCATTTCTTACAGTTTCTGAAGAACAGCTTGTACTTAGCAAAACTCTCAACCTCTGCTCTGCTTCCAAGGTTGCCAAATCTAGAAGACCTTTCTGCTTTTGGTTTTTTGAAGCAGGGGTTCTCTGTGTAGCCCTGGCTGTCCTGGAACTCACTCTGTAGACCAGGCTGGACTCAAACTCAGAGATCCTCCTGCCTCTGCCTCCCACGTGCTGGGATTAAAGGTGTACATATTTCTAGATTTTCTAATGTCAACCTGGATCAGCTCTTTTTTTATGTTGTGTAGTTTGTGCTTGGCTCTCTTTTCTGTGTTTATTTGTGGTGTTAAATGTGAAGGGTCCAACTCATGCTGGGTCTCTGGTCCGAGGTTCTTGGCAGGCTAGAAAAGGCTGCTTCGCAGCCACAGTTTACTTTCTCTTTCCAGCACCATCTTTAGTAGCTCTCGCCTGTCGGAGCCCAGTTCACAGCTCTGGGGGTTTGTCTGTTCTGTCCTCCACTTTGCATAGCAGCAAGTCATTTGTCACAAGCCAGTGCTCTAGACTGCACTTTACTTCCTGTAGTAATCTTCTGTCACTGTGACTCAGGTTCTCTGCATATGATCTACTTTGACTGAGTAATGTTTCCAGGGTATTCATAGACATTTTCTTAAAATTCTTCTGTTTCCTTTACTTAAAGAAGAAACCCTGGGCTCACTGTCTGCGCTCCGTATTCAGGTCCTTCTGGTTGGCCGAGCTTATGGGCATTATCATGTTCACTGTTTGGTGTTTGCACGTGCCAAACTTTCTACTTGGAGCAGTTGACATCCACTCTCTTGTCTTCTTAAGGACTCCTTTTTTTTGGTTGGGGTTTACAGTGTAGCCTTGGCTGGTCTGGAACTCTCTGTAACCAGGTTAGCTTAAACTCACACAGATCCACATGCTTCTGCCTCCCTAATGCTGGGATTAAAAGTGTACACTACCTTGGCACGCCAAAATTTTCTTTCTTTCTTTCTTTTTTTTTTTTTTTAAATAATTTAGTGGTTTTGTTTTTGTTTTGTTTTGAACCAAAGTCTCATGTGCCCCAGACTGGTCTCAACTTTGCTAGGTACTTTGCTACTGCTGATCCTTCTGCCTCTCTACCTTTATCGTGCTGGGCAATACAGGTATATGCTACCAGGCCTGATCTTTCTAAGGAGTTCTTACTGTAGAATTGAGCCTTTGCCCAAGGACTTCTACCAAGTCCTGTCATACCCAAAGCAAAAGTTCTGCTTGTTTTATACTTGTCTGTCACCATCTCTATGCTTAAGTCAGAAAAGGAAGATGAATGCACATTTCATTGTCTTTTTTCTTCACATCAAGAGAAAAGATATTTCTGATGTGCTAAATAAACTTGGAGGAATATTAGCAGCGTGACTACTTTAGCCACTGCTGTCAGTCACTTTCAGACAAAGATTGATTGAAAAAAATCATGGAAGGAAAACGAAGGGCACGTAGAGCTGGCTGGGTCTTACTGTAGGAAGGGGTTAAGAGTGGTATCACCTTGTTTGTGTCTTCTCTGTTACCGTTGTCTTTTTGCTCTCTTCGGTTTTCTTTGCCCTGGTTTCCTTTTGTCCCTGTCTCCTTGTGTGCTTTATTTTCATAGGGATGTCCCAGATGCAGCTGGCCCACCATGGCCCCCATGGCCTAGGACACCCCCATGCTGGGCCTCCAGGCTCTGGGGGGCAGCCACCACCCCGGCCACCTCCTGGAATGCCACATCCTGGACCTCCTCCGATGGGCATGCCCCCTCGAGGGCCTCCTTTTGGATCTCCCATGGGTGAGTGGGCTCTAGCCTCTTTTCTTATCTTTGATTTGGATCTCCCATGGGTGGGTGGGTGGGTGGGTACTAGCCTATTTCTGATATTTCCGTGTGCATGCGTGCGTGTTGGTCTATGTGTTCTTACAGATTTCTTTGCCCCTTGTCCTGTCCCATGCCCTTTCTTTGACTTCCCACATTCCTTTTCTCCCTACTGATGTGAGCATTAGCTGCTTCCTGTTTTCATTTTTGTTAACTTTTCTTTTTCCTGCAGGTCACCCAGGTCCCATGCCTCCACACGGTATGCGTGGGCCTCCTCCATTGATGCCCCCTCATGGATATACAGGTCCTCCAAGACCCCCTCCCTATGGCTACCAGCGGGGACCCCTCCCTCCACCCAGACCCACTCCACGGCCCCCAGTTCCACCCCGTGGTCCGCTTCGGGGCCCACTTCCTCAGTAAATTGCCATCCTTGGTCTCCTTTTATCCTCCCTGTATCTTCATTTCTTGGACCAATAAGAGATGCTGTAGCTTGTCAGGGCTAATGTACTGACCCCTCTCAGCAACTCTCTCCCCATTCCAATGTCATGTGTTCCACAGGGGATTTTCCTTCATTTTTATTTTAAAATGTTGGTCCTAATTTCTTTACACGTGTATAGAAAAATAAAACTGTGCTTCTTGTTTGTTCTCTGGTGAAGTCGGAGTTTGTGAGAGGAACAGTATGAAAGAGGGACAGTATTTACATTATAAGGATTTATTTTGCATGTTGCTGCACTGCCGTGCCTTACCACCTGACAGCTGCACTTGGAATAGAGCTTATCTTCTGTTATAATATGGGGGCAGTAGCAACAGAAATAAAATGTCCGGTGATATGTTAGCAAAGAGTGACAGGCACGAAGTATCCATTGTAGCGCTATCTGGAGTTTGTCTGGAAAGTATCTGTCACTGAGGGGCTGGTTGAGTGAACTGGTAAGTGCATGCACTAGAGCTTTACAGCTTTGCAACAACCAGAGGGCTGGGAGTACAGCTCAGCAGCAGTGCATCCTGGGAGTACAGCTCAGCAGCAGTGCATCCTGGGCACTTGTGCTGAGTTCTGCCCTTGACACCAGAGGGGAAAAAAATGATACGTTCTCGTGAAAGATGTGTAGGTCATAGTAAATGAAATATGTGTGTGTGCATCCACCCATATATATGATTTGCTACCTTATCGAGGGGATAGTGCATATATGTGTGTGTATGTTTGCTTATATTTAAAAAATAGATGACCAACCAATGGAAGGTATCATTAAAATATAGAGGGAAGCCGGGCGGTGGTGGTACACGCCTTTAATCCCAGCACTTGGGAGGCAGAGGCAGATGGATTTCTGAGTTCAAGGCCAGCCTGGTCTACAGAGTGAGTTCCAGGACAGCCAGGGCTATACAGAGAAACCCTGTCTTGAAAAAAAAAATGGTGGGAAGCTTTGTGTCTGTCTGTCTGTCTATCTATCTATCTATCTATCTATCTATCTATCTATCTATCTACATATATATGTGCATCCACGCACACACACACATATATATGTATATATATATTGATATTGGAACTGGTTTTTGTAACCCTGGCTCTCCCAGAATTCACTAGACCAGGCTGGCGTGAACTCGGCTCTGCCTCTGCTGGGACTGAGGACATGCTGCCTGCCAAGCTCAGCTTCATCTCTGGGGTGTTGCTACCACGGCTTCCGTCTGGAGCCAGAGAACACCTTAAATAATTGCTAGACAGAGAGTAAGAGCAAATGTTCATTTCAGTGACTGACATTTATGTCTTATTCCTAATTTTGTTCACTTTCTTGATCCTTGCAAACAATTTCCACTCTAACATGGTTCCTGGAAAGGCTGTGCTGGTGACCAGGATGAACACAGCAAGTGTTACTGTCAGAACAGCCAACTTGGTCTGAATGAATATTCAAGAAGATTTCCTTTGGAAAATAGTGATGTCTATAGTTTTTGATGTCTGTAGTTTTTTGGTCATAAGATGATCTTACTAGTCAGGCATGGTGGTACATGCCTTTGACCCCAGCGGAGGCAGGTGGATCTCTTGAATTCAAGACTAGCCTGGCCTACATAGTGAGTTCCTAGGACAAGCCAGAGTTAAAAAAGATGATCTAGCCTAATCCTAGCCCAGGGGACTTAACCAGGGGCCTTGTCTTCCTGCCTGTCGATAGAATGCCGGAATTAGGAGGCTGCCATGCTCCTGGCTGGAGCTATCTTGGAAGGTGGACTTTGCTGTCAGAGGGGTGAATGTAGCACTAAGACTGTGTGAAGGCTGGCTGAAGTCAGAGCCAGGTTGGGCTCCTGGAGGCTTTAGTGCTTTTCAGCTTTCTCATTAGTGACTCTGAAAACCCTTCAAAACAACATTGAGGTAAGGGAGGATGCAGTGGGTATGAGCTGCCCTAGTTGATATGTTAATCGGGCATCAAGGTAGTAATGTTGACTAGGCACCTGGAGACTGGTCTGGATTAGAGATGTAAATGTGAGACTCTACCCAACAGACAATCGCAAAGTTGTGAGGCTGTCTGATGTAGACTAGGAAATGCGCTAGTAGAAGCCGGGAATGCCCCACCCCTTACGGAGCTGAGAGCCTGCAGAAACCAGAGTGTGGATGAACCCTGTCCAGGGGACTGGAGGTGGAGGTGGTGAAGTATATGATTTAAGTCTTCCCTCAGAATTTAAAAAGAAACTTCATATTTTCCCTTTTAATTTGCTTGTAGTACTGGGGACTGAATCCCTGGCCCTCTTTGTACTTTTTATTTTGATACAGGGTCTAAGATGCCCTTAAACTCATTCTGTAGCCCAGACAGGCATGGAACTTGCCTCAGCTTCCTGATTAGCTGGGACTACAGGTTTGTGCTACCACCCTTAGCTGATGAGTACTATATTTCTTCTGAGAGGCTAGTAAGTGTATCAGTGCAGAGTATGCAGAATCACCTGAAAGAAGACACAGCTTCCGGTCGGCAAGACCTGGCTATAACCAGGAATGTGTTTAAAAGATGTATTAAACCGTAAGAAGGTTCATCAATGAAAGCCTATTAAAGGGCCAGTCCCTGAGGCCCATGTGGGCAGAGCTGTTCCAAGTACCATCCTGGAAAGAGTACTCCAGCCAGCAGACTGAATACTTCTAGAGCATTGGCAAAGCTTCCCTGCTCGTAGAGGTGGGGCAGAGAGTTGTGCCAGGAGAGTTTTTGGATTCATTGGCATCCTACTGGGGATGGCCAGATGCCATTAAAGATACAAGTTCTCTCATTCAGTTATGTCACTGTGTAACTTATACACTGACATGGTCCTGATTGGGCTTAAGGAGAAGAATGTACTGGACACAAAAATCTTCAGTCTAGGTGAGAGGTAACTTTTTAGGGTAAATTAGTATCTATTATGACATTCAGTTATTTGTGAACCTTACTGACCCATACATTTCCAAAATCCAGCATTGGGTCCTATAAAACTTAGGCTCACATCCCTAGCATAGTAATTTAACATGCCAAATGGCGTTTGGGAATCTCTGAGCACACAGACTGCCAGCCTTCTGTGTTCCCAGCATCCTGGACCCACACTTAACCAACCAGACTCATACGGGATTACAGCTAAAAAGACACCTAGTCCAAAACACTCCATTTTCTAGACAAGAAGCCTGTGGTTCACAGAGGCAGGGGACTTGGATCTGTCAGTCCAGGTTATCTGACAATAAAACAGAAAAGATTCAAGAAAAGGAGAACCCAAGCCAGTACACATTCTCACACACACACACACACACACACACACACACTAGGGGTTTGTTAATTGATGGGATTTTTTTTTTTTTTTGTCACTGGAGATAGTGGTGGGAAAGGGAACTGTTCAGTTGATCAGACAAAGTCCTCTAGCACCGCCTCTGCTACCAGCAATTGAATGGAGACGGGGAGGAGGAGGTCTACCTTGTACATAAACAGTCTGGACAGGTTTTGGAGGAGACAGATGACAGGAACCCAGGAGTCACTGACTCTAGCTGTTGAGTACAGAAACCACACCTTGTTATCTCTGAGTCCTCTCATAGAGCCAGGTAAACCTGGGGTCCAAGCTCTGGGTTTGAGAGAGGGTTTTTAATTCCAGGGAGCGGTGTAGAAAGGGAGGGAGTTGTTTTTAACGCTGGGACTCCTGGGTTCTCTCATCCTAGCTTGGGTGCAAAGGAAGGGGCTACCTCATTCATCACCTCCTATTTCCTCCACTAACTCCCCTAACCACTGCCAGTGTCTTCCTTTAGTTCCTGGCGTCTTTTGCTAAGGAGAAAGGGGCTGAGAAAGATTGTCATTTCCCGCTGTCATCCCGACAATCCCCTCCAGTTCCTTCATCTTTTCTTCCTGTGTCCTAAGTCCCCCCCACCATCTTTTCTTTCGCCACCCCCCCCCACAATGGTCTCTCCCGCTGCTCACTGGCGCGGGGGAGGGAGGGTCGGAGGCGGGGCCGGAGCGCGTGCTGGGGGCAGGTCTGCAGTGCCGCTTCCCCTGGTACCGGGAGGAGCAGTCGCCGCTGCCGCCTCAGCCCTGTGGCTGGACCCCCTCCCTCACCCGGGGACTCCCTGACCCGGGAAACCAAGCTCAGGTGAGACCCCTCTCCCCTCACCTCCACCCCGCCCCAGGCAGAAGCATCCTCGTCTAGTCTTGCAGCCATTTTATCTCTGATGCTTTGCTTATGGGGAGGGTGACTGTCCCCGCTGTAGGGGTGAGGGTGGTGGTGGTGGTAGTGGTGGTTTGGGGAATGGACCATTTATTTCAGTTGCTTTGAGCATATACTTGAATGAATAAATAAATAAATATATATGTGCAATACACATATATGCATTTGTATGTATATACACACATACATACATATATATGCGAGGATATTTTTCTACCTTAGCCTAAAGTCCCCATTACATAAACCTGGTGAGGGGCTGTTAGGAAAGCTGAGGTTCCCTCAAACTCCATCTCTTTCTCACCTTGATGTATATGCCCCCCCCCCCCCCGGAAATGACCTTGGCTGGGGCCAGAGAATGAGTACTGCCTCTCTTGCCTGGACTTGGGTGGGTTAGGAGGTAGAGGAATAGGCTTGGTGAAGGATAGAAGGAATTAAATACTAGGCAGACAGACATGGGAAGCAACCAGGTGTTGTGGCTTGGCACTAGAGGCGCTTACTGAGGGGTTCAGGGGAGGGGCGCAGGATGATGGTGAGTACCTGTCCAGCAGCAGGACTAGGGGTGAGAACGGCAGTGTAATCAGTTCCAGGGCCCCATGCCTGGTACCCAAGCTGAGGCTAGGTGGGGGTGGGGGGTCTCCGCAACCCTGACAGAGGCGGTCCCTCAGCCTGTGCGTGTGAAGCATTTTCTCTACATCCCTGGCCTCTCTGTGAGCATTTCTCCGTGTACATTCTCAGCTGACACCTTCCCCTCACCACCCCCCAAAACCGGATGCTCCCATCTTCCAAACCCAGGGGTAGATTGTAGGGGTGAGGCTCAGTCTTGTTGGTCTTGCAGAGGTATAGGAGGGTCAGTTATCAAGCTGTGATGCGGGGAGGGGGGCCCACTATGGAATCCCCCACACCCTACCTTCTCTGCCTCTTGTCCTTTTCAATGGGAACCTTCTGATCAATGACTGCTTCTTTATGACCTTGTCACTTCTTAATGACCTGGCATGGGATGGGATGGAAACCTGTGTGGGCCTCCAAAGCAGAGGCTTTGATTAGGGCTAGTCTGGACCTGAGCCGCTGCCTCGAAAGGTTTGCTTACCAAGCCATTTCGACATGCCCGTTCCACCTTCTGCAGAAAATCTGGACACATTTCTTCCGGTCAGGTGAAACCAGTCAGCCTTAAAGGACTTGGTAAATCCCAGTCTGGTCTCCTTTAACTCCACCTCTCCCAGTGCTGTCTCTCTTCCTCAGGCTCAGCCACTCTGTGCTGCTCTGCTGGCTAAATATAGCATGACTTCCTCACCAGCTCAAAGAATTTGTCTTCTCTCCCTCCTGGGCCGCTGGCGCCGGGGAGCTGGCTGTTGAGTTACTGCATGCCTTTGTGGCTGGGGAGACTTTCCTAACCCGCACTCACGTCTGAGGCGGGGGACAGTGTCCACAGGCGTGGGAAATAGCTCCTGGTGGTTCCAAGTCTTCCTTCAGGGTTTGAGGAGGGATCATGGTTAGGAAAGAAAGGCGAGGTACACAAATCGCCTTGGCGCTGAGGACGGCCGCTCCCTGAACCATGAAGAAAAGGTGGCACCGAGGTCACTGTTTCTGATCACTGTTGTCCACTGCTCACGTCGTCCTTGCCAGTGTATCTTTCTGAATGACATGGCATTTATTACCCTTTTCCACGTGTGTGTGTGTGTGTGTGTGTGTGTGTGTGTTTGTGTGTGACATTGGTCAAGGCTTTGGCCGAGTGGGAGCAGAGGATTATTTTAGGGGATGGTATTGCTCTTAATCTAGGCCCGTGTCCTCTGTCGCCCTGAAGGAGGTTATCGTATGCCTCCCTTTGGAGGATGTCTTATTTTTTTGGGGGGGGGAGGTCCCCTTCATTCTCCACCAGCTGCCTACGCAATGCGGTATTTATGGACTCCTTTTTCATCGACTCCTGAAGAACCAGAGGGATTAAGGGAGATTAGGAAGGGAGACCCTGGAAGAAAGAGACACAACTATAGACCTTAGACTCTCATTGGAAATGTGACCTCAACCAGTCATTTCTATTCCTACCCCACAGGTGAGGGGGGGGGTGTTCCATTGTGACATTCTGAAGGAAGGGGATAGCAGCTGGTTGCTCATGATCTTCCTTCTTGTCCCTTCTACCTAGGTTTCAAGTCTCCCTTTTGGGTTCTTATCCTGTTGGTTTACAAAGGATATACCTAAGTCCAGCTGTTGAAGTTAGTTTAAACCCAGTTCTCGGGAGGACCCTGGGCATCAGTAGGGAAGGAGGAAGCGCCACTGGCCTTGCTTCTCTCACACTTTTTCAGTATAGTTAGGGAAAGAAGCAAACTAATATTCATAAAATCATTCTGTGAGGTTAAGTCTCACAGCTCTGAGAAGTGGATTTTCCCAATTCAATTACCATCAAGTTGACTAGAAGGACACTGAGGTTCAGGCAAATTGGGGCAGCCTGCCCATCATCAGGGAGCAAGTAGGGGGTTGGGGACTTCAAATGTCATGCGCTTTGCATCTGACCCGGCATTCTCCTTGATTGTGTCCCTTTTTGCGGTTCACCCTAGAGAATAGGCAGAGGTCCCTTGGCTAAGGGATCTCAGGAGAGAGTGCAGGGGCAGCTCTCTGTGTTCCTGTCACTACAGCACTAGAGCCCATGTTGTTTTTACGTTTTTTGTGACAGGTCCTGGGATGAGCATAGATGGGCTGTATCACTAAACCCCACCTTACTCTTTTAAGTAAGAGGAGCCAGGGGATCTATGTCAAACTCTCGCAGTGCCAAACCCAAGGCTGACTCTGGAGGGTGAGGTTTACCTACTAGTCTAAGTTGGGAGAAATCTCCCCTTGGGAGACTTTGAGAGAAGAACAATGGAGGCCCTGCCTTCAGATCTATCAGTGGGCTGAGGAACCTGGTCGGGAGGCTTGTCTGTCCCCACTTCAGCCTCAAGCTCTGTCTCAACCAGAACTCCCCAGGAGCCTAAAGCAGGAACTTCTTGTTTCTCTTGTTTCCTGGGTTTTCTTTGCAATGGAAGTGGGCAGTGGTGACTGATTCCGGAGCAAATCCCGTGGATCTACTACCCTCCAACATCGAAGTAAAGGGACTTGTACATCCAATGGATCACGGTTGGCCCAGATGATCATCTCTCTTTAATAGCTGGTGGCCAGAAGTACTAGGTTGAGAGGGGTTCCGTGCTGGCCCTCCTTCACTAGTCTAGTGAGCTTTCTTTTTCTCTCCTTTTCCTAGGTCTCCAGAGCCTCCCAGAAGAAAAATAGGCAGCCCTCCCTGAAATATCTTGGTTCCTCAGATTAGACTCTCCAACCTGGCTCCCCCTTCCCAATTCCTCTCCCTACTCCCCCTCTCCCTCCCCCACTCACCCTACTGAACTGGGTGCAGAACAAAGCTCCTTTCTTCCTTTCCCCCCTCTGAACCTCACTGGGCACGCCCTAGTTCCTCTTAGTCTGAGCCCAAAGAAACTGGAACACAATTCATCTGGGGAGAGGGTCTTATTGACCCCTCCAACTCAGTGAGCAAAGGACTGAAAAAGAAGCAGAGAGTAAGGTAGATTCAGTGAAGTGCCCAAAGCCCCATCATGGAGGAAGGCTTCCGAGACAGAGCAGCGTTCATCCGTGGGGCCAAAGACATTGCCAAAGAAGTTAAGAAGCACGCGGCCAAGAAGGTGGTGAAGGGCCTCGACAGAGTCCAGGACGAGTATTCCCGAAGGTCCTACTCCCGCTTTGAGGAGGAGGATGATGATGACGACTTCCCTGCCCCTGCTGACGGCTATTACCGCGGAGAAGGGACCCAGGATGAGGAGGAAGGTGGCGCTTCTAGTGATGCCACTGAGGGCCACGATGAGGATGACGAGATCTACGAGGGAGAATATCAGGGCATCCCCCGGGCAGAGTCTGGGGGTAAAGGCGAACGGATGGCAGATGGGGCACCCCTGGCTGGAGTGAGAGGGGGCTTGAGTGATGGGGAGGGTCCCCCTGGGGGTCGGGGGGAGGCGCAGCGGCGTAAAGATCGGGAAGAATTGGCTCAGCAGTATGAAACCATCCTCCGGGAGTGTGGCCACGGCCGCTTCCAGTGGACACTCTACTTCGTGCTGGGTCTGGCGCTGATGGCAGATGGTGTAGAGGTCTTCGTGGTGGGCTTTGTTCTGCCCAGTGCTGAGAAAGACATGTGCCTGTCGGACTCCAACAAAGGCATGCTAGGTAAGAAGCCCTCAAGCACCCTGCTGTGGAGAGCCATCCAGTCCGTCCTATTAGTTTTGCAAGCGGTACCTAAAGGGCCCACTGACTCTCCACACACCATCTCCCCATAGACACCCTCTTCTGGAGGTTGGGTAAATGAAATTGTGTGTGAAAGAGAGTATAGCTGGTTTGGGACTTTCACTGGTGTCTGGGTGGGTGGTAGTTTGTCTAACGGCCAGCTATGGCCATGGTGGGTTGGGCTACTGTTAAGTGCATCTTCAAAGTCTTCCATCCTGTTACTGGGTTGCCTTTCCCTGACGGCAGAACAAGTCAGCTTTGAAATGCCTTGGTATATATGGGGCTGGTCTGTTTGGAGTGATGTGGGTAAGGACACCTCAGACATGGGAGTGTCTAGGGACCAGGAACTTCTTTGATGACCTTTCCTGACAGATCTAGAAGGAAAAAAATCACCGAGAAATTATAGAGGGCTGGCTTCTTCATAGATCATCCCCCTCCCCTTTCTTTCTCTGTGTATATGTGTCTGTTTGTCTCTTTCTTTCTCTCTCTGGGCTTGGTTTGGAGAAAATGCAAAGTTTTAGAGGTGATTTCTAATTCTGGTTTTAGGTAGGGATCAAAAAACTGCGGGGAATTTTAGGATTCCCAAGTACTGGGGCTGAAAGGATAAAGGATAAATTGTATTAGCACCTCTTTCCCAAGGAATAAGAGATCTCCTTCTTTGAGGGCCTCAAAACTGGGAGAAAGAGCCAGGTGTGGTGTGAACATCATTAGTTCACTCAGGAGATAGAGGCTGGTGGGTCTGTGAGTTTGAAGCTAGTCCAGTCTACACAGTGAGTTCCAGACCAGCCAGAGCAACACAGTGAGACACAGTCTGAAACACTGTGGAGGATGCGGATGGCATCTTGGAATCTAGGCAGATCCATTTCACTTCTAGGTGAGTTGGGGATGAGTATTCTATGCAGTAGATGGAGGAGGGGAAGAAGACGGAGAGGAAGAAAGAGGGGTAGGGAGAGGGAGGGAAGAGAGAAGGGAAAGGAAGTGGCCAAAGTGAGGGGTATATTTCTCAAATATTTGCTTTCTTGCCTTTGAGCCCTGGTCTGCTCCTAGAAGTTCTTCAGATTCATTCTGCTATAGGAGTTTCAGCCCCTAAAGTTGGGGCTCTAATACAAAGCTGGTGGGAGAATTGAGACATGTCTGCTCATGCCCCCCCACCCCCTCTCCCGGGTTCCCTCCTCTCTGCAGGCCTCATTGTGTACCTGGGCATGATGGTGGGGGCCTTCCTCTGGGGAGGCCTGGCTGATCGGCTGGGTCGGAGACAGTGTCTGCTCATCTCGCTCTCAGTCAACAGCGTCTTCGCCTTCTTCTCATCCTTCGTCCAGGGTTATGGCACCTTCCTCTTCTGCCGCCTCCTTTCTGGGGTTGGGTGAGTGTCCAGGTCCTAAACCCTTAAAGACAGAACTATGCCCTGGTCACTGCTGTCATGTGCCCTAGGCACAGTGTTAGGCATATTGGATATACTTTAAATCTGTGTGAATTGAGTGAATGCCTTTCCCACTCCCTACCCTGTCTTCAGGCCTGACACCCATGTCCAGTGCCTGCCTGCTAACATCCAGAATACACCTGGTCTGTCCCGGAGTGTCATCCCCCTCCCCACTGCTTACCTCTATTTCTGAGGCTGTCTTCACTAAGGTCCAGGGGGCCTGAGCCTTGTCCCTGGGCTCATGCATACCCTGGAGTCATCCCCTCCCAGAATGTATCTTTTTCCTGAATTTGTTAAGAAAGCTTGCTGACACCCTCTTTGGCAAAATCTGAAGTCTTACCCTGCCTGTTGGTGTTTTTGTTATTGTTTTTTGGGTTTGTTTTGTTTGGACAGAGTGTTACTGTGGAGACATAGCTGGCCTGGAACACTATGCACATAGACCAAGCTAGTCTAAAATTCACAGACTTGCCTGCCTCTGCCTCCCATATGCTGGAATTAAAGGTGTGGGCGTCCATTTTAAAGGGTTGGGTTTTTGTTTGTTTGTTTTGGTTTTTTGCTTTGTTTTTGAATTTTCATTTGAATAGAATCTTGCTATATAAGCCTGGCTGGCCTAGAATTTGAAATACTCGCCTTGCCTTTACCCCCTGGCACCGGGTCACCACATGTGACACCACAGCCAAGTGCGCCTCCTTTTTCTGCAGTGGTCTCGCCTCCTTCCCAGCTCTTGGCCACTTTCAGGGTTTAACGCTTGTTCTTTGCTTGATCCAAGACCTGCCTGCCTGTTTCCTGTCATCCCAAGAATAGTGACTTGGTGGCTGTTGGCTAAAGGCGCTTGTAGGACATAATGTATGCAATGAGAATAACGTGGGGCTTGGGTGGCTGAGGACCCAGAGCTCCGGGAAAGGGTTCGGGAAGGTGGCGGTTTCCTAATGTTTACTTTTGAAATGTCCAGGATTGGCGGTTCCATCCCCATAGTCTTCTCCTATTTTTCGGAGTTTCTGGCCCAGGAGAAACGTGGGGAGCATCTGAGCTGGCTCTGCATGTTCTGGATGATTGGTGGGGTGTATGCAGCTGCTATGGCCTGGGCCATCATCCCTCACTATGGTAAGCTGTCCTCGGACTCTCGGTCCGCCCAGCTCTGCTGTGCTCCCTGCCCCTCTGCTGATTCTGTGACTGTTTGCCAGGGTGGAGTTTCCAGATGGGCTCTGCGTACCAGTTCCATAGCTGGAGGGTCTTTGTCCTCGTCTGCGCCTTTCCCTCTGTGTTTGCCATCGGGGCTCTGACCACACAGCCGGAGAGTCCCCGCTTCTTCCTAGAGGTGACCGGATTGCTCCGGGGGAGTTGGGGGTGGGGTGGGGATGAAAATGCTTGCTGTGGGGTTGGTGCACTCTTGTGACTTCTTCCTCCTTCGCGAGCCCATAACTCTGGGGGACTTTATCTTGCTTCCTTTGTCTTTAAATGTGTCTCCTGAGGGGTTTGGAGAGACCAGGAATTCTGCTCATCTATGGGTGGCTTACAATTCTACAGGTTCAAGTTGGGACCCACCTTTTACATCTCCCTTCAGGCTATTCCTGGCTCCAGCAGATTGGGGTGTGGCTCCTTTCTGTGGCCATCATTTCCCTCATCTTAGGCTTTTCCTTTATGTTTTACTGGAGAAACCCCCAAGGATCTAGGCTGGCATCTGTTCCCTTGCAAACTCCCCTCCCAAGAGCAAGTCTCATCGTACCTTGCTGTACCCCAGCTTGGGCTGACGTATATACCATAGATTAGGGTTGCGGGGTAGAGCCGGGAGTCTTTTTGTATCTGAATTGCATGTCGGGAATTCCATTTGTGTCCTAGAATGGGAAGCATGACGAAGCGTGGATGGTGCTGAAACAGGTTCATGACACCAACATGCGAGCCAAGGGCCATCCTGAGCGAGTCTTCTCGGTAAGCTACGCCTCTTCCCACCCCAACCCCCACTTGGACCCTTCTGGACGTCGCTCATTTCCTAGGTGTCTCAGACCACACTGTGGTTCAGTGACCTTCCCAGGGCATTATGTTGCTTCCTGCATTCCCCCCAATTTGCTACTGAGAGAAAGAGACACGTGGAGTGGGTTGGGAAATAGTGTGTGACAGTTCACTCCCGTTCTTGTGCCCAGGTAACCCACATTAAAACGATTCATCAGGAGGATGAATTGATTGAGATCCAATCTGACACAGGAACCTGGTACCAGCGCTGGGGAGTACGGGCTTTGAGCCTGGGGGGTCAGGTAATGATAGAGTGAATTGCAGAGCAACAGGAGTGGGGGAAGGGGGAGAAGGGAGGGCTTGAACTTGTGTGAGGGTGAAGGTGAGCTGAGGGAGGTGGAAAAGCAAGAAGTGGAGGTTAGTAGGTAGCCGTCAGGGTGGCCACCTTTTGCCTTTTGTCCTGTGTAGGTTTGGGGGAATTTCCTCTCCTGCTTCAGTCCAGAGTATCGGCGCATCACGCTGATGATGATGGGTGTATGGTTCACCATGTCTTTCAGGTGAGGGGGCTGAGAGAGATGAGGCAGGAGATGAAGGGGCATGTCCCAAGGGAGGGTGTTATCTGTCCCCATCCCCCTGATTCTTTATCCAGGTTCTCTACTTAATTAAGTCATCAAACTTGTAATTCAAACTGACAGGCAATCAGTCTTTACCAGACAATGTACTGGGATAAGGAGACGTGTTCCAGTCCCTAGTTTATCTTCTGTCAGGAATAGATAAAACTAGCTGTTAGAGTTAGTGCAGTGGTGCGGTGGTCAGGTAAGGATGCTGTGTCCAGGGAGGGCTTGGTGGGTGGGGTGGGAGGATCTAAATCCTCAGAGTGAATGGGAAGGAGAGTATAATGGGTAGCGTAGAAGACCTTAAAGTCTCCAGAAAACAGTAGATGGTTGGGAAGGTGTGGGATGAGGCTAGGGTAAGTATGCCCCTATGCAGGTAGACTGTCCCTCTGCCTCTCTGATTGGGGCTCTGGAGTCTCATCTGCCCTGTCTGATTCCATACCTTTGACTCCCCAGCTACTATGGTCTGACTGTCTGGTTTCCTGACATGATCCGCCATCTCCAGGCTGTGGACTATGCAGCCCGCACTAAAGTGTTCCCAGGGGAGCGCGTGGAGCACGTGACGTTTAACTTCACACTGGAGAATCAGATCCACCGAGGGGGGCAGTACTTCAATGACAAGTATGTGGGGTGTTTCCACATCACTTTTCCCTATTCCCCCTACTTCCTTCTTGTTGATGAGTCTGAGCTCAAGACAAGGTGGTTTAGGGCAAAGCCTCTGTATAATCAGGGTTCCCAGTCTCACTTCTTCTAGGGGCGTGAGTCAGTGGGGGGCAAAGGCTGAGGGGGCGTGTCTCGCCATCTTGGTCCTGCAGGTTCATCGGGCTGCGTCTGAAGTCAGTGTCCTTTGAGGATTCCCTGTTTGAGGAGTGTTACTTTGAAGATGTTACGTCCAGCAACACGTTCTTCCGCAACTGCACATTCATCAACACTGTGTTCTATAACACTGGTAAGGCGGCCAGTGGGTGTCAGCCCAAGGGACTTTGGTGACGGGAGAAGGAGGCTTCTCCCCTGGCTTCCTGTTCTCAGGCTGAGAGTGCCCTAGAGCCCTGGGGTTGCTTACTGGCGACCACCAGTGATCTGGGAAATATAATGTGTATTTTCCTGGGTCCACTATCTGAGGAAAACTTTGAGTTCTTTTACCTTTAGCTGTAATTATAAAGTTTCAGTGAGGTAATGCTAATTATGTAATTTTGAAGAGAGTAAACTGGGTGTTTGGGGAAAAGAAAGACAATACAAGGGATATCTAATAAGGAAAAAGTGGGAATCATGGCATCAGTCCACTTCTTAGCTCGGCCTAGCAGAGGCCTGCAATCCCTCTCCTCAGAAGGCTGAGGTAGGAGGATTGAAAATTGTCTGAGAAAGTTTAAGGCCAACCTGGGTGACTTTGTAAGGTCCTGGCTCAAAATTTGAAAGGGCTGAGACGGTGCGCTCTGTGGAGGAACACCTGCCTGACTCATCTGGTGCTCTCTAGGTTTAATCCCTAGTAATTACAAAAAAAAATTTCTAAGTTGAGTATGATGGTGCCGCTCTGGAGGCAGAGGGGAGAGGGAGGGAGTTCAAGCCCACTAAAGACCAAGTTTGAGGCCAGGCTGAACTGCATGGGACCTGTTTAAAAATGCAAAAAACAAAACAACAACAACAACAAAACCTTTTAAAAACAATTAAGAGCAGTGAGTGCTGGTGCAGAGGGCCTGGGTCAGTTCCCAGCCCCACAGCAGGTAGCTCACACCTGCCTGTAATGATTGTTCTAGAGGATCTAACATTGTCTTCTGGCCCCTGAGAGTTCGTGGTACGTGTACACACACCCACTACCACCAACACCACCAAAACAAAAAAGCCTAAGATAAATCTTTTTAAAAATATGTAAGAAAGAAAAAGAAACAAAACACAATCAAAAGCCTGAGTAATGGTCTTAGCTGAGAGGCCGAGTTCTGTGTGCTGGACTGAAACACCCCACCCCCTTTTTTTTTGTTTTGTTTTGTTTTTGCTTTTGCTTTTTTCCAAGGCTGGGTTTTACTGTGTAGTTTGACTGTCCTGGAACTTGCTCTCTAAACCAGGCTGGCCTCAAACTCAGAGATCAGCCTGCCTCTGCCTCCAGAGTGCTGGGATCAAAGGTGTGAGCCACCACTGCCTGGCTAACATCTTGCCTCTTTTTTTTTTTTTTTTTTCAAGACAGGGTTTCTCTGTGTATTCCTGGCTGTCCTAGAACTCACTTTGTAGACCAGCCTGGCCTCAAACTCAGAAATCCACCTGCCTCTGCCTCCCAAGTGCTGGGATTAAAGGTGTGTGCCACCACTGCCCAGCAACATCTTGCCTCTAAATGGAGTATTGTGTAAGCTTTTCTCACCTTGCAGGAAAGAGGGGGAGGGGCAGGGGGAGAGGGAGACAAAGACAGAGAGAGACTGAGACAGAGACAGAGACTGAGACACAGACACAAAGACATAGGGAGACACACACAGAGACTGACTTTAAAACTTTTTTAAAAATTATTTTATGTATGTGAGCACACTGTCGCTGTCTTCAGACACATCAGAAAAGGGCATTGGAGCCCAATACAGATGGTTGTGAGCCACCATGTGGTTGCTGGGAATTGAACTCAGCACCTTTTGGAAGAGCTATCAGTGCTTAACTGCTGAACCATCTCTCCAGCCCCTAAAATTTATTTTTAATGTTTTCTTCAGAGGCAGTTCCTAGGCCACCAGCAGGGCTCCTGTTTATAGCCAGCTCGGGTGGACAAGAAGGACGAACAAGAAGCAAAGACTAGTAAAGCTCAGACGTGCAGTGCACGCTTGCACGCTTCTTGCTTATGGTCCCTCTGCTAAGAAAATTGCTAGTTCCCATGGTGATGTTGGATGCTTTGCAGTGAATGTCAGCGCTAATGCTGAGAGGCCCCGACTGCTAACTTCCACAGATATAGCAGATCTCACGTTCACCCTGTGTCCTGACCTTCTAGACCTGTTTGAATACAAGTTCGTGAACAGCCGTCTGGTGAACAGCACATTCCTGCACAACAAGGAAGGCTGCCCACTCGATGTGACAGGGACGGGCGAAGGTGCCTACATGGTGTACTTTGTCAGTTTCTTGGGGACACTGGCTGTGCTTCCTGGAAATATTGTGTCTGCTCTGCTCATGGACAAGATTGGCAGGCTCAGAATGCTTGGTAAGGGGCTGAGGGCTGGGTGCTATGCTGATGAGGAATAGAGGCAGGGGGTGGGGGGCTGGGGCGGGCTGTCAGCAGGCTTCTCGCCTCCAGCTGTGGGAAACATTGGCCAGAGAGCCTTCCCCTCTCATGGTTCATTCAGGGGTGCTGCAAAGTTGGGGTGGACCTGGCAAAGAAGTTACTCTAGGGGGTTAAAGAAATAGGTAGGATGGTAAGTAAGTAGGGTATAGACTTTGAGGCTATAGTTTTGAGGTTCGGCTCCACCTTGGAGCTTACACCTATAATCATGGCACCTCTCATGAAGGAAATAGCACCTCTCTCAGAAGGCTGATCTCTCAGGTCCGTAGAAAGCATCCTGTTACTTAGCTCATAGTTGGTATTGAATGGCTGCTACTGAAACCGGTATTGACAAACACAGGGGTTGAGGACAAGGAAGAAGCCTTCCTTTTGGCTACTGGGAAACAGTTATCTGGGGTTGTCTCAAAGCTAGCTGGTGGTAAGCCGGGCCATGGCTGGCTTTCATTGCTGACTCTTCTCCTGGCTCCAGCTGGTTCCAGTGTGTTGTCCTGTGTTTCCTGCTTCTTCCTGTCCTTTGGGAACAGTGAGTCAGCCATGATCGCTCTGCTCTGCCTTTTTGGGGGAGTTAGCATTGCATCCTGGAACGCGCTGGACGTGCTGACTGTTGAACTCTATCCTTCCGACAAGAGGTAGTTTGGAGTGTGGCGGGGGGGGGGGGTGCGGGGAAGGGGAGGAGGTTAGGAGCTCCAGGACTGGGGAGAAGTGAGCAGGAGAACTGCAGCAATATCCTTAGGGAAAAGAACCTGGTGAATGGTAAGGATGTTGTTAGGGGTAGGACACGCATCCTCGCTGAGCTTTTCCTTAACATTGGAAGCTTTTGTCTTCGCTTCTGGAACTGCTAATTACTAACCTCTGCTTCTGTCTCCTTTCTCTCTTGTGTCTGTGTGCCCGCCCCGCTCCCATCACTCCTCCATCCATCCTTCCCACTCCTGCACACTGCTTTTGTCTTACCCCACTTTGCCTTCCTACCTGCCCACCGTCCTCCTTCTGGGCCCTCATGACCATGCCGCTTGGCACTGAGCAGGACGACCGCCTTTGGCTTCCTGAATGCCCTGTGTAAGCTGGCCGCAGTGCTGGGGATCAGCATCTTCACATCCTTTGTGGGAATCACCAAGGCCGCGCCCATTCTCTTTGCCTCGGCGGCTCTTGCCCTTGGTAGCTCTCTGGCTCTGAAGCTGCCTGAGACCCGGGGACAGGTGCTGCAGTGAGGGATGGGGGGGTGTTTCAGGGGCTTTAGGATTGGCAGGCACACTGTGAGACCAATAATTCCTTTTATCCCTGCCCTGCCCTGCTGTCCTGGTCCTCACTCCCGTGTTTGGTGTCTTAGCTGTGTGTGCCTGTGTGCATGTGTGTGACCCTGATGGGCAGGGACTACAGGGAAGGTCCCTTCGTTCCACTTTTGGGATGAGGTACTGCCCACCTGCTGCCACCCTCAACTTTGCACAAGGAGAAGGCTGAGTTGCATCCTTCTCTCCCCCAGTGTTAGCGGGGGTGGGGGGGGGCTGTTTCCCTGCTCCAGGGGTTCCAGAACTTCTGCCTTTCCTTTCATTCCCTCCGCCTAGGCCCTGGTGAACCACAGGTACAGAGTTATAATGGGGGCTGAGGCTTGGACCAAAAGAACTTCTTGAGTGGGAAGGCCTTGGGTGCCCTCTAACCTCCCAAGGATGCTGGGGGAGTAGCAATAAACCTCAGCCCTCAGGCCGCCATGTCACCTCAATTCAGGCTGCAAGCGTGAAGCCTGGATTTTATGGAATTAATTTTCTGATTTTTATTTATACTTAAGTTCTGAGGCAGCTTAGCTGGACTGTGTGTGGATGTATACATACACTTGTGTGCGTGTGTGTGTGTGTGTGTGCGCGCGCGCGCGTGTGTGTGTGTGTGTGTGTGTGTGTGTGTGTATACCGTGGGGTAGGGGTACCTACTGTTCAAATATAAGCCAAGAGTAGTAGTTTCAGTGAGCACACACACATTGTTTTTCTATAGTACCTCCCAGAATCTTGTATCTGTGTTGGGGTTGGAGGCAGAACCCCTAGGCCAGGCTGGGATGAGTCCTGCAATCTTGGAAGACCCGAGGGCACCTGACAAGGACTCACTCTCTCCTTCCTCTAGAGAGGTTCTACCCACTAGCCACAGCCCTCCCATCTGACCTGTCCACACAGGCAGTGGACCAGAGGAAAGAAAGGGAGAATAACCAGGCATGTATGGTCAAACCAGCAGATCCGAAAGCACAAGGAGCTGAGCTGGGGCAGGGGCAGGAAGCAGGGGTCTGTCCCCTAACCCTTCTCAAAAAGGCTGGGTTGTGAGGGACCCCTAATGCAGGGACCAGAAGCCTCAGTTTCCCCATTTTGCCCTTCCACAGAACAGCCTCTGTAGGTAGAGCTGCCCCATCCCTCTCCTACCCTACTCTGTGTGGCTGCTTTCTTTGGTACTCTCTTCCCACTCCCGCCGTAGCTGTGAAGTGTTGTAGTTTTTAGCTGTTTGTAAAATGTTAAAAAAAAAAAAAAGTTAAAAGGAAGTTAAACTAAGAAAAAAAAATCCAAATTCACCCTCCTTATGCACTGTCTGGTGCCCTCAACCCTAAGGCCATTCCGATTTTGTAACACTGAACCAGGTGGTGACTGTTTAACTCTAGTGTCTGTGCTCAAAGGACTGCCTTCTCCTCCAGTGCCCAGTGTGTGAGTGTGTGCACCTTCTCTCACCAATCCGTGGCTGGACGTAGCCCTCTCCCTTACTACATCCCCAGGGGAGACACATCCACCTTCCTGTCTCCTGGGGAACCCTAAACCTGACTCCATTGATGTGAAAAAATAAAATGAAAATACTGCTGAAAAATAAAGGGTACGAACCCTTAAAACCCAAAGTGGCTGCCTCTGCTTCCTGGCTTCTCCATTTACATGCTTCCATCCCGACTATCTGGGGAAGATAAACTAGTGTTGGAGAAACAATTCCTTCTCCAGGCCAAACCGAGGAGGCCCGTGTCTTGTCATCGACATGGAATGCGGTGCCTCAAATCTACATTTTGCTTAAACACTTATGCTGGCTCTAGAGGGTTAAGAGCCCTTGTTACTTCTGCAAAAAGCAACATAAACATATTTTATTTGCATGAGCATTTTGCCTGCATATGTACATATGCACCATGTGCCTGGTACCCATCAAGGCCAGGAGAGGGCATTAGATCCCCTGCAGCTGGAGTTACTGTCCTTTGTGAGTCACCAAGTGGGTGCTGGGACTCAAACCTGGATCCTCTGGAGAGCAGAAAGTGCTACACCACCTCTCTGGCTCCCCATTTTTTTTTTTAAAGATTTATTTATTTTATGTATATGAGTGCCCTGTAGCTGTCTGCAGGCACACCAGAAGAGGGCATCAGATCCCATTATAGATGGTTGTGAGCCACCATGTGGTTGCTGGGAATTGAACTCAGGACCTCAGGAAGAACAGTCGGTGCTCTTAACCACTGAGCCATCTCTCCAACCCCTGGCTCCCCATTTTTAAGCAATGTCTTCTGGGAATTCCTACTGCCTGCAGCTTGTCCTTGATTCCCCTTCCTCAAGTCCATTGCGGCTTTAATCAAGCTGTGTTATGTGTCTGTCTGTCTCTCTCTGCTGTTTAGCCCAGTGGCCTTGAATTCAAACTGCTGGAATTAAAGGTGTGTGTCCTTACCCAGGGCTCTGATGCCTTTAATAACCTTCTACTGCCCAAATAGGTCCAATATAGAAACTATCGCCAGAAATGGACAAGACCACACACTCATACATACATATCTTCCTTGCTGTGATTAAACCCAGGGCTTCACACACAAGCTTGTCAAGTGCTCTGGCACTGAGCCATATCCTGTGCCCAAGGTATGATCAACACTTTTCTCCATCTCCACGTAAAAGGGTATTGGAAAGCTGCTTTTGAACATTATCTGAGCTTCCCTTGAAAACCTAGCCAATCTTTATTTCGGCTCTTTTCCTGCTTCAAATGCAGGAATTCCCTCTTTTCCAGGTTAATTTTGGTATCCTTGCAAAACCCAAATATTTCACTTCCCCATGAATCCCTTCTCTAGCCCACAGGTAATTTTCTTCTCACAAGAACGCCTGTAGGGACCTAACAGCTGTGTACACCTGATGGCCTGCCTGAGTTCAATTCCAGAACCATACGACAGTAGGAGTGACCCCAAAAATTACCCTCTGACACTCAAGTGTGCAGTGGTGTCATGCAGCCCCCCCCACCCCCATACACAATAATAACATGTAGCTCCAATTTAACAGGTGTTAAAAGCACCGTTTGACCTCATGCACCAGCTTTTCTTTTATTATTATGGTCTTTTCAGACTCATTAGGACCGGGCAGCCTTTCTCTAGTCTAGCCCAGGCAAGGGCAGGAGTGAGTGGCTCTCTCCCTGGGTTAGCTTAGCTTTCATCAGAGGCTTCTTTGCCTCTGCATGGTGTACATTAGCAGAAAGGGCAGAGGTCCTGGTCCTTACAAATCAAGGAATAAAGTAGTAGAGATATAGTAATATAGTAGTTTATTCTCACTCGACCCATTCAGATCCTTGTTCTCCCAATCCGGGCACTAAGAGGTCCCTCGAGTTTTCTTGCTTCCACCTAGGCAGGGGGGGCTAATGTCCAACTGTGGGTTATCTCTCCACTGGGCGGGGGTCTTCGCCTGGATAGCCAGCGCATGTACGGGCCCAGCCAGCTCCTCCGACAATGCCTCGTGGACCAACCGGTGCCGTTGCAAGGGGCTCATCCCCTCGAAACGAGAGCTCACCACCGCCACGCGGAAATGCGTCTCGCTGCCTGCTGGGACTGCGTGGCCGCCGCTCTCGTTGCGCAGCTCCAGTACCTCAGGGCTCAGGGCTTGCTCCAACTTGGCGCGAATAGCGGCTTCCACTGGCCCGCCAGCCGCCGATCCCGCACTGCCCCGCGACATACACGCACGCGTGGCCATGGAGACCATGCACTGGGCCGATCGCGCACTTAGCATCCGCTGCGGAGAAACGAAGGACACGGGACTGAATTCACACACCCTCCCTACGCACCCCCAGACAAGCACACCCTGGAACCGCCTCCGCTCTGAGTGGCGGGTTAACGCGGCTTCTACGCAGGCAGCGGAGGGACAAAGAGAGCTAGGCGTTAAGGACACTGGGAAAACATGGCTGGGAGCTGAAAAATGGAATATGTACAACTTGGTCCTTTTGGCTGAGTCAGAGCCCTAAGGTCTCTCTGAACCCTCGGGTGGTACCTTTCTACTTGCTGAACAGCCTGCTGTACCGCGGCTTGATCTAACAACTGAATTTCCGGACGTACAGAGTCGACGCAAACGCAGCGTCAGGAAGCTCGTTAGGAAATGCAGTCCGGTTGCGTCTAGCAGGCGTTACCTAGTACCCAGAGGTTTCATGGGAATTGTAGTCCCTGCTCCTCCCGACCGGTAAAATCCTGCGAGGTCGGGAATTAGAGCAATAAAAACAAAAGGGTTTCCTGCAAATTTGAGATTGTTGCACCAGATTTGTAGCTTCTTGATCTTGTAACTCAAGTAGCTTTAGTCGTTTATAAGAAATTAATAAAAAACTTCTCATGTAGCCCAAGGTTGGCCTTTACCACTCTAGAATACCCATTATTTCCTGATCCTCCTGCCTTTACCTCCTACCTGCTGGAATTACTATCCTGGTGTTATTGATATAGTGCTTCCATAGCAAAAACAAGATGCTTATGAGATTACAGCGGACCTAGCTCAACTCAGAGGGGAATGTCTGCTGGGACAGTTTACTACCTAAGATAATCTGTCCTGCCCAAAGAAAATTTCAGTGAGAAGAAAATGAAGATCCTCACATAGCTCCCTAACAGCTGCATTCATTTTGTTATTTTCAAGCCCCCCATGCGTTCCTATGTAGGGTCCCAGGTTTTTTTCTTCTTGGAAATCCCTTCATTCCTGAGAGAGAGAGCTTAGGCTGTCCTCTGCCCGTGCGCACTCGCTAAGCTAATGGTTTTACCTGTTGCGGTCCAATTCTACTCTCTTCCTGCCTTCTATCTCTTTACTCTGTGCTCCTAAGTCTGTCACCACCCTCGTATCTCAATTACTCTATTTTACATTCAAGAAAATAGAAGTTCATTCCATATACTAAACACATAATTATTGTGTGCCAGACCAATATCGGAGGCTCGAGAATAAAAACAGGCCCTGCTCTCAGAGTACACAAAGCACTAGAGAAATGTGTTCATTGTGATGCCGTGTGCCAAGAGTATGATGAGAATATACACAGTTCACTGCAAACACATAACCCAGACGTGGGAACCAAAGAAACGAAAGGAGACTTAGAGCAGTGCAGGAGAAACAAGAAGACCACTTTTCTACCTCATTTGGTCAGGATGCGGTAACTGAATGAAATCAGCACACAATCACTCCAAGGAATGGCTGAGGAGGATTTTCCTCTGCGTATGAGCGAGAATACAGCCAGAGGCATCTGGGAGATTCTAGTGCGGAAAGAAAAAAGAGCTAAACTTGGCCAGCAGACTGAATGGGGCTGAGAGGAAGGGGAGAATGGGGGGGGGGGGGGAGAGAGAGAGACAGAGAGAGAGGAAGGGAAGCCCTCTGGCTGGGCGGGAGCAGTTTGGAGGCAGGGCGTAGGGCGAGAAGAACTAAGAGGAGTCACAGGTACCAGTCCTGCCGCCACCGTGTACTTTGGCCTAGGAGGAACCACAGTTAGCTATTTGTCCTTGGCTTCTTTGGGACCCAACAGTAACGTTGTCTTTGGGCTGTCTGAAACTCACAATGTATACTTGGCTGGCCTCAGACTTGTGGAGATCCACCTACCTGTGCCTCCCAAGTGTTGGACTTAGAAGCTAATGACAGACACCACCACTCTTGGCTAGAGATGGAGTTTGTTAAGAAGAGATTTTAACACTGATTCAAGTGGGGAGATTAACTGAAGTGTGGAGGAAAAAGCTAGTGCACACAGGTGTGGGTTTCGAGCTTCTCAAGGGAGTTGGCTGCGTCTTTACATTAGCCTTACTATGATTTGGTGGCTTCTGAAGAACTCTCTAAGAGTTGCCAAGGACTTTAAATGTGATCATAGGGTGGTTTCTGAGATCCATTAGGTAACATTACAGCTGATGACATAAAACCTTGTCATGAGGTTTGCACAAGTGAGTTAAGAGATGCTTTTACTGTAAATATGGGTTTTTGTCTTGTTTGTGAGATTTCCAGAGATCTGTAGTTCTAAGTCATAGAAAGGCACACAAGGGATATGTATGCTTAGGCTGTAAGCGTGGTTCAGCACGCTTTTATCAATACTTGAAATATCTCTGGGTAAAAAGAATACTGCCTCTATGTGAGCAACCTTCTCGGCAAATGTTAACTCTATTGAAACCCTTCACCACAGATGGTGAGAAGCTTCAAGTACATTCTGAAGCGAGACGTTCCCTCTCTTCCCAGGTCCCCTTTACTTTCTCTGTCTTTCTTTCCTTCCTCAGCCTCAAGTATAAAAGACGGGGGGGGGGGATGGGGGGTAGGGGTAGAAGGATGGGGAGGGAAGGGGGAGGGGGAGTGTTTTGGAAGCATTAGTATGTAGATAATTATGGTTGGGGCTCTGGGGCAGAGATGATAATGATACTATCAAGGGTTGGGAGTGGGGGGAGGGGGGGAAAGTTCATTTTTTCCAGTGACTAAAGAATTAAAAGGCAGGAAAAGTTCAAAAGTCATGCAAAACCAAAGTTAGTTTAGTTTAGTTTAGTTTTGGTCTTTTGAGACAGGCTGTGTAGCTCTGGGTGTCCTGGAACTCACTCTGTAGATCAGATTGGCCTCGCTCGAACCCCAAGATTCACCTGCCTCAGCTTTCCAAGAGCTGGGATCGAGGGTGTGCACCACCACTGACAGATCAAAGTTTATTAAAAGAGGACCATGCTGTAGATTTTTTTTAAAAACAAAACCAAACAAATACCAGGGTAGGTAAGCTGTAATTTCAACAGTTGCCCCAAGGGGGGGAACTGGAGACACGAAGAAAAAAATTCCACTTTGTTTGAGTTAAGTAGGCATGAAAGACAGCTGCATGGTGACCAGAGCTTTAGAGAAAAAGTAAGGAATCCTAAATTACCAGAAAAAGAAGACCTAGGCTCTGGACAGCATCTGAAGAAAGAATAAAGGAAAGGTTGTACCTCTCTGGGTAGACCCAACTGTCAGATCCCAAGGAAACTCCATGTCCCCAAATTCCAAAAGGCAAAGAAGGGACAAATGGCTACCTGTGCTGCCAATTAGTATACCAAGGCTTAGCTGGCCTCCAGGCGCCCTCAGTATCTCAAGTACCTATTAACATAGTTCAGAGTCCAGCTAGAACCCAGCTAGCCCTTCTCACCTCCTCTCTTACCCAAAACTCCCTCCAGCTCATGGATTTCCCTCCCAGCAACCCCTT
This sequence comes from Tokudaia tokunoshimensis, assembly GCA_036184795.1. Lineage (NCBI taxonomy): Eukaryota > Metazoa > Chordata > Mammalia > Rodentia > Muridae > Tokudaia > Tokudaia tokunoshimensis. The sequence goes on along the minus strand of BTHU01000003.1, from coordinate 64,295,256 downwards.
CTCTTGGTAACCCTGCTATTTCTCTCTCTCTCTCTCTCTCTCTCTCTCTCTCTCTCTCTCCCTCCCTCCCTCCCTCCTCTTCCCTCCTTCACTGTTTTTCTCTCCCCATATATGTCTCTCTCCTCTCTCCTGCTTCCCTCCTATCCAGGTCCAGTCTGCTGGCCATGCTCAGTCTACTTCTCTTGCTTTCATATCTATAATAAAACTCTTCCTGTAAACCATACCATGGAGTGGTCATGTGTAACTTTAATTTTTTCAAAATCCTTTTAATGATTGTCCTTAAATGCTTTAAACCTCCCCTCTAGCCCACCACTCACCAGAGTTAGTGGAAAAGAAAGGATGGGGGTTGGGCGGGAGTGGACCTGTTTAAAAAAGTTCTTTGGAGCAACTCCTGTTTGTGTTGTCTGGAAATCAGCAGCTCAGTTCACAGGTTAGCAGTGGCAGCTCGATCCACTCCAAACATTTCATGGATCCACCAGCAGTTCAGCTCGGTAGGGTAGTCGGACAGCAGCGGCAGTGGCACAACCTAGAAGGAACAGCCGGGCCTCAGCCCGAGTCAGCAGGAGGGGCCAAGACCAACAGGAAAAGTTCTTGGCAAAGATCAGTGAAGACCAAGAAGCATTTAGCTATGCAAGCAAGCCTAGCTTAGCCTCTGTCACAGTCCATCCAGTCCTTTTTATACTCCCTCCAAACAGCTCCACAGGTCTTGCCTTAGCCAGTGTCCTGCCTCAGCACGTGAATCTGTCTCAGCTGATGTCACTTTGCCAATTGCAGGAGCTTGCAGAATCAACAAGAAACTGCAGCACAACACCAGAAATTTTTTGGTGCATTTCTCTCTATGGAGTCCTGACAAATGGAGCTCAACTGCTTAAGGCAAACCAATATATGTCTGTGGTTAGCGAAGAATCCTTCATCATGTGACCTTTCACGTGCTTGCTTTAGCAGAGCATCCTTTCACCTGTGTCTGCTTCATGTGTTTGCCCCAGCAAAATGACATCCAGCACAACTGACTCTGCAAAGAATTGGTAATTTCTACTTCAGTCATGTTTATATAGAACCTCAGGACTGTTTGTGGGGATGCTCTGGTGTGGATGGGTGTAGTGGGGATTAAGGGAAGGAAAAGAATATCTTATTAAAGAGATAGTTATTCCACTAATGTCTCTAGGAAGGCTTAAGGTGAGCCTGGATTGATTGATTGATTCTCTCTCTCTCTCTCTCTCTCTCTCTCTCTCTCCCTCCCTCCCTCCCTCCCTTCCTTTCTTTTTTGAGACAGGATTTCTCCTCTAGTCCTGGCTGTCCTGGAACTTGCTCTGTAGACCAGGCTGGCCTCAGACTCAGAGATCCACCTGCCTCTCAGTGCTTGGATTGGATTAAAGGCGTGTGCCATCACTGCCAGGCTTTCTAAGGGTGGACTTTCTCATTCAGGCATGATCCCTTGACCAAGCGGTTGAATGGCTTAACTGGATTAATTACTTCATGTTTTGGATAGCTTGGAACATTAGGGTTCCACCCACAAGAGAGATTTCATCTTCTTGACCAGAAGGAACAATCGGTAGTGGGCAGAAGGGGCAGGGGCCAGATCCTGCTAGATTATGGATGGTTTTCTTAGATGACTTTCTCTCTCCAGACCCTAGGTAGCAGCTGAAAGCTACTTTTAGTTAGAGATGCAACAAGATGAGACTTTTCTTAGATGTTATATAATTTTAATTTACATATGTTTATATATAATTTGTTTATATTTAATTATAGACTTATGTACTATATATAAGTTAAATTTATAAATAATATACACAAAATATAAGAATATATAGGGAGAATATGAGACTATATATATTCTTTTCAATTTTCAATTTTGAAAAATTTCAGTTCTAGGCCTGGAAAAGTGGCTCAGTGGTTAATAGCATTTTCTGCTCATCCGGGGGTCCTGAGTCCTATACCCAGCCCACATCAGGCAGTGCACAAACACACTGCTTTTAGCCTTTGCAGACATCTTTGTTCACATGCACATACCAACACAAAGACATATAATTAAGAGAGAGAGAGAGAGAGAGAGAGAGAGAGAGAGAGAGAGAGAGAGAGATTGACCTGGACCAGCAGGTCACCCTTCTGTGACAGGGTCCTAAGGCGGAGGTCTAGGAGATGAGAAGAATGGAGATCTGGGGTTAGGCGATCTTGCATAAGCTCTGTCTCATGCCAATCCAGTATATTAAGAAATACAACATATTATAAACTATTCATGGAGGAAAATGGCCAAGGTCAGCAGAAAGCTAAATCAGACAACTTTGGCAAAAGGACATAGGATACCTCAGACATACGTACCTTAGGACTGATAACCACAGTCCTTGTCAGGTAGGGATAGGAAAGTCATTTTCCCAGGATCTGAAACCTTAACTTCTTAAGAGGCCCTGGCTCCAGTCTAGATCAAACATTACCAACTCTGCCCAGGCAAGGACTCAGAACCATGATCCCATGATCCCTTTGTCTTTGGTCAGGGCCTCTGAGAAGGTCTTGGATCAGTCTGGCTTGCAATAAAATATCAAGCCCAGGCAGCAATGTTTTCTACTTGTCCTTAGACGTGTGTGTGTGTGTGTGTGTGTGTTTCTGTATAGTCTGTGTTGAATGTGCTGGGGTGTAGGGGGGCGGTACTGATAATGTAGACCCAGGTTGGTTGACTTTAACCACTATCTTCTTTCCTTCCCTTGTCAGGGCTGGGTTGACAGGCTGGTACCACTGTGCTCAGAGCCACTATGTCCTGCCTAGACTTACTATGTCTTTCATTTGTACACTTACTTTATGTACATTTAAGACATGTTTGTATACATTTGTTTTGCTAAGCCATTTGAAAATAAATTTTACACACTGTGACACTTTACCTCTAAGTCCTGAGGATTCGAATATTCTGCTATTACAACCATAACACTGATTGTAAGACTCAAGATAGTTAACAGGAAATGACATCTTCCCTAGCCTCTGAGACATTTAAGATGTTCAGGAAAATTGCAGTACTGGCTAAATAGCAGACAACATATCTACCTTTTACCTAGATTCACTGACTTTTTTGTCCCTGACTCCCACCTCCTCCATCTGCCATCTGAGACAGTCACACTGTGCAATCCTGGCTGATCTGGAACTCAGTGTGTAGACCAGGTTGGCCTTGAACTCATGGAGTTCCACCTCTCTTGCATTATAAGTTCTTACATTATAAGGGATTGTAGGTCGAGTCACCACTCCTTGCTTTTCACTGGCAACATTTTGCTAGAATTGTTTTGTATCTCTCACTGAATGTGTGTTTAATAATGACACAATACTTATTTTTGCTGAATCACTTCAGTTAATTGCAATTTTTAAAAAATTATGTGTCTGAGTGTTTGCCCCATCTAAATGCCTGGTGCCTGAGGAGGCTAGAAGCAGTTGGTGGATCCCCTGAAACTGAAGTTACAAACTCTTGTGAGCTACCACGTGGGTCCTGGGAACTGAACCCAGGTCCTCTGCAAGAGCAATACTAGCTCTTTTATTTAAAGATTTATTAAATATTATCTGTAAGGACACTGTAGCTGTCTTCAGACGCACCAGAAGAGGGCGTCGGATCTCATTTCAGGTTGTGAGCCACCATGTAGTTGCTGCGATTTGAATTCAGGACCTTTGGAAGAGCAATCAGTGCTCTTAACTGCTGAGCCATCTCACCAGCCCACAATACTAGCTCAGTAATTAACTGCTATGTATACACTCACCTATCCTCTAAGACATTGTCCTACAGTACCATCATACCCCTAACACAGCAAAGGTTCAGATGACCCACCTGTCTATGCAGCTGGTAATCCAGTTTACCCAATCTTCTCCCTAGTATTTATCATGCTTCAAATGTGTCTTCCAAACCCATGCTGACTCTCAATCCTTACTGAAGTGGTATTAAGAGGTGGGGGCTTTAGAAGTGGTGAGGCTGTGAAGGTGCCGCTCTCAGAATGGATTAGTGCCTTAGAAATGGCTTGAGGTCATGCCTTCAGCCCTTCTGCAAAGTAAAGACATTTGGACAATGTCATCTATGAGAAACTGGCCGTCACCAGACACTAAGCTTGTCAGCAATTTGGTCTTGGCCTAGAACTGGAAAAACAAAACAAAAAACAACAAAAAAAAACCCGTTCTTTATAAATTACTCAGCCCGTGATATTTAGGTATGGTAGCACAAACAGACGAAGACAGCATCCCATCCAATGCCGAGTTTTTAGACACGGACTTACTTGCTTTCGAATTTCCATTTTGCAAAGATCACTGTCTGCGGCGTGGAAAATGGATTATAAAAGACTCGAGCAAGGAAGCTGGGGAAGCAGCTGGGAAGTTAATGCAGCTATGTGAGCGAGGATGACCTCAGGAGAGCGGGCTCAGGTCACTGCAGCCTCTGAAGCAGCCTGCCTTCCTTGCAGAGCGCCCCCTTCAGATTCAGCTGAGCTTCACATCACCACAAAAAAGAATTTCAGGATGCTCTAGAATGAAGGGAAGTTGGAGTTCTGGAGGAAGGGCACTGACAGAGATTTCCGAGTGGGAATCAACACGCAGGTGTGGACAGGAGCTCTAGAGTGTTCCACTTCCGTGTCCTTACCTATACCGGACTTCGGTGTCTTCTGAGGTTAGATCCCGTGGTTGCTAAGGAACTCAGAGGTCCCTAGGAAGTAATTAATGAGCAGGACCAAGGCGGATCATATCATCACAGTAGGATGCAGAGAAGTTAAGGTGTCTTTACTACAAACAAAGTTTTTAAATCTTATTTGAAAGAGTCCCATCCAGAACCTTTTGGATTTTCAGATTTGTATCTGGGTAAGGAGTAAGATCACGTTCAAAAGCCATCCATACAAATAGCATGCTTCACGTTACTTGAAACATCTCTACAGAAGAGGAATGTTGCCTCTACGTAGGGACTCCTTTTCTTTCTTGGGTTCCCTGAATTTTCTCTGTTTATCCGTCCTGGCTCAACCCGAGCTAAGGAGGTAGAAACGAGCAGACACCCAGTCTATAAGGCATGGCAAGAGGAAAGCAGGTGAGGCTGTGACGGTAGATTACGAGATGGAAGCGTAGCAAAGGTTTCCGTTTGTGTACCCGAGGTTACACAAACAGTACAAACAATCCCCGTATATCCCTTACCCTGCCATCTGTCCATCTCTCTCTGCAGTTTTATTTCTCTGGAGGTTCCTAATGTTCTACCACACATTTAAAAATCCACACATTTTCTTACACAATCTGGATGATCAGAAAGTGTTCCATGACCCTTACCCCAACCTCGAAAGCTGCTATACTGCTTGCTGTCTTTTTATCTTCACTAATCTGGGCTAGCCACTCAGTTTGGTATCTCAGAGCACTGGGCTAGACTCCAGGTTTAGTCCGTCCTTCAGAGCTCTGGGCTAGCCCCTCAGTTTATTATCTCAGAGCTCTGGGCTAGCCCTCAGTTTAGTCCCTTAGAGTTCTAGGATAGCCCCTCATTTTAGTCTTTCAGAGCTTTGAGTTTTTCTCTTTGGAGATGGAGGTTTGGAATGCTGCTCAGGCCAGTATCAAACTCCTGAGCTCAGGAGTTTAGGGTAGAGGTGGGGTGGGGAACGATCGCTCTAGCCAGAGTCTGCCGGCAAAACTATTGATTTGGGACTTTCACTGGAATCTTACTGAGGAAGACGAAATGGACATGGGTGATTTGAAGTTAAAGAGGTAAATGACAGGATACGCTGTTGTGACAAAGGCAAGATTAGTATCTTGCCTATCAAGTCTATCTTGGTACCTGGAAGTTTGTGGGTACAATTCTTGGGAGAGGGCAAAGGAATGCAGAGTTCATGTTCAGATGCTATATGATGCTTGTTGGACAAACGAATTAAACATCTAGTAAACGTCTGATACCGAAGTCTGAGCTTGTGAAGCGAATCTGATTTAGCTGGAGACTTGTAAGCCTGGCTATAGTGATTCGACAGTTCAGCTGAACTCGTGGATTTAGAAGTGGGGAGAGAACCGAGCAGGTAAAGAAAATCCCAGGAGAGAGCAAAAGAGGACATCTTGAAAGTTAGAGGGAAAAGGCAGTGGCAGACGCCTCCTAGAGGTCAAAGAGTATGATACAATGTCATCTAGCCCTTGGGCATACGACTCGGGCAAAGATAGGGAAGGGGGCGAGTCCCTGACAAGGGTAAGGAAGGGAAGCAACCTCATTAATTCCTTTACTGAGCCTGCCTGTGTGAGACAGCAAAGGTGAGACTTGGAGAGTAATGTAAAGCTCCGGGGGCGGGGGCGCCCAGAGCAGAATCCTATATTTCGAGGGGAGTGTTTCGCGTTTTGTGCTCTAGGTTTTGTTTGTTTAGATTTTTCAGTTCTAAGCTGGGCAAACAAAAGAAACCTCTATAGGTTATCACACTAAACTGCTCTGTGAAATTCTTCTGCCCTTAAAAATCCTGCAATGTAAATAGGGGCCTTTAAATGTGGCTCTCATAGATTGGTTGGTAAATTCCTTTTTCAAAAGTCCGTCATTTCCTGTACTGCAGGATGTAAACCGCTGAGTCTAGCTTCTGCTTTCCCATTGGCTGTTGGAGACAGCTCCGTTTTAAGCCAATCAAACTACTTTTCCTTCACCCCTCCCTATAGATCTTATAAATTACACCAAATTGCTTCACCTTTCCATATCCTTTCCTTGAAAAAGCAGCAGTTATTGCCTATTCCGCCATGTCTGGCCGTGGCAAGCAAGGAGGCAAGGCCCGCGCCAAGGCCAAGTCGCGGTCGTCCCGCGCCGGGCTGCAGTTCCCGGTGGGGCGCGTGCACCGGCTGCTGCGCAAGGGCAACTATGCGGAGCGCGTGGGCGCCGGCGCACCGGTGTACATGGCGGCGGTGCTGGAGTACCTGACGGCCGAGATCCTGGAGCTGGCCGGCAACGCGGCCCGCGACAACAAGAAGACGCGCATCATCCCGCGCCATCTGCAGCTGGCTGTGAGGAACGATGAAGAGCTTAACAAGTTACTAGGAGGAGTCACCATCGCCCAGGGCGGGGTCCTCCCCAATATCCAGGCTGTCTTACTACCGAAGAAAACGGAGAGTCATAAACCTGGAAAGAACAAATAACTACTATCCCTTTCCACATAAAGGCTCTTTTAAGAGCCACCAAAGTGTCACCCAAAGGGCTGGTCACAAACTGGCGCGTCAGCTCCTTTTATGAAGATTTGGTGGCTCTAAAAAGAGCCTTTGTGGATTTGTGTGAGTTTCACTTGCTCTTAGCCTTGTGGCTCTCGGTCTTCTTGGGCAGCAGCACGGCCTGAATGTTGGGCAGGACGCCGCCCTGCGCGATCGTCACTTTGCCCAGCAGCTTGTTGAGCTCCTCGTCGTTGCGGATGGCCAGCTGCAGGTGGCGCGGGATGATGCGCGTCTTCTTGTTGTCGCGGGCCGCGTTGCCGGCCAGCTCCAGGATCTCGGCCGTCAGGTACTCCAGCACCGCCGCCATGTACACCGGCGCGCCGGCGCCCACGCGCTCCGCATAGTTGCCCTTGCGCAGCAGCCGGTGCACGCGCCCCACCGGGAACTGGAGCCCGGCGCGGGACGACCGCGACTTGGCCTTGGCGCGGGCCTTGCCTCCTTGTTTGCCACGGCCAGACATAACTTAAACCTATAGTAAAAGTAACCGAGGTGACAAGTTCTATAAAGCTAGGTTGGTTCGTCTCTACAGCCTTTATAGGCGTTCCTAGGGGTGGGGTCCGGAGGGAGCTTTTCATTGGTGGTTATTTGGCCCCTAAGAAGTCCAATGAAATCTGAAATTGTTAGGGTTGTACTGAAAACGCAAGTTTCGCATATGGGCCAATGGAAATTAAAAGTACTTTGAGACCTAATTTGCATAAGACGTTCATAAAGGGCTCAGGTTCTCGGGTCCCCGATTGCTTTTCTACCTACTAGACTGTTTTTCACTGTTTGCTTTCAATCATGCCTGAACTGGCCAAATCTGCCCCGGCTGCCAAGAAGGGTTCCAAGAAGGCTGTCACCAAGGCGCAAAAGAAAGATGGCAAGAAGCGCAAACGCAGCCGCAAGGAGAGCTACTCCATCTATGTGTACAAAGTGCTGAAGCAGGTGCACCCGGACACTGGAATCTCGTCCAAGGCCATGGGCATCATGAACTCGTTTGTCAATGACATCTTCGAGCGCATAGCAAACGAGGCTTCTCGCCTGGCGCATTACAACAAGCGGTCTACGATCACATCGAGGGAGATCCAGACGGCAGTGCGCCTTCTACTGCCCGGAGAACTGGCTAAGCACGCCGTGTCGGAGGGCACCAAGGCCGTCACCAAATACACCAGCGCCAAGTAGAGGCCCCTCTGGATGAGGCGGTCGCTGGCCCTTTTGGTCTTTAAAGGTTCTTTCTTGTAGTCACCCGCTCAAATCAGGAGAGAGCTTTGTCCTCTTGCATTAGTTTCTAATTCCTTTTCCAAAGTTACTTTAAGGGTCTTGGAGAAGGTACACTTCAGAAATTTTAAGCCTTTGTGGTTTTGAGTTTCTCTGTGGGTATCTGTTTGCAGTTAGCTGCACCCTACTTAGTGTCTTGGAGTTTTTAGACTAGGATAATGGAGGTGGGTCTCTGGGCCCGGCTTCCGTGTTCTAGACTGTTGTGTCCGGGTGCCTTTTACTTGTCGACTTAAAGTGAGGTGGTTTCCTTACCTTGGCGATTAGAGGGCTCCAGGACACAGCTAAGTCTATGTCGATGAATGCTACAACTGACTGTCTACAACTGAAACCGCTCTGTCCCTTTATTTGTGTCCTGGGCACCAGCGGTTACCGGTACTTAGGGCGGTGTCCCTCTATCTTACTGATTTACAAAGACGAATGTTCCACGTTGCTGCGGATTTGGAAGAAGTCTGTTGTTCTATAACAGGTTTTATAATCTCTGTTTGTGGCTTGCTTGCTTGCTTTGTTTTGTTCTGTTTTTGTTTGCTTTTAATACTTTGTGTTAACCACTGCAGTGCTAGGTTACTGCAAGGCTACTGCTCCTTTTCTCTCTAGGCCCACGAAGCGATCTTTCTAATCCATACACTCAGAAATTAGCTTTTCCCTTCTTGTGGTGTCTCCATGAGTTGTCTGAAGTTCCCTTTGCTTTCTTGTTTACATTTTTGCTGGTCAAGCTGGGCTGATGTTTTTATTCCTCCACAGCCCACCAATGCCTTAATCACAGAAGATGCTACCTTTTACAATTACCTATCGAATTAATTCTTATGTCACTGCTTTTTAAAATTACTTATAGAATTAATCTTTTTATCAAGGCTGGGGTGACAGAGGCCTTGTCCAGTTGGTGTGTATGAAGACACGTTGGAACAGAAATGTTTGGGGGATTTTTTTTTTCCAAATTTGTCTGTAGTTATAGTTCCTTTGGTGGCTGTTCTTGGTTGTCAACCCAAGCCTCTGGGTACACCCGGCAGGAATTTTTTTTCTCTTAATTCCATAATTTGAAATGAGAAGAACCACTTCCACCTTTATTCTTGGCCATACCTGCTGGCAGCTTCTATTAAGGACATGGAAGAAGCTTGCTCTTAGCCCGCTTACTAGAGATGGCAAGTCTATTCCTTAACTGGTAGTAGAGCCTACTTATTCAGCATTCTGGGATATACTGAAGACCAGCTGAGACATCCAGCCTTGAGGACTGAACAACTACTGGATTATTGGACCTTCTGTTGGTAAACAGTCATTGTTGGACTAGCCGGACCCCAGCCCATAAGCCATGTGTTTATGTTCGTGTGTGTGTGTGTGTGTGTGTGTGTGTTTGCCAGGGGCTGGCCATAATAGTTCCCTTAATTTTGCCAATTTTAAAGTAAGCTCTTGGATTTGTATTGAATCAAAAGCATTGATGAGATGAACTTCCAATTTACAATTGTCCCTATCATTTACTATTAATTTCGGAGGGCTCTACAGGATAGGCTATGGAGCGCTTAGTGAAATTAATAGAAGCTAAATGGGTTGGTTGGTCCACTGGCTGACTAGTGGGCCAACACCGTCCACTCTTGTCTCCTACCTGAAGATAACAGCATTGGTTTTCTTTTGTGGAGTGTAGCATACTGCATTTTTCTTTTGAAGTCTTGATTTTATTGGTGAAGATACTTGATAGTCTGATCATTTTCTCAATTCTACTTTATGGTAAGGGTTCTTAGTGCTGATTGCAGGAGCTTTGTGAATCCAAAAGAGAGTTCCAGACATTGTCATAAATCAAATAAATCCTGTTTACTGCATTTTCAAGTGGGTAGACACTGTTATTATCATTAATAAAGCTACCAATTAGTTTCAAATCTTTGCTGGATTATTTTCTGTACAATTCATTTTCTCAAAAAATAAAATGAGTAGATACAGCCATTTGTGGTTGGATCTGTGGAAAAGCTGGGTGCCTCTGATTTGAAGGATTTGAAGCCATTAGTCAGAGCTTAGGGGTGTAGCTCGGAAGGTTTGGCCAGAATGCACTGAGGCCCTAGGTTCAACCCCCAGTACATTAAAACACACACCTGCTTCTAGCCAAACATTACTTCAGAGGTGCATTGGGGTTGGAATATCTATGACACGGTCATTGTTAATGCTTCGTGATTGAGAAATATATGACCACAAATAAAAAGTATTACAAACAAGAGAAAGTGAAATAAAATCCCTGGTAACGTTTAGCCAACACCTGCAGAACACTCGATATGCTAGGGAATGTTCTAAGCCCTTTCAACAGACTGGCTCATTTGATCTTCACAGGGTACTTTATGGAGTAAGTCCCGTTATTATCTCCCTAAGGGAACAGAGGCGGGACCGCCTTTCCTCATAAATTGTTTAGAGAATAAGTCCCCAATCTAGTTTTACAGGACTTGAGAAAGTAGGATTGCTCCCTGAAGACCCTGACCTCTCTGCATTTGGGAAGAGGACAGTTGACGTATGCACAATTAACCTTCAACAGCACCCTGTGTTGTCTGGAAATCGGCAGTACAGGTCACAGGTCAGAAGCTGCAGCTCGATCTACTCACAAACACTTTATGGATACACCAACAGTCCAGTTCGGTACAGCCTGGTTAGCAAACACCAAACAGCAGTGGTGGCGTTACCTAGCAGAGACAGCCAGACTGCTTTAGAATGCACCCTGCACTGCGAATCCAAAAGGGTGGAGGTTAACCTTGAGAACGGAATTGGGGAGACTGACTTTCCATCCCAGAGGCCACAGCTCCAGCAACTGAGCATATCCTGCCATTGGAAGGGTTTGGGGGAAGTATTTCACCAGCTCAGGACTTCTCACCAGCACAAGAGGCTAGGCGGCTTGTTCGGGGCCCCTCCGGAGCTTGTATGAAGGTCTTGTGACAGACAAAGGTGAAGAGAGTATTAATAAGAATCTGATGTTCTAACCCTGGAGGAAAAATTATCAGTACAGTGAGATCTTGCATTAAACCTCTCTCCCATTTATTTACTTTCCTTAGATTAACAATAAGAATTGTTAGGTTACAAAAATAATTGCCCTAGCCTTTTCTTTCCCCCAGTTTTTGAACCCCAACTTTGGGCCATGATGATTTCACAGAGAAGCACTGGAAGTTTCCTTCCCCTAGTTGAACCTATTGACCATTTGACTATTGCCTGGCCCTCTAATTAGTGGTTTCTATTACTGCCTATTTATTCTCCACTGCTACCCTTTAAGGTATGTTTCATTGTTGTCTTTATGTTACAAATGATGGAAACAGCCTTGAAGAGCTTAAATGGTTTGTCTGGGATCATCCAGCAAGTGGTAGAGCTGCCACCCAATGCACACCTTTTGGTTATTTTGAGACAAAGTCTTGATATGTAACCCAGGCTGGCATCAATCCTTCAGGGACACCTCCCCCACCACCACCTTCCAGGCCACCCAAGTGTTGGACTCCAGAAGACAGCCACCACCCCTGACTTTAGCATAACCAGAGATGTGTTCACCTTGTGGCACACATATCAGTATTCTTTTTCTATCTACAATAAACCCACTTACCTGTTAATGTACAAGGGGTTGCCCTAGTCTTTCCCCCAACTCCTGTATTTTCTCTCTCCTCTTTCCCCCACTTTTTGAATATTCCCCAACTTTGGGCCATGATGCTTCCACAGAGAAGCACAGGAAGTTTCCTTCCCCTAGTTGAAAAGGAACTGAGAGGGAGGGATGAAGCACACATACCCTATTCTATCGAAGTGGGAGGAAGGTTACATCTGTTCTCCTCCACCAGAGCTGCTCTAGCCACCCTATGTGCTAGTGTGAGTCCTCTCCAACACAAATCAGACCCTCTCACTTTGCTCACAAAAATCCTCTGTTGAGGAATAAACTGCCTCAGCTTAGTTTAGTGAAAGGTGAAACAACATACCACATTCAATTTCTCTTGTGGTCTGTGGACTCCTGTGCCTTTAAGAGGAAGGCCATTATGCCTCAGGAAGGTGGAAGTGCCCTGCCCCTGAGGCTGAGGACTAACCTGCAAGACACAAGCTGAAGGAGAGAGAGAGAGAGAGAGAGAGAGAGAGAGAAAGAGAGAGAGAGAGAGAAAGAGAGAGAGAGAGAGAGAGAGAGTAGGAGACTGAGACAAAATGACAAAGAAACCTTGTCTGCTGGGTGTGACTGTGTTTCCTATCAATAAAGTTTTCATGTGACAAAAGCAAGCAAACAACAAAACAATAACAAGAAAAAAAGAGGGGAACTGTCTTAGCTCATAATTCTCAGCACAAAGGCCTGAGCTCCAGCTTTATTTGTATTCCATTTAGTCTTTATTTATCTTCAGAAATTGCCCTTTAACGACGAGATTGTCATTGTGATTAGGACCACTAGGTTCAATCCACTTTAATGTGTTTGATTGGGAATGTGTATGCTTATTAATCTATTAACATTAACATGAATAGCCTCTAGGCCATTTCTTTCTCTTAGACTCAGAAGCATTATTAGGTGTAGTATCACTAATTCATTTATGAATTTTTGGAGTTGGGCCTTGTGTTGCAAGCAAGTCTGCAGTTGGCTTAACCAGGGGCTGAGGCAGGAGGATCACAAAGTGAAAACCTGCCTGGAAACCTTAGCGAGAACTTGTCACGGCAGAGCGCTGGGACTTTCCCGGTATTTAATCCGTATAATGACAAAGAAAACAATGCCAAGCAACTGTAGTAGCACGAGCCTTTAAAAATCCCAGCACTGGGAAGGCAGAGGCAGGAGGATCTCTGTGAGTTAAAGGCAAGCCTGGTCTACATAGGGAGTGAGCTCTAGGACAATCAGGACTACATAGACCCTGTCTCGAGAAAAAAAAAATCCTGTGTGTTATCTGGCAGGCAGCCCCTAGGCAACTGATGATTCAGACTGAATGGAGCAGAGTAGCTTCCGGCTCCTTGGACTTTTAGTCACTCTAGGAAAGAAAGATATTAAATCAGTGACCATAATAAATAATGGTGACTATTAAGAGAGGGAAGGACTGACGTAGAAAGTGCCAGGGAAGGTGCTGTAACTTACCGTTGGAAGGACATTGTCTTAGTTACTTGTAAATGAAATATTTATTCTGGCTAGTCCGTATAGAAGACACAGAAACCTGGTATTCTATTTACAGGCTATAAGCCTCGTCTGGGCTGGTTCTGTGAGGCTCTCACCTCTCTCCAAACCATGTGCCTCTTGGTCCTTGCTGTTTGAGTCTCCCCCAGGCTGCTTCCGCCCCCTCAGCCTGTCCTCGGGGTGCACCTCTCCCGGCCACAGGATCATGATCCATCCTGTCTCACGGTGACCTCACGGTGACCTCATCTGCTCTCGTCTTCCTTGTCCCCCTGGTCTCTCTTGAGTCCTTTCAGTTGATCATCAAGCCCTGCCTTCTCTCTACAGCCCAATCACAGGCTCTAGCCTTTTATTAACCAGTTAGCTTTAAATTAGGAAGCAAGGTTTACACAACAAAGGTCATCATAGGGGAGAATGCAATTGTCAACCAGATCTTGGGGTTCAGAATTTAGCATTTGTATACATAGTTATACAACCCCCAACAGTTATTTTTTCTGTTTTGTTTTGTTTTGTGTTTTCCATACAGAGTTTTTCTGTATAGCCCTGGCTGTCCTGGAACTCACTCTGTAGACGAGGCTGGCCTCAAACAGTTACTTTTCTATTGCTGTTGTGGTTTGACTAGAATCGCCCAGTCAGCTCACAGATTTGAAAGTCATGCCAGGCAGTGGTGGCACAAGCCTTTAATCCCAGCACTTGGGAGGCAGAGGCAGGAGGATTTCTGAGTTTGAGGCCAGCCTAGTCTACACAGAGAAACCCTGTCTTGAAAAACCAAAAAAAAAAGTCATTAGGGAGTGTTGTCTCTTGACAGGGATTAGGAGATGGGTCCCTCTTAGAGGAAGTGTGTCACTGGGAGTGGGCTTTGAGCTTTCTCTTCTTGCTGTTAGAGAATCTGAATGTAGAACTCTCAGCTACTCTCCAGCACTATGACCGCCTGCATGCTGCCATGCTCCCTGATATGACGGTAATGGACTAAATCTCTGATATATAAGCAAGGCCCAATGAAATGTTTTCTTTTATAAGAGTTACTGTGGTCATGGTGTCTTTTCAGAGCAAAAGAACATTGATTAAGATAGTTGTGAAAAGACACCGTGACCAAAGCAACTTATAAAAGAAAGCATGTGATTAGGGCTCACATCCTCAGAGGATGTGTCTGTGACCGTCACCATGAGGAGCAGGGCAGCAGACAGGCAGGCACAGCCCTGGGGTAGCAGCAGAGAACCTACATCCTGCTTAGCAGGCAGAGAGAGAGAGAGAGAGAGAGAGAGAGAGAGAGAGAGAGAGAGAGAGAACGAGAACAAACTAGAAACAGTGAGGGGTTTTGAAACCTCAAAGGCCACTCACGGGATTTAGAATCACTATGGAAATAACCCCCGCAGCACATTTATATGAAATTTTCTTTTTAAAAGATATTTTAAAAATTAAATCCATGAGTATGCATGTGTCTGTGTGAATGTATGCCAAGCTTTGGGGACAGAGGATGGGGAGGGGGGTGTCATGGAGACTGCAAGAGTTTCTTTGATCCCTTGGAGTTGGAGTTACAGGTGTTTGGGAGCTGCCCCATGAGGGTGCTGTGAAGATTTATTTGTTTGTTTTTAATTGTATTTGTTGGTGCTTGGTGTGCCTGATATGTATGGGCGTTTGCATGTTAGCATTTGGGTGAAGGTCCGAGGGCAAGTTGTGGAATCGGTTCTCTTCTACCAAGTGAGTCCAGTTTCTGCAGTTGAACGTGGATTGTTGGGCCTAATGAACTGCTTCTCGCCCTGACCCACCTCACTGGCTCCGATTCAGTGGGTTTTCAACTAAATACACAGAGATAGAAATTGAAATTTGAATGCTAAACTGCATGTTTAATAATTACAAAGCTTGGCATATACTCACACAGACACATGCATACTCATGGATTCAATTTTTAAAAAATCGTTTAAAAAGAAAATCTCATATAGATGTGCTGCGGGGGTTATTTCCATAGTGACTCTAAATCCTGTGTGTGGGCTTTGAGGTTTCAAAACCCTTCACTGTTTCTAGTTTGTTCTCTCTCTCTCTCTGTGTGTGTGTGTGTGTGTGTGTGTGTGTGTGTGTGTGTGTGTGTCTGTCTGTCTGTCTGCCTGCCTGCCTGCTGAGCAGGATGTAGGCTCTCTGCTGCTACCCCAGGGCTGTGCCTGCCTGTCTGCTGCCCTGCTCCTCATGGTGACGGTCACGGACACATCCTCTGAGGTTGGCTCCACAGGTTTGATCTTTTAAGGACACAGAAAACATTTTGGTGTGACATAATATGGTGTCTGGAAGTACATTCAGGATGAAACCGAGTGGTTCATGTGGGTTCTATCATGTCAACTCAAAATACAGTACTGATTGGCTTTTGAGACAAGCTCTCACTATGCAGCCCTGGCTGACCAGAAATTCACTATATTATACCAGGCTGCCCTCAACCTTTTGGTGTTCTCCGGCCTATGTGGTTTGAGGACTGGGATTGCAGGAGTGTGTCACCATGCCCAGCTAAAATGCAGGGACTTTAAAGCTGTTAACTAACGTCACTGGACAGGCTCCTTGATGCTTTTTTACTTAGAGGTTTTTGTGTTGTATTTATATGTGTATTTATCTGGTGGGTAGAGTAGCACACAGGACTCAGGCAGACAGGACAAGCACAAGTTCAGTGCTAGCCTTGACCACATACAGAGACTTTGTCTCAAAAAATACATTAAAAGAAAACAAAATCAACAAAAATAAAAACTTGGGGCTGGAGAGATGGCTCTGTAGTTAAAAGGACTTGCCGCTCTTGCCGAGGACCTGAGTTTGGCTCCCAGTTCCCCAGCATCCACACGGTGGATCACAACCGTCTGTCACTCCATTTCCAGGGGATCCAACTCCCCCCCCCCTTTTCTGGCCTCCTTGGGTACCAGGTATATATGTTTTCCACAGACAATACATGCAGGCAAAAACATTCATACAGATAAAAACCAATGTGGTTTGCATAACATATTGGTTTTCATTGGTTTACATAAAAAAAAAAACAATAATAATGGCTACTTGTAAGGATTTGGGGAAGGGGAAGGCTTTGCTTTGTTTATACATTATATCTTTTAATATTTGAATTTACTGCCCATATGCTCTTAAAAACATTGTCAGTAAGGAGCGGTGGCCGGTAGACAGAGCCCCAGCACTGTGGGGAGGATGGCATGTAAGTCCCTGAGCCCACATCTCCAGAGAAACCAGGAATGCTAAGCATGCAAGATTGTCTTTCCAATGGGAAAGATAAAAAACCTGTTTTTCCACTCAGAAAGCTGGAAATGGGGCGTGATTAATAGCCTGACGATCTGTTGGGCCAGGCCATATCAAGCTCCGGGCCTGAGGAGGCTAGTAATCTAAATAATCCTTATAGCCAGGGGTTCTCCAAATTCCCACAACCAGGTTCAGTGATACCTAATAGTCTAAATGACCCTTAGAGCCAGAGATGCCCCCAAGCTTCCACAACCAGAATCAGAGGTCACTAATAGCTCCAATGACCTCTACGCCATCTGTATGACTGAGACCAGGCCAGAGCCTTCCCTGGGCTCCTCAGTTATTATAAGTAGCCTTTCTAGAACCTATCTTCTTGGAAGACATGACTGTATCCTGAGTTTCAATGTAGTTATGCCCCCTTGAGCATCAGGGATTGTATTACACCAGGAAACTTTTTTCCCCCCCAAATTATACTGGGCTTAAATATGTTAAGAAGAAACCATCTGATATCAGATGCTTAAGAAGTCTTGATCAAGGTTGCTGAGTTCAATCCGAACCGAGTTTTCGTTCTCTTTTTAGTTCACCTCTCTGCCTGACACCTCAGAGATTCCCTCACAGCCCTAAGGAGTCCGAGGCAAAGAGGGCTGTTGCAAACCTGAGGCCATTTTGGACTACATAGTGAGTTCTAGACCAGCGTGTGTTACAATGTGAGGCCTTGTCTCAAATTCAAACAAACAAAAGAAAACAACCTCCAAAAATAAAATAAAAAATAAAAACAAAAATCAACAAAATAGAAGTAGACAAAACAGCAGCCAAGTGTGGCGGAACACACCTGTGACTGAGTCCGTGGAAGCTGGGGTAGGAGGATTTGGAGTTTGATGTCATCCTGGGGTAGGAGGATTTGGAGTTTGATGTCATCCTGGGCTACAAAGTGATGTCCTGTGTCAAAAGACTAACTCCACCAAAACAAACAAACACCCAACAACCACAAAACAAACAAACAAACAAACAAAACTTTCAAATAAAACAAAAATCAGTAAATCCAAACCTAAACCAACAACGTGTTTCAAAATACCTCAGAACCTACTAGACTCTCAATGCATTGCAGCTAATTCTGAGAGATAGTTTAGAAAAAATATCTCAATAAAGCAAACAGCAACCAATTTAAATTAAGGGCAGGCAACAATAACAAAGACAACAAAAAGTCCAAAAGTCCCTGGGGTTAGAGGACTAACCTACAGATCTGGGATTGGGACTTCACTGTCCCCAGTCTCATTAAAAATATAATTAGTTGTAACTGTGCACAGCAAGCTGGGTCTGGTGGCACAGGCCTTCTATCCCAGCACCCGTTTACACCAGCAAGGCGTGTGGCTTCTCCAATTACTAGCCCTACCTACCCCACCCCATCCCACACAGTCTTTATGTCTTTTTTTTTTTTTTAAGGTGATCTTGCTATGTATGCCAGATTGTCTTCAAACTCTCCCTACCTCAGTGTTTGAGTAGGAATGGCCTCCATAGACTCATATGTTTGAAAGCTTAGAGTGGCTTTAGGAGATGTGGCCTTTTTGGAAGAACTGTGTCACTGGACATGAGCTTTAGGGTTTCAAATGCCCAAGGCTGGCCCAGAGTCTCTCTTGCTGCTGCCTGCAGATCCAGGTGTAAAACTCTCAGCTCTTTCTCCAGCACCATGTCTGCCTGCATGCTGCCATGCTTCCCACCGTGATGAAAATGGACTAAACCTCTGAACTGTAAGCCAGCCCCAGTGAAATTGTTTCTTCTATAAGAGCTGCCATGGTCATTGTGTCTGTTCCCAGCCATAGGATACTGACTAAGACACTCTGCTTCTTAAATCTAGAATCTGAGAGATACAAGAATATTCCACCACAACCAATTGAGACACACACACACACACACACACACACACACACACACTCCAAAAGTAAATTTAAAAACCAAGTATTTGGTAGAGTATCATCTAATATGTGCAAAGTCCTGAATTTAATCCAGCAGCACCACAAATATACAAATAAATAAAGACATAAACAAATATAAAATAAAAAGTGAAAGAAAAGTGCTTGCACATGATAATTTGAAGGGCTGTTAATACAAGTGTCTCACCCTGGAGGCCTTGGTCATGGAGACTTGGCTGGGCAATGTGGGGAATGAAGAAATGACAGACAGACAGACAGACAGACAGACAAAAAAAGCTGTGATAGGGTGGACAGTTCTCTTTGATGGAGAGCACCTACTACACAATCCAGAACTGCGTGTTTATTATGCATAGCGCCTCACAAGGAGGTGGGGTTAGTTAGGGCCAGTGGCAGGTCATTGTAGGGGAGTGGTCTCCAGCTGTTTCCTTCTGGGAAGAGGAAGTTATGGTTGATAGTTTCTGCATACAATGGTCATTCATTCATAAACACTCATATTTGGATCGGAGGAAGGTTTTGCCACACCTCTGAGCCTTTCCTGGGGAAGGTTTTGCCATTTCTATGCGTCTGGGGTACCGGGGTCCTTGGCATGGCCATGTCAATAATACACACTCCCCCAAAACATATTTTTATTTATTTATTTTTAACTTTATACATTCACTTATTTTGTGTGTAAGGATATGTACATATGCACGTGTATGGAAGTCAGACATGCACCCTTTAAGAGAAATGTAGAATATTATTAGTGAGAAGCACACACAGAGATCACATTTCTGCATTTTCCTCTTTGAACTCAGGTTAAGATTCTCTACCTTCCTTTCCTGCCTCCTTTCCTTTCTTTCCTTTCCTGATCTGTAACTGCCGCAGGTATTCCCCAAATGACTAACCTGGGACATAAGCTTGCCCCAGGGATTCCCAGAGCTGCTCTATCTCCCCTGGGTAGTTGAGAAAAGCCAGCTGGGTCTCTAGCTCTCTTCACAGATCCACAGTCCCAGCTGCCTGAAGGGCAGTGCCACTTGGCCCTCCCAGTTAGAGCTGACTCTGTCACAGTCTTAGGCTTCCTCCAATCAAGGGCTCCAGGGAGCCAGGCTGAACCAAGACTGTCTCCCAGGCCTGATGAAAGTACAATGGGACCATTAGTTTTGTGTCCTTCCTCAGGGGCAGACTTGGCAAGGTCTCAGGCTGGAGCCAGGGCTACCAAGGAGTTAAAGTTTTGGTTCTAGGCTTTCTCTCCTAAAAGCTGTGGTTATCAGTTCAGGCAGCTGTGTCTGATGTATCCTGTATTCTCTATGCCAACATTTTTTGTTGTTAATTTAGCTTTCTATTGACCTTGGCCCATTTTCCCCCTGCAAACATTATATAAGATGCTGTACTTCTTAATAAAATTGCTTAGCATGAGCTATCAGCTCAGGCTCAAGACCTTCTGATACCAAATTTTCTGTCTTCTTTATCTTTTTATCCCTGGTCCTCCTTCTTGACACCTTGTGTTCCGGTCACAAGGTGAACCTTGTGGGTTCACGTCATTCTCCCAACCTCCTGTCATGGTGAAGTACCCTGTCCCCAGTCACTCTGTTAGTGAGGTCCAGAGTCACCTTTAGTTACCTTTCTTGTCAGGAGTTCCTTGCTGCTCTTTCCCCATCCAAATTCAGACAAGCATCTGTGTGCAGTGGTGTGAATGGTTTCCAACCATTGTTGTGGCAAATTCCCTTGTTCTCAAGTACTTCTGTCCTTGCGGCCTTCCACTTGACCTTTTGCCTGAGTACAAGATTGTTTTTTGTACCACCTACCCCAGGTAAGACTTTTTCCATATGTAGCTTAGATCTACTGACCCAAATTAAGGTCTACTGCAGTGTGTCCATTGATTCTTTTTTTATTTGGAAATAGGATTTTTGCATATGTAACTAGGCATAGATTTTTAAAATGAAATCACCCTAGATTTAGGCCTTAAATTAAAATATCAGAGTTAAAGAGAAAGAAGAAAGTGTTTGTGTTCCCAGAGATGCAGGAAAGAAGTTGGTGTGAAGCCTAATGTAGAGCCTGGAGTTCTGTCACACTGAGTCAGGACACTAGGAGTCACTGGGAACTGAGAGAAGCAAGGAAGGGTTATCTCTAGAGTCCTTGGAGGTCACATGACAATTCTATCTCAGCCTCGTCTCCAAACCCGTGTGTCTCAAGGTTACTATTGCTGTGATGAAACACTGTGACCAAAGTACCTTGGGAAGGAAGGGTTTATTTGGCTTAAGCTTCACAT
The DNA here is from genome assembly GCA_036184795.1 of Tokudaia tokunoshimensis. NCBI lineage: Eukaryota > Metazoa > Chordata > Mammalia > Rodentia > Muridae > Tokudaia > Tokudaia tokunoshimensis. The sequence continues at coordinate 64,274,378 of BTHU01000003.1, read as the reverse complement.
CACTGTTGATCACTGAAGGAAGTCAGGGCAGGAACCTGGAGGCAGGAGCTGATGCAGAGGCCATGGAGGGGTGCTGTTTACTGGCTTGCTCCTCATGGCTTGTTCAGCCTGCTTTCTTACAGAACTCAGGACCACCGGCCCAGGGATGGATGGCTTCACCCACAGTTGTCTGGGCCTTCCCCATCAATCATTAATTAAGAAAATGCACTACAGTGGATTTTATGGAGTAATTTTTTTCAACTGAGGTTTCCTCCTTTCAGATAACCTATAGCTTATGTCAAAGTTGATATAAAACCAGTCAGTACATTATGAAAAAGTAAATCGATGTTATTTATAGTACTTTGTTTGGCAGCCCTAGGGAAAATGACTCTAGTAGCCTTTTGGCAAGTAGCATGAGCTTTTCTCTTTGTACAAATAGGCTGCCACTAAGGTCGTCACAGGCCCATCATAAAGTCGGTTTTTGGCTTTTGTGCCCAGAGTGGGTCTGGGTACCCATATGGAGGTCCAAGTATCAGTAGCACTTACAGAGAGAGTGATCCCCTAAGAAACTCTGAGCAAGTCAGGGAGGAGGGGGCCAGGAGCCATCAGGGAGCCACCTGTGGCCACTTAAGGGTCACTAAGTGCTTTTGTTCCTCCTTGGCTGTCATCTTTCTTCCCTTTCTTGGCTGCCAAACGTACTTCATGGCTAATTGTGTTTCCAATTCTGCTCCAAAACAAAAAGAGCAAGCACCTTTTTGAGGATGTCACATCGGCATTGTTATTCCTGCTGCTTTAATGACTAGCCACAAACTTAGTGGCTTAAAAAGCAACACAGATTTATTCTCTTTTTAAAGGTCAGAAGCCCCAGTGAGTCTTGTTGCCTAAAACATGAGCCTAAAGAACCATTTCCTGGTGGAGATGGCAGAAAAACCGGTTCCTTGGTTCTGCAGCCGGAAACCAGCAGTAGGTCTGGACTCCTGGACGCAGTACTCCAGTCTCTCCAGCTATCCTCTCTGCCTCTGGCCCTCCTGCCTCCCTTAAGAAGAACTCTTGTGACTACATGTAGGGCTCAGTCAGTGCCCACCTCAAGGTCCTTCATTTATCCATGTTTACAAAATTAGCTGTATAAGATGATGTCTATATATTCCAGGGACTGAGATATGGTTGAACTTGGGTTTTGAAAAGGGGGGGTAGTTTTCAGTCTACCACAAATGAGCACCTCTTCCTAAAGCACCACCCTTCAATCATGGATCCCATTGAGGTGGGTGCTGGTTGGGAACTGTACCCCCAGCTCATGCCACAATATGTATGTTAGCTATTTGTGGGTAAGGCATACCATCCCAGGGCAGCTACTGCTTTTCCTGATCTGGGGTCATGTAAGATCCAGCACTTAGTAGGCCAAGGTTACCTGATATGGCCACAAGGTATTAAACCAGGATGGGTAGATGTCCAGCTGTGGCAATTTTATTGGGAGTAATCAGACTTTTTATATTCTTATCAGAAACAGCATATAGTGGCAGTTGTCAGGATCAATAGAGTAGTAGTTGCCAGTATACAGTGTTTGTAAGCTATACAGGGTACACAAGATTGATGTCCAAGACCAATTGTCTTCTCAAGCTTCCCTGCTTCCTAAGAGAACATACAGAGAACACAGTGGCCTGAGTGCTTCCCTGCCTGAGGGAGTGCATCGGTCTCTCAGGAACTGGAAGGTACATTGTGCCCCAGGAACCTGGCCTCTAACCTGGAAAACCTATGACACATGCTTGCCAAGGCTGCTAGGTCAGGCCAATGCTATATTTCCTTGTAGGACCACCCTAGACAAAATTATTTCCTGGTCAGCAAATTTGTGAGAGCAGAGAGACACTTGCATTTTGTCCCCTTCTGGGTTAGGGTTTGAAGCTAGTGTAACTGGGTCTTTTGCCCTGTATTTTCCCTGACCACCTACTGTGTTCCAAGCATGCTCAGGATGCTGATCTGCTGAAACACTCACCTGAAGGAATTAAGGATCTAGCAGGACAGATAAATCAATACAGGAGGAATGATAAGACATCAGGGACATGCTTTTTTAGAACCTGAGAATGCTATCTGCTGTCTGTTAGTGCCGTGTAAGTGATGGTAAGGTGTGAGGTAAGCTTCTCAGGGATGCGCCATAAGGAGGTAGTTCATAGGATGACTACAAAGCCAGCCTATCAAGGAGACAGAGAGACCCGAGCATGTAGGATTTTGCCAAGTTATGGGCCTACTTGGAAATTGCAGACATTGACCAGGCCAGGCCAGGACAAAGTTGTGTCAATGGATGTGTGAACAAGAAATCCTCGAAAGCAGCTGTGTCCACAGAGATTGACCGATCAGAGTTGGAGTACGTTGGAGAGATAGGAATGCTCAGACCCAGAGACTGCTACCATGTCTTGAGCTATCGTTAGCCTCCAGGACAGCTGCTCCTTGCCCGCCTCTGTGTCAGAACTAGCATCCTCTGACTAAAAGATAAAAAACCTTTGGAAGGGATCTATTGACTTAGCAGAGCCACTGACTTCTATCAACCCAAAAGGGAAGATTACCCTCAGATAGTGTCTTGGGCCTACAAAAAACTTCCCTATTTTCTATAACTGCCTCTTGAATGTTTTGGCCAATGTATTTTAACTTGCCTTGATTTATGATATTATTTGTTCTGTAAAACTATAACACTTCACAAATCAGGTTCCACACTGGGATATGGAATTTGGGGTAACCTAATCCCATGTTCCTGGATCATAGTTGCTCAAAATGACTCCAGAATAAACTGTCTGGCATTCCCTTTGAGATGTGGGTTTCACATTTAAAGGTGAATACATTGTGATTTTATCTAGTTGAAGGCCAGAGTAGGGAGTCAGGGTGGAGGAGAGAAGGGGGGTAATCAATTAATTTAGGGTGGAAATAAAGCATATATTTGTAACTTTACTTTTTGAATATTTAACTTAACAACAGTGACATGTTTTATATTGTTTGTTTGAGATGTCACACCTGTTTGTCATTATGGAAATTATTTCCTTAACTACCTGCACACACCACTGGCCTATCTGTTATCTCCATTTTAGAGGTGAGGATCTGGTAAGACTCAGTTTCTGCCAACAGCATGTGCGGGTAGGAGGCAGAGCCAGGACTTGAGAGCCTATGCTGCCCACTGAGTTTCTGATTCTCTGCACCTCAGCACAGGATGTAGATTTCATTGTGAAGGTAAAGAGAACCTGGAAAGACTTGAAAGCATGGGAGTGACAAACATCCCTGGCACTGAGTGCAAGAGCCTGTCCCCTACATGCTTATGGAGTCAGCTGATGAGCAGAGTTGACGGAAGCAGAGGCGCTCAAGCCCTTGGCACCGTATGCTTTGTCACTTCCCCTCTGAGCTTCCAGTATGGACTCTGGGAAGGCGTTCTCCTTATGTATATGAACTTTGGGGTCACTTTAATAGGAAATTAAAGTTGTAGGAAATTGGCAAAGTTCTCAGACATTTCCTCATCTCTTTTGTAAGGTTGTTGTAGAGAGCCTTATTGGGGTGCCATGCCACCTGGCAGGAACTTGACATCGACCAAGGTGAAGTTCCTCTCCCAGCCTTTGAGCGGGAACTCCTGTGTTAGCCATAATCCCCTCCGCCTAGGGTGGAGCGCTCAGACCAAGGTGAAGTCCATTGTTCTTCAAGGACCTGCAGTTTCCTGAGAGACACTAGCCACCTGAGGAGCAACCGAACTGGTTCTGTGGAGAACTTCCAGTCTTTGGGGGGACCCTTCCCCACCCCCACCCCCCACCTATATATTTGGAGTTCTCCATTAAACCTTGAGACCTTGAACAGCAACTGTTGTCTTGGTCTCATTCTCTTTTCACAGCCTTCCCATACATCCCCAGTTTCCCTTCCAGGTAACCCATTCGATGTAACTGCGGGCAGTTACAGGTTGTTGTGATTATAACTTAACAGTTGGCAGACGTGGAGGTTAAGCAGCAGCTATTTGCATTTCTGAGAGTCTGTGCACGCTGAGGCTGATACCACCTTGCCTCCTTCAGCCATCTTCTCCCCTGGAGTTCTTCACCTCTCTCTAGCCATCCTTAGTTTAGGAATTCCCCCCATTGTTTTTTGCTTTTTGTTTTGTTTTTTAAATGTGGGCTGAGTACCTAAACCTGTGTCTCATGTGTGTGAGTGAAGGTGCTGCAGAGGTCAGAAGAGAGTATCAGATTCCCTGAAGCTAGAGTTACTTGTGGTTGAGAGATGTCCGACAATGCATGCTGGGAACTAAAGTCAGGCTCTCTATCTACGAGGGCAGTGTGTGCTCAGAACGTATCTCTAGCTCCTCTTCTAATGCCTGGGTAGACTTTATCCAGCCTGTTGCTTCTGTTATCTGCTGAGAGCTTCCACACAAATATGTCTGGCTCAGCCCCTTCAATGAATATGTGAAAATTCTCAACTCCCAGAATAGTGTTCTCTAGACACAGGAATCTCTGTTTCCGTGTCAGGAGGGACTTGGTCTATCTTCTTGGCTCTAGAAGCAATCGCTTTTCTTTGAACCACTCTCTGCCTTGCTCAGATCTACTGTTACTCTAGCTCAGTGGTTCTTAACCATCATAATGCCACAGTCCTTTAATACAGTTCCTCATGTTGTAGTGACCTACCCAACTACAAAATTATTTTCATTGCTACTTCCCAGCTGTAAATTTGCTACTGTTTGAATCATAATATAAATTTCTGTTTTATGATAGTGTTGGGAAACCCCTGTGAAAACCATTTGGGCCCCAAAGGAACAGTTGTGACCCACAGGTTGAGAAGTGCTCCTCAGGCCTGAAGCTCCTTTCTCTTGCATTCTCCAAATGGCCAAGTTATCACATCTGTCTAACTGTAACTTTTAAGAGCCTCTTTCAGCCTCACTCCACTTGTGTCCATGCCTTTCTTTGCCCTAGCTGAGGTTAGCATCAAGCTGTATAAAAAAATCCACAATCCATTAATAATGCCAGTTCTATGGCTGACTTTTCCTGGAAACACCTAAGATTATGAGAATATTCTTTTAAAAGTGTGTGTGTGTGTGTGTGCGCGCGTGTGTGTGTTGTCCCTAAGGTGGCTACTACTTTGGACTCCTGGAGAGGCCTGGTTCCAGGCTGTGTGAGAAGAGTTTGGTCAAATAATCCACACACTGATTTTCTTCCCCTATGAAAGACCAGGCTTAGGGCATCTTAGAGAAGAACCTGACTTAACTCACTCATGGTCAAAGTGCACAACTATGTTGAGTAGCAGCCCTGGAAGAGAAACTGTGAGGAAGGCAAGTCACTGACAAAAAAGGCTTACCTTTGATAGGAAATCAGAGATTAACCTAGAAGGCTTCCTCTGTCCAACACCAGCCGGATCCTGCCCTGCCCGGTGTAAACTGGCCCCTCCCTTTCCTTTTCCCATTCTCTCCCATGTCCTGGAGTCTTCAAGTTTGGCCAGTGAGTACTCACAAGTCATAAGAGAGAATAAAGTGACCCTAAAAGTGAGAAGGGCAAAGGGAGGTCATAGCTGTTCCTACTATGCCAGGGCCCCAACTGCCTTGGAGCGTGACCTGCACAGGCTGGCAGCATCCAGATCTCCTGTATTTAAACTGGTTGGCATCTTGCTTTTAAATCTGCCTTAGTTTCAATTCATGATGTAAATCTGCATGCTGAGGGGGTCTGCCTAGCCACTAAGAGCTTTGATGTACCAAAGTCACCTAGTTCTAAGAACTTCCCGGCTCAACTTTTGAAGCAAAGTTCAGAAAGATGCTGGGGGCAAATGGGCTTTCTCCACACAGTTTTAAATATTGCTCAAGTTTGCTCTCTGGAAGTTTCAGGCAGACCAGAGAGAGAAGGTCCCTGACAGTGATCCTCATGAGGCATTTACTGTAGTCTTTTGAGTCTCAGGTTCCATCCCTGCAGAAGACTGTCCTCATGCCAAGGGATTGTGAGCAGATTCCTCTTTGACATCCAGTTTATTTCTGTTCAGAAAGGTGTCTGCCATTGGGGGTTGGGGGTGAAAGCAGTTAGGTTGGCATTTTGAAATTAAATGGGAATAAGAGAAATTAACCAACAGCCATAGAACAAGATTATAGCAACAAATGCTGAATTCCAAGTAGCTAGCAGGTCTTCTAATCAAGTGTTAGGGAGGACAAAGGAGAGTGTCACTGGATATTACTCATGGTAGTCTACTAACACCGACTACTGAGCACAGTAAGCCCCTAGGCGTTGCCGAGCAGAATAAGGAGCAACAAGAATCTTCGGTTCTCTACTAGTGATGAGCTGGAAGCTAGGGCTCCTGAGTGTTCAACTGTTTAGAAAAGTCTGGTCTGCGCCAGATGGGTTACAGGTACACCATGGAAGTCTTAGACAAAGGTGCTGGGTGTAGTTAGGGTTAATACAAGCTAGAGGGGTCTATGAATGAATAAAACGCAAGTAATGTTATACAACCTATTCTAGAAAGTCTGCAAACTTTCCTTGGAGGTAACCGTTAAGCAGCGTTACTAATAGGACTTAATATTAGAAGAGGGCAAACAAACTTGAGCAAGAGAAGTATAAACAGCTCTTCCCGGGAACCTGTGTTGGCTCTGAAAAGAGCCTTTGTGGGGGAAAAGGGAGGGAGACAGAGAGCGCGTTCAGGCGCGCTCCCCACGGATGCGGCGGGCCAGCTGGATGTCCTTGGGCATGATGGTGACGCGCTTGGCGTGGATGGCGCACAGGTTGGTGTCCTCGAACAGCCCCACCAGGTAGGCCTCGCTCGCCTCCTGCAGCGCCATGACGGCCGAGCTCTGGAAGCGCAGGTCCGTCTTGAAGTCCTGCGCGATCTCGCGCACCAGGCGCTGGAACGGCAGCTTGCGGATCAGCAGCTCGGTCGACTTCTGGTAGCGCCGGATCTCGCGCAGCGCCACGGTGCCGGGCCGGTAGCGGTGCGGCTTCTTCACACCGCCCGTGGCCGGGGCGCTCTTGCGGGCGGCCTTGGTGGCCAGCTGCTTGCGCGGGGCCTTGCCGCCGGTGGACTTGCGGGCGGTCTGCTTCGTACGGGCCATGGCGGAGACGAGAGACACCCAGACGAGGAGCACACGGGGACCTGACCCGGGCCAGGGCCGGCCGTCTTTATAGGCGCAGTCGCCCCCCACGGCGGGGCGGAGACAGCGACTTGAAACTCCCGCGCTGCCGACCATTGGCCGCGGCGTCGCCGGCCCCGGCCTCGCCCATTGGCTCGGGCCCGCCACGCCCCTCTCCCCGCCCCCACCCGCCCCCTTGTCCAGCCCCGCGGCCGGCTGACTCGCCAACGTTGTTCTGCGAGGGTGGGGCCACGCCTGGCAGCTACCCGTAGAGGGCGGGTCCGGGCTCTGTCCCAGAGAAGCTCGTGCGCCCCCGCCCGCCCGCCCGCCCGCCCGGCGTTCAAAGTCCTGGGTCAGAACTGAGCTAGTGTTTGCTCAGTACCGCCCAGTCCCAGCCCCAGCCCCAGCCCCAGCCCCAGCCCGAGGGCCCCATGATCTCTCGAGAACTGGCCGCGTCCGGTCCTCGCGGGACACGTCCTCCCCCTAGACCTTCCCCAAGGACCGGGCGAGAGCGGCGACTGACCGCGACTTATGTCTGGACTGGCCTAGACGTCCTAGTCGAGTCCCAGTCCTGGGAAGGGTCAGGAAGCCTTCAGTCATAGAGCGGGCTGGTGGTAGGTGCGGAGTGAGGGATACAGCGTGGTGTGACCGGGAGTCGGGGTGCAGATGGGGCTGAATGCTTGGGACAGTCAGCGAGGGTACCAACCGAAGAGCGACCGCGCAGACTCTACCGGGGGTACCGCGGGCAGAACGGGGAAGGAGGCCAGAGGACACGACACTCTTACTTTGGGGCAGGGCCGGGAAAGGCCACAAGACCGGCTACCGTGACACAACTCTTTATCTGATTCAGTGGGTGGCTCTGAAAAGAGCCTTTTTTGGTGGGAGTTCGCGGGGGTATCCCGGAGACGCGGGCCAGCAGCCTCACTTGCCCTTCGCCTTATGGTGGCTCTCGGTCTTCTTGGGCAGCAGCACGGCCTGGATGTTGGGCAGGACGCCGCCCTGCGCGATCGTCACTTTGCCCAGCAGCTTGTTGAGCTCCTCGTCGTTGCGGATGGCCAGCTGCAGGTGGCGCGGGATGATGCGCGTCTTCTTGTTGTCGCGGGCCGCGTTGCCCGCCAGCTCCAGGATCTCGGCCGTCAGGTACTCCAGCACCGCCGCCATGTACACCGGCGCGCCGGCGCCCACGCGCTCCGCATAGTTGCCCTTGCGCAGCAGCCGGTGCACGCGCCCCACCGGGAACTGGAGCCCGGCGCGGGACGACCGCGACTTGGCCTTGGCGCGGGCCTTGCCTCCTTGCTTGCCACGGCCTGACATCACGAGAGCGCGAAAACACGGGCGATCACAGCCAGGAAACTGTACTCCAACGCCGACGCCTCACCCTTTTATAGACAGACACACGATTGTCCGCCCGACGCTCTCATTGGCTCACACGCGTCCTGACGCCGCGGCCAATAGGAGCGCGCGGACAGAATCCTCTCATTTACATAAGCCCGACTCCCTGGCCCCGGCGCCGCCTTGGAACGCGCGAATCACGACGCGCGTGCTCACTGGCCTCATTTGCGTGCGACCGTTGTTGCGACACTCGGCGGGTCGCCCGGCCTGCTCGCCCTTTCTGCTGGTGTGGAAGCTGGCTAAGAGTGCCTTGCCCCCAAGAAGGCCTTGAGTCAAGCATCTACTTATTTGTGCGCAGGCTTTCCTTTGAAGAATGCTGGAAACTTAGCTTTTGATACCTAGGAAGTAGAGGGCAATTCCAATATCCTCCCTCTATTTCCTTCCACTTGAAACGGTGTAAAACCTACTTGTTACATTTTAAGCGTCTACCGGCTGGAGCCTCGCTTTAAATTCGTTACATTTAAAGGTTATTTCCATACAACGGCAACAAAATGCTTAGCTTCTTAATGCATCCACAGCTGGGAGTGCTTGAAGAGAAAAGACCAAGTACAGTTCGCCGGGAGTTTACTGAAATTATTGGGGTTTTGCAGTTCAGATTTGTAAGTAGGAATCGAAAGAACTTAAAAAAGAAACGTTACGTTGCTGCTTTTGCCGATCATTTGTCCTATGACGGCTACTTAGAAGCTCCCTTTAGGAGCCTTTCCGCTGTGTCTGTGGCTAGAGTGACTTGGAGTGCTATATCTGTACTGTCATCGTTTTAGCATCGCATCAGTTATACCCAGAGAAATACAGTCAGCATTTTTTATTCTCTGAAATTTGTAAAAAGCTTTGTGAGCAATTTTAATGTGAGGCTTTAGAAGCACTGATTAGACATATTGAGTGGAAGCTTAGCGCTTGTGGTAGGTATATTGTAACATAGTTACATAGTTCTTATATTTTACATTGTAACATAATATTGTGGAGCTAGAAGTCTAGTCTTGTGGAGGAATAGACAAAGAGTGCAGCCATTAGGATTTGGGGTTGAAGCTGGGTAGGCAGTGTTATTAGGATGGAGTACAGAGAAGCATTTTAAGTTGAGAAGTTGAAGGTATATCAGGCATTCTGATTAAATTTGATAGATTGATATTTATATGCATATGTGGAGTCGCAAATTTGAGAGATGGATCAAGGGTTCAGCAAAGACTATACAACCCTGCATTTATGGACCGACTGAACACAGAACAGGGGAGTGGCATCCTACCACCTTAGAGTATGCTATTGATCCCAATGTATCTGTCTTGAACTATAATTTGGTATGTGTTATTCCTGTAGATGTTATAGCATTGACTTTTCTATTTCTCTGTTAGTACTCCATGTCTCAGGAAGCACTTTCCCCTCCGAGGCACACACACTCCTTAGGGTTGACCTTACTGATTTAAAAACTGTCCCTTCAGATATCTGCATCTATCTTGCCATTTCAAAATAGAACAACATGGATGAGATGGTGTAGAATGTTCTTTGGGAGAAAGAAGTCTTTGGCCTCAAAAAGATGAGGTTGTTCCTCTGTTGCTAAGTCAAAAAAGATAACGGGCAGGGGAGGTGCCAGTTTCTTTTTCTGTTGCTGTGATTTATATTCTGATGATGAAGCTTGAGAGTTGATTTGACTCATAGTTCCAGGTTACAGGAGCTTGAGAGAACTGGACACACGGCATTCATAGCAGAGAGCAGTGAATTGGTGCATGCGTGTGCTCGTCTTCCTCCAAGCTGTACAGTCAGGGTTCCCCTGCCATTGCGTGATGCTGTCCACAGTAGAGGGGTGTTCCTAGGTCAATTATCAAAATCTAAATAATCCCTTTGTGCCTGGCTAGAGGGCCATCTCTAGGGTGATTCTGGGTCTCAAGTCAGCAATTGAGATGAACGGTTACTGGAAGACACTAAGAGAATCAGAACTGATCCTCTCGGCGTTCGGCTAACTTTCCAGGAAGAAATAACTTCCTGGAATAAAAGAAGTATGAGCCTTTGTATTTATTATTTTATGTGTATGAGTGGTCACCTATATGGATCCACATCATAATGCATATCTAGTGCCTTCAGAGACCAGAAGAGTTGGCTCCCCTGGAGCTGGAGGCCTGTCGGCCAACCATGTAGCACTGGGAACTGAAGGAACCCAGATACTCTGCAAGGGCAGCAAGGGCTGTTAAACCCTGAGCCATCTCTCCAGCCCTGAACTTTTGTACTGATTGATGTTACACAAGTCAAAATAGTCCGATAAGGAAAAATAGAGGCTTCCAAGTACACATTTGGGCCAAATCTACAAATATTAAAAATCAGCATTTGATCAGGGCCAAGGATCAATATCTCCACAACAAAAAGGCTTGGATTTCTTTTAACCTTAAAGTTTTGATGTAGGTCAATGGTACAGTGCTTTCCTAGTAATATACGAGGTCTTAAGCACTATATGAGAAATTCAACCAGAATAGTTTAGCCACACATTATTCCTTGTTTTCTTTGCCTTAGTTTTGGTTCCCCCCCCCCCTTCCCGTCCCTGCAGTGTCTCCCACCTGCGTCTGCTGCTCTTCAGAGTCAGCTCTGCCTCCTCCCACCTCTGTCACATCGCTGCTTCCATGATGTCGGTGCACTTCGCCCACATAGTCCCTGTAGATTGGGGCCCTGGCTACCTTGGGTATTTCTGCTCCAAGTAACCACATGCTTCTAATAATTCAACAAAAAGTGATGCACTTGAGCCAGATTTGTATAATTAACTCCCAAGGAACATCCTAAATAAGTATCTAACTACCCAAGGGCCTAGAAGTGGTTCGACTCCACACTGAGCTATTTCAGGAACATTGTCCCTAAAGAAGCAAGTGCTTCTAAAAAAAATAAACACTGAAACTTCTGAAAAAATAACGGGGTAACTGAAAGTCTGGCGTCTCTGTCTTCGTTTAATGTCTGTCTCCTTTTGGCTAAAGGCAGAGAGAAGTCATTGTCTTACCTTTCTCTTGCATCATAGCAGATGAGGGCCATTACCCATGAAGTCAGGGCCACACCCTAGAGTAGAAGTGAGAGTCAGAGTGATGTCTTCCCATGACGGCAGCAATGTGGACTTGTCACCTTGTAAGATTGAACTGACCATGTATCTGTCTCCTAGGTTTCCTTAATTTTGCAAACATCTTGCCTGCCCAGGTTCCTCCTCTACTTAAGACTTAAACTTCATGTCACTATGTGAAGATGGATGGACTTGGGGTCTCTGGGAGTGTATTTGTTTCTCGTCCCAATATAGCCTCTTAACTAAATCTCTAATTTTTTTCCTTAATTGAGATGAGTGGTTGAGCCTCACCTTAGGGTGTCTACAGCCCAGGCCTTTACCCTCAAACCTCTGGCTACTTGTTCATTTGTTGCATATAATAAGGACACTGGCATAGGTTTACAACGTATGACTTTGTGGACTGGCTGAAGTGAAAGACTATGTTGACAGTACTGATTTCATTGCCCTACTAGGTGAAGGAACAAACCTTGGAGGTAAGTTGATAACTATAGGAAAATACCTTGGAATGAGGGGAATGCATTGGGGGTGAGATCTTGGAAAGACTGTGAAGAAGCAGTCAGTGGCAGAATGTGGAGGCTCGGGTCGCCATTTCCACAGTGAAGTGTGGCAGCTCCAGCTACACTAGGATTTCTGCAGCTCTTGAAACAGGATTTATTTTACCAAATATGAAAAGGCTTCAGTGCAAGAATTAAGTAGATTGCGTCTTTCACCCATACATCAAGTGTCAGCGGAAAGTCAGTATGCCTTCATTAGATATGTTCAGTATATTTAGGATGTGTAAATGTGTGCCTTGAATGGTAGCTTGAAGTAGTGTAACATCATGGTGTATTTGACCTAATATAACTCCCATATTGTAACAGTGTATTCTTTTTGGTTTCAAGACAAGAGTTTCTCTGTCTAGCTTCTCTCTTTTTTTTTCTTTTTTCCTTTTCTTTCTCTTTTTATGTAGGCTGTTCTTGGTTTTGTTTGTTTTCTAGGCAGAAACTCTTAAAGAGTACTAGTTAGCAAAGGTAGTTTTGAGAAAGATGTTGTGATGGTTGTTCTTGGTTGTCAACTTGACCACATCTGGAATTAGTTAAAAACCCAAGGGGCCAGGAACACCTCTGAGGCATTTTCTTAATGAAATCATTTGAAGTGGGAAGATCCACATTAAATCCGTCCGGCCACACCTCCTGAGGGTGGCCTATGTGAAGGGCACAGAGGAAGGGAGCTCTTGCTCCTTGCCTGCATGTTCACACCTCACCAGCAAGTCCATTCCTTCAGTGGCATTAGAGCCTCCTTCAGGTTTCTGGGACAGCGTGCACATGCCTGCTACCACTTAAACCTTCTCCACTATCTCTGACCAGGACTTTGGTGATTATATTTAGGGCTAATTCAGAACTTAATCCAGGATAACCTCTCAGAATGGAATAGATAAGTCTTTTCCTCACTTAAATATTGGTGGGTTCTGAAAAAGTAGACCATTCACAGCCTACCAGAGCCATCAACTACTGCTATTGCTTGAACTGCATCCACACAAAAGATATATTAAAGTTGTCTTAGTTAGGTTTTCTGTTGTTTCAATAAAAACAGCATGACCAAAAAGGACGTTGGAGAGGAAAGGGTTTATTTGACTTACATTTCCCAGATTACTGGAGGAAGTCAGGACAGGAACTCAAGCAGAGCTGGAACTTGGAGACAAGAGCTGATCCAGAGACCATTGAGAGGTGTTGTTGACTGTCTTGCTCACTCTATATTCTTATAGAACCCAGGACTACCAGCCTAGGGATGGTACAACCCTCAAAGGGCTGGGCCCTCACCCATCAATTGCTAATTGAGAAAAATATGTTATAGTTGAATCTCAGAAATGTAGTTCCTCAACTGAAGCTTCTCTGCAATGACTCTAGTTTGTGTCAAGTTGACATACAAAACCAGCCAAAACAGAAGTCAAACCCATATATAGCCTCTTAGCCTGTATGACTGAGAAAACAGTATGGTACCTTATTATGGCAGTCTTGAAATGGCAACTGCTAAAAATTCTAATATAATTATTGAAAATTATAAACAAACTTTCAGGTTAAAAGAAATCCAAGCCTTTTTGTTGTGGAGATATTAATCCTTGGCCTTGATCAAATGCTGATTTTTAATATTTGTAGATTTGGCCCAAATGTGTACTTGGAAGCCTCTATGATCGGCAAAAGCAGCAACGTAACGTTTCTTTTTTAAGTTCTTTCGATTCCTACTTACAAATCTGAACTGCAAAACCCCAATAATTTCAGTAAACTCCCGGCGAACTGTACTTGGTCTTTTCTCTTCAAGCACTCCCAGCTGTGGATGCATTAAGAAGCTAAGCATTTTGTTGCCGTTGTATGGAAATAACCTTTAAATGTAACGAATTTAAAGCGAGGCTCCAGCCGGTAGACGCTTAAAATGTAACAAGTAGGTTTTACACCGTTTCAAGTGGAAGGAAATAGAGGGAGGATATTGGAATTGCCCTCTACTTCCTAGGTATCAAAAGCTAAGTTTCCAGCATTCTTCAAAGGAAAGCCTGCGCACAAATAAGTAGATGCTTGACTCAAGGCCTTCTTGGGGGCAAGGCACTCTTAGCCAGCTTCCACACCAGCAGAAAGGGCGAGCAGGCCGGGCGACCCGCCGAGTGTCGCAACAACGGTCGCACGCAAATGAGGCCAGTGAGCACGCGCGTCGTGATTCGCGCGTTCCAAGGCGGCGCCGGGGCCAGGGAGTCGGGCTTATGTAAATGAGAGGATTCTGTCCGCGCGCTCCTATTGGCCGCGGCGTCAGGACGCGTGTGAGCCAATGAGAGCGTCGGGCGGACAATCGTGTGTCTGTCTATAAAAGGGTGAGGCGTCGGCGTTGGAGTACAGTTTCCTGGCTGTGATCGCCCGTGTTTTCGCGCTCTCGTGATGTCAGGCCGTGGCAAGCAAGGAGGCAAGGCCCGCGCCAAGGCCAAGTCGCGGTCGTCCCGCGCCGGGCTCCAGTTCCCGGTGGGGCGCGTGCACCGGCTGCTGCGCAAGGGCAACTATGCGGAGCGCGTGGGCGCCGGCGCGCCGGTGTACATGGCGGCGGTGCTGGAGTACCTGACGGCCGAGATCCTGGAGCTGGCGGGCAACGCGGCCCGCGACAACAAGAAGACGCGCATCATCCCGCGCCACCTGCAGCTGGCCATCCGCAACGACGAGGAGCTCAACAAGCTGCTGGGCAAAGTGACGATCGCGCAGGGCGGCGTCCTGCCCAACATCCAGGCCGTGCTGCTGCCCAAGAAGACCGAGAGCCACCATAAGGCGAAGGGCAAGTGAGGCTGCTGGCCCGCGTCTCCGGGATACCCCCGCGAACTCCCACCAAAAAAGGCTCTTTTCAGAGCCACCCACTGAATCAGATAAAGAGTTGTGTCACGGTAGCCGGTCTTGTGGCCTTTCCCGGCCCTGCCCCAAAGTAAGAGTGTCGTGTCCTCTGGCCTCCTTCCCCGTTCTGCCCGCGGTACCCCCGGTAGAGTCTGCGCGGTCGCTCTTCGGTTGGTACCCTCGCTGACTGTCCCAAGCATTCAGCCCCATCTGCACCCCGACTCCCGGTCACACCACGCTGTATCCCTCACTCCGCACCTACCACCAGCCCGCTCTATGACTGAAGGCTTCCTGACCCTTCCCAGGACTGGGACTCGACTAGGACGTCTAGGCCAGTCCAGACATAAGTCGCGGTCAGTCGCCGCTCTCGCCCGGTCCTTGGGGAAGGTCTAGGGGGAGGACGTGTCCCGCGAGGACCGGACGCGGCCAGTTCTCGAGAGATCATGGGGCCCTCGGGCTGGGGCTGGGGCTGGGGCTGGGACTGGGCGGTACTGAGCAAACACTAGCTCAGTTCTGACCCAGGACTTTGAACGCCGGGCGGGCGGGCGGGCGGGCGGGCGGGCGGGGGCGCACGAGCTTCTCTGGGACAGAGCCCGGACCCGCCCTCTACGGGTAGCTGCCAGGCGTGGCCCCACCCTCGCAGAACAACGTTGGCGAGTCAGCCGGCCGCGGGGCTGGACAAGGGGGCGGGTGGGGGCGGGGAGAGGGGCGTGGCGGGCCCGAGCCAATGGGCGAGGCCGGGGCCGGCGACGCCGCGGCCAATGGTCGGCAGCGCGGGAGTTTCAAGTCGCTGTCTCCGCCCCGCCGTGGGGGGCGACTGCGCCTATAAAGACGGCCGGCCCTGGCCCGGGTCAGGTCCCCGTGTGCTCCTCGTCTGGGTGTCTCTCGTCTCCGCCATGGCCCGTACGAAGCAGACCGCCCGCAAGTCCACCGGCGGCAAGGCCCCGCGCAAGCAGCTGGCCACCAAGGCCGCCCGCAAGAGCGCCCCGGCCACGGGCGGTGTGAAGAAGCCGCACCGCTACCGGCCCGGCACCGTGGCGCTGCGCGAGATCCGGCGCTACCAGAAGTCGACCGAGCTGCTGATCCGCAAGCTGCCGTTCCAGCGCCTGGTGCGCGAGATCGCGCAGGACTTCAAGACGGACCTGCGCTTCCAGAGCTCGGCCGTCATGGCGCTGCAGGAGGCGAGCGAGGCCTACCTGGTGGGGCTGTTCGAGGACACCAACCTGTGCGCCATCCACGCCAAGCGCGTCACCATCATGCCCAAGGACATCCAGCTGGCCCGCCGCATCCGTGGGGAGCGCGCCTGAACGCGCTCTCTGTCTCCCTCCCTTTTCCCCCACAAAGGCTCTTTTCAGAGCCAACACAGGTTCCCGGGAAGAGCTTTTCAACTCTTGGTCCTTTCGTTGTCTTTGCACTTTGTTATCTGAGTTTGGAGAACGGGGCTGTAGAATTGTTCTTGTCCAGCGTACATCTCGATTTCTCCACGTGTTCACTACTGCTGCAAAGGATTTACAAGTTCCATACGCATTTGCAGAGTTACATGCTTAAGATATCCTGCCCTGTTGCTCAATCTCTGCATGCCTCTTCAGTTCTAAACTTAATCCTCGCTGATTTTTCCTTTTTCGCACCCTTTTAATGCAACCTACTGTATTGAGAATCTTTTTGAGCACCTGGCTAGTTGTATGAGGCATAGTATCACAAGCCTTACAAATCTACTTAGATTGCCCTTTGTAAGTTAGTTTACTCTTGCTAACATGCGTTACTCTTCCGTGCGCTTGGAACAATTAGATATTCACAGCCACCTTACAGTTGTTTGCTATTATGCCTTGCTTGGGAGGTCCTCATTTATGCCATTACATAACAGGATTTACGATTTAGCATTTGGCACCTTATCTGTTAATCAGGTGAATTATTCGGCTCAGATTCATTACTAGGATGATGGTATGCAAGACGTGTTTGTGTGAGTGTGAGGTAAACCACATAGTAAAAGGCGCACCTACAAATAGCTTTCCCTTAGTTCCATTCTAATTGTGCTAATTAACTTCGTTCTCATGTCCTCCCAGCTTGAGTGCTGCACACAACAGTATTTCTAACCGGTCTTGCAGTAGTGATAGGTCATATTCATCTTGTTTCCATACCATTATATACCATATGCTTCCCAAAACTCTTTATTCCTTTCAGATTATCCATTTTACTGATAACTTTCCCCCTCATCTATTAGAAATCCCTTGTCCTTTGCTCAAAACTCACAGGTCACCAAATACTTGAATTGTATAACTGCTATTCGTCTGTCCGGACTCTTGTCTTAGTTGACACACTCAATAACCCTGTCTATGATTACATGTTCAGGAAGTTTTCTCACTGTCACTAAGTTAACAGTCTAGGAGTAGAATCTTTGATTTCAATTTTTAAAAATTTAGATTTATATGTGTGAGTGCTTTTTGCCTGTATGTATGTATGTATGTATGTATGTATGTATGTATCTGTATCATGGCTACCTGGTGCCTGAAGAGGTCAAAAGAGGCTGATTGATCCCCTGGAACGGGAGTTATAGATGCCATGTGAGTGCTGGGAATTGAACCCTAGTCCTCAGCAAAGATGATATTTGCTAAGCCATCTTTTCAGCCACAGTAATTTTTGGTTTTTCAAGACAGGGTTTCTCTGTGTAGCCCTGGCTGTCCTGGAACTCACTCTGTAGACCAGGCTGGCCTCGAACTCAGAAATCCGCCTGCCTCTGCCTCCCAAGTGCTGCTGGGATTAAAGGCGTGCGCCACCACTGCCTGGCTTTTTTTTTTTTTTTTTTTTTTTGGTTTTTCGAGACAGGGTTTCTCTGTGTAGCCCTGGCTGTTCTGGAACTCACTTTGTAGACCCGGCTGGCCTCGAACTCAGAAATCCTCCTGCCTCTGCCTCCCAAGTTCTGGGATTAAAGGCGTGCGCCACCACCGCCCGGCGGCTGGCTATTTTTTAATCCCGATAAAAATTTAACACACAGGTAGTTTCTGGGGTTTTCTATGGTTTAGATATTCTCCCACTGAACAAATAGCAGCATACAACACCTGTGTTTCTTTTGTCCAAAATATCCTTCCTTTTGCAAATTCCCAGAATATCTCATGCATCAAGATTTATTTTGAAGTCTTCCCTTTCCTTTCTTTGGGTCCCCCTCCTTTCCTGCACTCTCTATCCAACCTCAGCATGGGGCCAGCAATATTCAGAGTATTAACATGCAAGCAGTGTCTGAGACACCACATTGGGCAGGAAAATTTACTGATGGACCTAATTTTCTGATCTTTCTTTATTTTTGCTTTATAGTGTGCTGTATATATATAGGCGCTCTTTGAAAATGACCTCATTTCTAACTTTTGCTTGCTTCTGGTAATAACTGAGAAGATAATTCAGCAGGGGATACTCCCGCTAGCACCCCCCACCCAGTGAGCACCAGGGGGCTGATGGCCAAGGAAAAGGTCTCTGTATCCCTGAGGATTCAGCACTGCAGAGAGATTTCTTTGGGATGTGGGTGGGAGCTCAGGATGGGACCTCCCAAAAGTATCAGCAAATGAAATCTGTCTAAAGAGTAGCAGAGAGGAGGGAAGGTGGGCAGAAGGGAGTAAGAACCTTGTTGCTATGAATTGGGACATTAGGCTCATGGAGAGACAGGACTCAGACCCAGACTCTTCACTGGGGAAGGGGCCACAAGAAAAGATAGGGATCCCAGTTTCTTTGACCTGAATAGAATTGTATCCACATAACTTGCTGTAAGGATGAAGATAGTTACAATTTACACAACACACATAAAACATAATTGTTAGGTCCAAAATGGACCTAAAATGGCAGTGCTAGTGACAGCGTCCTAAATAGAAGAACTTTGGCCAGGTAAACAGGATTGTCTGTAGTAAACAAGCCTAAAAGCACATTTCTATTTGCTAGGAATCTGTTTATCTGGAAAGAACCTCCCTTAACCCACCCCAAAGTCAGCTACTTCAGGCAATAGCATCTAGTTCCCAACCAATCCAGTTTGTATCAGCTCAGAGACCCATCCTGCTGACAATCATATAAAATCTGCTGGGTTTTCCACCCTTTTGCTCTTCTCTCTGCCCTCCCCCACCTCCACAAGAGATATTCTTGCAGTTTGGTCCCCAGTAAACCTTTCTGCTCCAAGAGTGAGCCAGTAAGGTGGTTTCGCTGCGTCCTCGGTTACAATAACAGGTACTAATGGTATCATCAATACTAATAACATCAGCATTCTTGTTGCTGTGAGAAACAGCCAATAGAAGCAATTCAAGTGAAGATGGAGTTATTTTGGTTTAAGAAGGTTTAAGGAAGCCAGGCATGGTGATGCACACCCAGGCATGGTGATGCACACCCTTAATCCTAGCACTCAGGAGACCTCAGAGACCTAGCAGGGGGATCTCTGAATTTGAGACCTGCCTGATTTACATAGTAAATTCAAAGAATGCCAGGGCAACACAGACCTGTCTCAGAAAAAGGGGGGGGGAGAGGGGGCTCGGCTGGGGCGAACACGACTGGAGTGAGCAGAGGTCCTGAATTCAATTCCCAGCAACCACATGATGGCTCACAATCATCTGTTCAGCTACAGTGTACTTGTATACATAAAATAAATCTTTAAAAAGCTGGGGGTCGTGATACTGTGAGTGGACTCAGGGCAGCTGATCACATTGTAGCAACAGTCAAGACACAGATAGTTGTTGGTGCTCAGCTCACTTTTTTTTTTTTCAGTCTGGGACCCCAGTCCATTGGCTGGTACTGCCTACCTCCCCTTCTCACTTAAGCTTGTCTAGAAACATCTTCACAAACACCTTAGAGGTGTGTCTCCCAGGTTATTCCAAATCCAGTCAACAGGAAAGACTGTTAGACCTGAGAAAAATGCATTTCTATGACTGTCCTGAATAAGTAAGTTTTATTCACAAGGGACTGACTGGCCAGCGACCGCCTCACCCTAAATCGGGGTTTCAGAGAGCAGCCCCTCACTGACGTTTGGGGTCCCTTTTATGGGGAAGGGTTGTTGATAGAAAACAGCTGTTGAAATTATTGGCTGTTAGCACCCGGACAGAAAAGGGGGGGGGGAGGCAGGGCTCACAGCTGCTTGTCGGTAGATAACTGGATAGAAAACAGCTGTTGGGATAATTAGCCAATTAGAAAGGAGAAAATAAAATAAGTTCAAGAATATATCATGTGGAAGGGGAGCCATCAAGGTATCTGGAAAGACACAATTTCATAAGGCAATCATGTATCACAGGTTCAGGAGTTTAGCAAGGCAAAGGGGTGGGGAAACATGGGGTTGCAAGTTCAGGGTAGGATGAAAACGTGGTTTATGGTACATCAGGCTTAGGAAGCAGAAACTTATTTTAGAAGACATAGAGACTTGATAATGTGGATTCTTAACAATAATGTGACTCCTGTTTCTTCACAGAACCACCACAAGTATCACTGTAAATCTTAATTATAACTAGATCATGAAAAACAATGGTAACAAAAGAATTGGTGGATAATTTGAAATATGCCAGTTTCTAGACATGGGAGGACTGTTTTATTCTTGCTGAACATGTACAGAAACTGTATGTGCCAATGAAGCCTGGGTCTCGTGCTTTGCTTTTCTTTTGCATTGATTCATGGTTTCAGAGAACAGGACATGAAATATCACATGACCTATGGTATATCTTGGAACTTGGAATCAGCCATAACTGATTTCTGCTGACTTAAAACTACAGCAAAATATTTGTTACCTAGTATGACACATATTCATATAGATCTAATATGGAAACAAATTGCACAAAGTGCTTATTTTCAATCCTAGTCTATTTCGTGGAAGAGAAATTTTAAAACAACACTGCTTTTTTTTTTTTTTTTTCGAGACAGGGTTTCTCTGTGTAGCCCTGGCTGTCCTGGAACTCACTCTGTAGACCAGGCTGGCCTCGAACTCAGAAATCCGCCTGCCTCTGCCTCCCAAGTGCTGGGATTAAAGGCGTGCGCCACCACCGCCCGGCATGCTTTTCATTTTCTAAGAGGAAGTTACCATGAGCTAACAGCGTACAACCATGCCAGAGCTGTAATTACACTAAATACTTAAGAGCTTCACATGTGGTAATAATGGTATAGTGGTTAAAGGTACTTCCACCAAGCCTAGTGACCTGAAGTTCTATCCCTCAGCCCATGTGGTAAAAGAGAAAAACAACTCCAGCAAGCTGTCCTCCCACCTCCAGTCCTGCACTGGGTACAACACAGAAAAGAAAAATGTATTTTTAAAAGAGTTCTTTTAAGTTATTGATGGTCTCAATATTAATAGAGAAAATCACCAAGAACATTGTAAAATCACCACTTGTATAAAAACTTGTTACTGTCTCATTCAGTAGGATAAAGGAGAAATTGCAGCTGGTGATAGGGCACAGAGTGCGGCCGAGGCAGTAATAAGAGATGAACTCTCAGTGGTGGGGGCTTTTAGGCCAGATTCTTTTGGATCCTGAATGCTAACCGGGACTGGTTTTCTTCTGTCAATAGGATAAGAGAATTATGAATGGAAGATTGGTTACATAAAGGAAGCGCAAATTATAGCAAACATATGCAGAAATGCTCATATATACCTGACACCCTCTTCTAGCCTCCATAGGAACCTCCCACACCACCCTCACTGACATAAATAATATATTCAATCTTTAAAAGAGATAAAACTAGAACTCAGACAAAGGCAAATTAAATGGATCTCACTTGAAGTTTGCAAAGCTGAATCGTGCCTAGGGATCCCCGAGATGGAGGGCAGCACGGAGCACTGAGACAGCCATCATGCAAGGCAGCCACCACTGCTTAAGACACGTTGACATAGGCCCAGAAATTCTGTTCCCGGATATTTATTCAATAGAAATTCTCATGCAAGTTTATCAGAAGGCATGATGAGGGTGCTGAGACACTGGAAACAATGTAGGTATTCCTCATCCGGAGAAAAGACATATATGTTATGTTAAGGCCCAGATAAAATATTAAGGCCTAAGTAACTGTTATCTGGATAGCCTGCCATTATAAGAATTTCTCATGTTTCTGGTGTTACTAGGAAACTTTCTAATACCAAGATGATTACATATTCTGTTATGTTCTGTGCCCTTAGAAACCAGTCACTATAGAAGTCAGTAGAACTGCTTTATATATATAGTTACCCACAATAAGCTTGGACCTGAACCACCCATCCAGTAGCACGTCCTGCACCTGTGTATAAATTTTTATGGTATAAGCTGCCCCTGGGATAGATCCAAATGTAAGAGAGACACCTGCAACAAATTAAGAAACTATTTGGAATAAGACTTCCATTTTGAGTGGTGGTCAAGTACAGTTTAAGTTCCCCAAACCTCCCTGGGAGCTGGCACCGTACCTGGCAGAAAGAGACATGTATGTGCGGAACTGACACCCTAGTTGGTGAGTTAAGATATGAATGTTACAAGCCCCATCCTGGTAGACAAGACATAAATATTAGACAAGGGCAAGTCCCCTACCACCAGTTGAATACCCCAACCAATGGGAGGTTACGTATAGACAAAGACATGGTCCTAAGGAAATCCCCCACCCTAAATCCGATTGATGAAATAACTTGGCACAGATGTTATAGATATCAGGCTTAAAAGCCTGTAGGACCTTAACTCTGGGTCATGGTTTAGTTTCTGAATCTGGACCCTGGCCCTGGTTGATCAGTCCTGGGGTGTATGTTCAATAAACTATCCATGTCTGACTGAGATCCATGTTTGTGTGGTTTGTAAGGTGATGCCTGGACCCCAACAAAATATAGATACACTGTCTTCTATTTGGGCTGCAATGATAAAATGTTTTGGTAGTTTATAAACAGAAGTGCATTGTGGGTAGTTGCAGAGGTTCAGAAGAGCAGGAGGAAGCAGATTTGTGTCTGGCGAGAGCATTTGTCATGAATGATACTTTAAAAAGTCTCCAACATGATGTGAGGGGTCAACAGTTGACTCACTAATCCCATAGATGGGGGCTCTACTCATGACTTAGTTGTCTCTGATATTGGCTAGCTTTTATGCCAGTTTGACACAAGGTAGTCATCACTGAAGAAAGAATCTTAATTGAGGAGATGCCTCCCGGAGACCAGCCTGTAGGCAAGTCTTCAGGGTGTTTTCTTAACTGATGATTTGTTTAGAGGGCCCAACCAGTTGTAGGTAATGCTATCCATGGTCCTGGGGTATATAAAAGGATGTAGCTGAGAAAGCTTGGGGACTACCCAGTAAGCAGTACTCCTCTATGACCTCTGCTTATGTGACTCTCTCCAGATGCCAGCCTTATTGGTGCCCCTTCCCTGACTTTCCTGGATGATGGACTACAAGCTGTAAGATGAAATAAACCCTTTCATTCCCAGGTTGCTTTCAGTCTTGGTGTTTTATTTATTATAGAACCCAACATAGAAATGCTAAGATACCTTGTAAAGTCCCCCATACTATCATTTTGGTTAATAAGTCTTTTTTTTTTTTTTTTTGGTTTTTTTGAGGCAGGGTTTCTCTGTGTAGCCTTGGCTATCCTGGAACTCACTCTGTAGACCAGGCTAGCCTCGAACTCAGAAATCCACCTGCCTCTGCCTCCCAAGCGCTGGGATTAAAGGCATGTGCCACCACTGGCTGACCGGCTAATAAGTCTTTTTTTTTTTTTTAAATTTACATTCCAAATCACTTCCCCTTTCCCGTTTCCTCCCTCCCCGAAAGTCCCATAAGCCCCCTTCCCTCCCTCTTTTCTCCATTCAACCCCCTCTCGTTACTCTGTCCTGGCGTTCCCCTACATCCAGTCTTTTCAGGATAATAAGTCTTAATATGCACATTTACCTAGGTATGTGGTGTTGGAAGGAGGTAGAGGACATGTTCAGAAAACAACACCTAACTACAAAAGTAGACCTTAAAAACACAGTTCTGGGCCAAGTGTGGTGGTACCCACTTGTAATTCCATTTCTCTGGAAGCTAAGGTAAAAGGATTGCAAATTCAAGGCCAGCTTGGACCATTTAAGAGTTCCACCTTATCTCAAAAAAAAAAAAGATGGAATAAGACTAACATTTTAAAATCCTATTGTATTAATATAATTTATAATAATACACAGAGGTAAGATATTTTAAACATAAAATTGCTTTGTGCAAGGGTGGGAGATGAGGAACTAAGTGTAAAGAGAATAAACTAGTTGCTTCAGCAAATGAGAAATCAAGCTGTCTATGGAGATTAGTAAGCAGAAGATGGTGTGAAGGAGCCAGAGGGGCTTCTGAGGCAGGAGGCCAAGTCTCAGGCTTCGGGACAATAGCAGATGAGGGTCTGGTGATGAGACCAGGGGGAACAACCATGGTCTCATCTGACTCTGAGGCATGCAGAAGCTTGCCTGGCCCTGGCGGAGGGGAAGGGAGGAAAGCAGGCTGTGTTACTTAGGTTCTATTGCTGTGATGAGACCCCATGACCAAAAGTAAGTTGGGAGAGTTTTATTTCTTCTAGAACCCAGGACTACCATACCAAGGATGGCACCACCCACAATGGGCTGGGCTCTCCCACATCAATCACTAATTAAGAAAATGCCTTACAGGCTTGCCTACAACCTGATCTCATGGAGGCATTTCCTTCATTGAGCCTCCATCCTCTCTGAGGACTCTCTAGCTTGTGTCAAGTTAAAATAAAACTAGCTTGAACAGGTTACAAAACTAATCAAAACCAACTCTGAGCCTAGGGCCTTTAATTGACAGGCCTGGAAGATTAGCTGCAGATGAGCTTTGAGCAGTGCTGGGGCAGAGTTGTTCAAGGACACAAGGATGGCCTTGCAGACATCTGTGCCACCTAAGTATCTAGTGACAGGAAATTAGAGAAAATGTTTACCCTGACCCAAAGGGAAAACTAAAATAAACAATAAACAGCACTTTGGCATGCTTGTTCTCTCTCTTTCTCTCTCTCTCCTCCTCTCCTCTCCTCCCCTCCTCTCCTCTCCTCTCCTCTCCTCCTCTCCTCTCCTCTCCTCCTCTCCTCTCCACCTCTTCCCTCCCCTCCCTTCCCCCCTCTCCTCCTCTCCCCTCCCCTCCCCTCCCCTCCCCTCTCCTCCCCTCCCCTCCTCTCTTCTCCTCTCCCCTCCCCTCCCCTCCCCTCCCCTCTCCTCCCCTCCCCTCCTCTCTTCTCCTCTCCCCTCCCCTCCCCTCCCCCTCCCCTCCCCCCTCCCCTCCCCCCTCCCCTCCCCCCTCCCCTCCCCTCCCCTCCCCTCCTCTCCTCTCCTCTCCTCTCCTGATGGGGTTTCTTTGTGTAGCCTTGGCTGTCCTGGATCTTGCTGTGTAGACCAGGCTGACTCAAACTCGGAGTTCCACCCACCCACCTTGTGCTCTGAGGACTGGGATTAAAGGCATGGGCCGCCACCACCCAGAAATTTCATGGCCTCAGCCTTGGGTTTGCATAGATTTTATTTGCTCCCTAAAGTATTCCTATTGGAAAGAAAGGCACTTTCAGCAACACTAAAGATGAGAAAGTTTAACTTTGACAAAACTAGAATTTTCCATGGCTGCTCTCATCAGACTATCACCTTATTATCTGGGGAGGAAACTCATTCATGCATAGTGTAAAGAAATCAAACAATTCAGAAATAATCAAGAAAGCTAGCAAAACCAACACTAACGAATCAGTGTCAAATTTTTGAGACTATTCCTAATAATTCTCTGTATATCCATACAAATGTGTAGTAGTCATAGTTTGTATAAATATCAGCTCTAGTCTTTTGGCTCAAGTAGAAAAAAATATATTAATAGCCTACAATAAAGTGGAGGGTTTCAAAGGAAGAGAAAGATGACTCAAAGGTGGCTAGCCTGGCTGTTCTCGAGGACGCTGCAACAAGTCAGGGGAGAGAGTCTAGAGAGGAAAGGTCAGACTTCTAACTGGTTTTCAGGGAAATGTGTATGATTGGGGGGCAGGGGAACTCTCTGATGCCATTATATTAGAAGTAGAACCATAGAAGAGACCCACAATCCTTTGTATTTATTTCTAGTGGATGTTCTGAATCTAGAGATGAAAAGGAGAGAAGTTAGGGTCTACCTCCTGAAGAACATTCAGGATTGGAAATGAAAAGGGAACTATTTTGCTACCAAGCCCCCCCCCCCAATAAAAGTATGATTACATCTTACATTCTTCATTGTTAACAGTGGCTGAACAGGGTTTTATGGTCCTTTCTATTACAGATACCTGAAGTGCTACAGAAGAAATGTATTAGTCCTAAGAGAAGCCTGATCTTCACAGACTCAATGCTAAATGCTTCAGTCATGCTATAGCATATTATTGAGACTGACAAGATGTGGGCAAAGGTCACCATCGAGGTCATCTAAAGGAATCTCTCTGGAAAGATGTATCAAGGTGTCACTAGCCAGGCACTGTAGCACACGGCCTCTATTGTCAGCACTCCAGAGTCAGTGCCAGGTGGATCTCTCCGAGTTCAAGGCCAGTCTTGTGTACCTAGAGTTTCAGGACAGCCAAGAATATATACTGAGACCCTCTCTCAAAAAAACAAAACAAAACAAAAGGTATAATAATGATGTAAAGGCCAGATGTTGGGAAAACTTAGGAAGAAAAGAAACATACTCATTGATTATTAAATTCAATCCTGTGTTATAAAAAGCACAAAGGAAGATTTACTAAAACAAGCCTTTACCTTTGTAATGTCTACATCCTCTAGATTAACTCAAATGCTCGGCAAATAAAGCAACTGTGTCTCTTTCCATCTATATTTTTTACTTAACATTAGGACTGTGGACCTGCTTTCTTTTCCATCGAATAAAGCAAAATATAATATTATTGCAAGCAGGGTGCAATTTATTTCATTTAAAGGAAAATTAGGGTTGGGATTATAATTCAGTGATAGAGAATCTGCTGTGGTAGATATTGCCTTGGATGTGATGCCCAGGGCCATCACCATAACAACGAAAATATCTGTCACCTGGGTCCATGCTGGTTAAAGGTGATGAGTGGGCCACCTCGAGAGCTTGGCCATAAACCACAAATTGCTGGGCCAGTCTGCAGTAAGACTCAGGTGCCCCATGCTGATGAATGGAAAATCTCACTTTCAGAACCACTAACTTCAGCCTAGAAATGTTCTCTGCTTCTTGTATTTGCTTATTTCTCTTTCAACCTTTGTAAGCCAGTGTTTCAGGGCACTTAAGTGAGAATCAGATGTATTTATCTGCAAGGCCCTTAATGGTGAGAGTTACAGCATTACATGAACTAGAATTGCAAGCTGTTAGTGAGATTATAAAAGAAAGCCCATTTCTTTTTTTTTTATGTTTAATTTTTTTTTTTTTTTGGTTTTTCGAGACAGGGTTTCTCTGTGTAGCCCTGGCTGTCCTGGAACTCACTTTGTAGACCAGGCTGGCCTCGAACTCAGAAATCCGCCTGCCTCTGCCTCCCAAATGCTGGGATTAAAGGCGTGCGCCACCACTGCCCGTATTTTTATTTTCTGTATTCTTTATTTACATTCCAAATGATTTCCCCTTTCCCGGTTCCCCCCTCCCCGAAAGTCCCATAAGCCCTCTTCTCTCCCCCTGTTCCCCATTTGCCTAAGAATTTCATGAATTCATTGTTTTTAATTGCTGAGTAGTATTCCATTGTGTAAATATACATGGAAAATATCTCTGATAAAATTGAAGAAATATATAGAAAAACACGTTAAGATTGACTATTTCATGGAAAAATTATACAGATAAAATGGTAGCCATAAAAATATTCCTAAATTGATTGAAAGTGGAATTATAAACATTTTCTGATAAAATTGAAAATCTACAAGGAAAATATTTCTGATAAAACTCAAGAAATATATAGAAAAACACGTTAAAAACTGACTATTTCATGAAAAATTATACAGATAAGATGGGAGGCATAAAAATATTTCTAACTTGATTGAAAGTAAAAGTAAAAACATTTTCTGATAAAATTGAAGATTTACATGGAAAATATCTCTGATAAAATTGAAGAAATTTATACAGATAAATTGGTAGGAATAAAAATATTCCTAAGTTGATTGAAAGTAGAATTATAACCATTTTCTGATAAAATTGAAGATTTACATGGAAAACATTTCTGATAAAATTGAAAAAAATATATGGAAAAACATTAAAATTAAAGATTATCATGGAAAATTATACAGATAAAATGGTAGGCATAAAAATATTTCTAAGTTGACTGAAAGTGAAATTATAAACATTTTCTGATAAAATTGAAGATTTACATGGAAAATATCTCTGATAAACTTGAAGAAATAGCCGGGCAGTGGTGGCGCACGCCTTTAATCCCAGCACTTGGGAGGCAGAGGCAGGCGGATTTCTGAGTTCGAGGCCAGCCTGGTCTACAGAGTGAGTTCCAGGGCTACATAGAGAAACCCTGTCTCGAAAAAAACCAAAAAAAAAAAAAATTGAAGAAATATATAAAAACACGTTAAGATTGAGTATTTCATGGCAAAATTATACAGATAAAATGGTAGTCATAAAAATATTCCTAAGTTGATTGAAAGTGGAATTATAAACATTTTCTGATAAAATTGAAGATCTACAAGGAAAACATTTCTGAAAAAATTCAAGAAATATATAGAAAAACATGTTAAAACTGACTATTACAAGGAAAATTATACAGATAAAATGGAAGGTATAAAAATGTTCCTAAGTTGATTGAAAGTAAAATTATAGACATTGTCTGATAAAATTGAAGATTTACATGGAAAATATTTCTGATAAAATTGAAAAAATATATGGAAAAACATTAAAATTGAAGATTATCATGGACAATTATACCCATAAAATGGTAGGTATAAAAACATTCCTAAATTGATTGAAAGTGGAAGTACAAACACTTCCTCCCCCCTCGACGAAACCGAAGATCTACATGGAAAACACCTCTGACAAAATCGAATACACAGAAAAAATGTTAAAATTAAAGATTATCATGGAAAATAATACAGTCAAAATGGTAGACATAAAAAACATTACTAAATTGAAAGAGTCACAAAAATTTTCTGATAAAATCGAAGATCCACATGAAAACCATCTCTGTTAGACTATGTTTTTTGTTGGGGAATTGAGTCTATTGACATTATAAGATATTAAGGAATAGTGATTGTTGCTTTCTGTTATTTTTGATGTTCTTTTTATGTTTGTGTGGTTACTTTCTTTTGGGTTTGTTGGAAAAAAGATTACTTTCTTGCTTTTTCTAGGGTGTAGTTTCCTTCCTCATGTTGGCGTTTTCCATCTATTATCCTTTGTAGGGCTGGATTTGTGGAAAGATATTGTGTAAATTTGGTTTTATCATGGAATATCTTGGTTTCTCCATCTATGGTAATTGAGAGTTTTGCTGGGTATAGTAGTTTGGGCTGGCATTTCTGCTCTCTTAGGGTATGTATGAGATCTGCCCAGGATCTTCTAGCTTTCATGGTCTCAGGTGAGAAATCTGGTGTAATTCTGATAGGCCTGCCTTTATAGGTTACTTGACCTTTTTCTCTTACTGCTTTTAATATTCTTTCTTTGTTTAGTGCATTTGGTGTTTTGATTATTATGTGCCGAGAGGACTTTCTGGTCTAGTCCAGTCTGTTTGGAGTTCTGTAGGCTTCTTGTATGTTCATGGACATCTCTTTCTTTAGGTTAGGGAAGTTTTCTTCTATAATTTTGTTGAATATTATTGTCAGCTTATAAAGGCTAAAACCATGAAAACCACAATGAGTTCACATACAGGTAGGTGCTGGATGTGCCGCCCAGTGGTTGGCCCTGACTCAGGTCATTTCATATTGACCTTTAGTTTGATGGGTCCTTTAGGAAGCTTAAAGTTGTGGAATTTCTTAAGATTAACAAACCTCATAATATACAGGATATAACAGGGTATGTGGTCAGCATGGCCCTGCTCTGAGTCCTTACTTTTTCTGCATCAGTAACAGGCAGGTATATTACAGCAAAAATATGAATAGCTGGTGGGCTACGGCTATGCTAAGGCAGGAAGGTCTCAACAGAATACAAAGATAAAATACAAACAAACAACAACAACAAAACCTGCACTCAAATTTAATTGAAAACTGTATTTAAGACGTAATCTCACTTCTTTCCACCCCTAAACTCCTCCACAACTTCTCATCCTGAGCCAGTCAGGTCAGTTCGCTCCTTTCCAGCCCATAGGCCCACTCCTCTGAGATCTCATTCCCAAGCTGTAACCGTCCAGCAAACTGGGTTCACCTGAAAGGGAGACTAGAATTAAGGTAGGGGGATGAGAGAATAATGAAGCCAAGACAAAAGTTCTGATCAAGGCTCAAAGCTTAATTTTCAGTTCTGCATTATATAGGTAAAGACCCATCCTTAGTTTCAACTGAGTTCTTGTTTCAAAACAAGCTTCAGCAGGCAGTCTTGTTTTTGCAGGAATACTGTGGATGTGGTAAACAGGAGATTTCCACCTGGTTGGCAACTAAGGTCTGATTAGCCTGCTCAAGGCTGGGAGAAGGGTATACTAAGCTGCCAGGCAGGACTTGTTCCTCCCTACCCTATAGGCCTAAGAGGCTCCTCCTGGATCACACTTCCTTTCTATGCCAAAGCTACTCCACCTCCCCACCCATCAGACAGACAGCCTGTGCTCTTTAGACTTCCCATTTCTTTGTGATCTGGAGTCTGGAAGCCCCCTCAGTAGGTACGTCTCCTCTGTTTCACCCTGTTGCAGGATATTTGATCACACTGTGAACCCTGAGATAGTGTTATGGTGTGGCTCAGCCCTTAACACACACCTTTAATCCCTCTTGCTGGAATACAGACCCACCCTTAGTACACACCTTTAATCTCAAATAATAAAGGTAAAGTTAGTTTGTAGAAGGAAACACCAAGCTTAAAAGTGATGTGGCAGACAAAGTCGTGAATGAGAGAAAGATTTGATAGAATAGGATGTGCCCAGCTCTTACAAGAAGAGAGAGGAAAGGGAAAGGAAGTTACTTAAGGGGTAGGGCAGAGAGAGAGGAACAGTCTTACCGGGATAATTGTGTAGAGACAGGTTGCAGAGAGAACGAGCCGGAGATGAGAAGGAGCAGAGAACTGGAACAGATTCACAAAATTAGTATGAGGCAAAGTAGAGTAATCAGAGGCCGAGAGAAGTCAGATTGAATCAGTCAGCTTGGAGAGGAGTTGGAGCCAGAACAGCTGAATTGGCACCAGCCAGCCAAAATTCAGAAAGAACTAGGAAGGGGTGAGCTTATTCAACAGCAAGTCTCAGAAGCTGAAAACATTCTAGACCTAGATTAAAGCGCATGAAGGTTAGAAGCTTCCAGGACCAGGCCTAGGTCAGCAGACAGAGGCAGAAGGCCTCTGAGACCACAATTATATCAGAATAAAAGTTATTTTTACATCACCCCAGAGGTCTTGTGGCTTCTCTGGGGATCCCATTTTCACTTGCTGCCAAGGCTACCCTGCTCCTCTGAGATCTTCCCTCTCCCAACTCAGACAAGGTTCGCTTCTTCATACGCCATCCCTCCCCCTCAGGGATCTAGCATAAGTTCTAGCTGCCCCCACCCCCAGAGGCCACCTGCCTGGACACCCAGCTTCCCTTGATCATTTGCCCCAAACCATTTGTTAACCAGAGCTTACTCAAGGATTCTACTACCCAAACCCCCTCCCAAAAGAAATAATTATTAAAAGATATCAAGTTGGGAGGGAGAGGAGATGGTCTTAGGGGAAGTGGGTGGATATGGTCAAGATACATTGTATATATGTATGAAATTTTTATAGAATAAAAAAATGAAAAAGAAGTTGAAGTGGAAGCTTTTAGTTCTTTGGAAAGTTAGTTATGCCAAATGAGGTTTTGGTGGAGCACACAGGAGAAAGGATGTCTTGCTAAAACAAACACATGAAAGATTGTTTTCCTGAAGCAGATACAGGTGAAAGGATGTTTGGATATAGTGAACACCTGAAAAGATGCTTGATGAAGGAGTATAAATATGACCCCACTGACAGTGGGAAACGAGCACTGAGCTTTGGTTTGGTCCACCTTCTCTGAAGACGATATGTACTGGTTCGCCTTACATAGCGTTGTTGAGCTCAACTTGTGAGACACTGAGAGAAACTCATCCGAGAACTACTCATGAGGTCCTGCGGCAGCTCGACATTCCAATGGCCTTGCCTCAGGTCACTTGGGGAACCTGGTGGTTTCTTCAGGATTGAGCTACAGCTGCCTGGTGTCTGCCTGCCTAGAGGACTGGCCTGCACCTTTTCTAATTTTATTTGGTGTTTGCTATGGGACTGAACTGCTGCCCTAGAAGGTCAAGCTCTCCCCAAAGAACTGTTGCTGAAAATGCCCACTTCCCCCATAACCTAATAACTTTTCTTTTCCACTACCTCTGCTGGGTGGTGGGCTAGAGGAGAGATTGAACCCTTACTAAAAGTAGGTTGCAAAAAAAAATTATGCCTAAGAAAAGTATCACAATAATAAAGGAGTTCCTCTATTTCATTCCCTTTGGTTCTCCTGATGTAACACATTGCCTTTAACCAAAATAAAATGAACATTGGTACAATATGAGAAATTCATTGCATCTCACCAATTTCCCTATTAAAGTCCTATTGACTGCAAGAGCCAATCAGGATGTTGTTGCTTGGCTCACCAGTGACTATAGTATTCCCAAGTAAGTCAGTTTTCCCTCTTCCTTCATAAGCAACAGCTAATGCCAGCTTCTGAATGTTGACTGTTACCAGAGACAATTTATGGTTGCTTCGTTGGCTCATATGATTTCATAAAATATTACCATTGGAGGACAGTACATTAAACATGGTCTCAGTTATGCTTCTTACAATTGCATATAGCTATCTAGAATGTATTTTCTTTAAACACAATAATTACAGGCAGATCAATACAACTATATTCCCACAACAATCCTCATGGAATACCCGAGGTGATAAATACTAAAATCCAACTTCTCTAATTGGAAGTTGGATTTTCATAAGTGATCATGTAACTGAATATGAAGACTGCATACTATTTCACCAGAGTAAAAAGATTAATATGCAATGGCAAAAATAAAATAAAAATAAACCCACAGGCAATAACATGTTCAACCCAAAGCATGCTAGGGAATATTGATGCATAGAGGACAACCTACTGCATTCTTGGCCTTGTTGAGAATTTGCTTTTGCCTTATCAAAATTAAACTGCACCATCTGATCAATGGTACACATGTTTTGGCAAGTCTCTTTCTAAACAGGTCCCAACATGCCACATACCTGAGTGGCTTCTCAAGATTTTCTTCCACTAAATTATATCATAGTTTACCTCCACTCACTTCTTGTTCATTTTTTTTGACTATACATTCTTTTTTTGTTGTTTTTAAAATTTTATTTTATGTATATAAATACACTGGCCCTCTCTTCAGACACACCAGAAGAGGGCATCGGATCCTATTAGAGATGGTGAGCCACCACGTGGTTGCTGGGAATTGAACTCAGGACCTAAGGAAGAGCAGTCAGTGCTCTTAACCGCTAAGCCACCTCTCCAACCCTCATGAGGTTTTTTGTTTGTTTTTGTGACAGGGTCTTGTGGTTCAGGCTTTCCCTTGAACCCCTAACCCTTGTTTCCTCCCTAACTTGCTGGGATTATAGCTGTCACCACCTGGCTTGCTTCTGTGACAAAACATTAAAATGTCGTTGCAATTGTATCCTAGCAGAGCTCCAGTTCAGGTCCACTATTTCCTAGATCCATGCCTAAACTAAGGAGTATTGCGAGAACTTTTGGGGGTCCTGCTTGGGGTTTAATTGTAAAGACACCAGAGACATCTGGATACTATAAGCCTGTTGGCATGTTTGCTGGGCAGACCCTCAGCTGGCCCATCTACTTAACACGACCACTGTGACCCCCGCCACGTGTCTCTGCGCCCTGCTCCGTTCTTGTCCCTGCTGGTCTCCCGCCGGTCCTTCTGCCCCAGCTTCGGCTGCGAGCCCTTTCTTCTGCAAGAGGCCACGCGCCTAACTCTTCCAGTCTGAGCCAATCAGCAGCAGGACAACGCCCGGTCTCTGTCTCTATGTTGCCTTTTGGCATTGAGGACTACGTGATCCCCCACCACGGCAGCTTGCTTTCTAACGTGGCCTCGAGAAAATCTGTTGGGCAGGTGAGGAAGGCTAGAAAGCGAGTAGTGGGCCATAGGAACAATACCAAATATCCGACCAAGCACAGCCATTAACTGAAAATACAGGGCCATAGCCATTTTATGTGGGCACAGGTCATCCTAACCCACGGGCCTCCACAGCAATTCGGCTCCAAACAGCTAAAGAAAATCTTAGCCGGTCTCTTAACCTGACAGCCAGCTCACACCCTAAGTAGGTACTAAAAATCCCAATGTGAGCAGCTCCTCCCTGGACGCTATCCGCTGAGTAAGGTAATTAAGTGGGTAGCTCTTAAGCGAACGCCTAGTAGCGCTAGGTCCCGAGTAAACTAGAGCCTCTGCCTTATCGAGTTACATCGATTCACGGTTATTACATCTGTACAATCAAAGTCAGTGTCAGCTCTCCTGAGGAGACTGTGGTTGGCCCTAAAAAGGGCCGTTAAGGGATGGGGGTCGGGGGAAGCAGCGGTGGCGCAGTCTAGCCTCCGAAGCCATAGAGGGTGCGGCCCTGGCGCTTGAGAGCGTACACCACATCCATGGCGGTGACGGTCTTGCGCTTGGCGTGCTCAGTGTAGGTGACGGCGTCGCGGATGACGTTCTCCAGGAACACCTTCAGCACACCACGGGTCTCCTCGTAGATGAGGCCGGAGATGCGCTTGACACCGCCGCGCCGAGCCAGGCGGCGGATGGCCGGCTTGGTGATACCCTGGATGTTGTCCCGCAGAACCTTGCGGTGGCGCTTGGCGCCGCCCTTGCCTAAGCCCTTTCCGCCCTTTCCTCTACCAGACATTGCTAATACAGTCTGAAGCACTAGCTACTGAAACAGCGGAGGGGGCTTGCCACAGATATATGAGAGGATCGGACCAGATTGAAAACCGAAAGGGCGCGGGCGGGAACCTTTCTAAATTGTCCGGGCTCTGGAAGTTGCGTCATCTTCCTGTTTTTCTTTTCTCTTCTCTGCCCTCTACCGGTTCCCGACAGTCTCATGCCTTTATTTTGTATTTTCAGTTTTCTTAAATTATGGTGTCGTAGTCCCTCGGAGAACTCAGATCCCCAAATAAAACTTAAAAGATGCCACAGACTTTGGAAAGCACTGACGCTAAAAAGACAAAAGACTGGAAAAATTTAGAGATGAGAGGGGAGAGCCCTGCACCGAAGGGCCCGGAGCTCCCGTTAGGTAAAAACAGCAGCAAAAGAAGTTCCAGTACCCAGTGTGACAACAGAAACCAGCGGACCCAGGAATGTGCGTGGATGGGCGTTTCTGAGTACAGTCGCTTGTTTCGTTGACTTATAGACAGTATTCAGATCAAACAGAAACTAGATCCTAGGAAAACCCCTCTGAGGATGCCGCCGAGCTTTCTCACTGAGGTCAGTGGGTTTCCACGCACTTCTACCCAAAAGTCCAGTGACTAGGAGAGGAGCCCGGGAGAGCTGCTATGCTGGTTTCGACAAGTTCTTTGAGGACCGCCCTTTGTTTTCAGCTATCCCAAATTGTCCCTACTATGCAGCAGGCTAAAATTCACTTTTTCAAGTGTGTGTCTGCTTCATACAGTAACGCCCTGGGAAATGAACTGGAGTCTACTTCTAGTATATCCGTCGTTCCCGGGGCTATCCATGGAAGAATCTTGAGAAAACGTTCTGCATCAGAAAGAATGGTAGTGAGTTGTTTTTGTTTTTGTTTAAGTGATCCTATATGCCTTGATTTTTTTTTTCTATCTAGATTTTCTGGCTCCAGACATGTAGATAGATCCAGGAAGTTTTGAGTCACGTTAGGCTGGGGGCTCAGAACGACTCCCCCACCCCACCCCAACTCAAATGTTTTAAACCTAAAACCTGTGAATGGTAGCTCTTAGAGAGTAGGGAACTCCCTCCTTCCCCAGTAACCTTGGGCAGTTGTACAAGTCTCTTGATAGACAGATCCCATTTGTTGCCACTGCACAGACATGCCTACTTGCCCAAACTAGTACCCTGGAATTCACAGAACCCCTCCATCCCATAGCAGCTATTTTCTGATTTCCATGGCAACCCCTGGAAGCTGTGTTGCTTCACATCTTTGTATTTTGCGGACTTCTCCACACCTTCGACTATGTTCCTTATGGGATGTGATTTCTGTGTCTTCTTTCTTTTTAAGGCAAAGTGCAGTAGAAGCTCAAAAATTGCTTATGGGTGGACAGTTCCTGCCTCTGCCTCTTCCGTTGCAAAATTAAACAACCACGTGCCCAGGCTGACAGGGTTCTGGTACCAGGGCCCGAGGCAGACTCAGAATCTACCATCTTTTCAGTTGAAGAGAATCAAGAATATGCGCCCACTTTGCACATGAGAATCATTTTGAGCTGAAGGGTTGAGATCCTGAAATCCCTTCTCTAAGAGTGGAACCTACAAAGGAAATCAACATTTTTTTCTGTTTACAGAAACCCCCCTGGGTGGGGTGGGGGTAAGCAACAATAACATTGTTCTCTTTTCAGAGATGGGACCTGAGACCATTCCTATGCAGACACTGTCTCAGGACTATCCTGTCCCTGATTATTCTCCTAAGGGCTATTTATTTTCCAAAAAAGTCATTTAACTTTTCCATAGGTGTCCATAAGTCTTCCTTTCTCTTTCCCCTTCTACGTTAGGTAGGTGGACCCCAAATTCTAACCATCCCCTTTGAATTACTCATTTTTTTGAGAATTCCCATGTCTGTGTTCAATGCATATATTTAGAAGGAAACAACTGCTTTGACCCATCTTTTCTTGTAAGATTCAGTTCCAACTAAGAAACATAGAGGTTAAAGCAAAAAAAAAAACAAAAAACCTAAATTGTTTAAAAATAATTTTACATTTGAGAACATTCAGTAAAATATTATATTAATTATACTAAGTTGTCATGTATAGGTGGTAATGGTGACTGATCAGTAGGAAGGAGAATTGTACTGACTCCTATCCAGTGGCAGGATACTGGAGGTACTAGTCCATCTCAAAAAGGAATAAGAAAAGAATCCCAAATACCTGTGGTTTCTTAGTTTGGTCCTAGGTAGCAGACCATTCAAAATAAAAGCGAATCAGGAATACAGCTTGAGCAGCCAACAGACCAAAAATTCATCTGGTCCGAGTTGGTGTTTGCATATAACTCTGGGGGTACTTGAGCCCAAACACAAAACTTAGTCCATACTTTTGTATTAAAAACAAATACATACATATTTGTTTATATAGGTGCATATAAAATATCACATGTCCAGTAGTTCATTTATTTACATTTTTTGTTTGCTTTTCACTATATGGAAAAAGTTAAGCTTCTTGTACCTACCCCCAATTAATAAGATCCCAGTTCTCCGTCTCTAAACTTTAGGTCCTTGCAATGTCCGATGTGGAGACCAAGCACAGCTGAACTAAATGGCTGAATTGCTCTTAAAGGCAATGTGTAGTAGAAGGAATACAAATTAAGTTTGCCTGGGCAGCAAGGGTTATCTCTTTTGGAAGGGATACTGAAAACCTTGAAAGTTTACTTCTTGATTCTACTTTCATGTCTTAGAATTCACATTTAAAACAGCATCCTCATTTCGGAAAGGTACAAACCTCTTACAGGTATAATCTTAGAAGCTAGACAAAAGGAAGACTCTTGGCTTTCTTATTGTCTGTTAAACCCTACCACTCTTGGACTCTGTATTTGAATACAGCAGCTCTCTCTTCCTCTCAGAGGATGTAGTCCAATATCCCCAGACAATGGCTCAGCATGCAGATAATGCTGTATGTTACATTTCATACGCAGCACTGTACGTTTCCTTTAGCATATGTGCAGATACGCACGATAAAGTTTAACTTATAAATTTGGCTCAATAAAAAGATCAAAACTATAGTAAAACAGACAATGATGATCACCTTCATTTGTGAAATCTGTTTGCACTTTGGAGCCCTTTTTGCTTACAATCAAGGTTACGTGAACATAAGCACTGGATGCCTTGACAGATGTTCTGATAATGGAGGCTGCTACTAAGTAAATTTGTGTGTAACAAGGATATGTTAGGCAAGGGGATGGTTTAAGTCCTGGGTGAGAAGGCATGAGAGGATAGGCTTACAATATAAACTAAAACTCCTGACTTTTCTGGAATTTTTCACCTATTACTACCTAAACACTGATGAGGAAAGAAATCAAAATCTCAGACAGGGGGTTTGAGTCTGAAGTTTGAGAATCTCTTTCTGATTTAAATAAGCACCCCCATGCATTATGCTCCACTGCATACATTACAAACATAACACATGGTGTGGCAGCATCCAGCTCCCACAGGGCAGGTCCCCTTCTGATGGGAAAGTTCAGCAGAGTTACAGAAACACTGAATGGTTTGATTGTAAGCTATAACGAAGACGTTTCTGTGTTTCAGAGCTTTACTGACTGATTCATCTCACCCTGTACCTACTTTTATTGGAGGCATTGCTGGCTATGCTTAAAACATGGTTAGGAAATGACCACAGGAAGAAGTAACAGTTCACATCAGTGATACTTTGTGCCGTATTTTGGGGGTTGCTTTAATCCTGAAGGATTCTTAAATTAATTAAACTACCAAACTTCTACGTGTTTAGTATTTTGGAATCTCCTTAAAATCAACTTTATTTTACTTGGATTTCAGCATAAAGATAATTCATTCTGTCTCCTCAAGGAAAGTTTTAAATATCTTGGGCCTATTTTTACTTTTGGTTTTGAGTTTTAAGAAGGTTGGTATACAGTGCTTTAAAAAAAAAAAAAAGGCATGCTATTAAAAGTTTTATATTAAACCAGGCGGTAGCGGTGCACACCTTTAATCCCAGCACTCAGGAGGCAAAAACAGGCGCTTTTCTGTGAGTTCAAGGCCAGTCTGGTCTACAGATGGAGTTCCAGAAACCCAAGGCAACATACAGAAATCTTGTCTTGAAAAATAAAATGAATAAATATTTGTTTGCTTTGAAAGTTATTTTGACTTGTCACTTAGATGACAGGTTTAACCATTTAGTAACTGTTCTCCACTGAAAAGGCGGTATTAATACTTCTAGTTTTATCCTTTGTTATATAAACATTTCATCTGCAGGACTTAATTGGCTTTAAGTGGTGTGGGGGAGGGGAGGTTTGGAAGGAATTGCACTCTAGACCGAAGGCAGGCGGGAACGCCATGCACAACGATGGTCAATGTGCGGTAAATGTAAGGTCGGCTTTGGTAGAGTTTCGAAATAGGTAAAACTTCAGTTTCCTTTTGGTTCCTTTCACTACACATTGCTTTGTCGCTCTTCAGCCGTGGTACAAAGCGTTCAAACCGTTGGGCACAATGCCTGAGGTTAAATAAATGCTAACTGTCGGAAAAGAGTTACTTGCTACAAAGTGAATCTCAGTACATGAAAGGAGCAAGCTTCTCTCCAAAGAAACCTATTAGAAGAGCACACAGCGTGAGAAACACTTTATACACTGCTTTTAGGAAAGTTACATCAACTGAAAGGCATCATCTTATCAAAACTTCTGTGGTTCATAAACACAGGAAGAAGGAAAAGTATCAGGAGAGAAGGAACAGTGTAACCATTTTGAACTCAGCAAGTAGGATCGTATTCTACCCAATCAGACTGCAAGTCCAGAAACTCTTGTTTTCTGGCCCAATCAAGACAAAGATAAGTCTATAAGTATGGCCACTAGACGTCTGGGTGTCTCCCGTCTCCGCCATGGCCCGTACGAAGCAGACCGCCCGCAAGTCCACCGGCGGCAAGGCCCCGCGCAAGCAGCTGGCCACCAAGGCCGCCCGCAAGAGCGCCCCGGCCACGGGCGGCGTGAAGAAGCCGCACCGCTACCGGCCCGGCACCGTGGCGCTGCGCGAGATCCGGCGCTACCAGAAGTCGACCGAGCTGCTGATCCGCAAGCTGCCGTTCCAACGCCTGGTGCGCGAGATCGCGCAGGACTTCAAGACGGACCTGCGCTTCCAGAGCTCGGCCGTCATGGCGCTGCAGGAGGCGAGCGAGGCCTACCTGGTGGGGCTGTTCGAGGACACCAACCTGTGCGCCATCCACGCCAAGCGCGTCACCATCATGCCCAAGGACATCCAGCTGGCCCGCCGCATCCGTGGGGAGCGCGCCTGAACGCGCTCTGTCTCCCTCCCTTTTCCCCACAAAGGCTCTTTTCAGAGCCACCTACGTTGTCAATAAGAGTAGCTGTGTCGTCTTTGTGCTTGGTTTCAAATGTCTCAGATAAAGAAATACGCCCTCAAGTGTATCAAGCCTAACACTTTACAGTAGTCACAAGTATCATTGAACCTCCCATACTCTTCGATGTAGGGCTGGTCTTGATCTCACTATGTAAGGGTCCATCTGGAAAAGGAATTTTAGTTAGGTTCTCAGAACTATGAACGTAGGGAATAACTTCAACCTCAAAATTCCAAGCGTGGTACCTAAGAATAGGAAAAGCTAACTTCAACTTACTGTTTTAAGGATCTGAGTGGGAGGCACATAAA
This sequence comes from Tokudaia tokunoshimensis, assembly GCA_036184795.1. Taxonomy (NCBI): domain Eukaryota; kingdom Metazoa; phylum Chordata; class Mammalia; order Rodentia; family Muridae; genus Tokudaia; species Tokudaia tokunoshimensis. The sequence goes on along the minus strand of BTHU01000003.1, from coordinate 64,234,049 downwards.
GAACAGCTGAGGCAAAACTGCCGCTCTCATTACTGGCTAACATGAAATGGAAGGCTGCGATTGGCTAGGAAGACTTGCCTCTAAGCACCACCAAGGCTCGCGACTAGAATCGGCTTGAGTAGACTCCTCCTCCTTGACGCTGACACTGCTGTAAGTTAACCAATAAAAACGGAGGACTGTGAGAACCTTCATTTGCATACAAGCTCTATAAGTACCGCATAACGAGCCGTGCTGCAACAGTCCGTAGTTGCTTCGTCTATCTTACGTCGCATCTTTGAACGCGGAGAGAAAATGCCGGATCCAGCGAAGTCTGCTCCTGCTCCAAAGAAGGGCTCGAAGAAAGCTGTCACGAAAGTGCAGAAAAAAGATGGCAAGAAGCGCAAGCGCAGCCGCAAGGAGAGCTATTCCGTCTACGTGTACAAGGTGCTGAAGCAAGTGCACCCCGACACCGGCATCTCCTCTAAGGCCATGGGAATCATGAATTCCTTCGTGAACGACATCTTCGAGCGCATCGCAGGTGAGGCTTCCCGTCTGGCGCATTACAACAAGCGCTCGACCATCACTTCCCGGGAGATCCAGACGGCCGTGCGTCTGCTGCTGCCCGGGGAGTTGGCTAAACACGCTGTGTCAGAGGGCACTAAGGCTGTCACCAAGTACACCAGTTCCAAGTGAAGTGCCGCAGAGACGTGATTGATCGGCTTTACCCAAAAGGCTCTTTTCAGAGCCACTTTAGTTCTCGAAGAAAGGGCTGTAATCATTAAGGGTCTATGAGCTAGCAGGTAAGCTTGCGCCGTGACTTACCCTGGAGCGCTCTGGTGCAATGTCTAGCGTTTCAAAGTGTCGGGTGGGTAGGGACCGGCGGAGGGTTGTCGCATCACAAATGGGGTGAGAAGTCCGTTTATGACCGGGAAAGTGTTTTCCCATTTAACTGAGCCTACCTCACCATTTCGTGTTACTCAAAATAGGGACTAGTTTCACCGCTCTGGTCATCCAGGATTATGCTCTGCCTAGATCATAATGGGCCACCTACTACCATCAGACAGGCATCCCAAGTGATGCTGGACAGGGTTATCTTCAGGAAACGTTCCGCTTCCTGGTGAGCGAAGGCGGCTTGGCGGTAAATCTTGATTACTACGCCATTAAGCTGCTTGACTACACGGGTGCTTTTATTCAGCGTCAGCACTAGTTGCAGCTTTCGTAACACTGACTCGCTCTTTTTCTTAATTTTAGCTTCTCCGAGCACTAAAGGTGGTGTACGCAACGGGAATGAGACTCATCTTGGGAGTCTTACCCTTAACCAAGAACTGAATGTTCTTGAACCTTTTTCTCGGATTCTTTTTCCGGCCAACGAAAACAGTGGAGTCCTTTCTAGACTGGTTAGGGTTAGATGAGATAATGGTACCAGCTGTACCAAGTTAGCAGCTGCCAGTGCATGGTGGGGTAGGAAGCAATGCAGCTTCCTCTTCCCAACAAGTGTGCTTTACATATTTAGTTCTCTAAGCGTCTTGCGTTTACCTCCTTACTGCGTAAGACATGTTTCTGGTGAGACATCTAGACCTGTAGGGAGTCATAAAGTAGAAACTTCAAGTATCTTCTGATTCCATAAGGAAAAAGTGAATTTTAGTGCTTGATGACCGGTGTCTTTAATCCCAGCACTTTAGGAGGCAGATTCTTACTGAGATATGCCAGACTTTTGGTAAAAGCTTACAATCAAATGGTGGCCCAGCACTCCAGGAAGGCAGACAAATGGACATCTGAATTCAAGAGAAGCCTGATTTACAAAGCTAGTTCCAGGATAGCCAGGGCTATGGACTAACCAAGACAACTTAAAGAAATCCTGTCTCAAACAATTCCCATCAGTACCCGCAGGTGGGGTCAGGGGGAGTACTATTAAACACTCCTTCCCAGCTTTTAAATTGACAGTTCTGAATTTTGATGATTTAACACAAAAGGGAGCCAAGCAAAAAGAAATGACCTATAATTCATCTCTGCTATTTATGATTGATACTGTATTCTATCTGGCTTGGCTTGTTTATTTAGTCAGGACTCGAATAATAACAGAAAAGGGTGTGGTAAATAATGTGCTAATACGTGTGAGACGGGGTTAAATCATCCAGGGCCCTGCACCTTGTCTTCTGAGGTGTCTACACTATGAAACTGAAGATTTGCTTATCAATTCCTTTGTTGGCGACTTGTTTCCTGAGTCATTTTAAGTATCTAAACAATGACTCATATTTTCATACTGATTTCCAGGCACTAGGCGATAGAAATTGTACTAAATGACCATTCCTTACCCCTATATTCCCCCAGTGAAAAATAAAACAAAAATAAGTTAATATAATTTTAGGGACGGCAAGATGGCCCAGTATGTAAGGATATTTGCCCAATGACCTGAGTTTGGTCCTGGGAACAAACATAAAAACACAATAAATAAGTAAACATGTTTAGGATTAGAGTTCATCACAGTAAAATTTGATTTCCAATCATTTGCTTACAGGAAAAAGAATACCTGCCCCCCTTGTTTAGCCAAGTCTATTTTATTTGTGATAGGTGTGTGTGTGTAAAGAAAAGGACCCTAACTGAGAAGTTCTGGCTCCGTTCTGAGGAGAAAAGCCAGGTCGCATATATTATAAACACAAAGCAAAACAAAGAAATTGTTAACAGTTCTTCCTAGCAGGAAGAAATGGTATTTGGCTGAGTCAGGCCTTTAATCCAAGCAACCAGGGGACAGAGGTAGGTAGGTCTCCATGAGTTCAAGGCCAGCCTGGTCTACATATGGAGTTCTAAGTCAGACAAGGCTATATAGTGACACCCCTACCTCAAAAACAACCCAGAAGTTGTATTTGAGATTATAAGCATTGATTGAGTCCATAGGATTGAGCACCCCCATACAACTTGCAGTTATCAATAAAGCGACCTCATAGACCATCCCCGGGAGGGTAAATCCTAAAACCTGTGTGGGCCAGGGTATCAGGCGTCCACTCCTGCAGCAAAACCAGCTGCTGCGTGGCTTCCTCTGAGATCCATCGCCTATGTCTCCACACATTTTCTCATCTTCAACTTGAGAATAATAGCCATATAATCTTCAGGAAGTGACGGAGTTGACTGAAACCGCCATCGTCATAAGGATTTTGAGAAGCATACCTCACAAGACTAATACCTACACTAAATTATGTTCAAAATGAAAAGATTACATTATTTTCAAACACAGATGGAACATTGATCAAAATTGGCCACCACTTTTGGGAAACTAAAATCATAAAGGACCCACTCAATGATTACAAAACAATAACAAATTCTCCACAATCCTGCCTTTTTTTTTTCCTTCCAAAAAGTACACAGGTTAAAGGGGATTTCAAAATAAAACCTGCTCTTTCGTCGGGAATAACAGTGACGTCACTGTGTGTCAGACTCTCCACAGGTGAGCAGGGGATGGTATTTGCTGAGTCTGGTAGGTTCATAGGTTTGGAATGAACTGAAGGCTGGTATGTAGTACATGCCTTTAATCACTGACCTGAAAGGCATGGGCGGACAAAAAGAATGGATTTAAGGGAAAGTTAGAATGGGTTAAACTTTTAACAAAAAAAGGAACAATAAAAACCAAAGGGAAGTAGAATCGATAGGATAACAGACTTCCCCAGTCTACCAAGATTGAATTAACCAATAAAGCCAAAGACTTCCCTATACATTCAACACTAAAAGGGAAAAGGCATATAGCTAATGAAGTTAGATGCCGAAATGATATGAGCTTGGGGTTTGGGATTTTGTTTTGTTGTGTATGAGTGTTTTTGTCTGCATCTACATACATACCCAGTGCCCAGGGAGTTTAGAAGAAGGTGTCAGATCCCCCTGGAAGTGGAGTTACAGATGGTTGTGAACCAGCATGTGACTGCTGGGAGCTGAACGTGGGTCCTCTGTAAGAGTAACTAGTGTTCCCAATCAATGAGCCATTTCCCTGGTTCATGGTTGGGTTGGGTTGGTTTTGACTCTGTGCCTTTCCAGTGGGCAAGATGAGGAAGAACAAACAATTTTATTGGCTATGGGTTTCAGACCAACTTGTCTATATTATACTCATGTCTCATGCTACCCAGACTGGCCTGAAACTCCGTAAGTATTGAGTATGACCTTGGATTACTCTTAATAGTTATTTATTTATTCGTTTATTTATTTATTTAATGTATATGAGTACACTGTTTCTGTCTTCAGACACACCAGAAGAGGGCATCAGATCCCATTACAGATGGTTGTGAGCCACCATGTGGTTGCTGGGAATTGAACTCAGTCAGTGCTCTTAACCACTAAGCTGTCTTTCCAGCCTGAGCTGATCCCCCTGCCTCTGCCTCCCTAATGCTGGGATCCCAGTCATGCAGCTTTATGCTTGGTTTTATGCTGTTCAGAGGATTAGGCACACGGCTTCGTCCTGCTGAGCAAGCACCTGCCAGTGGAACTATGTCTTCAATACTCCTGAAGCCTTACGAAGTCCCGAATTGTTTACTACACATGTACTAGGGAGTGGGGGTATGGGGGAGGATGGGGAAAGACTAGTCTTCTAGTCTAATCTCTGAGGGTTAGTTTTTATACAGCTGCAGCTGAGACAGGACTTCTGAAGATTCTGCTTTTGCCATGTCACACAAATGGGAGATGTAGGAATGGTTCTAACAATACTCCTAGAAGGAACGTTCTAGCACTCCCATAAGATATAAACAGTAAGCAGAGATCCCTTAGCTTGTGGAGGAAAGTCAACATCATGCCTGTCTCTCCTCCCTTGTGCCTTGCCCCCCAGAAGCACAGATCTATAGGTTTAATGCAGTCCTTCTCCATATTAAATATTCTCCTGAAAACCAGCATCGTTTTCAGTATTTTTGAGACTGTTTCCTCCTCACTCCCTGGTGATTCCTTATGAAATATTTTCCATTTTGTTTATATTTTTGGGGGTTTTGTTTTTTTAGGGCAGGGCCTCTGTTATATAGTTCTGGCTTCCCTGTATACCAGGTTGGCCTCCAACACACTGAGATCACTCCCAAGTGCTGGAAATAAAGACATGTGCCACCACCCCAGCAGCTTATCAAATTCTTCACTATGATTCTCCCCAACCCTTAGAATTTACTGACCAAAAAGCGTAAAATCTTCAACTTTCTATGTGCACTCGTCCATTCAACGGATGGTTGTCACATATTCTGGAGTCCAGTATTCTAGACTCAAACTACTGCTTTAACGGTAATATATGGGTTTAATCTGAGTCTTGAGGGAGCTGGGGGTTCAGTTCAGGGTGGGGTGTGCCTCCTAAGCCTGGGCTCAATCACCCACAAACTTAGCACGTGGCAGTGCACGTCTGTAGCCCCTGCTCTAGCTGAGTAGTCTCTGGAGTACATGCCAGACCAGCCAGGGCTACACGAGACCACGTCTAAAAGGAATCTCAAGTAATACACTGATCCAGAACTCTCCTCTTCCCCGCCCTGTTCTACCAACTTGCTCCTCAGCGCCGTAACTGGAAGTTTTAACATTCTGAGCCCAAACTCTGACCCCCACCATTAACCTTCCCACATTTCCTGTTAGTGAGGTAGAAGGGGTTATTGATCCTTCCTTCAAAATACTGTAAATGTGACCCTTTCTCAGAAGTCCCACCGGCAGAAGCTGCCCCTCCGCCCACTCCGGCTCCCTCATTAGTTTCCTACAGTTCCCTGACTTAATCTCTGAGTTGGCAGCGCCTGTAACACCTCTGAGGGCCAGCGACCCACAATACTCCATTCTTTTTTCTGACTTGGAATCACTGGGTAGGTAGATCTAGGCTAATCATAGGCCCCTCCTAGGGGACAATCTGTAAATTCAAAAGATAACAAGTAATGGCAGGCCCCCAAGTGGATTTGACTACAAACCAATTGGTTTTATCCCCAAACCAGACTAGAAATCGCTGAGCCTTCTGAAATGGGCCTAGATTCTCCCCTGAGCATGAGTTTGCGGTTCTCTATTAGCAAGTCTGGAAAATGACAACCCCTGACTAATGCAGTCAAATTGCCTGCTTTGTACTGAGGCATGGAAGGCCTGGTAATGAACTACAAGACCCTGACGGTCCCAGAAGCTTCTTGCACTGCTCAAGGAATGAAGACTTCCCCACGACCACACCACTCCTACCCTGAAAGGCATGTGGACACACTCTGCATCAGATAGATAGATCCCTTCCGGATGCCTTGTTCTCAGCTCTGGAAACTTCCACACTAAGGATCCACTGAGCTGCTTGCCTGCCTGCTCTCTGGCTCGGCTGCCCCAGGTTTCCTTCCTAACTAGCTCCGACAATGCTGGAACCTGCAGGGAGGCCATGTATGCTGGACACCGAGGAGGCAGAGGTCGCAGTCTCCTTCTGCTTTCTCTTTGTTGTGTACCCGCCAGAGCCGTGGGTTAGGCGGGACTTTGAAGCTTCTCCCTGGCAGCGGCGGGAGCAGCTGCGAGTCCCAAAGCAGTCCACCAGGGGTCGCCACGTGGGTCCTGGACCGCGCTGATCAGAGGGCGGTGCTGGGTAGTTCTGCAGCTGCGCATTCGGGGAGACTGCCAGCCTCTCGTGATAGGGCGCTCGCGCAGATGCAAGGTAAGCCATCATTGCGGTGAGTCTGCCTTCGAATGGGGCCCTTCCCTATACCAGAGGGAATCGGACACGCATCACTCTTTTCCACACGCTTTCTGCTGCCGCAGACCCAGTAGAGATGATTTCGCTCTTGTCTGCTAGGTGAAAGCAATTAGAGTTTGAGGGAGACTGAAAGAGTTCGCCAGAGGATTCGGGTCATGTGGGTCCCCGAGCATTGGCAAGGATGACCCAGCCGCACGCTGCTTGCATTGTACGCAGATGACCACGCGATGGCACCAGCGAGTCACTTCGCCCCTAAGTCCTATTTTCTTTCTCTTCTTTTACTATCTATCTAGGTAGGGGGGTCTTGATTTGAGTTTTGTTTTCTCTGCTAGTTAAAGAATTAAAGGCAGGAAAAACTTGTGAAACAGGTAGCAAAGGCGTAAATCTCAGACACAGCAGATAGAATCAACCCTTGAAGAAAGGTTATTAGGGTGAGGAAAAACATGGCCACAGAGCACAGCACATAGAAAGATTGGGGGTGATCTCAGGAAGTTGGCTTTTTCTGGAGGGGGGGCTTGAGGATCTTTTAAAGAATATTCTCCTAATCTAAGATTTGTCAGTTTAAATAAAGACAGAGAAACTGATAGGCCCATATTTCTGGGTAAATAGTACTAGTCTGGTCCTGAACTTGGACTGCACTACTTGTCCCTACTGGCAAGAGAAAAAGTCCGCCCGGTCTTTGTCTCAGGCCAGGAGCATTAAAAAAAAAAAAAAAAAAAGCAAGTGGTTTGCTAAATTGTTATCTTCCGCTGCGTATCTGCCTAGCAACCATCGAAATCCTAGCTCTTCATTTCCTTCCTTTCTATTTTGTAACTTGATTGAGAGGTGTCACATTGTCCAAAAGGCTGAACACTCCTGCATGCAGTAGAGAAATAGGTGGAGTAATGGGTGAATGAGGTAACTACCGCTCTACTGAGAAATGCAGGGAAGTTGTGAAGCCGCTTGTCATTTGTCAACATGCTTTTATTTCTAATGATAACCAGAGAAGTTCCAAGTCCTGACCTTAAGATGCAAGTCTTTATGAAGGACAGATGGACAGTTGGATAGGAGCCACAGACAGACTTTAAAAAACAAAAAACAAAAACAGGAAAACTTCTAGCTTGTTTTTCATCCTTCTGACCAGAGGCAAAGGCCTGGCAACTTGAAACGAAAGGCCAGCAAGCATATTTTCTCCCACTGTCTGCTCCCACACACTCCCTGTGCTTCTCAGGTAAGCTCGAGGCCTGACCTTGACTATGTATCCAAAGCTCTGGACTTATCAGCATCTAGCCCAGGGTGGCCCCAATCTCATCGAGTAGCCGAGGATAACCTGAACTTCTGATCCTCCCACCTGTACCTCCAGAATCTGGTTTTATTTCTTTTTCTAAACTGAGCAACCCTAAATAAGGAAAGGGGACCCCTGCCAAATTCTAGCCCTCCAATGACTCTGTGTGAGCCTTCTCTGCCTTGCTAGTGTGCAGTATGTGTGTACACAAGTATGCAGCATGGGGTGTGTGCGTGCGCGTGTGTGAGTGAGTGAGAGAGTCTCCTTGCCTTTAATAAAAGTTTTTAATAAAATCTCTCTAATAAAAGTGGTTTTCATTCATTGCTTCTGCTGCTGTGTCTGGGACCCTCCTAACTGCTGAACTGGAGATCTCTTGTGCCTTTTAATAACTGATAGAAAAACAACTTGACCCAGACTCTTCGACAATAACTAGTTCACAGAAGGGCAATCAGAAACAAAGGTGGTCCCTTGCACTTAAGAGGAAAGATAATAGTTTGCTTTATATGTTATGTATAACCCCTGATATGACTAGTTATTAGATTAGATCATTCAGAAATATCGAGCTTGCTTTCTGGTACCAAATGGCATCAGATGTGAATGTTTTTGGTTGGTTGGTTAGTTGGGTTGTTTATGAGTTTTTGTTTTGTTTTTGCTATTAACAATTTTTGCTTACTTATTTTTTACTTATTTTATTTTGTTGTTATTGTTATTAATCAAAACAAATGGCTTGGGGCTGAAGAGATGGCTCAGCAGTTAAGAGCACTGAGCTCTCTTCCAAAGGACCTGGGTTCAATTCCCAGCACCCTCATGGCAGCTCACAATTTGACACCCTCACACAGACAGGCAGACAAACAGACAGACATGCAGGCAAAACACCAATGTACATAAAAATAATAATTTTAAAATAATAAAAATAAATGGCTTGTTGGGTAAAAGCACTCACCACATAAGCATGAAGGCTTGAGTTTGAATCCCCGGAGCCCATGGAAAGGCAGACGCTGTGCTGAGCATCTGCATTTCCCACTTCCTACACTAAGGCATTAGTGGAGAGAGAGTCTCCAGAATGCCTGACGTGTGCAGGGGCAAACAACAGAGACACTGTGAGGACCTGCAGCAAAGGCTGTCTTCTGACCGTCACATGGGCGTGATGGTGTGCACACGCCCACACTCACACCCACGCACACATCCACCTTACAGACTCACTAAAGAAAGAAATTGTTAGTCCAGGGAGTGACAGTAGGTCAAATACTTGCTGTACTGAGTTCACACTTCCACCTACGAGACTGGCATGGTCTGTAACCAATGTCTGTAACCCTGGTGGTGCGGGTGTCCCTGGGGTTATCCTGGAGGGGGCGCTGCTGGCCAGCTCTAGCTCGATTGGGAGCCGCTGTCTGTAAAGATCAGGTAGAGAGTGTGATTGGAAATGACCCTGGAAAGCAACCTCTGGCCTTCTACACATGCAGATGAACACACCTGTGCATGCACATGCATGTACGTATAAATGGTCCCTAAAAGTATTATCTGAGCAAAGGGGTCTTGTAAGACTCCAGAGGCTTTATAAATAGTCATTGTGCTATTTAATTGCCTCAGACTTTCTAAAAATGGGCCATGAGTGTTTGGGATGCAGAGCCACCTATCAGGATGAGCACCGGTGTACCACAGCAAGGAAGCAAGACAGAACCGCAGAGCGACCAGACTTCTAACCGTACTTTGGAAATGATCTTTTTTTTAACTGAAGTTCCTAGGGAAAAGCCATGCCCATGCTAGCCATCTACAAAGCTAGCTGACTGTGGAGAACTAGAACATTAGGTGGGAGCCAAAATCATCTTGGGCTCTTGGCCTGTTAATTATTCATTGCCTGTGTTCTAACATGTGGTGGTTTGAATATGCCTGGTCCAGGGAGTGGCATTTGGAGGTGTGGCCTTGTTGGAGTGGGTGTGGCCTTGGTGGGATGGGCGTGCCATCCCACTCCCTTATCCTACCTGCTTAGATGTCAGTCTTCTAGCATCCTTCAGATGAAGATGTAGAATGCTCCACTTCTCCTGTACCATGCCTGCCTGGATGCTGCCATACTTTTGCCTTGATAATGGACCAAACCTCTGAACTCGTAAGCCAGCCCCAATTAGATGTTTCCCTAATAAGAGTTGCCTTGGTCATGGTGTCTATTCACAGCAGTAAAACCCTAAGACATAACATCTCTGTGATTAATACTTTAGAAAGGTGTGGTAGCTATTCCTGGTTGTCAACTTGACTATATCTGGAATGAACTACAATCCAGAATTGGAGGGCACACCTGTGATCTAGATCTTGAGGCTGGAAGACATATGTTTCTGGCCTGGATCTTGGCATGGAGATCTCGAGGTATAGTGGCCATGAAAAACTTAGGTCCAGGCAAGGTAGCCTGGGACAAAGCAAGTCCCAGATCCAGGTGTGGTAGTACACACCTTCATCTGGGCCACACCTTCTGCTGGAGGCCTACATAAGGACATTGGAAGAAGGAAGCTTCACTCTTCTTCACCTGCTTGCACTTTCTTGCCAGCCAGCACATCTGCTGGAATCTACTTCTAAAGAAGACCCTTAAACAACTAGCCTCGTGGGACTGAGCAACTACTAGATTCTCGGACTTCCCATTCACAGCTGCCAATTGTTGGTTAGTTGGACTACAGACTGCAAGTCATCACAATAAATTCCCTTAATATATAGAGACATTCCATAAGTTCTGTAACCCTAGAGAACCCTGCCTAATACAGAAAGTTCAGAGGTCTAGCTCCCACCAATCCAAAGGCTAAGACTGTCATCACACAGCATCTGAGACCTACAGCAGAGATCTTTTCACTATAATCTGCCTGCTTCTTCACGCAGCTGTCACCGTGTTGAATCATGGAATTTGGAGTATCCTAAAATTCTCTTTCCAGGCCCTGCTCACTCAGATTGGTTCCACAATAAACTACCTCTCATCCCTTTTGAGACAAGAGCTGTGGTTCTGTAAGGCTGTTTTTGCTTATCTGTGTGTGTCTCTGCTCATTAGAGCTCCTGGAGTCAGAACTACAGGTGGTCATTGTTAAGAACTGCTAGCACGGGTGCTGGGAACCGAATTCGGGTCCTCAGGAAGAGCAGCATGAATGGGAATGGCCCTCAGAGACTCAAATGTTTGGTTTCCAGTTGATGGATTGCTTAGAAAGGATTAGGAGGCGTGGTCTTTTTGGAGCAGATATGTCACCAGGATGGGCTTTGAGGTTTCAAAAGCCCACACCAGGCCCATGTCTGTCTCTTCCCCTTCCCCTCCCCCACTCTGCCTCCATTTGTCAATGAGCTATAAGCTCTCAGTTACTGCTACAGTGCCGTGCCTGTGTGCCATAAAAGCTATGGCCTCACCCTCTGAAGCTGTAAGCAAAGCCCCTCAGTTAGATGCTTTCTTTTATAAGTTGCCTTGGTCACGGTATTTCTTCACAGCAATAGAAAAATAACTAAAGTAAGCACCATATGTTCTTTAACTACTGAGACATCTCTAATTTTTTAAAAGATTTATTTGTATTATTTTTACACACATATATCTCTTGTTCCCTTTAAGAGCTGTGGTGGGTTGTGATGTTGTTTGGTGTTTTTTAAGATTTATTTAGTTTTTAATTGTTCTTGTTCATATGTCTCTGTCTGTATGCCATGCACATGTAGGTGCCTGAAAGGGGTCAGAAGAAGGTATCAGGACCCCCTGGAACTGGAGTTACAAGCAGTTATGAACACTGAACCCAGGTCTTCCGGAAGAGCAGGAAGTACTCTTAACCCCTGATCATCTCTGCAGCTCCCTGACTGTTTCTGACAGTTTCTGTACGCGTTGTGCAGCAGAGTGTGTGTCCTCCAGTGACCACGGTCCATTATCCCTGTCCCTCTCGTGCCTATTGGTCCCTGGCTATAAAGGTTCCAAAACACCCTTGGTATCTGCTAATGTTCTTATCCAGTGAGACTCAGGCTATGCCACACCTACTCTGCGGACAGGGACCTCTAAGGACCCTAGAGTTCCAGGGATGTGAAGCACCAAGACCTTCAGGGCGTCCTTAGGAGTGACAGTAAGTGGAGACACGATCTATTCCTTATTTCTAGAATTCGGTCTTCCTAGTGCGGTCACAGGGCATTTGTGGCACAGGCATGTGAGCCCGTGCCTTCCAATAGGTACACTTTCCGCCAGTGTTCGAGCCCGATTCTAGGCTCCAGCTTGCAGGTGGTACAGGCTGGAGAAAGCTTTTACCAACCCGGTGAGGGCACTTGAAGGTGCTGACTGCTTCTGCAGGTGGTACAGGCTGGAGAAAGCTTTTACCAACCCGGTGAGGGCACTTGAAGGTGCTGACTGCTTCTCAGCTAGTGATAGAGCTAAAAGCCTTTGTACCAACGCTCTGCTAAGACACCACATGCAGGATGCCTGAAAAGACCCCAGAGTGGGGCGGGTATCCGGACCTGAGGGAGGTTAGATGGACGGATCACTGCTGACACCTCACTCTTTAGCTGCTGCCACTATGTCCTTTGAGGGATGTGGGCACCAAATCTGTGGAGGGTGCATGAGGAGAGACAGTAGGAAGGAGAACACAAATTCCGATGCTTTCGCGGTGACCACCGGTCTTAGCCAGCTTTAGCCTAGGCTATGGAGCTGTCTCTATCGGCGTCTGCTCCCCTAACACACAGGGAGGCCTTTCCCTGAAACCATGCTGTGAAACCTGCGAGGGGAGGCACAGCTCTCCCTTCTGGGCAGGAATCTCACCCCTGCTCTGGTTCTGCACTTCTCAAACTGGAGTCTTCCAAAGCTGGGTCTTGCCAGGAGCGGCTGGGTGGGACGGGGGAGCTCCTGTGGGATTCACTTCCGGTTTCCCTGCTCTATACAGTCAAACATTTGACAACTCCCCCACCCCCTCCCCGCTGTGACTTGACTCCACATTTTGCAAAATCCCTTTGGTGTAGGTCTCCTTTCAAATGTCTGATTACCCAGCTTGTCTCAGCCGGAGTCAGTTTGTATATTTGCTTTATTTAAGAGTTGCATGCCATGGTCCCACAGTTTCAGGGTCAACTTTGGAAAGTTTGTGCCCCGGTACTGTCACTGGGAGGAAGGGGTTCGGGCTGTTCGGGTCCACAGCCACTCACTGAGCTTCAAGGTCTGTCAGGAGCTTCTTTTGGTGTGGCCTGGTGTGCAGTGGCTGTTACTTCTTCATACACGTCATCGCTTCTAACTTGCTGAAAGGAAGCTGCTGTCTTCCCCTGCTCAGAAACCAAAGGGACTTCTAAATTGTAATTTTTCTTTCTCTGTAGCCTGTGTATTTTCACATAGAGAACCGTGTTCGCCAAAAACATTATTCCCACTGACAGATAAAATAGGATGTGAAACCAGACAGGAGCTGACGACTGGGGACCTGAAACAGAGAAGAATCCTTTAGACATTGGAGAGATCCAGCCAAGTTATATTTGGAAGAAAAAGACTGACGAAAGCTGTCTGTCCCAGAGACAGGACAATTCAGTCCCAATTCAGGGGACAGGAAACGAAACTTCCAGCAGTTCCATATAAGTCCTCTAGGTGGAGCAGCTCCTTGGGAACGTCACTCCTGGATTTTAGAGACATTGCTATTTCTGTGTCTTTAATGCTTGAAGGAGGTTTGAGGATTCTTCCCTGCCCGAGTCTTGGTTCTAGAACTCATGAACCCTCTACTCCACTTAGATATAGGCAGGAGACTATGTTGTCTGTGAGGACAAAATGTAAAGCCATAATGTAAATGCATCAAATCAAAAGGTGCATCCTTGTCCTGGCTCATTTTATGTCAACTTGACACAAGCGAGAGTCATCTTAAAAGCAGGAACCTCAATTGAGAAAATGCTGCCAAAAAACCCAGCTAGTTTCTTAAATTAGTGATTGATAGGGAAGGGCCCAGCTCATTGTGGGTAGGGTGGGCTGGCGGTCCTGCCTGCTATAAGAAAGCAGGCTGAGCAAGCCAGTAAGCAGCACCCTTCTGTGGCCTTTGTGTCAGCTCCTGCCTCCAGGTTCCTGTCCCGTTTGAGTTCCTGTCCTGACTTCCTTCTGTGACAAATAGTGCTGTGTAAGTGTACGCCAAATAAACCCTTTCCTCCCCAACTTGCTTGTGGTCCTGGTGTTTCATCACAGCAATAGAGACCCTAAGACAATCCTAATGTCTTCTGTAGTGAGTGGAGGGTAGGCAAAGGAGAGTAGAGAGAGGGATGCAGGGAGGAAGAGAAAATGAAGGAAAACATCAGGAGGAAAAATGAGATAAAGGAAAGGAATGAAGAAAGGAAAACATGAGAGACAGAAAGAGAAGGGGAGGAGAGGAAAGGGAGGAAATGCAGGGAATGCCGAGGAAGACTGCAGTTCTGAAGGAGGTGGGCCCTGCACATGAGGTATTCCTCTTCCGGACTGGACTGAGTGCACCTCAACCCACTTCCCTCGCACTCACCAAGCAGTCGGAGCTCCACCTCGGGGCTGCGCTTCAGGACACTACCGTCCTTCGTGGCTACCTCACACCAGTACAATCCAGAATCTTCTATTTCAGCCCTTGGTATGCGGTACTCTGAGGATGTGTTCCTGTCCTCCAGGGTCTTGCTGCCCACGTAGAAGGAGAAGTAAAGCTGTATGCCGGGACTCTGCAGGAATAACTTTGTCTCACAGTTCAGGGTGACCAGACTCCCCTCCGGGAAGGGCGGTGACAAGGATGCCCTCAGCACGGGTGTGGCAAATAGCTCTGAAGAGAAAGTTGACAGGAGACAGGTTGTTCCTTTCTTGTCAGTGTTCTTTTCATGAGACTCTCCCCTTTGGCCTCAAGAGAATGGGTTTCCCCCATTGCCAGCAGAGAGGCATAATTTCTAATAGACACAGCTGCAGCCTCCAGCTGAGGGGCTTCTCATTACACAAGATGCTTCTCTGCATGGCTCTGTTTATTACGAAGCATGGAGCCCCACGTCAGTAGCCACCCAGAGTCAACACTAAGACCCACTTGCCAGTTAGGCCACTTGTTACTTGTGCTATTCAAAAGAGAAGCTGGGGCAATAATTTCCTCCCCACAGAAATGAACTACTTTTAGGACAGGAACACCTTGCCAGTGAACATGAGCAGGAAGAAGGTAAGCCGTGGAAAGAGTTAGAACAAAGACCTTGTGGAACTTGAGCAGAGAAACAGAGAACTTGAACACTGTTTTACAGATGTTTAAAGAGAAGTGGCCCAGAGACGATACATGTCCCTGACACATAAACACAAATTATAACCGATTCCTAATGTCTTTCTGGTTTTTATTTCTATGGAAATTTTGTGAGATTTAACTGGATTTAAAAAAAAAAAAAAAAACAACTCTTGACTACTTTGAGTCCCTGACTTTAGGGCTAAAATAAGTTGATGAAAGGGACAGTCACTATTCCCTGACTGTGACACTGTTGGGCCAGTGTGGATGCTGTGATGGGTTGCAACACTGAGACCTCACTTCTGGCTCTAGCCCAGCCAGTGGTCATTGGGTGGCCCTCGGGGAGTTTGTCAACCTCCTCCTTTGTAAGTTTAAGTGAGAACTATAGATGCTTTCGTAGTGTCTCTTCTGGTCCTTACAACTGTAACTCTTGCTATCTAGACAGAATACCTTTCACCGTGATAGACACTTCTGCAGACGTGTAGTGGCGTCTTCCCATGCCCGAGCAGTGGTAGATGCCGCTGTGACTCAGGTTGGTTTTTGGAATGGTGACCTCGGAACTTTGAGAAAACTCAAAGGATTTTCCATTTCGATAGAAATCCACATTGTACACCAGCTTATTCCTCCATGTGTGACACCTCAAGGTCAGAGGTTCTCCTTCTGTGAGGATTCTGCGGGAGGCCTGGAGTAGCAGCCAGTCTGAAAGGTGAGGGTCCACAGTGTTTACATGCGACAGAGGAAGTATGAGGAGGCCAAATCTTGGTCCTAGAGATTTTTATATCTTTTACTCGAAACATTCCAACCCCAATCTCCACACTTGTCTCCCTCTCAAATCTTTCAGCTTTGGTGAAAGAAAATTGACTTTTGCCAGTGCTATGCACACTAGGCCCCTCTTATATTGTCTCTTCTCAGGGCTCAGAAATTGATTGGTACAAAGTTGACTTTGCATGATAGAAAGAATTCTTAGATGACCCCCCAGTGAATCATACCTAGAAAGTCCTTTGACTGTCATGAATCTCTATGATTGGCTTCTATAGCCAAGAAAATATGACAAAGGCCAGGTGCACATGTGCTCTAAACGGCTTTCAGCAGGATGGAGACGCTCCTGGTGGCCTTGAAGCCATAAGCTGCCATGATGTGATACATAACCTATGAGGGTTACATGGCAAGGGCTTCTGGAAACTGAGTGTGGTCCCCCAGGGGAGAGCCAATTGGAAAAAAGGACACTAGACCTAAAACCCTGAGCATATTGAATTATGCCAACAACTTTGCAAATTTGAAGAAAGATCCAAAAGGAACACAGTCAAGACTCTAGCCAAAGAGAATGGGCGGAAACTGAAGCATAGGGGTTTATGTGTTTAGGACTTAGGTATGTGGCAATCTGTCATGCTGAAGTAGAAAAGGAATGTGCTCTAACTGCTGAAGCCCTTGCTAATAAAGATGAGGTGTTCGTGGAAGGAGAGCCTTTCACTCCCCAGGACTCATCAAAGAACAGCGGTGGGCAGTGTGGGGCAGTTTCTGTGGTCTCAGCCACCACCACGTTCCTTCTACATGCAATTCCTTCTTGTATCTATTCCTGTCCCCAACCAAGAAACTCCACCCCGCACTGCCCAGACACACTTATGTCTTTGCTTTATGTCTGAAACATAGTAGAAGATTTTGATATATCTCCATATGAAATTATCAAAACACAGGTTAAAAAAAAATACACACTGAAATTAGCTGGACTCAAAGTCTCACTATCTCAATGAAGTTTTCAACAGTCAGAATAGCCATTCCAAATGGCAGCTGTGGGGATTCACGTTCAGGTTGTGTACTGGCACTATGGGGTATATTTTTATGCACCTATCCATCAACAAAAGTGAGAAACTCATGACATGGAACTAGAAAAACAATGAGCTTTCTGTCCTCTTTCATATCACATGTCCTTTACCTGTGTTCTGTCCTTCCTATCCTTTCCTGTTCTCTCTTCTGTACGTTATACAGTACCCAAATGTACACTTGTTTACATGTTTTGGCTAGATTCTACATATAAGGGAAAATGTGTATTCTAACCTTAAATGAGAGTATTATATATAAAAACACATGAGATACAGCCCCTCGTCCTCATTGCCTCTGAATAGGAAAGTGACATTCATTCTGAGTCACACGACTTGAACCTGGACCCACCAACCATCTTCATTTTCATGGTCCTGGGGTCTCTATGAGGTTCTGCCCATTACAGACTTAAAAGGCAGGAAAATGTTTGAGTGCAACAAACAGATAGGAAACTTCGTGAACACAGGAGACAGCATCCACTGGGGAGGAGGTATTATTACAGGTGAGGAAATGCACACGCAGTAAGCACATCCAGGGCCTCTGCACACGCAGCAAGTACCCAGAGACTCTCTCTCAGCAAAGCAGAGACTTGGGAGATAAAAAATTCAGTCTCTTCTCAAAGGCCGTTTTTGGGTTTTTGGTTTTTGTTTTATTTTGTTCTTAAGTCTTTGGTGAGTCTTTCTCCCCTAATTTAGGATTGGCATCTGATTGCCCCACAACTGTTACGTAAGCATACATAGATCCTGTTGCACTCCTAGGCTGGTCTATCAGCAGAGGGCCCAACTGGTGGGAAAAATGAATAGAGTCCTCCAGATTTTTTTTTAACCTGCCTCAAACTGACTGAGCATCAATGTAACCACAGTGGAATCTTCCACTGTTGCATAATCATGGCAAAATATTTAATAAATAGGCTAGGGAGAGCAGTAACCAGAAAACCTGGTATATTAGGTGACAGTCAAGACCTTTTGTTCCTTGGCTGGGAGGACGGGGTAGAAGACCTGACACTATAATATGGAAAAGGTAAGCCACAGAGGAATTCCCAACTCTTGAGAATGCCCAGAATACATAAAGAATTCCAGTGAGCTAATGGGGTGTGGGGGGGGAGGCAATAGAAATATTGGCCAAGAGGCTGGAGACATGACTCAGCAGCTAAGAGTGTTTGTGGGTCCTCTAGGATAGGGGTTCTCAACCTGTGGGTCGTGACCCTTTTGGAGGTCAAAAGACTTTCAAAGGGGTTCCACATCAGCTATTCTGCATGTCAGATATTTACATTACAATTCCATACTAGTAGCAAAATTACAGCTATGAAGTAGCAATGAAAATAATTTTGTGGTTGAGGATCACCTCAACATGAGGAACTACATTCTAGAGGACCTGAGTTCAGTTCCCAGAACCCAGGACCGGCAGCTTACAACTGCCAGTGACTCCAGTTCTAGGAGGTCCAACACCGTCTTCTGCTCACAAAGGGTATTATGTACACACACACACACACACACACACACACACACAAAGTAAAAGACAAAATCTTTTGTTTCTGGGACTGGAATGATGGCTCAGTGGTTAATAGCACTGACTGTTCTTCCAGAGGGTCCTGAGTTCAATTCCCAGTAACCACATGGTGGCTCACAACCATCTGTAATGAGATCTGATGCCCTCTTCTGGTGTGTCTGAAGACAGCTACAGTGTACTCATATAAACAAAATAAATAAATCTTAAAAAAAAAAAAACAACAACTCTTGTTTTCTGGCCCTGAACCCAGAGAGCTGCCTGCCTCTGCCTCCTGAATGCTGGATTTAAGCATCACCACCACCTGGCACAAAATACTTTTAAAAGAAGGAAACATTTCCCAAAAGACTTATTGGGTACTTTGTAAAGGTTTTATAAAGACATGCAATAAACACATTAAAAGTGGTCAATACACAATCAGCAAGGAAATATAAATTAAACCCACCATGTGATGCCAGTGTACACAATCAGAATAACACAACTAAACCTACAGCAAAGAACTGCTATAGCTGTGGATGAAGCTAGAGAAGCGTCGGCATACATTTTGAACAAAGTTAAAAATGTTAGAGCCTGAGCTTTTTTTTTTTTGAGACATTGTCTCCCAAACTGGTCCAGCTAGGGTGCTGCAGGAAAGGAGGGACTTGATGTGATGTTTTAGCTATTCTGACCTGATTTGACCCGGTAGGTTCTTAGTGCTGATAAGTTCACACAGATTATGTCTCACATACACTCTGAGAGAAAGAGAGGCAGAGACAGACAGACAGACATGCGCGCGTGCACACACACACACATACACACACACACACACACACAGGATTCTAGCACCCACACTCAGGAAGACCTCAGGTTCCCCACCCGTCCTGTCCCATGCTATGCTTACCTCTGTGGATTTCCAACTGCACAGGGTCACTGGGCATTGAGGGACCTCTCTGACACTTGTATTCACCACTGTCCTTGAAACTGGCCTTGGTGATACTATAACTAGGTGTGGAGATCTGAATGGCTGTGCCATTGATAAACCACTGTGTGGAACTGTCTCCAGGCAGGTGAGGTCCCTCACACCATAAAGTGACATTTTCGTCCTGGAAAATACTGACCCAGGGAGGCTGCAAGGTGATCACAGCCTTGGCGGCATTAACTGTAGAAAAGAGAGAAAAACAAATAAACAAATAACGACAATGAAAACCCTGAGTGAGTTAAAGGCAGAACCCTGAGCCACTGGTGAAGTTTTACTGGGAGCACAAGGGGGAAATGTATTTTTGTGTTAGTTTAAAAAAGATTAGCAAGTGAGAATCCAGGAAGCTAGCCTCCTTTCAGTATCCAGACTGCCAAGGGAGCTTTTCTAGGTTATTTGATTCAGATCCAGATGGTAGGGTTTGGTTGCCACTTAATGAAGTGGGTCTCAAAGCAGATCAAACTGCCTCAAGCCAATTTCCCCACACTCAGTGCTAGACTGCCTGGGGGTTGTGGGGGAGGGTAAAGCACCTCCATCCACTTCTCCATTGGAAATTGAGGCTGGAGCCTTGCAGCCTTCCTATCTCCTGAGGAGAAAAACCTGTCTCTGCTTTCTTACGTAGGGACAGATTTGGGGGCCACTGAGACTCCAGCCCAATAGGGCTGCTTCTGGTTTTCTAAAATTCTGTGCTTTTCTGATCTCACTAGGCCAGCATTTCTCAGCCTGTGAATTGCAGACCCCTGGGGGGCAGGGTTCAAACGACCTTTCACAGGGGTCACCTAAGACCGTCAGAATACACAGATGTTCACATTATGATTTATAACAGTAGCAAAATTACAGATATGAAGCAGCAAATAACATTATGGGTGGGGGTCACCACAGCCTGAGGGACTGTATTAAAGGGTCACTGCATTAGAAAGGCTGAGAACCAACGCTCTAGGCATTTAGTTGAGAAGTCAGGGTTTGCTCAGAAAACTTTGGACAGAAACCTTAAAAACTAGTTTTGCAGAAAACCCACTCTAAATACAGAGACCGTAACTGAGCAATCCTCCTCTTGCCTGCCTTCCCCTGCGCTCTTCCCTCCAGGCTAGTGGAACCCACTGTTTGAAAGCAGGAAAGCAGCAGAGGGTGAGGAGGTAAGAGAGAGGTCACTCACCTGCTTGCCCACCAACTGGAACTGCAAGAGACCAGAGAGATGGAGATCAGTTGGTGGAAGAAGAGCAGGCTGGGAAGAGAGGTCCTGTGGCCTCCCAGGACCAGTGAACCCTTAGTCCCTCTTTCCCAAGTCAGCACCAGCAGAACGGATACTTGATGCTCTCTTTATTCTTAATGCCTCCAGAGGCTCCCTTCCCATCCTTTGGAAATTAAGCACCAGTAAACTATTGGATCACTGATGAGCAGTCTTTAGACTAGAGTCCTAGGCTAACATGCCAAACAGTGACAGAAAGTCTTGACTTGCCATGGTCAGAAACCATATCCCCCTAGCAAGCCTCCTTGAGGCCCACTTACCCCAAAGAAGCAGAGTCATTAGAAGCCACATGTCACCTCTAAGCTGGTAAAAATCATGTAATGTGCAAGACACTGAAAGTTTCTACTGGGGCTATGGACCAAGATTAGAAAAGAGGAAGGAAGTTGACATTTCTGCCTACTTGCATTATGGTCCTGTTCCTTTTTTCTGGGAAATACATCCTTAGTTTTTCCCCTCTGTTGACAGATCCCCTATAGCCCAGGTTATCCTCAAATTTACTGTGTAGTCAAGGATTACCTTGACTCCAGATCCTCCTGTCTCTACCTCCTAAGTGCTAGGATTATAGCCTTGTGCCACCATGAGTAGCTACACATCCTTCCCACCTCTCTCTCAGAGTTTACGGAAGCTCTGATAACCTGTAATGCATGCGTAGATCAGGCTGGCCTCGAACTCACAGAGACCCACCTGATAGGAGGAAAAGTGTCCAGCACTGTCCCCAGCTTTTCATCCCTCCTTCTTACAGCATGGCTTCTCATTCTCAAAACCCTCAGCCCGTGTCTCTGTCTCTGTCTCTCTGTCTCTGTCTCTCTCTCCCCCCCCCTCTTTTTTTTTTTTTTTTTTTGGTTTTTCGAGACAGGGTTTCTCTGTGTAGCCCTGGCTGTCCTGGAACTCACTCTGTAGACCAGGCTGGCCTCGAACTCAGAAATCCTCCTGCCTCTGCCTCCCAAGTGCTGGGATTAAAGGCGTGCGCCACCACTGCCCGGCGCCCCCCCCCCTCCTCTCTTAAATGCTGTGCTTAGTTTGTTTCTTTTGAGTTGTGAATGCTCAGAATCCAATGGAAAATCCAAATATAAAGTTTTAGTGGTGTTTTGTTGGACATAACCCTGTGGCCATCAGCTAGTGTTCTAGCTGAACGCCACACCCACAGTCACCTGGCTACAGCCAGGTTTGCCCCGCCCCACAGTCACCTGAGCCAGGTGGGCCCGCCCACTATAAAAGAGGCTGTGTGGCCCCTCCTCGCCCTCTTGCCCACGCTCTCTTGTCCTCTTCTCTTACTCTCTCCCTTGTCTCTTGCCCCCCTGCTTCCCCTCTCTCCCCATTCTCTTTCCACGTGGCCATGGCTAGCTCTAACCTCTCTATCCCTTCTTTCTCTCTTTACTTTTCTATTCCTTGTCTTTCCCCCTACTTTTCTATAATAAAGCTTTAAAATCATGGACTGTCTCTTCTTAACTAAATCCGCGTGTTAGAGCAATGGAACAGGCCTCTCAGCGTCTCTGGCCTCCAGACCAGACCAAGGACTCGCACCCCTCAACTGGATCTCCCTCAACAGGTATACGGGCCTGTATCAGAACGGCCCACAGTGTTTCTATTCTGGTTATTTTCTCCTACTATTTCTATTTCTTAGGGAACGATTATGGCATAAGTGCATTATAGAGATTGATTCAAGGATTAGAGAGTTCTCTCATTTGAATCCAGAGATTTTTTACGTCAGCCTGTATGAGAGTCATGAGAAGAGTCCCCCTAACATAAGTCTCTGCTCCTCTGGTCACACAGAAAGAATCAGCCTTCCATTTTAGGAAAAAGTGGGGTCAATAACATATAAGCCATCTTCCAGAAAATTACTATGGATTTATAGCACTTAGGCTAAATCCAGGGAAATGCAATACTTAATATAAATATCATTACAAAAAAAATTAACTTGGACCAGACGACAAGAATATCTGTAGGGAAGGAGTTTCAAGGTTCAAATTAGAAGCTCTGTGCCCTCAGAGTGGCATCCTAAGAGAGTTCTAAAGACCTAACAATTCTAGGGATTCTGTTAGAAGAGAAAGACATGAAACAGAAAGTAGGGTTAGTTCAATGAATGCTGCTGGCCTTTCCCTGGGCAGATACTCCCTTTGTAAACTTTGTATACTTTGTAAACGTCCTAAACCCTCAAGGCTCCTTAAGACCAGGCCCCCAGAGTGAGGAGACCTAGCAGCCTGCCTGCCTTCCAGACTTCCTGGCTCAAGGGTGGCCAGGCCTCGCCCTACAGGAAAAAAAAATAACAAAAAAAACAAAAAAAAAAACACCACCAATCCCTGATCTTGACCCGAGATCAGGCCACATCATCCCTCCAATCCCAGACTACTCGAGCTCCCCACCCCCACCATTCAACACTATACAAACCATGTGTTGGGTCCAGTTCTCCAGGAGAGACTGCTACTCTTCTGGGTTTTTTCCTCTCCATAAATCTCTTGTGTGAAGTTTGTTGTAAGATGTCTTTGTGGTATTCCTTGGCCCTGACTGCTGGATTATCTTTCCCAGTGGAGCTACGCATCTAAAAAACATGCCATCTTGACTTTTGACTGTGACTCACCTACTTGTTTTCCAGTGGCCAAGGAAATGTGGACAGGAACATTATGTTAAGTCTGAACTTAGAACTAAAAACATGAAGTTGCTCTCTTTCATACTCTGGTGCATCAGAGTGATGATGATCACTGCTAGAAAGTTCTCTGATGCTGGGCGGTGGTGGCGCACACCTTTAATCCCAGCACTTGGGAGGCAGAGGCAGGTGGATCTCTGAGTTCGAGGCCAGCCTGGTCTACAGAGTGAGTTCCAGGATAGCCAGGGCTACACAGAGAACCTCTGTCTCAAAAAAAAAAAAAAAAAGTTCTCTGGCTAGCCAACCAGCGCACCCAGCCATCGGCACTAGTCATGTAGATTGAAGCAGAGCTGGCCCAGTTGTCTACAAGCTTACCATGAGAAATAAATGCTCACTGTTGTATCCCACTGAGATTTGAAGATGGCTACAGTGTGATTGCTGGTTGATACACATGAAAGTGAGAAGGAAAGATGTGTAATGAGCTCAGGGTGTTCCTAGAGAGACAGGCAGGTTGCAGTTCATTGAGAGTCCTCAAGTACTGTTTTCATACTTCCTACATGGTTTTCATGGTTCCTTCTTTCCATGGTTTTCTGCTACATGGATGTGCCATAATTTATTTCATCAGCTTCTCTTCAGGCACAGGCAAGTTATTTCTAATTTGTAACCATTATGACCAGAACTGCAACATCTTTGAAATTTGAATTCTGATTTCCTTAGGACACATTCCTACACATTTAGCTAGCAGAGCTGAAAGTGGTGGTACATGCTTATAATCTCACTCTGGAGTCCAGACAAGAGGCTTGTGAGTTTGAAGCTAACCCTTGCTGCACAGCAAGACCCAAATCAGACGAGAAAATCTGGGTGGGATTTTACCTATAGAACACACACACACACACACACACATACACAAAGTCAGATTGTTTATCAGCATAGCTTCTGTGTGATAATAAGGTGCCAGGCAATTGTTCTTCCTATGTATTTTCTCATAATAAACTAGAAGTAGATACTACTGTTGTCTCCATCTTACAAAAAGTCAACTCAATTACTTGTGGGGTGTGTGTGTGTATGTGTGTGTGTAGAAGAGAATTATAAATGGCATATAAATTATATGTAATGCATATTCATTAAAGAAGTCAAAAGCAGACCATTTGATCTCCTTCACATCCTCATGAACAGAATATAACACTGGCCCCTTGATGCCTGAAAATTCCAAAGTCAGTGTGTGACAATGATCAAGATAATATGGAGGACAAGAACCCATTTGGGAGAGGAATGATCCCCCATGACCTGAAGAGATAAAATGCTCTTTTCTCTAATAAATATCTGTAGTTTCCATATGAAATAGCTATTTTCTCAAATTTCAGTCCATGTAAGAAAAAACTAGGAACATGGAGCACATATCATAATTAACCAGACAGTAGTGTCTAGCATTTAATGACCAATGAAAATCACAATGCTCACAGGGGTCATGAAAGAATCCACAGGCATGTGTGACTTCGACATGTCCACACATACAGACCTCAGAAGGTACAGCCCAGGTGCCTCAGAGGAGGCTGGCTGGCAAACTGGCGGTATTGGCAAGTGTTACTTTTTCTGTTAATTCTCAAAGCCACCTCCCATACACCTGGTGGCCAGGCTTTGTGTCTGATCTTTTCTAATTAGCAACTGAATTGAATACCTGGGACATTCCCTCCGACAACTCTAATCCTGTTGCTTTTAACCTTTACTTTGTATCCTAAACAGATTGGTTGCCTTCACACAGGATCACCCTCAGCAAGCACTGTATTGAGTGCATATTCATATGTCCTTCATGGCTTTGGTCTGAATAGGAAAAGATGTGCTTACAAAGACCGGTGGTCAGAGACGGGTATCTGGGATTCTTGAGCTCCTGTCGACCTAAGACGGAGGCAAGTGCCAAAAGGCCGAGTTTGTGTTTGTCTAAACAAACACTAAAAGGCCGTGTTTTTCCAAACAAACACCAAAAAGCTGTGTTTGTTCTCTGAGACCAGTAAGAAGGAGTGATATAGACCCAGACCTAAGACAGACACGGTCGCTTAGCCACCATATTTCCTAGATGGGTCATGGAGTACAAGGAAATCTCGTGCCCCATTCCGCTCATTTTTTAAAAAATAAAAAAGGGGAAATTGTGCCCTTCCCCCAACCCTGAGCAGGCTAATCAGACCTTAATTGTTTGCCACAGTCGGTTTTCTGCTGACCTGGGCGGAATTCCTGGGCGGAGTTTTCCTACCTAGTTGAAAGTCTCCTGCCTTGCCCACTTGCAATTTCCTGCAGAAGCAGACTGCCCGCTGAGCTTGTTTTGCAACAGAACCCAGCCAAAACAAAGGGTGGGTCTTTAAGTTTTCCCCCTATATATACACAGAGCTAAAAATTAAACTGAGCCTTGATCAGAGAATTTGGTCTTGGCTCATTATTTCTCTCATCCACCCATCCTATTTCATCCCTAGCTCTCCTTTCAGGTAAACCCATGGCCACTGGATAGCTACAGGCAAGCACTGAGGTTGATTGAGAAACTCTGACTTAATGTGGTGAAAGAGCAATGGAAGATCAACTTCTGCACTGAATTCACATGCACATGCACACAAAGCCACAGACATATGCACATGCACCCACAGCACACACAGCCACAGACATATGCAAAAACATGCATACATCATGTGCACACACATTAAAACTTGGAAAAAGAAAAAAAAGAATTGCATGTAATTATCAAAATCACCATTATATTTAAAGCATTGTATATACTGGGTTTGGGGTTTTTTGGGGGGGGGTTGTTTTGTTTGTTTTGGTTTTGGTTTTGGTTTTGGTTTTTTGAAACAGGGTTTCTCCTTATAGCCCTGGCTGTCCTGGAACTCACTCTGTACACCAGGCTGACCTCGAACTCAGAAATCCGCCCGCCTCTGCCTCCCAAGTGCTGGGATTAAAGGCATGCACCACCACTGCCTGGCTATTTTTTTTCTTTAACAGTGCTGAGAATTGAAACAAGTTCAGTGATCTGCCACTGAATTGTATCCTCAGTCCTATAAGTTTTTAACTTATTTGAAATTTAAAATTGTTTCTTCATGTTTAGTAATGCTAGAAGAGCTCTATCAGAAGACTCACATGAAGCAGATATGGCATTTTTCTTTGACTTCTGTATTGGTCAGGGTTCTCTAGAGTCACAGAATGTATGGGTAGTCTCTATATAGTTAGGGAATTTGTTGATGACTTACAGCTTGTAGTCCAACTCCCCAACAATTGTTGTCAACAGCTGTGGATGGAAGTTCAAGGATCTAGCAGTTGCTCAGTCCCACGAGGCAAGGAAGCAGGCAAGGAAGAGTGAGAGTTAGTCAGTTTTCTTCCAACGTCCTTATGTAGATCTCCAGCAGAGGGTGTGGCCCAGATTAAAGGTGTGTGCCACCACGCCTTTAATCCCAGATGACCTTGAACTCGGAGATCTCCTTGTCTTAATCTTCTGGAATTCATAGCCAGTATGCTTCAAAATCTCCATGTCAAGATCCAGGTCAGAAACTTGTATCTCCGAGCCTCCAGATTAGGATCATAGGTGAGCTTTCCAATTCTTTTTTTTTTTTTTTTTTTTTTTTTTTGGTTTTTCGAGACAGGGTTTCTCTGTGTAGCCCTGGCTATCCTGGAACTCACTCTGTAGACCAGGCTGGCCTCGAACTCAGAAATCCACCTGCCTCTGCCTCCCAAGTGCTGGGATTAAAGGTGTGCGCCACCACCGCCCGGCGAGCTTTCCAATTCTTGATTGTAGTTCATTCCAAATATAGTCAAGTTGATAACCAGGAATAGCCACTACAACTACTATTCATGTTAATAAAAAGTCCCCTGCCAGAAACCACTGATTTTTTCTATTCTTACCACTGTATCTACCAAATCTTTTCTGTTTGGGGCATCTTCAAAATGAGAACAAATTTAGAAATAAACCTTCATTTATTCCTGTAGTAACAATTTTGGCATTTTGGTTTCTTTAAAAAAATCACAGAAATATTATGTTTTCATTTTAATCCCAGGTGTGGGATATGGGGCTGCTTCAGACTGTCCACAGCAGCTGACTATGATTTGCCTTGTGCTCTAGCAAGGGTGTGATTTTGCCAGCTGCAGATAATTTCTGTGATTGTGCGATGTTTGGAATTCTGAGGACTTACAGAAGGTATATAAATGCTAGAGCCCCTGAGAGAAGCAGGGTGGGTGAACAAGTGAGTTTATTGGAGTTACTAACAGGAATTTGGGTAAGGAGCAGAAACGACTCAAAGACAGCTATGTCACCAAAAGGCTTCCTATCATGAAGCTGGGAAGCTGGAGCCCACTGCCCCACTTGCAGACAGCAGACAGGGCAGAATACATCCTTTCCAGCCAGCTCAGTTGCTCTAAACCTCTGCTGCAAAAGCTTAGCCCACCTGAGGGTCTTCTAGGTAGCTCAACTTGACAAAAACATCTCTTAGCCTTTCTTACAACTTATATAAGCCTGAGGAGGGAGGGGTCTAGTGAACCTGGTCCATCAGGGACTTCCTGAGTCCTGGGTTTTAAGGAGCACCACTGCAGGATGAACTGCTTCACCTCCCTTTAGACTGCAAAGTTTAGAGCATCATGAGTCTTAAGCTTCTCTCTAAGATGAAATGTTTTGTCTCAGAGGAAACATCAATGCAACAGAAGTTAATGTATAAAACCCAGTACCTTTTGTATATACCAATAAAAAGAAATCAGGAAAGCAGTCCTAGTCATAATAGCCACCAGAAAATTAAAGATGCCTGTAAATAAGCCTTAAAAGGTCTAAAAGGTTTCTACAATGAAAAAATGCAGGGCTGAAGAGTGGCTAAGCAGGGAAGGGCTCTTACTGCTCTTCCAAAGGCTGTGGATTTGACTTCCAGCACTCGCTAGAATAATAACTACCTGTAACTCCAGTTTCATGGGGCTCCAACACCGTCCTCCAGCCTCTGTGGAAGGCCCACACACAGTGTACAGACATACATACAAACAAAACACCAATACACATAAAATAAGAACAAATAAATATTTTTAAAAAGAAGAAAGACATTAAAGACACGGTAAGTAGGGTGATATCTCATGACTGATGGAGCATGATATTTACTATTTGTTAATATGGAAATGTTGTGATCATAAAAAGAGAAAGAGGTTTTGAGAATGTGGTATACGGCAGTGTGGGGGAAGGGGATGCCTCAGCTGGTCCATGCCTCGGCATCCCTTCCCCCGAGGGACCAGACACACACCGGCATAATATAGAGTAAAGTTTATTCAGGGCATGGGATGGGAGTTAAGAGGGTAGGAGAAGCAGAGAGAGGCAGAGGGAGGGAGAGAGTAGAGAAGCAGAGGCCGGCCATGAACACGTGGGGGGGGGGAGGGGAGGAGAGCCCAAGAGGGGCAAGAGAGAAGCTTGCAGAGAGGTGAGAGAAAAGAGAGAGAGGAGGGACTGAGCAGCCCCCTTTATAGTAGGCCAGGCCTACCCGACTGTTGCCAGGTAACTGTAAGGTGGGGCATACCTAGCTGTTGCCAGGTAATTGTGGGGTGGAGCTTAGACAGAATCCTAACAGGAAGTGCTATCCAAAGTGCTCTACAGATTCAAAGCAGTGGCAATTTTTCAATAGAATGAGAAAAAATAAATCCTAAAATTTCTATGGAAAAAGAAAAGATCCTGACAAGGTAACCTCAACCAGTTCTGGAGTCTTCAGAATCATGGTAACAAAACCAGCATTGCACAAAAACAGACTGATGGAAGAGAATACGGACCCAGAAAATAAATGTGCACAACTTCAATCAACTGATTTGTGTGGACCAACTGGATAATCACACGTAGAATATTTAAACTTGGCTTCCAGCATCTTGCTTTGTACAATAATCAACCAAATGTGTATATTAAAAAATAATCTCGGGCGGTGGTGGCGCACGCCTTTAATCCCAGCACTTGGGAGGCAGAGGCAGGCGGATTTCTGAGTTCGAGGCCAGCCTGGTCTACAGAGTGAGTTCCAGGACAGCCAGGGCTACACAGAGAAACCCTGTCTCGAAAAACCAAAAAAAAAAAAAAAAAAAAAATCTAAGTCCTGAAACTTTGAAACTCTTGGTAGAAAATAAGGCAGTGCTCCAGTATATTGGCTAAGACTTTGACTGCTCAAAAAATAAAATAAAATAAAATAAAATAAAAATCAGTATCAACAAACCAAATTGTGATGGTTTCTCTTGACTGTCTGTTCAATTGGCCTGAGATATATGAGACTGGTATAGCATGCTCTGGGGAGTGTCTGGAGATGCTTAGAGTAGGAGGTTCAAGACAGGGTTTCTCTGTGTAGCCCTGGCTGTCCTAGAACTCCTTCTGAAGACCAGGCTGGCCTAAAACTCAGAGATTCCCCCTGCCTCTGCTTTTTTTTTTTTTTTTAAATCTCACAAATTCACTAAAGCAGAGGTTATCAACCTGTGAGTCTCTACCCTTTGTGGGATCAAATGACCCTTTCACAGGGGTTGCCTAAGAAAACACAGATATTCACATTACAATTCATAACAATAGCAAAATTACAGTTATAAAGTAGCAATGAAATAATTTGATGGTTGGGGGTGTATACAAGGGTCACAGCATTAGGAAGGTTGAGAACCACTGTACTAAATATAGTAGCCCTGGTGGCACAAGGTTATAATCCTAGCTCTTGGTAGAGGGAGAGGTAGAGGCAGGAGGATCAAGCGTCAAGGTCATTCTTGGCTACACAATAAATTTGAGGACAACCTGGGCTGCAGGAGACCTGTCACCAGGGTGAAGGGTGAAAAAAGGATTTATTTCCCAGAAAATGGAATACAACCATCTCTCCAGCATCTGCTATTAAAAACTCTTAAGTCTGAGGTTCAAAAGTCAATCTAACATAATTGTATTTTTATACCAAGATTCATATATGTATATGTGTATGTGTATATATATAAATAAACATATATATAAACATATATATGAAAACCTGAGGGACCAACTGCACAAAGTTATCTCTAACCTCTACACTAGATACATCATCACACACCCACACATGTGTGTGTGCACAATAATAGATAAAATAAAATCAGATAAGTTAAAACATTTCACCCTAAATTATTCATGATATCTTTTCAAAGAATCAACGTTAGACTTAATAGGTTCTATTTTTTATACCTTGGCTTTTCTGTTTTATTTTCTTATCTGCAAGCCCATTTTTATTACATATTGAATTTCTATGAAATTAGAAGGCCCATTAAATATCACTTGGTTTAGCTTCAGAATTTTTTAAAATGTGAAACACTAATTTTGCGGTAAGTTGCATTGATAAGTATGAGGAGCTGTGAAGTGTTGACTTTATGGTAGGTTGTGTTATTATGTATGTGGAGCTGTGTTTGCATCTGGTCAATTCTAATTTTCTTTATGGTGTTTTGGTCATTTTCTCACATTTAGTTTCAGTAATCCTGGGAAGCTATTTCTAAGCAACCTGGGGATTTAATTAGCATACAAAGAAATAGGCTTCATCAAGACTTCACACACATTTTCTTTTCCTACACTACCTCTGGTTCCCTCCCACCTCCTCCCACTGGACCCTTCACTCCCTCACCAGCCTCTCTTGCCTTCCAAGCTACAAGCATTCTATCATTCTGTCGCTCTCTTCAATTCATCCTATGGTGTCTGGAGGTGATCTGTGCACAGGCAGCCTGGTTCTCAGGTAGAGCAAAGACTTTGAACCCCGGGACCCAGTAAGGGGTGGCTTCCACCTACAGCCTTGTGGGTGGAGCTTCCACCTGCATGGGGCGGGAGGAGTTCAGTCACCACCCCCTAGACTCTGGCTCCTGCCGCAGTTGCAGTTCCCCCAGGAGAGAATTGTGGCTATCAGTCACATAGTTGCAGCACTAAGCCTTCCCCACATGTAAATAACTTTTCCCCAAGCTCTCAATCCAAGCCAATGAGAAGTATCTGCTGCCAAACCCCGGAGCACCCCCAAATTGTATATAAATCCTATCCTGAATCCTATAGAATAATAAAGGGTTATTGAGGACTACTCTGTTGTCTGGGAGATTCTGTCACAAAGAGCTGTAACACACGGGAAGAGGTTCTCTCTCCCAAAACACTGCCAGCCGCTCCGTTGCAACCTTCCCTGGCTAGACGGACTTTGTCACCCTCAGACTGGATCAGGCGCGGAGCAGCGTAGGCAATCAAGATGGTAGCAGCGACAACAGTGGCAGTAGCAGTAGCCGCGGCAAAAGAGAAAGTAGGAGCGACTTCCCTGCCTTCCCCCTCCACCAGAACCCTTGCACCCACTTCTGGCAGGGCCTCTATTGCTCTCTTCAATTCATCCTATCTCTCTCTTCAATTCCCCACCCCTTTATCCCCTACTCGAGATTCCCCCCCCCTTCTAGTTTTACGATCTGTTTAAATTAACTTTGCTTTTGTCTTTCTTGTGGTGTCCCTGCTTCTGCCTGGGGTTCTGTCCTGTCCTTTTGTTTTGTTTGGTTCATGATAGGATTTTGCTATGTAACCCAAGTTAGCCTGAAATTTACAATCTTCCCACCCCAGCCCTCAAGCGCTGGTGTAACAGGTATGCAACCTGACCCACCCGGTCCTTTTCTACTTCAGTTCCTTACAGGGTTAACTTTAATCTTCCTTCATTTCTAATATAATACCAAGTTTCCTTTAATTACTGTTTCAGTTATGTCCATTCTATAATCTACATATATGATCTCTTACCATTTTTTATATAAATAATTAAGACTTCCTTACCTTTTCTGCTGTGTTTCTATTTCCGTTTCCCTCTTCCCATTATTCAGAATGGTACACACTATTCTATGGTAATTTTGCCAAAAATGCACTGGGAATGTTTTATATAAAAATTAATAATGGTGATGGTCACCAGGATGAAATCCTCAGAGAAGAGCCCCCCATGAAGTTCAAGCTCTGGACATCAGCAACAGAATTATTACCCAAAGTTCCTGACCATGGAATCCTAATATAGGTTTTTGTTGGGTTTGAGACAGTCTCATATAATCCAATCTGGCTTCAAACTCCAAACTCCATGTGAAGCTGAGGCTAGCCTTGAACTTCTGATCCTCCTGTCTTCAACTTCTGAGTCCAGGGATTACAGGTGAGCACCACCATACCTGACTCAGAATGTTTGTTTGATCCTTCATTTCAATTACGTGTATGTGTAGGGTTTTGTACATGTGAGAACAGCACCCTCAGAGGCTGAAAGAAGGCATCAGAGTCCCAGGAGGTGGAGTTGTAGCCCGATGTAGGCCATCTGAAGTGGGTGCTGGAAGCTGATCTCAGGTCCTCCACTGAGCAATCTCTTCAGCCCCCTGGATTGTTTTTTGTTGTCATTGTTTGGGGTTTTGTTGTTTGGTTTTACTACAGGCTTTTCTTTTTTTTCTTTTCTTTTTTTTTTTTAACCATCTTTTCCCTCCAACTATCTCAACTATGGAGAAACCATCTATGAAAATGCTGACTATGGTGTGTGTGTATGTGTGTGTGTGTGTGTGTGTGTGTGTGTGTGTGTGTGTGTGTAACTTATATGTATATATTCAGCATGATTATAACTGTTCAACACCGGATGGTATATACAGGAAAAATAGCATGCTTTAGGACACAATAGCCAAAAATCTCTAAGACAGTTTCTGTCGGCAATGGAGTTCTGTCCTTCATAATATTCTTAGGATTTCATGAATGTATAAAGCTCATGATGTTCTCTGTAGAGTGACCTATGGGGGAGACAAATTGGAGGAATCGTGAGGGAACTTCACTGTAAGTGAAATCAGTTGTTTGACGCGCATTTCACAGTTCAGGACTACTTCAAAGCTTCTGTTAATGAGCTCGCTGATAACCCAATCACAGTTCCTTGGGCAAACAATCCAGGCAATAAGCAGCCTTCGTCCTGTGGCCAAAGTCTCTGAACTTCAAAGCGCTCTCAGCCCACAGAACTAGTACGGCTAGAACTAGTATGCATTTGGCAAGACTTTGCTGTGAAATAGTTATTTTCAGGAAAGTTTTTATTCATCAGAAGGAATGCACATAGCGGGGCACTGCCCTTGCAGCCCTGAGGTGGTTTTACTTTGTAAGGGTTTTATCCACTCTGTGGATAAGGTTGACCCTTACTCATGGTCTGACTTGTTCCTTACTGCCACGGCTCAGTTTCTCTTCCCCTAGTCTAGCCTCTGGACTGGCACTTAGCAGGAAGTGAAAATGAATCTCAATGGAGAGTCAGAGGTACAGAAATGAAAGCAAATCCATCCAAAGGAAGTGGAGCGCTAACATTTACGTCTTACCCCATACTCTTATTGCGCCAGTGTTGCATGTGACATAAATAAAACTCAAAAGAAGTTAAGCAGCTTCCTCACCGTCCAAAGCAAAGGCAGCTGTGAGACATTAGAGATATCCCTGCTGATTAACCCTGAGCTGCTTCTTTCTACACAGAGGTTCATCAAGGTGGAGGCAGGCAACCAGCAGTTTTGTTATGCAGAGTGAAAGGGAGCTGAATTCAGTCAGAACTGGGGACTCTCTGCAATAGGGACAGGGAGAGGATCAAGAAATAAGACATTTCTATCTTCTTGCTGGCTCAGCACTTTTAAGGACAGTCGATGTTGACTGTTTTAGGAACTGAGTACGGCCTTCTTGTACTCCAATGGAGACTCTCCTCTTCATAGCTATAATTTAAGACAACATGGTGAAACTCACTAGAGACTGAGTTATATCTAGGACTCCAGGCTCTTCTTCTCTCTTGCTTCCAAGAAAATGCCACAATATTGGTGAAATGTAAAATGCAGCTTATGTTGAAGTGAAACATCACTCTCTGGTTAGTGTTTTCTCAGTTTGACACAAGCCAGAGTTATCTGAGAAGATAAACCTCAATTGAGTAAATACCTCCTTTGGATTGCTTGTAAGGAAGTCTGTAAGGCATTGGATGGATGGATGGATGGACAAGTGGATGAAAGGATGTATGTATGTCAGGAGCCATAATAGGACAAGCTAATAACTAGCAGGTGATCTTCCTGAGATTAGTCTCCTTCGTATTATAATATAATCTACGACAGATTCACTCTTATTAGGCAAAGCCGTGAGAGAATTCATTTTAGAAAAGATTCCTGCTATTGATATGCTTTTCCTGTTATTATTAAACATATATAACAATAACTAGGTTGTAGCCCACCCCTTTGGAGCAAATATCTGAAGATCTACAAAGATGTACTGTCTTGAAGTGATGCCATATAGACAAATAGATGACTTCTTAAGTCTTAATGGTGATCCTATAAAAATTCCTAAAATTATATCAGTGATTATTAATCTCTTTTATAGTGGGACTGCTATTAGATCCTTTTCTGATAGTCAAAAGTGCAATGAGAACTCTGCCAGTCTCCCATGTGTCACCAGTTAATTGCTCTTAGATAGCAACCAGACTTTCTCCTACTCAGAGCACATTCCAAGAGGTTGTAAAACAATTAACCAAAGGTCATAAAAAGGGAACCAGCAATTTATTATAGGTGCTAGGACAGAAGATAAAATATTGACTAGGTTTATCTATACAAAACTTCACTAATAACTCATAGTTTTACGCCTTCAGTAAAGTAGTGGAGCTGAAGCAGGTGATGAATGTTTAGTTAGATAATTACTCTTAATGGATATGCATGTAAACATTCTCTGTTGTAAACTTCTATTTCAATTTATGGTTTGATTTTTTTGTGTGAACTTGTGATGAACTTTGTATTCTGAAAGATGTATAAGTACTGAGGACAAAGAGATGAGAGGCAGATAGAGAAGAATTTTCCCTTACTAGAATTTTTCCCTTTCCCCACCTAGGATCTTTCTACTTTTCCTCATTAGTTAGCTTTCATAGGAAACGTTTTACAACCTAGTAATAAATGCTATAATCACTTTTCTGGGTTTACCTGAAAGGGGGGCTAGAAATGAAAAGGGAAAGGGGGGCAAGAAAAGAATGAAGCTAAGTCTGAGTTCTGATCAAGGTTCAAAGTTTAATGTTCAGCACGCGTTTATAAAGGGAAAGCCTATAGACCCATCTTTTGTTTCAATTGAAGTATGTTTTAAAGCAAGTTCAGCATGGCAGCCCAATCTTCCAAGTTCCCATGGGAACCAGCACAAACAGCCAAAGCAGTTGACCCCATCCAGGCTGATAAGGTCTGTAGTGGCAAGCGCTCAAGGTCTGTTCAGCCAGCCTGCTCAAGGCTGGGAAAACTGCTCAGCCTGTTCAAGGCTGGGAAAGGCCTATTCAAAGCTGGGAAGGCCACAATTTCTCCCTTTTTTTATTTTTAAAAGATGGGCAGTGCCAGTTGCTGGATGGGAGCACAAGAATTACTTGTTTTCCATATCCCATCTAGGGTATATAGTGGCCAGGTGACCGTGTCTGTCTTAGGTCGGTGTCTATATTGCTCCTTCTTACCCGTCATGGAGACAAACACTGATGTATGTTCTGTCTTAGGTCGATAGGAGCTCAAGAACACTCTTACCCGTTTCTGACTAACCAGTCTTCTATAGCACACTTTTTCCCATACAGACCAAAAGCCACGAAGGACCTATGCATATGCACTTAATACATCTTTTCATAGCGGTGAATAACTGCCATGGTGAATAGCTGAGCTTGCTGAAAGTGATCCTGTGTGAAGGCAACCAATCTGTTTAAGATACAAGGTCCAAAAGTTAAAAACAACAAGATTATAATTAATGGTCTAAGCAATGTAGAAATCAAAGTTGTAAGCCATGGGGAAGTGGAAAACCAGGATTCAAACCATCCCTGATTCTGTTCTCTTTCTCTCTTCCTTTTGATCAGTCTTTCTCGAACTTTAGCCATAGAACTCTTTACTACTCCTGAATGATCAATGTAAAAGCAACAGTCTTCATGGAGGGCTGCACATAGTCCTCTCTGTTGAAGGAATAAAATATCAAGTCCTCTCCTGTTTTGAAAGACTACCTCAGATAAGGAGATTAGAAACTCTTGCAAATGGGAAATAGAAGTTCCTATTCTTTCTATATCTGTATCTATTGCTGTACTAAGGAGCTCATAATTTTTTCCTTGCACAACTAGGGCATAAGCACCTGTAGCTGTTCCTCCTACACTGAGGCCCATCAGTACTGAAATAGTTAAAGTTGTAGCAAGTTCTCTCTTGGGGTAAAAGAAGCCTCCATCACAATGATCAAAGACCTCATCATAAGAATGATAAATGAGTCTATAGTTGAACCAGCACACAAAAATCTTTGGAACTATCAAATACTTGTGTATGAATGCAGGGAGTAAGACCTGTGGAGCAAACCCACCATCCCTCCTTAAGAGGAATAAGATAAGATGAGGAGGTAGGAACAGTAAGCACTTGATTGCATAAGCTCTATCTTTTACCTTTATAAATTTTCCCTATGCAAGTACATAGTCCAGAAACTTCATGTAATGAAAGGCCTATGCCAGACTTCTTATTCCATCAACAATCAGAGGAGCTATAAGAACAAGAAACATTGCTAGATAATAAAGAAATACCTTCATAGTAAGGAGGGGCTATATCATAGCAAAGCTAACAAGAGTGAGTGATATTAGGATAAGTATCATTAAGCACATGAAACATGCCCACCACCAATTCTGTAAGGGGAATAGCAAATGTGGGAAAGGTAGTGGTGGCAACTGTAGGACCATGAGGGATGCCAGACACTGGAGGAGAAAATAGGGAAATGGTGGTATTTTGCTCTTTTTAGCACTCTTCTTCCTTTTAACTTCCTTATTCCCCTTTCTGGGCTTAGTGGTGACCTTATTGAGTCTTACTGAAAAAGAGGTAGGCTCAGTTTTAAGCTTGATGGTAAAGAGTAAGCCATCATCATAACCTTCCTTATAAAGTCAAAGTCCCCAAGGTTTTCCTTTTAGCCAGTCTTCCTTTACCTGTCTTCCTGGATTCTTAAAGCTTACCTGTAAAGGGTTGCAAGCCCCTGAACATCTACAGGTAGAAGTAAGCAGTTTGACTGTGCTTCTCATGCACTCCCAGTTATTAGTTATTCCTTTTAACAGAAATCAGATCCCAACTGGAGGAAGGATTCCACCTAGCTTCACCTGTAGTAACACAGCTCCAGCCATAACAGAAAAAATGCTGAACTCTTACACATTGATATTGCTTTTCTCTATCAATTTGATCTTTAGGGCAGACATAAGCAGTATTTAAAAGGCAGCAGGGAGTCCAGGGTTGTCCACATCCCATATCTACATATGTTGTCCAGAAATTCCACTCGTTTTTAGGCAGAGACTGAGGTGAGGCACCAGAGGCTGCAGGAATGTCCCAGGTATCTAATCCAGCGCTAATTGGCAAAGATCAAACACAAGGTCTGGCCACCAGGTATATGGGGGGGTGGCCTTGAGAATTGATAGAAAACACTTGCTCCCCAGTAAGGGTGGAGACTATGCTCCAAGTGAACTCAGCTGGTTAATAGAGATTTTGAACCATCTTCATCATTATTAGAAGGCTCAGGATCCGTGTCCACTTGACGAAACAATCTTTCAGGCAGCCATCAAGCTCCATTTTCTTCCTGTGAAAAAACTCAGACAGAACCTTGTTTCATATTAAAACAGGGTTGGGTCCATTCCATGTATTAGTTAGGGGGGTCTTGCCATTTAACCATGGTATATGAGCTTGCAAGAAATTTAAAACAAATAAGACAAAAGCAAGGTGTACTTTTGGTGACCTTGAGGGATATAACTCCCCCTTTTGTTTTTAAAAGCCAATTGTTCAGAGTGCCATGTACATGGTCAACAATTTCTTGTCTCATTGGGTTATAAGGAATTCCAGTTTTATGTTCAATACCAAATTCCTTGCAAAACTGTATAAAGTTGTTTCCAGTCTAAGCAGGCCCATTATCTGTCTCAATGACTTTAGGTAATCCCATAGTATTAAAAGCATGTAAGCAATGATCAACTACATTTCTAGAAGCTTCTCCTATATGTAGAGAAGCAAAAATGAATCTTGAACAAGTGTCAATACAGACCTGTATATATTTCCATTTTTCAAATTCTGAATAATGAGTTACATTCATTTGCCAAATATGATTGGGTATAAGGCCTCATGGATTAACCCCTAAATGGGGAACTGGAGATAATGTAAGACAGGGCATTGTTTTACAGTCATTCTAGCATACTCGTTAGTGATCTTATGTTGGAGACTTAAAGTATGACTAGAGAGATGAAATTTATTATGATCACATCTAGCTATTGCAACAGGATCTGAAACTAAGGCTTCTCCTATTAAAGCTCTGTCAATGCGATCATTGCCTGCAGCTAAAGGTCCAGGAAAATCAGAATGAGTTCTTATATGACCAATATAAAAAGGATTTTTTTTCAGGTAAGAATGATGTTTTGTAATTGTGAAAAAAGAGATCCAGCTAGTGTATTGAAATGAAATGTACCACAAGTTTCTAATAAAGGAACTGACTGAGCTACATCTAGACTATCAGTAAAAAAACTAAAAGTATCATTTACAGACTGAAAAACATTTAGTACTGCTGTTAGTTCTGCTAGCTGGACAGAGAGCCCAGAAGTCTCTATGACTACTGTTGATTTTTTACAAGATATCCCACGTGTCTTTTAGAGGAGTCATCAGTAAATATTAAAAGAGCATTATGTAAAGGCTGTAAAGATGTCATATTAGGAAATATAACCCTATGTGCATTTAAAATTTTACCTGCCTTTCTTGAGGATAATGATTATCTATAATGCCTTCAAATCCTATCTGAGCAAGCAACCAATTCATACTTTGCTGCTTTAACCAATTATTTTGGTCCACATTAAAAGGCTGAATGTCTGGTTCTTTGAAACCACCTGTGGTTTCATACGAACGGGTTATCGGGTTCTCTGGACAGAGAGCCAGGGCTAGAAAATGTCGGGCTCTCTACAGTTCTTTGCCAAAATAAATCAGTGCTTGTTTTTTTTCCAAGTATAATCATATGAGCTACTGCCTCATAATATGGCAGGATATTACGTTTAGGAGATATCCTTGAATGTATCCACATAAGAGGAGCCCTTTGCCACAATAATCCTGTAGGTGTATGAGTCGTATTAAAAATCAATAAATGTAAAGGCAAAAAATAATCTATATAAGTAACAAATTGTTTTACAATAGCTCTCTCTACTTGTTGTAAAGCTAACAAGCCTTCTGAGATTAAAGTTCAAGGGAAGGTAGGATCAGCACTCCCTTTAAGAATATCAAATAAGGGTTTCAATTCTCCTGTAATAAGCTTTAAATAAAGACAAAGCCAATTGATATCACCTAACAGCTTTTGAAAATCATTTATAGTTTTTAAACTGTCCCTAGGATAATTATCTTCTGGGGATAAACAGTTTGATCTGTAAGTCTAAAGCCTAAATAATTATAAGGATCTTGAGTTTGCACATTTTCTGGAGCTATTTGTAATCCTTTATCAGCTAAAGCCTGCTGTAAATCTCTGTAACATGAAAGCAAGTCCTAAGGGTATTTTCCTGCTAATAGGGCATCATCCATGTAATGTATTATATATTATTGGCCATTGCTGTCTTATAGGCTGAATGACTTGCGCCACAATTTTTGACATAATGTAGGGCTATTTGCCATGCCCTGAGGAAGAACTATCCATTGATATCTTTTCATAGGTTCTTTAAAATTGATAGAAGGAACACTAAAAGCAAATCTTTCACAATCCTGAGGGTGCAAAGGAATAGTAAAGAAACAATATTTCAAATCTACTACTATTTTA
The DNA here is from genome assembly GCA_036184795.1 of Tokudaia tokunoshimensis. Taxonomy (NCBI): domain Eukaryota; kingdom Metazoa; phylum Chordata; class Mammalia; order Rodentia; family Muridae; genus Tokudaia; species Tokudaia tokunoshimensis. Next base: position 64,194,162 of record BTHU01000003.1, on the reverse strand, counting down.
TAATATGCTTTAGGAATGACTACAGGAGATGGAAGCCCAGGTTGTAAAGCTACCATAGGTACCATGGTTTCATTAACCTTTCTTAGATCTTGTAACAATAGTCATTTACCAGATTTTTTTTCTTAATAACAAATATTGGAATATTCCATGGTGACTGGGATTCTATTATATGCCCTGCCTCTAATTGCTCCTGCACAAGCAAAGCAGCAGCTTCTATTTTTTTTTTTTTTTTTTTTTGGTTTTTTGAGACAGGGTTTCTCTGTGTAGCCCTGGCTGTCCTGGAACTCGCTCTGTAGACCAGGCTGGCCTCGAACTCAGAAATCCGCCTGCCTCTGCCTCCCAAGTGCTAGGATTAAAGGCGTGCGCCACCACCACCCGGCTGCAGCTTCTATTTTTTTCTTGAGATAACGACCACCGATCAACCCACACTGGAACATTATTAAGCCATTGAATTTTATCAGTATGGGATGCAGGCAAGATAGTGGACATTACCAAAAATACCCCAAGCCTATCAAGTGTTAGAGTGGGGCTTAGGCCTTTCAAATATTTTAATGCTTTGTCCTTCCTTTCCTAGCCCTTGACCAGGTAAAAATCCTTGTCTTAGCATTTGTCCAGTCACTACTTCATTAGGACTGCACATCATAAGACTCATTTGTGACAAGAGATCTCTTCCCCAGAGGGTAACAGGCAAATGTGGCATGGCATAAGGTTGAATTTGTCCTGAATTGCTTTCCTCATCTTTCCAGGTTAGAAGTTTGAAACTTTGTTTTGGGTTATTGGCATAACCAATCCCTTGAAGGTGAATAAGAATATCAGATAAAGACCAAATTGAAGGCCAATCTTGTCCTCTAATAATTGTTACATCAGCTCCAGTATCTATTAACCCTTCAAAACTTTTTCCTTCAATTAATAACTTAAGGTTATGTCTCTTACAAGTAAGAGATTGAACCCAGTACACATCTGAGGAGCCAAGGCCATCTTGTCCTCTCTCACGTTTAACAAATTCAGAAGGTAACAGATACAAAGGAACTAAAACAAATTGAGCAATTATTTTATTCGCAGGTATAATGCCATGTGGAGAAGCAGCCATAATTCTAATTTCCCTTGAATAATCATTATCTATAACTCCTGTGTAAATCTGTAGTCCTTGTATCACAATGCTGCTTTGGCCCAGAAGTAACCCCCAGGTTCCTGGAGGCAAGGGCCCAGAATCTCCTGTAGGCTATGTCTGAACTACCATTTCTGGGGTCAGTACTGTGTAGGTGGTGGAACTAAGGTCCAGTCCTGTATTTCCTGGGGTTGTTCTGATAAGCTCAGAAATGGATTTCCCTGGCTTGGCAGCAGCTCCATGGCCCCATAAGCTGCTTGCTGTAGACGTTTGGCGGCCTCTGCTTGTTTCCCAACAAGGGATGGCCCTGATTATCTGTTTTAGATCTACACTCCCTAGCCCAGTGATCACCCTTCTTGCACCGAGGACAAATTCCTGGGGCACTGATTGTCTGTGCATTCCTCTGTTTGTAGGACAATCATTTTTAAAGTGACCCTGACCTCCACATTTAAAACATCCTTTATTCCCTCATCTCTGTGAAAGCATTGCTTGCACAGAGGTTCCCTGTAAGGCAGCGGCCATAGCCAGACCCTGATTGTATGAGGGCCCAATCTCTGCACAAAGATGAATGTATCCAGATAAGTCCGTCTTTGCTTTGTATAGCCTGACGGTGGCACAACACACTGTGTTCGCATTCTCATAATCCAATTGTGCAACAAAAGGAACTCCTGCTCGAGGATCTCCAAAAATTCTACCAGCTACTTTTAGCAGTCTGTCCACAAATTCCTGAAATGGCTCATCGGACCTTGCTTGATACCAGATAAATTCCCACTGAGATCCCCCTTAGCTGGCAACCAATTCCAAGCATGACGAGCAGCCATTGCGACCTGCACATACACTCCTGCAGGTTGCCCGAGCTGATTGCCTTCACACTGACCTTCTCCTAGAAGCATGTTAATAACCCATTGAGCATTGCCTGTCTGAGCATCCATCACAGCAGCCCTTTTACTTACTTCACACCATTCAGAACTCCAAAGTAAGTAATCTGCTCCTGACGAAGTAGCTTACATATAGTTTTCCAATCTTAAGGGGTTACATTTTCCTCTATCACAGTATCCAACAGAGTTTGTGTAAAAAGGAGCTGTAGGACCATACTGTGCTACAGCTATTTTTAATTCTTTTATCATTTTGAACTCTAACATTTGATATTGTCTGACTCTATTGCCCTGCTGATCAATTGTCTCAACCTCAGGGAAAATTAACACTTCAGATATATTCTGCCCCTCCCTGCGAGCCTGATTCACAGCTCTTTCTAGCGGAGATTGGCAATTCTTAGAATTATTATTCTTTCCTGTACTTGATGCACCCTTTAATTCTTGTAGCTCATTAGTCAATTTCTGCAGTTTAACTTCTAGCTCTAATTTACAGACTTGCATGTCCGTCTGGGCAGCGTCTGTTGATGCTGCTGATATTGCAGGGAAGGCCATAGGCAGAGCAGAAGGTACATAAGGAGGCCAATCCTCATTACGATATTTGGCAGCCTCTTCTTCTAAACCAGCTTCCTCCTCTGGATCTAATTCAACATCAGTGTCTCCAATTCTTTTATCTCAGCTCCTAAAGCCTTGTAAGGTCTATTTTTCCCTAATTTGGAGTTGAGAGAGACTTTTTCTTTTCCTGAGCCTTCTCTGACAGGCATTCTTCCTTGTGTTCTTCAAGCTGTTCCTGGGCAATAGCTAACACCTGCAAGGTCTCTTTATCTTTTTTATTATCAATAGCATCTTTTATAAGCTTCCAGAGGTAGAAGCTGGTAGGATCTGGCTGGGTTGCTCCTAAAACTTCTTCAACCTTTTCCCAGGTTTCCTTATCCAAAGTTCCTCCTTCTGGGAACCATAGACAGCATGACTCTATTTGAACTAAAAATTTTTCTAAAGTCTGTTTTGAAAACCCTGCTCCTCTCACCTGAAGTAGATCTTTTAGGCTACAGACAAAGGCCTGTTTAGAATTCCCCTGCCCTCTACATCATTGCACTGTCACACCTAGGTGAAGCCAGTGTCAGGCCAACACCTCTTCAACCTAGCTAGTATCCTTTTGAATGCATCTTTCGCAAAAACAGTTTCAAAAAGATAAAATTTATGGCTAGCTCAAGCATTAATGCTGTATGTCTCTTACTATGCTTCGTGGATACTTTACTTTTCTTCTGTTTTCTGTGGAGCTCCACCCAAGACAGTGTTTCTCAGCCCCTCATCTTCAGTTGGTGATCAACTAAGGAAATACTGAAATGACAATCTGATACTACTCACACATTTGCAGAACAATTGCATGGACAATCTGGTGATAAAATATTGAAGGGTATTGTTGGCTTGGGGAAGTTAAATCCATTTAATCAACTGAAGATTGCAAGTTCCTCCTGTGTTAGAATATTTATACTGTTGTTTGCTTGTTTTTGTTATTTTTAATGATCTTAGAAAAAAGCCTCCCAACATCAAGAAATCATTCAACATCAAGCAACTGTATTTAACATTATGTTACAAAATACTGTTAAACAAAAAGGGAAAAGCAAAGGAGATATGCTAAGCTGACATTGGGCCAGGACAATGCACTTGACAGGCATCCCTTGAAAACAGGAGAATGTTTGCAAATTTTGGCAGAATACTGCCTTTAAGCCCAACAAGTACTTCCAAGGACCAGGCATGATGTTCTTTGCTTTTATTTATCTTTTGGGAAAAGGTTAGAGTAGTGACATATAATGATCTGCTCTTTGTCTAGTAAGACAGAAGCAAATGTTAGCAGACTGGTCGCTTACACACTATGTGTTTTGTAATCAGAGCCACGACGGAATAATATGGCAAAAATTAAAGAGTCTGTACTCTGCTCCCCAAATAAGCTGAGTCCTTGGCTGGTCTTCATTTCAGTGTCTGTGCTCTTCTGGGCCCTAATCATCCAGGACGGCACATGCAGAAGAGTCAAGTTACACCTATGTTATCACCTTTCACCTAAACTAACGCTAAATGGATCAAAGATCCAACCATGAAACCGGAAACACTAATACTGCTAGAAAAAAAAAACATAGGCAGCACCCTACATGATCTGGTATAGCAAAGGAGTTTCTGAACAGGACTCTATTTGCCCAAGAATCAAGGCCAACGATTGACAAGTGGAACTTTGTGAAAAACAATCAATCAGGTGAAGAGGAAGGGGGAGGAAAAGGATAAGTAGGAAGAAGAAGAGGAAGAGGACAGCCACAAAGAAATATCTCAGAAAACATCCATAATCTTTAGCGATTAGAGAAATGCAAATCAAAACAACTTGTAAATTTCATCTTACCCTAGTAAGAATGACAAAGAAAGATCAAAGACCAACCATAAGCAAATACTGAAACTTTGTTCACTGTTGGTGAGATAGCAAACTGGTCCAGCCACTCTGAAACCAGGGTAGAGTCTCAAAAAGTGAAAAATAGGTCTACCAGATGACCCGGCTATACCACACCCTAACATATCAAAGGACATGACACCATACCCCACAAGTACCTACCTGCTCAGCCATGTTCATTGCTACTCTATTCACCATAGCTAGGAATGGAAACAGCCTAAATGTCCTTCAGCTGACGAATGGATACTGAAAATGTGGTGCAGCCGGGCAGTGGTGGCACACACAGTCCCAGCACTTTGGAAGCAGAGGCAGGTGGATTTCTGAGTTCGAGGCCAGCCTGGTCTACAGAGTGAGTTCCAGGACAGCCAGGGCTATACAGAGAAATCCTGTCTTGAAAGGGGAAAAAAAAAAAAGAAAGAAAGAGAGAAAGAGAAAGAAAAGAAAATGTGGCGCGTTTCTCTCTGGAGGGGTACAGCCAGGAGCACACCAGGCATACGATCAGTGGAGCAGCTAGGACAGGAGTCTTCCCTTCCAGCCACCATTTGCAGCAGGGAACCAGGCAGCTCCACAGCCTTCTGGGAGTCTCCCAGCGATTTCACTTCTGAGTGCAGAGGTGAGATCTCCACCTCTGGAGGGGTACAGCTAGGAGAGCACTGGGCGTATATGATCAGTGGAGCAGTTGGGACAGGAGTCTTCCCTTCCAGCTGCCATTTGCAGCAAGGAACCAGACAGCTCCATAGCCTTCTGTGCTTAACCCACCAGGAAAATGATCTCCCAGCAGCGATTTCACTTCTGAGTGCAGAGGTGAGATCTCCACCTTCTCTCTGGAGGGGTACAACTAGGAGCGCACCAGGCATATGATCAGTGGAGCAGCTGGGACAGGAGTCTTCCATTCCAGCCGCCATTTGCAGCAGGGAACCAGGCAGCTCCACAGCGTGCACAGACCCTGCCAGAAGAGAGTTGGTCTCCCAGGAGTACAGACACAAGCTTACAGGCGCATAGGAGGGGCAAGCTCCAGCTGGAGACAAGACCAACTAACACAGGAGATAACCAGATGGCGAAAGGCAAGCTCAAGAACCCTACCAACAGAAACCAAGGCTACTTGGCAATATCAGAGCCCAGTTCTCCCTACACAGCAAATCCGGGATACCCCAACACACCGGAAAAGCAAGAGTTGGATTTAAAGTCTCTTCTCACGATGCTGTTAGAGGACATCAAGAAGGACATAAATAACTCCCTTAAAGAAATACAGGAGAACATGGGTCAAATGGTAAATCCCTTAAAGAGGAAACACAAAAATCCCTGAAAGAATTACAGGAGAACACAAACAAACAAGTGAAGGAACTGAACAGAACCATCCAGGATCTAAAAATGGAAGTAGAAACAATAAAGAAATCACAAAGTGAGACATCTCTGGAGATAGAAAATCTTGGAAAGAATTCAGAGGTCGTAGATGCAAGTATCAACAACAGAATACAAGAGAGAGAAGAAAGAATCTCAGGGGCTGAAGATACCATAGAAAACATTGTCTCAACAAAGAAAATGCAAAATGCAAAAAGCTCCTGAGCCAAAACATCCAGGAAATCCAGGACACAATGAGAAGACCAAACCTAAGGATTATAGGTATAGAAGAGAGTGAAGATTTCCAACTTAAAGGGCCAGTAAATATCTTCAACAATATTATAGAAGAAAACTTCCCTAACCTAAAGAAAGAGATGTCCATGAACATACAAGCAGCTTACAGAACTCCAAACAGACTGAACCAGACCAGAAAGTCCTCCCGGCACATAATAATCAAAACACCAAATGCACTAAACAAAGAAAGAATATTAAAAACAGTAAGAGAAAAAGGTCAAGTAACCTATAAAGGCAGGCAGAATGACACCAGACTTCTCACCTGAGACGATGAAAGCTAGAAGATCCTGGGCAGATCTCATACAGACCCTAAGAGAACACAAATGTCAGCCCAAACTACTATACCCAGCAAAACTCTCAATTACCATAGATGGAGAAGCCAAGATATTCCATGATAAAACCAAATTTACACAATATCTTTCCACAAATCCAGCCCTACAAAGGATAATAGATGGAAAACGCCAATATGAGGAGGGAAACTACACCCTAGAAAAAGCAAGAAAGTAATCTTTTTTCCAACAAACCCAAAAGAAAGTAACCACACAAACATAAAAATAACATCAAAAATAACAGGAAGCAACAATCACTATTCCTTAATATCTTATAACATCAATGGACTCAATTCCCCAACAAAAAACATAGCCTAACAGAAATATTTTTCATGTAAATCTTCAATTTTATCAGAAAATGTTTGTGATTCCTCTTTCAATTTAGTAATGTTTTTTATGTCTACCATTTTAACTGTATTATTTTCCATGATAATCTTTAATTTTAACATTTTTTCTATATATTTCTTCAATTTTATCAGAAATATTTTCCACGTAAATCTTCAATTCAGAAAATGTTTATAATTCCACTTTCAATCAATTTAGAATGTTTTTATACCTACCATTTTATCGGTATAATTGTCCATGATAATCTTCAATTTTAACATTTTTCTATATTTTTCTTCAATTTTATCAGAAATATTTTCCATGTAAATCTTCAATTTTATCAGACAATGTCTATAATTTTACTTTCAATCAACTTAGGAACATTTTTATACCTTCCATTTTATCTGTATAATTTTCCATGTAATAGTTTTAACATGTTTTTCTATATATTTCTTGAATTTTTTCAGAAATATTTTCCATGTAGATCTTCAATTTTATCAGAAAATGTTTATAATTCCACTTTCAATCAACTTAGGAATATTTTTATGGCTACCATTTTATCTGTATAATTTTCCATGTAATAGTCAGTTTTAACGTGTTTTTCTATATATTTCTTCAATTTTATCAGAGATATTTTCCATGTATATTTACACAATGGAATACTACTCAGCAATTAAAAAAATTAATTCATGAAATCCTTAGACAAATGGGGAACAGGGGGAGGGAAGAGGGCTTATGGGACTTTCTGGGATGGGGAAACTGGGAAAGGGGAAATCATTTGGAATGTAAATAAAGAATATAGAAAATAAAAATAATAATATAAAAAAAAGAAAATGTGGCGCATATACATATGCATGTTCAACTGTAAGGATAAATGAAGTCGTGAGCTTTGCTTGTAGATGAAACTAGAAAAGACTCTATTGAGTGAGGAGACTGAGACCCAGAAAGACAAATGCTGCTTCCTCTCCTCCTCTCTGTTATCTGAGGCTCCTAGCTTCAGTTCTTCAGATGTGAGTTCATATTCTGGAGTAACTGAATAACCAGGGAAGCAGAAAGGGACCATTGCGAGGGCACAGGGATGGGGAGCAATGGAGGGGGTAGCAGACGATGTGTAGAGGAAAGGAAGGCTGTAGGAACTCAAATTAGGGAGGGGCAAGGGAGATAAATACAGGACAGAGGAGGTTAAAAACAACGGGAAGGAGGTGTGAAAGGGTCATAACAAGTCATATTGTTAACTATCTACCTAACACCCCCCCCCATGTGTGTGTAATCCTGGCAAGAGTCAAAGACCATCTAACAACAACAACAAAACAAAGTAACAAACCACCAGGCTTGAGAGGCCCTCTTTTGGGTTGTTGATCAGAGTTGTTCGAAAGATTCCTAAAACATTATAAGCTATTGCTATTACCCTTGGTTGTCCCCCAGAGGTAGAGGTGAGTCCCTACTGCTGAAGACACCATGTACATCAAACACATGGCCCAGAAGCCCCTGAGTTGAAACTAACCTGAAACCTTCTCCCTGGGGAACAGTTTCCATGGTACCAGAAGGGGCCATACGAGCTTCCAAAGCAAGGAAACAACATTCCTGACCTGCTATGCACCAAAACAATGACCGGCATCGCACACTTACCTTGGCAGTAGCCAGCACCTTTCTAAAGGACTTCAGAGAAAAATCACATCTGAAAACCTAGCCAACTATCCAGGACTAGAGAAGTCATGGATCTTGGAAGAGAGCCTACATCCACCACTTTACTAAGCCAGCATAATCCCTAGCTACATTCTAAATATTTATCCTTAAACCCACAGATAAGTGTAGTTCTCACCCCTCATCAAGCAAACTTCTTTACAACAGATGGAGACTGTTACAGAAAACCACAGCCAATCAAAATGCAGATTTTGTGGAACCCAGATCCAGTGGAAACATCTACAAAACACCCTGACACCTAAGGCTCAGGGAACATTTCAGAAGAGGGGACAGATATCAGGGAGTTTGCTGTGAGAATGTGTCTCCTAGTAATGTCCAAAGCTACACCATAAAGTCTCACCAGCACGACTGCCCAAACAGGAACAGACCAGGGACAAACAACAGTATCTAATAATAATGCTAGGACACATGGAGAAAGCCTGTGCCGCCTCAGCCTTACACAAAGAACTACTGGCAACTGAGGAATGCAGAAAGCAGAAGAAATAGTCTTCCCTAGCAAAAAGCACACCAGTTATTTGACACAGTTATCCAGTACCAAATGGTGAGCCCTGAAAACATGCCTACAAGTAATTAAACAGACCAAGCTGGTTGTATTTAGTAATATATATGTATATAGGAATGTACACACACACACACACACACACACACACACACACACACACACGTGACAGCAATAAATGAAAAAAAAAATAGGCCATGAATTTGAAGAGAGCAGGGGGCACTATAGAGAGGAGGGTTTGGAGGGAGGAAAGGGAAGGGGGGAATTATAATCTCAAAAAAAAAAGAAGTAATAAAAATATTGCCAGAGACCATTACTAAAAATCACGACCAATCAAAATGCAAAGTCGTGGAGCCCAGTGGATACAGTCCCAGTGACTACATCCACAAAACACTCTCACACCTAAGGCTCAGGGAACATTGTGGAAGAAGGGTCAAAAAAATTGGAAGAGCCAGAGAATCAGGGAGCTTGCAGTGAGATTGTGTCGCCTAGAAATGTCAGAAGCTAGACCATAATATCTCACGGACATGACTGCACGAACATAAGCGAAACAAGTGTAATACATGCCGAAGAGGACAGGAGAGCTCGCCGAGACTTGAACCCTATACAAAGAACCATAGGCAACTAAGGAAGGCTGGGGCCCCGAGGGAATCTTTCCCAGAGAAGAGTACGCCAATCGGTTATCCAATGGCAAATGTCAGCCCTGAAAACATTCGTACAAGTAACATTATACAGAAATGAGCAAGCTATACTTATGCATTTAGAAGTATATGTACATATGCAATACACGTGTATATATGTGTCTGTAACAACAATTTTTTTAAAAGTCCATAAATTTGAAAGAAAGTAAGAAGGGGGGTATATGGGAAAGTTTGGAGAGGAAAATGATGAATCTTCATGATAATCTCGAAAAAAAATATTTAAAAGAAAAAAAAAAGTACTGATTCAATGAGTTCTATTGGGGCTCCCCGGGTGTTAGCTTAACTTAGGTCCTACCTGAGCAGAGAGCCAGGTGGCGGACTTGTCGCAGGACGGGGCGGGGCTTCTGAGCCTGGGAGCGCTAAGGACGCGGTTCAGTTGTTCAGGGTTCAGTAGCATGAACTCAAAGCACAAGCATCAAAGGACAAGAACAATCGTATTCGCCGCTCTAAATACTCGAGATTTTCAAGGCACTGGAACTAACCCAGGAATTTTGCAATGGCTGTGATACTGGCTAGCCGAACAATTCACTCTCCATGAGAATGTAGTAGCTAACAGGGCTGTGTCTCTGTGGCGCAATCGGTTAGCGCGTTCGGCTGTTAACCGAGAGGTTGGTGGTTCAAGCCCACCCAGGGACGTTGTGTGGCTTTTATTGTATGTTAAAAGCTGTTTTCTCCACAAAGAACACAAAAAATGGTCTAGGGAATTTGAGAAATAGTCGGCTGTAATCCTGTAATCCATCCGGAGCAGGGGGACCAGAGACAAGAGGAACCCTTCTGTACCAATATTGTTTTGTTTTTGTTTGTCAACTGTAAGGCGAGGATAATAATACGTATTACATTATCCGCAGAACGCCCTGACTTTAGCTCCATTCCATAATGGTACCAGGAAGGGCAAAGTTCGTCATTATCATGCTTACTTAATATTCCTGAGCCCTAGGTTAGTCCTCCGCCCCGCCCTGCGACAAGTCCACCACCCGGCTCTGCACAGGTAGGACCTAGGTCAAACTAACACCCAGGGAGCCCCAATAGAACTCATTAAATCAGTAAATTTATATTTTCCTTTCAAAACCCCTCCTGATCCCTGGAGAGTTACTGCAAGACTGGAGTTATGACTGAGAGGATAGGGATGTGTGTTGCTATTGCAGAGGAACCAAGTTCTGTTCCCAGCTCTTCACTGTTGTCAGGAAAATCTACCAGCCTCTGTCTCCTGTAGCATCTATGCTCAGATATGCAAATCCTTTTTTAAAAGTCTAGTGACTCCGCACTTCTTCCTCCGTTGTACTATTATTTATCCCTATGCATGATGTTTTTAAAATTAAACTTTCTGCGCTTCTTTTACTCACACACAGTGCTACCACAGACATTCTCCTACAAATACTCTTTGCCAGTTGTACAAATATTTCTAAGAGTCTGAGCCCTAGACTTAAAAATGCTATGCCCCAGAGATTGTAACATATGTGCTTCTAAGCAACCGACCTTATAAAATAACCTTCCATAAATGTGGAACCAATTTATATTCAAATTTATTTTATTATATCAAAAAAATCTCCACACTCCTGATAGTGCAGTAAACTACAGAAACTATAGAAATACATCCAGGAATGGCGTGGTTGGTGTTCTGTGAAGTGAGAGACAAGGACATCAAGGAAGAAGGATATCTCCCTGTCTGGTCATCAGCTACATCTCCAAGATATTTTGTACAATTGTGATTGTTTCTCTGGTGACCTGGTCAACTGAGGCAGGAGGGAGGGGCCAGAGTGGCTTCTTGAAGACCTTTATGCCAAGCATCTTACCCAAACGGAGAAGAACCTCACTCATTGTCCCCTAATGTTTGTGCCCCCTCCCTGTCTCCTGTGGCTAACAGGTGAGAACTAGTGTAATGTGTTCTGTTCTTCAGCATTTTCCAGAAGGGTGGAACAGACTTCTACCTAGCTACGTGTTGATCAATCAATATATAATTTAAGATATGGCTCACATCATTGTGGCAAATCAAAAGTTAGAGGTATGAGTCCCAGCAAATGAGTCCTGGAAGAATTTTGGTTTAAGTGTGTCTTCTAGGACAAATAATGTAATATTATAATTGTGTTATATAATAAATATAATTGACTCCCTCTTTAAGAAGGTCAACTTGTTTTTATTAAGACCTTCAACTGGGGGCTGGAGAGATGGCTCAGTGGTTAAGAGCACTGACTGCTCTGGCTCACAACAACTATAGTGTACTCAAAGAAAGAAAGGAAGAAAGAAAGAAAGGAAGAAAGAAGGAAGGAAGGAAGAAAGAAAGAAAAAAAGAAAGAAAGAAAGAAAGAAAGAAAGAAAGAAAGAAAGAAAGAAAAGAGAGACCTTCAACTGATTGGATAAAGCCCATTCACATTCTGTTTCACTTAGCATTTACTAATGTAAAAGTTAATCTCACTTAAAATACACTTTTGCCTGGTCTGCATAGTGAGTTCAGGATGGCCAGAACTATGTAGAGGGACCCAAAGTAAGAAATTTAATTAAATACACCTTTGCCAAAACATCTAGCATCATGTTGAACCAAAAATCTTTATATGATGACCTAGACAGGCTGCCACATAAAATTGGCTGATATCGTCTTTATGTTATCCCTCAATTGGAGGGAATGCTGTTCCTCTATGAATTCTCCATCTGAGACAGATGACAGTCAATAGAATCCCACACCTTTTGATACTCTGTGCAGAAACAGCCACACCAAACTCATTCCTTTATCTGTTGACTTTAGCTATTTGGGTTTATTTTTATTAATTTTTATTTTGAGACAAGGTTTCTCTGGATAGTCCTGACTCTCCTGGAACTCAATCTATAGACCAGGCTGGCCTCAAATTCAGAGATCCTCCTGCCTCTGCCTCCTGAGTGCTGGGATCAAAGGTGTGCACCACTCCCTCCCCAAGCCCTCTTTGGGTTTTCAACACTAAGAGCTGTTATTGGACAATAACTTTTTATCTCTATCTGCATACTGTAGATTCTTTTTCTCCTGTCAGTGGTGGACATATGGATTTCTGGTTTGATTTTATAAATTGAACATCTAAGGATGTTCTTTCTGCTGAGCAGCGGCTAGCAGTGTTCCTTTCTCTGTTAGGTGACACATGGCAGGTAAAGACAAGCTATGGGTCTGTTTGGATTGGCAGTTGATATGTTCTGAGGTATTTGTTATGTTTTGGGTTTGGTACTTCCTGGTATTTGATTCTGTTGTGTAGAAAGAAAAGTGATTCACATTTTATCTGCTATTGGATAAAAATCCTACGGGCCCAGTAGGTGTCAGTATATACCTATAACACGAATGCTCTCCGGTCACACTGTTCTCTCTTAGGTACACTAGTTAGCTTCAATACAGCCTGAATCTAGCTGATCTTGGAGAGGAAAGTGTCCCTGGCTTCCAGTAGCTATTATGATGGTGCTATTATGAGTAGCTATTATGAAGTTCTTAAGTGTTCGAATAACTTTACAATAGTTTAAATGGGCTGCAGGAAGGAGGGAAGAGAGACTTTGTCAATTATATGGCAGTGAGTGAATATAAGATCTGCCACGGGATCCCCAGAGGGTAAAATGAGAGCTTCTGGCAGCTATGGAAGGAGCGAGGAATTAACAAGCATTTGTGTAATAATTACTTACAATTTCAGTGAAGGTTTAGTTATTAGTATACAATTAGTTCCCTAAAGTACCAATTATGCTTTTTTGGGTTTTGTTTGTTTGTTTTTGTCTCCCCCCCTCCACACACACACACACCCTGAGACAGGGTTTCTCTGTATAGCCCTGGCTTCCTGAAACTCACTCTGTAGACCAGGCTGGCCTCGAACTCAGAAATCCACCTGCCTCTGCCTCCCAAGTGCTGGGATCCAAGGCGTGCGTCATCACTGCCCGGCAGGTTTTTTGTTTTTTGTTGAAGGAATATAAATTAGTTTCTGAGGGAAGATAGCTTACTTTTAAACGTTTGCTCATGATCTGGTAGACCTATAGCTTCCAGGTTTTTCATAGTGGGGTGGAGGCACTTCTTATTGGGAAGGTGTGTTGGAACAAAACTTTATTCCATGATATGGAAGCAAAAAAAGAGAGGAAAAGAATGGGGTTGAGATCCAGTATTCCCATCAAGGGGTGGATATTCAATGGCCATACAACTTCATCTCCATTCACCTCTCCCATAAACCAAAGCTGGAGACAAAGACTGAGACTATTTTTTGAGGCAGGGTTTCTCTCTGTACCTCTGTCTGTCCTAGAACTCACATCACCAAGCCTGCCTGAGACTAAGACTTTTTAACACAGAGCCTTTGAGAGACACTTAAAATTCAAACTATCAGGCTGGAGAGATGACTCAACGGTTAAGAGCATCAACTGCTCTTCTGAAAGTCCCGAGTTCAAATTCCAGCAACCACATGGTGGTTCACAACCATCTGTAACAAGATCTGAAGCCCTCTCCTGGAGTGTCTGAAAACAACTACAGTGTAATTACATATAACAAATAAATAAATCTTTAAAAGAAAAGATTCAAACTACCATGAGTAGTCAAAACACTGTCTGATGATCACAGAATCCGGAGCCACCTGGACCTTGGACACAGCCACCTGGGCGCTCTAATTTCTAAAATAGAAAGTAGTTTCTCTTTCTTGCTATGCTGAGGATAAAACCCAGAGCTTTGTACTTAACAAGTACCCCATGGTGGTTTGAATGGGCCCCATAAACTCATGTGTTTGAATGCCTATGGCCCATAGGGAGTGTCACTATTAGGATGGGTGGTCTCATTGGAGTAAGTGGGAAGGGTGTCACTGTGGAGGTGGACTTTGAGATCTTATATATGGTCTAGCTCTGCTCAGTGTGGCACAGTCTCCTTCTGATGCCTGTGGATCAAGGTATAGAACTCTCAGCTCCTTCTCCAGCACCATGTCTGCCTGCATGCTGCCATGCTTCCTGCCATGATGACAATGGACTGAACTTCTACAACTGTAAGCCAGCCCCAATTAAATGTTACTGTGGCCAGTATGTCTCTTCATGGCAATGGAAACCCTAAGGCATACCCTACCCTTAAAAAAAGACCATTTCACTCTGGAATCCAAGCAACCTCAAACCCATAGTCTTCCTGCCTCCATTTCCAGAGGGCTGAGATTAGAGTGTGCACCACCATGCGTGGCTTCTTTTCAGAACCTGACGTGGGCTAGTCCTCCTTCAACCAAGTACAATAAGAGTTTCCAGGCTTCGGCAAGCCTCCACCACACCCTGCCCATCTGACCCCAGCTTTTCTGTGTGTGCGTCTGTCATTTACTCGGTCACAAAACTGTGCTGACTGCAGCAGTGGACCAGGCTGACCTCAAACTCACAGAGATCTGCATGCCTCTGCCTCCTGAGGGCTGGGAAGACCTGTGACACCACTCTCAGCTCAACCCACAATTCTTGATTTCACCAGTTTTTAGCGTGCGAGAATCTCTGCTCTGGTTCATAATTCTTTTTAATATTTATTTTTACTATTTCTTTGTGAGTGTCTGTTATGTGCACTTGCCTGCGAGTTCCCACAGAGGACAGAAGGCGTTGGATCCTCTGGAGCTGCGGGTGTGAGTGCTGGGGACTGAACTAAAATGCTGGTCCTCTGCAAGAGCAGCAAGCACTCTTAACAATTGCACCATCTCTTTAGCCCCAGCTTATTCTGAATGTGGAACGTAACAGATCTCTGGCTTTTTTCCCCCCTAAATAACAAATAAAACAGCTCAAGTGTTAGACACTCTACAGGTTACTTCATCAAGCAATAGTAAAATTGGCTAAGTGAAGTTGCCCTTTACTGGTTAACTGACTGCTAATTCTATTTAGATGGCTTTGGGTTTTTGTTTTTTGATTTTTTTTTTTTTTAATGTTGAGTGCTCTGTCTGCAGGTACCCATGCATGCCAGAAGAGGGCATCGGATACATTTGTCGCGAGCATGTCTTTGCTGGGAATTGAACACTGATTCTCTGAATGAGCAGATGTTCTATAACCGCTGAGCCATATCACCAGCATCTGTTTACTGGTTAACTGTATAAACTCGAGGACTTAAAAATTGGATCAACTAGTTAATCAAAAGCTCACTGGGAGCGGGGAGTGGTCTCCCATGCCTTTAATCCCAGCACTCAGGAGGTAAAGGCAGGCGGATCTCTTGAGTTAGAGGCCAGCCTGGTCTACAGAGTGAGTTCCAGGATAGCCAAAGCCACCTAGAAAAACCTTGTCTTCAAAAACAAAAGAAACAAATAAGCAAAAGCCTGGTGTGAGGGTGCACACCTTTAATTGCACCGCTGGGGAAGCAGAGGCAGGAGAATCTCTGTGAGTTCAAGGCCAGCCTGGTCTACATAATAAACTCAAGCACAGCTGGGGTTATGTTGAGAGGCCCTGTCTCAGAGAGACAGACAGAGAGAGAGAGAGAGAGAGACAGAGAGAGAGACAGAGAAACAGAGAGACAGACAGACAGAGAGAGAGAGAGAGAGAGAGAGAGAGAGAGACAGAGAGACAGAGAGACAGAGAGACAGAGAGACAGAGAGACAGAGAGACGGACAGAGACGGACAGAGATGGACAGAAATAGAGATTTCAAGGGGCCAGGGAGGTGGCACAATAGGTAAAGGCAGTTGCCATGAAGCTGATCCATTGAGCCCACACGGAAGAAGATCCCACTGCCACAAAATGTCCCCTGACTTCCACACGCAAGCCGTGGTACACTCACCCCCGCTCCTCCTTCACAACACACACACATAAAAGAGTAGTTATTTATTTTGCGTATGTGTATGTGAGCCCGAGGAGGTCCGGAGAGGGCATATTGGATCCCCTGGACCAGGAACCCGGACTTGGGTAATCCTACATACCAATGTCCCAAGTCAGTGTCAGTTTCGTGATGTTTCTGTAGAAGAGAACGCAGAAAACGACCGGTAAATAAGTCAAGAGCCCCTTAAACTACAGCGGTGGAGACACGCAGCAGGCAGGTCGGAGCGGCGCAGGGAGACCCCTGCGGTAGGGCTGGCTCCTGTCCGTCGGTCCATACCCAAAAGAGTCAGCCGCCAGGATGTTGGGACCTAGGGGTGGGCAACGAGCGGCTGGTTAGGGGTAAGAGATGGTGCGAGATGATTTGTCTCTGGCCCTTCAACGGTCCAGCACTGCGCAAGCGAGAAAGTTCAACAGGTCCCCGGACCGGGCGGGAAAGGTAGGGACGTGACGTCCGTCCTGGGTGCCTGACGGGGGCGTGGTTTATGCAGATGAGGGTCGCGCAGGGGCTGCCGCGTCCGCAGCCGCCGGGGAAACGCGAGGGATTTCTCGCGCGGCGTGGGAGAGAGCGCGGGTCCCCAGATGTCAGCGCAGCGCGGAGACGGCGAGTGCGAGGGGGGAGGCCCGCGATCGCGCAGGGCGAAGTGACCGTGTGGCGGCGGGTGTGAGTCGGGGCTGGGCGGTCAGAAAGCATACTTACCTGGCAGGGGAGATACCATGATCACGAAGGTGGTTTTCCCAGAGCGAGGCTCACCCATTGCACTCGGGTTGTGCTGACCCCTGCGATTTCCCCAAATGCGGGAAACTCGACTGCATAATTTGTGGTAGTGGGGGACTGCGTTCGCGCTCTCCCCTGATAATTGTTGCATAAAATCAGACACGGTATTTTATCCATAAGGTTGTTTCTATTTTTTCACCTGCAATTATCAATACAATCCTCTATGTGGTAGAATGTAAAGACATGAAGAGGATACATATAGTTTAGTGACTAGTACTTGCAAATAGATCACTTGAACAAACAAAATCTTAATCCTTTGTGTGCACACTGTGACCTTAGATCTTAAGGGTTTTTTTTTTTTTTGTTGTTTTTTACAATCTGTATATGGTTGTTTTAGGATGTCTTATAAGGTTTGACCCAACCCTTAAAAGAAAAAAAAAAAGCCGTCTCAAGATTCCAAGCTGGATCTAGACACTTTTTCTTCCGCATCTTTCTTTTCAAGGAAGCTGTTAACAAGTTCTTAACAAAATGCTTAAACTGAAAACCAGGCTACATCATATCTTAGAGAAGTGTCCTGCAAAGGGGAATGACTGAGTCTGCTACTCAGCCTGAGGAAGGCAAGATGGTGGTCACATGCTTACTTTTGTTTTTGGAGACAGGGTTTCTCTGTGTTAACCTTGGCTATCCTGAAATTCATTCTGTAGACCTTCTGGCCTCAAACGCACAGAGAATTTAGCTAATCTTTATAGGAGTAGGCTGTGTGTAGGGAGGCTGACTTTAGACTGTGACTATCTGGGGGGTGAGGGGAAGAACGCTATGATGGACATTTTCTGCATACATTTGCACTAGGTTCCCTGAGGAGGGAAGGCCTCTCTATCTCCCTGAGCTTCACTAGGGGAAGGCCTTAGCTCAGGACTTCACTCATTATTCGTACCCTGGGTGTCTACACATATCTGCCACATAAAACATCCCACGTGTATGTATTTTTCACTCATTCAGAGCCTCCTCTGCTCGTACAACTCGCTCTGCGTTTTCTGTAAGTTAACAGGGTGATCTGTGTTGCACATGTACTCTTGGCAATTTCTTCCATTTTTAGTAAGTATTCTGTGCGGCAGAGGAAGATGGTCCCTCAGAGACTGGTGGGAATGGGGGTAGGACACTCACATTTATTGAATGCTATATTTTCATCAAACTTAAAGCAAATTTACATATCACAAATTCGAGTAATTCTGTAGCTGACGTTTTGCTAATGATACCAGAAGCTTAAATTGCCACCTACTGTGTAGTTTGTTGATGCAGAATCAAGATTTATGTCCAGAACTGTATTCCTGACTCCCTCCCATATCCCCCCACAGGCCTTGTAGCCCAAGGATTGATTGAACTCCTGATACTCTGATGGAGAACACCACCACATCCAGCTTTAAGACTGGCATTTATTTCTATCTCTAGGAAAGGGCTTAGTGAGTAAAATCCATTAAATTAGTTTTTGTTTTTCAACAAATGCATATAAACACATGTGGGATGGTTTAGCGGCAGACGTGTAGACAACCAGGATATGAGGTAAATAATGCGATTCTTTTTCAAAGATACTCAACACTATGTAAACATCTCACTTAAGAACATTCGACATTGCTATGTGTTATTTCATTACCTGAAAACTAAGGATAAATAATGAACCTAAATAATGGTATCCAGAATAATGGATAGGTACACCAAAGCCTCAGAAACTACCTCAAATTCACACCAATGAGACACACAACCTTAACAAAGAACACTATTATGTCTGGAGTGTCCACAAGTGGCAGAGGGTGTCGCCTTGTCAGGGATACGTCTCACACTGACCTCTACAAGGAGAGACACTTGGGTGACACTTGTAAGGGTGCAGCCAGGGAGAGAGGTTAACCGGGGTGAGGAGAGGAGACCTTGGAGACTTCAGGAACCCTTACATCTTAAAGGAGTCTGAAGGATGAAGGAACTTAGACAACCTGGATAGGTGCAGCAAGGTTTGACTCCAGGAGCCTGAAGTGATCTCCAAGATTTACCCACGGTGCACCTGCGCTCTGCCTTCTGGACGCTCATTCTTCTTGCAGTCCTGTGAAAATCAAAGGCACCGCTATTTTGTCCTCAGAGCCCTTTCTTTCAAGTGTCTATCAGCTTTTGTCTATCAGCTTTTGTCTACACAATGCCCCCTTTCGTGAACTCTTAATTTTGAGCAAAGGCTGGAAAAGGCACTGGAGATCTGTTTAACACCAGACTCTAGATTGACACTGGAGGTCGCTGAATTGTTCTATTGTTACTCGTTTCCTTTGATCTTGTGGGGCTGTTGTCTAGAACCAGCCAGAGGAAGGACGGAGTACCATTTGAGCGGCTCCTGTCTGAGACAGAGCTGCATACTTCCGCCATTCCAGCCTGCAGAGAGTCGTTGCCAAGTCTCTATGGAATCTGCAGGGCAGGCGAGGCAAGTGGGCACACCTGACTGTGGTCGTTGGGTGCCCATTGCCCTTCTTGCTTCGGTACCAGAAGGGACATCTGCCCCCTTTGTCTTGTCTTTGTTGTACCCACAAAAGATCTAGACGCGACTGATGGTCTAGATGGGTGTGGGAGTGCGAAGATAGACTGTGAAGGATGGGAGAGAAAAGTCTCTCGAAATTTCACCATTTAAAGCTCAGAAAGCCTCTGGTTACCGAGGACAACAGGTCAGGTCTCTCCCAAGGAAAACGGAATTCAAGAAAATGGACTGACCGATAGACTGAGATCGGTTCAGACCCAGCTTCTCTCCACACTTCTGGCAATTTGCTGTAAGGTGAACTGTACTGGTTTAAGAATCGCACTTCATAGCTAATTGAACAAGGAAGTCACAACAGCAGCAGCAACAACAACAAGATGCTTACAAAATTGTAAAGAACAGACTAAAGCTGTGGTTCGAAAAACTACCTCAAGACTAAAGAAATTCTGAAGTCTGCGTTAGCGATGCCCAGTGCCCCAGAGATTTATACTTGACTGGCGGCGGGGTCCTCAAACGAATGCAATCCACGCTGCGGACGCGCGCCTCGGCTTGGGTTGATATTTGGTTAAGATATATTTGGTTAAGAACAAAAACAAACAAACAAACAAACAAAAAACCAAATATCTTGACTTGTAAGGTGATTAAGTACTGGATTTTGAGTTGAACAGACTAGACAGCAGCCGGGACCCGAGGGGCCCCCTCAGGGTCGCGAGTCGGAGACACTAAAAGCTAATTCAGGACTTGTGAGGGCAGGCCCCCCGCGGTCACGGGAGAGAGCAGCAACACAGGAAACGTAGAGCGCAGGGGCAGAGGAAGAATCCTGCAGCTTCTGAGTGGAACAGACACGTCGATCTTTGTTCAAGGAACAAGAACAGTGACTGTTGCTGGCGCCATGAAAGAAAGAAAGAAAGAAAGAAAGAAAGAAAGAAAGAAAGAAAGAAAGAAAGAAAGAAAGAAAGAAAGAAAGCAAGCAAGCCACCCTGCGGCCCTCCGCTTCCCAGGAGCAGGACTTACGTGCCCAGAATCTGGAGCATAACCCAAATGCCCGGGATCCTGTAGCTTCCAAGAGCACCGGGGGCCCCTCGGAGGATAACACCTATGCCCAGATCATGCCCTGGTGAGGAGCAGCATTCTGACCCCGGGGCCTGTGAATCCTCGTGGGCGCAAACTTCTAGGGCAGGGCCACTTAGACGCTGCTGTCTGCTTGTCTGAGAGAACACTGGTGTGCCGGTTAAAATTTAAAATGCCTTTAGATTCCTTGTTAGAAGCTGTTAGGGAATAGCAGGTACAGGATTTTCATCCTGTCTTCCAGAGGGGAGCTTGCAGGTGGTTTCCGTAGTGTAGTGGTTATCACGTTCGCCTCACACGCGAAAGGTCCCCGGTTCGAAACCGGGCGGAAACAAGCAATGCTTTTTAGGTAACCCTAGGGTTTCCACAGTGAGGAGGAAAAATCCTTATTCTCTGATGATGGTTTTAGATACTGGATGTTTGGTGCTCCAAATGCATCAGTGAAAGGCTTGACCCCCAAAGCCTTTGGGCCTTTGGAATTAGGTCAGTGTCCTTAGTCGGAGAAAATCCCAAAGAGCGACCCCTCCCTCCTCCGTGAGGTCTTCTGTATTGGCAATAGGAACCACAGCTTGTACAAAAGAAATCACTCCAATTGTTTAAAGCCTAAGCTTTGGTATTTCGTTATGATAGCCCGAGCTGATTAAAACAGTACGCCCAAAAATCCGCTGTTTCGGCACTAGGGAAAGTTTGTGTCTCTAGTTAATTTTAGTGCTGGTGAGAGAACTAGGAACGGGCCTGGAAGAAGGGTACGGTTGTTAGTGCACAGGCAGCAGGTGGAGTGTGCAGAGGAAATGGCGCGGGGCTTTGAGTGCCGAGCACCAGCTAAAAGGTGGTCTGCTTACCGGGACAGTGCCGCGTCACGTGAATGTCGTAGGCAGTGCATCGTCATATGAAAGTCGCCTCAGTCTCCTGCACCGAGCAACTGAGAATTATAATGGCATTTGGGTAAGAGAGAACGTCGTGATCTTCAGTCCACGTGAAGATAGACGAGGCTTTTATTGTATCCACAACAACGTTCCGACTTAACTGGCAGGGGAGATATCGCGTTGTGCGAGTGAGTTTAGTCCCAAACTGAGGCACTCACGGATTGTGGGGATCTCCGCTCTGGGGGCTCTCGCTGCTGGGAGCAGAAGAAAACTCACATTTGGCCGGGCGGTGGTGGCGCACGCCTTTAATCTTAACACTTGGGAGGCAGAGGCAGGCGGATTTCTTAGTTCGAGGCCAGCCTGGTCTACAGAGTGAGTTCCAGGACAGCCAGGGCTACACAGAGAAACCCTGTCTCGAAAAACCAAGAAAAAAAAAAAGTCGCATTCTAGTCTGGGTATTTCTGGTCATTCTTTTAATTTTAGCACTTAGGAAAGCTGAGTCTATGTTTGAAGCCAACCTAAAAAGGGGGGGGGGAGCTACGCTGGTCATGTTAGCTTTCGCCCACGGCCTCTCTTCACTTTCTCTTAGATTCTGCACTTCAAGGCTGATACCATTTAATGATGCTTCTTTCTTCCTTCCTGTCACCCTCAACCCCTTGCTTTTGACACCGAGGAGGAAGGCGTGCACAGTCCTCAAGCGCTCGCCCTTCTCACTGCTCTCTGTTCACAAGCCGGGACGAGAGAGCTGCTACGGTTCCTGATGCTATTTTCTACTTTATGGAGACACACAAAAAATCCAAGGTTTCTCCTGACGAGCACCCGGAGCATGGGGCCGCCCTCGTACTCCAGCCTGAGCTGGCTGCGGCCGGTGGGGTAGCGAGAGCTGGGAAAAGGCGAGAGGGCTAAGGGGGAGTCGTGAAAGGGAGGAAAGAAAGTAGATTAGAGAAGAAAAATGTGTTCGGAAGGAAAGAAAAACAGGAAGTCGCCAGAGAAAAACGAGGCTCCTCCGCTGAA
Organism: Tokudaia tokunoshimensis; assembly: GCA_036184795.1. Classification (NCBI taxonomy): domain Eukaryota; kingdom Metazoa; phylum Chordata; class Mammalia; order Rodentia; family Muridae; genus Tokudaia; species Tokudaia tokunoshimensis. The sequence goes on along the minus strand of BTHU01000003.1, from coordinate 64,171,654 downwards.
CAGCAAAGTCATTTACTGTTTACTGCTCCTCAGTAAGGCAGGTGGTTTCTGTTTGTTTGTTTTTTAAGTAAATGTTCGTAAATTTAAAAATAAAGCCACTAGAAATAAGGGAATTCGTGTTTGGGACGCCTGGTGATGTTCTAGCGTGTGCCCACGGTCACAGGTCCCACTGGTTCCGATCTGAGCCCTGGTAGAGTCGTGCGCTCTCTTGGGCCCACTGCAACTAACTCGTGCGTCTTTTGGTTTCCGATTTCCTTTTAACTCACGTACGCGGTCGAAGAGCAAACTTTACCTCCGGCCGCGACGATCCTGGCGAGAGAAGCACAGCGTGCGCAAGGAGAGAAGTGAGGAGCCAAGCCGGAGGCAGGTGACTTGTTTCTTATAAAAACAGGGAGACCGCTTTCTCCATGTCTCTGTGGCGCAACCGGTTAGCGCGTTCGGCTGTTAACCGAAAGGTTGGTGGTTCGAGCCCACCCGGGGACGTATTCCTCACAAAGAGGGAGTTACTTGTTCCATTGCACACTCGCAGGTTTCTTAACAAATTCTCTTTTCTGAGCAGAATAAAGACCCTCAAAGTTATAAGGATATGGCCGATGGGTCCAAAACCACTATTTGATAAGGTTTCCTTTCTTTTTTTTACGACTAATATCTGTCTCTCTCCCATATACTTTTGATCACGTGTTTCAATATTACAAACAATAACATCCCTTTTGTGCACACATCTGCGGTCACTTGTACAAGCGCTTCTGTAGAGTCCTGGAGAGCAAATGTTCAATGCTAGTGTTTAAATTTTAAAATATTGTCTCTTTTGTTGGCTTTAGCTGTAATTCTTTCCCTGTTTTTATTCAGTCATTAACTTTCTGGTTTAGTCGTTTTTAACCTATCATAGTCTATCTTCAAGTGCTGTCGTTCATAGCTACTTGCATTACACATTTTTTCCCCTTAAAGACGCTGAGTAATTCATCTTTACTACTTTTGTTTAAAGTCTGATTTTTTTTGTCTGTTTTGAAATAACAGGAATAGTGATGCTGTGCTTACCGCCTTATTTGCACTAGTATTGACAATGTTCCTAGTTCTTCGTGTGCATACAGATCCCCTCCCTCCCGGGGGCAGCTGCTTTCACCAGTTAGTGTCTTGTGCAGCGCGGAGGGCGGGCTCCTCCACCCCGACGCTCCTGCCCCTCCCCCTTTAAAGGCACCCCGCGGATCTCTGTTCTTTGTGTATGTACCATCCCTTATTCCTCCAATTACTTGTGAAGTTTAATTCTCTGTGTGTAGGTGTGGTTTTCCTCAAGTGTCTAGTGCACGAGGTTATTCAGATCCTTAGGTTGGTGGGTTAATAATTCTCATTACAACTGGAAATTTTTCAGTCACTGTTCCTTAATTTTTTTTTTCCTTTTTCTTCTTTTTCTTCCTTTTCTCCTTCTGCTCATTCAGGATCCTCAGTTGCTGATTGAGCTTCTTACAGCCACTCTACAGCTTACTGATGCTTTCATCGGTTTTTATTTCTTCTGTTTTTCTGAGACAGGGTTTCTCTGTGGCCCTGGCAGTGTTGGAACTCACTTTGTAGACCAGGCTGACCTCCAACTCAGAGATCCACCAGCCTCCAAGTGCTAGGATAAAAGGCCTATGCCCTCATGCCCCAGCAAATATTTTTTATTATTTTACTTCTTATTGACTTCCTGTAGCTTTCATTCCCTAACCTTTCCCATTTAATAGCATACTTTCTGTTAATTCCATCTGGTACATTTATTATCTTGTTATTTAAGCTCTGAAGCTTAATTCTGGCCATTCCAATTTTTATATGATCTATGCCTTTGAGCCTGTAAAACAATTATATACCAGCTTCAAGTTTTTCTGAACTCATGCTAACTTATCAGTTCTGGCCCAGGGCCTATTTATTCTCATTATGTGCCATGTTTCTTGCTTTTGTGCATGCCTAGTATCTTAGTTTGGGTTTTATTACTGCGAAGAGACACCATGATCACAACAACTCTTTTTTTTTAAGATTTATTTATTTTATTTATATGAGCACACACTAAAAGACGATATCAGATCCCATTATAGATGGCTGTGAGCCACCATGTGGTTGCTGGGAATTGAACTCAGGACCTCTGGAAGAACAGCCAGTGCTCTTAACCACTGAGCCATCTCTTCAGCCCTCACAGCAACTCTTATAAAGGGCAACATGTAATTGGGGCTGGCTTACAGTTTCAGAGGTTCAGTCCATTATCATCATGGTGAGAAGCACGGCAGCACGCAGGCAGACATGGTGCTGGAAAAGGGGGCTGAGAGGTCTGCATCTTGACTAAAGGCAGCAGAAGGAGACTGTGTGCCACACTGGGAGTAGCTTGAGCACAGGAGACCTCAAAGCCACCCCCACAGTAACATACTTCCTCTAACAAGGCCACACCTTCTAATAGTGCCACTCGATAGGGGCCAAGCATTCAAACATATGAATCTATGGGGACCAAACCACCACATCTAGTGTTCTTTGGTTAAATACCAGATATTGTAGAATCCACCTATATATCTTTTTGTTGTTTTGTTTTGTTTTTCGAGACATGATTTCACTGTGTAGCCCTGGCTGTCCTGGAACTTGCTCTGTAGACCAGGCTGACGGAAAATTCAGAGATCCACCTGCTCTGTCTCTCGAGTGCTGGGATTCAAGACGTGCACCACCACTGCCCCAACTATATATCTTTTTAAAGTTTCCTTTGGAGGACAGCTAAGTGGCTTGTGAGTAGTCTGACCCTTTTCTCTCTCATGTTTATGCCACTCCCCGGGTGATTCGGAAGGGTGCCCTGAGGGATTATTTCCCAGTACAGAAACATTATGAACACTCTGCCTGGAGAGCGGGCCCTGCTCCCTGCTTTCTGCAAGAGTGAACATTGGGCCCTCTCTATGAAATGTTTCTCTGTGTCAGTTTCTTTTTTTAAAGATTTGTATCTTATTTTAAAATGACTATGTTCATATTTATTTTATGTGTACAAGTGTTTGCCTGCATGTATGTATGTAAACTACTTTGTGTGCCCAGTACCTGAGAAGGCCGGAAGAGGGCATAAGATCCCCTGGAACTGGAGTTAGGGTTTCCATGGCTATGAAGAGACACCATGACCAAGGCAACTCTTATAAAAGACAACATTTAGTTGGGGCTGACTTACAGGTTCAGAGGTTCAGCCCATTATCATCAAGGCAGGAAGCGTGGCAGTGTCCAGGCTGCTGGAGAAGGAACTAAGAATTCTACGTGTAGAGGGTGGTTCTGATGCTTGTTGGGGAATCTGTGTTTGTTGATGCTGAAGATCCTTGCCCCCGATTGGTTTTTGATCTATCAATAAAGATGCCAGTAGCCAATGGTTGAGCATGGGGCGGGACAAGGAGAGTTGCAAGGGTAGGATGCAGAGCGTATTGAGAAGACTGGGGAAACAAGAAGGGGATGCAGTCGCAGCAGGAGACAAAGCCAACCAGTCATGTGAGTTTTCGGGTAAGTAGCCACTCGCCACTTCACCGACTGGGTCTGGGATAGCAGGAACGGTTTAGGAGTGCCCAGTCATTGAGTTAGCCAAGGCATTTTTAAGAATAACTGGTATAGCCGGGCGATGGTGGCGCATGCCTTTAATCCCAGCACTTGGGAGGCAGAGGCAGGAGGATTTCTGAGTTCGAGGCCAGCCTGGTCTACAAAGTGAGTTCCAGGACAGCCAAGGCTACACAGAGAAACCCTGTCTCGAAAAACCAAAAAAAAAAAAAAAAAAAAAAGAATAACTAGTGTGTGTGTGTGTGCGCGCGTGCGCGTGTGTGTGTTTTCTATTCGCAGATCCGAGATAGCCCCTGGGAGGGTGCACGCGTGCAACCAGCCAGGAACACAAAGCAGGTAGCCAAAACTACTCACGACATCTACATCTTCATCAGAAGGCAGCCAAGAGTAGACTGTCCTCAGGCAGCTAGGAGGTCGGTCACAAAGCCCACCCCCACAGTGGCATACTTCATCCAACAAGGCCACAAACACCTCTGCACAGTGCCACTCCCTAAGGGCCAAGCATATTCAAACCACCACATGCCCTGAGCCTTCTCTCCAGCCCCTGCTGTCCGTCTCTTCACAGGCATGTCCAGATTAGGGTCTGGCTGAACACTGGAGGAGGAAACTCTACCCTCCCTCTTCCCAGTTCTCTTTGAACTATATCACAGACCTATGAATTCTAGCTATCCTTAAGCTAAAATAGACATGTGTGTGAAGGATAAATTCCCAAGCAGATTTGGGGAGGGTGGAGGGGAGGGGATCACAAGGGAAGGGGGCTAGGAAATGACCATCATCATGACTGGGGTGCATGATGTGAAATTCTTCCCAGGCAGACTTGGAGTTTGCCTCAAAACACCTTCCTTCCACCTAGCCTAGACACAGTTCTATACCTGGAAAATGTAAGCAGGCGCTATCTGGGCTCACACTGCCATTTCTGGTCTTTCGGGATTTGCCTTGATGCCTAAGCATTAAGAGCATAAGATGTCTTTAAAGTCCCTAGAAAGCACTCCTTTAAAGATGGGTAGGAAGGACAGGATGTTTAGAACATCTACTCCATCCGTGAGCTGCTGGAGCTCATGAAGGAGCCCTGTCAAACCAGAGCCACAGGATCTCCATGACTTTGGACAAGAGCAGGATGTCCAAGAGGAGTCTCAATGAGGGTCCAGTACTGATGGTGTGGCCGAAGTCAGAGGCCTCAAACCAGACCAGTGACTCATCGCCATGAACGTCTGCTTACGAAGCTATCTGAGCAAACGCTGTACTGTGTGACAGGCACACTGCAGCTTCTGAGGCCACTGCGACAACAGAATATGTAATGGAGAGCTGGGAAAGATGGAGGAGCGTGGGGGTGGAACTGGAGATGCGACAGCTGTGATGGGTGCGAGAGAAGACTGCTGAGGTGATGGAGGAACAGTTCGTTATCAGTAGCGTTGTCAGGAAGGTGTGCAGCAGCCTGGAGTTTGCGTGCACTCAGCCTCAGAACTTGGAACAAGAGGCCCAGTCGCGCCACTGCCCTGGTTCTGAACAGCGGCAGGATGTTAGAGATGAAGAATGGTCGGTTTACTAGGTTTTCTTCGAAAGAAAGACCCCCGTGACCTATACTTCTAGAGACCATGCTGGTCCTTGACCCTTGCTTGACAGACATGTTGATATCCTCAGGCTATACTGCCACGGGAGACCAAGTTTGCAGAACGCGCTGTTGCCAGAAACCATGTGGAAGCCCAGGATTTGTGCACCTGCCACTGTAAAGGGCAAGGAAGCTACTCTTGAAGTTGTATCGATGTCTGCAGGTGCACAGTTCAAAAAGAGGACCGAAGAAGGCTTCAATGACAACCCCTACCTCCACCACAACCGCCCACCAAAAAAAAAAGAGCCTAAAAAGCAAGCCGTCAAAGACCTCTTAAAAACTGTAATAAGGATGATGAAGTGTAGCGCTCCACATGGATGCCGTCTGGCGGGGGTGCAGTTGGAGAAGGGCTCATCTTCCCTTGAGCAGTTGGCCACTGGAAGTCTGCCTGTCAGTGAGTGTACGGACAACACAAAATGGACCTTTCGTTTTGTTTCCTTTCTTTCTTTTTCCTCTTTCTTCTTTTTCTTTGTGGGGGGCAAGGTCATAAGAGAAGGGGAGTAAACACAGAAGGACTGGGAAATAAGCGTGATCGCGATCGGGGTGCATAATGTGAAATTCGCAAATAATTAATAAAAATACTATGTTGGAAAATATTGCCAAAGTGACTTTAAAAAAAAATTAGAGTGTAAGTTTTGCAAGAGAACGCACCCTAACTGTCATTAGAGAACACAGGGTTCTTGGTTTTAGGTAAATAATAATAATAATAACAACAACAACATTTCCAGAGGGTAACTTGAAGACAATTTTGTTGGAGTTTAAGAGCGAAAGCAGAGGGGCGGTAATGTCATTTGCCTTTAATCCCGGCATTCAGGAGGCACAAAATGTGGGGGGTTGGGGGGGGAGATGTGCTTACTACTAGATTAGTTGTGAAATGTGTTTCTAGCACATAACGACAAACAGTTGGCTAACAACCATAGAGACTATTCTAGGAGATGGTATCACTTGTAGATAACCACAGCGGTCTCACAATGCCCTCTGCCCTTCTGGTGTCTCAGGGATCTCCTTTAGCCACAGCTTCCAACGCCCACCAAGGGTAAACAATCTACAAGCAAACGCTGATGAGGTCGAGTTTGAATATAAATCCCCAGACTGCACACGACGGCTTTTGTAACAGAGCGCAACAGAGCCAGAGTGGCGGCGCCAAGGAGGCTGTGGTGGCCGGACTTCGGACTTCGCAAAACCATCCTGAGAATACACGAACCCCGGGGAACCGCAGAGTATCCGAGATAGTTGGGAGTTCAAGTCTAACTGAGACACTTGCGATCTAGAAAGTCAGCCGCTTGCTTCTGTCTCTAAGAGGAGAGCCAGAGGGCTTCGCACCAAGAATGGGCGGTCCACCGCCCTCCTCCAGGGCTGCTAGCGCCCGGCCCCAGGTGAGTCACCTCTTCCTGGAGCACTACATCAAAAAACGTCTTCTGCCCACTAAAAGCGACCCAGTAAACATTTCAAGGCAATTTTGAACTAAGTATTTCTGTCAAATCTGAAGACTGTCTTTGCAGAATACAAAACATAACACAAGATGATCATGGAAGTCTGACGGGGGTGGTTGAATAGGTGGACAGTGTGACAAAATCCATTACCACCAATGACGGTTTATTCTGCTAGGACAACATACTTTCATATTTAAAAAAAAAATAGAAATAGCCAAAGAACCCATTGTGGGATTGTAGATATTAGAAAAATGTCTGTGTCTGCAAAAATTAGTCATATAAACAAAAAACAGTAAGGATGACTGTTTTTCTAGTATGTCAGATTCATTTCATAAATGTGGTTTCTGGATATTTACATTTTGTTTGGGACCACACTAAGATACAATCTTTTCTGGAAATGGTCCCACGGATAGACACCCTGATGAAGTTCTGAATATCTAATAACCCCAGCCAAAGTGACCACACAAATCAATCGTCACAGCAGCTCAAAAAGAGATTGCATGGAAAGAAGTCAAGGTTGCCATAGGAAATTTTAGGCTGTGGATGTTTTTAATGTGTTTCTCAAATGTATTTGGGGTTTTGTTTGTTGGTTTGTATTTTGGTTTTTCGAGACAAGGTTTCTCTGTATAGCCCTGGCTGTCCTGGAACTCACTCTGTAGACCAGGCTGGCCTTGAATTCAGAAATTCACCTGCCTCTGTCTCCCAAGTGCTGGGATTAAAGGTATGTGCCACCACTGCCAGGCAAAGTGTATTTGTTTAAAAAAAATTTTTTTTTTGAATGGCCCTTGAGTAAAAGGACAGGGTGCGTAATGGATGTGGGACACGAACGCTTGTTGAAAACACAGATCTAGAAAAAAATGTTGTTTGCAACAAAATGTTGGAGCACTTGTTGGAATAAATAATATTGGGGAGACAGGTGGATCACGAGGGGACTTGGGACAGTTTTAAACTTGTCTTTGGTTTTTTCATTGGGTCTTTTTAAACGATTCCCATTTCTTTAGATAGATTTTTTACAATTTGCAATTTCTGTTCCGGTGCTTCTGAGCCTGTTTTCTGGAGCCAAGCTGCCCGCATTCTTTGGGTTCTAATTCTCGTTTCAAATTTCATCCCGCTCATGCAATCGTTAACTGCCTTTATCCGGTCTGTCCTTATCGAGTTTCCGGTTTTCCGTCCAAGCTTCTGCAGACCCACCAGTGGAATGCAGTTTCCCTTTCTGCCAAAGCGCTGCCAAACAACCTCGCCCTCCCAGTCTTGAAGCCACAAAAGCAAAAGTTCATTGAGTTCATTGTTGTGGAAATTCCCACAGGATCCAAATGCAAAAGGTCGGTGAGCCTAAGGTCTACGTGTTCTGCTACCATCCGCTAATCAGAGACTGACCCGGGGCCACTTGACTCCATGACTCCAGCTCACCCGAAGAGGAATGAAGCCCGGGAAAGGTGCGAACTTAAACCTTTCCTAAGGTCAGGAATGAAAGAAAAGCGCGCTTTTTACAAAGTAAAGAAAGGTCCCACCGAGATTTGAACTCGGATCGCTGGATTCAGAGTCCAGAGTGCTAACCATTACACCATGGAACCTACAGATGTCACTACTCTACACTATTCCTTGGTTGTAAAGAATATGTTTATCATCCATTTTCTTAGTTATTTTGTGCGTTTTTATCGGCACCGCAGGAAATGACAAACTAAAGGCAAATCCTCTATGGTCGTAACCAGACAAGAGCCCCCATCAAAAGAAAGGTGGTCTCCCTTTATTCACTACACTTCTCTGTCCTGAGATGAAATTTCCCCATGCAAAAGTATTTCTTTTGCCTGACCAAGGAGGCTTAGTGATGAAAGGGTGTGATCTGGGACATCCTGTGCTCTTCCTTGGGCGACAGGCACCCATGATGGTTCACACTCCCCATCTCTAACATACAAATATAAGCCTACAACAGGAAGGACGGAGGGACCTTTCTGTACTTTTTCATATACACACGTGTGTGTTTCACTAAGGTTAAGTTTTCTCCTTCAAAAAAAATCAACACATATCTATCGAGCGAGATAAGAATGAGTGATATTTAAGGTTATAAGACTCTTAACCTAGATCACACTGCCTGAAATCCATCTGTGCTGACCAAACCAAAGGCCTGGCTCTGACTTTTAGACACACCGTTTTCTGAAAGTTGGCCATTAGTTCCATTTTAATTTCCTTATCAGGACTGAAATTTTTAATCTTTAAAGTAGATACTATCCAAAGGTTCCCAAACCACTCATTGCAGGGCCATAGGATATATGTATCCAAGGCTTCATAAAACACATAGATAAAATTCAACATTATATCTCAAAATAGTAATGTGTGCATATACAGTCAGCCTGGGACTGTTAAAGATAACCCTATGTTCATTAAGGTTTTAATTAAATTTTCTTTGATCACTCATTTATGATTGTGGGAAAATGAAGGGAATTTTGCACTTTGCAGGGAGGGGCAAGAGAAAAATCTCTAAAGTGAACATAAGAAACAAGACAAAACAAAGTTATGTTTGATTTTTTTAGAGTGGAATCTACCTAACTGAAACTACCTAGTTAGTTCTTTCTGATTGGCGAAGTCTCTGCTTTGGTTTATAGTCTAGCTTGGACTGTTTGGTTTGGACCTAGACAAACACATGACATCTAACTTTGTAACCTAAGCTAGCTTCGAATTCACCTTAGCCTCCAGTGTACCGAGGTCACTGGTATGCAGAGGCGGCTTGTGTACACCGGGCACTGGTGAGCTTACCTGGGACCCCACGGCTCTAGGCTTTCTCTGCATAACAGCATCTCAGTGAGATAACCTCTCAAATCCCAACCCACTCACTTCCTAAAATGTGTGTGTGCCTGTAGGTGCCCATGGAAGGCCAGAGGCATTGGATTTCCCTGGAGCTTGAATTATTAAGGGTTTGAGCAGCTAACATAAACGCTGGGAATCCAGACTCTGGAGGAGCAGTCAGTAAATTCTCTTAACCACTGAGGCTCTCCAGCTCCCCTCCGCCATTCTTTTTTTTTTTTTTTTTGGAAAATTTGACCTAAATACCACTGCCAGTCAGCATCAAAGCTGGGTGCCCTGTGACTTGGGAAGGAACTCATGTATTAGCCATGTCAGACTCACTGAAGAAGTTTTGGTTTGTTTTTTCTGCTGTTCGGGTTAGTTGGTGTTCCTCAAATCACAACAAAACCATGTGGCACTGGACACAGGAGCCACACAGTCAGAACATTTGAGAGAAATGCAGCACATCAGGAAGACACTTGTGATGTCTTTGAAGAAGAAAATAGCAAAAGACTGCAGCGTGGTCTCAAACCCCTAAGTCCCCACCAAACCAAACCAACTAAAAAAAAAAAAATCAAAGAAAAACAAGGATGAAAATTAAGCTTGGGAGTTTTAAATGTAAGCTGGAAGCACATTTTCCTGCCCCACGACAGGTGCATATTATTTTGAATGTTTCCCAGCTGGTGGACATGCTTAGGAAGGATGAGGAGGTGTGGCCTTGCTGGGGGAGGCGTGTCACTGAAGGTTTCAAAAGCGCTCCCCCTCATCTTGCTCATTCCCTTTCTGCCTCCTGCCTGTGGATCACAATGTACATTCTTAGCTACTGCTTCAGCCCCGTGCTTGCCATGCTGGCCTACCACCAGGCTCCTGATGGGATGATCTCACCCTCTGAAACTGTAAGCAAGCCCCCAGTTAGATGCTTTCTTTTATAAATCACCTTGGCCAGGGTGCTTTGTCTCAGCAATAAAACACTAAGTCAATAGGCTACCATCAGATTCATTGTCCTCCTACCTCAGGTTCCTGAAGACTACGATTATACTAAGGTGCCACCAGAACCAGGTTTGCTAGAATATCTAATAAAGAATCTTCAAATTACCAAGGCATGATAGTGTTTGTTCACCAAGAGGCAGAAACAGGAAAACTGACCAAGTGTTTGAAGCCAGCCTGGTCTACATAGTGAGTTCCAGGCTAACTTGACAGTGAAAGTCTGTCACACATGAACACGTGCACATACATGTACACACACATTCCAAGATTAGATTTCCAAAATCACTTCTACCTAAAAGCCATTACTATTCACATTATCTATACTACCTAAGATTGAATGAATTCTCTGTAGCTCTTCAGAATAGCTCTAATATTTGTGTGCCTTTCTTCCATAAGGGTAAGGATGTGTATCAGGCCAGGCTTCAGTGATGAGCTTATTGTCTCCACAAAGCCTGTCTTAGCTTATTAGCTGTTTGGTGAGATTGATTTCAATGAGACTTCAGATTCAATGAACATTTTCTTTTTTTAAATGTACAATTTATTTTTACTTTATGTGCATTGGTGTTTTGCCTGTATATATGTCTGCGTGATGGTGTCAGATTCCTTGGAATTGGAGTTACAGACAGTTGTGAGTTGTCAAACCCCAGGTCCTCTGGAAGAGCAACCCATACTGTTAACCACTGAGCCATCTCTTCAGCCCATAGGTGAACACTTTCAAACAAGACATGCTAGTCAAAGCTTTGGCAGTATCAATAGAACCCTATTTCCAATGGTGTTCTGTTAGGTTTACTTACTCATATGTACTGGAATGTGGTGTGCCCATGTTGAAAATCCAGGTGTGAAATGCCTGCAGCTTTACCCCAGCGCTCCAAAGATAAAGAAGCTTGATCAGGAGCTGGCTAGCCTGGGGCAACAATAATGGGAAAGATCTTTCCTCAACTAGATGGAAGCAGAGAACTGACTCCTGAAGATTGCCCTGTGACCTTCACACTGGGTGCTGTAGCATGCACACCTACAAGTATGTACACACACACACACACATTTATTGCCAAGATTTTTCCTTAGATTTAGAGAACATGACAGAACAAACAATGTTTGAAACAAACAACACTTAAATAAGTAATACTTCATCAAAAAAAAAAAAGAAAAGAAAAGAAATGGGGGACTGGAGAGATGGCTCAGTGGTTAAGAGCACTGACTGCTCTTCCTGAGGTCCTGAGTTCAATTCCCAGCAACCACATGGTGGCTCATAACCATATGTAATGAGATCTGATGCCCTCTTCTGGGGTGTCTGAAGACAGCTACAGTGTAATCAAATACATAAAATAAGTAAATCTTAAATAGAATAAAATAAAGAAACGGAAAAAACCAGTATTTATACTTCATCAACTCATTCAATTTCAGGTTATTTTGTTCCATTTGATGTTGAATCAACAGACCTATGAACTCCAATCCTGAAACCTGCCCTGTCAAATGGGATGGTATTTTTAAATTACTTTTACTTTATTTGAGTGGAGGTTCTGCCGGCATGTGTGTCTGTGCTTCCCGTGCATGCTTGGTACCCAAGCTGACAGAAGAGGGGTGATGTAGTCTCTCCTGGAACTGCAGTTATAGACTGCTGTTAACTGATATGTGGGTGCTGGGAATCAAATCCCTGTCCTCTGGAAGAGCAGCTGTGCTCCGAACTGCTGAGTCATCTCTCCAGTCCCACGAGATACGATTTTTTTTTCTTTTTGGATTTTTGAGACAGGGTTTCTTTGTGTAGCCCTGGCTGTCCTGGAACTCACTCTGTAGACCAGGCTGACCTTCAACTCAGAGATCTGCCTGCCTCTACCTTCCAAGTGCTGGGATTAAAGGCATGTGCCACCACTGCCTGGCTAAGTGGTATGATTTTGACATCAGAAAAATGTATGTCCATGTTTTCCATAAATTTCTTAGAAGAAATAATAGTTAAGGTTTATAGATGCTTAGGAAAGCAAGTGAATGAATCAATGAACTCTGGAAGACCAGACTTAGAAGGGCCATGCTTAAAGACCTGGTGAAACTCCATCACCATGACAACCCAGCTAACAAGGAAATTTGATTTTCTCTCTGTCAAAGACTATTGGACACTATGTTACACCAAGACTTAGTGAATTTCTGAGCCTTTTAGTGTAAAGCCCAACCAACTCTGGTTTTGAAGAAACTCCATTTTGTGCAAGACAAGGGACTAAACTTCAATTCCAGGAAGAAAGCCAAAGTCCACTTGAGCAAATATCCCAATAGCAGGGTCAAAGGACATATAGATAACTTAAGACATCCTGCAGAGAACAGATAGCTTAGCTATCTTGTTTGTCAGGTGGTTTTGCCCCCATGTTTGGTTCCTGCGGATTACTCCAAAAATGTAGTTTTTAAAATATTACCTGCTGACCTGTATAAAATTTTCCAAGCTTGCCTTACTACAATAAATACCCTGTACCCCTAGAGTTGGGGGCTCCCTCTCTGACGGGCTGCGACAGGACAGGGAGAGACCTTGCTCTTGGGCTCATAATAAAGACCCTTATATGTTTATATTGGTGTTGGCTCCTCAGTGATCTTTGGGGTCCCTGTGACTGGAGCACAACATTAGGAACAGTTTCACAGAGCCTTGTCAATACATGTGCCTGTATTCAAATAAAACTCAAAAGCAGTAACATGCTAATGGTTTTTCTCTGTTCTGAAGATGAACCCAAGGTCTCATGCAGGCTAGGGACTTAATCTATCACTGAAATTATATTGTCAGCCCACACGACATTGTTACTTGATATTATTTCCTATGCAAATTAAAATATAATGTAAGCATTATTTAGTGACTATTTTTATAAGGACAAATAATTTCGTGTTTGTTTGTTTGTGACAATATGTAGCTCTGGCTGGCCTAGAACTCACTGAAATCCTTCCCAGTGCTGGGATTAAGGATGTGAACCTCGAGCCTGTTGAGAATATAATACTCTTTTGAGATAGTCTGTGGGCCCTTTGGAAAACCACAAAGTTAGATATCAGAAGATTTCACTTAGAGTCCGGTGTTAGGAAATTTGTTGAAAAACAAGATCAACAGAACCAGGCTGGCACGCACCTTTAATCCCACCAAGTCAGAAGGCAAAGGCAGGCAGATCTCTGAGTTCAAGGCCAGTCTGGCATACAGAGCAAGTTCCCGGACAGCCAAGACTATACAGAGATCCTGTTTCGAAGAAAACAAACAAACAAACAAAAACAAAAAAACCAAGAAAAATGAAAACAAAAACAAAAAACCAACAAGCCAATCAAACCAAGCCAAGCCAAACCAAACCAAACAAGGACAACAACAAACCCCAAGGCTTCAAACGCAAGATCAAGGCTGGTCAACATTGCTTAAATACCAGAGCAGAAGCTAAGGATCCACAGGCCTTGGGTTTAATCACCTCCACTCACAAAAAGTTGGCTTAGTTTACCCGTTAGAAGGTAGTTATTGCAAACAAGAAGTTGAAAAGGAGCATATCATGCCCGGGATGGTTTTTTGTTTGTATCTGACACAGAGTTTCATAATGTGGCTCTGGCTGTGCTGGAATTCACTAGGTAGATAAAGCTAGCTTCGAGATCGCAGGGATCCTCTTGCTTCTGCCTTTCAAATGTTCGGATTAAAGGCATGCAGTTTAATCCACTCCCCGCTCCGACCTGGATTCTAATGAATGTCTCCCCCCCCCCCATCCCCGCGCGCATATAAATCGAAATAACCACCAAGCGACCTCACCACCTGAAACCGACTCCCCCAAACCTTGTTCTGGATCAATAGGCTATAGCCGCAACCAGAATTGGGTGCTTTCTTTATTTCATTCGCTCCTAAATTTCTGCAGTAATTTTAGAGACTCCTTTAGAAAACAAACAAACAAACAAACAAAAACCCGGTCATTTTCAGACAGCTACAAGACGACTTCTCACGTCTTGGTCGTTTACACACACACACACACACACACACACACACACACACACACACACACACACAGCCTTTTATTTTGGGACGTCTAGCGAACTTCCCGCGCTGCCGCGGCCGGGCGATTAGAGGGGATTAACCCACTACCGCTACACCTGGATCCTAAAGAACATGTAGGTTCCTTCTCCGGGTCCTGTTGGTCACCCAGGCCGTAACCTGGTCAGCGTGGGGTTCCCACGGGTGGCAGCGGAATCCCAGCATCTAGGAGACGCCGGCGGGTGCATGGCATCCGCTCCCTTCGAGAGCACAGCCCAGCAAAGGAATGTTAACAGAAATGTTCGAAGTTCACACCTACCCTGGGACTCCTCCTGCTGTCATTTTAAACAGCTGTTTGTCCCCTCTCTCGAGGGCGGACAGCTAAACAAGATTATTAGTGGCAGATGGTTAAACACTCCCAAACTGATACCCTCCTCGGATTTGGACACCCTAACCTCTGCTGATGGGATATTAATGCTAACTCCGTGAGACGCACGAATTCCTGAAACCCGTGAGCTCCCCCAACCCCCGACCCCGACTCCCCTTCGAGATCAAAAGATCCTTATGCCTTTGTCAAGCCTTAAACAGCTAAGGCATGCGCCCCTACTTTTTTCACCTGCAAAGTGAGGTCTACACAGGTATTCCATGAGAGGCAGGGAACCTGAATTTCAAGCACTTGCTCTAGCAACAACGTTACCACCACAGAGAACATCAACCTAGCCACTCCCCTGCACATAGCCAGGACTGATACGTTTTATGTTTGAGAAAAGGTTTTATGAATCCCACGCTGGTCTGGCACTCTTTTTTCTTTTACTTTTCTTTTGTCTTCAAGATTTTATTTATTTAGTTAGTTAGGTAGTTAATGTATATGAGTACACTGTGGTTGTCTTCAGACACATCAGAAGAGGGCATCAGATCCCATTACAGATGGTTGTGAGCCACCATGTGGTTGCTGGAAATTGAACTCAGGACTTATGGAAGAGCAGTCAGTGCTCTTAACCGCTGAGCCATCTCTCCAGAGAGTTGGCACTCTCTTTTCAACTTCTCCAGAGTGCTGTGGTACAAGTGTGGGCCACCACACCACACACCACTTTATTATTTTTGAAAAGAACATATCTTAGTTTGGGCCCTATGTTGCTTTCACTTTTCCGATTTTTTTTTCTTTTTTTTTTAAAACTTGGATTGTTTTCTTGGTTATTTAGTGACCTCTACACGTTTATTTCTGTAGTGGAGATGCGTGTACCATTGCCACACGGTATATGTCATGCCTTGCCTGTGCTCACTTGACTGTTGCCGAAGAGCCATGGAGAGAAGTTCCAGGAGACAATGCCTGTGAAATGACCGGGGCCGCGTAGCCCCTGTCTAAGCTGGTCCTCTCTTCACAGCTGCTACTGATAAACCAGCCTGCCTCCACCTTAGGCTGGGAAGCCACCTAGTAAAAACAAACTAGGTTAACTCCCGTTTATGATTAAACCTCTGTTTCTCAAAGACTGGGCTATGCCCTACGGTAACCTTAACTACATATGGTTCTGTACTGCCTGTCCCAGGAAAAACCTATACCTTTGTTTCAAAAAGTTGTTACAACCACCTTACAACCGTGTCTTTGTTTCAGGAGAGTGTTATCAACAACTTGTTATGCTTCTGTAACCCTGCCGATTTGCCAGCCAACCCCATTTGGAAACCCCTTACTCCTGAGCTATTATCTTCCCTTTGTCCAATGCTGACGATCTCTTGTACCCCACCTTTAGCCTGTACACACACTCACACACACACACACACACACACACACACACACTTTAATTTATGTAGCTAAGATTTGGGTCAGTGTTCTTTCACCTAAAGCTACTACTTATAGCGCTTTGACAAAGATAAAACCAGACCTTCCTTAGCTGAAACTGTGAAAACAAACTCCATTCAGTATCTACCAAGCACAGATGCTGCTGCTGAAATATGTACATGAGTACCTGGGCATTCTAAAGGGGAGTGGGGCAGGACAGAGAAGGGTCAGCACAGGTGAAAACTCACAAAGGGCTTGCCAGTGTAAATGCCTGCCCACCAGGCTGCTGGGCTGAGCTCCCTGCAGATTATGCTTCCTTGTCTCTGGGTCCAGGGTAAGTTTCAATCTCTGGCACGCTCCTCCACTCTCAAGCACATTGGCCCTGCTTGAAGAACTGGAACTACAGCGATGATACCTCAACTCCGTTGGCAGCCAGAGATACCCGAGGCACATTTCAGATCCATGGATGAATCTTCAAGGCATGGTGTGGGCTTTTTCTCCTGGCCTCCTCAGCATCATTGCTAACACTTGAAAGATCCCTGGAAGGGGACGTTTGCTTTCCTAAAACACATATATTTACATCACGATTCATACAGTAGTAAAATTACAGTTATGAAGTCGCAACGATAATAATTTTATGGGGGGGGTCACCATCGCATAAAAAGATCTCAGCATTAGAAAGGTTGAGAACTATGTTCTTAGAAGAGAGAGAAAGAGAGAGAGAGAGAGAGACTGACTGACTGGGTGGGTGGGTGGGGAGGAAGAGGAGGAGGAGGAGGAGGAGGAAAGAAAGGGTGTGTGAAGAGGAGGCAAGAATGACAGAACCTAGTTGGCTGTAATTTTGTAACTGATGCGGAAAGGGAATACCTAGGAGTTCCCTACTCACTGCAACCCTGTAAACACCAGGATTGACCTCCGTCCCCTGCTTCGACTGGGTTGGGCATTGGGGGGCAGCTGTAAGCTAACTTCCCTTAGCATTAGATCCAGGAATCTGCAACTTTCACCTTCCTAAATCTCTACAAGTTGACAGTGTCTAGTATCTAAAAACCAGAAAAGTTTTTGTTTGTTTTTCCTGAAACCCATTTGCTTTTCTCCTTCCCTAAGCACAACTCAGAGTAGAGCATCTAGGCAGGCAAAGGAACTACGCTAAGTCTTCATCTGGAGGACCAGGGGAAAGTCTATTAGGAAGATCGAAATGGTCGGAGAGACGGGAGCAGCACGCCAATTGCTCTCTCGAACCAATTACCACATAAGGAACCTGAAAGAGGATGCTCGCCACACACCAAGAGCTGAGTCCCCACTTAAGCCACCACGAACCCGAAGAAGTGTTTGTGCACAAGGTAAGACTGGAATGGAACCCAGGTGAGTTTCCTTGTGGCCTGACCTCGGAAAGATGAGAGGTGGAACAGAGACTGTAGTGTGCTGGGGATGGACGTGACCACACTTGATACCTACTAGTCTTCAGTTTCTAGGCCTGTCGGCATTTACTTGTAGATACTTTACTACCTGCCACAAAACACATTTCCTATCGTTCCCTGGTGGTCTAGTGGCTAGGATTCGGCGCTTTCACCGCCGCGGCCCGGGTTCAATTCCCGGTCAGGGAAGGTCCTTTGACAGTGACAAATTGTCTTGTTTCAAGACAATTCATCAGCAAGAATTACCAGACATAAAAATAAGCAAGTGCTTTGATCTAGAAAATTTTTTTTTAGAATTCTTATTATATGTGTAATATATTCTTGTTATTATATTATGATATAAATAAATATTCTATATAGAGAGTCTAGTTCATGTGCATGAATTAGGGAATTTTTAAATATATACTACTCCATCCACAGCACAAAGAACATGCAATTTTTGAGGGCTGTTACTGGTGATGGAACAAGTGTTTCAGACAAGTTTGTTTGTTTGTTTGTTTAATTTTTTAAAAAGAAATTATGTGTAAAGGTGTCTCAATGGCAAGTACGTCTGGGCACCATGAGTGTGTGGCTGGTACCCTGGATGGCCAGAAAAAGGTATTGGATCTTCTAGAACTGGAGTTATGGATACTAGAGTTAAGAGCTGCTGTGTGGGTGTGATCTTCTCAAATAGCAGCCAATGCTCTTCACCCTAAGCCATTTCTAAGTTCCCTAAAGTCAAGTTCTTACAGTGTTTACTCTATGTAAGGAACCCTGTTACAGCTGGGTGTGGGGTGGTGGTACTTAACTTTAGTTCCAATACTCCAGAGGCAAAGATTGGTGAATCTCTGAGAGGTGAAGGCTGACCTGGTCTACAGAGAACCTTCCAGAACAATTAGGGCTACTCAGAGAAACCCTGTCTCAACTAATTAAATAAAAATAGATAGATAGATAGATAGATAGATAGATAGATAGATAGATAGATAGATAACCTGTTCCAAGTGTGACCCAATATCTATGTGTCAATTAATGCTCACTTTTTAACTTGACCGAATTTAAAACTCACCATGAATACTTCTAGGTGTGTCTATGAATGTATTTAACTGAGGAGAGAAGACCCATCCTAAATGTGGGCAGACCCAGCAAGGTCTTGAATTGAATACAGAGGAGAAAATTGCTACTCGCCTCTTCACGATTGTAACGGCTTCACTGGCTGCCATGGTCCTGATACTGTACATTTCCCATGATGACAAACTCTACCCTCAAAGTATGAGCCAAATGAAGCCCTAGCTTCCTTAAGTTGCTGTTCTCAGATATTTTATCACAGAAAGTACATACAAGGAGCCATTTAATATGGGGGCAGCCCATGAAGAAAGCGCCCCTACCTAGTCTGCTTCAAAATGCAGAAATTTAGGTACAGAAAACCTCAATGGCTTATTTAACACTGCACCCCAGCCTCTGATGTTCCCTTCAAGTCTGAAGCTTCCATGTAGAATGCTGCAAGCTTCCCTTTCTCCTCAGTTATTGGCAGCTTCCCAGAGGCCTGCAGCTTTGAACCTCAAGTCTGTAGAGCCAGGCAGCAGTGGGTTGAGTTTATGTGTCTAGAAAGTGAGATTCTGGAGCTCCAGAACTAGTAATTGTGGGGAGGAAAATTTTTTTTCCAGAATTTTAATGTTTTGAGTAAGATTTTTAGTCTTTTGCTGCAGATGGGACTTTCTCAAGGTACTTACAGAAAAGTGTGATATGGATGAGGAATGGGCAGAAAATAGTTACAGGGTTGTAGAGATGCCTGAACCAATCACACCTCGAAATAGATTTGTAGTGTAGGATTTACAGATGGTTGTGAGCCACCTTGGGCACTAGGAACCAAACACAGGTTTTCTTCAACTTTTTAAAAATTATTTTTTTTATTCACTTTACATCCCAATCTCTGCACCCTCCAGTTTTGTCCCTCCCCTTCTCCTCTGAGAGGGCAGACCCCCATTCTATCCCCCCACCCTGGCACATCAAATCTCTTCAGGGCTATCCTCTCCAACTGAGGCCAGACAAAGCAGCCCAGTTAGGAGAACCACTGACAGGCAACAGCTTTAGGGATAGCCCCAGCTCCGGTTGTTGGGGGACCCACATAGAGAATGAGCTGCACATTTGCTACATGTTGGGGGGCGGGGCTCAGTCCAGCCCGTGTATGCTCTTTGGTTGATGGTTCACTCTCGGAGAGCCAAGGGTCCAGGTTAGTTGACTGTTGGTCTTCATGTGGAGTCCTGTCCCCTTAGGGGGCCTCAGTCCTTCCCCCTACTCTTTCATAAGACTCCCCGAGTTCCATCCTATGGTGGCTGTGGGTTTCTGAATCTCTTTCAGTCAGCCGCTGGGTGGAACCTCTCAGAGGACACTTACGCTAGGCTGCAAGCATAACAGAATATCTTTTGTGTCAGGGATTGGTGCTTGCCAATGGGAGCCGGTTATTGCTTAACCATTCCCTACATCCCTGGCAACATCATTCTTAACAGTCAAGCCATACATCTCTCCAGTCTCCTGCTGTCTCTTTTCTAGGTGAATTTCACTGCCTTTCTGGGTTCCTTGAGACATGAAAGAAACAAGATGCAATGAAGGATTCACCTAGGAGGCAGAAGAATATCATTTGAACACAGTTGTGGGGAATTATACGTAGGTACAGCAAACCTTAAAGCAATTTTGAAAAGTGTTAATGTTAATAAGCCTACAGGGGGACATGGGATGCAGGAGGGCTGGTCCAGGAGCGGGGCGTTTTCTTGAGAAACGGAGCGGTCGGTGGTGTTAAGTGAGGAGTGATCTATGATGCCTGGAGCTGCGGTGTCTGCGCTCGCTTTAGAAACGCTGGGAAGCCGGGCGGTGGTGGCGTACGCCTTTACGCTGGGAGGCAGAGGCAGGCGGATTTCTGAGTTCGAGGCTAGCCTGGTCTACAGAGTGAGTTCCAGGATAGCCAGGGCTACACAGAGAAACCCTGCCTCGAAAAACCAAAAAAAAAAAAAAAGAAGAAGAAACGCTGGGAATTTCACCGGTGTAGGAGGGAGCGCGGGTCCCGGGGCAGGGTGGGGGTGGGGCGGAGCAGAGGAACTACGGAGAAGCTTGTGTCCCGTTAGGCTCTCGAGCATGCATTGCAAAGCCGCTGTGCGTTCACAGCGCGGGGCTAAGGAGCCTGAGTCGCGGCTGGAGGTGGAAAAAGCAGAACTACCTGGTGGGAAACACTGTTATCCGGCGTGTATGTGTGTGTAGGGGGGTTTCCTAGGAAGAGCCTCATTTATTGCATCTGGATGGGCTGATTTCTGCAACTTTCAGAGGGAAGGATGTCGGCTCCCTAACTGGTATTATTTAGAGCTGCGTTCGCGTTTTCTCCTTATAATTTTTTACAAAAAAGAACCAAGAGGGAAATCATTGGTAAGAGTTTGTAAGGGTTTTTTATCTCGCCTGCCTCTGTTTAGGACACTGCGTGGACCCACCGGGAACAGAGATCTGAAGACAGTTCTTGTGTGGTCGCTGGGAGTCAAACCTGGATTCTTCAAAGAGCTCTCATTCTGAGCCTACTCTTTAGCTTCTTATTAGAGAATTTCTTGATGAAACTTAATCTTAAAGGCGGAAGCCTTAAATTAAATAAACAGTGGTCTTCCCACAAAAGGATTTTACGTTGGTGAGTCGTTGGAAACCTGACTCCTATCTGACTTCTTACTCAAAAGCTTCAGTACAGCGATACTGAGAAACCTCAGACAGGATCCCTAGGAATGAAAACCTTTTTTTTTTTTTTTTTTTTTTTTTTTAAAGACAGGGTCTCACTATTTAGCTCTGACTGGGCTGGAGCTCGCTATATAAATTAAACTGACCTCCCCCTTACATAAGTTAGGCTGATAGGCTGATCTGGAATTCACGGAGATCCTCCTGCCTGACTGCAGAATGCCCCAACAAACCTTTTTTTTTTTTTTTTCCAATGCGTTTCATCATTTATGTTGAAGCTGGTGAACACTGACAAACTATTTCTCCCACAGAACTATAACCACATATTCCCAGACAGTATAAATATATGGTTGAATTAACATTAATACACATCACCATTTTATCGATTACATAATAAAACAAATGATCAAGTATCCAATTATTAAGTTACATAGCTCAAAAGGCGTATAAAATGTCTGCTCAGTTCCCTAGCAGATCCCATTTTTTCTTTTTTGCAAGAGATTGGGAAGAAAAGGGGAAAACCATAATTCAAACAAGTTGGAAAACTTCTGATAGGTATGGAAAACACAAAAATTTCAGAAATTTTGATTAAGAATTGGTTAGCTACAACAATGTATCTCTATGTCTTAAAACTGTTTACTAAATTAAAGAGCATAGTCTACATGTTCTGCACAAGACAAAGGCAACATATTACTAAACATATTTAATATCCTCCTCTCGTTTCTTTTTCAGGCCCTCCCTGTTAGCTTGCACTTCTGTGTGCAAACATTAAATTAACTATAAGGCATTTTGTCTGGAGACATTATTGAAGATATGTGCTTCTGTAACAAAGTTGACCTTCTTAGCTCCTTGTATCTTCCAGCCAAAAGCTACCACATAACTCAGTTACAGTCTAAAGTAGACAGGCAGATGCTTCTGGGTGACATTCTTCCATGAACACCTTCTGCCTGCCCATCATATCTTTTTCTGGACTAGAATATTGGTGTGAGGCCATCTGTTGCCATAGGAATAAAATCCTCAAGGTAAGGTGTCTGAATGGAAACAAGGGGACCTTGAAAATAACTGAACATCTGTGGTAGCGATATTCCATATTTGTAAGTTTGTGCCTGGATTCCTTGATACATAAGATAGTACTTATCTGCTTGTGCCAATGCTAATCAAGTAGCTGTTAACATTCCCAGCCAAAGAGAACCCGAAAAGATGGACTTGGGATCTGGTCCTTGCACTAAAAAGTACACTGGAGGCAGAGAGCAGGCAAAAATAAAGAAAAAAAAGAAAGTATACTGCATTGGCCGGGAATCGAACCCGGGTCACCCGCATGGGAGGCGAGAATTCTACCATTGAACCACCAATGCACTCATGAATATGGACTGTGACAACACATTGAGAAAAGGTATGAGAGCCATGCATCTCTACTCAAAAGTAACAATGTAAATCAATGTATCCTCACGGTGTTTAGTATTTTCCAGTATTGAGAAGGAAATGGGCTGTGAAAATGCCAAATACTCTCACTTGACTCAATCTGAATCAGATTTGACGATCAAGAAGTTTCAGAGCACGGCCTACAGAATTCCTTCTACTTCTCATTGCCACGATCTGGGAGTTTCAGCTTATTAGAAGGAAAATGCTAGTTTCAGTTCAAACTTGTGGTTCTGAAGAGCCTTCCTTGTGGTTTACCAGTTGTCATTTAGGTCCTGGGGACAAGTGCTGCACCTCACCAGCCCCTCTGTGTGACACAGAGGGACACAACCCTTCTCTGAGGGGCAGCACATTACATTTCATCTGGTTTGGACAAGAAGAAGGGAGAGGTGGGATGAAAAGCCGGCCAATGTTCCCCAGGGTTGTGAGTTGTTTACTTCGCAGGACACTTGGCCTCCTAACTCACAACAGCCGCTCTTCTGGGATGTCACATAGGCGACCAAATGTGAAAAAAGTAGTTAGTAAACTAATTGAGTACCACCATCTGTGTGAAAAGCCATGCCCTCCTTAAAACCACTCAGGAGATGATGGACAAAAGCAAAAAGGAAGAAGCCTAAACCCACCCACACGCTCACTCCCCCATCCCCCCTCTAGAAACCTTACTGATGCTTAAACCTGACCACCGGGTGGACGGAGATGGAAAGAGAAATTACAGTGACTGTGTACGTGGATGGGTGATGACTAACCTGTTACCTGCACAGTGCGGGCCAATGGGAGTCAACACGCTCTCTATCCCTTGACCCAGGTGATGGCTCATTGGTCAGCCACACACAGTCATAAAAATGATTGAGGAAAGTCATCGTGTTTAATTTTATTCTATCAGCTAGAGTTTACTTAAAATACTGGAACAGTGGAATAAGAACTGTGATGTCACGGCACACTTGGCTGGCAATGCCAGGCAAATAGGAGGAGGGGGAAGAGGAGGAGGAGAAGGGGAAAGAGGAGGAGGAGGAGGGGGAGGAGGAGGAGGAACAAGAGGAAGAAGAAATTGTGGCACAGAAAGAACGGATCTGTTCACATGATTCCATTAACCTAAGCTCAACAGGACACAAGCTAATACAGCCCCTGGGTTTTTTGGTTTTTGGTTTTATTTTGTTCTGTTGTTTTGTGTACTTGACTCAGACAGGAAGGCCAATCGAAATTCTTGTGTTTGCCAGGCCTGTGCCAACTGATTTCCTTTCTCACTCTGTCCTGCCCCAAAGGCACAGTGATGGGAAGATTGTACCAAAAGCAAATAGGTTAGGAGCTGAGGCTGGAACCCGAATAGAGGCTGCTTCACAAAGGTCAGAAACCGCTGTGCAATCACAGGCCAGTGAGGGCAATGTCCAGAAAGAAGTCAGCTTGTTTGCTTTCCTCCCTCCCTCCCTCCCTCCCTCCCTCCCTAGAGAGATGCCCACACAATGCAGCCCTGCAATGTATAGCAGGCTCCAGGAGCTGGAGATCTGGAACCCAATATGACAGGAGGCAGAAGCCAGTGGAAAGAAATAATCTGTACATACTGTGATTGTTTGTCTATGCTAAACCTAGGGAGTGGCAGGATTAGAAGGTGTGGCTCTGTTGGAGTAGGTGTGTCACTGTGGGTGTGGGTTATAAGGCTCTCATTCTAGTGGCCTGAAAGTATTCTGTGAGCAGCCTCCAGATGAAAATACAGAACTCTCAGGTCCTTCTGTACCATGCCTGGATGCTGCCATGCTCCTGTCTTGATGATGATTGACTGAAACTCTGAACCTGTAAACAAGCCCCAATTAAATGTTCTTTTTAAGAGTTGGTTTAGTTGTGGTATCTGTCCACAGCAGTAAAACCCTAAGACACATACTTTAAGAGAGTCAAGTCAGTATGAAATGTTGAGAGGTGGACATAGCCAAAAGCTAAGTGTAGAATCTTCTAACAAAGCTACCTGAAAAGAGAAAACTCTGGAAGCAGGTAGTATCTGGAGACTCTTGTGTGTTAGGTGGTGATATGAGTAGCAAAAGAGAAGACTGTAGTGGTGACTTGAAAGTTAACCTTTTGATTTGCGTGTAAGACGTTAAGCTACAGCCAGAGCAGAGAGACTAGGAGGAGCCCACCCTCGGGCCAAGACCTAAGACAAGGTCTTAGGATGACAGCAAAACAAACTTCAACAAGCCAAAGGCGGGCTCTTAACCCTGAACCAACTCTCCAACCCTCTTATTAAATCTTCAGAGCCCTAATTTTTTTCCACTTCAAGTTTCTGGAGCTACACGGATACCCCTTCCCCAAAAAGGGGTAAAAATAAGGATCAGGTGAAAGTGCTTGGAAATTACAACTCTGTGTGCACGAGTGTTTTTCCTTCATGTGTGTCTGTGCAGCACACATGCTAGTGCTACAGGAAGTGGTAACCCTCCATATGGATGTTGGGAATCGACCTTGAGTCCTTTGCAACAAGCGCTCTTAACCACTGAACCAACTCTCCAGCCCACTTAGTAAATCTTCAGAGCCCTAATTTTTTTCCACTTCAAGTTTCTGGAGCTACACGGATACCCCTTCCCCAAAAAGGGGTAAAAATAAGGATCAGGTGAAAGTGCTTGGAAATTACAACCGTAGAATATAAACGAAGAGCATGAAGGCGGCCAGGAAGGCACAGAAAGGTAGATGACCAGACGCCACCCTTGATGTCACGGGTATGGGCGTGGTGTATGCAGATGAGAGGCGCGCAGGGTCTGCCGGGTCCGCGCTCGCTGCAGAAACGCGAGGCATTTTGCGCGCAGCAAGGGAGACAGCGCGGGTCCGCGGGTGTCAGCGGAGTGCAGCGATGGGGTGTGCGTCCGGAGAGGCCCGCTATCAGATGGAACGAAGTGACCATGCGTTAGGAGTGGAGGGTCGGCAGGTGTGAGTCGGGGCTGGGCTGTCAGAAAGCATACTTACCTGGCAGGGGAGATACCATGATCACGAAGGTGGTTTTCCCAGGGCGAGGCTCACCCATTGCACTCGGGGTGTGCTGACCCCTGCGATTTCCCCAAATGCGGGAAACTCGACTGCATAATTTGTGGTAGTGGGGGTCTGCGTCCGCGCTCTCCCCTGAATTTCCTGGTGACAAATGTTAGACTGTGCTCTCTTTGTTCTGAGGCTTTCTTTCCTGTTATCTCTGGATGGTCTTGTTGGGTGGCGTTCCGTTTTCGTTCAGTTGGGAGTGCTCCCTAGTTAGGTTTATCTTTTCTCTGTTTTTAGAAGTCTTGTTTCTTGGGGGCTGGAGAGATGGGTAAGCGATAGCCATCTGTAAGTGGGGTCTGGTGCTCTCTTCTGGTGTGTCTGAAGAGAGTAATGGTGGTGTACTCATGCTTAAGATAAAAGATCCTGTTTTTTGCGGTCCTCCTACCTCTGCCTCTCGAGAACTGAGAGGGACCACGCCAGCATACAGAAGCGGTTTTAGGGTTCGTAGGTTAGGGTTGGTGGAGGGATTCCTTGGCGTGACAATATAACGATGCTCAACTCGTCCCAGACTCTTCCTTCGACTGACCGAATAAACGAATAACGGTATTTTGTTTGTCCGCTGAGACAAACGAACTGATGGCCCCTCCAACTCCGAGCACACAGATCTTGGGCCAGGCTGGGGCAGAAAATCGCGTTCCCTTTGGCCCTGGGGCTTCTTCCTGAGCCATCCAGTTCTGTCCATGACAGACAGCTACCTCTCCAGCTCCTTCGCTTGAGACTAGCTCTCTCCCACAGCCCCTGATTGCTCTCCTGGCTCAAGCTCCCGCCCCTCGTAGGCTTCAGATTCTCCCTCCAAATAAGGCTCAATCTGGAGGGTAACTGGCCTCAGCCTCCTTCCCCACAAACCAACCGAACCCGCCTTGCGCGTTCTTTGGAAGACTACTTTCCTCGACCCATCTGTTAATAAAAGCCATTTCTCAACGTGAGGTGCTACAGAGAACAACCTTGCCACGTGAATGCCTTTCCTGATTGGTTTCAACTGCACTGGATAAGTGTGAATAGTTTTGCAAAAGACGACGATCACTGTAACACACATTGCAATCTATAACGGTACTTTCAAGTGGTGGGAGTATAAAGAGCTCGTTATGGTCTCTTTTTGTATAAGGTGTATATAATGAGACCAGCATTTAATGAGCACATAATGAGGACATTTGTGACAAGCTTTCACCTGTCATAGGATTTTTCTCTGGTTTTAAGCAAACACAGTTAATATTTCTTAGAGTGGTATGGAGGCACGGCGATTCCGGGCATGTTTTCAGGGGCCGAGCTGCCTTTGGTTCCAATTCTCCTATAAATCCCATATTACTGTTTGTGGCTCTCTGCAGTTTTCTCACGTTCCTATCTTTCAGTTACTGTGTCTAAGGCAGTAGGCTAAGCTGAGTGGTTTAAAGAATTCAAACTCTCCTGTATGAGTGCTATCCAGGTCTGACTCAGATTAGCTGCCTACATCAGGGGCGACTGGGTGGATTCAGGGCGGTATGACTATAGACTAGGGGGAAAATTGTACCTGTCAAGAAGTTTGTAATTATTTATTCATTCATCTTAGTGTGTGTGATGGTCCTGTGGAGATCAGAAGACAAGGCTGTCTGGTGGGGTGGCCTCTTCTTGCTGAGAGATTTCTATAGTTTCAAATTCTAGCTCATTGTGTTCCTCTGATAGTGAGTATGGACCTTAAGGCCATGCTCACGCTGCTAGGAAATCATTCTTCCACAGATATCCAACTCTTTTTATCTTGGATAGCCAGGCATTGCGGATTTGCTCAGGAGAGCTGTGAATTTGCTCTGTAGTCTGCACAGGCCTTGAATTTGTGATCCTCTTGCCTCAGGCTTCGAAGTAGCTGAGATTAAAGGCCAAAGCCACGGGTCAAGCTCCCACCTCGGTTTTAATTTTTAAAATTGAGATAACTGTAGTTTCACCTGTAAGGCAGAGAATCCTCCCATTCTCCTCTTCCTCAGTTCCCCTCCTCTGGCCCCTTACAGATCTGTTCTTGACCAAAGCCTGATATGTGGGCTACACTGTGGGTCTGCCTCCACTGTCTTCGTTTTCAGGAGTCTCACTCTGTAGCCTTGGCTGGCCTTGAGCTGTCCTGTATGGGTCCCTAGTCTCTGCCCATAGCCACTCTTCTCTATGCATCTCTGCGACTCTCTGGGGATTTCCTCCCGGCCTCTCATCTGCCGTCTCTATTGGCTTCCTCTTCCTCAATTATCAGTCTCAGCTTGGTCAGGGGTCCCGAGTGTTTGGGAGCAGAGGAATAATGAGTCAGAATCTGGGGTGGATGCAAGCTGACAGCGGTGTTCTGTACAAAATCGCTCTCAGCTCCACACAGCTCTCTCTTGCAGACCAAAGTTCAGCCTTTTATTTTGCATATGCTACTTCCTCAGGAACTGCATATCAATGCAATCATTTAGTCCAGGTTCCCTTTCACTATCCCACAAATCAGTATTTTATGACCTTGGCTCCTTCTTTGACCCTAAAGCCAGAGCCACATGGCCTAAACTGTCCTGCTGCTTGCTAGAGCTGGAACAGGGCCCCACTGTTCTATTACATTATCACCAGCTTTCTGTTTTTCCAACTCCTTCACTGCCTGAGTTTGGCTGTCCTGAATCTTGCTCTGTAGACAGACCTTGAACTTAAAAGATCTGCATGGATCTGTCTCCTGAATGCCTGTACCACCATGCCTGGACCTAAGCTTTTCTTCATTTAGAACTTGCTCTGTCCCAAACTAGCCTTGAACTCAGAGATCTGCTTGGCTTTGTCTCCTGGGATTAAAGGTGTGTACCACCATGCCTTAGCTTTTCATAGTCATTGTTCCACAAGATTCAGATCAAAAGTCTGAGTCTTCCAGCCTCAGGATTTGGTTCACAAGTATGCCCTCCATTTCTGTAGTTCATTCCAGATTAAAAGTCCAAACTATTCCTTGTTCAACTACAAACAATAACCTTAGCTGGGTGGGATCTTGCCCTGAGATCACCACTCCCTAAATCTCTTCATCTCCTTCCTTAATATGTTTCTGACAAAGCTGGCTCATTAGAACAGATTCCTGTGTTCTTTCAGGTCTGTGAAGCTCCCCATACAATTCATATTGCATCCTTACATTTTGCATAGTTGAGAAATCTTGAAAAGAACAGTTCTTACGTTGATTTACATATTCTTAAACTCATATTTTCAGAGTTCTTTCCTACAGTGTTAAGGGCTGTCCTGAAGGTTGATGACTCTTGCTGAGGAACAACTAGACCTATTCTCACTGCTTGGAATTGTGCTATTTCTGATTATCATGGAGTCATTGACCTTGGCAGGGAGAACATTCCCTGAAGGAGGAACATAAAGCAAAATGTAGACATTATTATGCAAACAAGCCTCAACAGGTTGATGACATTTTGCCTAGTAAGCGAAACCGTCAGCACTCAAGAAGACTTTCTCCCTGCTAGCTCTGCTACAGGGGCAGGTGAAAGAGTTAACTCAGGAACTTTAAAAAGGTCAGAGGCTGAGTTACATTCCTCAGACCACAAAGGAGAGGGGGAGACCGACCTAAGGGGGGGGACACATTCAGAAGGACTGACTGTTGGCACCTCTACCTAACAACCAATTGATTTAAAGGTAACACTGTTCTGCCAATCACATTGTGCCTAATGGTGGTGGCCCGAGAACTGTATAAAAAGCCGGTGCAGCCCAGAGTGCGGGTCAATATGAACTGTTAGGTCTAAAATACCCTGAATCAGAGCTGACTACGGGGCAGCCCTTCCCACACCTATGTATGAGCTCACTGTGGTTTTTGTGGCTGACACTAAAAGATGCTACTAATAAGTCAAAAAGTTATGATTATAATGCATACGCTCTGTTATCTCAATGATCTGAAATTCTTCTGTTAACCACCGCCCTTACCTTACTCAGGACCAGCCAGCTTAAAAGTCAGCTGATAATACTTTGCCTAGTAAGTCAACTGCTCCCCTCCTTGCCCTTTACACTTTTGAATCTGATTTTTCCTATAAAAAGCCTACCCTGTGGCTGGAGAGATGATTCAGCACTGACTCCTCTTCCAGAGGTCCTGAGTTCAATTCCCAGCAACTACATGGCGGCTCACAACCATCTGTAATGGAGTCTGATGTCCCCTTCTGGTGTGTCTGAAGAGAGCAACGGTGTACTCATATACATAAAATAAATGAATCTTATTTTTTAAAGCTTACCCTAAGGGCATCCTAGCATTTCAATTAGGCTTCTGAGTCATTTCTTCGGTCCTGGACGTCTAGTACTAAGGTGTGTGTTCAATAGACCGCTCTTGCTTAACTGAGATCAGTGCTTGGACGGTTTGAGTGGTGACTCCTGAGCCCAACAGCGTGTTGTGAGGCACGATTCTTCAGCTCTTTAGTGGCTGGCACCTGGCACACTGCATGGACTCACTGAATGGGAGCTTTCCTATTTGGGGAACAACACCTCAGAGACAAAACATAAAACTGATTGTATATAGGTCACATCCTCGGTACTTATCCATGCTGCAGACCCTGTGACAGAGAGGACACTTGTCTTCTCTGTGAGGCAGCCACTCCTGGGCTGGAAAGTCCCAGAACTGGAATCCCCAACAGGTCTGCTCTCAGGGAACCTGCTACAACCTTTACTCTTCCATCTCCTTATTATAAGGGAAACGCTGCTTACAGTCCTGGCTTCAAAGGTGCCCAGTGAACAGCTTCACAGTTTCACAGTGGAAGACATTTCTTCGAAGAGAGGGAAGTATGTCCTTTCACCACCACCCATGGGTCTTGGCTAAGGCTCTTATAACAAATGACAGTGACAATGGCAAAGCACATGTGCTGACTTCATGCAAGCTCGTTATCACCTCAGAAGAGCTTCTATCTCAGTGAGGAAACAGCTGTACCAGAGGATTCAGACATATGCTCTGTGGAGACAAAATATGAGAGGGCCAGAGGTCTGTGGTCTGCTAACATGAACACTCAGCCAGGCCTGCTACTCCCCTTTCTGTATTCCTGTCTCCAGAGGGAAGAATACTCTTCCCTTTCAGATCTTAGTGAGGGCCCCTGCTGTGAATTTCTACTTACCCCATACAGAAAATCAGATAGGAAACATAGAACAAACCAAAGCAGGGAAACCACGAAGGCCATAGGCTAATCTCTGGATTTTGCTGGGGTTACTTACAGAAGCAGAAACAACTCAAAGACAGCTGCATCACCAAAGCCTTTCACAGCATGGACGGCAGTTCACAAACGCTGGAAGGCTGGAGAGCACCGCACAGCCTGCAGGCAGCACGACAGGTAGGGCAGTGTGCTTCCCAGGCAGCTCAGGTAGGCTAAGAGTCTCTCTGTAGTCTTCATAGCTTGTGTGTCTGCTTGTGAAGGGAGGGCCCGAGAGAATCTGGTCAGTTTCAGGAACTTCCTGAAGCTATGGAGTTGTTTAGTCCTTGAGCGTCCTTGCCGGATACAGTGTTTCACTTCATCTCCCTTTTAAAAAGCATCCTGGGTCTGAACTTCCCCTTAGAACAGCTGTTGTTTACTTCCCTTTTAAATTCTGTCTCTTAGAGTACCTCCACAAAGGAAGGTTTTAATCTCCTAGGAACTGCTACCTAACTGCACCTCACTGGTGAGAGTCTTTGTCACCTGCTTCTGGGGAGAAAGGTCAGGGAGGAGTGAGTGTCCTTTCAGCTTCTGTGTAACATGATTACTGTACCAAGGTGCCATGTTTAAGGTCAGTGTGTTCCAAACCATCACACCTAAGATGCAAACCCCGAATCCAAAACATTGATACAAGTGTTTGTGAAGGTTAAGATAAAATGCTTAACATCTATACAAAGGAATGTGAGTTTGTATATTCTGTATACTTTTTTCTCTCAAGTTTGTATGTCTGAAATGCCAAGTCTTTTAAGTTCAAACTCCATTTTAGAAAACCTGACCTAAGTTTGACTCAGGTAAACTAACAGGCTGGTACCTAGCATTAGTTTCCAAATTGCCCTCCAACAAAACCTGAGCCTAGCTCCAGTCTCTAGGCTAACCACCAACAAGACCAGCATTTCCAGGATACACCCTCAACATGACCAGTATCTCCAGGTTATTCCTCCAACAAACCTGCACCCCAGGTTACAAGCCCACCCCTTGCCTAATGACCACCAATGCAGAGGGGAGCAGAAGTTAAGTTTATGATATGACTCCCAGTGCCAGCCAATTATGGTAAAGGCCACAGTAGCTTTCCAATTAGATGCTTGCACACATACTCCCTGCTTGCTGCTTACTATAAAGCCTTGCTCCATAAACATTTGCCCCCCCCCATCAAAGCCATCCTGCATGACAGGGGATCTAGCTTGAATAGAATAAAGACCTTGCTATGAGTTGCGTCAGAGCGACTCCTGTTTGTTTTTTGGGGATCACTAACATTTCCTTGGCACAACACTTCCAATGTTTATCATGAAAATAGCAGTATGTGTCCCCTAAGAAGTGCAGTCATGAATGCAGTCAGTATGGTGTTTGGTATCTATCTTATCTCTGATAACTTGCTTTCCCTTTGTTCTCTCATTCTCCACACAAGGCTCTGAGAATGACCTGCATAAGGAACTTGGAGCTTGTGGGTTCCCTCCCTAGGCCACTCACTCCTAGTGTACTCCTCAGAGACCTCTGGCCATCTCCCTGAGCCTAGCCAAAGCCTTTGCTGCAGGATGAAGCTGCGAGGCTTCCAAGTCGCAGGCTACTGACTGGGCCCTCCAGAGGATGCTCCGTCACACCTTTAATCTCAGCAAGCAGAGGCAGGTAGATTTCTTTGAATTCAGGGCTTGCCTGTTCTACATAGCCAGTTCCTGGCCATCCAGTCCTATGTAGTTGAGGCTGACTCAAACAAAAACAAAACAAAGTAGCTTTAGAGAAACATTAACATGGTGGGCACTATTTATATATGTGACTGGAAATCTGAAATGTGGTCAGCCGAAAACTGAAATGTGTCATTAAGTATAAAATATATATCAACTGAAGTCTAAATAATAAAAAGAAAATAAACAAAAGAGGGCAAAACACATCTCCCAGTAAATTTTTTGTGCCAATTTCACACTGAAATAACACATTAGATATACTGGTAAATTTTTTTTTAAGATTTATTTATTTATTATATGTAAGTACACTGTAGCTGTCTTCAGACACACCAGAAGATGGTGTCAGATCTCATTACAGCTGGTTGTGAGCCACCATGTGGTTGCTGGGATTTGAACTCAGGACCTTTGGAAGAGCAGTCAGTGCTCTTAACCGCTGAGCCATCTCTCCAGCCCCAACTGGTAAATTTTTAAAAAGAGGTACTAAAATGACTTTCACCCATTTCTTGTTAGCTTTTAAGGCATTTACTAGAAAATATTAAAATTATGGTTATGGATTCGTCCTTTCTGGTTTCAGTTCAGCACTATTCAAGCCTTCTGTGTTTGTCAAAGTCACAGCCCTAGTGAGGATACTATGAGCATTCATTTCATGAAGCTGTGTGGATGATGCCTAGCTTCCTGTATCATACAAGAACACATACTGGAGAAAGACCATATGAATGTAATGAATGTGGTAAAGCCTTCATATATCACAGTCATTTTCAAATACATAAAAGAACACATACTGGAGAGAAACCCTTTGAATGTAACCAATGTGGTAAAACCTTTGCCCGAAATACTCATCTACTACAACATAAAAGAGTACACACTGGAATGTAAGCATTGTGGAAAAGCCTTTGCATATTATAATAGTCTCCAAGTGCATAATAGAACACATACTGGAGAAAAACCTTATGAATGTAATCAGTGTGATAAAGCCTTTTCATATCTAAGTAGTCTCCTGTGTCATAAATGAGCACATAACACATACAGGAGAGATACCCTTTGAATAAAATCAATGTGTTAAAGCCTTTCCAAATCAATGTAGCTTCCAAATACATAAAACAACACATACTAGAGAGAAACTGTCTGAATGTAACCAATGTGGTAAAGCCCTTGCATATCATGGTCATCTTTGAATACATGAAAGAACATCTACTGGAGAGATACATTATGAGTGCAAGCAATGAAGCCTTTGCACATTTCTATAGTCTTCATCATCATGGAAGACTCCATACTGGAAAGAAACTCTGAATGTATTTAGTATAGTAAAGTCTTTTCAAATTTCACATGTCCTCATAATCATGAAAGAGGAACCCTATGAATGTATTCAATATGGTGAAGCCTTTGCACATTTCTACAGTCTTCATCATCATGAAAATATTCATACCATAGACAAAGTCTATGAGTGTATGTATTGTGGTAAAGCCTTTGTGTAATGGGATCCTCTGAGATCCAACACAACTCAAACTCATGTAATTCAAAAGACTAGAATTTATCGTAATGAAGCCTCTGCTGAGGGATCAAGATAAGAGAACATACGTGGAAGCTGAACTGTGACAGTTCTCACACTCACCTCCCCACACTGAGCCAGTGTGTCATAGAGCTTTTATGTTTGAAAACCAGAAACATCTGTGCCAAGTTACAGCTACATTTTCCCACCAATCACTATCTAGTGATAGGGGATTTTCTAATGTATTTTTATATGTCAGCTGATACAGAATGTGGTTACAATCTAATCAGATCCATTTTTTTTTTTTTTTTGGTTAGGAACAGGCATTATTTTTTGAAGAATAAAAGAAGAATAAAAAAAGAAATTGTTAGGGACAGTCATTATGTTTTTTTCTGAACAAAAGATGCAAAATTGAATCTGGTCCACTATTTGGAAGTCTCCAGCTACTCTAGGGCCTGGGGATTTGAACTTAGTTTTATATTATGATTAAATAGAAGCTGATAACAAAAAGGAAATTCTTACAAGATGTTTCATTTGCTTGTTCCCAAGATTTGTATATCACAGTAATTTTTGAATACATAAGAAAAAAATCAACATTGAAGTGAAACCCTGCAAATGTAATCAATGTGATAAAGCCTTTTCAGAATACAGCTACAAATCCATAAACAATATAGTGGATTGGAATCTTATGAATATACAATTGGTAAATCATTTGCATGTAGCAGTAGTGTAAACAGTCATGATAAAGGGTAATACTGCAATGGAAACCATAATTATAGCCGGGCGGTGGTGGCGCACGCCTTTAATCCCAGCACTTGGGAGGCAGAGGCAGGTGGATTTCTGAGTTTGAGGCCAGCGTGGTCTACAGAGTGAGTTCCAGGACAGCCTGGGCAATATAGAGAAACCCTGTCTCGAAAAACCAAAAAAAAAAAAAAAAAGAAAGAAAGAAAGAAACCATAATTATAATTGGGTGGAGGGGGTAAAATATTTTGCACTTCATGGTATCTTCATTAGTGTATAATCCTTTGCATATCAGAGTAGTTTTTGAGAATCTAACAAACTCATGCTGAAGGCAATCTATGACTATAAAAACCTTGGTAATATCTATAGCTGACACACTAGTATTCAGTTACACAAGATTATTTTATATAATAAAGATTTTATATAATAAAGATTATATATTTTGCATATTAGCTCTCTAATGGATATATGGTTAATGAAGATCTTTCCCCAATCTGTACGTTGCTGTTTTGTCTTATTGACAGTATCCTTGCCTTACAGAAGCTTTTCAGTTTTATGAAGTTCTATTTGTCAATTGCTGATCTTAGAGCCTTAGTCATTGGTTTTCTGTATAGAAAAATTTCCCCTGTGCAGATGTGTTCGAGGCTATATCCCACTCTTCTATCATGTTCACTGTATCTGGCTTTATGTTGAGGTCTCCAAAAAAGCAAATAATCCAATTAAAAAATGGGTTCAGAGCTAAACAGAATTCTTGACAGAGGGATCTTGAACAGCTGAAAAGTACTTAAAGAATTGTTCAAAATCCTTAGTAACAGGGAAGCGCAAATCATAATGACCCTGAGACCTTACACCAATGAGAATGGTGAAGATAAAAAACTCAAGTGACAGCACATGCTGGTGAGGATGTAGAGGAAGAGGACCACTCCACGGCTGGTGGAATTACAAACTGGGAGGACCACTCTGCAAATCATCCTGGCAGTTCCTCAGAAAATTGGAAATCGATCTACCTAAAGACCCAGCTATACCACTCCTGAACATATACCCAAAAAATGCTTGGCCATATACCAGGACATGTGATCCACTATCTTTATAGCAGCCTTATTTGTAATAGGCAGAAGCTGGAAACAACCCAGATGACCCTCAACCGAAGAATGGATACAGAAAATGCATTTCATTTACACAGTGGAATCTTTCAGACCTGGCAATCTTTCTCCTGGCAATAGATGTAATGGCAGCAAAAGTACAAGTGAACAAAAATGAATTAAAAAAATCAAATTATAGCAACCAATTGTTTCAATTTACCCAGAACAGAGATGTTTCCTAGAGTTTGAAACTTCCCATGCTGAAGCCAGAAAAGGTCCAGATAAATTGAAACAATTGATACTTCATGGAATATTGGTCATGATAACAAACACCTGAAACATAGCTAAAAAATTACCCTTCATAAGATAATGCTTGAACAAATGATCATACATTATTGTGTACAGCACAACCCAGATATTTTAAAAATAAAGTGAACCTTTTCGTGTTGAGTATAAAATATGATAGCAGAAATGAAAAAGTAGGATTGTACATTAAAATGTCTTGCATAATAGTATCCTGTAAGAATTTGAAAGTAAAACAAAATTACGAAATAGGATGATCATGTTTGCATACTCTATAATAGAGAAATGCCTCCTCATCTTGAGAAATAATTATGGTGATTATCTGTAATACTTACTTTATTACCCCATGCCTAAATATAAGAAATGGGTATAGAAATACACAAAAACGTACAGTTCCAGTGTCAAGTAGAGTTGAAAAAAATGTGCACATTCAACGATGAGTCCATGATAAAATATGAACAATATGATGAATATTAACAACCATTTTCAGTTTGGTTCAAAGTGGTCCAAAGTGAAAATGCAAATGTGATGGCTGATGATGGTACTGACAAGAGAGCAAAACAATGTGAATGATGCTTGTCTAGTAGTAGAGCTTTTTTAGACCACGAAAGCAATTTATTACTTAAGTCAATATATATTAATTTCCTAATACATAAAGAATGGCATATTTTCTTAATGTGTATAATTTACACCTTCAAAGTTTAAATTTCATATAAAAAGCATATTAAGTTATTAGAAGTACTTGATTGTACACAAAACAATTTTACACGTACACACCCATACACATATGTTAGTGTATGCATATTTAGAGGCAGAGGAATTTCCTTACTGATAAAAATAAGTCAGTCTATAAGCTTTGCTTTAAAAAGTGAGTGCTCTTTTGTTTGTGACAGTTTGCAACTTGAGTGTGCGCATGGAACTTGGAGGTCAGACATTTTTGTCTTTTTTTAATAATTTTTATTTTTACTTTTTATTATATTCAACACTATATATTTTTATACCAATCATAAAAATGATGGACATGTTATTAAATGAACATAAAAAGATAAAGTCTTTTTGTTTGTTTGTTTTGTTTTTGGTAGAGCTTAAAATCTTGGCTCTTACTGTGGTACAAACCCAAAATAAGAACAATTTTTAGACATTGGTGTTTGTTGTAATAAGGC
The DNA here is from genome assembly GCA_036184795.1 of Tokudaia tokunoshimensis. Lineage (NCBI taxonomy): Eukaryota > Metazoa > Chordata > Mammalia > Rodentia > Muridae > Tokudaia > Tokudaia tokunoshimensis. Next base: position 64,134,462 of record BTHU01000003.1, on the reverse strand, counting down.
TGTACTTCAATGTCCCTCATATCACCAAGAGATTTTACCGCCATAGTAACTAAGCTGAGAATTGACATTTCTGTTGCGCCAAGGAATGAATTGTAGGCACAATTATTTGGATACAGATTTCCGGCCATGGTCAAAGCTATTTGACTTGAGTGATTGTCATCATTCTTAGCCCACAGGGAACAGGTTACATTCATTTAAGAAATGGTGTGTGTATTAAGATGGTCTATCCATGAAGTCATTCATCAACTCTTTCAATGAACAATGGTTCTGCTTGAAGGGTGGCACAGACATTAGTTGAGGGTAAGATTCTGGTTCATTGGCTGTGATGATTTTGAAAAGCATTCATCTCAGGAAAAGAGCAACTTATAAGGTCATCTTCAAAATTGATACAATAATTATAAATATGAAGCAAAAGATTCAGCCTCACTGTTTGTTGTTCTCTTACAAGCCACCTCCCAAATTGTCTACGTTTCTTTTGGCTGTATAAGTAATTTTGAAATATGTAAACTCTTCTGAAAACCATAGTATAGTGTAAAAACATCAAATAAACAATCCTACTTGTAGAGAGGCTGAGGTAGGAGAAGCATGATTTCAAGACCATTATGTGGTACACAGCAAGACACTGTCGTGTACAAATAAGCAGAAAGTGTGTATGGATTGTACAATATTGGACATATCTCTCCAGTTACCAAATTAGAGAGACCACTGGGTCACAAGCAACAAATTTCCTTTCTTTCTTTCTTTCTTTCTTTCTTTCTTTCTATTTTTCTTTTTTCTGTTTTTTTGTTTTGTTTTGTTTTTTTCAAGACAGGTTTTCTCTTTGAAGCCCTGGCTATCCTGGAACTCACTCTGTAGACCAGGGTGGCCTCAAACTCAGAAATCTGCCTGCCTCTGCCTCCCAACTACTGGGATTAAAGGTGTGTGCCACCACTGCCTGGCATGCCAACAAATTTCTAATTCCTCATATTTTTGAGTTTCCTTCGATTAGGATATATTTATAATATTAATTTTCATATTAAGAGATATTAAGGAAAAGAGATTGTTACTTTCTGTTATTTTTGTTGTTAGAGGTGGAATTATGTTTGTGTGGCTGTCTTCTTTTGGGTTTGTTAGAAGATTACTTTCTTGCTTTTTCCAGGATGTAGTTTTCCTCCTTGTATGGGCGTTTTCCATCTATTTTCCTTTTTAAGGCTGGATTTGTGGAAAGATATTATGTAAGTTTGGTTTTATCATGGAATATCTTGATTTCTCCATCTATGATAATTGAGAGTTTTGTTGGATATAGTAGCCTGGGCTGGCATTTATATTTTCTTAGGGTATGACATCTGCCCAGGATCTTCTAGCTTTCATAGTCTGGTGAGAAATCTTGTGTAATTCTGATAGGTCTGCCTTTATATGTTACTTGACCTTTTGCCCTTACTGCTTTTAATATTCTTTCTTTGTTTAGTACATTTGGTGTTTTGATTATTATGTGACAAGAGGAATTTCTTTTCTGGTACAGTCTATTTGGAGTTCTATAGGCTTCTTGTATGTTCATGGGCATCTCTTTCTTTAGGTTAGGGAAGTTTTCTTCCATAATTTTGTTGAAGATATTTACTAGTCCTTTAACTTGGGAATCTTCATTCTCTTCTATACCTATCATCCTTACCTTTGGTCTTCCCATTGTGTCCTGGATTTCCTGGATGTTTTGGGTTAGGAGCTTTTTGCATTTTGCATTTTCTTTGACTGTTGTGTCAATGTTTTCTATGGTATCTTCTGCACCTGACTTGATTTTGTCACACATACCTGCACATGCATATGCACACGCACACTCACATGCTCAGACAGACACATATACACAGAAATGCACACATACCAGCAGTTTCATGCTACAGATCAGTGGCCACAAAAGGAGCCAATATCAGGCAACAATTTCTTTAAATACAGACCAGACTACAGCATCATCACCCCTTCCTGCCGCTTCTCAGTGTACCAAGTGTTCCAGGCTGTGACAAATTGATGTTTACATAGCAGTGGAATCAATGTAAATGCAGCTCCATTCCTATCCATGCAAACAGTGCTCAATATGAATGCTCCAGTTTCTCCTTTTAATTAACCAGAAACTTTAAAACATCAGAATCAGTACCAGGCCAGTTATAACCAGTTTTTCCAGTCAGCCTCACCAAGTGGAACAAACAGAGCTTCAACAAGACCAGCTGCAAATGGTGGTTGACACTTACCATGGATCCCAGGACCAGCCTCATCAAATGCTTGATAACTAGCAGAAGTCCCCCAACCCCCAGCAGAACACTGGCTACACAGAGATATCTACTCATCTTGAGAAATAATTAGGGTGATTATCAGTAATACTTATTACCCCATGCCTAAATACAAGAAATGGATATAGAAATCAACAAATATTTATAGTTCCAGTGTCAAATAGAGTTGAAAAATATTCACATTCAATGATGAGTCCATGATAAAATATGAACAATATGATGAAAATTAATAACCATTATTTTCAGTTTGGTTCAAAGTGGTCTAAAAAGGAAATGCAAATGTGATGGCTAGTAATGGTACTGATGAGGGAGCAAAACCATGTAATAAAAATAATACTTGTCGCTCTCTTGCATCTTGGCTCTCTTGCTCTCTTGGGCTCTTCCCTTCCCCCTTCCCCTCCCCCCTCTCTCCCCGTGGTCATGGCCGGCCTCTGCTTCTCTACTCTCTCCCTCTCTCTGTCTTTCTCTACCTGTACTGCCCTCTTAACTCCCCTCCCCATGCCCTGAATAAACTCTATTCTATGCAAAAAAATAAATAATACTTGTCTAGCAATAGAGCCTTTATTCCCTGCTTTTTTGACATTTTGGTCACACACACACACACACACACACACACACACACACACACACACACAAGGATGTCACAGGACAACTTTTAGGAATCGCTCCAATCTTTCTACTATGTGGTTCTCTGGGATCAAACATAGGACCTTGTTTGAAAGCAAACACTTTTACCCACCGATCCATCTATTTTTCTTAAAGAACCAGCTCTTGGTTTCATTTAGTCTTTGTATTGTTCTATTTGTTTCTAATTGATTGATTTCAGCCCTGAGTTTTCTTATTTCTTGTCATGTTATCCTTGTGGATCGGATGTGTTTTCTTCCTTTTGTTGTAGAGATTTCAGGTATGCTGTAAAGTTGCTAGTATGAGATCTCTCCAATTTCTTTATGAAGGGACTTAACACTTTGAATTGTCCTTTTAGCAATGCTTTCTTTGTGTCTCGTAAGTTTGGCTATGTTGTGCCTTTATTTTCATGGAATTCTAGAAAGTCTTTCATTTCTTTCTTTCTTAACTCTTTGACCAGTGATCCTTGAATAGAAAATTGTTCACTTTCCATTAGTTTGTACACTTTCTGTTGTGGTTGAAATCCTGTTTTGTTCCATGGTGATCTGATATAATGTAAGGGAGTTATTTCAAACTTCGTATATATCTTGAGAGTTGCTTTTGTGTTCTAGTATATTGTTGAATTTGGACTGGGTTTCATGAAGTGCTGGGAGTAAAGTATATTCTTTTGTGTTTGGGTCAAATATTCTGTAAATATCTGTTAGGACCATTTGATTCATAATCTCTTTTAGTTTCATGATTTGTCTGTTTAGTTTCTGTTTTGATGACCTGACTCTTGGTGAGAGTGGCATATTGAAGTCTCTTACTCATAATTTATTGAGTTCAATGTATGATGTAAACTTTAGTAATGTTTCTTTTACATATATTGTTGCCCTTTGGGTACAAATATTCAGAATTGAGACATCATATTGGTGGATTTCTCCTTTGATATGTATGAGGTAATCTTCTCTCTCTCATTTGATTAATTTTAGTTGAATATCTACTTTATTAGATATTAGAATGTCTATTCCAGCTTGTTTCTTACATCAATTGCATGGAAAATCTTTTCCAGCTCTTTAAACAGATGTAGTGTCTACTTTTGGTGTTGAGGAATGTTTTTTTTTTTTGTTTTTTTTTGTTTTTTTTGTATGAAGCAACATGACAGATCTTGTTTATGCATCCACTTTGTTAGCCTGTGTCTTTTTATTGGGGGAATTGAGTCCACTGGTACTGAGACATATTAATGACTAATGATCGTTTGCTCCTGTTATTTTGATGTTAGTGATAATACTGTATATGTGTGTATATGTATGTGTGTGCATGCATATGTGTGTGTATGTGTGTGCATGCATATATGTGTGTGTGTGTGTGTGTGTGTGTGTGTACCCCACAGACAAAGTGATTCTAGCACCATGCTTTCAGTTTTGAACAAGAACAGCCTCTTACTCTTTCAGCATTTAATGTCATTTACAGCCCAGCTTTTCACTTTCACATTCCCTTAAAAATGTTTGAAAGGCACAAACAGCCACAAATACACATTTTTTTCCCTACCATCAGCCCTACTCCTCCAACACCATTTCATTTATTTATTTAGTTGTTTGTTTAAAATGAAGAAGTAAGTAAACAATAGCCTGTCTGATTCAACTCTTGAAAGGATTTGTTTAATATTTAACGAGTATGGCAGTTTTGAATGCATGTACATCTATGTATCACATTCATGCCTGATGCTTGTAGAGGCCAGAAATTGGGATAGATCCCCATGGAGCTGGAGTTACACATGTATGTGTGTCCTGTGGTTAAGCCAGGCATTAGAAAAATCATGAAAGCATGTAATAGAACCTTAACCCTGTCAGTTAACTAAAAAAAGAAAGAAAGAAAGAAAGAAAGAAAAAACATAGGTTTCAGATTTTATTCTCAACAAAACTAGCATAAGGGTAGTTCAAAACACACAGGAAATATGGTTAAAGAGACAAGAACAAACAAATTTCATTACCCGAGATTACCCGAGGCCTAGGAGATGATATTTTTACCTCATGTGTTACCTCAATGAGGTCTCAATCTGAAAAGAAGATTCAGAAAGGATAAAAACTTCAAGAACTGTGACAAACAGAGCAATAGTTATAAGCTACCCTTAATGGAATCCTAAACAGAAATAAGATTTTCTTTCTTTGCAGAAAGGGAGATTACCAAGAGATAGTGTTAACTTTTCCAAGTTCAGGAAAGGCCTTCAACTTGAATTATGTCTTCCCATGAAAACAATTCTTCCCAAGATTGAATGATGACATCCCAACTAGCTGCTGCAGGTGGCTATAAAGTAACTCCATTCAGATATTTTTTAATTTCCTTTGATGGCAGTGTCTCACACAAAGTATGGCAAACACCCATCTCTTTCTACTGTGTAAGGTCCCTGGGGACTTACTTAAGTTGTGAGGCTTGACAATCATTGCTGTTGCATGCACAAACAACTCATGAGCTGAGAGATGAGTTGATATTAGATGTAAAAAGATTAATTGTCTTTCTACAATGAAGGCACTGTTATGTGCCTTAATTGGTACCATGAGTTTTTTCTAAATAAATCTATGTTACAACCATTGTTGACAGGTATACTCCAAATATTACAAAGCTATTATTATCAGACATAAACTTGAAATTTTCACCTTGAGAAAATCAGCTTCCTGTTATGTAGCAGTTAGTGTGTGGCATATGAGTTTCACTTAAACTTCCCAAATAGAAGTTATAATTATGGTAACCAATAGTTTACAAACTAGAAAACACTTCAGTGAGGTACTTTTGTTATAGATGTAGGGTTGAAACTTTGTTCTCAGTATTAAATGCAAGAACATCAGTTTAAACACCATCAAAAATGGACCATTGATAAAATAGTTGCGTAATAATCCATAAAGGTTATGTTCCTTCTAACAGATGACAATAACTTATTAAAGAACTTCATAACCCATTATTCCTAGAAAGAAGTGTTGATTACTCCTGATAGTTGTTTCTTTGAGGAAACTTCTGAGGCTTGCTATTTTGTTTAAATAGTTACCATAGGTGAAAGCCTAACCACCTGGCTGTCCTTTACCTTGTAACAAAAAGACAAAGAATGACATTCAATGTTTCCTTTTGAATAACTTAAGTAACTTTTGGAACTTACCAGCAGCACTTCCTACCAGGAAATAAAGGTCTTGTATTCCTTGTGTAAGAGAAGTCATATTGTTATTCCTTAGCATCCTCTCTGTATTTTATACACCCTCACAGTGTGAGAAATATTGTAAATACTAGGTTACTTCAAATGGGAACAGTGTCCATGTGTAAATTTCTTGCAATCGTATTTTAAAGATATCAATTTTGTTCCACAATGCACATATCCTCAGCCAACACAGTAGTGCACACACCTATTCCTAGTTCTCCTACAGTGATATCCAGGTTTGGCAGACAGAAGTACCTACACACTCGGGGCCGTCTATCCTGTAATATATAATGAGGAACAGCAACAAAGCCTTAAGTATTGTAAGGGGTGAAGAATGAAATCTTGTCTTTTGAAATCTTGGTACATACATGTCAACACAGAGAAGAGAACCATGTCTTGTTTGGTTTCCTACTGCTGTGATAAAGAGCATAACCAAGAGAAACATGAGGAAGACAGGGTGTATTTGACTTACACATTTAGCCCACAGTGAATCTTTGAGGGAAGAAAAGTCTGAAAATGAAGCAGAATCAAAGCCTTGGAGCCAGAGAAGAAAGCAGAATCCATGGAAGCATCCTGCATCCTGCCTACTGGCTTAGCCCTCTTTCTCAGGACTACCTGAGTGAAGGTGAAAGTTAACAGCGCCCACATCAATCATTATCAAGAAATTTCCCTACACACTTGTGTACAATCCAATCTGATGTATACATTTCCTGAATTATGGTTTCTCTTCCCAGATAACTATCTGTTTTTGCCATTTTGATGAAAAAAAAATGTAGCCAGCACAATTGACATCTACTCAACTAGCAATTATGTCATTATCAATGTTTAGTCTTTCCTTTTTACACTGCAAAGATTTATTGTTATTATCATAATATAAAACAATCCAAGTTTTAAAAGTCCTTCATTCTTTCAAAAATCCTGCAGTAAAGTTTCAGTGTTTCCTTAATATATCCGTTTTTTGAACTATGGGCTCCAGAAAAATCAAAACCAAGTTACACTTCCTTCTTCTTGCACAGTTCCAAAGGGAAGCAAAGAAAAAGTTCCAGTATTATAAAGAGCTGAGTGTCCAGCATCAGAACTCGTTATCTAATTTGTGAAAAGGTGACTGTGAAATTCTGCTTCTCTGGGTCAACCCGCCACAGCACACAGATTATGGCATAGACTGAGGTCCAATTATTCCATGCATGCTGCTAGTCTAAATGGCCATCCCAATGTCTAAGGATCACTGACTTGCCAGGATTCCCCTGCAACTGAAGTTACACTTTCAGGAATGACCTTCCCTAGCCTCTTTATGTAATGCAACTGTGTCTCACGGTGTCATGCCATGCCATATTTCTGTGATACCTTTAATCTGGGGTTTCTTCTCTCCCTGAGAAGGTACCATCACCAATGGCCTCTCCTTAGTGAGTCCAACACTTCTAAGCAGTGTCAAGTGCCAATAAATGGGGCATTTATCCATGACATTTCCAATCCCACAATTTCTATGCTGCCAAAACAATAACACCTGGAAGACTATTGCATATTATATGCTTCTTTGACTTTTATGGAATACAACTTCTTTTTATTGACCCTAAAGAAATATTTTAAAGAACTTTTGGTGGCAGGAATGATTTTCTTGATCACATTTGATTTCTCATATCATTTGTTTAGTTGATCTGATAAAACCCATATTTCACTTCAGTGGTATTTTTCTATTGTATCATCAATGACTTGCCTTCACCAAATGATGAGAAACCACAGCTTATTAATACAAATACATCCCACACATGGCTTGACAAGTGTATTTACAGATTCACATTCTCCATCATGGGGATTACTCTTAGCATTTTATTTAAAGTTACTACAATACCTTATTAAGCCTTAAACACTATATGGCTATTACAGACAGAAGTTCAAAAGATGTCCACCATCATCACCTAATCCACATGTGAAATATATCCTAGCCATTCACCCATGATCTGGGTACAAGTAAAGGAAGGCTGAGATCCTAGCAAAAGACTGGGCAATGGGGCATTTATCAGAAACTGATCCAGATGAAAGACAGGGAACAGTTACATTGTCAGGGCTGATTAACATCAGCTTTCAGCAACACCAGAGTTCAGCAGCTCCATAGATGATCCCTGGATAGAATCTGTTCAGCCAGCTGGAAAAGTGCTGAGATGAATATAGACTTGGGACAGAAATTAAAATTTTCTATTAGTTGAGGATGGTAAGAAACCACAATTCCAGTGGGGAAAAATCCCGTTTCCAGGAACTAGCAGATAAACTTATTTAGAGTCCATTTGGTCTGTGGTAGGCAGATCCAAGACTTAGGTCTCTTGATTTCCTGAGGTTTATGTGAACTTTAGTTTACAAAAGGATGTAAATTAGTGTTAACCATTGTATTGAAATCCATATTTTAGAAAGAGTAGTTATTAGTTGTTTGTTATAAAACAGGAGTAGACTTATGCCTTTGGTAGAAGGTGTAAGTTTTAAAGCCACAGACTGAACAAAGATGTTTTTAGCATAATGAGAAGCATCTTTAAATTTATATTCAGAAGACAACCAAAGAGAAATTAAAATCTTGAACTTGTGCCTAAATTGTAAACTGCTAGTGTTCTATTAGCTTATCAGAACTCCATTGATCAATGTTAAAAGTTGGAATTTTTAAATAACAATAGTATGCAGGGGAAATATGAACCGTTTTCCCCCCTTTTTATACCTTAAATCATTTCTTATATCTCTGTAACTTTATATGACTTAACTTGCATTTACCAACTTTAAGCATCTTTGGTCTGAAGCACTTTTTATTTCTAAGTTATCATCATCCACGTTCCTTCACATACTCTAACCTTCATCGCATGCGTTTATCAGTCTCTCTTTTTTGTAGGTTGTAATTTTATTTTCTTTATTGACATTTCAGATGTTTTCCCCTTTCCAGATCTCCCCTTCGGAAGCCCCCTATCCCATCCCCTCTTCCCTGCCTCTATGAGGGTGCTCCCCCACCCACCCACTCTCACTTTCTGCCCTGGCATTCCTCTGCACTGGGGCATCCAACACCCTCAGGCTCAAGGGCTACTCAATTCACTGATGTCCACCAAGGCCATCCTCTGCCACATGTGTGGCTAGAACCATAGGTCTCTCCATGTGTACTCTTTGATTGGTGGTCCAGTCTCCAAGAGCTCTGGGGATGTCTGGCCACTTGACACTGTTGCTCCCCCTATGGGGCTGCAAACCCCCATACTCCTCCATTGGGGATCCCACACTCAGTCCAGTGGTAGGCTATGAGCATCTGCATCTGTATCAGTCAGGCTCTGTCAGAGCCTCTCAAGAGACAGCCATATCAGGCTCCAGTCAGTAAGGACTTCCTGGCATCTACAATAGCATCCATTTGGTGATTGCATATGGGATGGATCCCCAGGTGTGGCCATCTCTGGGTGGCCTTTCCTTCAGTCTCTGCTCCATTATTTGTCTCCATGTTTCCTTCTGTGGGTATTTTGTTCCCCCTTCTAAGAAGCACTGAAGCACCCACACATTGATCTTTCCTCTTCTTGGGCTTCATATGGTCTGTGAATTGAATGTTTTGTATTCTGAACTTTTGGGCTAATATCAACTTATCAGTGAGTGAATACAATGTATACTCTTTTTTTCTTTAAGATTTATTTATTATATGTAACTGTCTTCAGACACTCCAGAAGAGGGTGCCAGATCTCATTATGGATGGGTTTGAGTCACCATATGGTTGCTGGGATTTGAACTCAGGACCTTCAGAAGAGCAGTCAGTGCTCTTAACTGCTGAGCCAAATCTCCAGCCCCCCCCCCTTTTTTTTTTGTTTTTGCTATATGTGTTTTTCTGTGACTGAGTGACCTCACTTAGGATGATATTTTCAAGTTCCATCCATTTGGCTAAGAATTTCATGAAGTCATTTTTTTAATTGCTGAGTAGTATTCCATTGTGTAAATGTACCACATATTCTGTATCCATTCATCTGTTGAGGGACATCTGGGTTGATTCCAGCCTCTGATTAATATAAATAAGGCTTCTATGAATATAGTGGAGCATGTGTCCTTATTACCTGTTGGAGCATCTTCTGGGTGTATGCCTATGAGTGGTATAGCTGGTCTTCAGGTAGTACTATGTCCAATTTTCTGAGGAACTGACAGACTGATTTCCAGAGTGGTTGTACCAGCTTGAAATCCCACCAGCAATGGAGGAGTGTTCCTCTTTCTCCACATCCTCACCAGCATCTACTGTCACCTGAGTTTTTGACCTTAGCCATTCTGACTGGTGTGAGGTGGAATATCAGGATTGTTTTGATTTGCATTTCTCTGATACTAAGGATGTTGAACATTTCTTTAGGTGCTTCAAGGATGAAATGTTCTAATAGATATCTGTTAAATCCAGTTGAAACTACTTTGAGTTGTTTGCCTTCTGTCTAAGGAGCTTCCCTTTAAGGTATAATGGTTCAAATTCCCAGGAAACTGCTACACAGCACTCTACCCATCCTGCGCCTCTTACACTCTTTCAGCCATCTCTTCTGCAATGATTCCTGAGCCTAGGAAAGGTTGGCATACATATCCACTTATGACTAAGAATTAGGACACTGTATCACAGCAACAGTCCCTTGATCTCAAAAGCTTCACTGGTGGCTGAGGTGATGCTGAAAACTTTGGCAATCTATGGTATTAAAAACAGACTTGTTTAGAAGGCAATATGACAGGAACATCTATTTTGTCTTATAAAAGAATAGAAGCTGTTTCCCACTGGGACCTATGTCCACCATATCTACAGGGTTTTGTCCACACTTACAATATTGAATATGAACCTCATTTTGTAGAGTGGGACTTAATTCCAATCAGGAGGCTTTTGAATTTACTCATATTAACCTAGCCACTACAGAATGAGAGGGACATCCTGTCTGGTTTGTCACTAATTTAACCAGCAGGTACATAGGTAAGTAAGACTTTTAGTAACAGATCTCAACCACCAACCTGAATGATACCCTCTGGTACTGTGATTGTCTATAAGCAGGGTAGGAGTTTCCAGTTCAGTCCCAGATTCAGTTCCTATGTCTTATAGTCAAAGCATGGTCTTCAACAAATAGAATCTTTCTGTTTAGTTTTGGCATACAACCAGCATCAGTAGCAATTGGATCTATGGTGTGTGGTCCCTCAGGCATTTCCATGGCCAACAACTCTCAGGTGGGTAGTCCTTCCCTGGCACTGAGTTTTCATTCAGTTACCATATGTCTTCAAGGAGTTACCCTTTTTTATACAAGCAAGATACCTTTTGTACTTTTTTCTTTCAATTATACCAGCAACAGTAGGACTGTAACAGTAGACGGTATCATTTTTAATATAAGTCAGATACCTTTTGTACTTTTTTCTTTCAATTATACCAGCAATAGTAGGACTGTAAGGTAGACAGAATTACCCTTGTACTTGGGTGCCACTCCAATGGTTTGTCAAATCTGCAAAACACTCAAAAGTTAACCTTGTATCATCCACGTAACAAAATGTCTTCCAGAGGATGGGCAGGACAAAGCAAAGTCCTGAACCACCTTCCCTTAGCAAACAGTGGGATTACAAAAGTGGCCTTGTTGAAGCATTCAAACTGTCTGTTTCCTCTGTTCTAAGTAACAGAATGGTGCTCTCCGAAGTTCAGAACTAAGAAGATACTAAAGTTGAAAACAAGCAAGCATGGAAAACACAGCATGGAAATTGATACTTTAATCAGTATCAATTCCTCCACAGATCAAGGTGGGGATAAAACATGGACAGAAACTGCTAACTTAATTTCCTCCCTGGAGTGCTCAGTCCTTCCCTCTGAGCAGTTATGTTTCTATGTCCTGGAGCTCTGCCATAGAGCCTCCTACATTTCTCCACTCATGACCCACTCAGTAGGTCTGACTTAATGTGATCGATTAGATCTACTCAGGACCAAAGGGCCACCTGGTGGTGCTCTTGCCTGCTACACCTGCTAGCTTCATATATGTGAAGGGTGCTTGGTTAGGACTGTAACTATTTCTATAGATTTAGCATCCACCATTCCACAAACTTCACTATTTCAGAATTTATAGCTGGGCAAACCATCTATATGCCTATCACGAACTTTTCCCAGAAGGAAATATACACTCCTTACTGTTGAGGGATATTTGCCTCTGACTTGATCATCTTAACCTGAATTATTCTATCACAGATGCCATCTGCCAACTATTCCTCAGCCTCTAAAACATCCCAGAAGTCCTTTAGCACAAAATTTGGCATTTCAGCAATGTGGTGTTTTGTTTTGTTGTTCGTGGGGACTCCATATTGACAAAAATCAATCTTTGAGGAACCAAGATCTCTTCCTCTGCCTTTCCATATTCTTAGCTCCTCTGGGATGCCCTCTCAGTTTCCACAGTTTCCTTGCTGGTCTGTATCATTCAGATCAGCTAAAGCCTTGACTATTCTATAAAGTCCTGCCCCACCAAACTAAGCGGCAAAGTTCTGCAATGGCCTGGATCTGTCCACTGGATCAATCTTTTCTTTTATGAATTGTGTGAATACCATTAACCTGTCCTAGTGAATTAGAGCCAAACCCAGTGTCTCTCCTGATTTCTATCTGGAGCTATGGATCCCTCCAGGTACACTCTTTGGTTGGTGATCCACTCCCTGGGAACACTGAGTGGTCCCGACAACTGACATTTTTCTTCCTATGAGGTTGCAACGCACCTGCCCTCTTCCAGTCCTACCACCAGCTCCCCACTGGAAGTGATCTCTACAGGTTCTATCTCTTCTTCACTGTGCATTTCTGCTAAAGGCTTTAAAAACGTACTTACTTAGAAGGCAATATGACATGAACAGCTACTCCTTCCAATACAAGAATAGAAGCTATTCCCTATTGTAACCTATGAGCACCACATCTACAGGGTTTTGTCTAGACTTACAGTATCAGATATGAACCCCCTCTTATGGAGTAGGTCTTAATTCCAATCAGAAAGTTTTTGGACTTACCTATGTTAACCTAGCCAGTACAGAATGAGAGAGACCTCCTGTCTGGCTTGTCACTAATTTAACAGGCAGGCACAAAGGTAAGCAAGACTGTTAGTATCAGATCTCAACCAGTCACCTACACGACACCCTCTGGCACTATGATTCCCTACCAGCAGGGTAGGAGTTTCCAGTTCAGTCCCAACTACATTTACTATGTCTTACAGCCAAAGCATTGTCTTCAGCAAACAGAATCTTTCTGTTTAGTTCTGGCATATGACCAGCATCAGTAGAAATTGAATCTATGGTTTCTGGGCCCTCAAGGGTTTCCATGGCCAATAACTCTCAGGTGGGTAGCCCATCCCTGGCACTGGGTTTTCATTTAGTTACCACATGCCTTCTGGGAATATCGTTTTTCATACAAGTAAGGTACCCTTTTCCCTTCAATTAACCCAGCCCCTGTAGGACAGTAGGGTAGACAGAATTACAATTTTACCTAGGTGGTTCTCCAATGCCCAATCTGGAAAATACTCAAAGGTTAACTTTGTATCACCTACGTAACAAAATGTTTTCCAGAGGACAGGCAGGACAAAGCGATGCCCTGAACCACCATCCCCTAACACAGAGTGGGATTACAAAATGAACTTGTAGAGGCACTCAAACTGTCTGTTTCAAACTGTCTATCCTAAATAACAAAATAGTGATCTCAGAAGTTCATAACTAAGATGATACTGAAGTTGAACATAAGCAAGATCTAACACAGCATGGAAACGATCTATCCACATTTATCAGTATCAGTTTTCTCCACAGATCATGGTGGGATAAAACATGGTCAGAAGATACTAACTTAATTACCTCCCTGGAGTGCTCAGTCCTTCCCTCTGAGCAGTTATGTTTCGATATCCTGGAGCTCTGCCATAGAGCCTCCTACATTTCTCCATTCATGACCAACTCAGTGTGTCTGACTTAATGTGATCGATTAGACCTACTCAGGACCAAAGGAACTCCTGGCCGTGCTCTTGCCTGCTGTACCTGCTAGCTTCGTGTGTGTGTGTGTGTGTGTGTGTAGGCTGATTGGCACTCCATAATGACACAAATCAAGCTACCTTTATCTTTGCGGAACTGAGACAGATCTCTTCCTCTGCCTTTCCATATTCTTAGCTCCTCTAGGATGCCCTCTCAGTTTCCACACAGTTTCCTTTCTGATCTGTACCATTCAGATCAGCTAAAACCTTGTCTATTATATAAAGTCCTGTCCCGCCAAACTGTGCAGCCAAGTTCTCAAAGTTCTGTACTAGTCTGGATCTGTCTACTGGACAAAGAATTTTTTATGAGTCGTGTGAATACAATTAGCCTGTCCCAGTAAATTAGAGCCAAACATGGTGTCTCTTCTGGTTTCCCACTGAAACACCTGTCCCTCTCTTTTGTTCTTCCAGACCCTGATGATTACGGGGACACGTCGTGGAGTTAACCTAATGGATTTCCTATGCAAATCCATTAAAGACTGGTTTCCCTCATACTGTCTCTGGTTATGTATCTTTGCGTAAAGGAAGGATTGGAAGTTACATTACTCAGTTTCCCTACTTCCCCAGCACTTCCTACCTTTTCCCATTGCCCACGAGCTAGGTTGTACTATGCTCCTTTATTCCTTTAATCAAGATCAAGTGCCAAGAATTTTCTGATGACCCTAATTTCTTGTAAGGAACCAATATTAAGGCCCCTATTGCGTGTTGGATTACAGATTTAATCTTTTTTTCAACTAAATCTTGGACGTGAAGGGCATCTTTCATTGCTCTTACTTCCACTCTCTCATCTACTCTTTGACCCAATTTTCTGGCCAAACCAGAGGGTCAGATTGAGAATGCTAATCACATCTTGCTTTTCTTGTTTTAATAATTTCTTTATAAGATGATCTCTGATTTGCTGCCATCTGTCTCAGATGCACTTTTAACTAAACAGAGCAGAAACGAGGCAACTTCTTCTGATACTTTTGAATCATACAATAACCATTGTACTAATCTCAAGGCTGGGAGAATCAAGGCCCAGTCATGCTGCTGCATGATCTCAATAAGAGGTCTAAATATAAATGAGTCATAAGCATGATAAGGTGAGATTGCCTCAGCAGCAAGCTGTTGTCTCGTTCTTTGGAGTTGGTTCTCATTACAGAATTGTGCTTCTGATGAAAATGGACATGGTTGATTGAATCGTTATATTATTTTTCTTACTGCTAATGATCAGCAAGTGTTTCAACCACCCACAAAACAGACTTCAGCCTGAGAGCACAGAGTCGTAATTACTTTTCTTCAGAAACCTCCCCAAATCCCATCCAATCCCTTTAGATACTCTTCTGATTTAGATCAATGAATGTTTTCACAGTTTTGCAAAAGCTCGCCATTACAGATCATGAGAGCGTGTAGGTGACAAGAACAGACAAATCACTGCTCCAAACCTGGAGGCAGACAGACAGAATGTCAGAGCCATGGGATGGTGGCAGGCTTTCCATGCCTACATGTCCCAGAAGAATCTCCATTGCCCTGCTAAGAACTTTTTCTCTCACTGCACTCATGGCCTCTCTCTGCCTTTGTGTTCAGTGTGTGGAGCAATGACCAGGTCACCAGGCTCCCAACATCTTTCTACCCACATCTGCTTGAAGGACAGCAGTAGGAAAGAGCCCTCTGCTGAGAAGCATTGCAGTGACAGGTCACTCCTGACAGGGGCAGTTTTCAGAACACAATAGGTATCCAGCAGACACTCTGCCTGCCTCCCTGTCCTACCCACATTCATTTGAACAGCTCTTCTGAAGATCATACCTTAGGTATAGAAGAAGAACTTAAAAATCTTGTCTGGGCAATGTGCGGCTGAAAGAGACACAATGCTTTGAGAAAATTTTATCCTGTTTCTGGACCTTAGTTTTGCCAACTGTCAAATGAAAGAAGAAACCCAAGGTATTAGTTTCATAGCACAAGATTGACAGTATTAAATTTATTGTTCTGAATCAAGGAAAAGTAAAGGGCACTATATTTTTCACTAGCCTAACACATTCTGAGTCTGGGGCTGGGGGCTGGATTGATGGCTCAGCACTTTACATTTCAATTCCCAGTAAGCACATGGGTAGCTAAAAATTGTCGAGTATCCAGGGATTCAGTAGTGTTCTCTTGATCTCCTTATTCATTTGCATTTGTGAGCACATATCCACCATACCCCACGCTGATACAAATATAATGCATATAATCAAAAAATAAAACACCCAGATTAAATTAAAGTTTCATAGAAGAAAGAAAACAAACCTCCAGTTTTGGAGTTAAAATGGCTAAGTCCAAGCACCACCACAAAGTCCTCTGAGGACAACCTCACAGCAGTGGCATCATCACAGTAGGCAGGCATCCAAAGCACATAGCAGGATGAAAATGATACCTGAGTCATTAAGTTCTTCCAAACCTATGGGTCTCAATGCACTAAAAATGTCCCAGAGTACCCAGAATGTGTCAGTGTTGCATTAAGGAAAATAAATTGAAGAGCAGAAATTCTGCAAGGACAAGCCCAGACTAGCATTTGCTACTTCTCTTTCCCTCTGTCTTGAGTTGTTCATGTGTCTTGTATGAGTCTGAAGTAGTGCCTGCCTGAATGCTGTATTGGTAATTTGTTCCCATGTCCATACTTGCATTTCAGTCTCTGTGTGCCTGTGCCCACACCAAGTACTTCGTAGTCTCTTTTACTGAACAACACAGAAAATATATGGGGTGGGAATAAGGAGCACTTCACAGAAATCTTTATTAGTTTTATAGGGGACTAAGCCACTGACTCCACCTGACCCTAATTTCCTCAGGTAACAATTAAATATTATCCAGCAACATCTACAAGATGTTTTACCTACTTATGGATGATCTATCACCATTTAGTATATGTGATTTTAGCCTGTATTTTCCATTCCCAGCATTTATTACTGTGACATATGCATCGCTAATATGTCAGGAGCACTGAAGAGTAGATTATTTTAAAAGTTAGGTTGTCAGAAGGGTTTACATGGGCGATCCAAGGCAAACAAAGTTGTTTGTTATTTTGTTCTTTTAAAGATAGATTAAGCAGACAGCTTGACTTCACGGTAGACTATCAGTCTTAAGTGACCTATGGTGTATCACTAACATTGACTCTGAAATCCAGGAAAAGTTCCAGCATATTAAGAAAGATTACATATGTGTAGTACAACTTCAACTATCTCCAAACCAGTTGACTGCTGCATAAAACATGGACAATGGTCCTTCAGCCGGCTTATCTCTTGAACTGTTTCAAAGTAAAGGATTACTCAAGTGACTGAAAGAACTTACTGTTTGTTATTCCAAATTGTGATACTTTGGAAGACATGAGAAGGATAGCTCAGCTTCTGAGAGAAAAATCACCTGAAATGTTTACACTGAGAAAAACAACATTTAAAGGCAGTAAGTAACTCAAAGAGCCCTGAGATGCTTGTGTGGGTTCTCAGTAATATGGAAGGCTTAAGATATAAGCTTCCATACGGCTTCCATAAAGCCTGTACTTTTACACATTATTTCCAAAACCTGGCATTTTAAATACCTGCAAAAGAGTCAGTGTCCTTCCGCAGGTATCCAGACCTCATAGAAGAAAGATCTTAAAAAAATCTTCCTGTCAATTCTTCTACTAATCGAGGAGGGGGAAAAAGACACATGTCCAGGAAGAGACAGAGACCTGGGATACGAGACAGAGACTTGGGATAGGGGAGGTGCCCAATAATCAATGTGTCATTGACTGTCTTCTAACTGGGCTGCCTTGTTTGGACTCAGTGGGGGAGGAGACAATTAGTCTTGAAGAGATTTGAATGGTCAAGTTTGGGAGACACTCAGGTGACCCAGTTTGCTCAGAGCAGAAGGAAACTGAGGGATCAGAAAAGGATTGTGGGAAGGGGTGACCTGGAAGGAGGCATTGATTGGGATGTTTAGTGGATGGATGGATGGATGGATGGATGGATGGATGGATGGATGGATGGATAATAAATAATTCTTTCTCCACGGAACTAGAAAATATCCTATATGAGGTACCCCAGACCCCAAAAGACATGTACAATATGTATTCACTTAAAAGTAGATATTAGCCATAAAGTACAAGATACACATGCTACTGTACACAGACCCAAAGAAGCTGAAAAACAAGAAAAAGGAGGATACTTGAATCGCACCCAAGGGGAAATAAAATAGTCATCTGAGTCGGAGGGAGGGAGGGAACTAGGAGTGCAGAGGGAATAGGAACTAGAACACAGACATCTGGTATAGGGAAAATCATGGAGAGAGAGTAGGGGAATGTGACCAGAATTTGTGTTTGTGGGGCGTTTGTTGGGAGGTCATCCCAAGGATGTGCCAGAGACCTGTAATGAGGAAGGCTCCAGGAAGTCTATGAGGGTGATTCTAGCTGAGATTCTTAGCAGTAGGGGATGTGGAACCTAATGTGGCCAACAGTTTTTGCCAGCCAGGACTCCCAGTGGAGGGAAAGGACAACAACATACCCACAAAATCTTCAACCCTGAATTTGTTAGCTTACAAGAAATGCAAGGGCAAGGAAGTTGCAGACACTGAGAGAATGATCAACCATTGACTGGCCCAACTTGAGATCTATCCCATGGGCAAGAACCATTAATTAATACTGTTTTATGCTTGCAAATAGGAGCCTAGCATAACTGTCTCCTGAGAGGCTCCACGCATCAGCAGAACTAAACAGATGAAGAGACACACAGCAAACGTTAGACAGTACTTAGAGCGTCTTTGGAAGAGTTGGGGGAAGGATTGGGGGACCTAGAGGAGAAAGGAACGCTACATAAAGTCCAACAGATTCAACTAACCTCAATCCTGGAGGGCCAACAGAGACTGCACATTTAACCAAACAACATACACTGACTGAACCTAACCCTTCCAAGTCATATGTAACAGAGTGCACCAAGCATTCATGAGAGGCCCCAAACAATTGGAGCGTATAGGTATCACTGACTTCTGAGGTGCAGATTGGGAAGAGAGGGAGGCTTTGATGTTTTATTATTAAGAAAATAGAAAGAGAAAAGAGATAGAAAGACAAAGAAAGAGGAGAAAATAGATAAGAAAAGCCATGACCACGTGGAAAGGGGAGAAAATGGAGAGACAGAGAGATAGACAAAGAAGAGGGCCGGGGGAGAACAAGCGGGGGGGGGGGGGGAGAGAGAGAGAGAGAATGCGCTGAGGGGTGCTATTTATAGAGTTGTGATGCATATTTAAAATGAATAAAAATATATACATACATACATACAAACAAATGTGGGAAAAAAAAGAAAAGTGGGGAGCCTGGCGCGCGTGGACGCGGGGGAGGGGGAGGGGGGGAGGAAGCGGTATGCGCCAGGGCACATGTGGGCCTCACTCTCGGGCCAAGGTAGCGTGCATATGCAGAGGACGCAGGCAAGATGCACGCGTGCCTCAGTCTACCGGGGAGTGGGCAGTCACACCGCCAGCCGGTCCTACGCATGGCGCATGGGGGCGCAGAGAAATGCCTCACAGAAGGCGTTCTGGTGTGGATCTCTCTGCGCGTTACTTGTGCTCAGACTGTCCGCGTGGCTGAATCCCAGAGTCTCAGACGGCGTGTACCAGCTAGCTCCGTGTGGCGAATTTAATAAGAGGCGGCCCATAGCTTTGATGTTTTATTATTAAGAAAATAGAAAGAGAAAAGAGATAGAAAGACAAAGAAAGAGGAGAAAATAGATAAGAGGAGGGCCGGGGGAGAACAAGCGGGGGGGGGAGGGGGGGAGGGAGAGAGAGCGAGAGAGAGAGAGAGAGAGAGAGAGAGCACACACACACACACACACACACACACACACACACACGCGCTGAGGGGTGCTATTTATAGAGTTGGGTGGTCAGGTAACCAGGAGGCGGGGACAGTGTGGCTGCAGGCAGGTGACTGCCTAGGCGGAGTCAGGCTAGAACCTGGGGCGTGGCCACAAGTCTCATTAAGGTCCCACACCATATTGTGGTTCACAACCATCTGTAATGGGATTTGATGCCCTCTTCTGGTGTGTCTGAAGATAGTGACAGTGTACTCACATATATAAAGCAAATAAATATTTAAAAAAAATTGCCTCGTTTATGCTGTCTTCTCACAGCAATGGAAAGCCTAACTACAACACCACTAAAATACACATTTCCCAAACTAAGCCTCTGTTTGCCCCTATGGTGGAAGTTTACAACTTGGAGGCTTGTGCTGTGTGAGTCAATTTGCTGCAGCATTGCTAAGTCATACTGTTCACCCAGTAGAGGAGCTACTACTGTTCTAAAGCCTAGCTGAGTGACTCTAGTTTGTGTGGGACTCTGGGCATGCCTAGTAAGCATGGGTACCATTGTGAGGGTAGCTCACTGGCAATTTCCAGTTTTGTGCTCTGCTTCTGCTGTAAGAAGCTGGGGGGAGACCACAAGTCATGCCACGTTGAATATGGATGCTACTGTTTTTCTAGGAAAAACAGGCTGACTAGCTGTCAAGAGTTCTTGGAACTGGAATGGACTCTCAACCAGACTGTGGTTCTGTTATTCCTCTGATGGTCTGGGCTGTGACCCTTAGCCTATGAGTCTGTGTGTGTTGATCCTCTGGGAAGGGAGAGGCTCTTCTAAGTTGCAGGAACTATTCATTAAATTATTCTTCAATGTTGTTTTGTGTATGAGCACTAGTGAGTGCTGGGTTTGCCTGAATGCAGAAAGGGGCCTGAGAGGTTGCAGAGTCATAACAGACTTCTAGAGAGAGCATTAGAGTGTGGGGCCTCTCTTTGGAAGAGATCAGAAGCTGTAGGGTGAGTAACCTAACAACTTAGGAATCGTGTTGTGTTCTGTGTGTGAAGTTGTGAAATCTGTGTTGATATTTAATTTCTATACATATTTAATCATATGTAGTTAGGTAACATTGGTCAAGATTGTATTTTCCCTGGCTGAGTTTTTCTGTCTTCTGTTTGGACCTTGAGTGTTTTTCTGTGCTTTGGTCCTTGACTTTATCTTTTGATCTTTTTATTTTCTTGCAAATATCATACACATTCGTGATTGAAGTGTGTTTGTGAATAATTATAGATACCACATTGTAGCAATGTGTGTTCTAAGTCCTCATACTACTATTAATAATTCTGAGTGTTTACAGTTGGCTTAGCAAACTCCTTTTCAGTTTTATATTGTTAGAAATTTCCTTCAGATTGTATTCAATTTATGGTACAAATTCAACATGTGCATGGTCTTAATATTGATGCATCTTATTACTATGAATGGTTCACTTCATTAGTTCTTTTATTTAGTTATTTAAACTTTGAAATATATTTTATTTCATAAAAAGTACTATGTGGCTTGGGAAATCACTCAGTATATATTCTTCTTAGGGATGGTCTGAGTTCAGATCCTACTGCCATTTTGGGAGGCTCATGAACTCCTTTTATTCCAGATCCAGGGATTCTGAAACCCTCTTCCCTGGTGACTTATCTGTATGCAAACATAGAAGCTTTTATCTCTCATACACATACACTAATGATCCTTATAGACATGCTCTTTTTTTATTGGATATTTTCTTTACTTACATTTTTTCTTTTTTTATTAGGTATTTTGTTTATTTACATTTCAAATGCTATCCCTTTTCCTCATTTCCCCTCTGAAAACTTCCTATCCTATGCCTCATTCTGCTGCTTACTAACCCACCCACTCCTGCTTCCCTGATCTGGTATTCCCCTACTCTGGAGCAATGTGCTTTACTGTCCAAGGGCCTCTCCTCTCATTGATATCTGACCAGGCCTTCCTCTGCTACCCATATGGCTGGAGCCATTGGTCCCTTCATGTGTACTCTTTGATTGGTGGTTAAGTCCCTGGGAGCTCTGGGATACTGATTGGTTCATATTGTTGTTCTTCCTATGAGGCTGTAAACCCCTTTAGCTCCTCCTTTCTCTAGCTCCTCTGTTGGGGACCCTGTGCTCAGTTCAAGTTTTGGCTGAGAGCATCCCCCTCTGTATTTGTCAGGCACTGGCAGTTTCTCTCTGGAAACAGCTATGTCAGGCTCCTGTCAGCAAGCACTTGTTGGCATCCATAATAGTGTCTAGGTTTTGTAACTGTATTTGGGATGGATCCCCAGGCAGTTTCTGGATGGTCTTTGCTTCAGTCTCTGCTCCACACTTATATATTTTCTCCTGTGGGTATGTTGTACTCTAACTAAGAAGGACAAAAGTTTCCACACTTTGGTCTTCCTTTTTAAGCTTCATGTGGTCTGTGAATTATATCCTGGGTATTCCAAGCTTCTGGTCTAATATCCACCTATCAGGGAGTACATACCATGTGTGTTCTTTTGTGATTGGGTTACCTCAGTAAGGATATTTTCTAGTTCTGTCCATTTACTTAGGAATTTCATGAATTCATTGTTTTTAATATCTGAGTAGTACTCCATTGTATAAATGTACCACATTTTCTGTATCCATTCCTCTGTTGAGGGACATCTGGGTTCTTTCCAGCTTCTGCCTATTATGAATAAGGCTGCTATCAACATATTGGAACATGTGTCCTTATTACATGTTGGAACATCTTCTGGGTATATGCCCAGGAGTAGTATAGCTGGGTCTTCTGGTAATATCATGACCAATTTTCTGATGTACCACCAAATTGATTTCCAGAGTGGTTTTTAACAGCTTGCAATCCCACCAGCGTCCCTCTTTCTCCGCATCCTCTCCAGCACCTGCTGTCTCCTGAGTTTTTGATCTTAGCTGTTCTGACTGGTGTGAGGTGGAATCTCAGGGTTGTTTTGATTTCCATTTCCCTGGTGGAACAGCCCTTCTTTTCCAATCCATATTCTATTATTGAGAAAGGAGAGAACTGAGATACAGGGAGAGTGCACATGGGAAAAGCTTGCCCAGTGATTTCTTGGACTTGTTCTTTGAAAAATGATGGAGTTTCTCCAATTTCTATATTCAGAAATTTTACAATATTATGTTATAATTTCCTTGAGCTTATCGGGTTTGAAGGACTTTCTGCGGAGAAACAATTTTGCATTTATTTTCTTTGTCTTAAAGGATCACTTATTCTCATTCCTTGGCATATCTATGTGCTGGGGACCAGCCTCAGCGAGGGTTCTTCTTTCTTGTTGGTTCTTCTTGAGACAGCGGAGGGGGAAGAACATCAGTGGAGGGTAAGACTTGGTCTTAGAAATTGGGGGTAAAGCCGGGAGGTGGTGCCGCACGCCTTTAATCCCAGCACTTGGGAGGCAGAGACAGGCGGATTTCTGAGTTCGAGGCCAGCCTGGTCTACAGAGTGAGTTCCAGGACAGCCAGGGCTACACAGAGAAACCCTGCCTCGAAAAACCAAAAAAAAAAAAAAAAAAAATAGAAATTGGGGGTAAGACTTTTTTTTTTTACAAGATATTTAGGGTTGCTGTATAATAAAAAGTTTATTTATCTAAGTCTAAGTTACTATCCTATTGTAGCTGCCCTGCCTTCTGTGTTCCTCTGAGGCCAGAGACTGCAGTCTCAGGTACTTAGCACCTCACCCTAAGACAGCAGGAGATTAAGTAAAGGATTAATTGCTAGAGCCTTTTCCCTATTGCCCAGATGCCTCTTGCTCACTGTGCTAGGGGTAATTTGGAGCAATAAACTTCTATTGAACCAGGAGAAGAGAATAACACTCACAGAAGGAAAAACTTTTATATAAGCAAATATCCATAATCTCACATAAGTTCATACACAGCTTCAGGCATGCTTATTTATACATTTCCATTCAAACCCAGTTGGGCCCAGCTTGCATGGATTCTCACAATTACATACTTACACACACACACACACACACACACATGCATTCTCACAATTACATACTTCACACACATCCATACTTGCATTTGCATATGGAGCCAAAGACCAAGCACTGGTGCAGAAAGAACTCACTCATTCTGGGTGGAAAATGAGCTCCAATTTTTAATACATAGAGAAAGAAAAAAGCTTCTACACTTTTAATACTAAATGATTTAATGCCATGTTTGCAAGAAAAAAACTTTGTTCCTTTTAATAGAACTAAGCCTGCCTTGTTATTAAGAAAGGACCTGTCCTGTCCCATGGTAAGGAGAGGCCTGCCTGCTCCTGCTCTCTTCAGCGTCTTCCTTTTTCCTCTCAGTGCCTCAGTTCTGACTCTTCTCTTTGTCCTCAGCCCTTAAACATCTTTCAGAATACATGGTCACATCTTAAAAAGTTCATCAAAAGTTCACACACAAAATCAAATCATAAATTGAATTAGAAGTTTACAACAGAGAATGCTTACATGCATATCCATTAGAAGTGATTATCTGGCTAAACATCCATCACCTGTCTCTGCTCTGAAGGTTCAAAACCATAACTAAGTTATTAGTGAAGTTTTGTATAGATAAACCCAGTCAATGTTTTATCTTCTGTCCTAGCACCTACAATAAAGTGTGAGTTCCCTTTTTATGACCTTTGGTTAATTGCTTTACAACCTCTTGGACTTTGTAGGAGAAATCTGGTTACCATCTAAGAGCAATTAACTGGTGACATTTGGGAGACTGGCAGTGTTCTCATTGCAGTTTTGATGATCAGAAAACCAACTAATAGCAGTCCCACACTATAAAAGAGCTTAATAATCACAGGTATAATTTTAGGAATTCTTATGGGATCATCATTAAAACTGAAGTCATCTATTTGTCTATATAGCATCACTACAAGAGAACTGCTCCAAAGGGGTGTCCTATTACTTGGTGATTGTTATGTATTTTTAATAATAACAGGAAAAGCATATTAATACAGGAATCTTTCCTAACATCAATCCCTTATGGCTTTGCTTAATAAGGGCACAGCTGTCACAGATTATATAATAATCCAAAGTAGGCCATTTCAGGATGATCACCTACTAGTTATTACCTTGCCCATTATGACTCCTGACATCTATGTTTTTCTGTTGTTATTATCATCATTGTTTTGTTTTTTTCTATGTAAGTGATTGATGTGGTCAATACATTGCTTTTGGTGTTTTTAAGAAGTTGTCATAAATTATTGTCCCCGAGACATATTAAGCTTCAGATGTCAGTCATTATGATATATCGCAGAGTTAACTGAAGGATCATCAATTGTTACCATGCCCAGATAAAAAAGGATGGATGGTAGGTCTATGAGAGATTGTGTTGATTGATGGTTGGGCTGAGAGGCCCTTCCCCTGAGGTGACAACATCCTTAAGCAAGGGGGCCTGGGTTGGATAAGGGAGCCAGCTGAGCATGATATGTGAACACACAAGAGCAAAATGTCAATAAATGTTTCCTCATGGTTTTTGCCTTGAGTTTTTAGTTTGAGTTTCTAACCTAAGTTCTCTTAGTGATTGATTATCATATGGTAGTATCAGGCCAATAAACACATTCATTACCTGAGTTGCTTTTGGTTAGCATTTTTTTTCAGCAACAGAGAAAGCTGTTATAGGAAAAAGTTAGCAGCCCAAAAGTGAGTTTGTGGTTGCAAAGAACTTGGGAGTGTTGATTTTGGAAGAATGTGGAGGATATCAAGACTTTACAGTACCAACGGCATAGAAAGCTTTCCACAGAGCTTACTGTGACAGTCTTGCAGGACCTAGAAAATCAGATTGTTGAGGGTAATGCAGAGAGTGGATGTCAACATCCTAAGATTTCAGTGGGAAATAGGCTTTATGAAAAATAAACGAGAAGTCATTTGTGTGATATTTTGTCAAAAATATTTCTGAATTTTCAAATGTCCTGCAAAATTGACTGAGGCCAAATTAAAAACTAATGAAATTATTTCTTTGATAAAATATTGATTCTGTTGTATGGTCATTACTGATTCATTAAGGTACACAGTGAGAAGGAACAACAAGTGGGGCAAAGGTAATGATAAGCCTGAACTTTGTGAAACAAAAACAAAAACAACAAAAATCCAGCGCTAGTTAGCTTCAGGTGACGGTTAATTGCTGAAACTGATAGGAATTCCCCAGGGGATTATTAGCATTAAAGAAAAGGCTCTTGGCCTGGAGAGATGGCTCACAGGAATGCTCTTCCAGAGGTCCTGAATTCCTAGCAACCACATGGTGGCTCACAACCATCTGTAATGGGATCTGATGCCCTCTTCTGGTGTGTTAGAAGTATTGGCAGTGTACTCACACACATTAAATAAATAAATATTAAATAATAATAATAAAAAAGACCAAGAAGGTCCCTGCTCAGCCGGGCGGTGGTGGCGCATGCCTTTAATCCTAGCACTTGGGAGGCAGAGGCAGGAGGATTTCTGAGTTCGAGGCCAGCCTGGTCTACAAAGTGAGTTCCAGGATAGCCAGGGCTACACAGAGAAACCCTGTCTCGAAAAAACAAAAACAAAAAAAAAAAAGAAGGTCCCTGCTCTGCATTGGAAACCTAGGAAGACACTCTGAAGATAAGATGATTTTAATTTACATTCCAAATCATTTCCCCTTTCCCGTTTCCTCCCTCCCTGAAAGTCCCATAAGCCCCCTTCCCTCCCTCTTTTCTCCATTCAACCCCCTCTCGTTACTCTGTCCTGGCGTTCCCCTACATCCAGTCTTTCCAGGACCAGGGGTCTCTCCTTCCATCTTCTTAGAAATCTATTGATATACGGATTGTGTCTAGGGTATTCCGAGATTCTGGGTCAATATTCCCTTATCAGTGACTGCATACCATGTGTGTTCTTTTGTGATTGGGTTACCCCACTAAGGATGATATTTTCAAGATCTGACCATTTGCCTAGGAATTTCGTGAATTCATTGTTTTTAATTGCAGAGTAGTATTCCATTGTGTAGATATACCACATCTTCTGAATCCATTCCTCCGTTGAGGGACATCTGGGTTCTTTCCAGCTTCTGGCTATTATAAATAAGGCTGCTATGAACATAGTGGAGCATGTGTCCTTATTGCATGCAGGTAAAGTCTCTGGGTATATGCCCAGGAGTGGTATAGCCGGATCCTCTGGGAGTGTCATGCCTAATTTTCTGAGGAACCGCCAGACTGCTTTCCAGAGTGGTTGTACCAGCTTGCAATTCCACCAGCAGTGGAGGAGTGTTCCTCTTTCTCCACATCCTCGCCAACAACTGCTGTCTCCTGTGTTTTTGATCTTAGCCATCCTGACTGGTGTGAGATGGAATCTCAGGGTTGTTTTGATTTGCATTTCCCTAATGACTAAGGATGATGAACATCTCTTTAGGTGCTTCTCAGCCATTAGATATTCTTCAAGTGAGAACTCTTTGTGTAGCTCTGTACCCTATTTTTTAATAGGGTTACTTGCCTCTCTGGAGTTTAAATGCAAAGTGACTTCTAATCCCAGGAAGCAACTTCCTACAGAACCTGCTGCAAATGTGGTCCATGCTGTCAGTTTTCGTGCTAATTCAGAATCCAAACTTGGTAGCATCATCCATTTCATTCTGGTTTTTAAAACAAGAAATGTATAATGAAAGATCATAGATTCTTCTTCTTTTGTTTCAGTTCAACACTGTTGCACCCATTCATATTTGGCAGAGTTAGAATCCCAGTGAGCTGACTGTGAGTGCAGTAAGACTAGGCACAAACCTAAATATCAAGGCTGAAAGAGGCAAGCCAGCAGGAGGAAAAGGTACCATGAGCAGGTATAAAAGTCTGAGACAAAGCCGGGCAGTGGTGGCGCACGCCTTTAATCCCAGCACTTGGGAGGCAGAGGCAGGTGGATTTCTGAGTTCGAGGCCAGCCTGGTCTACAGAGTGAGTTCCAGGACAGCCAAGGCTACGCAGAAAAACCCTGTCTCGAAAAACCAAAAAAAAAAAAAAAAAAGTCTGAGACACCTCCCAATTTAACTCCTATAAGTCCCAGAATAACGCCAAGCTACACAACAATAACGTATATGGAGAGGACCTAGTTCACACTTCTGCAAGCTATGTGATTGTCACTTCAGTATCTGTGAGCCCCTATGTGCCTTGTTTAGTGGATTCTGTGGGCCACGTTCTCCTAGTTAATCACGCTCTCAGGCTCCTGTATGCCTACTTCCTCCCTGTTCTTGATAAATTCTTCAAGCTCTGCCCACTGTTTTGCCGCAGGTCTCTGCATCCATCCCTATCAGCTGTTGGCGTATGCCTCTCTGATGAAAACTCGGCTAGGTTCTAATCTATGAGTGCAGAATATCATTAAGGATTATTTCATTTACTTTTTGGGCCAGTTGTGTTTGATTCTACTCTAGGTCCCTGAGCTATCCGACTTCTGATTGCAGCCCATTCAAACGGTGTTGTGCATGAATGTGAACTCTCACCAAGGCTTTGTGTCCCAATCCCACTACTGGAAGGCTTGCCTGGTTACAGAAGATTCTCAGTTCAGGCTCAATATCTTTCATTACTTTGGAGCTTTACTAAGATCTCCCTCAGAGGTTCCACAGTGTTCTACTCCACTAGGTTTAAGCATTGCCCATCACATGACACTAAATTTCAATTGTCTTTCCCCATAGTATTGCCCTCTATATCTATCTCTCCCTGGCCCCAGTCCACCTGCAAAAATCTCTTCTATTTCTCCTTCCCTGGGAGGTCCAAGAGTCTTCCCACTCTCTTGATGTCTCCTTGTTACTTAGCCTCTTTTGTTTTGCGGATGGTAGCCTGATTCTTCTTTCCTTAATAGTTAATATCCACTTATAAGTGATTATATATCATATTTGTCTTTATGGGTTTGAGTTACCTCAATCAGACTTATTTATTTTCTCCTCCAAGATCTGCAAGTTTTATGATGTTATTTTTTTAACAGGGTAGTAATACTCCATTGTTTAAATGTTCCACATTTTCTTTATCCATTCTTCAGTTGTGGGTCATTTATGTTGTTTCTAGTTTCTGGCTATTATGAATAGAGCAGATATGAACATAGTTGAACAAAGATCCATGTGGGTGGATGGAGTGTCCTTCCAAGCTCATACTTTTGTTTTCATTTTTTTTTTACTTGCTGTGATTTAAATATACTATAGAAAAAGAACATTCTAACATCATTCCTTTCTGCATTATTTTATATATTTTTTATTTTCTGTGTAATATATTCTTGGACCTATGGAGACTTAAATTAATATATAGTAAAGTATACTATTATTTTTCAAACCCATGCAGTCAGATTTATAAACAGCCATCTCTAAAAAGGGCAGAGTAGCCTGAGTGCTATCACACTTGACTACTCTCTAAGTGAGAAGTGTTACGTGGATTAACAGATCAAAAATTTAAAGAAAATATTTAAGGGAATTAAAAAATATTGGATAGCCAAAACTCTTGTTAGCCAATGTCACTAACTAAATTGACTGATCTTTTGGCATGTGACTTTCAATGTATACATTCCGGAAGATTTGCTAGATGAGGATCCACACAGACAGGCTAAACTCAGAGAGAAAAACTTTCAATGAGGACTCTATAAGGTCTCAGGTATTCCTGAGCCAAATGTCTAGGAGTATAAAATACATACAGGCCATGTCTTCTGGTTCACTAATAAAAAAGAGGAAGATACAGTTATTTAGGTACACACACACACACACACACACACACACTAAGAGAATTAAAAACTGAATATCAGGAAAAAGATCATTGGAGACTTTAGATAGTGCCTCTTAAGATCATTGTGGTACAGATTTCCTATCATTCTCATGGCTATCTGGCCATCCCCCCTGCCTTTCCCCATACCTTACCCCAAGCACCACATTCCCATCTTAAACCCCTCTCTCACACAATTTACTCCCTCCATCTGCCTTTCATGACCATTCTATTCCCCCTTCCAAGTGTGGCTTCTAGAGTCCTTGCTTGTGCCCTCCTTACTGTCCAGCCTCCTTGAGTCAGCAGAGTATAGCATGTGCATCCTGAATTTTATGGCTAACATCCACTTATAAGTGAATACACGTTGTGGATGTCCTTTTGGGACTAGGTTACTTTATTCAGGATGATATTCACAAGATCCATTCATTTGCCTGCAAAATTCATAATGTCTTTGTTTTCCATAGCTGAATAAATGTATCATGTTTTATTTTTCTGTTCTTCAGTTGAAAGACATCTACAGAGGGGGGCAGTGAGCAGGATGTAAAGTGAATCAGTAAAAAAGTTAATTAACAGCTATTTAAGTCATATTGTATTTGCATGAAATTAATATTTTAATATTGACAGAAATCACATGTTCAAATTCGGTTATGCTGCTCAGGAGTCGATCTGTTCAACTTATTAAAATAGCTGACACAGGAAAGACTACACCCCAGAATTAGATTAATGACTGCACATACAGGTGTTGAATATTCATTGACTAAATTAAAGTCATTATCATGGACTACATTCATGTAGAAATGGGTCTCAAATACCCCAGGCCAGGCTCAAGCTCACTAGGTAAAGTCAAAGATTACTCTGAGCTTCTGATCAGCCTGTCTCTACCTATTAAGGGAATTTCTACTGATGCCCTATGGTTTAATCCCAAACACTCAGAACATGCTAACAGTCATCTGAAGCTTTCCTATTCTGAGTAACTATTAATTCACTGTGTTCCCCATTTGGATCTTGAATTTACTTGCACATTTTCTTTAACTCTCTCACACTCAAAATTCAAGTCAATTCTTCTACCTCCTTTGTAAAATTTTTATTTATTTTATTTATTTACATTCCAGTCTTTGCCTTCCTCCTCAGTCCCCCCCTCCCACAGTTCCTCATCCCATCTTTCCCCACCCCACCCCCCGCCCTTGCCTCTGAGAGGGTGCTACCCCCAACAGACCTCCTCCTTCCCTGGGGCCTCAAGTGTCTTAAGGATTAAGCACATCTTCTCCTACTGTGGTCATACCAGATAGACCTCTGTTCTATATGTGCCATGGGCCTCATATGCTCCTAGTTAGTGGCTCAGTCCAATGGTTGGGTGTAACTATCTGTTTCTGTCTCAGTCAGCTGCTCACAGGGACTCTCAGAGGACAGTCATGCCAGGTTCTTGTCTGTAATACCCAGAGGATTCTCCAGCATGCAATAAGGACACGTGTTCTACTATGTTCATAGCAGCTTTATTTATAAAAGCCAGAAGCTTGAAAGAACCCAGATGTCCCTCAACGGAGGAATAGATACAGAAAATGTGGTATATTTACACTATGGAATACTACTCAGCTATTAAAAACAATGAATTCATGAAATTCTTAGGCAAGTGGTTGAAACTGGAGAATGTCATCCTGAGTGAGGTGACCCATTCACAAAAAAACACACATGGTATGCACTCACTGATAAGTGGATATTAGTTCAGAAGCTTGAAATACCCAAGAAACAATTCACATATCAAATGATGCCTAAGAAGAAGGAAGGAGAGGCTCCTGGTTCTGAAAGACTCAATGCATCAGTGTAGGGGAATACCAGGACAGGAAAGCGGGAAGGGGTTGATTGGGGAACAGGGGGAGAGAAGAGGGCATATGGGACTTTTGGGGAGGGGGGATCCAGTAAAGGGGAAATCATTTGAAATGTAAATGAAGAATATATCTAATAAAAAAAGAAGGTAGGGAAAATCTGGGAGGAGTTGAAGGTAGGGAATTCATAATCAAATGTATTGCATAATTTTTTAAAATAAAAATACATTAAAATAAAAAAAGAAGAAAATGAATAAAGATTCTTAGTTGTTTCAACCTCTGGTTCTGATCCAAAATGTTTCCAAAGTCTTCTACTACAATATACCTTGACTGAGTGAAAAACAGAAATAAGCCTAAGTGTCTATTAACAAAACAAGGGATAAGAAAAAAAAAAAAAGAAAGAAAGAAAAACCCCAATATGCGACAACTCAAAGCTTTCCAAACCTAGATAGAAGTACATCTTCCTTCATAGACGTATAGGGTGGTTTTCCAGGGAAGATGCCCATAGAACAAACACAAGCATAAACCCCTCAAACTCTATCCTCAATGAAACACACCCTCTGGAGCACTTCCTGTGTTAGAACTAGGGTTTGTATTATACTGAATACTGTCTCCCTGAGGTGCTGAGAAGCCCACACGCTGGAGCTCTATGAATGTCCCATTCATAGAGACAGAATTGTCTATCCCCTAAATAATACATACCTTCATGAAACTTATACCCCACATCATCTATCCACAAAGCTTGAGATCTACATAATCAATATTGCAGAGGATGCCAAATCCCGATCCTAATCCTGGAAGTTCTGGCACACCTGTAGATAAACCAAGCTGAAGACATATGATCAAGGTCCATGGAAAAAAAATCTAGAAGGCGGGCGGTGGTGGCGCACGCCTTTAATCCCAGCACTTGGGAGGCAGAGGCAGGAGGATTTCTGAGTTCGAGGCCAGCCTGGTCTACAAAGTGAGTTCCAGGACAGCCAGGGCTACACAGAGAAACCCTGTCTCGAAAAACTAAAAAAAAAAAAAAAAAAAATCTAGAAGGAACAAGACTCCAACCTGGAATTATGTTTTAAATTGAGTATGAAACACAGAGTATCAAAAATGCTTTAAACTGGCAAAAATACGTGGAAGCACATTTAATCATATATAAGTGTTCAATTTGCCAATGATTATTTGAACACAATAGAAGCAAAAAACAAAGACCCAAGTAAAACCTCCCAAACTCCCTCGGCTTCTAAAGAGGGAAACCAGTCTTTCTAGACTTTCCACTGCTCCTACCTTATCTATGATAAAGAGGACATTCCCAGACAAAGCCTGCCCCCCCCCCATCACTTAAGCCTTGTATCAAAACAGGGTCTCACAGAGAGACTGGGAAGATTATTAGTTCTGGGGAATTATTAACAAGAAGCACATATTTATCAACTTCAAATTATGCTGTGACCACTGTCAGCACAAAGAACCTAGACTCAAACACAGGCTGCTCTATGTATTGTATTATGTATTTTCTAGCTAAAAACAATCAGCAAACCAAGATCCAGGTTGAAAACTGCAGAAAGGAATCCGCAGCATCTGCTCCAGCCTACGCTGGCTGAAGACCCAGTACCCAGGCACTCAAGGGCGAATATTCAGAAGCTGGGGTCCAATAGGTGGCCTCCTTCACACTTAAATGAAAGAAAATTGGACTGCCAAAGGTCCCACCGAGATTTGAACTCGGATCGCTGGATTCAGAGTCCAGAGTGCTCACCATTACACCATGGAACCCGTGAGGAAACCCTTCATGGAAACGTTTCTTCATCTTCGCCCTCAAGTCCACTCAGTTGAGAAAAAGTTGTTCTGTCTCCATCATCTGCTTCAGATACAACTCCTTTCTGTCCTCATGTTAAATTTCTCCAATAAATGGTTTTGGTGGTCTTGTCTTGCCCTTTGCCTATCCCCCACCACCCAGGAATACCAAGAGCAGCAACAATGGCCCACCACCACCTCCTGTAACATAAAAGTGGGTCAGCAATGGAGAGGGAGTTGGGGTGCGGGGGAACCTTCATATTTTTCTTCATATATACACATTTGTGTACCTTCGGTGGGTTTTGTGTTTCTTACAACAAATGAATGGTTAAAAAACAAAATTAAATGCAAGCAACTAAATTAAAGGTTTACATAAGACATTCAAGTCAGTGTTAATCCCAAAAATGTGAAGAGAAAGACCACCGACCCAGATGGTCAAACTAATTAAAGCAAGCAAGTAATTAAAGCAAGCTTTTTCATTCCTATATATGGGCTTACTTCCCCTGAGGCGTGCTTCAAGAGGCGTGCTTCCTCACTGGACGTGAGGAAGAGAAGGTTTTTATAGTCCAGGGGTAGGGAGTTTCCAAATGGGGAATTTGGCAGGGAAAAAAAAATGAGTTGCAGAACATATCAAGGTAGTCATAACAACAGGTATTCATAACACATCTGTGAAACAAAGGTAGGGTTGCAACATGGCTATTACTTTTTGAAACAAAGTATGGTTGCTGTTTCCTGGAACAAGCAGTACAGAACTATTAGTAGTTACGGCTACAGGTGGGACATAGCCCAATCCTTGAGAAGCAGAGATTTAATCATAAACAGGAATGAACCTAGCCTTGTCTTTACTATAAGATGACTTTTAAGCCCAAGATGGAGGCAGGCTGGTTCTTCACAAGACTATACTTGCATATATTAAAGTACACCATATGTCAGACTAGAAAGGCATATTATTTTCTGACTTATTTTAAATAGTCACCTAGCAATAACCACTTTTTAAAAATTGATTATAAATGTGGTGTGGAGGCATAAACCTCTAATCTCAGCACTCAGAAGGGAAACATGCAGATGTATGTGAATTCCAGGTCAAAGTTCATGATTAGATCTTGTCTTGATAAAATAAATTTAAAATTAAATTGTAGAGTATTTGCTCATATTTTGAAAAAAAACTATTTTTCAATAACACTACAAACATTCGCTGGCAGATGTCATGCAGGAGGAACTGTGGTGGGCAAGTAAGCTTCCCGGAGACAGTGCCCGTAAGGCACAGTTGTGATGAATATGCCTCTCAGATGAATGTGCCTCTCAGATGAATGTGCCTCTCAGAGGCACAGCCCCCCCCCGGGGGGGGGGAGTTCGTCTCTGGATTGCTTCTAGCTGCTGCTGTCTTCTCGTGTTTGTCATTGCTGTATTCTCCCTGAATCTAGCATGGTGTGAATGGCTGTGGAGAGACCCTCACTCCAGTAGTCTGCTGTGATTGCTTCATGGGAGACAGCCCACTCTATTGGGCGATTTTCCTATAGATCGATATGAAGAGCAACTTTCATGAAATAGTAGTGTTTAGATGAACTAATAATGACTTTACAGAATTCCTGAGTTGATTGAAATAGTTTTAGGAAGTTAGGGTAGTTGATAAGGAAGATTAAGGAGATGGTTTAGGCGGTTTTGCCAGGAAGATATAATAAAGTTAGAATTAAAAGTAGAACGTGCCCCTCCCTTGTAGAATAGAGAAGGCTGCATAGGCTAGAAAAGGAGCCCAGCGAACTTTTATGCACTGCAAACACATAATTGATCAGAGAAAACATTCACTCCAGGTTAGGTTCTGAGTTCCCTAATCTTGTCTTAAGGATTTGTTCACAGGTGTGCATCATGAAAAGGTAGGACATGAAGGAAAAGTAAGTGATCATATTATAGGTATAAGAATAAATACAAAAATAGAAACTAAATAATTAGCCAGTTTAGCTAAATAAGGTTTGAAAGAATAAGGCATATAATAAATGATTTATTTCTTGGTAAATACAAACTGTCATCAGCTAGCATACGGAAAACCTAGCTACTATAGACTTGGCTTGCTTCAACTTTGTAAATCAATGACAAAAGAATTATAGCTTTGGGTTAGGATGATCTGTGGAAAGAAAGATGGGATATGCTAAATGTGGGTTTCAAAAAAGGAACATTTAATCGATAGTCATGTTGTAATTTTCTTTTGTATACTGATTTTTAATCTTTTGAAGAATGTGTTTTTGTGGTAGTTGTTTTTGGAGACTAACTTGTGGCTCTCTTACGTAGAGAATTTTTGTCTTAGGTGGTATAAAAAGTGTAAGAGAAAAAATAAAGTTGGACCCTTTCTTCATCAACCAACTCTCTCTCGCTCTCTCTCTCTCTCTCTCTCTCTCTCTCCCCTCCCCCCCCTCTTCCTTTTTCGCCAGCCCCCAGAGAATTAAGTTTTGCTCCCTTAGGGAAAAAACTCTGCTGAGTGATTAGCCACAGACTCCTCAAATCCTCTTCAGTACCTGATCGGTCGAAGATGGCCTCCGTCAATTCACCTCTGGAACAAATAGCCATGTAAACTGCTTTGAAAGAACAAAACTCTGCATACTTGTTGGTCTCCGCCGGTTTCAGCTCCCGAAAGGGTGGCTCCCACCCTGTCCTGCCCTCACTGTCTTCCCTTTCCACCGACCGTGTTTCCTACACTCACCTCCCGGGCCGCTCCGTGGCTCCAGCACACACCTGGGGTGACCCGTTCCTCGTCGGTACCTGCTTAGAGTCTGCGAAAGATCTCGTACCCTAAAGTGCACTAGGGTTCCTTATCCTAGTGCTTCTGGGCGTCGAGGCCGCGCCCTCGCCGGAGTGGAGTCCCTGGTGGTCCCCGATCCCTGAGAGGCAGCGGGATGGATCTCAGCATCGGGAGGCGCCATCGGCCCATGCGCGGTTCATTGCGGTCGCGCTAGCTCGGGAACCCCGCGCAAGACGTGCGGTCTGGTGACTCCAGTTCAACCCACAACGGCTGGCCCCCAATGACAACCGTGACCAGCCTCCAGGACTGACCACTGCTCCCAGTGCGCCCTCACTCACCATCCAGCTAACCTACTAGCTTCCACAACGTCTCTGTGGCGCAATCGGTTAGCGCGTTCGGCTGTTAACCGAAAGGTTGGTGGTTCAAGCCCACCCAGGGACGAGCCTTTTAATCCCCTCCTTACTCTGCCTACTGAATTTACTTGTGATACTGAAACCATTCCAATATACCTAACCCTTGTCTCAGGGTTAAGGTCAACATGGAACAACTCCCTCACATAAGAAGGTACATAAGTAATGCCACCACTCTTGTTTTTTAGACAAGGTCTGAAATAACCCAGGCTGGTTAGGAATTTGAGGCTAGAAACATCACACCTGGAAGCAGTCTGAACCAGTTGTTCCCCTGAATCTCCATATATATTTAGGATGCTTTTCTTTGGCTCGTTGTTTAGTTGTAGATACTTGTAAGATGAAACTTGAGGATTCTAGACCCAAAGGGAAGTCCACCTCGCCTGCTGCCGCTGCTTTGCGCTGGTCCCATTGCACACACATCAGACTACAGGGGTTGATCTTTGGACCAGTAGGATAGCAAGAGTGGAGAACTTGGTGTTTTCTTTTTTGATTTGTTTGTTGTTTTTTGAGACAGTTGCTCACTGTGTAGCCTAGGCTGGACTGGGATTCACAGAGATCTGCTAGCTGCCATCGCTTGAGTGCTAAAAATTAAAGAATGCACCACCCCACCCAGCCATACCTAATTGTGCATTTCTTTTCATACATACATATATATACATATATATGTATATATATATATTCAAATATATTCTAAAACTTATGAGGTGTTCTGCTTTGTTTGATATAGCCCTGGCTGTCTTGGAACTCACTATGTAGACACAGTCTGATCTCTCAAGAGTGCTGGGACTAAAGGCATGTGACACCACACCTGGCTAAGATTTTATTTTTGTGTATGTGCTGTACTGACAGAGGGCAGAAGAGGGTTTTTAAATCTCCCTGAACTGGAGAGACAGACAGTTGTGAACTGCCTGATGTGGGTGCTAGTAAGGAACATTCTGTAGGAGCAGGAAGTGCTCTGAACTGCTAAGCCCTCTGGCCAACACTTACTCTGAATATATTCCTCCTCCTCCTCCTCCTCCTCCTCCTCCTCCTCCTCCTCCCTCTTCTTCCTGCTCTTTCTGGCCTGGAACTCCCTCTGTAGACCAGACCTCAAACTCACAGAGATCCACCTGCCTCAGCTTCCTAAGTGCTAGCATTAAAGACAAGCTCCACCACCCCACTACTCTGAATTTCTTAAGACCTCTAACACAGCTAGGTTCCTCTCCCACCCTCCACACACCCTCCATTCCTTCCCTGTCATTTTCCCAGATAATAGTTTTTAAGTGAACATAACTGCTGTGGAAGCAAGTATATCCTTGTTGCCTCCTGCCGCGGTTTATTTTGATAGTGAGAAGATGGGTATACCACTGTCACACGATGGCGTTTATATCCTGTTCTGAGCCCATTCTGTAAATGCAGCAGGCGAGGTGGACTTCCCTTTGGGTCTAGAATCCTCAAGTTTCATATTACAACTAAACAGCGAGCCAAAGAAAAGCACCCTAAATGTATATGGAGATTCAGGGGAACAACTGGTTCAGACTGCTTCCAGGTGTGCTGCATCAGGGTACGCGAAGGTTAAGTATCACAGTGGTAAGTTGCCTTAAGAATGTGTAAGTGGCCTTCCCCACCTCCAGCATCCAGCTCCTGGCTGGACTCCACCTGGCTTCCCGCTGTGCGTCGGATGACGACCAAGCTCCAGCAGCTAGGGCACTTCCCTCAGTGTTAGACCCAGAAACCCACCACTTCTATCTCCGCCTAAATCTCTCCAGGCAGAGAGATAGATATATACGAAAACAAAGGGATTCTTCCCTCCTGTAGTCCGTTCGCCTTGATTTCACCCTGAGCACAGCCGAGGGACGGGCAGGTTGGAGCCTCAGAGAAATCAACACAGTGAGAGAAACGACCCCAATCTGTACCTGGAGCTCTTAGGATGAGTGTCTGTTGTAGTGATGGAGGTGGGAGGGAAGGAAAAGGAGCCCCTTCCCAGGTTAGGAGGACTCCGCTCACCACACGCTGAGTCAAACCGACAATGTACCCACTCGAGGCTAGGAGGAAGAGACGTGCCACCCGGGCGCACATGGTGCGAAGGCTAGGGTGGAATGGATTCCAGATGCTCTTCCTGTCCGTTGCTTTCAGAGGCAGAACATTATCCAGACTGAAAATGAAAGAGACGGTGATGGTCTTGAATAGGAGGAGCTGGTTCAATGCCTGGCCTGGCCACCTTAGAAAACTAATGGGCTTTACTCCTAGGAGTTTCCTTTAAGTGGTCAATGAGCAAGCTTAAATGTATCCCTGGTGGTCTAGTGGCTAGGATTCGGCGCTTTCACCGCCGCGGCCCGGGTTCGATTCCCGGTCAGGGAATAGTAGCATTTTATTGCCATAATCTCCTCCCTCTACTCCTCAAACGTTACCCATACAGAAGGATCACAGCACAAGAGTTGTCTCCACCGTGGGGCACAGGCCTGTGGACTGTCCAGGAACGGTGGCCTCTGCTGACGTCAGCTCTCCTTTCTGCTGCTCTTACCTCGGGAATCTATGCTTCACCTTTAGAGATTTTAATTAAGGTAACGAGTTGGGACAAAGACACATGGGGAAGGGAAGAAAGGGAAACAACAGTTCCGACTGTTCTTGTTCAAAATGAAAAGGAAAATAGAAAAATTTGGGAACATAAAATAATTGCTATACCATTTCTGGGCTTAATAGTTAATATTATTCTTAATACTTTCCATTAGTTCCTAATTTGGTGTTTCTCCAATTTTCCTGCTAAACCTTTCATTTTATGGATTTGCCCCATCATTGAAGACTAACCCCACACATAAGATCCCTTGCTTGGGCTACAGTGGCTCTCTTCCTTTGTCCTTTCCTCTAAGACCAGGGCAAGGCTTTATCCTCTTAGGGAAACCCCTCTTGTCCCTCTGAACCCAATACCCATGGTGGAGGGCATTTGGGTTTTCCTGGACAGCCCAGGCCCAGCTTGTCCAGCAAGGCTACCTTAAGGTTCTGATGCTACGACAAAACACCATAACCAAAAGAAAGGGTTTACTGGGCTTATGCTTCTTCCCCATTGAGGTCTATCACTGATGGAAATCAGGATAGGAACTCAAGAAGGGCAAGAACTGGAGGCAGGACCTGACACAGTAGCCATGGAGGCTGCTGCTTACTGGCTTGCTCCCCTGGCTTGCTCAGCTTGCTTTCTTACAGAACCCAGGACCACCAGTCCAGGTGTGGTGCCCCCCGTAATGGGCTGGGCTCCCCACCATCAAGAGCTAATTAAGAAAAGGCCCTGCCCGCATGCCTACAGCCTGATCTTATGGAGGCATTTTCTTTTCTTTTCCTTTTTTTTTCTTTTTACATGAAAGGACAATATTTATTTAAACAGAGCTCAAATGTGGGAAAAAAGGGAGGAAGAACCAAACGTGACTCAATCAACGGCACTCCCACACCTTTACTGTTTGATCTACACTGCCAGTGACCACATACGGTGCCGTCTTATGGAACTCCAAGGGGGTAACAACGTGTTCATGCGAGTGTCTTTATGCATCGCTTGTTCTTGCAATCCCATACATGGAGGGTCTTGTGATCAGTATAACTCAAGATAAACTTCATCCCAGAATGGAACAGAACTCCATGTACCCAATTATCATGACCCACAAGAGTCATGAGGCACATGCCAGTACTGATGTCCCACATCTTAACAGTTTTGTCTCTGGAACCAGACAGCAAGAAGGATCCAGGCTTGCCACCTTTTTTTAGCCTCAGATACCGTTGCTTCAGAGATGGAAGAATATGAACTTTCTGGATCCAGGAAATGCATTCTACCACATGTTCATGCTCTCGGAGCTCAGCCTGGCATTCCTTTGTTGCTACAACCCATACATGCACAGCCTGGTCATTGGAACAGCTGGCTATCAGAGTGCTGTCCTGATTCGGCCGCACCATACATACCCATTCTCTGTGTCCTGTGAATGTCTTCACACAGTAAGACAGTTTACACTTCCCACATTTTTATAGTTTTATCCCTTGAGGCAGACACTATATGATCTCCATTAGGCGTGATGGCTACTGAAGAGACACTGTGGTTGTGGCCGTGCATGGTTCTGATGCATTCAAAACCCTGAAAATCCCATAATTGTCATATTAGCACAACAGGAAGCCAGGAGCTTGCCACTGTGGTCAAAGGAAATGTCCTGTACAGAGTCTATATGGCCCTTGAGAGTTTGCTCAAAATCTCCAGTCTCCTAACCCCACACCTTAATTGTAAGCATCCTCTGAAGCAGAGACCATAACACTGAACACAAGGTGGAAAAGGACTCGAGTAACTAG
Source organism: Tokudaia tokunoshimensis (assembly GCA_036184795.1). Classification (NCBI taxonomy): domain Eukaryota; kingdom Metazoa; phylum Chordata; class Mammalia; order Rodentia; family Muridae; genus Tokudaia; species Tokudaia tokunoshimensis. The sequence goes on along the minus strand of BTHU01000003.1, from coordinate 64,093,909 downwards.
ACTCCTATGACCATTCAATGCGTATTTCTCAGGTGGACGGGGAATCCATTCTTTAGACTCTTTTCTAAACAAGAAGACCACCCGATGTAAATTCTTCTTTTGCTTCATTTAGTTTTGATTCTAATTCCATTACCCTTTTTTTGTAATCTAATAACAGATTCCATTTTTTCCAAAAGATCAGCATACTTCTTATCAAATTCTTCATTCACATCTAGTTCAGCTTCCTTTTAAAAAACGGAACACAGCGTTTTCATAGCCATTTGAACGAAGATAATCTGCTATAGCTCGATTTAGTTCATCTCGTTGTCTCTGGGATAGCACCATTTTGAATGTAATGTCAAGCTTATTTGATATGGTGGTATGTCCCTCCAGAAAAATCAAAAGTTGTGATCCCTGGATTTGAATTAAACATGTCACTATTTGGCTTCTACAAAGGGAAAAATGATCCTTTTTTTCAAGTGAATCCAATCAGCAATCAGTCAACAAGTAAGGTTCATTCCACCAGAGCGCTGCACCACCGCCTCTGTTGGGCATCTTCAGTCCTCCACTCCCATCCACCAGCGGGTAAGAGGGAGGAGAGGGAAAGGAGGGAGGGGGAGGTGGCACGCTTGGCCCGGTCCCACGAAGGGGGAGGGGAGAGCCGCGGGCGCGCTGCTCAGCAGTTCCGGGGCTCGAGCCCTAGCCTAGCGTTCGCGCGTCCTCTCCCTCGCGCCTGAGCCCTCCCCTAGAGACATTTTCTTAATTAAGGTTCCCTTCTTTCTTATGACTTTAGTTTGTGTTACACTTTTGATTTAGTGGTTGCTGCTGTTTCCTCCTTTTTACTCCTCTTTCTTGACTGGGTCTCAAGTATCCTAGGTTCCCTGGCACTCACTTCGTAACTGAGGATGACCTTCAACTCCCGATTTTATTGTCTCTTACATTCCAAGAGCTGAAATTACAGGTGTGTGCCACTCAACCTGGCTCTGAATTGGAGTACTGAGTCAACCTGAATTCTACATTGATTTCACAGGTAGCAGCAATTGCCCACACAGTCCAACTGAGGTCCAGGCGCGTGCACTTGGCGCCGCTCCCAACGCTGGGGTCGCCAATCACTTCTGCGGGACAACAGGAGGGTCTAAAGCCTCGAAAGCCAGCAGGGACCGCTCTGCGGTCCGCACCGGGCGCTGAGGTGCGCTCCGCCGGGGCGGGCAGCACATTCCCGGCGTCGGCGCCCAGTGAGACTAGGGCAACGCGGAACCGGCAGAACTGGATTGAGGCTCAGCGCCAGCACCAAGCAAGCGAGCAGCTCTTTATCGCTGGGCACGTGGCTCGCCGTGATCGTATAGTGGTTAGTACTCTGCGTTGTGGCCGCAGCAACCTCGGTTCGAATCCGAGTCACGGCATTACCGTACTTCTGTCTGGCCTTCTTTTGCTACGATCTAACCTCTTTCCAGTGGGGGTCGCTGTTGTTCTTCACCGGCTCAGGATAGGCTGTTTCCAGTCAATTCCAGCACTAGGGAGACAGAGGCAGGCGGATCCCTGTGAGTTCAAGTCTACAGATTTAGTTCCAAGACAGCCAGGACTGTACAGAGGAAACAAAACTAGGTTAGTAGAAATCTGTTTTGAAATATCAATTCCATTTGATATTCTTTCAGTTTTGCCAGTGTGTGTGTGTGTGTGTGTGTGTGTGTGTGTGTGTGTGTGTGCTTGCAAGCACAGTGTATATAGATCCAAAGGCTTAGGACATACTGAGTACTTGCTTCACCTTTAAGAGAAAGAGCCACCCGTGATTTGGGTGCTGATAATTTTTCTACTGTTTGAACAGGTGAAGTGTTTGTGCTATGCGACATGGGGAGAGACATCCCACTAGACTGCATAAGATAGGTCTTGGAGTGTGGAACACTCACCTACAGATAAACAGTCCTCAAATCTACTGTTACTTGACTTGTTTGTTTAAGGCAGAATTTCACACTACAGTCGAAGCTATCCTCAAATAACGATAGCCCAGCAACTAACCTGAACTTGCCAGCATCTTCTTGCCTCAGCTTCCTCTGTGATTACGAGCATGACCTTTCATAGGGAGCTTTGTCAGACTCAGTGTGTAGCCTTTCCTTTTCTGCCTCTGTGAGTACAACCTGTACATTACTGGGCTGTGTAGATATTGTCCTTGGCATTGGGGTCCCACTGTCAGTTTTCAGAGAGCAACTTTCTGTTCTAACATGTCTGAGTTGGTTAGAGATCTCCGCCGGACCCTCTAGGCCAACAACTCAAACAACTTACCACTGGAAGCTTTGCCCAGCTACAAAAGGTGGTCAGGTCAGACTCCTCACCCTCCGTTATTAGGAGACTCAGGGAGCTGGAGAGATGGCTCAGCCAGTCCTGAGTTCAAATCCCAGGAACCACATGGTGGCTCACAACCATCTGTAAAGGGATCCATTGTCCTCTTCTGGTGTGTCTGAAGAGAGTTATCGTGTACTCACATACATAAAATAGATTGTTAAAAAAAAAGGATGGGGGAGAGGTTTCCTCCTCCAGCAACAGATGGGAGCGGATGCAAAGACTCGCAATCAGACATTATCCCAAGAATATCTAAATTTGACATCTCCATCAGGTCTCCTGGAGTTTGAATAACCCCACAAAGAGCAGGAGGAACGATGGTAGGAGTCAGAGGGCACGGAGGACACCAGGAGAATTAGGCCCACAGAATCAGCTCAGCAGGGCTCAACAGGCTCACAGAGCCGATAATGGCAAGCATGCAGCCTGCCTGGGTCTGCCCCAGGTTCTCTGCATACATGCTATGGTTAGTATGTTCTTGTGGGACTCCTAACAGTGGGAGAAGGTGTATCTCTGACTCTCGTGCCTGCTCTTGCGACTCTTGCTCCTCCTGGTTTGCCTTTCTGTCTTGTCCTACTGTATCTTCTTTTGTTCTATTTGCTTGTTGTCTCTTGGATACCTGTTCTTTTCTGACAGGAAATGGAGGGGAAGTGGATCTGGGGGAGAGGGGAGTTAAGAGGGAGCTAGAAGAAGTCAAGGGTGGGAAACATGTAGTCAGGATGTATTGTATGAGAGAAGAATCTGTTTTCAATTTTTACAAAGATCAAAACAAAGATATTACATCTTTAGGGTTCATGGTCTACTATGGTGGAATTTGTTTATCTTCATCTTCAGTTTGGCTTTATTTGGATTTACCTAGGAGACACATAGTTGGTTATCCATGTGAGTGCCTTTTCCAGAAGTCTCCATGAGGTGGAAGGCCCACTATGAATTTGTGCAGCACCACCCCATGGTGGACTGGATAAAAAGGAAAGGGAACTAGGAACATCCTTGGCCATTGAATACTTAAGATAAAGCTCTGGTTTCAAACCTGAAGACTCATAAAGCTAATTCTTAGTATTTGTACAGAAGCTAAACTACACATTAAAGCTATGTTTAAGACAGGTTCTATTATATAGCTCAGACTGGCTTTCAAGTCTTAATTCTTTGGCCTCAGCATCCTAAGTACTGGGAATTTAGGCATGTAACATATCTAACCACTAAAACATTTTTTGTAACCTCAAAATTCAATATCCTGTGGTGCTCTCAGGATCATTTAGACAGGTACAAGGTGTCAGCATTCTAAGCTTAGCTCCACAATCACCTGACAGCAGCCAGGTGTCCTGACTCACTATAAAAGTGACCGCTTGGCCGTCTGCTCTCTCTTGCTCTGTCCTCTTGCCCCTCCCCCCTTCCACGTGCTCCCGGCCAACCTCAACTTTTCTACTCCCCCCCCCCCACCCCCGCTTCTCTGTCTCTATACCCCCTCAACTCCCCTCCCCATGCCCTGAATAAACTCTGTTCTATACCATCCTGTGGCTGGTCCCTCAGGGGGAAGGGATGCCCCAGCATGGGCCCCTCAGAGGCACCCCTTCCCCCATACCTTACCACATGTCCAGTCCACAAAACATGTTCCTCCTCTCCCTTTATCTTTTTATGTGACACAACAGAGTGGTGAAAACTTTGGTTAGCTCAGAAAGACTGCCAACTAAAGATAAAGTAATTTTGCTTTTTTGTGCCCTATTAAGTGGTATTTTCACATTTTTGTACTCCCCCCTCACATTTTTGTTAGTGGTTTTTCTGTTTAAAATGACTCCTATGCAGAGTTCAAGTGTCATCTAATGTTTACTCCTGAGCACAGAGAAAGAGTATTCTTCGGGCACAAGTAATTTTGTTGGACTTGATGCCCATGTTAGGGAATTAACAGTATACATTAAGAAAGTTGTTTTAGCTGGGCAATGGTGGCACATGCCTTTAATCCCAGCACTTGGGAGGCAGAGGCAGGCGGATTTCTGAGTTCGAGGCCAGCCTCGTCTACAGAGTGAGTTCCAGGACAGCCAGGGCTACACAGAGAAACCCTGTCTTGAAAAACCAAAAAAAAAAGTTATTTTAAACAGAAACACTTGTCAGGTATTCACCATTGACAAAAATATTGGCAGAGGCCACCAGGAGCCTGACTCTGTATTTCTTCTAGGAACAATAGTTCATTATCGGCTATGTCTTTGTTGACAGAATGTATTGCACAAGAACTACTAACAAGAAGCAACTGTTTATAAAATAGTGAAACACATTGGGCTTTCCATCATAAAAAAAAAACATCAAACAAAAATACCATGTAAAACATGTCAGGGGAAGTTGGGGAGGGGAACTGTGAAGTGGAGGCTGCTGGTTGTGTCACGTGATGCAGCCCCTGGTGTCTTGCAGAGGCAAGGCCCATGGGAGGACACATGATGTGTGCAGAGTATAAACAGGACTCAACAGACAGTGATGGGGCACATGCAAAGCACTTCGTTGGTCTTGAGTCTCTGCTCATCTTCACTTCATTGACAGAGTAACGGCAGAAAACCCCTAGCATTCCAGTTTGCTCTGTACAGATGTCTAAAGCCGGTCTAGAATTTGGAAGTCAAGTTTACTAGAAAGAAGGAAGAGGAGGAAGAAGAAAGGAAGGGGAAGAGGAGGGAGAAGTATAAAGCTTAGACCAAGTCCTTTTATAACTGCCTTTACAAACTGATTTTAGATGACTAAACATACAAGTTAAGGGCCAGATAGCAAATTCATGGCTCTGAGTTAACTGTTAGGATAAATATAAAATATCAAGATATTTTAATTAGCAATAGGTGAGAGTAGTTAAAGGACAACAGCCCAGATTACATAGTTTTCAAAAACATTAGAAATTCACAAAATGTGGCATTTAATATTATTTAATCATCTGTTGTTGAGACAATTCTGCTCCTGACAGTGCCCCATCCTTGGATCAAAAAGAAAGTGAGCATCCTCACCTCCAGGTAAGGTTGTACATCGTGGCAGAAAGTGTCTCTTCATCTTCAAATTACTATTCAGAAAAAGGACACACTGTGGAAATAGTCAACCGATTATCTCTGCCAAGTGGGAGCAGTCACTCCTTCGTACTTCTTTGTTAACAGCCACAATCTGATGCTCCACATGCTGAAAGACAGGGGACTGTGCAGGTAGGCCGCTTCTGGGAGCTATATTAGGCTTCCTAGATTTTTAGGTAAATTTTATGTCCCTCTCGGAATTCTGGCAGGAATGAAGACAAACCAGAGTCTCTAAGCCAACACAGGCTATTTAGCAGATTTTGAATATTATAGAATATTTAGTATATATTTATAGAATATTTAGTATATATTTGAGAAGATGGTTTCCAGATAATATACAAGGACATAAGAGGTATAGAATTATAAACCTTTTTTTTAAGGATTTATTTATTTGTTATATGTAAGTACACTAGCTGTTTTCAGATACTCCAGAAGAGGGAGTCAGATTTCATTATAGATGGCTGTAAGCCACCATGTGATTACTGGGATTTGAACTCAGGACCTTTGGAAGAGCAGTAGGTGCTTAACCGCTGAGCCATCTCTCCAGCCCCTTATAAGCCTTTTAAAGTTAGATAGATGGCAGAGTGCTTTAATTGACAAAATGACAGACTGGGTGTTAGGTGTATCTATACTTTATAAATTACAGAATGGTAATAATTGTGCTCAATTTATATCTGAGAAAAAAGCCTTTTAATTGGACAAAAAGGAAGAAATGTAGATTGCTGTCTATGAGCAGGTGAGGGCAGGTGAAAGGTTAGAGCTTATGATTGGGCAGTGGAAAAGGAAGGCAGGCCGAGAGTTTTAGAGACGGGGGGGGGGGGGGGGGGGGTGTTATCGGGTTCTCTGGACGGAGAGCTGGGGATAAAAAACGATGGGGTGACAAGAGAAATATTAAGCCAAGGCTGTATTTCCCGCTCAAGGCTCAAAGTTTAATGAACTTTTCCAAACATATAGGCGGGAGAAAAAGTCCTTTCCCCCAAAGGCTGGAACCAGGTCTGCAGAACTAGTCTGGCTGTTAACTGGCATTGGCGCCACTGCTCAGGCAGTTGGGCGGGTAACCTGCTTAATTCAGGAATTTGTAGACCTGGAGGAACAAAGAACTTCACCTTCACTCCACCCTAGGTGGAGCAGGATTATGGCTGGGACAGGAATTCCAGCTCACTGGCTTCACCTTGGTCAAAGTCAAGTTCCTGCCAGGTGATATGACATGCCTGTGATTGGGCAGTGGAAAAGGAAGGCAGGCTGAGAGTTTTAGAGACAGACACACACACACACACACACACACACACACACACGGGGGGGGGGCGGAAGGCAGGAAGGAGGAAGAAGAGGAAGAGGAAGAGGAGGAGACATGGAACTTATCAGAGAGGAAGATGAACCTGATTCAGATGCTTGAAATACCTGCAGGTAGCTATGGATATCATAGAATAACAGGGCAATTTGCCCAATCTAGGTAGGCAGCTTGTCTTTATATCAATTGAGCTTTGAGTTCTTTGTGTGGGCATTGTGAGGGTTGAGAATTTACTCATATAAATCTGACTGATAAAGTACAAGCCTCTGGAGTTTTCTTTATATGGGGCTTAGGGGTTTAGAGCAAGTTGAGACACACTAGCCACAGGGGACGGATGTCTGGGAACTCGAGAATGTGCCCCCAGCTAACCATGGGCCGACACTTAGGGATAGCCATGGAGGCTGGGAGACGCAGCCGGAGACTAGCCAGCGATAGCATGGATTGTTTAATGATTACCTGTTATGGAGGAGGAGAGAACAAAGGACAATCCATTTAAACCCTCCAAGCAGTCTTTTATGTTCTAGAGCAATAGTAACATTTGAGCATAATTATCAGCTACAATAGAGCAATAGGGGATGTGATGGCTGTTCCTAGTTGTCAACCTGATCATATAAGGAATTAACCAAAATACCTGTGGGGATTCTTCCTTAAATTGAACTTGGAAAACCCATTTTTTTTTTGTTTTTGTTTTTCAAGACAGGGTTTCTCTGTATAACCCCGGCTGTCCTGGGACTCGCTCTGTAGACCAGGCTGGCCTCAAACTAAGAAATCCACCTGCCTCTGCCTCCCAAGTGCTGGGATTAAAGGTGTGTGCCACCACTGCCCAACCTCAAACACCAACTTCAAATGTTTGAATTTTTTCTTCCTTCATTGAAAGCCATTCATAGTGTATGGCTATCAAGGCCCAAAACAGGAATTGTCTGAATTCGGAGACTCTAAATTACCACTAGATGCAGTAAGAACAAAAGACATTTTTATCTGCAGTTCAAGAACTAGGCCACTGTTTGGGGCTAATCTTAAAAGGACTTAATGGGAGGGGGATGAGGAGCTCAAGGCTAGCCTCAGGACTGGGGATATAGCTCATTTGGGAATGTTTACTGAGCAAGCACTAAGCCCAGCACATCACGAACCTGGGCATGTACTGTGCACCTTTTAATATCAGCACTCAGAAAGTAGAGAAAAAAGATCAAAGTTCAATGCCATCCTCTACTGAACAGCAAGTTTGAGGCCAAACTGAACTACTCGAGACTCTTTCTTCAAAGCGAGAGGGGTTAGAGGCCATCTTAAGTACAGCCAAGTGCAATCCTGTTTGAGCTATAAGCATACTTTGTTCCAGGCAAGCCTTGGCTACAGCCTGAGACCTTGTGTTTAAAGTTAAAAAGGGAATATGTACCAGTAACTGACCAAGCTGGTACTAGAGCTTCATTCCTCCCATATCTAGTGCTCTTCCTCAAATTCTCAATGACCATTACAAGGAGCCAGAATTTTAAATCCTAGCAAGTAATTTCCATTTTTGTATTTGTAATGCATGTGTGGTGTGCGGGTGGGTGTGACTGCAGGTGTCTGCTCTCACCTACTACCTTAGGGCGGAGTCTCTGTGGATCCCTGGTCTGCAAGCTAGCAGTTACCACCTCCATAAGACCATGCATGGCATTGTGCTGGGATCACAGGTTTACACTACATGGCCAGCCTCATATGGGTTCTGGGGACTAGAACCCAGGTCCTCAAACAGCAAGTACTTTACCCGCTGAACAATCTCCCCTGCCCCAAATCTTACACACACCACATATATGTGCCTATGTCTGTTGCTTCCTGCCCCCCTCCCCCGCCTTTTGACGGGCAGTACCCGTAGCATTCTAGGCAAGCTGTCTACCTCTTTGGGCTACAGCCCAAATCATTTCCTCTAGTTTTTTTTTTTCTTTTTATGAATGATACTTTAAATTTAGTCATTTCCTTTACAACTGAAACTCTGAGAATTCAAAACTAACATCTTTGCCTGTGAGCTTCTTGTTCACATCAAAAAAAAGTTTCGACCTTGTGTTCCACGTTGTTCTGCCGTGCTTTGTCTAAATGAACTTTTAGGAGCCGCTGCCATCCAGTTTCACTTGGGAAGACCAAGGCCTCAAGGATGGCGTCGTGCACTGCTGTCAGGGTGCGGCTTCTGGGGCGCTTTGGCTTATTTTTCGTATGGCTTTTCCAGGTTGGCTTGGGCAGAATCCTCCTCTGAGCAATGAAGACTACATGCTTCACCGAACTTTTTCTCCAATTCACGAAACTAGCCGGATTTGGATTTTCTGGAAAGATTTAAACTGAGGAACTGGTACAAAAATTATGATAGCTTTCCGACTACCACCAACTTCAGTTTCCTTGGCTGCAATGACGTTGCGTTCCCGCAGCTGTGCCTTGAGATCTGAGTTCATCTCCAGCTCGAGCAGTGCCTGAGAGATGCCAGACTCGAACTCGCCCAGCTTCTCGCCATTGAGCTTCAATCTTGGCGCCCAAGCTAAATATGGCTTCCTCCTTACCAAGTGCCGGCTTAGAACCTCCCCTAGTCTTTAAAATAGTAAGAAATATGTTAGCTACAAGGGGCCCGTTTCAGGTGACTGAGTTGCTATATGCATATAGCTCACAAAACTACTGGACATACACCTCTTCATGTCTTCAGTGTTTTAATACACAGGCCCTGGCTAGCACCTCAGAAAAGTATTGAGGAAGTCAAGGCACTGCACTGGCATGAGACATTCACAAACTGCTGGGGAATTGGTGGGCTAAGTACTGATACTCTTTTTTCCATGGGCTCATTCTCATTTTCTTCCTCCTTCCTCCAGGAGGCTCTTTGTGTGTTTGTTTGGTTTCTTACAGAGTAGCCTTGGCTGTCCTTCAAGATATCCACTAGCCTGCCTCCCACTCCCTGGAGATTAAAGTCGTCTGCCACCCCCATCCCACCACCACCCCACCCCACCCCACCCCCGCACAGATCCTTTGTTTTTTGATACATAGTTTCCTGGTGTCGCTCTGGCTGTCCTGGAATTCACTCTGTAGACCAGGATAGCCTTGAACTCAAGCTACACCTGCCTCTGCCTCCTGAGTGCCTATTTCATTTTCTTTTCTGAAAAGAAAACAAAAGTGTGTGAAGTGAAGGTAGGCGGGGGAAGAGGGCATACATGTCACTCTAAACTTCTTAGCTTCCATTTGATGTTTTGCATCCAAAGATAAAGAAAAGCAACATTTTCATTAAAAAAAAAAACCAAACCCTACTAGATTTTCTAATTGTTTACAAGTTGTTCAACGACCTCATATACAAAAGAGAAAAAAATCTCCCATAGAATGGGAATACCAGTTGATAGCGTAGGAAGCTCTAGGTTCAAGTCTCAGTACTACACAAACCCAGTATGAAGGTCCACGCCTGCACTTCTCCCATTCCCACCCCCAAGGACCATACGTACGGCTGCATAGCTTGTTCAGGCAGGGCCAGTGAAACTCCTGCAAACTTCTGCAGGGCAGAAACAGGAATAGAAGACAAAAATGGAGGCGGAGGGAGTGAAGGCAAAAAACACCCTTTGCCTGCCGACCCTGACTCAACGCCGGCTCATTTGTGAGCACTGCGGCTACTTGCACACACCGTGGCCCCATTCCTCAGGGTCGCGGGTTCTTCCGACACGCCAAGCAGCAAGGCATTTCCCCCGCGGGAGTGGGGGTTGTGAGAACTGAGTTCCGGGTGCACTTCCCACAGCTCAGGTAAGCCACCGAACACGAGGACCAGTTCCGTTCCTGTCCTCGCGGCGCTCGCCCGGCCTGGCCCCAGCCCCCGGCGCCCCGCGGCTAACAGAGCCTAGCTCTTCGCGGTGGCAGCGGAGTCCTAAGACCCCAGGCCAGCCGCGGCCTCTAGGCGGGTACCGGGCTGGGCGGCCTGGCGCCGCGGAACTCCGGGCGACCCTGGAGCTCCTGCGCTGGCATTTTTTGAGGCTCCGAAACGCGCGGTGGCCCGCTGCAGGTCTGGACTTTCCTAGCCCGCTGGAAGCCAGCGAGAAAAACAGCGGGCGGAGAACAAAAGAACAGAACCCACAGCTAATGTAAATCAGGGTTAGGCGCCGAGGCCAAGCCGCCCTGGTCCTTAAATACCCCACGGCGCGCGCTGATTGGTCGAGCCCAGTACTTGCGCAAGCGCTCCCTCTTCCACACTCTTGCGCAAGCGCTCCCTCTTCCCTACTTGACTCCTCCTCCTAGACAGTCTCCCAAAAAACAAACAAACAAACAAACAAAAAACCCACAAATCTGTTTCTTGCTGTGAGCACTGCGACACACACACAACACGCACACGCACATCTCTGAGACTTCACTTCTAAAATACATTAGAGTCGAAACTAGGGATATTTCCAATCCCCACTTTATTCATTTTAAAAAAAATTTAAATTCCACCTTCACCCCTGTCCACTCCCATAGCCGGGAGAAGTGGCGCAAACCTTTAATTCCAGAGCTTGAGAGGAAAAAAGGTAGGCGGATCTCTTGTGAGCACATGGCCAACCAGGACTATGTACTGAGTTCCAGAAAGAAAAAGAATTTCAAGGGTAGCTGGCACAAGCCTATAATCCCAGCATGTAGGAGGCTGAGGCAAGAGGTCAGCAGTTCAAGGTAACCATTTCTTTCTTTTTTCTTTTTTTAAATATGCTCCTTTTCGTTGTTTTGTTTTCAGGCGGAGTTCCGTGCCTTTTTCTACACCTCGGTTCTTTTCCCCTACAGTTCTCCACAGGGCAGGAGGGCTTCTGATCAATTTGGTGTCTACATATCTACTGGCAGAGGACCACAGAAGGCATGGAAGGGAAAAGAGATGGAAAGCAAAACCTCACGGCCCCTTCTAAGAGCACCACTACTAACGGAGAAAGACAACCCAAAGGAAACTACTGCACGAGCTGGCCCAGAGGCTCGTCGCCGTAGGCTTCAAAGCCAATGTGGAATCTAGACAACATTGGTGAAAACTGTCCCAGAAGACAAAACAAGGACCAGGTGACCCCTGTGGAACTCACGTGGTAGAAGGCAAGAGCAGATTCCTACTAATAAGTAAACAAACAAGTGTTAATAATGAGCACCTGCATAAAGCAAGCGGTCAGCTACAGTCCAGTAGAATGTTCTGGCGAGCACAAAGATGTCTTTTGGACGCTGTAGAGAATGTGTCGTTTCAACTAGATGACATACTACTACCTTTCTCAAGGCTTGGGTCCTGGAACCCCAATTAGGGTCAGTAAGGGAATGGAGAAAGTATAGACACACAGACAGGCCTACAGAAAACCAGGGCCAAGAGAGATGTGTTCACTCTGATGGAACGGTACCTACCAGCAGCCAGCTCAGAATCTCAGCATGTTTTCTGGAACCGCCTGCCTCCAAAAATTCTTTAATTTTTTTTTAAAACAAACTCCAATATTTTGTTGTATTTTTATGTGCCTTTACATATGTTTATCCCAACTGAACTTCACAATGACCTTGAGCAGTCCCACCTTATCAATGTGGAACTGTAGCTTCGGCAGTTTGCTGGTGCCTGGTTTAACCTAAATGGGGGTCCAGGTGATCTGCAGTTTCTTTCTCAAGCTCAAAGCTTGACCCAAATGTACCCAAGGACTACAGAAAAATGCACACATAGACAGTACTTGAAAGGAATGTCCTCTGGGCCAAACAAGGCCACAGCAAGGTCAAGAAAGTACAGAAGGGAGAACTCACATAAAAGGGTAAAGATACTGTTGCTGGGTCCAGGGATTGCATCACAAATCACACAAACAGGAATAGCATTTATTGAGCGTACGCCCCAGGACTGATCAATCAGGGCCACAGTCCAGATTTGGGAAATTAACTATGACCCAGAGGTAAGATCCTACAGGGTTTTAAAGCCCCAAATCCACAATTATCTATGCAAAGTTATTTCTCCAATCAGGATTTAGGGATAGAGGATTTCCTTAGGAACGTGTCTTCGTTGTACACTTACTTATCTTGCCTCCATTGGTTGATGTATTCAACTGTGGCAAGGGAGTTGCCTTGTCTAACATTCATGTCCTAACTTGTCTACCAGGATGGGACTTGGCTAACATTCATGTCCTGACTTGCCAACCAGGATGTCACTTACACATGTACATGTCTCTTTGCCAAGCAGGATGTCAGTTCCCAGAGGGGTGTTGAGAACTTAAATTTTACTGGAACTCAAAATGGAAGTCTTATTCCAAATAGTTTCCTATATTGGTGCAGCTGTGCAGGAAGTGCTATTGAGTGGGTGGTTTAGGTCCAAGCTTATTGTGGGTAACTATACAAAATAGTTCTATTGGTTTCCAGTGTCTTGTGTCTCTGTCTACATCCTCCTCCTATCCAGATCCCCATGACATCCGTGCCTGTGCTTGTTATGACACCTAAATTCGTTGGAAAGGCACACAAACAGTGTATACAGCCTTGGCTGGCTTAGAACTCATTAGGTAGATCATTCTGACCTTGAATTTGCTTCAATCCTCCTGCCTCTGCTTCCCTTAAAATTGCAAGAAGTTGGGTGTGTAAGCCACCACACCCAGTTTCTAATAAATCTAAATTCTAACTATCTTTTAAGCCAAACCTCCCAGTGTCTTCCGTAAGCATGGATCTGTATTGGATCTTCTAATCATTTTATGTTTAAGTACACTTACCCTACTAAGAATCAAAATTTAGTGTTGAATGCTGCGTTTCTCACGAGACTGGTGGGGTTTGTTTTGTTGACAGTGTCTGCATGTTGTAGGGAGTGGAGGAAGCAGTGTGTGAGTGGCGTGAGTGAAGTTGAGTTTGTATTAATGGAGACAGAGCCATGAGAAAGACCAAGGCTCCAAATTGTCAGAGCCATTTTCCCATATGGGTCAGGATTCTTCTTAAAGACCAAACCAGGAACAATATGCCTTGCAAATTAATAGGAGACCAAAACAGGAAAAATATACCTCGCAGGTTAAGGGTTCTGTTTACAGTTAAGGCAGTCGAGAATAAGTTCCTGTTTGTCCTGTGCTAAGTCCTTTCAAGTTAAGGTTTATATTTATAATTAAGTTCCTGTTCCTTAGATCTGATGTAAACTGCTTGCAATTCGGTTCATACAATTAATTGTATCTTTCTAACAATGTATAACAGCCAACTCTCTTGCCCCTGTAAACTTTTTTTTTTTTTTTTTGAGACAGGGTTTCTCTGTGTAGCCCTGGCTGTCCTGGAAATCACTTTGTAGACCAGGCTGGCCTCGAACTCAGAAATCCGCCTGCCTCTGCCTCCCAAGTGCTGGGATTAAAGGCATGCACCACCACTGCCCAGCCTCTGTAAACTTCTTATCTCTCCTATAAAGGGATTTCAAGAAGCCAGCAGGGGCTGCTTTCTCAAATCCTGACTTAGAGCCAGTCCAAAGTGCACCCCAAAATATAGCTTGCTTTCATTGGACAATCATGGACTTTAAGTCTTTTCTCCTCCTTATTCTCAGGTTTAACATTTCTTCTTCTGGTCTGTGTATAAGCTTTTATTTTTTATTTTTTGAAGATTTATTTATGTATAAGCACACTGTTCCTGTCTCTGTCTTCAGACACACCAGAAGAGGCCATTAGATCCCATAAAGATGGTTGTGAGCCACCATGTGGTTGCTGGGAATTGAACTCAGGACCTCTGGAAGAGCAGTCAGTGCTCTTAACTACTGAGCCATCCCTCCAGCCCAGAGTAGAAGCTTTTATAAGAATTAACTGCAGCTTCTTTTCCCTCCTGGATTTTTACAACCAGAGAGTACTCCCTTCTAGAGACCCCCTACTGTTGGGGTTCAGGAATTGCCACAGTAACCATATGAACACTGATCTCAGTTAAATAAGAATAGTTTACTGAACACACACCCTCCTACTGGTCAGACCAGGGACATAGTTAGAATTATCTGAACTATGACAACTCATATCTTTTTCTGTCACCTTGTAAAGAAAAAATTAAACCTCAAAAAACACAAAGAGCTCATACTCAGGTGCAGGAAGTACTATCTTGTGGTCAGAACATATAGAACAAAACAGGGTATATGGTCAGCATGTCCTTGGTCTGAGCCAAGTCACTTCTCTATGTCAATGACTGTCAGGCATGTTAAAGCAACAATATGAAATAGTTGGTGTAAGACCCTGACCCTCAGTCAGTGGTACTTGCTTTGGGACGACCCCACGCCCCAAGTGAGACACCAAGACGCAAATCGATACAAAAGCAAGAGGTTTATTTTTCGGCACATCAGAGTCAACCTTCAATTAGACCCTCAAGGGGAGTGACTAGAAGGCAACCCCAAATGGCTATTATAAGTAGTTTTTATACTTTTCAAGGGCATAAGTTACATCAGCAAGGTTACAGTTCAAACTTATTGGCTAAGCATATTGACCTTTAAATCTATTGGCTAGCAAGCATGACATGCGTTTGAACTCTATCTGGGACTTTTCAGAGGGTCAGATAACTATCAGTTAGTACATTCTGAGAATTTTTTTACTCAAGAATGTTCTCTTGGGTGAAGAATGGAACTTTGCCTAGCCTTGACCCCAGGTGGGAGGGGGAAGCTGTAAGGAGAGTGTGGGACTGGAAAAGCCTTTAGGGTTCCTCAATTCCACCACATATTTAAACTCAAACATTTTTTTCTTTCTTTTTTTTTTTTTTTTTTTTTTTTTTTTTGGTTTTTCGAGACAGGGTTTCTCTGTGTAGCCCTGGCTGTCCTGGAACTCACTTTGTAGACCAGGCTGGCCTCGAACTCAGAAATCCTCCTGCCTCTGCCTCCCAAGTGCTGGGATTAAAGGCGTGCGCCACCACCGCCCGGCAAACTCAAACATTTTAAAATATTTCATAAATGTGTTTTGCTGGATTACTTTGTTTCATGATTGTGATTTCAAACTTAAAGGGGTTGCCCTTGGTGCTATTTATATTCTGATCTTAATTCTGCTTCTTCAAGAGGGGCTGCCCCGATGAGGAGTGGATCACATACTCAGGTGATTTCATGTGAACCTTCTCTCTATTTTAACTGGTTCAATAAAGGCCAGAGCCTGCGATTGGGCAGTGAAAGGGAAAGGTGTGGTTGGAGGTTTTAAAGAGTAGAGGAAGAGAGGAAGGTGGGGAAGACAGAGGAAGATAGAGGGAGAAGAGAGAAAATGAAGATGGAGCAGAACCACGTGGCCCAGAGAAGCTGCAAGTAACAAGGGATCTCATAGCTGGGGAATAGAGTAGTGTAGTGGTAGATCTGCCCAGTCTAGGAGTGCAGCTTGTAAATATTGTAACTGAGTTGTGTGGTTTTACACAGGCATATTGGAGCAATTTACCACAACAAATTGAAGTCCTTCGTATTGATTAGAACCAAACTAACCTGAGATGAAAGTCCAATTACCCCCGCCCCCAGTACTCTGCTGGGGCAGTGATCTAAGGCTGTGTGGATTGAAAGCTGACGAGGTCTGAGGGGCCTACAGAGAGCTGCAGAAAGGCTCCCTCCCCAAGCCCCAGGCAGAGAGCTAAGGTCAGGTACAGCACCCCAGCCTGGAGCTGGACTTGGGCAGTCCCCTGTAGGATTCCCAGAGGGAAAAGGGGACACAGTGAGCTGATCAGGGCATCTACACCCCGGAAAGAGTCTTTCTGTGTTCACTCCCCAATATCTCCTACATCTACATGGGACAGGGGACAGCCAGACCAGTCCTCCCTGACTGCTTGTGCCGCAGGCTGCCTGAGATCAGCACACAAGCACAGGCCAACAGCTGCAACCCAAACAAAAGACAGAGAGTGGCTTGGAAGCACCGAAGCCTGCAGAAAATAGAACCGGAGAGGACTGCAGTGTCCCGAATCGAACGGCAGAGGGAGATAAAGATAAAAAGGGCTCCAGATCAGGTAATAAGAATCATAAATTGATAATAAAGATATATATAACTTTTTGATGCTTAAAGATGAGAAACACAATAAATACCCTTTGGGATTTATGAGATGGTAGTTTGAATGGTTTGACAGGGATGGATTTAAAAGAAATAGACACCTTGTCCTTTACTGGCACTGCAATATTTATTCTCTTAATTTACTATGTGTTCGCAAAACGCAGGGCCCTAGATAAAAAATTACATGTCTTAGAAAAGAGATTAGAGCCGGGCGGTGGTGGCGCACGCCTTTAATCCCAGCACTTGGGAGGCAGAGGCAGGCGGATTTCTGAGTTCGAGGCCAGCCTGGTCTACAGAGTGAGTTCCAGGACGGCCAGGGCTACACAGAGAAACCCTGTCTTGAAAAAACCAAAAAAAAAAAAAAAAGAAAAGAGATTAGAGGAAACACTAGAGAAGTTCACAGATGAGAATGAGCAACAGAGAGATAAACTTAAGCCTTGGCAACACGGCCTGGAGGCAAACTGAAATATGTGCATCATACTATAGACACATATTCAGGGTTTCAGCTGCCTTCAGGCTGATTCTGTCATTTCACATTTGTTAGAAGTTATGGCCATTATGGGAATATCCATACAAATTAAAACGTACAGCAGTCCAGCATATGTCTCTAATTAGGTGAAACCGTTTTTTACATATTATAATATAAAACATGTTACAGGCATATCACGTAATCCTAAAGGACAAACGATTGTGGAGAGATCTAATCATACTCTAAAAGAGATGCTTAACATCTGGGTGGGCAACGACCCCCCAGAGATAGATTACATAATGCTCTATTAACCTTAAATTTTTAAATGCTAATGAACAAAACACTACAGCTGCTGAAAGACATTGGACTGTGGGAGAAACTGCTGAACTAAACCAGCCTGTTTATATTAAGGATGTTCAGACATCAGAATGGAAAACAGGAAATGGGTCAGCACACCCCAAGTGCAATGGGTGAACCTCGCCCTGGGAAAACTAGCCCGGACGGACTCACACCAGCTATAAACACAGTTACTTCTTAATAGCTTTCTCAGACACACACGTATCTTCTGTGTACATCTGCCATTTACGGCCCCACTCTCCCTCCCACTCCAGGCGAAATCTCTTGGGTCTCCAAGATGACCCCCCAGTCTGGGAAGCCCTTTGAGCGCTCCTGACCTGTATTTGCATATTTTGCCTACTTTCAGACATGAAATATCTTCTATAATAGTGACGCTGTTATTGCCAGAAATCTTTGTGTGATTGCTGCAGTCGAACCCAGGTTTATCAAAATAACTGCCCCCTCGGCCGAAGAACTCCTAATCTGAGTTTATGGACTTTAGTCCTGGTGGGACACTTCCAACAAAAACTAGCCTGGATTGTGGTACTAGTCTGATTCTAATTTCACAATGAGAAAAACCACATAGGTAGCAGACAAAAAAAAAAAAACAAAAACAAAAAACACTGCATTGGCCGGGAATCGAACCCGGGTCACCCGCGTGGGAGGCGAGAATTCTACCATTGAACCACCAATGCACCCTTAAGAGCTCTCACTGACAGTACATCAGGAAAAGGTAAGAGAACATATACATCTTAATGTATTTCTACAAAAAAAAAAATAGCAGTGTAAACCAATGTTTCCTCATGAGATTTTTAAAATTTCCAGTATTGAAGAGGAAAACAGACCTTCTTAGATGCTTGGCTGTGATAAATCTAGGCCAAATTTGTAATTCTAAGAGTTTCGAAGCCCGACCGACAGAATTTTCTCTACTTGTGCCAGCCACGATCTGAGAGTTTCAGAAGGGAAATGTTAGTATTAATTGAAACTTGTAGTTCTCACCAGTGACCAAAATATGTTCAATTCAGTAGTCAAAACCACACTCGGTATAGGTCCTTGACAACAACCCGGATGTGTGTGACACAAGAACCTTCTCTTCTTTGAGCACTACACATTTTGATCCCGCTGGTTTGGACAGGAAGAAGGGCGAAGGGGGAGGGGGGGCTGGGGGGCGGGGGAAGCCGGCCATTGTTCCCCGGGGTTGTGAGTTGTTTTCTTTGCAGGTCAGGTGGTCTCCTAAAGCACAAAAGCGACAGCTGGGAAAAGTAGCTAGTAAACTAATTGAGTACCACCATCTGTGAGAAATCAAGCCATCCTTAAAACCACCCAGGAGATGATGGACAAAAGCAAAAAGGAAGAGGCCTAAACCCACCCACACGCTCACTCCCCCATCCCCCCTCTAGAAACCTTACTGATGCTTAAACCTGACCACCGGGTGGACGGAGATGGAAAGAGAAATTACAGTGACTGTGTACGTGGATGGGTGATGACTAACCTGTTACCTGCACAGTGCGGGCCAGTGGGAGTCAACACGCGCTCTATCCCTTGACCCAGGTGATGGCTCATTGGTCAGCCACACACAGTCATAAAAATGATTGAGGAAAGTCATCGTGTTTAATTTTATTCTATCAGCTAGAGTTTACTTAAAATACTGGAACAGTGGAATAAGAACTGTGATGTCACGGCACACTTGGCTGGCAATGCCCAGGCAAAGAGGAGGAGGAGGAGGAGGAGGAGGAAAATGTGAGGCAGAAAGAACGGATCTAGCCAAACGGTTGCATTAACCTAAGCTCCAGAGGGGACCAACTACTGCAGCCCCGGCTGTTTTGTTTGTTTTTATGTTGTTTGCCTGCTTTGTTTTGTTTTTCGTTTTCGTTTTGCACCGTGCCCTTGACTCAAGACAGAAAGGCCAATCGCAGTTCTCATATTTGCCAGGCCTGCAGTTGTGCACCGAACAGTTTCCTTTCTCACTTTGTTCTGAGCCAATGATGCAGGTATGGGAAGCCAGGGGCTGAGCTGGGACCCGAACGGAAAACAACACGCAGTCACAAGCCTCTAGGGAAGCCAAGTTCAGCAGAAACACACACACTCTCTCCCTCCTCCCCCACCCCCTGACAGGATTTCTCGGTGTAGCTTTGGAATTCACTCTTTCAAACCAAGCTGGCCTCGAATTTAGAAATCCGACTGCCTCTGCCTTCGGAGTGCTGGGATTAAAGCATGGGACATCCATCGCGCCTCCTCCATTTTAATAAGTATCCCTGGATGTCTTTGAACTCAGTGTGAAGACCAGGCTGGCCTCAGATTCACGTTGATCCTGCCTCTGCCTGCCAGGTGCTGGCATTAAAGGCGTTCCCCTAGCAGAGAGAAGTTATTTTACCGTTACCGTTATTCACTGTGGGCCCACAATTCACGTGCTTGTAACTCACTGAAGCTACCTTTAAAATCAAGACAATTTAAATGGCGCCGTTGCTCCTTCCCCAGCAGGCTGGTCTGCCCTCCTCTCCCTCTCGTTCGGCGTCCACAGAAACCTATTCACACACACATGCCAGCCGCGCCCCACCCGCAGGTCTCCACAGGCATGCTCCTGCCTCCCCACCCCACCCCATGCTTCACGGTCCACTCACTGCTCCTCCCTCCCGCCTCCTGTGCTTGAGCACCACACCTGCTGTTTATCCCACTCCTGCCTTTTCGAAGGAGGGAGCGGAACGGAAGCTACACCCACACCTCCCGTGACACCCCGCGCTTTCGAACTCCGGGTCTGGGAAGGTAAAATTCTGGAACCTAAAGGTACAATGGGCTCCTTTGCCCTACTGGGCACATGGGACACGATCCCACCAGTAGGGAGCCGTGACAACTCCTTCTGTTCGCATGGATTCGGGATGCGTGTGTGGGCCACGTGGGCCACTGTGCCTGGTGACTCCGAGCCCCATTCCTTGCGGACTGGCTGCAGCTACTTAACAATGAGTACCACTTCCAGCTGTTGAAGGCCACATGCAGGCCTCAGGTGTGACCGCCAAAATGACTGTCGCTCACCTACATGGTGTCCCCATAACATCTTTGTGACACAGTTGGGTAAGTGTCTGGCTGTTTACTGAATGCTAATGGTTCAGCCAACCCTGGGCTGCCCTTGCAGAGTTTGTAACAACTCCTTCAAAAGCTGTTCTCACCGGCCCATAGGTAGGATTGAGAAATTCAAACTTACTCTCTCACCTGTAAAATTTCTTACGAAGTATTTCCTCACACTGCAAATTTTTTACATATTGCTTTTAAAACTGTGGAATTCACAAATTCTTGAAACTTACAGGAAACCTGCCTTGGCCTAACACAAAGGTCATGAAAGAGAACTTTTAGCAGCAGCATGAGACCAACAGGGGTGTGCGGTTCCAGGCTAATTTAGTGTTTGCTCCAGCACAAATCTTACAACCACAGGGAGGGACCATCAGCAGAGTACCCATTTATCTGCCTTGTTCATTCATTCACTCAGTGCTATTTAGTTCGGACAGGTCTTGAACTTCCTGCATTTGCCTCAGAGTAGGGTGGCTCTAGAGTATAGGGTACGCACCACTGCCATCTGCTTTGTGAGGGGAGGGGCAGGGGGATTCCTTCATTTGTGCAGTATCTAGTTTACTATTTTTTAAATGCTTTTGAAATTGGTCCCCCACTCCCCCCCAGGTTGATGATCGTAAGCCATGCTGCCATTATTAGTAGACCCACGTCTTGGTGACGCCAACATTTATTTCTGTAGTGGAGTGCCATGCTGTAGTGACCGAGGTATCTGGGGAAGAAATGGAGTCATGGAGCAGATGATTTCCTGTGGGCCAGACCCTGTATCTGGAATCAGGAAGACTGTCTCACTCAGCACACAGTGAGTGAGATCCAAGCACTTCAGTCACCAGGAATCCCAGGGGAGATCGGAAAGAGGTGTGCTTGGCCCCGGTGCACATGGGGCTAAGACTGGAATGGCCTCTAGATGTTCCCTCGTGGCCTGGCCTGCTAGCCAACAGAGGTGAGGGGTACTGACCTGTTGGAGTGTGTATTTCAGTATTCTGTGTGGCATAACCTCTTATAATTCTTCTTCTGTAAATATTAACTTTGTTATAAAAAACTTGTAGATTAGCTGGGCAGTGGTGGTGCATGCCTTTAATCCCAGCATTTGGGAGGCAGAGACAGGTTGGATTTCTGAGTTCAAGGCCAGCCTGGTCTACAGAGTGAGTTCCAGGACATCCAGGGCTACACAGAGAAACCCTGTCTCGAAAAACCAAAAAAAAAAAAAAAAAAAAAGCCTTGTAGATTAAGCACACACACACAAACACACACACCAAGATTAACCAGAGCCCAAATCTATACATCTAATGTCCAGTATGGAAGGCAGCTCTGAAGGTTGGAACCCATGTTGGACTGTACGCTTTGACTATCAAACATATTTTTATGTTTCTTTAAAAACAGGATTTGTCTTACTTTCACTTATTTGTGTCTATCTATATGTTTCGTATGTGTGGGTGCTCCCAGAGGTCAGTTGGGGTTACAGGCAGTTGTGAGCTGCCCAGTGTGGGTACTTGGAAAAACAAGTAGCTTTATCTCATCTTCTTTTTTTTTTTCCTCCCTAGGCAGGGTTTCTCTATGTAGTCCTGACTCTCTCTTAGAATTCTGTCTGTAGACCCGGCTGTCCTCAAATTCACAGAGATCCGCCCACATCTGCCTCCCCAGTGCTGGAATTAAAGGCGTGTGCCGCCACTTCCCAGCTGGATATGTCCTCTTTATAAAACTGGTGTCCGCTGTGTGTGTTCAGCCCTTCCTCACCCCCTAATATTTAGTGTTTCTTGTTCTCTTCTTACATGTTATAGTGCACTCACACATACATGTGTTCGCATATATATGTAATATATTTATATGCGTAATTAAATATGTTAACTACATATAACTAAAATAACTGTTTGTTTACATATATAATATATATGTTAATAATTGGCAAGACTCTAAAGCTAAGGGAGAATGAATGCATGGTTTGTTTCTTTTTCAGATTGTGTGACCTTGCTTAATATTACACATTCTAAGCCGGGTAGTGGTGGCGCACGCCTTTAATCCCAGCACTTGGGAGGCAGAGGCAGGTGGATTTCTGAGTTCGAGGCCAGCCTGGTCTACAAAGTGAGTTCCAGGACAGCCAGGGCTACACAGAGAAACTCTGTCTCGAAAAACCAAAAAAAAAAAAAAAATTACACATTCTAAGTCCATCCATTTTCCTGAATTTTTTTTACATTTAATTTTCCTTTTGAGTTGAACAGTATCCATGTATGTACACCATTGTTTAAGCCATTTTAATCCTTACTCAGGAGTAAAATTGGGAGCCAGACAGCACAGCAACGGGGATCAGACATTCCATCTATGCCGTAGCATGGGGAGGCGTGCAGGTTAGTAGAGTTATTACCTCTGCATCCGGAAGCATCCTAATGTATAGCCTACAGTCCATCCCGGGGGCAGACTTGGACACAGTGTGTAACCACAATATCATTTGTATCCTGAGGAACAACCTGCAGAATTCACAGCCTTCTGGCAGCAAAGCAATCAGTTTGTTCTAGTATTATGGTTGAACTAAAGCAATCCATCCCAACAGTATAGTGAAACGTATATATTCGTCAAATATTTTCTCTGTTCCTAACAAACCGGTATGACTAAGTTGCACTATTTTAGGGGCACAGCATTCCAAGTCTGAAAAGACTCTTCCTTGTTTCCAATTATCTGATGAAACTAGGAAAGTCTGTAAGTGTAGCACAGCCAGCCCACTGAGGTTTAGCCGCTCCCAGACTTGGAAGTTAGCTCTACTAAAGATTCCCCTCCCCCAAGGCCGGGCTGGTGAATGGTAGCATTAACATCAGAAGGAACAAAACCTTCTTGCTGAGCTTCAGCGACCTGTTGGAGTTGTTTCCAGTTAAGACTCAGGATCAAGGACGTCTATCAAGTCGGACTGAAAACACTAGCAGGAAGCAGCGGTCCACAACCTAGCAGATCCTTTGTTGTGTGGCACCTGAAGTATCCTGAGAGGCTTGAGTAAGTCCAGTTATATATACATGGAGTCTTTCTGTGCCATCGTCGGGACTGCGTCACACAGAGTAGTGGAGTTAGCAACCCCGACCTCTAATTTGTCTGAGTTTTTGAAGGCAAAGACAGAAAGGCAGCTGTGAGCAAACATGGGTTACAGAAATGGAAAGATCACAGTTAAATGGACAGGGCATTATGTAGAATGTCCTTGAGGGCAGGGATACATTGTATAGAGATTTATGGCTGGTTTATATAACCAGGGACTAGTTTACCTAAGATAATTTTGACCTTTAGAAGTTTTTCTTTTCTTTTGTTGGAAATTTACATTTCACGTTATCCCCTTCCTGGGTTCCCCTCTGGAAACCCCCTATCCCATCCTCCCACCCCCTAAAGTTTTTCTTTTCTTTCCTTTGTTTGTTTGATAGAAAGAAAAGAAAGAAAGAAAGAAAGAAAGAAAGAAAGAAAGAAAGAAAGAAAGAAAGAAAGAAAGAAAGAAAGAAAGAAAGAAAGAAAGGGTTTCTTTGTGTAGCCCTGGCTGTCCTGAAACCCTTTCTGGTTTTAAACCCACAGGGATCCACCTGCCTCTATTTTCAGAGAATTGAGACTGAAAATATGAGTCATCACCTTCTGCTTTAAAGTGTTTCTTAAGAATTCAGTCTCCAAGAGTGCCCGGCTAGCTCAGTCGGTAGAGCATGAGACTCTTAATCTCAGGGTCGTGGGTTCGAGCCCCACGTTGGGCGCTTGCTTTTGGACCTGGAAAACTGGCTCTGTGGTTAAAAACTTCGAGCTCTGTCCACAGCAACTATGTGGTAGCTCTGAGTTTAAGGCCAGCCTAGTCTACAAAATGAGTTCTAGGACTGTGCTGTACTTACGAAGTATATATAGTTCAGTAGTCAACTACACTTTATCACTATCTCAATGATACTGTGCAGCACAATCTAGAAAGGATTTACAATAAACATAGTTAAGTGCCAGTAATAACAACCAAAAAAATTTAATCTTTCTAATAGTAACCTTATAAAAGGGACCTATCTTTAAGATGTCATTTTGCAGGGGTAAAGCCTTCTTTCTCTTCAGGATGTGTGTGAGGCTATGGAGACTGAAAGGGACAGCTTTAATTCTGCAGATCTGAATCCACGAAGAATGTCTTTGAGTTTGAAGGAGATTGCTCAAGAGGACCTGGTCCGGCCCTTCCATCAGAGAAGGGGCAGATACAACGAGGATCTTTCCTTACAGGTCTTTAATGCCTAGTCTTCAGGTTATGGTACTTGTGGTTCATGTTTTATTACCATAAAATGCTAGAAGAGCATCATTATCATGTTGTTTTTTTAAAAAAAAAACAAACGTATTTTATGTATATGGGTGTTTTACCTGCATGTATGTCTGGGTACCACTTACATGTCTGATGCCCAGAGAGGCCAGAAGGGGGCATCAGATCCACTAGGGCTTTAACTGAACCTGGGTCCCCTGAGGCATCTCTCCAGCTCCCTACCCTATTTTAGTAAAGCTTTCTGTTCCTGTCCTGAATTAATTATATGATGACCATTTTGGTGGGGTTATTGGAGCTATTATAAGATAAGCCAACTATAAAGAATCTCATAGGGCTGAGCCATGGTGGGGTGAGAATCTATCTTTGACGTTCCTATTCTTACATCCCCACATGCTACAGTCAGAGTCACCCATCATCAAAGCCCTGTGCCCTCGATGGGAATGTTTGAAAGTCCATGCAACACATTCATGAAGAGACCCAGACCTTGGGGTGTCTCAAGTATCAAAGTCAGTTTTCTCTTAATGTTATGGATTCTCCAGGAACTTGTCAGGGATTTCTATTTCCCTCAGAAATATCAAGTCTCTGTCCACCTCGACTTACCCACCAAATGTTTTAATCTTTTTGACATACATTTTATATACCATAAAATTCACCCTTTTGGAGTGTACACCACAGTGTCATTTAATTTATTCACAGGCTACAGCCATCACTGCCATCTACTTCAAGAGCATGATCTACACAGGAGCCAGCCCACCCCAGCATCCATAATCTACTCTCTGTATGTATTCCCCTAACCTCTACATTTCTTTTTGGTTATAAGTCTAGCCTTTAGCAGCTGAGCCTTCTCTCCAATCCTCTATTCTGTGCATTTCATGTAAGAGAAATTGTACAACATAAGACATTTTGTATAATGAGTTTCTTTCATGTGGAATGATGTTACCAGGTCTCCAAAATATGACTGAATAATGTGCCATTGTATAACTATGCAGTGCACTTGCTTGTGCACTCACCTGCTGATGGGTGTGTTTGGCTATCGTGACTGGTACTCTACACGTTTTAGTGTGGAGATCTTGGGCACGTATGTGCTCAGGAGTGAAGGGCTGAGCTACATGGCAAGTGTGGAGGTCTAGCGTCCTTGTGAATTGCCAAGCTGATTGCAGCTGCAGCTCCACTCTACACTGCCCCCAGCAGCGCATGGGAAGTCCAATCTCTATATTGCTGCTGCCTCCTCCTCCTCCTCCTCCTCTTCTCCTTCTTTAAATATAGGGTCTCTTGAATCCCAGGAGACCTGAACTCCCTATAGAGCAGAACACAACTTTAACTTTTTATCTTCCTGCCTCCATCTCCCAAGGCTGGTGTAACAAGTACATAGCACCCCACAGCAGCTCTGTGGGAACTTGAAGCAGCGTCTTCTACATTCTAAGTAGGTAGGAAGGACCACTACCGTCTAAGCTACATCTCTAGCTCAGTTACTGCTTGTTATCATATACTTAGGTTTTATAAATAATCAGTAATCCTATTGGTTATGAGTGGTATCCCGCCGTTCGTTTTCAATGTCAAGTGACTAATGTTACTGAGTACCTTTCAAAACGTGGGCGTGTTAGCTGTTGTCTACTTGCTTTATATCTGCACAATATTTGTCGCTTTTGAGTTGACTTGCCTTTTAGTTGTTGAACTGTGGTCATTCTTTGTGATTTTGGATTTTGAGGATCCAAGTTCTTCTTCACCCAATACAAAAACTGCAATTTTATTCTCTCCTTACTGAAGGATCTTTTATTTTTACCCCTTGAACACATATAAATGTTTTATTTGGAGAAACATCAGGGAAGATATGTTGGATATAGGGTTTAGCGTGTCAAAACTGATGAGTTCAGGTTACTCCAGAGGCTCAGTGGCAAAGGCACTCAACAACATAACTGCCTAAGATATCAGCAACATCCACATCTGCCTAAGACAAAGAGTATCATGTGCAGAATTCTATGGATCTACTGCTCTGTCTCAAGTAGATAAATCTTTGGAAAAAAAAAAACCCTGGGGCTGGAGAGTTGGTTGAGAGGGTAAAGGCCCTTGCTGTTCTTCCAGAGGACTTGAGCTGTGTTCCCAGCACCCACACTGGGTGGCCCATAGCTCCCTCCCTCCTAATTAGGAGCTCCAGGGGATCTGATATCCTCTCCTGGCCTCCAAGGACAGCTGCATTCACATATAAGCCCCCTCCCCCATGATGACTGTTCTTGGGTATCAACTTGACTACCCTTGGAATCAACTAAGACACAAATGACTAGACATACCTGTGAGGGATTTATTTCTTAATTAAATCATTTGAAGTGGGAAGGCCCATTTCTAATCTGGAGTTTGAGATGGGAAGGTGCACCTTTAATCAAGATTGGCAGGATCCATCTTCGATCTGGCCACACCTTCTGTTGGCAGCCTATATAAAGGACATGAAAGAAGGAAGCGTGCTCTTTGTCTGTCTGTCTGTCTGTCTGTCTGTCTCTCTCTCTCTCTCTCTCTCTCTCTCTCTCTCTCTCTCTCTCTCTGCCTGCTTTCCCTCAACCTCACTTTCAAGTTCATTAATTCACTGGCATTAGAGCGTACTTCTTTGGGATTCCAGTGTACACTGAAAATCAACTGTGACATCCAGCCTTGTGGACTGAACAACTACTGGATTTTTGGACCTTCCATTCATAGATGGATTAGTTGGACCACAGCCTGTAAGCCATCCTAATAAATCCCATTACATATACAATTAATTAAAATTAAAATTAATCTTTTATTTTTTCCGGTTTTTTCGAGACAGGGTTTCTCTGTGTAGCCCTGGCTGTTCTGGAACTCACTCTGTAGACCAGGCTGGCCTCAAACTCAGAAATCCACCTGCCTCTGCCTCCCAGGTGCTGGGATTAAAGGCGTGCGCCACCACTGCGCGGTCAAAATTAGCCTTTCTTAAAAAAACAAACCTGTGTCAGAACATGCTCTGCCACTAATCGTCCCAGCCAGGTACGGGGGTCCCTGGGATGTCGGTTCTCCAGGCCAGGTGGGTAAGGATTCAGTAGTGACAAACATTAACAAACACAGAGGCAGTTTGAATCTGAGTGTATTTTGCAGCTCTCAACAAGGGTTTTTATGCATAAAGAAACGAGTGTTACAACTCTGAAAAGCTGTGTTCAGTGAAACAGTGAAATAGAAGGGACATTGCAGTTATCATTTGGTACAGCAAAATATAAAATACAAAATCATCCAAGTATTACAACTTCAAAAGGTGTATTTAATAAAACAGCCAGGTAGAACAGACATTATTATGATCATTTGGTACATCAAAATATATAAATCATCTAAGGCTAGTGACAAATTTCCAAGAATAAGCTAATGAATTTTTATGATCAGTTACCATTTAACTTCTAGCTCCTGATTTTCTGCAAATCTTCAACGCATAAATTTAAACTGTTTTAACTCTTTTTTTTTATTTAAGGCTTTCTTAAACAATATACCAAAACCTTCTTCTGATGATACATGTGCAGCCATATAAAATATTGTTGGGAAAGTTTATGTTTATCAGTACTATCTTATATATGACTTATAAAGTGAAGCGCTGGTTTTCCTGGAGATGAGGAAAGATGATGGAGATGTTTAGTGACACCATCTCAAGGGATGGATTTGTAGCCATAATACTCACTTAAGATCTTAGCCTAGGCTATCAGGAACATCTCGTATATAGGAAAAGGAATAGAAAACATAAAACAGATATGTTGCCAAGAGAACTATGGCTCAATAATTTTTCTCCAGTGAAGAGTTCCACAGCTGGTTCCAGGAGACGTCCTTCTCTTGAAGTCTGTCACCTCGGTCTGTAGAGCTTGTCACACAGATCCTACTGGGGTTGGTGTGGCAATGCTTCCTGAATAAAGCGGTTTGAGAATTCTGAGTGTTTGTGAGACAGTGCCAAGAAGGCAGAGCAATGGTCTTGTGATCTCTGTCCTAAGCACAGGATTGCCCTTGGAGCGTGCTTTGGTGCCCCTCCCGGCTGAGGTAGGTAGGAGTGTGTTTGCTTCAGATCACTCTTTGCCGTTCGTTAGCTGTCACTGTTCTGCCACCGTGGCTTGCCCTTGTGACTGTATACAGCTTGAACTCGTGTGCAGTTTGTTCCTGTGGCCTTGCTCACCCTCAGAATATAAATTGTCTAAATAAAGTTGGTTGTTGCATGAGACTTTAGTCCTCATTTTAAGGCTCCATTCTCCCAGGCCCCACCAGGCTCTAGAGACGTAACTGTGACACCAAAACCGGACCCACATTGTCCTACATTGTTGTTGTCTCCTTACAAGAATAAGTTCCCATTTCCTAAGCCTGACGTACCGTAAACCATGTTTTTCAGCCTACTCTGAACTTGTAACTTCATGATGTTTCCCCACCCCTTTGTCTTGCTAAACTCCTGAACCTGTGATGTATGAATCAGGAGACGAGACTTTCGGTTACTATGCCTGAATTTCATAGGCCCAAATCTTTAAAAAGGAGATTCAGAATATTTAAAAGCAGTCAAATGAAATATTAGAGATTCAAAAATACTAGAAGAGAGGGCAGCTTCCCTAGAGGGATTAACAGCAAGTTACCCATTGCAGAACACATGATCAGGGAAATATATCCATAAGCAATTGAAAATATCCAAACTGGGGCTGGAGAAATGGTATACTAGTTAAGAGCACAGGCTGCTCCTCCAAAGGACCCATGTTCAGTTCTCAGTGCCTACCCGGAAGCTCCTGTCCGTAACTCCAGCCCCAGGGGATCTGATGCTCTCTTCTGGCCGCCTGGGGCACCATTGAATGTATACTTGCTGGCAAAACCATGCCAAGGCATCCCTTCCCCCTGAGGGACCAGCCACCCAACGACGGTGTAGTATAGAATAGAGTTTATTCAGGGCATGGGGAGGGGGGTTAAGAGAGTAGTAGGGGCAGAGAAAGGCAGAGAGGAGGAGAGAGTAGAGAAGTAGAGGCCAGCCATGACCATGTGGAGAGAGGGGAGAAGGGAGTGGGGACAGAGAGGGAGCAAGAGAGCAAGAGGCAAGAGAGAGAAGAGGGGGACAAGCATCCCCTTTTTATAGTGGGCCAGGCCTACCTGGTTGTTGCCAGGTAACTGTGGGGTGGATCTTAGAATTCTAACTGATGGTACTTCCAGCATGGAGTCAGTTGTGTTAAGAAAGGTCTGCAAGTCTGCTAAGGTCTGGGGACCTGTTTCAATTAGAGGAAGAGATGAAAAGAGCCGATCCAAGAGTCATGATGCAAAATAAGCCCCAGACAGGTCAAAGTCAACTCCAGTGAAGGTGATGCGCACACAGACAGAGCTCATGTCAAACTTCTTTCTGCAATTTCCAAGACTCCCGGAAGCCACGTAACAATACAACTAAGGCAGTTTTTAAAAACACTGGTGGCAAGAAAAATCTGTGCCCTAATATTTATCTTCTAAAAATGGAGGCAGCCTTGATGGCAGAGACGGGAAATTCAATGCTGGAAAAGCTGAGGCAGGAGGATGGGGAGTTCAAAGTCTGCCATGTTCCACCACTTAGGGAACTGGAGGCCAGCCTGGGCTACATACAATTCTACTTAAAAAAAATCATCTAAACAAGGGCATTTCAATAAATGTGGGAATAATTCACTGATAGGTGACACACTACACAGGAGTACTCCAGGTAGAGAACAAATACCAGATGGAAATCTGGTTTATCATTTCTGAAGAAATGATAAACAACACAGGTGGATGTAGATGTCATTTATTTTCTTATAATAATTTTAAAAGCTCTTAATATATTGAAATTTTTAAACACTCAAATAAATGCAATAACCTGAATTATGAGTCCATAACACAAGAAGAAAAATTACCAAGAACAGTATTAGAAAGGGAAGAATGTCATTTAAACATAGGTTGTGGAAAGTACAAGGCATATATTAGAAACCCTAAAGCAAGCACTAAAAGAGTTTAGAAAATAAGCCACCAAAAGAAAGGGGGAAAAATTGGCAAATTAAAAAAAAAAAAGAAATACACAAACACTCTAATCGGGCAATTAGACTCCTCGAAGGGAAACTTAGATCATTGTCAAAGATATGGGGACAAGAGGGGGAACGGAAGCTCATATCAGATTTCTTGTATAACACGTAATCAGAAAATTCTAGAACCAGTTTAATTCAAGATGTCAATAGCAACATAAATCACTGACTCAGGAAAATGGCAAAAATACCTGTCTGGTAAGGAATCCAGAGATTGATGGTGACAGTCTTGTTATTTGAAAGAGTCTGTTTCTTCCCTAAGTCTTTGAAAGGATCCCAGGGAACCACTTTTAACATGTTTTTTTTTTTTTGTTTTTGTTTTTTTAATTCTATTATTATTGTTTTGCGTAGGGTCTCACTGCATAGCTCTGATTGGACTCAATATGTAGACCAGGCTGGCCAGAACCACTGTTCACAGCCTCTAGAAGTGCATCAGCTACAGCAAAGACTTGGGGGGGGGGGGGTGGTCAATGACTGTGTCATGCTGTCTAGCAAAAGTAGGAAAAAGGGAGGGGGCGGGAGACACACACAGGTCACACAAAGAAAACGGAGTCAAAAGCAGGGAATCGAACTTCAAACCTTCCCAACACAAAACAACTCTACTTATACAGCTGAGCCACAGAAGAATACAGATGTAGCATCTCTAAAGCAGCAGGAACAAGTCTCTACCTCAGCGCCAGCTGCAGCCACAGCCTTCTGGGTCACCGACCTTTCAGAAGTCTCGGAGGTAAACATTAGATCGGTCCGAGCGAAGCTCACTTTCATCCCTGAGCGGTCCGCAGCCAAGTTACTGTGCAGGCATCTGGCAGAAAGCAGACACCGATGTCAGGGCCAGACAGAAGTGGAGCCGCAAGCTCACTATCTTGTGTATGTTCGCCGTGATCGTATAGTGGTTAGTACTCTGCGTTGTGGCCGCAGCAACCTCGGTTCGAATCCGAGTCACGGCATTATCGTCTTTCTGCTTGGTGGTCTTTTCCTCCACTCTCTCTCTGAACTCTTCACCACAGTTTTACTGAGCTTCTGCTCATCCTCCCCCAGGAGGAGTGCAAACACTCGCTCTCTCCCAAGCTCTGTGATCTCATTTGTCACCCACTGGCTCCAAGCCACTGCCCTGCTCACAATAGCAGTGCTTCCAGGCAACAGGCGTGCACTTAGGCTTGTTTCCAGCATCAACGAGGTTATTTTGCAGGAAATGGAAATGAACCATTAATGTCTTCGAACCCATCCTGCCGCAGCGGGCTATCAGCAGTCAGCGTTTGCCTTCTTCATATTTGTATACATAGAGTAATAAAACTACTGAAGCATCTTACAATAAAATGGTTTTGAAAAGTCAACACCTGGACCAAGTTACCGTGAATTTTCCTCGTCCCTCTGTGAGGGGAGGGGTAGAGAGGGAGGAGGGACAGGGAGCCTGGTACAACAATGAAGGTCAGAGGACCATTTTCAGGGACTGAAGGAGCTGGGCTTTACCAGGTTTGCAGGGCAAGTCCTTCCACCCACCTTAAAAAGGTGAGGCCCACTGGCTTTTTTCGTGTTTGTTTTGAACAGGGTCCCACGCTGTCCTGTAACTTGAATTCCTGATCCTCCTGCTTCGGACCCCCGAGTACTAAGATTACAGACATTAGCTAACAAGCCATGCTGAGTTGGTTTTTTTTTTCTTTCTTTTTTTTCCTTGATTCTAATGAGTGACTGTGCCTCCGCTGTCCCGCCAGGTTTTCCCATAGCTTTCGTGCCTTGGGAATCCGTCCACTCCGGTGTGGTTATCACTCCCTCGGTTGACCCTTTTGATTTGAGTGGGATCACGCCTGTATGTGTATGTTCCATTACCCTGGATTCCATCTTGGAGGCCTAGAGCATGCTAAGGACCTGCTTCAACACTGAACTACAACACCCTCCTTGTTTTGGTCTAATGCATGAGTATGGCTACAGTGTATGAATGGGAGCATTTGCTTCCACTGTGTGAACCCTTGTGGGAAGGCTGTCTGGTCTGCAGAGTCTTTCTCATGCCACTCTAAAGCAGAAAAAAGGATTTGTGGACCAGAAGAGCTCCTTGCTTACAGGAAAGAGTCCCTACATCCAGTGCTAACATACCAGATCTCACAGTATAGCACAATCTAGCCTTAAAATTCCTGTGTAACCACAGTGTTGTGATAATTTCTTACCCCTATAAGCCTGTATAAAAAAACACACAAGCCAGTTATTAGATTTATAAGCTATATATCTAGATGGGACAAATCTATCATTATACTAACTCATTCCCCAGCTATGAGACCCCTTGCTACTTGCAACTTCTCCAGGCCACGTGGTTCTGTTCCATATTGGCTTCCACCTCCTCTTTCTCTGTCCTTTCTCCTTCCCTTCACCTGCCACACTCTCTAAGACCTCCAGTCCCACCTTTCCCTTCCACTGCCCAATCACAGGCTCTAGCCTTTATTTGACCAGTTAGAATGGGGAGAAGGTTTACATGAGATCACTTGAATACACCATCTACCCCTTGTCGTGGGCATCCCCTCTTGAGGAAGCAGAATTAACATCAGAATACAAACAGCACCAGGGCAACCCACATTTCCCCCTTTTTGTCCAATAAGACTCTTTTTGTTCCCCTCTGACATAAGTTGGGTACAACCCTAACAATTATGCACATTATAAAGTATAAGATACACTTAACACCCAGTCCATCAATTTTGCCATTTAGCTAAATCAATCTACCATCTATCCCAACTTAAAGACTTTACAGTTCTATACCCGAATTATGTTCTGATTTTAACTTGTATACCATATGAAAACCATCCTTTCAAATCTACATCATCTTCCTCAGAGCTGAACAACTTAAGTTTGATTCTGAGACATAACGGGGCAATCTCTGCATTAGTAAAAAGTACCACAGTTACAGCTGGATCCATTCCAGCTAATTGTCAAAGTCTCATTTTTCCTTTTAGTATCAATTCAGAGACCTTCTCAATGTAGGCTTTTAATTTCTTATGCTATAAATATTCACTCTAAGATATAATCTTCCCTCTGCATGAGAATTCCTGTAGGGGATGAGTAGGGGTAAGATAACTAAGATGTAGGCCATCTTTGGATCAATACCATCTAGATGTGAATCCTGCAATTTCCTTTCTACCGGAGTTAACTCCTTCTTCAGCCTAGGCTGATAATTTCTTCGGGCTATTTAAATCTTTATCACCTTGTAAGGTTTGAAATAAATTCCTTAGCTCTTATGTGGCCAAGCCAATTTCAGGCCGCAGCCAGTTAATATCTCACAGTAACTTCTGAAAATCATTAAGAGTTCTTAACTGGTTTCTCCTTATTTGCACCTTTGTGGCCTAACCTTTTGCAGACTTATTCTATACTCTAGATAATTAATAGAATCCCCTCTTTGTATTTTTTCATGGGCAATTTGCAATCCCCAGCAAGGCAAGGTTTTTTGTACTTCATCAAAAATTCTTTCCAGAATATTTATATCTGGACCAGTCAATAGGATATCATCCAGATAAATAATGAATTGAGGAAATTGTTTGCAAATCATCTCCAATGGCTGTTATACAAAATATTGACACAAGGTAGGGCTATTTAACATTCCTTGTTGCAGGACCTTCCAATGATATCTTTTTATTGGACAACTTCTATTAAAGGTAGGTACTGAGAAAGCAAACTTTTCTTTATCATGTTCATGTAGAGGAATTTGTGAAAAAACAATCTTTTAGATCAATCACTATGATCAACAAGGAAGGCAATGGGCCCCATTGCAAGGAACCCATTGGCTGAATAATGTTATTAATTGCTCTGAGATCTGTCAACATCCTCCATTTGCCAGATTTACCAGAGAATCCCAAGGGCTGGTGGACTCCTCTATATGTTGAGCCTCCAGCTGCTCCTGGACTAGTGCCTATAGTTTTTCCTTTGGCATAGAGCACTGATTAATCCAAATGGGTTGGTCAGTGGTGGCTGTTGGTGTTTTACCAGCACTGGCTCCCTGATGTAGAGCTGAGTTCAGCCCCTGCTGTGTCTTGTTTATGGACAGCCTGGACAGTCTGTAACTGCCTTTGATAAAGTTCCTTAACTTAATTTTTTGATTAGGAGCCTGATTGGTTTTGTGGCTGGCCTCTGAAACTAAGGGGTATTGATTTGTGTTTTCCACTGTTGTAACAGGTCCCTTCCCCATAAGTTAATGGCTTTGTCAGGCACATATGGCCTTAATTTTCCTGTATGACCCTCAGACCCTGGATATTTAGGGCATCTGGTGCTTTGCTTTATTTGGGATAAAGTCTCAACTTCTCGAAACTGGATGTCTATTTCTTGAAGTGGACAATCTGCAAGCCAAGATTTTGGAGATATAATGGTGACATCTGCCCCAGTGTCAACCATTCCTTCAATTTCAGTGTTGGGCTTTTGATCTTTTATAGAAGTTTGCCAAAATATTCCTTTTTGGACCCTATTTAAGATTTTTGAATTGTTTGTTTTACAAACAATTCAAACCTTGTCTGGTCTCACTGTGTCTGTTTTCAGAGCACTGAAGTTTAATTGTTCCAAGGAAGAGAACTCTCCCTGCCTGGTGTTGGGGCCTGCAAGAGTCCCTCCCAGAAAAGTTTTGGTAAAGCGTTGCCTCTTTGTTGGTCGCTGCTGGGTATTCCCTATCCAAATGTCGGCCTTTGCCACATCTTTTACATATTCTAAAGGGCATTGGCTCCCTTTGGGATTAATTCGGTTTCCTCTGCAGTTTATTCTGGGATGACCCTGCTCACCACAATTAAGACATTTGGGTCCCTCAAAGCCTCTAGTGGCGGCTTCTCCTATTAAGGTCATATCAGGTGAACAAGGTCTAACATCAGCTCTATATCTAATCCACTCATCTATTGTTGCTGACCTTGCACTCAGTGGTCTGATGACTTTTTGCATTCAGCATTTGCATTTTCAAAATCCAAAGACTGGATGATTGCCTTTCTTGCAGCTGGATCTGATACATTCCTTTCCACAGCTGAAGTCCACCTTTGCAAAAATTCAGGGAATGTTTCCTTTGGACCTTGCATGACCTGAGAAAATGGCTCAGATCTTTTCCCTGATTCTGTGACTTTGTCCCAGGCATTTAAGGCTTCTGAGCGATATAATGCCAAGGTCTCTTCATCATATACAGCCTACACTTCTACCTCAGCAAAGCAACCTTCACCCAGCAGCTGATCAGTGGCAATCTCTCTACCCCTGGCTCCGTTTTCTCATGCTATTTCCTTTGCCTCTTCTCTCCACCGTGAGAACCATCATAAATGTGATGCTGGATCTAGCATTTCTTTGGCCATATCCTTCCAGTCTTGGGGGGATTATTCTATTTTGAATAGCCCAAGAAGTGAGGATTTGTTTTAAAAATGGCAAATGCATTACAAAATTAGTGTCACTTTCCTTAAGTTTCTCAGTTCTAACACATCCATAGGTTGCCATTCGAGTTCCTGATAACCCTGTGGATGGTCATCATAGGCTGATCTGTGTTGTGTGCTAACCGGATAAACTAAAGTCTGATTTCTAACAACCTTTGGTTGGTTTTCTCTAAGGTCGTCGTCTGTCTCTACCCGAGTATTTTCCATAATTGAAGTTTTAAGTCTGTGCCCTCCCTTAAGGTCTGTGCCCACACTTCCTATCTCCTTTTGTCACTCCTCCTGTTCCCTGAGTTCCTGTTCTTTCTGTGCAAAGTTCTGTTTCTACATCTTAATTTTTTCTTGATGTTGTAATTCTGATATTCTGTTGTCTATTTTATGTTGACTAATTGATTTTGAAAGGTTCTCCTCCAAGCCTTGCTTCCAATCCTGATTATTCTCTGCCTCTCAGTCTGATCTGTAAGCTGCCGCATCCTCTGTCCTAGCGTCTTTTCCAGCTCCTGTCTCCCACCTTCACTTTCTTCTCTCTGTCGCTTATTATGACCTACAAAATGTCAGTGATTTTAATTCTAGTGTTTCCTCTAGGTCATGTTGCCAAGTCTTACGTTTCTCTCTGATGTTCATGCTACTCTATAAATTCCTGTGTCTTCTGTTCTAGGCCCTGCTTTCCGTAATTTTAACATCTCTTTATGTTATATTCTGATATTGTAGCATCTACCTTATTTTCATTTACTAGCTTTAGTAAATTATCCTCTAGACTCTGCTTCCAAATTTTATCGCTACCTCTTTGGTGTTCAGTCTGATCTATGAATTTCTGCATCTTTTGTCCTAGCGTCTTTTCCAGTTCCTGTCTGCAACCTTCCTTTTCTTCTCTCTGTTGCTTATCTTGACTCTAAAATCCTGTACCTTTAGTTCCTCTATCGTAATTGTTTATTTAGGGCCCTGTCTTTTGAGAAAACATGATAAACCATGATAGTAACCATTGTCATAATGATAATTGACAACGTGTCAATTTCCTTTAAATCCATCCCTGTCAAACCGTTCAAAATATCTTTTTCAATTTATAATTCTTATTTCCTGATCCGGAGCTCCTCGTACCTCTGTCTCCCTCTGCTGTTCGATTCGGAACACTGCAGTCAGTTCGCTTCTGTGCGGTCCTGTCTTTTCCTTGGGTCACGGCCACGGATTTCAGGTGTTTGAGGTGGTCGGTCTGGCAGTCCCATCTCCTATTTAGACCTGGGGGTTACGGGGAAGCAAGCAGGGAAGGCTGCTCGAGCGGAGATGCCCGCTATGTTTTTGAGAAGGCTATTTCCCAGGCAGTCGGGCCCCAGGTTCCTTGGTCCTTCTTTAGGCTCAGGGAACCCCAATCGTTGTTGTGACGGGGCGCTGCCTAAATCCCAGCTCTGGCTGGGGTGCTGCCTTTGGTTGCTACAGTTTGCTTAGGGCTTGGGGAGGCCTCTCAGTAGCTCTCTGTCGACCCCTTAGACACATTCAGCGTCTAATTTATTTAGTGCCGCAGCTTTAGATCGCAGCCCTAGCTGTTTATATGGGGGGTGGGGGGTGTCTTTTATCTCAGGTTAGTTAGGTCTAAGCCCAACGTAGGGTGCCAAATGTTGCGTTAATTTTTTACCCCACCCAGTTATTATATTTATAAGCTATATGTCTAGATTGGGCAGATCTATCACTATACTAACTTATTCCCCAGCTATGAAACCCCTTGTTATTTGCAGCTTCTCCAGGTCATGTGGTTCTGCTCCATACTGGCTTTCTCCCTCCCTTCTCCTCTCTCTTCACCTGCCACACTCTCTAAGACCTCCAGACCCATCTTTCTTGTGGGGCTGTGTGTGGAAAACATACTTACCTGGCAGGGGAGACTCCATGATCAGGAAGGTGGCTTTTCCAGGGCGAGGCTCACGCACTGGACTTGGGGTGTGCTGACCCCCGCGATTTCCCCAAACTCTCCTATCTGAGGTGGTTACTTGAGTTCAAAAGTTGTATTTCTTTTCCTTTAGAGAGGGAGAGGAAGGGGAGGGGGAGGAGAGAGGAGGGTAAGGGAGAGGGAAAGGGAGAGAGAGGGTTAAAAGTGAACTGAGGCTATAAACTCTTAAAGTCCACATCCCAGTGGCACACATCCTCCAGCAAGGTTCCACATCTCAGTGGTCCCATGACTTCCCCACATAGTGGGACCAAGTATTCAAATACATCAAACTACCACATCCTACCCTACCTGATAGGGTGCACATGCCTTTTATCTTAGCACTCAGGAGACAGAAAGGTAGAACTGATAACATGACCACTCCATGGTACAGGAAGATTTTAGTGTAAATATGAGAGAGAACAGCTTGAGACTGAAATAGGAACAATATACTTTGCAGGTTAAGGTTTCTGTTTGCAATCAAGATGGTGATTGTCTTAAGTTGTTTTGCAAGTAAAGGTTTTGTTTGTAATTAAGAATAAGTTCCGAGCCGGGCGGTGGTGGCGCACGCCTTTAATCCTAGCACTTGGGAGGCAGAGGCAAAACCAAAAAAAAAAAAAAAGAATAAGCTCCGGTGGCACTGCCACTAACTGTAGGTCAAGCCCTGTGGTGTGGGGCCCAGTGCAGGCCAGGACTGACCAACTCAGCTACCACTCAGCCCTGATCCAGGGCACTGAGTTGGCCTAGCCCCAACATCTACTCCATCTATGAGCTGCTGGAGCACAGAGAGGGGTCGGTCCTGTGGTGGATAAAGCCGCAGGATCTCCATGACTCTTGGCAACAGCAGGATATCCCAAAGGAGTCCCAGTGAGGATCCAGTATTGATGGTGTAGCAGAAAGCTAGAGGCCTTGAACCAGACCAGCGACTCAATGCAATGAGCATTCATTTAAAGCAATTTGGGCAAAAGGGAATATACTGTGTGACACACTGCAGCTTCCAATGCTACTATGTCGAATGAATATGTGATGGAGAAGCTGGGACGATGGAAGAGCCAAGTAGTGATGTGGAACTTTCTGGTTTCTTTGGAGACTCGTGTCATGTGATGTTTCTCTGGAAACTGTCTTAGGAGAGGATGTTTTGCTGAGAGGACACATGATATTTGGAAAGAGTATAAAATCAAACCCAACAGACAGTGAACGACTCTCTTGCATTGGTTTGCCTTGCAATGCTTTGCTGGTCTTTGCTTGTTATGACTTCGTAGAGAGAAACTCGACAAAGAAAGAACTTCTCACGGCATTCCGGCTGCTTCTTGCCGCTTCCTCTGACTCATGCCAATTTGGCAGAACCTTGTGGTTTCTGCTGGATTGAGCAGCTGCTACTGATTTGTGTTTTGCTTTGTACTTGCTATTGGATGGAACTGTTGATATCCTGATAACAAAGATTGGAATCGCACCAAAGAACTACTTCTCAACAGGTCTGCAACCCCCTCTGTCCTATTAACCATCTTTCTCCCCTGTCTTTGGTCAGTGGGCTAGAAAGGAGGTTTGAGGCATTAAAGAACCCTAAATAAAGTAGGGTTTGAAAAATCTAAGCCTACAGAGTGGTGTGTACACAGCAGAATTGGAGATGTGACGGCTTGTGACGGGAGTGAGAAAAGGTTGATACAGGAGCAGGCCATTACCTGGGGGTGTCAGCAGGATCATGTGCCGCAGTCAGGAGCTTTCTCAGACTCAGCCCCTGTACGAGCTGCCAGCCACACGACTGCCCTGGCTCTGAACAACTACAGGATGCTGGAGATGAAGAATGGATGTTTCCCGGATTGGACCTCCTCAAAAGACCTCTGTGGTCCATGCTCCTCCCAGAGGCCATGCTGGTCAGCACCCCAAGCTTTGCCCGAGGACATATTGATACCTGTGGGCTATAACCGCTACTAGACACCAGGCAGAGATCCTTGGCTGATGCCAGAGACCAAGTGGATGATCCATGCTGTTGCCAGAAACTCATGGGGGAGCCTAGGATCCAAGCTCCCACTAACTGTGGAAGGCAACGAAGCTACCCTTGCAGCAGTATGGATGGCTGCAGAGGCAGACAAAGGAGAAAATGACAGGCTTCTGTGACAACCCTGCCTACACCCCACTTCAAAGGTGACATCCTAGAGAGGTAGTCATCAAGAAGAATTTTTTGAAAAAAATTGTAATTGTTGGGGTGGATCTGGAGTATAGCTCTCCACAGTCGATGGCTTCTGACTGGGGTGCAGGTGGAGAAGAACTCAGCTTCACTTGGGAGGCAGGGGATGGCCACTAGGACTTTGACCATGTTTCAGTGAGTATATGGGCAACATAAAATTTTTTTGGGGGGGGTAAAGGGAGAGCAGACATGGGAGGACTGAGAGGTAAGGAAGATTGGAGTGTATGATGTGAGATTCCATAATAATTAACAAAAATATTATATAAAATAAAGGGAAGTCCCTGTTTCTTAGATCTGCTGTAAACTGCTTGCAACCCATTCATATAATAATATCCCTATCCTTCTTCCTTCCCTTTCGATTGGGTCTTTCCAACAATGTGTAACAGCCGACCTTCTTGCCCTGTGAACATTGCATCTCCTATAAAAGAGATTTCAAGAAGCCAGCAAGGGCTGCTATTTGATATCTTGATATAGGGTGAGGCAGTCAGGTGTCCAGTCCCAGGTACACCCCAAAATACATGTGGCTTTATTTGCATAGTTGTGGATTTGGTCTTTTTAGGAGAGATAAATCTCAGCTGTTCAAGGACATGGGGTGTCAAGATGATCCTTCCCAAAATTTCTATGAAAACATAACATTATTAAAGCTTATTTTACTTAAAGTAAAATATACAACTACTTAGATATTGAAAAAAGTGGTCCACACTCAGGTTCTTACAGTCAATTACTTTCATTACTGAATATATGTCTGGATGGCTTTTTCTCTTTCTTACCTACAATAAAGCCTTCCTCTTAGCAATACCGTGGCAGGATCATGTGGCAGGGTCATGTTGTCAGTGCCTTTACTGTGCCTCTGTGAACTCACAGAGATGTGATGCCTCTGCCTCAGGCTCTTGCCATGACCTCTGGAGCACTTAAAGGCCTGTGACATTCTGCCCAACCTAAATTTGATTTACTAGTCACATGACTAAATGTACTCCCTCCTCGGCCCCTCCCCCTCCCTGCCACATCACTTTCATGCATTTTAAATCTGTTCCTGTTGCTGTGGTTATCAGTCCTTCATTTGGTGCTTTTGTGGGGTGTGTGCGCGTGCCTGTGTGTGTGTGTGTGTGTGCATGCATGTGTACGTGTCTGTGTGGGTGTGTGCACACGTGTATGTGCAGGTGTGTGCATATGTGTGTATGTGTGTGCCTGTGTGCACAAGTGTATGTGCATGTGTGTGTTTGCTTGTAAGCACACTGGGCAGCTATCCTAAGGCCTAGGACATGTTGAGCACTTGCTCTATCTTTGAGGGACAGCCCCAGCCCTGATTTGGGTCTCCATGGGTATGACCACAGTGTATGAACAATGCACGTCAGCTAATGCAACAGGGGGTGTTGTGCTGCGTACCGAGTGGGGAGAGGATCCGGGAACTACTCCCTCTCCATCCCCCACTTGAGCAAATGAGGCAGGTCCTGGAGCCTGGAAGACTGCCTGAACTACAGATAGACAGTCCTCACATCTAGCACTACACAGGTCACCGCTTTTGCGTGTTTGCAACCGGATGGTAGCCCAGGCTATCTTCAGATCCTTGTGTGGTACAGCATCGAGGTTGCTGCGGTCCCCCTGCCTCAGTCTCCCAACGGTTAGGATTGCAGGCATGAGCTACCAACCAGCTCCTGATGACTTCAGCCTGTTTTCTGAGACTAAGTCAAGGGGAATGCTTCCAGGAAGAAAGGGCCTGAGACGTGAAGCCACAGAAGGCTCACGGAGCAGGAAGGACACCGTCTCCGGGGAGCTATTCAGCAACTTCAAGCATCTTAATTTGTTCATTCCCCCCACGTCTTCCTCTTTTTCCAGCTGTTGTTAGAAAGGGGCTCCTTCTGTGCTCCGTGGAGCCTCACCTCCTGTTTCTCACAGATATCAGTTGAGAGAGAGAGAGAGAGAGAGCGCCTGCAAACACTTGCACGGCCAGGCTACGTACAATAAAAGACCACGGGTGAGGAAAACCCAGGACACACAGGAGGAGGAAGAGGATGCCGTGAACATGACCGCGACGGGCCCGAGTCTGGCTGAGTTCCTCTGCTTCTCCTTCTCAGTAACCGATCTCAGTTCTAGTAACCGCATCTGTCCCTAGTGCAGTCTGCTTTTCTGGAACAGAAAAATCTAGACACTTCGGCCGGAGCATTCAAGATTCAGATCTCCAGCTGTGGTGGCTAAGGGACTAGATAGGAGATACTTAGAAAATGCTTCTGAGCTCTTCTCTCTTCCTTGGGAGCCGTGGGCAGATTTCCACGGGAGATCTGGTGGGCCCTCTCCCTGTCTTACTTTCCATGCCTTAGATGGCCAGGGATTGAGAGCAGACCTAGACCACCCCTCCCTCCCGTCCACCGTCCAACGAGGATATAAGCCAGGGCAAAGGATTTGCATCATCCTTCAGAACTTTAAACTGAAAGGTGACTGCCCAGAGCCAGGGTACAGCTTTTTGCTGTTTGTTTGTTTGTTTGTTTGTTTTTCGAGACAGGGTCTCACTATATACACCTGGGTGCCTCACTATGCAGACCAGGCTGGCCTTGTACTCACAGAGATCCACCTGCCTCTGTCTCCCAAGTATGGGATTTTATTTTATTTTTTAAAAATATTTACCTAGTAGTCACAAGAATGAAACGCAAACACAGAGGTGGTCAATAAATAGCAGCTTATGCAGCTGAGATAGCCCCAGATAACCCAACTGCCAACAGGTACCTTCCTAGCACCAGCACCCCATAATCACAGGAACCCAGCTAGCCAATCAGACTTGTTCTCAAGAACACAGACCTATCTAAACAGAGAGAGACAAGGGGCTGGAGAGATGGGTCAGAGAGTAGGGTTCAGCTCCTCACACCAACACCAGGCGGCTCACAATCACCTGTAACTCCAGCTCCAAGGGACCTCAGGCCTCAGGAGGCATTTGCATTAGTGTACACACACCACCAAGCACCGGTAATAGTCCGACACACACACACACACACACACACACACGCACGCACGCACGCACGCACGCACAAGCACACGCACTCACACACCCAAACGTAAAAGAAATCAGTGTTCTGTTTGGTTTTGGTTTTGTTTTTAAGGAGGGAGAAACATCAGATGAGAGAAAAGGTACTTTAATTAACCAGAAATTGTATATATTTTTAAAACCCCACTGAACGTATTTCTTCCTGGACAGCCCGGAACTAACTATATAGACCAGGCTGGCCTCAAAGTCCTCACACAAATCCACTTGCCTCTGCCTCCCAAGTGCTGGGCTTAAAGCTGTGCACCGCGATGCTGGCCGTTGAGAAGATGTATGTGCACCACATGCATGCAAGGGGCCCGAGGAGGTCCGGAGAGGGCATATTGGATCCCCTGGACCAGGAACCCGGACTTGGGTAACCCTACATACTAATGTCCCAAGTCAGTGTCAGTTTCGTGATGTTTCTGTAGAAGAGAACGCAGAAAACGACCGGTAAATAAGTCAAGAGCCCCTTAAACTACAGCGGTGGAGACACGCAGCAGGCAGGTCGGAGCGGCGCAGGGAGACCCCTGCGGTAGGGCTGGCTCCTGTCCGTCGGTCCATACCCAAAAGAGTCAGCCGCCAGGATGTTGGGACCTAGGGGTGGGCAACGAGCGGCTGGTTAGGGGTAAGAGATGGTGCGAGATGATTTGTCTCTGGCCCTTCAACGGTCCAGCACTGCGCAAGCGAGAAAGTTCAACAGGTCCCCGGACCGG
Source organism: Tokudaia tokunoshimensis (assembly GCA_036184795.1). Classification (NCBI taxonomy): domain Eukaryota; kingdom Metazoa; phylum Chordata; class Mammalia; order Rodentia; family Muridae; genus Tokudaia; species Tokudaia tokunoshimensis. Next base: position 64,050,045 of record BTHU01000003.1, on the reverse strand, counting down.
GCGGGAAAGGTAGGGACGTGACGTCCGTCCTGGGTGCCTGACGGGGGCGTGGTTTATGCAGATGAGGGTCGCGCAGGGGCTGCCGCGTCCGCAGCCGCCGGGGAAACGCGAGGGATTTCTCGCGCGGCGTGGGAGAGAGCGCGGGTCCCCAGATGTCAGCGCAGCGCGGAGACGGCGTGTGCGAGGGGTGAGGCCCGCGATCGCGCGGGGCGAAGTGACCGTGTGTTAAGAGCGCAGGGGCGGCGGGTGTGAGTCGGGGCTGGGCGGTCAGAAAGCATACTTACCTGGCAGGGGAGATACCATGATTACGAAGGTGGTTTTCCCAGGGCGAGGCTCACCCATTGCACTTGGGGTGTGCTGACCCCTGCGATTTCCCCAAATGCGGGAAACTCGACTGCATAATTTGTGGTAGTGGGGGACTGCGTCCGCGCTCTCCCCTGATTATCGGTAGCCAAAAGCAGGTTTTCTTCACGAACCTTCCGTACTTCCTTTGGCTCCTCCGGACCTTAACATAAAGCGATGGGAGAGAGGGAAGGAGAGAACCAGCCCTGCGGCGGCAGGTTCTTTAACTCTTGAGCCTTTCTTTTTTTTTCCCCCTTTTGCGGACTAACCTTGGCCAAGCCGTCAGACGACCCATCCTTCCTCTCTTCCGCGACTCCTCCTTCCTTCCTTTCCTTTTTAAAAAAGTCTGCAGAAGTGCCTCTTTGTCAAGAAAATCAAGGACAGGCCTTAGGAAAATGATACCTAAGGGAATTGTAAGTTGTAAACCTAAGGAGAAAATCTAAGACTTGATAGCTTGGAATTTTTGTTTCTTAATGCCCAAGAGCACAAAAGGAACGTATCTCTCAGAACTGGGTTTCAAACTTAAGCCGTTTCGTTCTTGGTTCCAGTGCTTAACACGCACACCACTTTTCAATAGGTGTTTGCAAGTTAATAAATGACTCACCCCTCATAGTCTTCTACTTGAAGACAGAAACGGCTGCTAGTTTTCGTTTTTGTTTTTGTTTTGTTTTAGTACAACATCGTGAGTTTATTGTCTTCTTAACAAAGTTGGTTTCAAACTGCATCAGCTCGGTTCAAAACGCTAGATCGAGTCTCTCAATAGCCAACATTCTTTGGATAATCCGTGGGGCTCCACCGGCCCCCGCCTCCTCTGGCACCCCGCGGTGGGTACCCCCACCTCGGTCCTCCGCTCCCCGCCCCTCCGCCGGCCCCTCTCCACTCCCCGGTCACATCCCTCCATCTCCCTCGGGGCCCGGCCTCCCTGAGCACCCGCCCCGCACTCCCCGCCTCCCCGACGCGCACCGCGCAGAGGCTCTGGCACACGGCCGGGGTGACCAGCCCCTCGCGCGTCCGTGCTCCGCCGGCTCTACGAAGGACCCGACCCTAAAGCGCACTTGGGCTCCTTCGCGGAGCCCTGCTGTGCGCACGGGCCGCGACCCCGCCAGCGTCGGGTCTCCACGGGCTCCCGGTCCCCGGCTGGCGGCGGGATCCCAGCGTCCGAGAGGCGCCGACTGAAGGGTCCCACGGGCCCCGCGGTCGTCGCAGGCGTGGCCGCCGCGGTGACGTCCTCCTGAACAAGGAACCGGCGTGGCTCTCTTAACATCGTCTCTGTGGCGCAATCGGTTAGCGCGTTCGGCTGTTAACCGAAAGGTTGGTGGTTCGAGCCCACCCAGGGACGACAGACAGCCAGGCTTTTAACAGCCTGATTATTAGACAAGTTTGTGACTTCTGAACCCGCAAAATTCACATTCCTACAACCTGCCTAGAAATTCCGTAAGCAAAGCAAGCGAGTAAACCAAGGACTTTCTTTCCCTTGCTTGTGGCCTGGCCCTCGGCGAGTCCTACTTTTTTGTGGTTGGTTGGTTGGCTTTTGGAAAGAGAATGATCTGGGGAAAACACCCATCTGTGAACAAGCCCCCCCCCCCCCACACACACACACACAAACACACACACTTAATAAAAGAAAATTACCGACAAGTCGCCAGAGTTTAAGAACACAGGTAAACGCTGTAATGGGACCGTTGCTCCACGAAGCCGCGTTGTTTTGAAGTATGTAGGAAAGGTAGGAACTTTACACCACTGGCCTGCTTCTAGGAAAGTCCGTGGACCGCTGGTTTGACCCCCAGCTCTTTGGGAGGACCCCGCAGCAGTTCGCCCCTTCCCGAGGCGCCCGGGCCACCGCGGAGAGGACGGCGATGGAGGTCTATCGCGGGCTTGGGGTAAATAGCGAAAGGGCTCCGACTGCGCCTGCAAGAATGGCCTCGACCCACCGACTCCACCCTCGCCGCCCAGCTGAGCCACAGGCGCGCGCACTCGGCGCCGCTCCCGAGGGGAGCAGAGACCGCTCCGCCGTCCGCGCCGGGCGCCGGCGTGCGCTCCGCCGGGGCGGGCGGGCAGCTCAGTCCCGGCGTCGGCGCCCAGCGGCGAGCGGACGCCGAGGGCAGCGCGCGACCCGGCGGGACTGGACTGACTGAGGCTCGGCCAACAGCGCCAGCGCCCGGCGAACGCGCAGCGCACGTCGCCGGGCGCGTGGCTCGCCGTGATCGTATAGTGGTTAGTACTCTGCGTTGTGGCCGCAGCAACCTCGGTTCGAATCCGAGTCACGGCACGTCGTCCTTCTTCTTGCTCCATGTATCGCTTTCTTGCCTCCTGTTTGTAGGAACCTTGCATTTCCTGCCTGCCCTTCCTTCTCCTAATTAACGTCTTGCCACAGACTTCAAGGACCCCTTGGAGGAACTGGAGAAGGAAGAGAAGAGAAGAGAAGAGAAAATGCAGTGTTGTTAATTCTATTATTATTATTATTATACATTATTATTATTATTATTATTATTATTATTATTACCACGCTATCTCACGTGTACTCAAATGTGCCAGTCTATTCGCTTCTTCCCTCCGTCAGAGGGCTTACATCTGGTACTTTGTCTTAGACCTAAGTTTGTTTTGTACGGGTTTCTCCCCCCTCTTCCTCTTCTTCATTGTCTGCCTCCTCTTCATCTTTTTTCAAATTTTTATTGATTCTTCTTGAATTTCACATCATACACCTCAGTCCCACTCATCTCCCAGTCACCTTGCATCTGCCCTCCACTCTCAGAAACTCACCTCAAAACAAAACAAAACATAGAAACTATCTTTCTGTGGAAGCTGTGTTGTGTCACCTTTTGTCTCCCAGTATACCCGTGTCCAGATACCTTTTTATTATTACACTTTGGAGCTTGGAGTCTTCACTGTCAACCATCGTCAACTACGTCATCACTAAACTCTTGGAGCACATGCAAGGGCAGGTCCTTCGGATCCAAAACTGCAGCATCTCAATTTAATAGGGCAACAACAGGATACTCCGAAGGATTCACAGTGACTTGTGACAGAAACCAAAGGCCTCAGGAGACCTCGAACCAGACGTATGACTCATTGTAATGAACATTTTTTTTTATGTGTACCAAATTTTCTTTATTCATTCATCTGTTGACCGATACCTAGGCTATTTCCAATTTACAACTATTATGAATAGAGCAGCAATGGATATGGTTGAACAGCGTCTTTGTATACGTAGGACGAAGTGTCCTTTGGATGTATGCCCAGGGGGTGATGCAGCTAGACCTTGGGGTAGATTGATTCCTACCTTCCTCATGGACCACCCACCCCGATTTCCACAGTGGCTGTACAGGTTTGCACTTGTACAATGCATGGAATATACAGGGCAACGGATGTGTCTTTTTATTCCACATCCTTGCTAGCATGAGGCGTCATTTATTGTATTAATCTTGGCCATTCTGACAGCTATAAGATGAAACCTCAGAGTACTTTTAATTTGCGTTTCTCTGATGATGAAAAATGTTGAGTATTTCCAGTATTTCTCAGCCACTTGAGTCTCTTCTATTGAGAATTTTCTATTTAGATGTGAACCCGATTTTAATTGAGTTGTTTTCTTGACATCCAGGTTCTTTTTGTTATTGTTTGTTTGTCGTTTAATTCTTTCTATATTTTAGATATTAGCCCTCTATTGGATGGTTAGTTGGTAAAAATCTTTTCCCATTCTGTAGGCTGCTGCTGTCTCCCAGGGACAGTTCCTTTGCTGTGCAGAAGCTTATCAGTTTCATGGGGTCCCACTTATTAATTGTTGATCTTAGGACCTTGTTATTAGTGTTCTCTTCAGGAAGTCTTTTCAAAACTATTTTTCACTTTCTCTTCTATTAGGTTCAGGGTAACTGGCCTCCTGTTGAGGTCTTTGATCCATTTGGGGTAGAGTTTTCTGCATGGTGATAAGCATGGGTCTATTTCCATCTTTCTACATGCAGCCATCCAGCTTGATTAACACCATTTGTTGAAGATGCTGTCTTTTTTTCAGCGTGCATTTCTAATTTCCTGATTTTAAAAAAAAATCAAGTGTTCATAGGTGTGTGAGCTTACGACCCGGTCTTTATTTCTATTCTGTTGAGCAATGTGTCTTATTTTTGGGTTTTGCTGTTTTTATTACTATATCTAGAAATGGTTTTTATTGCTGTGATGAAACACCATGAATAAAAGCAAGTTGGGAAAGAAATGGTTTATCTGGTTTATACTTTCATATCACTGTTCATCACTGAAAAACGTCAGGACAGGAACTCACACGGGGCAGGACCCTGGAGGCAGGAGCTGACGCAGTGCCACGGAGGGAAGGGCGCTGCTGACTGCCTTGCTCCCCATGGCTCTCTCAGTCAGCTTTCTTGCAGAACTCAGGTCCACCAGCCCATTGTGGGTGCTGGCACTCCACAATGGGCTGGGCTCATTGAGCTCTCCCATCAATCACTGTATTAGGGTTCTCTAGAGTCACAGAACATATGGGTAGTCTCTATATAGTTAGGGAATTTGTCGATGACTTACAGTCTGTAGTCCAACTCCCCAACAATGATCAGCAGCAGCTGTGGATGGAAGTCCAAGGATCTAGCAGCTGCTCAGTCCCACGAGGCAAGCAGTCAAGGAAGAGTGAGTCTTCCTTCTTCCAATGTCCTTATGTAGGTCTCCAGCAGAGGGTGTGGCCCAGATTAAAGGCTTGTGCCACCGTGCCTTTAATCCCAGATGACCTTGAATTTAGAGATCTCCTTGTCTTAATCTTCTGGAATTCATAGCCACTATGCTTCAAGATCTCCATGCCAAGATCCAGGTCAGAAACTTGTATCTCTGAGCCTCCAGATTAGGATCATAGGTGAACCTTCCAATTCTGGATTGTAGTTGATTCCAGATATAGTCAAGTTGACAACCAGGAATAGCCACTACAATCCACCCCTTATCAACTTGACACAAATAATATCTCGTGTCCACATGAAACAATAACAAGGTCATGAAAACGCCTAGCATGATATAACTATTCCTCATACAATCGCAAAAGCATTTGTAAATTTACAATGGGGCAATGTCCCTTGGGAATATTCTTTTAGAGTCTCAATACCAATTGATGTTAAAGAAATTGGAAGAAAGACAAATGTATCCTTAACAAAATAAAACGGAAGCATTCATATTATTTATAATCCTCGTTTCTGCAACTGGTTACGTGGCCTTAGCTGGTATTTATAACTACCTTCCTCTGCTATCCATTCTGTATTTCCTTCACCTTCGGCAAGCACCTCAGCAGGTCTTGGCTCTTTTCCTGGAGGATTGACCCATACCTTCATTCCTGATGGGTCTGTGTCCTTTGTCATCCTGCTTGGATTAGGCTGTTGTAGTTTCCCATTGACTTTAATCACAAGATATAATAATAAGAGTAATAAGAGATGCCCTAAGGGATTGCCTGCACTCCAGACCTAATCCTGTTGACCTCCATTGTGGAGAGACAATTCAATCTCCCCATGGTAATCTGGATCTTTTGACCCTCCTAACACTGTTACTCCTTTCTTAGCCTGTGGGTTTAAGAGCATTAGAAGCCCAAAATGGCCAGGGGAAAGTCTGATATTCCAGTTCAATGGGATGTTTGTTGTGGCTCCTGGTAGAGCAATACCCGCTCTGACAGAGGAAACAAGAGAGTAGACAGGCACATTTGAGTACACGTGAGATAGCGTGGTAATAATAATAATAATAATAATAATAATAATAATAATAATAATAATAGAATTAGCCGGGCGGTGGTGGCGCACGCCTTTAATCCCAGCACTTGGGAGGCAGAGGCAGGAGGATTTCTGAGTTCGAGGCCAGCCTGGTCTACAAAGTGAGTTCCAGGACAGCCAGGGCTACACAGAGAAACCCTGTCTCGAAAAAACAAAAACAAAAAAAAAATAGAATTAACAACACTGCATTTTCTCTTCTCTTCTCTTCTCTTCCTTCTCCAGTTCCTCCAAGGGGTCCTTGAAGTCTGTGGCAAGACGTTAATTAGGAGAAGGAAGGGCAGGCAGGAAATGCAAGGTTCCTACAAACAGGAGGCAAGAAAGCGATACATGGAGCAAGAAGAAGGACGACGTGCCGTGACTCGGATTCGAACCGAGGTTGCTGCGGCCACAACGCAGAGTACTAACCACTATACGATCACGGCGAGCCACGCGCCCGGCGACGTGCGCTGCGCGTTCGCCGGGCGCTGGCGCTGTTGGCCGAGCCTCAGTCAGTCCAGTCCCGCCGGGTCGCGCGCTGCCCTCGGCGTCCGCTCGCCGCTGGGCGCCGACGCCGGGACTGAGCTGCCCGCCCGCCCCGGCGGAGCGCACGCCGGCGCCCGGCGCGGACGGCGGAGCGGTCTCTGCTCCCCTCGGGAGCGGCGCCGAGTGCGCGCGCCTGTGGCTCAGCTGGGCGGCGAGGGTGGAGTCGGTGGGTCGAGGCCATTCTTGCAGGCGCAGTCGGAGCCCTTTCGCTATTTACCCCAAGCCCGCGATAGACCTCCATCGCCGTCCTCTCCGCGGTGGCCCGGGCGCCTCGGGAAGGGGCGAACTGCTGCGGGGTCCTCCCAAAGAGCTGGGGGTCAAACCAGCGGTCCACGGACTTTCCTAGAAGCAGGCCAGTGGTGTAAAGTTCCTACCTTTCCTACATACTTCAAAACAACGCGGCTTCGTGGAGCAACGGTCCCATTACAGCGTTTACCTGTGTTCTTAAACTCTGGCGACTTGTCGGTAATTTTCTTTTATTAAGTGTGTGTGTTTGTGTGTGTGTGTGTGGGGGGGGGGGGGCTTGTTCACAGATGGGTGTTTTCCCCAGATCATTCTCTTTCCAAAAGCCAACCAACCAACCACAAAAAAGTAGGACTCGCCGAGGGCCAGGCCACAAGCAAGGGAAAGAAAGTCCTTGGTTTACTCGCTTGCTTTGCTTACGGAATTTCTAGGCAGGTTGTAGGAATGTGAATTTTGCGGGTTCAGAAGTCACAAACTTGTCTAATAATCAGGCTGTTAAAAGCCTGGCTGTCTGTCGTCCCTGGGTGGGCTCGAACCACCAACCTTTCGGTTAACAGCCGAACGCGCTAACCGATTGCGCCACAGAGACGATGTTAAGAGAGCCACGCCGGTTCCTTGTTCAGGAGGACGTCACCGCGGCGGCCACGCCTGCGACGACCGCGGGGCCCGTGGGACCCTTCAGTCGGCGCCTCTCGGACGCTGGGATCCCGCCGCCAGCCGGGGACCGGGAGCCCGTGGAGACCCGACGCTGGCGGGGTCGCGGCCCGTGCGCACAGCAGGGCTCCGCGAAGGAGCCCAAGTGCGCTTTAGGGTCGGGTCCTTCGTAGAGCCGGCGGAGCACGGACGCGCGAGGGGCTGGTCACCCCGGCCGTGTGCCAGAGCCTCTGCGCGGTGCGCGTCGGGGAGGCGGGGGAGTGCGGGGCGGGTGCTCAGGGAGGCCGGGCCCCGAGGGAGATGGAGGGATGTGACCGGGGAGTGGAGAGGGGCCGGCGGAGGGGCGGGGAGCGGAGGACCGAGGTGGGGGTACCCACCGCGGGGTGCCAGAGGAGGCGGGGGCCGGTGGAGCCCCACGGATTATCCAAAGAATGTTGGCTATTGAGAGACTCGATCTAGCGTTTTGAACCGAGCTGATGCAGTTTGAAACCAACTTTGTTAAGAAGACAATAAACTCACGATGTTGTACTAAAACAAAACAAAAACAAAAACGAAAACTAGCAGCCGTTTCTGTCTTCAAGTAGAAGACTATGAGGGGTGAGTCATTTATTAACTTGCAAACACCTATTGAAAAGTGGTGTGCGTGTTAAGCACTGGAACCAAGAACGAAACGGCTTAAGTTTGAAACCCAGTTCTGAGAGATACGTTCCTTTTGTGCTCTTGGGCATTAAGAAACAAAAATTCCAAGCTATCAAGTCTTAGATTTTCTCCTTAGGTTTACAACTTACAATTCCCTTAGGTATCATTTTCCTAAGGCCTGTCCTTGATTTTCTTGACAAAGAGGCACTTCTGCAGACTTTTTTAAAAAGGAAAGGAAGGAAGGAGGAGTCGCGGAAGAGAGGAAGGATGGGTCGTCTGACGGCTTGGCCAAGGTTAGTCCGCAAAAGGGGGAAAAAAAAAGAAAGGCTCAAGAGTTAAAGAACCTGCCGCCGCAGGGCTGGTTCTCTCCTTCCCTCTCTCCCATCGCTTTATGTTAAGGTCCGGAGGAGCCAAAGGAAGTACGGAAGGTTCGTGAAGAAAACCTGCTTTTGGCTACCGATAATCAGGGGAGAGCGCGGACGCAGCCCCCCACTACCACAAATTATGCAGTCGAGTTTCCCGCATTTGGGGAAATCGCAGGGGTCAGCACACCCCAAGTGCAATGGGTGAGCCTCGCCCTGGGAAAACCACCTTCGTAATCATGGTATCTCCCCTGCCAGGTAAGTATGCTTTCTGACCGCCCAGCCCCGACTCACACCCGCCGCCCCTGCGCTCTTAACACACGGTCACTTCGCCCCGCGCGATCGCGGGCCTCACCCCTCGCACACGCCGTCTCCGCGCTGCGCTGACATCTGGGGACCCGCGCTCTCTCCCACGCCGCGCGAGAAATCCCTCGCGTTTCCCCGGCGGCTGCGGACGCGGCAGCCCCTGCGCGACCCTCATCTGCATAAACCACGCCCCCGTCAGGCACCCAGGACGGACGTCACGTCCCTACCTTTCCCGCCCGGTCCGGGGACCTGTTGAACTTTCTCGCTTGCGCAGTGCTGGACCGTTGAAGGGCCAGAGACAAATCATCTCGCACCATCTCTTACCCCTAACCAGCCGCTCGTTGCCCACCCCTAGGTCCCAACATCCTGGCGGCTGACTCTTTTGGGTATGGACCGACGGACAGGAGCCAGCCCTACCGCAGGGGTCTCCCTGCGCCGCTCCGACCTGCCTGCTGCGTGTCTCCACCGCTGTAGTTTAAGGGGCTCTTGACTTATTTACCGGTCGTTTTCTGCGTTCTCTTCTACAGAAACATCACGAAACTGACACTGACTTGGGACATTAGTATGTAGGGTTACCCAAGTCCGGGTTCCTGGTCCAGGGGATCCAATATGCCCTCTCCGGACCTCCTCGGGCCCCTTGCATGCATGTGGTGCACATACATCTTCTCAACGGCCAGCATCGCGGTGCACAGCTTTAAGCCCAGCACTTGGGAGGCAGAGGCAAGTGGATTTGTGTGAGGACTTTGAGGCCAGCCTGGTCTATATAGTTAGTTCCGGGCTGTCCAGGAAGAAATACGTTCAGTGGGGTTTTAAAAATATATACAATTTCTGGTTAATTAAAGTACCTTTTCTCTCATCTGATGTTTCTCCCTCCTTAAAAACAAAACCAAAACCAAACAGAACACTGATTTCTTTTACGTTTGGGTGTGTGAGTGCGTGTGCTTGTGCGTGCGTGCGTGCGTGCGTGCGTGTGTGTGTGTGTGTGTGTGTGTGTCGGACTATTACCGGTGCTTGGTGGTGTGTGTACACTAATGCAAATGCCTCCTGAGGCCTGAGGTCCCTTGGAGCTGGAGTTACAGGTGATTGTGAGCCGCCTGGTGTAGGTGTGAGGAGCTGAACCCTACTCTCTGACCCATCTCTCCAGCCCCTTGTCTCTCTCTGTTTAGATAGGTCTGTGTTCTTGAGAACAAGTCTGATTGGCTAGCTGGGTTCCTGTGATTATGGGGTGCTGGTGCTAGGAAGGTACCTGTTGGCAGTTGGGTTATCTGGGGCTATCTCAGCTGCATAAGCTGCTATTTATTGACCACCTCTGTGTTTGCGTTTCATTCTTGTGACTACTAGGTAAATATTTTTAAAAAATAAAATAAAATCCCATACTTGGGAGACAGAGGCAGGTGGATCTCTGTGAGTACAAGGCCAGCCTGGTCTGCATAGTGAGGCACCCAGGTGTATATAGTGAGACCCTGTCTCGAAAAACAAACAAACAAACAAACAAACAGCAAAAAGCTGTACCCTGGCTCTGGGCAGTCACCTTTCAGTTTAAAGTTCTGAAGGATGATGCAAATCCTTTGCCCTGGCTTATATCCTCGTTGGACGGTGGACGGGAGGGAGGGGTGGTCTAGGTCTGCTCTCAATCCCTGGCCATCTAAGGCATGGAAAGTAAGACAGGGAGAGGGCCCACCAGATCTCCCGTGGAAATCTGCCCACGGCTCCCAAGGAAGAGAGAAGAGCTCAGAAGCATTTTCTAAGTATCTCCTATCTAGTCCCTTAGCCACCACAGCTGGAGATCTGAATCTTGAATGCTCCGGCCGAAGTGTCTAGATTTTTCTGTTCCAGAAAAGCAGACTGCACTAGGGACAGATGCGGTTACTAGAACTGAGATCGGTTACTGAGAAGGAGAAGCAGAGGAACTCAGCCAGACTCGGGCCCGTCGCGGTCATGTTCACGGCATCCTCTTCCTCCTCCTGTGTGTCCTGGGTTTTCCTCACCCGTGGTCTTTTATTGTACGTAGCCTGGCCGTGCAAGTGTTTGCAGGCGCTCTCTCTCTCTCTCTCTCTCAACTGATATCTGTGAGAAACAGGAGGTGAGGCTCCACGGAGCACAGAAGGAGCCCCTTTCTAACAACAGCTGGAAAAAGAGGAAGACGTGGGGGGAATGAACAAATTAAGATGCTTGAAGTTGCTGAATAGCTCCCCGGAGACGGTGTCCTTCCTGCTCCGTGAGCCTTCTGTGGCTTCACGTCTCAGGCCCTTTCTTCCTGGAAGCATTCCCCTTGACTTAGTCTCAGAAAACAGGCTGAAGTCATCAGGAGCTGGTTGGTAGCTCATGCCTGCAATCCTAACCGTTGGGAGACTGAGGCAGGGGGACCGCAGCAACCTCGATGCTGTACCACACAAGGATCTGAAGATAGCCTGGGCTACCATCCGGTTGCAAACACGCAAAAGCGGTGACCTGTGTAGTGCTAGATGTGAGGACTGTCTATCTGTAGTTCAGGCAGTCTTCCAGGCTCCAGGACCTGCCTCATTTGCTCAAGTGGGGGATGGAGAGGGAGTAGTTCCCGGATCCTCTCCCCACTCGGTACGCAGCACAACACCCCCTGTTGCATTAGCTGACGTGCATTGTTCATACACTGTGGTCATACCCATGGAGACCCAAATCAGGGCTGGGGCTGTCCCTCAAAGATAGAGCAAGTGCTCAACATGTCCTAGGCCTTAGGATAGCTGCCCAGTGTGCTTACAAGCAAACACACACATGCACATACACTTGTGCACACAGGCACACACATACACACATATGCACACACCTGCACATACACGTGTGCACACACCCACACAGACACGTACACATGCATGCACACACACACACACACACAGGCACGCGCACACACCCCACAAAAGCACCAAATGAAGGACTGATAACCACAGCAACAGGAACAGATTTAAAATGCATGAAAGTGATGTGGCAGGGAGGGGGAGGGGCCGAGGAGGGAGTACATTTAGTCATGTGACTAGTAAATCAAATTTAGGTTGGGCAGAATGTCACAGGCCTTTAAGTGCTCCAGAGGTCATGGCAAGAGCCTGAGGCAGAGGCATCACATCTCTGTGAGTTCACAGAGGCACAGTAAAGGCACTGACAACATGACCCTGCCACATGATCCTGCCACGGTATTGCTAAGAGGAAGGCTTTATTGTAGGTAAGAAAGAGAAAAAGCCATCCAGACATATATTCAGTAATGAAAGTAATTGACTGTAAGAACCTGAGTGTGGACCACTTTTTTCAATGTCTAAGCAGGTGTGTATTTTACTTTAAGGGAAATAATCCTTAATAATTGTATGTTAGCACAAAAATGGTGAGAAGGGTCTCCTTACACCACATATCCCAAAGCAGCTGAGACGTGTGGCAAATACTGAAAAATGGGGAAGTAAATGAGGAGCGTTTGTGTTCTTTCCAGGCGGCAGAAACAAAAGATCGCTGGGCAGAAGGACGATAGTGCCGAGACTCGGATTCGAACCGAGGTTGCTGCGGCCACAACGCAGAGTACTAACCACTATACGATCACGGCAAGCCACACGCCCGGCGACAAGGTCAGTGTCCAGAATCCTAAGTACTAAACGACCATGCCCCAAGGTCCTGAACAATTATAAGGATGGGCTAGGTACAGCAATCCATTAGGCCCTGCCTGACCTCGGCCCTCTGCCCCTCCGCAACCCGCTGAGCGCCTGCGCGGGGTGCTTACAGGCCAGCGGCTTGGCGGCCTAGGGGCCTCCGAGGCGCCTACTGGTCTAGGCTGGTTTCCATGCTTCCCATGCGGCTTGTAATACAGAAGGCGGCCGCAGTGGCTAGTGCTGAGCCTGAGATTTCTCGACTTAGTTGAATGACTAGGGCCGTTGCTGAGAAGGCCGTGGGCCCATCCCACTCTTGTAGATGCTGTTTTCCCCAGGGCACGTGATGGACTAGCCCTCCATAGCTGTCCTCTCCGCTGTGGTTGGAGCATCTCCTGTAGGGTCGGTCTTTTCAAAAAGCTGGGAGCAAACCTTCGGAGATCACCGTCACCGCCAGTCCCCGGATTCCTTACCATACGACTTTGTTTCTGTGGTTTATTTTGTTTTTTTCCATATACTATGTACATTAAATTGGTTCTGGAATCTTCTGAATACGACTTATGCCGCAGTCACTGTTGTATGAATTTCTGTAGCCAGGGGTGTGTTTCTGTGAGGTAGACCAGCTACCCTATAATATTGTCTCCGTGTTTTATTAAAACCCTTTTTGTTTTCTCTGCTTTGGAGACTTGTCTATCACTTTTACTATTTTAGGGTTTAATTTTATTACTTTAGACATATGCCTTTGGGTCCCCACAGCCTGTCTTCAGATGACATTCTCCCATTTCTCGCTTCCACTCTACTGTTGTATTTTTGCTCCTTCCCATGTTGTGGATCCCACAGTCCAGGCTGTTACTTTTGTCTAAAGGGTCAAATATTTCTAAAAGACATGTCAATATCAACATAAATGATACCTTCACCATATCTGATATTCTTCCTTCTTTTGTGCCTACGGAACTCCCTCTTACGTTTGTGTGGGGGTAGTATCTGGTGGTTATGATTTTGTTTGTTTGTTTGTTGTTTGGACGTGGGTTCTCCACAGCCCTGGCTCTCCTGGAATTCCCTATGTAGATCCCCAAACTCCTAGAGATCTGCTTCCCGAATGCAAGAAACAAAGACTGAGCCACATTCTCAAGGTATTTTTAAGTCTTGATATACTGTTGTTTTACTGTTTTGTTTTGTTGTTGCTGCTGCTGCTGCGTGTGTGTGTATGTGTGTGTGTGTGTGTGTGTGTGTGTGTGTGTGTGTGTGTGTGTGTGTGTGTGTGTTAAAAATTGCCTTTGTAGTCCAGGCTGCTAGGGCGTGATGGCCACTCTCAGTTGTCAACTTGACTACATCTGGAATTCACTAAAACCCAAATGGCCGGGCACACCTGCAAGATTTTTTTCTTAATTAAATCATTTGAACTGGGAACACCCACTTCTAATCTGGACTTCTGAGGTGGGAAGATCTGCTTTTAAACCAGATCTTTCGAGGTGGGAAGATCCACCTCTAATTTGAGATCTCTCCCTGCTTGTTCTCACTCTTGAGATCAAGTCTATTCCTTCACTGGTCTTGAAGCCTACTCTTTCAGATGGTGGCATCCACTGCAGACCAGCTGAGATGTCCAGCCTTGTGGAGTGAATAACAACTGATTTTTGGACCTTCTATTGGTAGACAGTCAATGTCGGACTAGCAGGACCACAGCCTGTAAATGAGGAAGGTAGGGAAGGGAACAGCTCGAAGAGATAAGAATTGTGCAGATTGATTTCATCAACCTGGATCAGACTTCAGAGAGTCCAATGCCAGGGGGTCAGCAGACTTAAAACACAGTACAATTTGGAAAAAGATTTCCAGGCAGCAACCAGTCCTGTCAGTCCTATCCCAGGTGCACAATAAAGTTTAAGGTGTGCCCGCACAGAAACTCCTTCACAAAGTGTAGCTTGTAGCCACGAGGGCCGGTTCCACAGCTAAAAGTACACATCACATCTCCCCTAAGGATGGGTAAGGGTTAGGGAGGCCCGAGTCTAGAACAATCATTCTGGGAGTTAGGGTGAGATCTGTCCTTACAGACAGCACAAAGGTCACCAGGTTGTTAATAACCTCTACTCTCGGCTTTCTGGGCAGAATGCAGATTTTTATTTTATCTCCTCCATCGAGGAGACACCCATGAAAGATTAACGTTCCTGCCTTTCTCAGGGCTTCTCTGTGAGTACAAAGCCCTCATGTTCCCTAGGTCATGTGCCTAATGCAGCTGGGTGTGGCCTTGAACTTTTGACTCTCCTGATTTAGCCTCTTCTGTGTTGAGATTACATTGCGAGGGCTATGAAGTTCGATTAACTTTAAGAGAATTTGTATGGTACAGAATTTGCAGTTAACTTTTAGTTTTCTTGCTTCAGCACTTTAAAGTTTCGGTGTGGCTATCTCCTGGCTTGCGTGGCTTCTGGTAGAATCCTGGAACTGCAGAAAAACCTTCAGACCATCCTTCTTTTTGTCCCTGTGAATTTACATTGTGTTTTTCTTGGGCAACTTTTGAAATGTTTCTCTTGGTCCTAGGATTTGATTAAAATGTGTCTGAGCTAATTTTACTTTGTGTTTCTTGTGTTTATTAGCTACAGAACAAAGCCAAACATATATCAAGGCATTTATTAAGTGGGTTGGTGGAGACCACAGGGGAATCTCAAGGGTTTCACCAGAAATGCTGTCTGGTGACATATTTAGTTTTTTGATTGGTGGAGCCTAGTTGTGTCCTTTTTTTCTAGACAAGGTTTCTCTGGGAAGCCCAGGCTGTCCTTGAGCTCTTTCTGTAGACTAGGTTAGTCTCAAATTCAGTGATCCGCCTGCCTCTGCCTCCAGGTACTGGGATTAAAGTCCATGCTCCTGTTCCCTGCCTGTCCACATAGTTGTTTGCTAAAAATACATTTTAAAGATTTTAATAGTCACAAAGATGGTAGGTCTGAAACAAGTGGGTAATGAAGAGCCTTCAAAGGGACTAAAAACAGCCCAAGATAATTTGGCTCTGGGCCTTCCAGATCCTTTAACATAAGTAGGTTTTCCTGTGATCCCCCACTCTAGGAACTTTTGGGATGCAATGGGATGGCATGCTCAGGGCAGCAGCTGCTGGAGGCTAATGGTACAGTGGCGGCCTTCTGGCACAGACCTGGCTGTGACAGGTGAACAAAACACGCTCTGACTGGTCCTGGCATTAAGGCTGAGGTATACGGAGGCACAAAGGGACCACAGACCCATGATCTGTTGAGATGTGGCAAGTATCTCTCATCGCAGGATCCTAGCTGGTTCTGGTCACCCTAAACTGACCTTGGCTGGTATTACTAGCCGCTAGGTTCCCAGTTGTATGCAGCAGGAGAGCCCTGTACCTACCGTGAGAGGACGTTGGGAGCTCTGTTTCACAGGTAGTAGTCTCCAAAGACATCCCCCCTTTAGTCACACTTTTCAAGCACCCCAATTTTTCATGAGTTAGGGTTCTTATTTCATGAATCTAGGTTTTTGTTGTTATTTTAGGTTTTGTTTTTGTTCTTGTTTTGTTATAAGATTTATTTAATATATATGAGTAGTCTATCTGCATCTACACCTACACACCAGAAGAGGGCATCAGACCCAATTATAGATGGTTGAGAGCCACCAT
The DNA here is from genome assembly GCA_036184795.1 of Tokudaia tokunoshimensis. Taxonomy (NCBI): domain Eukaryota; kingdom Metazoa; phylum Chordata; class Mammalia; order Rodentia; family Muridae; genus Tokudaia; species Tokudaia tokunoshimensis. The sequence continues at coordinate 64,034,015 of BTHU01000003.1, read as the reverse complement.
GTGGTTGCTGGGGATTGAACTCAGGACCTCTGGAAGAGCAGCCAGTGCTCTTGCAGGTATTTTAGTTTTCGTTTGTTGTTTTTTACTTCTGTTTTGGCTCTGAGTTTCAGTTTGGAAATTTCCAACTGTTTATGGTTATCTGTTCCCTGATCATGAGTTCTGCAACGTGTAACTTGCTGGGAATCCCTCTGTGAAGTTGTCAACTCTGACATTAAAAAAAAAAGATATATTTATTTTATGTGTATGTGTATGCTTGAGTGCATGTCTGTGCCCGTGTGTATGCAGGAGCCTATGGGGCCAGAAGAGGCATCAGTTCCCTGCAACAGCAGTGGTTGTGATTCACAGTGGCGTGGGTACTGGGAACCGAACTGGATCTAACCTGGAACTCACTATGTAGATCAGGATGGCCTCAAATAGAGATCTTCCTGCCTTGGCTTTCTGAGTTCTGGGATTAAAGGCATGTGCCATCATGCCTGGCTGTTCTCTCCTAATGCTAACATAATGACACATCTGATTCTGTGTCATTGATGGATTTTTCTACTCATGGGCCATGGCAACCTGTGCCTTGGCATGCCTGATATCTTGTTTAGGGCTAAAACACCATGACTGTCTTATAGTTTGCGTTTTATTACCGTGAAGAGACACCATGACCATAGCAACTCTTATAAAGGGAAACATTTAAAATTAGGACTGACTGATAGCTTCAGAGGTTCAGTCCATTATCATCACAGGGGGAACATGGCAGCATGCAGGCAGACAGAGAAGCAGCTAAGAGTACTACATCTTGATCCGGAGGCAGCAGTAAGAGACTGTGTCACACTGGGAGTAGCTTAGCACAGGAGACCTCAAAGCCACCCCCACAGTAACATACTTCCTCTAAAAAGGCCACACCTCCTAATAGTGCTACTCGCTATGGGCCAAGCAATCAAACATAAGTCTGTGGGGGCCATACCCATTCAAACCACCACAATGAGCCGGACGGTGGTGGCGCACGCCTTTAATCCCAGCACTTGGGAGGCAGAGGCAGGAGGATTTCTGAGTTCAAGGCCAGCCTGGTCTACAAAGTAAGTTCCAGGACAGCCAGGGATACACAGAGAAACCCTGTCTCAAAAAACCAAAAGAAAAAAAAAAAAAAAACAAAAAACCACCACAATGACCAAAGTAACTCACTGCCCATTATCAAAGGAAGTAAGGACAGGAACTCACACAGGGCAGGACCCTGGAGGCAGGAGCTGATGGAGGCCATGGAGGGTGCTGCTTACTGGCTTGCTCCTCATGTCTTGCTTAGCCTGCTTTTTCATAGTAGCCCAGGAATGGTGGGTGGTGGGTGGTAGGTACTTGCCATCAATCACTAACTAAGAAAATGTCCTACAGGCTGGCCTATAGCCTGATCGTATGGAGGCATTTTCTTTTCTTCTATCTTTATCCCCCTTTTGGAAGCATTTTCTTTATTAAGGTTCCCTCCCTCTCAGAAGACTCTAGCTTGTGTCAAGTTGACATAAATCTATCTATCACCCTCGGTATTCCTTAGTCGTATACAGACATTGTGAAGCTTTTCTCAGCTGGTTATTATGGTGTTCCTGCACATTCTCCAGAGACACTTGGCTCTCCCTTCGATCCTGGGATTTGGCCTCAGACCCCTTTGGTGTGTGGGCACTATCTGAGGGCCCTGAGCTGGTCCATGGACTGCCTTGTTCCTTCTCACTTCCAGAGTTTACCTGATTCCCAGGGTCTGGCAACCTGACATCTCATGGTTTTTGTCTGCTTCTTGTCCTGCGTGGGGAAGGGAGAATTCATACAGGAGATTACATTACGTCGGGTTTCTGTGGTTCACGCTAGCCAGAGGCTGGAGGCTTCCCTCTCTGTTCTTTGTTTCACTTCAGTGGGACATGTGACCATCAGTATTCGAAAGTGTTTTTCCAAACTTTTTCTTTTGTCCATAGTCTTTCCAGCACAGCATGCATCATATACATCCACCTGATATATTCTCGAGGGATCCATGTCTTCCTGACGGAAGTAAACAGGTGGTATAGAGAAAAGACATGACAGATATAACCTAGGTGGGCTACATTAATTAACAGTTGAAGCTCCAAGGTCTCTAGGAAGCTTTCTAAAGGTAATAATTGAGCCATTGGGTTTTGCACAGGCCCAGAGAAGACCATCGGGAATGAGCTCACCTTATTTCCTATCAAGCAGCCCCATTGCAATAGGAGGAGAATATTGCTGGTCCCAGATAAGCACAGGGTGTAATTCCTGCTCCCGGACCCCATAGCGTGATGGACACTCCCTCTCCTGGACCCCATAGCGTGATGGACACTCCCTCTCCCGGACCCCATAGCGTGATGGGCACGCCTAAAACTGGGGTGGAATGGCCCCATCTGATTCCTGGCGTGCTTCAAGGACTGAGGACTCTCTGACTTGGTCCCCTGCTGTTGTCCCAGTCTACCTGAATGTTTGCCAGTCCACCAGTTCCGTCTGGACCTGTCCATTTCCTGCACCCACCCTGTTTCCTGCTTCAGGTCTGGTTCAACTTTTCACCTTGAGGTTTGATTCTGTAGTTTCACAATCGGACCTTCTCAGCCGACCCCTCTCAGCACTGGTCTGCTTTGATAAGATAAGCCTGCTTCTGAAGCCTCTTAAGCTGCACTGCAGCCTTTTAAACTTGTATTCATTCTGTAAACCATATAGCTATAGACATACAGATTCTGTAATGCATATATAAAGATTAATGTAAGCTGTGTGATATGAATTAATGTTAGTAATTACTATTGGAATAAAGAGGTGGGTTGGATTTTTTTTTTGTTTTGGGTTTTTTTGGGGGGGTGTTTTTTTGTTTTTTGCTTATCGCCATCACTGAAACTGCCGAACCTTGAGAATTTTTCTTATTCAGTAATTTCTGGCATTGTGGAAAGACACAAGCAGTTTTGTCTGTTTCTGCCATAATGATGCACCACAGCTAACTCTCTGCTCTCACTCTATAGCAGGCAGCATGCAGATGAACAAAATTTCTATAGTAAACCCCACTAATCTGTATGATAATCTAAAAAATTAATAATTCCTATATATTTCCTTCAGGAATGAAGTTACGTCCAGAAGGACTCCTCGTACCAATTTGATCATACTGCCTCTTACATGCAAGTTCTCCTTTCCTAAGACACCGTATCTCTGGAAACTTATGAAAACTGAGAGTCCATATGGAACAGGAAGACCATTGTATGTCCGTCTTTTCTCTAGATCTGTTCCAGTTGCAGAAGATAACAACTACTGGGCCCACGGCATTTTTACCAAATGCTGGGAAAAGGGAAGCTTTTCTTACTGCTGAACTCTCAACAGAAAGTATGGGATTCTTTAGAATAGTGACAATTAAAAAAAAAAGAGGGTACATATGAATGTCAGCCACCACATGGCCACCACACAAATACAGAAACCGTACAATACCAGACGCTCACGGACAATACACTGATGGGAAACTGAAGTAAAAAAGAGGGAAACAGCAGCTATTCTGTAAGCTCACTGCCGTTTAAAGGCAATGCTTGCCAACCACACATCTGTCTGTCACAGATGTCCAATGGCTCCCACAATGTCTCGGGTGGATTGCTTTTTTTTTTTTTTTTTTTTTTGGTTTTTTTGAGACAGGGTTTCTCCGTGTAGCCCTGGATAAACAAAAGAACTAACTTTGTAGACCAGGCTGGCCTCGAACTCAGAAATCCTCCTGCCTCTGCCTCCCAAGTGCTGGGATTAAAGGCGTGCGCCACCACCACCCGGCGCCTTGGGTGGATTTCTAAGGACAACCCTGCAACAACCTGCCAAGAAATAATAGAGCTGTGACGGCTCTTCCTGGTTGTCAACTTGACTGTATCTGGAATGAACTACAATCCAGAAATGGAAGGCACACCTGTGATCCAGATCTTGAGGCACTGTGGCTGAGAAGAGCTTAGGCCCAGGCAAAGTAGTACATGCCTTTAATTCTGGGAGACTGAGGCAAGCAGATCTCTAAGTTCAAGGCCAGCCTAGGACAGAGCAAGTTTCAATTCAGGGTGTGGTGATACACACCTTTAATCTAGACCACACCTTCTGCTGGAAGCCTACATAAGTCAATGGGAAAAGGAAGTGTTCACTCTTTGTCTGCTTGCATTTACTTGCCAGCACATCTGTTGGAACCTACTTCTTCAGGATTCCAGCTTATTCAGAAGACCAGATGAAATACCTGGCCTCATAGGACTGAGGAGCCATTAGATTCTTGGACTTCCCATTCACAGCTAGCTGCCCATTGTTGGGTTAGTTGGACTGCAGACTGTAAGTCATCCCAATAATTTCCCTTAATATATAGTCATTCTTCAAGTTCTGTGACTCTAGGGAATCCTGATTAATACAAGAGCCAAAGGCTGGAGAGATGGCTCAGCAGTGTAGAGCACTTGTTCTTGTAGGGGACCTGGGTTTGATTCCCAGCACCCACAAGGTAGCTCACAACCATTTGTAATTCCAGTTCCAGATGTATTTAGGTCACTGTTCTATTACTGTGAGGAGACACCATGACCAAGGCAACTCTTATAAAAGAAAGCATTTAACTGAGGACTTGCTTACAGTTGTAGGGACTTAGTCCATTGTTATCACGGCACGGAACATGGTGGGGGTGAAGTGCTTGGCAGCTCATGTCTGCACTCCCCCCCTCCCCCAGACTCTCCCCTCTGCAATGGAGGAGCACAAGCAGCTCGCTTGCGTCTGCATTAGGCTCTCCCCAATCACTGTCCTCTGCAGCAAACGCAGCAGGGAGTACCCCCCACCACCACCCCCCGCTGCTCTGAGAAGACTCAAGGAGCCACAGGAGCCAGCTAGGGGAAGACACTCTCCATCCAGCTCCAGTGTTGCCTAGAAGACCAGCATTGTCCCAGATAACCAGGTGCAGCTGGTGTCTGTCCTTGGGGTAGAGAGATTAGAGTCCCACACTTAAATCATAAGAAAAAGGACAATTAGAGGCCGCAGACGGTTATAGCCAGCCATAAAACTAGTACCAGATAGCTCCACTAAAGATAACCTCTAGATCAGAAGAATCCCTCTTTCAGCAAAACATTCCACCCTGCCAAATGGTATGCTGTCTGAATTATGACTCACCTAACCCGCCTTCCCTCCCCCTTTGCCCTAAACCTTCAAAGAATTCCTAACTATTCTGACTATTCTGTATATAAAGTACCTAACGCGCAAGCTTGGGGTCGCACTCATGGCCTGCGTTGTGGGATGGTTTGAAATAAAAAGACTCTTTCTTACTTACGTTACAGTGGACTCTGCAGTTCTTGAGCTCTCCTGGGTTTCCCACAGAATCGGGGCATTACACTGGAGCAGTAGCTGAAAGTCACATCGTGATCTGCAGAACTGGGTACCACTCCATCAAGGGCACCTCTCCTAATCCTTCTAATCCTTCTCAAATTATACCACTTCCTGATGGCTGAGCATCAAATATATGCACCTATGGGAGCTATTCTCATTCAAACCACCACAGGATCTAATGGACTCTTCTTGTCTCCAGAGATACCAGACATTTACATGGTACCTGTGTATACATGTAGGCAAAACACTTATGTGTATAAAATAAATAAATCTAAGTGTAGCCACTGCTATATGCACATTATTCTCTATCATGGGGGAGAAAACAGCTGCCACTAAAAGAAATCCGAGGTTTGTAAAGAAGGAGGAAAGGCAAAGAGGAAGGGATAATCTTCCCCTGGATAAGCAGTTTGTCAGGAAGCTAGCTAAGACTGTGGTTCTCAACCCTTTCTCCTTCTCCTTCTTCTTCCTCTTTTCCTCCTCTTCCTCCTTCTTTTTCTTCTTCCAGCCTGGCCCAGAACTCAGAGAGATGCCTGCCTCTGCTTCCCAAATGCTGCGGTTAAATGTGCGTTCCACCATGCCCGATGGATTCTCAGTCTCTCTCTCTCTCTCTCAAGATTTGCTTATTTATGTATATGAATGCACCGTAGCTGTCTTCAGACACAGCAGAAGAGGGCATCGGACCCCATTACAGATGGTTTCAAGCCACCATGTGGTGGGTGGGAACTGAACTCAGGACCTGTGGAAGCGCGCATTCGGTGCTCTTGACTGTTCCAGCTCTTTCAGTCTTTTTAAAGCGCTGCTGAGACCTTTCCATAGAGTCTCTCATGCTGCAGTGGCCCCAACCCTGCTGTCAACCCCCCCCACACACACACACACACACTAGTCTTCTTAGGATCTGAGTGAGTGGGACACCACAATAAACAAACACAGTTATTGAGGGACTTTGAAGCATCTTGGGAGTTTCTATCCAACTATACAACATTGAGTCTGTGAGCCTGTGGACTGTGGTCCTCTAATGTATCCTCCTGAGCTAAGGCTAGAGAGTAGCCCTGCCCTAGGTCAGCATTCGATAGAGCTGGGAGAAAGTTTGTTGTGTAGGCAAGAAAACAAAGCAACACTGCTACAGCTGACCACACTGCCCCAGGACTGGGCACCACCCCTGGGGAAAAATACATTTGCAGAATGGGCTCAGAACATTATATAAATGCCATCACGCGACAGTGGTACACCCATCTCCCTACTACCTGCAGGAGTCACCAAAGACAGTGCTGGAAAAGACTGTGGCTTGTAATCACAAACCAGGAAAAGGGAGATGGAATAATTTATAATTTAAGAAACATCTTTTCCCCCCAAACATAATAGAAAGACAGTGGTTATCGCTCCGGAACTCCATGGGCAGAAACAAGAGAATTTTGAGATCAAAAAATCACTGGATTTTTCTGGCCTGAGGCTATGGACAAATTACAATTGGTCAGAGTTTTTTTTTCTGTATTCCAGGAATTTTGTTGTTATTGTTAGACACGGTCTCACTATGCAACCCTGGCCGGCCTGGAACTCACAGAGGCCCGCTTGCCCCGGCCTCCCGAACGCTGGGATTAAAGGCTTGAGTGCCATCTTTGTAAAAATAATCTGCTACTAGCTGCAGTAAAAACGGAAGCATCGCGGGCAGCTACTCTAAAGGAATGTGGATTTTCCGAATCGCACCACCAGTGACTGATTTTGTCACCGAGACTGTGCAGGAGACATGGTGCTGCCCGTTGATGAGTCAGGCATCACCACAGCGGCCACACCTGCGATGACTCGAATCCACATTACTGTGGCCGCGACGCAGAGTACTAGGTAGCAACTGGGCGATCACCTATCGAAACACCCACAAAGACGCGCCTTCTTTACGGTTAGTTAAACGTTAAGTGTTAACAGTTGGTGGCTGCCTTTAAACATTCAGACAGGTAAAAGTCGTCGCTCCTTCCTCTGCAGACTCCTCTGCCCTCTCTTCCGCGCGTTCTGCACCCCATAAAAATCCATTCCTTCACACCCTACATCTGCACCCTACACGCGACTGTTGGGCGCCAGGCTCCTGAGCTGCCCTGTCCACCGCACCCTGCTACCCGTCCCTCCCGTCCCGCTTCACTGAGCACCAGCACCGCACTCCCCGCGTCCCCCACACAGACCACGCCGAGGCTCCAGCACACACCCGGGGGAGAGCAGGTCCTCGCTCTTCGGGGCTCGCTCGGGGTATGAAAGGACCCAACTCTAAAGCGCACTTGGGTTCCTTTGCAGAGCCCTGCTGGGGGCCCGGGCAGCGACCTGCTGGATCCCTGGGATCTCCGGGTGGCAGAGGGACGGGGCGGGGGGGGGGTGTTCATTCCGTTCCCACGAGCTTGAGACGTGGACTCGGGGCTTGCGGGGCGCAGGGCCAGGGGGCTCCGAAGCTTCCTGCGCTGACTGTTTTTGATGTGTGCTTTAGTTTGTTCTGTAAAAATATAAAACTTCATGAAACTGCTTCCTTGTTGGAATATGGAATTTGGAGTAACCGAAATCTGTGCTCCTGGTCACTTAAAATGACTCCAAATTAAACTATCTCTGTGGTTTTTGCACTGACATTATCTACTAAAACCTAGTCTCAAAACAAACCACATGAAAAGTCCAATCAAGTAAACAAGACAGGGCAAGACTGCGGGCTCCTCTAAGTCCAGCAGGTGAGAGACACAGATAGACACAGATAGTAAGGCTGTAAGAGGCCGGCCAAGGGCAACTCGCCTCTCGTTATTGATGCCGGAAGAACTGGACCGCAAAACCAGGGGACTCCGGGCAAAAGAGCACAAGAGTGCTCTCATCTCCAGGCTCCTTTTTATTTTCACGGCCCGTTTGATAAAAGTTCACAAAGAAGCTCCATCCCCAGGCAGCAGTGCTCAAGGTTACACAGAGCATAACAATATGTCTGCAGAAAGCATCTGACATCTGAGACACTGGAGCATCATTTGACCTATATTTTCGAAATTGAAGAGGGCCAGGTGTGGTGGTGCATTCCTTTAATCCCAGCTCTTGGTGAAGACAAGTTGGATGTCAGTCTGGTCTATAACTCCAGTCCAGGACAGCTGGGCTCTGTCACATAGAGAAAGCCTGTCTGAAGCTCCCCACAACCACACCACCAAAAAAAAAGAAAAAAAGAAACTGAGGAAGGCTGTAGGAAAAAACGGGTGGGGCCCGCGTACTCACCGTAGAGAACGCGGGCGAAGGGGAGGCTGCCCAGCTACAGCCATGGGCGTAAGGGAAAACGGGCTGGGCCTGCGCACCACACCGGGGTAGGGCCAGCAGGCACCCGAGTACCTGTAGAGAGAGAGAGTGCCTAGGCGGGGAGTCCAGGGTCCTTTCCTGGTGGCTGGAGACGCTGAGGCCTGCTCCATGCTCCTACACGGTGGGTTTTGATAAGAAGAGACAGTTCATAGTTTCAAAGCTTTATTATAGAAAAATAGGAAGAGAAAAGGAGATAGAGAAGTAAAGAGAGAAAGAAAAGATAGATGAGAGCTGGCCACGACCACATGGAAGGAGGGGAAAAGGAAGGGAAGAGAGAGGAGACAGGGACAAGAGCAAGGGCAAGAGAGAGAAGCAAGAGAGCGAGGAGGAGTCAAGAAGCCTCCTTTTACCGTGGGCAGGGTTACCTGGCTGTTGCCGGGGTAACTGTGTGGGGGGGGAAACCTGGCTGTTGCTAGGTAACTGTAGGGGTGGAGTCCAGCCAGAACGACGGCCACAGGGTTATGTCCAACAGAAGGCCTCGGGCATTCTTGTGTTTCTTTCCAGGACAGGGTTTCACTGTAGCTGTCTGGCTGTCCTAGAACTCGCTCTATAGACCAGCTGGCCTCACCTTCGCCTCCTGAGGACTAGGGGTGAGTACCAACCCCTTCTGGCTCTAAATTCCCTCCCTTTACTGACCCCATGTCTGTCACTAATTCATTATAGCCTCATTCAACTTTCATCTTTTTTTTTTAATTGAATATATCAACTTTCATCTTCAACTACAAAGTGAAAGTCAGCGGAGCTGGGAGGTCCTATGAAGCCTAAAGAAAGCTGTGACAAACTCAATAGCAAAAGTTTTTTGTCTTGTTTTGTTTATGTTTCTTGCTCTTTTGTAACTCTACACCCCGTTGACCTTGAACTCACAGATCCATCCGCCTGTCTCTATGGAGTCTCTAATGGAGTGCTGGGATTAAAGGGGTGTACTACCATTTCTGGAAAAAAATAAATGTTTATGTAATTATTCTGATGTGGGTGACATAGAGTTTCTTCCTCAGTCTCAAACAAAGCAGCCACAGTGGGGACAGGAACAAGTGCCGAGGCACAAATTTTGTCATTTTCCCACAAACAAGTGTTATTTTTGAAGGGTGGTGTCGTGTCGAGTCAGGGTTTCCCTGTGTAGTCCTCACTGTCCTGGAACTTGTGTAGACCAGGCTAGCCTCCAACTGCCTCTGCCTCTGCTGGTATTAAAGGCTCCCTCCCCTCCACTCCTCCATCACCCCCAGCCCCACCCCCCAACCCCTGCCAGCTACAAGTGTCATTTTTCAAAATAAAGAAGTTTTTCTCCTGGAGATGCTGACTGGCTGAGAAGGCCTTGAGATGTGGAGTTACTACTTAGCAAATGAAAGCCCAGTGTAAACACTGGAGAAAAATTAGTCATTTCACCAGTCATCAGAAAAGGACTAATCTCCAGGCAGCTACCTCCCACCCTGACCCATTCTGTATCTATTTGTTTTGCTACTCAGGGAGTTTCCTCCGTGGCTCTGCCAGGTGAGTATTAACCAGCATGCAGGATGTGTCCAGTACCATAAAGTGCTCCAGGACATATTTATTTCTTTAAAATAATATTGAGTTCCAGTCACTCCTACGCCCTCACCCCTGTCCCGTGCTTTTGTTTTTTTGAGACCTGGTCTCTCATTATGTAGCCCTGGCTAGCCTGGATCTTAAAGAGCTATATGCACCAGCCTCTGCCTCTCAAGTGTTGGAATTAAAGGAGCGAGTCCAGGTTATGGCTTTTAATTTAAAAAAAAAATTAGGTATTTATTGTAAGAAATACAAAACCTACCAAAGATACACAAATGTGCATATACGAGAAAAAGCATGAAGGTTCCTTTCCATCGCAGTTCCCTCCCCACTCCATGGCTGACACACTTTATTACCGGAAGTAAAGGTGGACCACTGTGACTGCAAGTGAGGCAGGAATTGCTAAATTCTAATCTTGGTGTTCTTGGGCAGTGGGGTAAGGCAAATCGTGAGACAAGAACACTATCACTATTTATTGGAGAAATTTCACAACTGGTCAGGATTGAATGGTAATCTGAGGAGATGATGGAGGCTGGAAGGACTCTTTCTCAGCTCTTAGCTGAGTAAACTTGATCTGGTTTTCATATATACAGAAGAAACAGTAGGGAAAAAAAATAGATGGAAGTCAGTTCCACTATCTTAGGTGTATATAGAACACATGTTTTGTGTAGGTTCCATGGTGTAATGGTGAGCACTCTGGACTCTGAATCCAGCGATCCGAGTTCAAATCTCGGTGGGACCTTTCTGTTTACCCTGAGGCAAAAAGTTGTTTTCTTTAAGTGAGACTTCAGCCCTTCTTGAGGTAGTAGGAGACATAAGTGGGTGCAGAGAGGCCATAGAGAGGAAAGTCGCCCCCACTACCTACCAGGCTTGGGGCTCCCCATACTACCTGTCTCCAAGTCCTCAGCCAATCACTGGATCCCTAACTCACCCCTTCACAGGTAAACAGTACCAGCAAGCCCGTGAGCAGGTGCAGGCTGGATCAGATGCCCCAGTTGCCTTTCTAGTTTGTTTTTTTGTCCTGGATCTTGGTTTTCAGGCAATGCTGGGAGAGTTGCAGCCGAGCATCCTCTGGAGGTCCAGTCAGTAGCCCGACTGCTGCTTGGAAGCCTCGCAGCTAGAGCTCGTCTTCATCCTGCAGCAAAGGCTTTGATCTCAGCTCAGGGAGATGGCCATTGGTCTCTGAGGAGTAGACTCCCTGGCACAGCCTCCGGAGGGAACCCACAAAGTCCAAGTTCCCTCTGCAGGCCATTCTCAGAGCCTGGTGTGGAGAATGAGAGACCCAAAGAAAAGCAAGTTATCAGAGATAAGATAGACACCAAACACCATGCTGACTGCATTCATGGATAATGGCACTTCTTAGGGGACACATCGAAATGTTCAAAGGACTGCGGTTTACACAATAAACATTGGACACACACATTTGAGAGAAAAAGTGTATACAAATCCGCATTCCTTTGCATAGAAGTAAGCATATGAAGTTAACCCTCACAGTCACTTGTATCATTGTTTTGGATTCTGGGGTTTGCATCTTAGGTGTGATGGTTTGGGACACACTGGCCCTAAACACGGCACCTTGGCACAGTAATCGCGGTAAGCAGAAGCTGGAACGACACTCACTCCTCCCTGACCTTTCTCCCTAGAAGCAGTTGCCAAGACCCTCATGGGAGCGGGGTTGTTGTGTAGCAGTTCTAGGAGATTAAAACCTTCCACAGGGGAGGTACTCTTAAGAGACAGATTTAAAGGGGAAGTAAACAACAGCTGTTCTAAGGGGAAGTTCAAACACAGGATGCTTTTTAAAAGTAAAATGAAGCCAGGAAGTGGTGGCGCCTTTAATCCCAGCACTTGGGAGGCAGAGACAGGCAGATTTCTGAGTTCAAGTCCAGCCTGGTCTGCAGAGTGAGTTCCAGGACAGCCAGGGCTACACAGAGAAACCCTGTTTCGAAAAACCAAACCAAACCAACCAAACAAACAAAAAAACAAACTAAAAGTGAGATGAAGTGAAACACTGTATTCTGCAAGGAAGCTCAAGGAGTAAACAACTCAATAGCTTCAGGAAGTTCCCGAAACTGACTAGATTCTCCTGGGCCCTCCCTCCACAAGCACACTCACAAACTATGAAGACTGCAGGGAGATGCTCTCAGATCACCTGAGCTGCCTGGGAAGCACACTGACCTACCTGTTGAGCTGCCTGCAGGCTGTGCAGTGACTTCAACCTTACAGCACTTGTGAACTGCTGTCCATGGTGTGATACAGCCTTGTTTGAGTTGTTTCTGCTTCTGTAAGTAGTAACCCCAGCAAAATTCACTGGTTAGCCTATGGCCTTGGTGTTTTCCCTGCTTTCGCTGCTTCCTATCTGAGATCATTTGATGTGTGGGGGTGAGTTTACAGCTCCCTAAGTCAGTGGTTCTCAACCTTTAATACAGTTCCGCGTGTTGTAGTCGTCGTGGTCGTAAAAAGAGAAAGAGGTGTGATACTATGGTATACGGCTGTGGGGGAAGGGGGTGCCTCAGTGGGCCCATGCCAAGGCATCCCTTCCCCCTGAGGGACCAGACAAATGCCAGTATAGTATAGAATAGAATAGAGTTTATTTAGGGCATGGGATGGGAGTTAAGAGGGTAGTAGAGGGGAGAAAGGCAGAGAGAAAGAGAGAGTAGAGAAGCAGAGGCCGGCCATGACCACGTGGAGAGAGGGGGCAAGAGAGAGTTTGTGAGAGAATAAGAGATGTAAGAGAGGGAGGAGGGGCAAGAAGCCCCTTTTATAGTAGGCCAGGCCTACCTGGCTGTTGCCAGGTAGCTGTGGGGTGGAGCTTAGACAGAATCCTAACAGTAGTGATTCCCAAACATAAATTTAGTTTATAGGATACTTCATAACTAAAATTTTGCTACTGCAACCCAAAGGGGTTGCAACCCACAGGTTGAGAACCACTGTTCTAATAGTTATGTCTACAGGAGGGGCCCTCACTAAGATTCAGAGAGGGAGGAGCATCCTTACCACTGGAGACAGGAATACAGAGGAGGGATCAGGCAGCCTGTCTGAGTTTCCCTGAATGGTGCTGTACCCCAGACCTCTGGCCCTGGCGCTGATTCTCCACAGTCTGCCCTCCATCAAAGCCCATGCCTCAATCCTGAGGTTCACCTGCTTCCTCACCGAGAGGATCTTCTGTCATGAGAATAACCGGATGTTAGGTTGGAAACCTGCTCGTTCCCCACCCCCCAACCCCCAAGCTAGGAAACCCCATCTGCCTCCCTCCCCCAACCCCACCCACACAGAGAAAACCCCCCCACTTGCTTGGAGAAAACTCGAGGCTAACACATCATTACTCCTCCGAGTTTTCAGAAACTCACCCAAGAGTGCCCGCCCAGGGCCTCAGCTTTCACCACGTATGGACACATCCCAGTTCCTAGATACATGGCAGAGACCTGCACCCGGGACCCATAAAAGCCCCTTGCTTTGGCCTGGATGTATAACTTCATTGACCTCCACTTGTGAGATCGGGAACCCACCCACGAGCTGCCTCCTAATAAACCTGCCTTTTTCTACTTTTAATCTGGTCCAATCTGGCCTATATCTGCATCACCTAGGGAAATAAAAAGCTCATCACTGAAGACCAGATGGAAGAGTGAAGGCTGTAGCAAGTTCTCTGAAGGTCCCCAAGGAGCAGACCTGCTGGGGATTCCCATTTTAGGACCCCCCAGCCCAGGAATGGCTGCCTCACAGAGAAGACAAGTGTCCTATCTGTCACAAGGTCTGCAGCATGGATAAGTACCGAGGATGTAACCTATATACAATCAGTTTTATAATGCCTCAGAGGTCTTGTACCCCAAATAGGAAAGCTCCTATTCAGTGAGACCATGCAGTGTGCCAGGTACCAGCCATCACCGAAGAAAGAGCTGTGTGTTCCGTCATTGTTCATTTGTTCCTTACACCAGGTCCCTGTCATGGCAGCATGCTACATCAAATGTAAGAGGAACAAGGAGATCTCCACAGGGAGAGATATCAAAGGCTAAGAGAAGCGAGGAGACGCATGAAATCCGAGGAAGCCAATGTAGATGGCAGATGAGAGGCCGGGAGGAAATCCCCAGAGAGTCGCAGAGATGCATAGAGAAGAGTGGCTATGGGCAGAGACTAGGGACCCATACAGGACAGCAGCGGTGATGTTGGGAAGGAGACAGAGCCAGAAGAAATGATAGGAAGAAAGAGGATAAGGGCAGACAGAAGGTAGGTGTCGGTGGGGAGACAGGAAGCCACGGCACCCACAGTTGGGTACAGTCAGAGGAGGGACAGAGCAGGGAAGCCAGAGAGGGCAGAGAGATTGAGGGAGATGGAGATCCAATAGGGGCAGAGCAGGAAGATCTGGCTCTTGATAGCCTGTCCCCATTTGTTCTCAGCCTTGGGGTGCTCATGGTCCTAAGTGGTGGGTGAGCAGGGCCATGTTCTACCTGTGAATTGGCAGTCTAGAGAGCATCTGCGGGGATTTCCAGGTCATTGCAGACCAGAAAAAAAGAGCTGAAGCAGGACCTATGAGTAGTAAGCAACAGAGAGTTTATTCAAAGCGCTTCCAAGTGGTTGATGGAGCTGGAAAGAGCCATGAGAGTCAGGGCTCGAGTGTGCAGTTCATGTAGCATCCCTTCCTCTACATCTGTGCTGCACACTTCCTCAGGTCCTGTCTCTCCTGGGCATCCCTTGTGGGTTGGGGCTTCCAGGCTTTCTGGCCCCTTCTTTCTTCCTGATTCTTCTCTCCTTTCTCTGTTGCCACAGTCTGCTGGCACCAATGATCTTCAGCCTGGGCCCTGCAGAGGCAGGGTGGGCAACAGACCCAGAGAGTGGGGAGCAGACACCAGAAGAATGAGAAAAGGACCCAGAAAATGGGGGACAGGGGCCTTAAGGCCTGGTGTAGGGTGGACAGAAATGCAGAAGGCAGGAGGCAGGGAGGCCAAGAAGGAGCTAGAGACTTGAAAGAAGGAGCGGAACTTGCCCCACTGCCTGCTTGCAGTCTCACTTGCCCAGAACTAGTTTGTTTCTAAGGCTCGGTTCTCTGGCCTTTCCCTACATAGGTCCCAGTGTCCCACTGTGTCTGGGCTACTTCTTTACCCAGGTCTGTCTGTGAACCTTGTGGGAATCCACACACTTGCCTCTCCCTGGGTTCATTTTTGCTAACTGGGATCCTTATTTTCTCTGTGCGCTGAGGGTCTTGGAGAATGGACCCTATACACAGAGAAACCTCCTTGTTAGAGAAAGACTGTCCTAAGGGACATAGAGCTGTGTAGAGTATGGATAGTGGCTCTGAGATGGGTCCCTCGGATTTGTTGAGTAAAGTGGCAGGAAAGCCACCAAAGACACACACCACTCACAGAGAACAACTACACAGTGAAGGCCAGGAAGGTATGGTGGCCTGTTTTTGTAATCTAAACACTTAGGAAGTTGGCTCAAGAATGGTAGAAATCCAGGGTCATCATTGATAGGTAAGAACAGCCTGTGCTACTTGAAATCCTGTTTCAAAAACAAAAACCAGAAGGGGCCCAAGAGTTGGCTACATAGTTAAGAGGTCTTGTTGTTCTTGCAGAGGACCTGGGTATGGTGTCCAGTACCTACTTGGTTGCTGACAACCATCTGTAACTACACTTTCAGAACATCTATTTTGGTGGACACCAAAAAACTATGTGCTACATATATACGTACATATATCCATACATGCAGGCAAAACACTCAGTTGCACATAAGAAAAAGTAAATCTAAAAATAAAAATAAGGCTGGTTATGTAAGTACACACTCTTAATCCCACCACTCAGGAGGCAGAGGCAATCAGATTCTTGTGAGTTCAAGGTAAAACAACAAGGAGTCAGGTCCACAGTAATCCCAGGTATCAGACGTTGGTACAGTGGTTCCAGATCTACAGTGAGGACGAGAAGAGCATGAGGATTCCTATTCCATATGTTGTTACCGGTGAAACTACAGTTAATTTAAAAAAAAAAGATATTAAAACCATGGTGGGAGCTTGACCCTGTCACTTCTGTCCTTAGTCCCAGCTACTTTGAAGCCTGAGGCAATAGGACCAAAAGCTCAGGGCCTGTGCAGACTACAGAGTGAACTCACAGCCAGCCCTGTCAAGTCAGCAGTGCCCTGCCAATAAATAAGATTAAAATAGAGCTGGAGCTCTGTGGAAGAATGCTTTGTTAGCAGCATGAGGGTGGTCTTAGGGTCTATATCGCTACCACAGGAACGACAACTTAGGTAGAATTTGGAACCAGAGAGATATCTCAGTAAAAGTAAAGGCCACTAGGCCTGATACCTTGTCTTCTAAACTCTACCTGGCTAGCACACATGCTAAGATGAATGAGTAAGTAGTTTTAAAAGTCTTTAAAGACAGAGTTTTCTTCCTAGTCTATGGCCATACCACCCTGAATTCACCCAGTCACCCCTAAGGCAGCTAAGTGGAGACAGACCTGGATCAGAATAGGACAGGAGAGTTTGAATCCTTAAACCATGCAGCTCAGCTGGTAGTCACAGTAACTGAGCAACAGGGATATGGGAAAGCTAGAGAGCCCAAGACAGTGTGGCATGGGATTTGAAAGGGAGCTGGAACCAAAGGCATTAGTTCCCAACGGTGCAGTGCTGGAGGAGCAGATCCAAGGGTGGCGGAGCTGTTCATCTCGGTGGCCGAAGAAATGCTCTTCCAATCTTCTGATGATTAGGTTCAACTGTCTCAGACCCTTTCTTTGTCAAATAAATGTATTGCAGATAGCTCCTAGACTACACAGACAAACCCCATCTGGCTGCCTCTCCTTCCCTCCCAGAAATCAGACCAGGGCCGCCAAACTGCAGTTTGTCTTATGAGGTCAAATCAAGGTAGGTTGGCCCCTGAAAACAAGCCTAGAATCACCATGCCTCCATACCACACTCAGAAATATTAACTGTGTTTGCTTAAAACCAGAGAAAAATCCTATGACGGGTGAAAACCTGTCAAAAATGTCCTCATTATATGTTCATTATATGCAGGCTACATTATATGCACTTTATACAAAAAGAGACCATAACGAGCCCTTTATACTCCCACCACTTGAAAGTACCGTTATAGGTTACAATGTGTCTTTCACAGAAATATAGGCATGTACTGAGTGCAGTTGAAACCAATCAGGAAAGGCATAAAGGTGGCAAGGTTTTTCTCTGTAGCACCTCACGTTGAGAAATGGCTTTTATTAACAGATGTCCATTGTCGGGGTCATTTTTGTTTGGTATCTCCACAGGGAGAAGGTCCGAGGAAAGTAGTATCCCAAAGAGCGCAAGGCGGGTTCGGTTGGTTTGTAGAGAAGGAGGCTGAGGCCAGTTACCCTCCAGATGGAGCCTTATTTGGAGGGAGAGTCGGGAGCCCACGGGGGCGGTGGGTCTTGAGCCAGGAGGGCGATTCCGGGGCATTAGTAGAGAGGCAGCCTCAAGTGAAGGAGCTGGAGAGGAAGCTGTCAGGGACAGGACAGGACGGCCAGGGACAAAGGGAACACACTTCCTTTGCTCATTTTTTTTGTTTTGTTTTGTGTCTTTTGGAATTTTTTCTTGGCGGGGGGGACGCGATTTTCTGCCCCAGTCCCCAAGGTCTGTGTGCCCTGAGTTGGAAGAACCATCAGCTCTTTTGTCTCGGGGGAACAAAAGAACTGCGAGTTAGTGGCTCTGGTCTGATTTCTAGCAATAGCCAAGTCATGGCTAAGACAGAATTAAGAAAAAAAGCACTGTTGAAAATCAATCTGGACCAGGTTAGCAGTAGGGCTCGTAGGTAGTTAACTGCAAAGGCCTTCAAAGCAGAGCAAAGGAGGAACGGGTGAGTGGAAAGTAGCCTTACTTTTGTACTAGAAAGACCAGGGGAGAGCGCGGACGCAGTCCCCCACTACCACAAATTATGCAGTCGAGTTTCCCGCATTTGGGGAAATCGCAGGGGTCAGCACACCCCAAGTGCAATGGGTGAGCCTCGCCCTGGGAAAACCACCTTCGTGATCATGGTATCTCCCCTGCCAGGTAAGTATGCTTTCTGACCGCCCAGCCCCGACTCACACCCGCCGCCCCTGCGCTCTTAACACACGGTCACTTCGCCCCGCCAGATCGCGGGCCTCCCCCCTCGCACACGCCGTCTCGGCGCTGCGCTGACATCTGGGGACCCGCGTTCTCTCTCACGCCGCGCGAGAAATCCCTCGCGTTTCCCCGGCGGCTGCGGACGCGGCAGCCCCTGCGCGACCCTCATCTGCATAAACCACGCCCACGCAGTCATCAAGGATGACGTCCCAGTCACTCTGGCTACCCTTCTTCTCTGGGTCCCCCGCCAACCAGCGTGCCTGCCAACTGTTTTTTTCTAATAGTTGTTACCCAGGACACCTTCCCATTTTGCAGAATTATATTTTCTTCTAAGAGTGAGGTGCAGGGGATGTTAATAGCAACCATGACATAATGGTTACTTGTGACCCGGAGCCTAACCTAGCACTAGTTGTCTCCTTTTATTGTGGGAATGGAGGACAATTGTTCACAGATTTTGTTTTTGTTTTGTTTTTGTTTTTTGTTTCAAGACGGTTTCTCTGGATAGCCCTGGCTGTCCAGGAACTCACTCTGTAGACTAGGCTATCCTCTAACTCAGAAATCCGCCTGCCTCTGCCTACCAAGTGCTGGGGTTAAAGGAATGTGTCACCACTGCCTGGCTCTCTGTTCACATATTTTTTAAAACGTATTTTAATAAACGTACTTAAACGCTATATTACTTTTAGCCCACCAGAGATAATGGAAAGGAAAGGTAAATAGAGTAAAAGAGAATCTGAATCTGTTTAGAAATTGTTTGGGGGAGAGCAGTTTCAATCTTCATTGTCAGGATAGCAGTTGAGTTTGCACGAATCAGCAGCAGTACCTTGATCCATTTGCAAACACTGTTCGTTTATGAATCAGCAAGGACAGTTCCATCCAGAAGAAACCGCAAGTCTCTGGCATCTGCCCGATTCCGAGTAAGAGGCAAGAAGCTACCGGAACACGACCAGAAGTTTTTGGGGGCTTTTCTCCCTAAGAAGTGACAAATGTTCCGCTTCCTGTGATACACGACCTTTTTTCCTTAAACACAGCAGTCCTTCCTCAGTTCGTACGTACCAAAAGCAGTTGTAAGGATGTTAGGATACAGAGGTGGGCAGCGAGTGGCTATTTAAGGGTTTAAGATAATTCAAACTGATTTGTCTCTAGAGGACCTTGAACTCTCCAGCCCTCCGCAGGCAAGAAAGTTCAACAAGCCAAGGGGGCGAAGGGAGGGCGTGTCGTGTACCCTGGGTCGCGGATGGGGCGTGGTGTGTAGGGGTGAGGCACGGGGCAGGGCAGGGCAACTTCGCTGTTTTCCTCCCACTTGGCGGGCGCGCTGGTTGGCGGGGGACCCAGAGAAGAAGGGTAGCCAGAGTGACTGGGACGTCATCCTTGATGACTGCGTGGGCGTGGTTTATGCAGATGAGGGTCGCGCAGGGGCTGCCGCGTCCGCAGCCGCCGGGGAAACGCGAGGGATTTCTCGCGCGGCGTGAGAGAGAACGCGGGTCCCCAGATGTCAGCGCAGCGCCGAGACGGCGTGTGCGAGGGGGGAGGCCCGCGATCTGGCGGGGCGAAGTGACCGTGTGTTAAGAGCGCAGGGGCGGCGGGTGTGAGTCGGGGCTGGGCGGTCAGAAAGCATACTTACCTGGCAGGGGAGATACCATGATCACGAAGGTGGTTTTCCCAGGGCGAGGCTCACCCATTGCACTTGGGGTGTGCTGACCCCTGCGATTTCCCCAAATGCGGGAAACTCGACTGCATAATTTGTGGTAGTGGGGGACTGCGTCCGCGCTCTCCCCTGGTCTTTCTAGTACAAAAGTAAGGCTACTTTCCACTCACCCGTTCCTCCTTTGCTCTGCTTTGAAGGCCTTTGCAGTTAACTACCTACGAGCCCTACTGCTAACCTGGTCCAGATTGATTTTCAACAGTGCTTTTTTTCTTAATTCTGTCTTAGCCATGACTTGGCTATTGCTAGAAATCAGACCAGAGCCACTAACTCGCAGTTCTTTTGTTCCCCCGAGACAAAAGAGCTGATGGTTCTTCCAACTCAGGGCACACAGACCTTGGGGACTGGGGCAGAAAATCGCGTCCCCCCCGCCAAGAAAAAATTCCAAAAGACACAAAACAAAACAAAAAAAATGAGCAAAGGAAGTGTGTTCCCTTTGTCCCTGGCCGTCCTGTCCTGTCCCTGACAGCTTCCTCTCCAGCTCCTTCACTTGAGGCTGCCTCTCTACTAATGCCCCGGAATCGCCCTCCTGGCTCAAGACCCACCGCCCCCGTGGGCTCCCGACTCTCCCTCCAAATAAGGCTCCATCTGGAGGGTAACTGGCCTCAGCCTCCTTCTCTACAAACCAACCGAACCCTCCTTGCGCTCTTTGGGATACTACTTTCCTCGGACCTTCTCCCTGTGGAGATAGATACCAAACAAAAATGACCCCGACAATGGACATCTGTTAATAAAAGCCATTTCTCAACGTGAGGTGTTACAGAGAAAAACCTTGCCACCTTTATGCCTTTCCTGATTGGTTTCAACTGCACTCAATACATGCCTATATTTCTGTGAAAGACGACGATTACTGTAACACACATTGTAACCTATAACGGTACTTTCAAGTGGTGGGAGTATAAAGGACTCGTTATGGTCTCTATATTTTCCGTTTGTTTTTTTAAATTTTAAATATATAATATATTAAATATATATTTTAGTATATATTATATAATTATATTAAAATTATATATAAATATATTAAATATATATTTAATTCTATTGTTTCTCTGAGTGATCTCAGAGGTCAGAGGTCAGATCCTCCCAGAGCTGGTATTACAGGCACTTGAGAGCCACGATATGTGCCTCTTAACCAGCTAACCATCTCTTGTTCTTATTTGAGTTTTAAAATCAAAATGTTAAGAACAGGCTGTTGAAGTGATGTGGGGTAAGTGAGAGAAGTGTTTGAGGGGAAGAAAATCCCAGGCTTAGAAAACAATGCTGGTGACGATGGATATTTGCGGGCATATACACTGAAGATAAAGGAGAATATAATAAAAGGTTTTATTGTTTGGTTTTTGTAGCTCACTAAGTAATCAAGCTGGCCTAGAACTCACTGTGGCCCATCCACTCGCCGCATTCCCCTGAAACAGCCAAATTCTGCCGTCTTTCTGCTATTTCTCTCAGTATTTGGGATAGAATCTATGCTCCCAGTGTCTTTCAGGAAGCCAGTACATTTTTATCTGCAGCCAGGGCTAATACACAGAAAAACCCTGTCTCAAAAGAAAACCAAACAAGCAAAACAAAACAATAATAAGAAACTTCCCTTATATGCTTTTACAGCTAACTACTTCCAGCAACCTGGCATTTAGATCCGTATTGTAGACCCATAACACTCACCAAAGTCCCCACACTCTTCCCAGGCTCTTACGTCCCCATTAACACAAACCTGCAACATCCAAGTTCCACACTAGTTCCTAGGCTGTTTTGGCTTGCACACTTCTCTCCCCCGCAGCTATCTGCTCCCCTTAAAACTGGCAAAGCTTTCTCCATTTTTCCTGTTCTCTCTGTCCCCGAGAAATTGCCATGGAACTTTAAAACTGATTAATAAGACGTGCTTTCTCCCCAGGTCTCTTGGTTTTACTGTGTCCTCCATAGACTGTGAGCACTCTTCCACTCAACTGTCTGAAATACTTTTTAACCTTTGATTTGTGGTGAGGTATTACTAAATTGTACAGGGTGACTTGGGTTGCGATCCTCTTGCTTTAGCCGGCCGGAGTCTGTGGATAAATAGGCTAGGCTTTTTGTTTTCATCATCCGGTAGTTCACACAGTCACTGGAGGAGACCCAAGAATGAGGCCACTTTTTCCTCAGAGGCGAGGAATTCGGTTTGTTTTTAGTGCACATGGAGTTCCCAAGTGAGGAAGGACCTTTGCCAGATTCTAACAGCTCAGGGAATGTAGGAAACATTCCACCAAAACACAGGTCCGCTTTCGTCATTCTGGAGTCCTCGTAGGACTAAAAACCCTCCGGGATATTTTTTCTTTTGGAGCCATGCGGTGGAATGTCTTTCTCTCCGAGCGCACGGGCGCGTGTGTCCCTGGGTGCTCGGTGTGCTCTGGAAAAGGTGAAGAAGCCGCGGGGCACGCGGCCGGTGCAGCGGCTCGACACATCTGCACGCCGGCCTGCGGGGTCCCGGGTAGAGGCTGAGGACGCTGCTTGAGCGGGCAAGTGAGCGGCGGTGGTGACCAGTAGAGGGCAGGCGACTCTAGAGACTGAGAAACTGGAACCCCGTGTTGCGAGGAGGTCTGAGGCACAGAGCTGAGTTCAACGGGATTAAGATGCAAATTTGCTAAAGACAACTATTGTTCTTGGTGTCAGAATTCAATTTCTGGAATGCTGGGAATTAATTCGGCTACAAAAGCAGAAGATGGCCACAGGGACCGGAAGTCAAAAATATATTCTAAGATTAGCAAATGGATTTACGGTTCTCACTTCGCATGTCTCTGTGGCGCAATCGGTTAGCGCGTTCGGCTGTTAACCGAAAGGTTGGTGGTTCGAGCCCACCCAGGGACGGTGTCTTTTGCCTCTCTAGCCATTAAAAATTAGATTTGTCATCCTTAAAGAGTCTGAAGAGTCCTTATATAATACGCAGAAAAATTTCACGAGAACTTCTAACCTAATTCAGCACATGTAGCTTTACCATAGTACATGTCTGGGGTCTCAGAATTTACTCCAGAGTCTTTAGATATCTATTTCTCTGCTTCATAATTTAATGACATTTTTTGTATGCTGGTCCCCCACCCAGCCCTCAGGATAAGACTCTGAAGAAATTACCCAATTTCCCAACTGTAGAAGAGGGTTATTAGGAAAACTTGCTTTGCAAATTCATCCAACATTTGATGAGAAAAGCTTGGAATATTTGTACACAAAAATCAATGTTGTTTAAACATTAGCCAATATAGTAGTTCTTTTCAGTTGCACCATCAATATTTTCATTATTTATCTGTTTTATTCCCTCTCCCCTTCTTTCTTTTAAAGCAAGAGAGGTGAGATTACATTTATTCACCTACTTTAGCTTTTTTCCTTTCTTTACTTTTATAAGTGGGGGAAAGCATTGTCCACTCTTAATTTTGAGACAGAGTTTTATGAATGGCCAAGCCTACCACTCTAAATGTGTAAGACCAAGTCCAAGGCCTGGACTTGTGACCCTTGACCTCTGCTTCTGGAGGTAGCTGGGATTATTCGCCTGCACTTCCAGGCCTGACAACCCTCAGATATGTCACATGTCTCCCTAGTTGTTGAAAAGGGAAACAACAGCAAAGTGTCTTTGAGTGCTGCCAGTGTAGAGGTGATCTGATTAAAACACCTCAGCTGGGCTATCCTGGTCTAAGTAAGAAATTTTCTGGGCATAGTACTGCACCCCTTTAATCCCAGCACTGGCAGAGGCAGGCAGATCTCTGAGTTTAAGGCCAGTCTGGTCTCTTCCCCTGTCTCCAAGGGGAAGAGGTGAAAAATCTAGTTGGGGACTGAGGTCAGAGAACCTTGGGGAGATGTAGCAAGACCCTGTCTAAGACTACACATGTGCATTCTCCCCCACCCCACCCCAAAAACAGAGTCACATCTTAGCAGAAATAGAGTATGTCGTAACCACAAGTGTGACAAATGCCACCCATTGTCAATTCTAATAGTGACAGTCACTTCTTTACCAATGACGTTTTTTAGCCTTGCCCATCCCTGTCACCCTCTAGATAAAAAATTATTAAGATTTCCAAGAGAGACTGACACAGAAGTACCATATCTCCAGGGCTAGACTAGACTGCAGAAGGAGTTCAGGTCTAGCCTGGGGAAATAGGTGGGGCTCTTGTCTCCAATAAAAAGTGAAAAGGGTACGGTGGGGTTGAGGACTTAGCTGAGTGGGAGAGCACTTTACATAACGAACTTGAAAGCCCTGGATTCTGTCTCCAATACCCAAAGTAACTCAATAGTAACCGTGTTTGCCTGGGTAGAAACTCTCCTACAGTTTTTCTATGGATGCTGTTTGGTTCCAGCGAACCAAGAAACCAACATGATCTGAGGGCAGATTCAGTTACAGGCTAGATGCATCGACATCATGGAAAAGACAGATGCTGTTCTGATCCTTGGTTATTTGATCATTCATCTCCCTTCACAGAAGTTCTTACAGCCTTCTGTTTGTTCCCACGGTTTTGAAGTGGAATTTCTTGGTTTCACCCATTGTTCAGAGCCCACAGGGGGCCCTTTCATTTTAAGAATTTGAATTACTTGGATATCATTCCCAGTGTGCTTGTATACGTGCTAAAAACGATGTGTTTTCTTTCAAACACCATCAATCTTTTGATACAAATAATTGCCTATTTGAAGTAGTCTTTGTTTTGAAAGTTTCACTTAATTTTATACATGAATTAATAGTATAATTTCCCAAGGATCAAAGAACAAGTGTGTCCAACTAAGAGTCTTCTTAAAGCAGAGTCCTGGTGAGATGAAGGAATGGAGGAATGCCATGGGGCAATTGGCATGGAACAGGGCCCCATGACTCTGAAATCCATGGCTGGAATCTGTCAATTTAGAGTTCGGCATAAATGGGGTAAAGTTTTGGAGTCATTTACAGGTTTGTTTTGTCATCGTCGTTATTATTAATGGTTATTTTGTTGTTGGTGGGATTTTTATTGTTTTGTTATCCTTTTGAGCCAAGGATTCATTTAAACCCAGACTGATTATGGAACACCTTGTGCTTTCATCCCCTAAGACCAGTGTACTGAACTTTAAAACAGTGGTGAAAATGAAAATTTAGATGCTCACGATTCTAATGCCAGCTGTGAAGAGAATCAAAACCGCAGGGGGCAAAATTTACAAAACAAACAAACAAAAAAAAAAAAAAAAAAAAGAAGGAAGAAGATAGTAAAATGAAGCGCGCCCAACGTGGGGCTCGAACCCACGACCCTGAGATTAAGAGTCTCATGCTCTACCGACTGAGCTAGCCGGGCTCTGAGGGCTTCCGTCTTTCTATGTCTCTATAATCTTTGTGTATAATGGCGCAATCGTTCCATTTGTTCTTATTCGACATTAGCAAAGTTTCAGAATCTATCACTTAGTGCTTTTTGTCTGATACTCTTTATGCACATAAACAGATGGGCCTCTCTGCTTCCTCCAGCTCTTTCTGAATGGAATCACCCTGAGAGCTAGGTTTCTGGGGCGCGTGACACTGAGGAGCGCGAACCGAGCGCGTGGACGTGGAGGGCAGTCCTTGAGGCGACCCGATAGTGCGGCGCGCGGAGACTTGTATTCTTGGAAGTTGGATCTTCTCCCCTGGTGCCTTTTTCGATCTAGACCTCAGTGATGTGTGAGGGACCCCTACTGGCAAAATAGGTACTGTTCATTCTTCGGTAGAAGTTTGTTTTTAAAACCAAGTTTGTGATGTCCGAGTAACAAGGCCATCTGGTGTAGAATCGACAGAGACACATTCGTATAGCGTTTGCTGCAGAGACAGGGGCTCTGCTCCCCAAGTGTTTGTTTCTCCGACCGAGAGTGGAGATGCCAAGTCTCGGTATTACAAGACTTCTCCCTTGCGATGGGGAAGGCGGGAAGAGCTTCCTTTGTAGATATGGCTCTAGCCAAGAGTTTAGGATCCTGGTATTGGATAAGCCCGTGGAATTATTTTGGTGACTCAGTTTTACCGCAAAGGCAAAATTAGAATTTAGTTAATTAGTAAATAAAATAGCTGCGAACGGACGGTGCTAGTACTAAATGCCGTGACTCGGATTCGAACCGAGGTTGCTGCGGCCACAACGCAGAGTACTAACCACTATACGATCACGGCGAGCCACCGGGCAAGCAGCGGGTTGCGGCCTCAATTTAATGGCCTTTGAAAGAGAATAGCCTTCCCGAGTTGCCTGATTTATTTAGTGTCGTCTATACGGCCGCAATGTCAAAAGTCTGGTTTTGTAACCCTGATGCTTCCACGATACTAGCGCGAGCATCAACTCCCTGGATTTCCTGATCTGGAATGAGAAACCGCCGCCCGCCGCACTGGCCCACCCTATGTTGTTTCTCTCCAAAGAAGCAAACCACTTTGCAGGCCTTCCCGAACGACACTCCCATTTACGTCTCCACCCTGTGCTCTGGAATCAAAGGTTTTGTTACCAGAATGGTGCAACCAGAAAAGGATCAGAGCTGGTGAAGGAGTCCTTCTCCAGGGCTGTGTTTTCCTGGCTCCGCTCCAGTCACAAAGCCTTCCGAACAGAAGGCGGAGCTGCCTCTAAAGTCTCAGAAGTCAGCCTCCATTTTAGATACTTCCTTAAACAATCCCAAAAGGATCATCGGACAAGGCTGTGGCGCTATTCGCTGTATGAAATAGAGCCGCATTGCATACGCTTGAGAATAAAGTCGTGAGAGTTAGATCACAGGGATCAGGGAACTTCGGATCTCTGAACCAAGGATGAAGTGTGTAAAAGGTAAACCGATGCGTTGGCCGGGAATCGAACCCGGGTCAACTGCTTGGAAGGCAGCTATGCTCACCACTATACCACCAACGCAGGTTAGTGGGTGTGCTACTTGGTTCTCTTAATGAAGGCTACGACAGAAAGGTTTTTGTTTTTTTTTTCTTAAAAATTTGTGTTCTTATTGAAGAGAAATTGAGACAGAAGAATGGGAAAAAAACTTATAAGAGACAGAAGAGAAAGAGATGACAGACAGATAAACACTCTAGGATCTCCAAGCTTAAAGAAAATCAACTAATTCTTTTTATAGTTTGAAGGCAGCTTCTGGAATCGTATGATCCAGTAATAGGCTCTGCTGTGGGTGGCTTTTTATGTGCGATGTTCTTTAGAAACGATTGCACTTTCCATTTTATATTTCAAGTGATTATTTTGTAACTTTCTAGAAAAAGATTGCTTCCCTGACCGGGAATCGAACCCGGGCCGCGGCGGTGAGAGCGCCGAATCCTAACCACTAGACCACCAGGGAACGTATTTAGAGTTTGCTGTTAATTTCATATGACTCCAAGTAACTGTGCAAGTCCATTTCATTCTAAGTCTTAAGTTTTAAGATCATACATAAGACCTTCTTTGTAGTGTAACTACTTTTCCAGCACGTCTTTTTAAAATAAAAAAAACAACGAAAGAGTTCTCAAGTCTAGCTCTTAAGCCCTGAAGATAATTCCGTACACAGGATCACACTCCCAAGACCAGAGAGCCAAACCTCTGCTGACAGCTCCTCTCTAGAAAGTCAAATCGCCGGAACTAGCAGGGACTTTGGTAAAAGAACCAAGCATTTTTCTTAGAGGATATAAAGAGCATCGCGGAAGAAACGCTAAAATGTCCCAGGCCTATGGTAGCCACCGAGTATAGCAGCGCTAGCTGAAACTCCTGCCACAACCAGGTTGTGCGGAGACTGGGGAAATGAGCCTGCTGGTTGGTGCGAGTCGGTGCCTCAGTTTAACTCCCTGGGGCGCCGTCCAGCCTTTTTCTTTCTTTTTTCTTTTTCTCTTTCTTTCTTTCTTTCTTTCTTTCCTTCCTTCCTTCCTTCTTTCTCTCTTTCTTTCTTTCTTTCTTTCTTTCAAGTGTATTCTGAAAGAGTGAGGAGAAAGAAAATCGGTGTGGATTCCCAGATGAAGGAACCTTATAAAGGTCTATCTGTAGTCCCCCAAATCAAAGTCAGGGTCAGGGTCAGGTTCTGGCACTGAACGTGAGGAAGACAGAGACAGATACAGAGAGAAAACAAACATGGCAAAATGGAGGCAACAAGGCAACAAATAGATTGTCTGTTATACCTTTTTTTTTTTTTTTCATTTTTGCTGTAGGTTTGAAATTGTTTAAAACAAAATTTAAGTAATCAAAAGCCTCTATTGGTCCTTGCTTGTTGTTGGGGGAGGAGGGCATGTGTGTGCACTAACTGTGAAGAGATTAACTCTACACATCAGTTCAAATAGAATATTTTAAAAGCACTTTCCTACACCTGGATGGAATTATTCTTTGGCTTTTCGTCAAACCCTTACCTACAGTGAATAAACATCACTTTTGATAATGAAGCAATTTAAAAACGGAGTCACCAACGATGTGTGCATATCAACAGGGACTACCGAGGAAAAGGGTAGGATACGGGGATGTTTGGAGGCAGGGTATCTTTCTGGTTGCTTTGATTTGTTTTTGAAGAGTATGCTAAGATGTTAAGTAGTAACCTTCTAGCTCTCTGGCTCTTTTACTCCAGATGTTTTCACTGAACGGGTATCTGGGACAGTATCAAAACCCCTCAGGGCAACATCTTGGAATTGGTAAAAGGAAGCAAACTCATTTCTCTGGACTTGCAGCTATTTTCTTTGGATTGCAACATTCCCTGCTAAAGAGAAAGGGAGAGGCTCAAGAAACTCTGAAGACCCCTTCCAGCGGTTTTCTACTGAGTAAACAGGGAAAAGACACTTTGTGGCTATGCCTGCAAATTGTACAGGGGACTCCAATGACTGGTTACCCAGGCAAGACTTTTCAGCGATGCCAAGAAACCCGAGTTCCTGATAGTAACTCAAACTCTGGGGCAGCAAAATAAGACTTGAGTGGAATTATTTCTTTGATTTATCCCCCGATCCTTACCCGGATTGAACAGACACGTTCGTTCAGTGTCCTCAAGAAAAGTCATACAACACTCACAAGAAATCATAAATTCAAGAGGAATAAAGAGGGTGAAGGTGATCAAACTATATTGTATGAAAAAAATGTAAATAAAAACAAAAAAACAGCTCATGCCGCTCTTCAAAAATGAAGGGGGAGTAGTAGTTCAGCCTGCCTCCTTTGGGTCGACAGTGCCTTTTTGTCTGTTATTCTGCCACCTGCTGGTGGTTTGGGAACCTAGGAAAGCGTACGAGTTCTGGAACTTTCCACTTGTTAGAAAATGGCTCTGGGGTCCCAAGAAAATGACCACACAATCCAAAGTATTTCGCAAGGCAAATAGTTTTCCTTTCGTAGAAGGTGCGTACCAAAACCAACTCAAACAGGCAAACACTCACAGTGAGGATCCCCCTGGGTTTTTTCCCCCAAGACAGAGGGATTTTTGTGCCTCCTCAAACTTAGCCCATTGGCTAATTTAAAACGCAGTTGATAAACAGAATTCAATTTGAGCATCCAGTACAACCTGGAGCACATATGTTTATTTCAAGAAGTGCTGTCTAACCCTGGAGGAATTAGAATTTCTGCCAAACCATTTGTTATGGTTTTGTTCGTTTGTTTGTTGTTTGTTTTTTATGAAGTGTTGCCTTATTTATCCCTTCGGTAGAAAAGACCCTTTATTTTCTTCACATTTTCCACACCATGTCTCAACATCAAAGCACCAGGACAGGGTTCCATCTCCTACTCCATGAATCTAAGAGTGGATACATGAGAGGTTTCACTTTATTTTGTCAAACATTTACAAATAGCGCCTGAATACAGAGCAATGATATAAGGAAATTTATTTAAACTGCCCCATCTAGTAAAAAAAGATGGTTAGACACCCCCCCACACACAACATTAAACACCTGAATCCACAAGCAAACATGGCAAGATTAAGCCAGGCTTTTCTCTAACTCTGCCTATATGAGTAAAATCCCTGGACATTGTGTATAAAGCGATAGAAGACTGAATGGTTGGGAGAAGGAAGCAAACCAGCCAGAAGTGGGAACTTTCTGGGCTCCCCAGTCACCCACATAGTCCAGATTTGGAGCCAAAAAAGTCTGGTGGGCCAGTGCTTGGAGGTGGAGGCCAGAATATTAGTTCAAAGTCATCTCAAAGGGAGTTCAAAGTCAGCCTAGCCACATAAGACCCTGTCTACAAAAACAAAACATAAATAAACATTAAAAATTCCTAAACTGCATGTGGTACCACATACCCTAATCCTAAATCTTGAGACGTAGACCAGAAGTTCAAGGCTAGCCTGGACTACATGGGCTTATGTGTCAATTTATACATACATATCTATACAAATTAAACAAAAGCCTACTGTGTCCCGTCAAAGGACCAGGAGAGAGACAGCCTTGCAAGACAGAAAATGTCTTAATAATAATGGCTGTGGCCCAGCCAATGGCACAGAAATAAGCTATGGCTTACTCTCTTCAAAGACTGCAATGGCTGCCCAGACTTCTGCCCTCAGCTGGCCTCAGAGAAGATGGTCATCTCTGCTGGGATGGTACCAGAGAAAACTGAAGGCATTTGAATTTCACCAAAATTCAGTGATAACAAAGCAACTCCATCTCCCAGGGTCACCGTAGGCCACCTGGGGGTTGGTAAGGAGCTGGTACCTGACACTGGTTCAGGCTAGTTACAGGTGGTGGTGCTCACCTTTAACCGAAGGACTCCGGAGGCAGAGGTAGGAGGATCTCTGTGAGTTTGAGGCCACCCTGAACTACAGCGTTAGTTTCAGGATGGCCAAGACTATACAGAAGAGACCTTGTGTTGAAAACCCAGGTAGGTAGGTAGGTAAGTAGATAGGTAGGTAGATAGAGAGATGATAGATAGTCCTTTAATTAGAACAATGAAGATGGCAGTGTTTCTGAGGGACTGGGGACTATATGGCAAGGCACAGGGGGGCTTGAAACTTTTGTAGAGCAGAAAGGGGAACTTTGAGGTAAAAGATTCTTTCTGCAGATCTGTTCCCCTCCAGTCTCAAAGTTGTAAACAGCAGCAGAGGGTGGTGTGTTGATCTCTCAGGAGCTGCCAGGATCCCAGCTGACTGAAGATGTTACTGAGCTCTGGAGCCCAGATCTTCTCAGGCTTTCAGATCATTGCTATTCACAAAAGCCTACAGGAGCCTGTGTTTGCCTGTTTGGTATTCTCTCTCTCTCTCTCTCTCTCTCTCTCTCTCTCTCTCTCTCTCTCTCTCTCATTCTCTCTCTCTCTCTCTCATTCTCTCTCTCTCTCATTCTCTCTCTCATTCTCTCTCTCTCTGAGTTCCTTCACCAATAGAAACAAAGTTAAAAAGTTTAAGATTCAAAGACTTAAAGCATAATATCCCCAAATATGTAAGTTTCAACCAAGAGGCATTTCTCATACCCTTGGCAACATCTAGATGCCACAATCCCAGGTCTGAGGCATTGGTGTTGCTTTGAAATGCTAGAGATTCAACGGGGCTCGTCTGTGCTAGGCAAACGCTCTACTCCTGAACCATATCCCAGCCCTACCTGCTTTTAAGACAGAGTCTGGCTTGGCTGCCTAGATGGTTTAAGATTCCAAGGGTTATGATTGCCCTACCCCAGCCTCCAAAAGTAGCTGGAACTCCAGGTACACACTATTGTGCCAAACTCTAATATATTAAGGTAGTCATTATAAAAAGTATTTTAACCAGTTGGGTGTGGCGGAGCACACCTTTAATGCCAACACTTGGTGGGGGGAGGTGATCTTGGTCTCCATAGTGAGTTCTAGGTCAGCCAAGACTGCATAATGAAATTCTGTCTCAAAAAACAAAAACCAAGGGGCCTGGAGAGATGGCTGAGTGGTTGAGACCACTGACCCCTTGTCCTGAGTTCAATTCCCAGCAACCACTTGGTGGCTTACAACCATCTGTAATGGGATCCAATGCCCTTTTCTGGTGTATATGAAAACAGCTAAAGTGTACTGTAGCTCTTTTAAAATAAATTAAAACAAAAAAACCAGTGGTGGCACATACCTTTACTCCCAGCCCTTGAGAAAACAGAGGCAGGCAGACCTCTGTGAGTTCAAAGCCAGCCTGGTCTACATAGTGAGTTACAGAACAGACAGGTATATATAGAGAGACCCTGCCTCAGAAAAAGCAAAACAAAACACAAACAAAAGAAAATAACTTTAACTAGGGCTATAAATGTAGTTGTTTGGTAGAGTGTTTGCCTGGCACACACTCCAATCCCTACTGCCTCATAAATCTTGATATGGTGGCAAACACCTGTAATCCCAACACTCAGGAGATAGAGATAGGAGGATCAGAAGGTCAGTGCCCACTTCATACCAGCCTGGCCTACATACAAAACAAAAATATGAATGGCGTCTTAGTTAGGGTTTTATTGCTGTGAAGGGACAACATGACCGCGGCAACTCTTATAAAGGAAAACATTTAATTGGGCCTGGATTACAGTTTCAGAGGTTTAGTCCTTTACCGTCATGGTGGAGAGCACGGTGGTACGTAGGCAGACATGGTGCTGGAGAAGGAGCTGAGAGTTCTGCATCTGGATTGGCAGGCAGCTGAAACCCCAAAGCCCACCTCCAGTGACACACTTCCTCTAACGAGGCCACGCCTACTCCAACAAGGTCACTTGCCCTAATCCTTTGAAATAGTGCCGTTCCCTATGAGCCTATGGGGGCCATTTTCATTCAAACCTCCATGTTTAGATGGTATAGATGGCTATAAATTAAACGAAGAGATAGATTAGAGCAAGCGTCAATGAGGAGAAGCAACGTGACCCTCGGAGCCTGCTGAAAGGAATAGTCGATGGTACAGCTGCCGCGGGAACGTTTGACAGGTCCTCCAGGAGGCAAACATAGAACACGACCCAGTAATTCCACTCCTGGGAAGAAAGCTCCAAAAACTAAAAGCAAACAAATAAATACTTGTATTTGCATGCTCATTGGAACACGATTGGATATGGATTCCTCCAGATCTCCATAAATGTAGAAACAGTTTACAGATGCCCTTCAGCAAATGAAGAGATAAAATGGAATCTGAGAGGGTGTGTGACTGGCTCAGTGGGAGAGTGTTTGCCCAGCAGATGGAAGTCAGGGATTCGGTCTTTAACATTGAAAACAGAAAACTCTCTTCGAGAGAAAGAACTGTATATATTCTAGTTCAGAAAGTAATTTTTTCAGCCTTTACTGATGTATGAATCCATCACTTGCCTACAAAAAGGAACAAAATACTGAATCATGCTACAAACTGGATGAAACTCAAAAGCTTCACCCTAAAGCTCCACTTGGTTTATGCCTGAAATCCCAGCACTGGGTAATAGAGACAAAAGTTCAAGGGTAGCCAGGGCAACTTGACACTCTGTTTCAAAAATCCTCAAACCAGCTACCTTTATTCCTAACACTTGGGAGGCAGAGCAGACAGATGTCTGTGAATTCAAGCCTGGTCTACATAGTAGGTCCTTGGTCATGATAGATCCTAGACCCTAACTACACTTCAAACAAAGCAAAGCAAATCTCACCAAACAAAAGCCACCAAGCAGCTAGACTGGGAAGTCACATATTGGATAACTTCCTGTATTTGACATGTGCAAAGTAGATAAAGTAAGTTTGTAGAGACAGACAGAGAGACGGTAGCTGTCCGAGGTTGTGGAGTGGCTGGTCAGCGGGTTCAGAGTTTCCTTTTGGGGTATGAAAATATAGAGCTAGATATGGGGAGACCTTCACAGTGCCTTCAGTGTGGCAAATGCAGTGGGTTATTTGTTAGCTTGTTTCGCTTTGGGTTTTTTTGATTTTGAGACAGAGTCTCATATAGCCCAGATTAGTCCTGACCTATGCGGCCAGGTACTCTTGCTCCCACCTCCGGGTGCTGGGATTACAGGCGGGAGCTGCTACCCTTGACTCAAGATCCTGTGTTTCAGGCTAGCCTCAACTACATAGAGTCACCAGTGCTCAAAAAGTTGGGTTGGTTTTGGTTTTTTTGTTTTGTTTTGTTTTCGTTTGTTTGTTTGTTTGTTTGTTTTTTTGTTTTTTTGGTTTTTCGAGACAGGGTTTCTCTGTGTAGCCCTGGTTGTCCTGGAACTCACTCTGTAGACCAGGCTGGCCTCAAACTCATAAATCCTCCTGCCTCTCTCTCTCTCTCTCTCTCTCTCTCTCTCTCTCTCTCTCTCTCTCTCTCTCTCTCTCTCTCTCTCTCTCTCTCTCTCTCTCTCTCTCTCTCTCTCTCTCGTCTCTCCAGGGTTTCTCTGTGTAGCCCTAGGTTGTACTTGAACTCATTTTGTACACACAAGGCTGACCTTGAACTCACAGAGATCTATCTGGCCTTTGCCTCCCAAGAGCTGGAATTAATGTCATGAGCCATACCTGGCAAAAAGTTAAAAAGGGTTTTTGTCTGTCTTTTTGTTGTTTTTTGTTTTGTTTGGGGCTTTTTGTTTGTTTTTTAAGGACTGGGTCCTGGGGTCATGAGAGTGGGAGAGTTGGCCCCACCCCTCCCAGGCTGCAGCACTTTAGAGAGAAGGCCCCAACTTCAGCGGGGGGAGCACAAAGGTAGAGCTGGCTGGCTCTGACGGGATGGGCACTGTCTGAGAACAGGAGAGTTGTGTGTGTGTGCACAATCCTCTTGGGCCTGTACAGACCCAACCACAGGGATGGTTTTTAATGGTTTTAATTAAAATAGTCCTCCCCAGAGATGCTTGGTAAGTGGTATGGGGTGTGGTCTGAGTATCAGCACCTGCAAAGCTCCCCAGCGGCTGTTCTGCACACCCAGGCTGCTGCTGCTATTCCAGGACCAGCAGGGAGTGTGTTGTGTCTCTGGGATACCAAATTACTTTTATCTTACATTCAGCTGTTACTCTTACATTGGCAAGAGTGCACTTAGCCTAGAGGGCCTTAACTGTTACATATTTCTAGCTACTTTGATGTGCTTGGCCAATATTTGAAGACTTTTTCAGTCCAATTAGTTGAACAAGTTCCTATATTGTGCGGAGATTCAAGTTTAATTTAGGATAATTAATGCAATCCAAAACTGAGGTGAAACAAGGTTTTGTGTGTATGTGTGGTTTTGTTTGGTTGGTTTTTGGGTTTTTTTTATTTTGTTTTGTTGTTTTAGGTTTTTTTTTGTTTTGTTTTGTTGTTTTTTTGAGACAGTTTCTCTGTAAAGCCTTGCTGTCCTGGAACTTTTAGATCAGGCTGGCCTCAAACTCACAGAAGTGTGCCTGCCTGTGCCCTGAGTCCTGGGATTAAAGGCGTGCACCATCATGGCAGTCATTTGATCTCACATTTAATGAGAATACAGGACACTAAGTAACAGCAGTGGCTAAAGCAGAAACCAAGCCAAAAAAGTCACTTCATGATTTGCAACAAGTGCTTAGGGACAAGAAATGACCACAAGCCCAAGACTTTAGTTATCAACCCAAGAGGATTAGTTTCTTGTGGCAAATTCTGTCAATATGACTTGGTTATTTTATCTACAGCATCATATACTATGTCATAGGCCAATGGAATGGCTCAGCTGGGCGAAGGTTCTTTCAGGTCAGGCCTGAATTTGACCCTCTGGATTCACATAGTGCAAGGAGAGAACCGACTTCTAAAATTTGCTCCCTACCCCCCCTCTCTCTCTCACACACACACACACACACACACATACACACACTAAGTAATTAATTTAAAAAAATTTTAGGTTGGTGTAGCATACCTTTGATCCCAGCACTCAGGAGGCAAAGGCAGGGAGATCAATGTGAGTTTGAGGTCAGCCTGTCTACAGAGTGAGTTCCTGGACAGTCAGGGCTACACAGAGAAAGAGAAATACTGTCTCAAACACACACACACACACACACACACACACAGAGAATATGAATGAATGATGAATGAATGAGTGTGTTCTGGGCCAGCCAAGGCTATATAGTGGGGCCCTGTTGATGTTTAATATTTATTTATTTTTATTTTATGTGCATTGATGTTTCGCTTGCATGTATATCTATGTGAAGATGTCATATCCCCTGAAACTGGAGTCATAGACAATCGTGGGCTACCATATGGGTGCTGGGAATTGAACCCAGGTCTTCTGAAAGAGCAGCCAAGCTCTTAAACGTTGAACTGTCTATCCAGCTCCAAAATGAACTTTAAAGAAGTATTTTTCTTCCATGTCATTTTTTCTTTTAAAATTTTAACATTTTTAAAATTTTATACATGAGTGTTCTATCTGCATGTACACCTGCAGGCCAGAAGAGAGCATCAGATCTCAGTATAGGTGGTTCTGAGCCACTATGTGGTTGTTGGGAATTGAACTCAGGACCTCTAAAAGAATAGCCAGTGCTCTTAACTACTGATCCATCTCTCCAGCCCTTAAAAAAAATTTTAAAAAATATTATTTATTTATTTTGAGACAGGATGCCATTTTGTAACCCAAACTGGTTACTAACTCCTAGTGATCCTCCTGAGTGCTGTTTTTTTTTTTTAATCATTTGAAACAAAATAAACAAAGTACCAGATGGATTCTCTTCTGCTTGTGCAAGAAGTGGGAGGTTCAGGAATATAAGGTGTAGCAGGGCAGTGGTGGCACATGCCTTTAATGCCAGAACCATAGGTGGGCCTCTGAACTCTGTTTAGCTCCCTAGGTAAACACAGATAGAGGCTAAAGATATCTCTCTCCCTCTCCCTCTTCCTCTCCCTCTCATTCTCCCTCTCCCTCTCCCTCTCATTCTTCCTCTCCCTCTCCCTCTAGCTCTCCCTCTCCTTCTCCCTCTCCCTCTCTCTCTCCCTCTAGCTCTCCCTCTCCTTCTCCCTCTCCCTCTCTCTCTCCCTCTCCCTCTAGCTCTCCCTCTCCCTCTAGCTCTCCCTCTCCCTCTCCCTCTCTCTCCCTCTCTCTCTCCCTCTAGCTCTCCCTCTCTCTCTCCCTCTCCCTCTAGCTCTCCCTCTCTCTCTCCCTCTCCCTCTAGCTCTCCCTCTCTCTCTCCCTCTCTCTCTCCCTCTAGCTCTCCCTCTCCTTCTCCCTCTCCCTCTAGCTCTCCCTCTCTCTCTCCCTCTCCCTCTAGCTCTCCCTCTCTCTCTCCCTCTCCCTCTAGCTCTCCCTCTCCCTCTCCCTCTCCCTCTAGCTCTCCCTCTCTCTCTCCCTCTAGCTCTCCCTCTCCCTCTAGCTCTCCCTCTCTCTCTCCCTCTCCCTCTAGCTCTCCCTCTCCTTCTCCCTCTCCCTCTCCCTCTCCCTCTAGCTCTCCCTCTCCCTCTCCCTCTCCCTCTCCCTCTCCCTCTCCCTCTCCCTCTCCCTCTCCCTCTCCCTCTCCCTCTCCCTTTCCCTCTCCAGCTAAGTCTGGATGTGAATAGGGTGTACCACTACTCCTATTAATAACAAAGTTATAATAAAGCCTCCTGAATCTGAGCTCCTCTGTGAAGCAGACCGTGAGCTACCTTCCAGCTAAGGTTTGAAGACACTCCTGCTCGCTCAGCATGGCTCTGACACTGGTGGCTACACACAGAAGCTTCTATTTTATGGTTGCTCTTGCA
Organism: Tokudaia tokunoshimensis; assembly: GCA_036184795.1. NCBI lineage: Eukaryota > Metazoa > Chordata > Mammalia > Rodentia > Muridae > Tokudaia > Tokudaia tokunoshimensis. The sequence continues at coordinate 63,996,722 of BTHU01000003.1, read as the reverse complement.
GTAGGTCTTGCAGTGTCTCAGGGCTGCCATCCTGGGCATTCTCTCTCTTAACACATCTTCTCAACAAGTTTCCCAAGTGTTCAGTTAACCTTGTCTCAGCCTTTCCATGCTTTCAAATGTGGCCTTGCCCCTAATCCTCACAGACCACTAAAAACTGTATACAGGTTAGTCTCAGACACTCTGATCACTTTGTAATCTTTCCTAGCTGAAGCTTCTTTGCTTTTTTTTTTAAAAAGGTGGTAAAAATTATTTTACAGACAATGTCTAAGCATAGTAGGCATTTACCTCTAAAATCTACCTCATGATGACATCATCTCCCTGGCCACAGCCGGTGAAATCTGCTTCCTTCCCCCTCTCCGAACCTTATTTTTAAGATTTAGACCATGATAATACTTTTAATTTCAGTTGTCACTTTTCTGTCTTGTTCTCCTTTCTGGTATTTTACTTTTATTTTTTGTGAATTTATACATTGTATTTTGATCATATGACCCCAGTCTTTTTATATTAAGTTTAAAATTTTTTGTTTTACTTGCCTTTTTTTTAAGTGATTTATTTATTTGTATTATATGAGTACACTGTAGCTGACTTCAGAAACTCCAGAAGAGGGCATTGGATCTCATTACAGATGGTCGTGATCCACCGTGTGGTTTCTGGGAATTAAACTCAGGACCTCTGGAAGAGCAGTCAGTGCTCTTAACCACTGAGCCATCTCTCCAGCCCCTTTGTTTTATTTTCTTTACTCTTCTTTTAATTAAAAATTATGTTTTCCTATTATTTTAATGGATATGCTTATAATACACACATAAACAATCATTAAAATGCCAGGTAGTGGTGGTGTACACCTTTACTTCCAGCACTTGGGAGACAGAGATAGTCTGTAGGGTCTCTGAGTTTGAGACCAGCCTGGTCTACAAAGAAGGCCAGCCAGGGCTACACAGAGAAACCCTGTATGGAAAAAAAATAGTATAAAAATAAACTAGGCATGATGGAGCATGCCTTTAATTCCAGCAATCAAGAGGCAGAGACAGGTAGATATCTGTAAGTCTGAAGTCAGCCAGGGATTCATAGACGGACACTGTCTCAAAACCAAACAAAACAAAACTAACCAATTTGGACTACTTCTTTGGTTTTTCAAAATAAAGATTTATTTGTATAGTTCCGGCTGATTCTGGAACTTGCTCTACAGATCAGGCAGGCCTTGAACTCAAATATCTGCCTGTGTGCGCCTCTCAGGTGCTGGGATTGAAGGTGTGGGCCACCAGGCTCTCACAATGTCTTACAGTTCTACTGCTGTGCGGAGACACCATGACCAAGGCACCTCATACAAGAAAGCGTTTAATTGGGGGCTTGCTTACCGTCTAGAGGATGAGTCCTCCTTGTCATCATGGAGGGGAGTGTGGCAGCAGGCAGGCAGGCAGGCTTGGTGCTGAAGAAGTCCAGACTGCTACATCCTGAACCACAGGCAGCAGAGAGACACGGAGCCTGGCATGGGCATTTAAACCTCAAACCCCAGTGATGAGCTTCCTCCAACAAAACCACAGCTATGCCACGCCTCCTCATCCTTCCCAAACAGACTACCAACTGATGATTACACTTTCCAATATACGAATCTATGGGGGCAAGTTTCACCCTAACCACCACAAGCAATATGAGTCTCAGAGAGTTCTAATAACAGCGCCCACTACATCCTCCGTTATTTCTATTTTTACTTTCATTTGTAGGATTGTTTTGGGGAGTGGACAGTTAAGACAGGGTCTATGTAACCCAGGCTAGTCTCAAGCAATAAATCTTCCTTCCTCAACCTTCAGAATATCCTATGTAGTTTCTAGGGCAGGGCCAGGGGAACCTTCAGTCTGAACCACCATGTCTGAACCAAGTAAAGATTTTTTTTTCTCTTTGCTTTTTCTTTACACGTGTGTGGGTGTTCCGCCTGCATGAATGTCTGTATACCATTTGCATGCAGTGACTTCAGAAGCTGAAAGAGGGTAGAAACCCCTAGCACGAGAGGTTGTGAACAGTAATGTAGGAGCTGGGAATCAAATCTTGGTCTTCTGGAAGAGCAGACAGTGCTCTTAACCACTGAGCCATCTCTCCAGCCCCCAAAGTAGGTTTTGGGTTTGTTTTTTTTTAACATATAGTAGATTTTCCAGAAATTTATGTGTGTTTACCATTGTATCTCCAACTTAATCCATCTTTCTCTCTAAATAGTTTCTTTTTTTTTTCAGTAAATCCTTTGACAGTTCTTTTCACAAATGATCTGATAAGGTCAAATTTAAGTTTCAGGTGGTTTGAACACCTTCACCTGTTCAATTGTTTTGTTTCTGTTCGATTCTTTTAAAGTGGATCATGGATCAAACAGTAGGCCCCAGGCAAACTAGGCCAATGGCTTGCTAAGGGCGATACTTACCCCCCCCCTTCGATGTCATATCCTGTCTACTCTTTCCTTCCCCAATTTTGTTTCAGTTTACTGTTATTTTTTTCCTGTATGGTAGTTTCACAATCTGAATTTGAATCTCTGAGATCCATTTAATGTTTCCTGAGTCTCCTGTAACTTAGCAAATAGTTCTAGACAAGGGGTTGATCAACTTCAGATTGAAATGGTTATTTTGTTTGTTTGTTTGTTTGTTAAATGGGGTTTCTTAGTGTAGTCCTGGCTGTCCTGGAATGCTGGGGTTAAATTAATGGTGAAGTATTTTTGTTGTTGTTGTTTGTTTGTTTGTTTTTGTTTCGAGACAGGGTTTCTCTGTGTAGCCCTGGCTATCCCGGAACTCACTCTGTAGACCAGGCTGACCTCAAACTCAGAGATCTGCCTCCCAAGTGCTGGGATTAAAGGCGTGCGCCACCACTGCCCAGCTTGAAATGTTTTGTTTGCTTTTTGTTTGTTTGTAACAAGGTTTTTCCTCAGAAACCCAGGGTGACCTTGAATTTCTGACCCTCTTATCTCAGTCTGATCACCACATCATTACCATGACGAACCCAGCTTTTGTTCTGTTTTTTTTTTTTTTTTTTTGGAAGGCAGAGTAGCCTTGGATACCTAACTACGATCTGAGGAACATATTTTTCTCTCTTTAGTGATGAATTGTTTTTTTGCCTAGATATATTAACTCACTAGAAGTTATAAAATGTTGGTGTTATGATTGCCATGTTTCATTTATTTATTTTTGAGATGTAGCATTTTCAGAAATCTATTTCTGTGTCTAGTGGCCTAGGCCTGCCTAGATGTCTCCAGCCTCCCAAGTGTTGGGCTTAAAGGTGGATGCCTCCATGGAGTGAGACATCATTTGTTTTCTGAGTATTTCTAGAAATTCCTCATCATTTAAGATATGGTTTTCATAAGCAAAATCAGAATAAAGCCAGGAATGGTGGCTCATGCCTGGAACTGAAGCGTGTGGGAGATGGAGGCAGGGGGATCATCCTAGGCCACATTTTGGGGTTGGAAGCTAACCTTTGAAACTTCGTCTTCAAAAATACGGAAAACAAAAAGGGCTGGTGAGGTGGCTGGATGGGCATAGGTGCCACCAAGCCTGACAACCTTGGTTGGATTCCCTGGACCCACATAGTGGAAGGAGAACCAGGTCCTGCAAATTGTCCTGTGATTTCCACGCCTGCACTGTGACACACACACACACACACCCACACACACACACACACACACACACACACACACACTTACCCCTCTATCCACAAATACATATATAAAGTAATGAAAAATTTAAAACAAATCAAAAACAGTATAACTATATGGTTCTTTCCACTTAACAGCAGTTATCAAAATGGACAATACAACGGCTTTCTCCAATAATGGCCAACCACTTTGTACTTTTATTTATTTATTTATTTATTTATTTTGGTTTTTCAAGACAGGGTTTCTCTGTGTAGCCCTGGCTGTCCTGGAACTCACTTTGTAGACCAGGCTGGCCTCGAACTCAGAAATCCTCCTGCCTCTGCCTCCCAAGTGCTGGGATTAAAGGCGTGCGCCACCGCCGCCCGGCTACTTTTTACTTTTAAATATAACTATGAATTTAGGCTTAAAATGTTTGGTGTGTGTCAATCCAATATATTCAGTTTCCATTTTGATAATTAGTTTGTCCTGTCTTTGGCAAGTGGCAACTACTATATTCTAGTTGCCTTCTGACTCTTTTTGATACATTTTGTTTGTTTGCTTGCTTGACTTGAGACAGAACCTCACTATGTAGCCACGGCTAGCCTAGAACTCCTTATGTAGGTCAGGTTAGTCCGAAACTCATACAGATCCATCTACTTCTACCTCCTGAGTGCTGAGAATAAAGGCATGTGCTACCAGACCCAGATTGATACAGTATTTTAACGCTTCCTTGTTTATCTTGGATAATTTCTGACTCCAAATGGAAATAAGTTATTTCTCCAAAGAATTCTGGTTTCTTCTAGTGGGAAATCAGACTTCAGTTCCACAACTTAGACATTAGAAGTGCTCACTGTCCAATGCTCACTGCTTCTGGCCCTTTCATAATAAATTAGGAATATTTAAAGACAAAATATCATGAACACATAATTATCTTTGCATTTAAATTTATTTTTTTAATGCGTATGGGTGGTTTTTTGCCTGCATGTATGTCTCAGCATCTTCATGCAATGCCTGAGGAAACCAGAAGGGGGCTCCAGGTCCCCTGGAGCAGTTTAGATTAGAATTTTAGAGTTTTTACTTAACTTCATCAATATGAACCAGCATTTCTATCCCACATCAAAGATCATGGCTCTCAGAAACCCCAGTATTGACCACCTGTAATTACAGCACCCAGGAAGTTGAGGCAGGAGGATTGCAAATTTCAGGCCAGCCTAGACAAAATGGTGAGTCTCTGTTGCATACCAAACCAAGCCAAAAACCCACTATTATTACTAAAAGTAAGACTTTATTTTTGAATGTGTGTCTGTGTGTGGGTTGAGTAGTTCCCAAGGAGACCATAAGAGGGCGCCGGCTCCCCTGGAGCCCCTGATGTGGGTGCTGAGAACCGAACTCAGGCGCTCTGTAAAAGCAACGCGTGCTCTCAACCGTGGTTCCATCTCTCCAGCCTTCATTAATCTCTTCTTAAGCCCGCAGCATACTCAAAACAGTTCCAGAATAATACCAACACCACCGCCAACGACAATGAGGACTGTAAAATACTTCAGCACTAGTTGGGCACAGTGACCCCTGCCTGTAATCTAGCACCAGCAGGATAATTGTCTAAATCATCTGGTCAACATAACGAGTTCTAGGACAGCCGAACTACACATATAACAGTACCCTGTTTCAAAACAACAACAAATTCCTTTAAAATACTTATTTTTCTTTAAAATTTTATGTGCATGCATGTATGCCTGAGTATATGTATGTCCATCACATGTGTGCAGAAACCATCGAAGGTCAGCTGAGGGCATTGGTGCTCCTGGAACTGGAGTTACAGTTAGTTATGAGCTGTCATGTGGGTGATGGAAATGGAACCTGAATCCCCTGTAGGAGCAGCAAGTACTTTAACCACTAAGCCATCCTTCCAGCTTCAAGACCTTGTTTTTTGCACCGCAGTTTCGGTTTCAGAGTATGTACCACTTTACATATTATAGACCAACCTAGTATGTCTTAAAGTCACTTGATTAGTTTAGCTGGGGGAGTTTTAAGGAATAAAAGTCCTGAGTTTTGGGCTGATGAAATGACTCAGCAAGTAGAGCCACTAGCTACCGAACCTGACATTTGGTCCCTAGCACCCACATGGTGGGAGGAGAGAGCTGACTCCTGCAAAATTCCTGACATCCACCTAGGTACACACAGACACACACAGAGAGACAGACATACTCTAAATAACTTAATGTAAAATATTATTGTGATATGGCTTTGTATAGTTGAGAAAAAAACTAAATTCATTATTAAAAAAAAATCCCTGCATGTTCCCACACTTCTTTTGTAGGTGTGTGTGTGTGTGAGAGAGAGAGAGAAAGGACCATGTGGACCTGTAGACTGTGAACTGGATGTAGAGCTGACAGGGCCAGGGCTTTGGTGACACACTTTGTAATCAGTCCTGTGCTGCTTTCCCTTGGCAAGTACTGTGTCCCAGAAATGCCACCAGGTGAAAAGACGGGACGTGGCTAAAGCCCTTGGTTATAATCGAATCTTCAAACAGTCTGTCTATTAAAGCATATTCCCGAATCGCTTCTTTCCCTATCTGACACCCCCCCACCCCCCGCCATGAATCAGTAGTCTTCAAAACCAGTTCCAATTCTTCTTCACCTCTTTGCCTCTGTTACCACCACCTCCCCGCCCCCGCAACCCGGAAGCTTCTGGGTTTGGTTGTGTGTGTGTGTGTGTGTGTGTGTGTGTTTGTGTGTGTGTGTGTGTATTGATGAGGAGGAGGGAGGAGGGATTGTTGCACAAACTAGCGTAATGGAAAAGGTGGAGATAGAATAGACAGCTGCAGAGATCCGATCCGGACAGACGGAATAAACCCTCCTCCGAAACAATTCTGCTCTCGGATTTCTTCTCCGGACAGCTGGGCCTTTCCTTCTGAAATAGTTGGCAGAGATGGGGGAAGGGTCTCTGAACTACGCTAGCCATCCATCTTCAAAGCCGACCACCTCTACGAGGATATCATGTGTGGAAACTCAACGGGATTATGAGAGCAATGAGTGACAGGCGTCACACGTATCACCGCCGGCAGTCTTAGAGGCCAGGAGCTCATTACTGGGAATGCTGGGGCACCTGAGTGTCAGCTCATACAAGCTGCAATTGGACATATGACTTGGCCACCATCTTCCTTTCTGCTCTCCCTCCCTTGGTACCCAACATTTCCATATTCCATCCTTGTTCTGCTCATCAATCCTGCTGCCTTAGCTCCTACCCTACTGCCACCAACGTTCCTGGAATTTTGGACCTAGCTATTTTTAAAACTGTCAACTCAGTAGGCACCTCCCTCCTCCTCTCAGCTGTCCAGTACTTGGGCCAACCATATACTCTCCTTCCTCCCTCCCCCCACACCAAACCTCTTCTGGCTCTCTGACCTCCGTGAGATTGCAGCCGTTCCGGGGGGCATCTGGGAGAAACATGGAGAAAGAGATGGGGAACCCCCTGGCTGGAGCAGACCAACAGAATAGGCAACTACGGCTGGAGAACCGCGTATCAGAGTAATGCTTGACCTCGGGAAACAGTAAGTCCAGATGAAATGGCGATTACTTTGATAAGCTTTTGGGTCGAGGCCAGACCTTCATAAAGTTGCAGACATCTCTCTGTTCTAAAAACTAAGATCTCCCCTTACCAGCTACCCCAAGCCTCACTTTTCTTCCTGCCCCGATGGTTTCCAAGCCATGGCCATTTGAAGTTTAATGCTGCCTCTCTCTGGCTCTCCTCTTCATCGTATAACACCTAGACCGCGGGGGAGGGGAGGGGAGGGGCAGGGCTAAGGACTCGACCCAGGGCCTTGAGCACGGTAAACACTCATCTGCCATTGAGTTACGCTCCCGCTCCCTACCTCAAGACCTCTCAGACCTTCTGCTCATATGCTTATTCCAAAGAGGGGTTTTGTCAGGAGAAAAGGAGACAGACCCTCTCCAATATCTGTTCCCCTCAAAAGACTAGGAGCATCTAGGTTGTGCTTTTCAGCCGGGTCTGGAAAAAAACACAAACTGTTTGTTGTCTAGGCAGAAACAATTATTAATTTGAATGCTTGATTCATATCCCATCCTGTGAGAGAGGGATCATAATAACATCAGCCTTCAGAGGCTTTTCACTGGGAAGGTGATACCCTAGACTGGGCATCTGCCTACCATGTTACCCTTTGTGCCCTTCTAACACAGTGAAGAAAACGAAACGGCAGGTGGCTTCTGGTGGGAGGGACCCATAAGAAGAGCATAGCTCTTAAAGCACGACGGATGCCAGTGTTCCGGGCACCCACTGACATGATCCGCAGGAACCCTCCGTTTTTCACATGTCTGCTGTTTGGTAGTCAGGATGGAGCAACACAGTGGACTCTGCCCACTGAGGTCAACCTTCCCTCCACCACCACCCTGCCCCCGTAGGCGTATTGCACAAGGGACCTGAAGGTGGCCACAGGAGCAGGGCACAGAGGCTCACCAGCCACGCTCACCGTCTGGAAGCCTCCTTCTTCCTAAGATCCAGTCTGTTTAATCTGTACCTAGATCTCCTCAGATCTGACTGGTCTTCAACCCTTCTCTTTCCCCACACTCACACCAAATTTCTTCTTCCAGCACAGAAGTACCCGGCAAAATTCACTAGGTAGGAGGCTCATCATCTGGGAAGAACCGGTGCCTGGGGGGACCTGGCTGGATAGGTATGGGGGATCGAGGCCAGCCCTCTAGTCCCTGGTCCCCCCACGGCAGTCCTCTAACTCTAAGCACCCTCACTTTTCTGCTGCTTCTCTGTGGACAGGGTAAGGAAGGGCCAGGGACGGGTTGGGCATATCCAGAGGTTAGGATGCTGGGCAGGAGTGAGCGCGGGCGGAGGAGGGATGGGTGCTGAGTCCCAGTCACCGGCCAACTCTGAAAGAGGCCTGTCTTGTTTTCCATTTAACTTGAGGAAGGACACAGACGGCATCCTTAGACCTCAGGGGAAAGAAGTCTGACTCCTTTACACTTTTTTAGTAGAGGAAAGGAGGGAAGGAGGCGAGGATTAGGAGAATGAAGGTTGGGACTGGGAAAGCGCCCACGCTGAGTGGTAGGAAAGGTGGGATGGCAGATACCTTTTGGCAGTAAGGCGCGTACTGAACTTGGATAGAACCTGAGTCTGGGCATCGTCACACTTCACTGTCCTCTCCCTTCCGTGCCCAGCTCACTCCCAGTGCAAGATCCTCCGCTGCAATGCCGAGTACGTCTCGTCCACTCTGAGCCTTCGGGGAGGGGGCTCACCGGACACGCCACGTGGAGGCGGCCGTGGAGGGCTGGCTTCAGGTGGCTTGTGTCGCGCCCTGCGCTCCTACGCTCTCTGCACTCGGCGCACGGCCCGCACCTGCCGCGGGGACCTCGCTTTCCACTCCGCGGTGCATGGCATAGAGGACCTGATGATCCAGCACAATTGCTCACGCCAGGGTCCCACGGCCCCGCCCCCTGCCCGGGGCCCCGCCCTGCCCGGAGCCGGGCCAGCGCCCCTGACCCCAGATCCCTGTGACTATGAGGCCCGGTTTTCCAGATTGCACGGTCGAGCCCCGGGCTTCTTGCATTGCGCCTCCTTTGGAGACCCCCATGTGCGCAGCTTCCACAACCACTTTCATACATGCCGTGTCCAAGGAGCTTGGCCCCTGCTAGATAACGACTTCCTCTTTGTCCAGGCCACCAGCTCCCCGGTGGCATCGGGAGCCAACGCTACCACCATCCGGAAGGTCAGAGGTTCAATTTTCCTCCTAACTCAATTTCTTGAGTCCTCTTACGCCATACCACTCCTTCTTCTTCCCCCATTCCTCAGTCACCCAGTTCTCTGTTCCTTATCTTTCCCAAACATTCCCTTCCATTCTGAATGGTTTCCTTCCAGCAAACATTTGCTCTTGTAAATGTAATTCCTCTTGATGGGAATTTCTTTCAAATGCAGGTAACTTGGGAGTTGCTGAGATTGAGACCAAAAGGAAGAGGGGGAGAGGGAAATGGAGAGGGAGGGACAAACAGAGAGAGGCGGACAGAGAGAGACAGAGATATTTGGAGGTTGAGTAGGGGTCAGGCACTATTGATGGAACATAATAGGGGATAGGATCAAGGACTGAGGACCAGGAAGATACTTGCATCTCTGCTGGGATCAGATCCCTGACTCTCTATGCAGCTTGATTGGCGGGAGGATGCTTTGAGCCCTAATGAAGCGTCTTCTCTCTTGTCCTCATAGATCACTATCATATTTAAAAACATGCAGGAATGCATTGACCAGAAAGTCTACCAGGCAGAGGTGGACAATCTTCCTGCAGCCTTTGAAGATGGTTCTATCAATGGGGGCGACCGACCTGGTGGCTCGAGTTTGTCCATTCAAACTGCTAACCTTGGAAGCCATGTGGAGATTTCAGCTGCTTACATTGGAACAACTATCATCATTCGACAGACGGCTGGACAGCTTTCCTTCTCCATCAGGGTAGCTGAGGACGTGGCGCGGGCCTTCTCCGCTGAGCAGGACCTACAGCTGTGTGTTGGGGGATGCCCTCCGAGTCAGCGACTCTCTCGCTCAGAGCGCAACCGCCGTGGGGCTATAGCCATAGATACTGCCAGAAGGTTGTGTAAGGAAGGGCTTCCGGTTGAAGATGCCTACTTCCAATCCTGTGTCTTTGATGTTTCAGTCTCCGGTGACCCCAACTTTACTGTGGCAGCTCAGACAGCTCTGGACGATGCCCGAGTCTTCTTGACAGATTTAGAGAACTTACATCTTTTCCCCTCAGATGCGGGGTCTCTTCTCTCTCCAGCCACCTGCCTAGTCCCGCTTCTTTCCGCCCTCTTTGTTCTGTGGCTTTGCATTCAGTAAGTAGGCCAGCAACCCGTGACTGGTTTGGAAAGGATTTGAGGATAGAGGTTGGTGTGAGAAAACACAAAGATGTGCCAAAGGAAACAGCGGGGACAGGAGACAACGACGCTTACTCAATCAGATGAGGGTGCAGTCCAGGGCTGAAATGACGCTAGATAAAGGGTTTTGCACTCCAGACCTTGGTACGGGCTATTCACCATGAATTTCCCAGTTAGTGATTTCCTACTTGTAATGAAATTCTCCTCTCTGTACACTTGATATCACTCCTACAAGCCTAGAGATTGTGAGAGTGCTGATGACCAGCAAAACATTAAAGGGTTGAGATATTGTAAAGGCAAAAACTAAAAAAAAAAAAAAAAAGGAAAACATGAGCATGATTCTCTATAAGAAAGTCAAAAGAGGAGAAACTAATTAGGAAAAGCTTTTTGGTTCAGAAATGAAGTGGGTATTGTCTGGCAGAAGAAGTCAGTTTTTGGAGACTGGCACCAACACAGAAACTGACATCTCCATCCCTTCCTAATCTGTTATTAAAGCGATGAGTTCTCCATCCTGTCGTCTGTTGCCTCTGTCGAATCCCTTTACATATGTGTGGTGTGGAGCTGAGGCCGTGTGTTCACTCTACTGAAAGAGGCCTTATAGTTATCAGTTACTGTCTCCTCCCTCTTGGAGTCTATAGGCTGATGGAAAGAAAAAACTGGTCACAGGAAGGAGTCATGAGTATTATTATTACATTTGTTTTTTATTTCCAGTGGAATCTCTTTTAGCCCAGGCTGGCCTTGCATTGCTGGTCTGACTGTCTCTACTCCTCGAGCACAAGAGTTGAAGTGGGTTGGAGAGTGTGTAATTCTTCATTGGATCTTTTGGCGGATGGGTTTCAGCATGTAGGGGGCCCTGAGTTTGATCACCAGTATTACAAAATAATAATAATATTGACGACAATACTAATAATTCTTTTAGCTCGGTTTGGTGGCATGTTACAGTAATCCTAGCACTCAAAGTGGAAGCAGAAGGATCAGGAGTTCAAGGTCATCCATATATATGTATGTATATATATATATATGTATGCCAGCCTGGGCTACATGAAGTCCTGTTTCAACCTTCCTTCCTCAAACTAAACTAAGTAATGAAAATTATTATTCATAACTTTCTAAGAAAGGTAGTCTTCTTTTAACTGTCCTTCATGTCTATCTGTCTGTCAGTCTGTCCATACACACACACACATATACACCTAATCTTTATGTTGGTGGTGTTGGGGGGTTTCTGCACATTGGGGATGAACCTGGGCTGTGTACACTGTCTAAGCACTGTACCCTAGTGTATATCTCCATTTCTACTATAAGGAAGTTGTGGTACAGAAAGATTGAACAACTGTCCCATGGACATACAGCTACTAAGTAGCAAAATCAGAGACTGAACAGGTACAGTTTGCATCTGAAAATGTAACTCTTAACCAACTGGCTTGTTCCTGAGGAAAGAGAGCGACAAGGGATTGGGATTGCGGAGCCAGGCAGAGGAAGGGGATTTAGGCAGTGGATGGCACTAGAAAACTCTCCTCTTTTCTCATGTGAAGCCAAAGAGCAAGTGTTGGGAAAGGGAAACAAGCCCAAAGCAACCCAGTTTGTGGAGGAAAAGACTAAGGTCAGATGATGTGCTATTTGGGGTGTTCTACATAAGCACTGCTTCTAACCAACCAGGAAGGAGGATTCCACACTTAGTGCCTCAGCCTCTCCTGCAGGTGCCCCATGCCTGGCTTCTCTGCAGTTCGCAACTCTGATCATCCCCCAAAGCAGTCTTTATATTTTCTGAATCAACCTTTAGCTCATCTAGGAAATAATCCATTCCAATGGGGGAAGTGTGTAAGTGTGTGTGTGTGTGTGTGTGTGTGTGTGTGTGTGTCTGTGTGTGTGTGTCTCTGTGTGTCTGTGTGTCTCTGTGTGTACTGTATCTACTCCTGTACCTTAACTTACAGACACTAGGGGCACTTTAATGACATTTGTTTAGTTTTGTTTTTTACAGGTTCTTATGTAGGCTGAGCTGGGCCTGAACTTGCTACTATAAAAAAGCCAAGGCTCCTGCTTCCATGTTCCAAGTTTTGGGATTGGCCTGCACCACTGTGCAATTTATCCAGTACTGGGGGCTGACCTCCAGGCTTCATGCATGCTAGACAAGCACAATACCAACTGAACCACATCTCAGCCTTACCAACATGTTTGAACAAAAAGCACTCCTTGTTGAAGAGCAACTTTATTTCTCAGAGGTGGGACTCCCAAAGAAGAACTTCATAACCAGCTGGCTAATGGAGTTCTTTTACGGCACCATTCATATAAAACTCTTCCTTTGCTGAGACTTGAGATTCAGTCCTTTCCCCCACGGGATGTTTAAAAATGAATAGCTCAAATGAACACAAGAAAAGACAACCAGAATTATTAATAATAAGGAGATGCAAATCAAACTAAACCGTGATGAGAAAAGACTGGGATATACTCAGTGGGTAAAGTGTTTGTCCCATGAGGATCTGAACTCGGGTCCCCAGCACCCACTTAAAGATTGCGCACAGTAATGCATGTCTGTAACTTCCTTCAGTCTGGTGGACTGAGACAGGCAGATCCCTGGGACTACTGGTTAACCAATGTAATAGAAATGGTGACTTTCAGGCTCAGTGAGGCACCCAGTCTTAAAAAATAAGGTGGAGGGCCAGTGAGATGTTCAATGGACCCAAGTATGAGTGTAGTGAGAAAGCTTGTGCTTCTAAAATTCCTTCCCAGGGAAGACCAAGTGCAGGTTATCCCTTTCTCCTAAGGTTCCACTGACAAGCAAACCAAGGCATGGTTCTACCAAAGTTCCCTCTGGGGAGCCAGTGAGTCTATTTGGCTTCCTTACAGAGTATAGATAACTTATGAGGTTAACATACAGGGGTGTGGGCACTCCTCAAGCCTTACCTAGCAGGGATCAGGGGAGCCTCCCCTCCCCAAGCCTTACTCAGCCTCTATACACTGTAGCCCAGTGGCTTTCAGCCTTCCTAATGTTGCAACCCTTTAATAGAGTTCTTCACGGCATGGTGGCCCCCAACCATAAAGTTATTTTATTGCTACTTCATAATTGTAATTTTGCTGCTGTTATGAATTATAATATAAATATCTGATGTTCGGGATATCTGATATGTGACCCAGAAGGGGGTCACCAGCCACAAGTTGAGAACCACGACTCTAGCCCCTCCCCCAGGCCAAGTGTACAGTTGCCAGGTGGCAGCTAGATAGTCAGACAAGATTCTCCTACTCAGCTCCTCTACGTGGGGGATTTTGGTGGGAGTGTAAACTGTCAACAACCCCAACTGGGATGACCTTTTGCAAGGGGGTGCGGCTGAACTCCCCAGGATGACAGCTGCCTGGCTGCAAAAACAGCACTCAGGACAGACTGACAGCTTGATCCTGAAATCTGCAAAAGTGGAGGGAGAGAAGCAACTCCACAAGACTGTCCTCTCACCTCCACATCTGGAATCTGCCAGATGTGTGCCATCGTGTGCATGATGACATGCTCCCAATACTTAATAAGGTGGCGAGCCAAGCTGGAGAGAAGGTTTAGCAGGGAGAGCACTTGTTGCCCTTGTAGAGACCCAGTTCAGTCTCCAGCACATACACGGCTGCTAACACCTGTCTATAACATCCGTTCTTATGCTCTCTCTCCTTGGCCTCTGAGGGCATTGCACACAAGTGGTGCACAGACATGTATGTAGGCAAAACACCTATAACACAAAATAAAGCCTTAAAAAAAAACTTTGGCCGGGCGGTGGTGGCGCACGCCTTTAATCCCAGCACTTGGGAGACAGAGGCAGGAGGATTTCTGAGTTCGAGGCCAGCCTGGTCTACAAAGTGAGTTCCAGGACAGCCAAGGCTACACAGAGAAACCCTGTCTCGAAAAACAAAAAAAAAAAAAAAACAAAAAAAAACCAAAACTTTGAAAATGGAAAATTAAAGCTAAAAATAAAAAATAAAAAAATAAAAAGGGGTGACTCAGTGAGAAAGACACCTGTCGTCAATCCCTGGCTTCCACATGTGAAGACAGTGGAAAATTAAAATTAAAAATGGAAAATTAAAGCTAAAAATAAAAAAATAAAAAGGGGTGACTCAGTGAGAAAGACACCTGTCGTCAATCCCTGGCTTCCACATGTAAAAACAGTGTCGGCCCACACAGTCAGCCCCAGCACAGGGAGGGACCACTACAAACTCAAAATTTTAATAAAAGTCTGACAATCCTTAACATTGTCAAGATGTGGAATGTTCCAGATATGGGATGTTCCACATGTGGTGGAAGTGTAGAATAGTACAACCACTTTGTAAGAAAAGTGCTTTTCGGTAGGTGTGGGGAGATTTCAGTGGGGCAGGGTGCTCGTGTAAGCAGGAGGGTAACTCTGACTTAATTCTGACAGTCCTTGGCTCAGGAACTGTCCATCCTCTGATGTTTTTATCTTGAGACAGGACAGGGTCTCCCACAGGCCTAGAGCTCACTGCGCAGGCGAGGATGGTGGGCCATCGAGCCCTAGGATCCACTTGTCTTTATCTCCCCAGAATTGGCTTTCAAATTGTACCAGCTCAGTTTTTAAAACAAATGCTTATTCATTTAATGGGAAGAGCCATGTGTGTCAAGAACATGCTACAGCCCACATGTGGAGGTCAGAGAACAACTTGGAGTCCATTCTGTCCTTCTATGATGGGGGTTCTGGGGGTCAAACTGAGGTTATCATGCTTGGTGGTAAGAACCTTCAACCACTGAGACATCTCAAAGCCCCTCACCCACTTTTTTACATTTAAGTTTTTATTTCTTTATGTCCACTGTTTTGTTTTGTTTTTGTCTTGAGACAGGGTCTCGCTATATAGACCGGGCTAGCCTCCAATGAATGGAGATCTACCTATCTCTGCCCAGGTACTGGGATCGAAGTGTATGATGGATGCCTAATGTCCTGTTGTTTGTTGTTGTTTTTGTCAACATGATACAAGTTGTTAAGAGGAACTTAAAGAAAATGCCTCCATCAGATAACCTGGCCACAAGCCTGTAGAGCATTTTCTTGATTAGTGATTGATGTGGGAGGGCCCAGCTGTCTGTGTGGGTGGTGCCACCCCTGGGCTGGTGGTGCCACCCCTGGGCTGGTGGTGCCACCCCTGGGCTGGTGGTGCCACCCCTGGGCTGGTGGTGCCACCCCTGGGCTGGTGGTGCCACCCCTGGGCTGGTGGTGCCACCCCTGGGCTGGTGGTGCTGGGTTCTATAGAAAGCAAGCCCTGTAGAGCGAAACTGTAAGCAGCACTGTGGCCTTTACATCAACTCAGCCTCTGGGTTCCTCCCTGAGTTCCTGCCCTGCCTTACCTCAGTGGCCTGGAAATTGTAAAGGAAACAAACCCTTTCCTTCTCAAGTTGGTTTTGATCACAGCAACAGAAACCTAACTGAGACTTTTAAAAGATTCACTTTCATTATTTTTAGCTGTGCATATGTGTGTCTCTGTGCAGGTATGTGCGTGTGAATGTAGAATGATTGGCTCTCCCTGGACTGGAGTTCCAGGCAATAGTGAGTCTCCTGACACGGGCGCTGGGAATGGGACTGTCCTCTGGACGAGCTTCGTGTACTCCCTACCCAGCCTTCTTGTTATAAGGTTTATTTATTTTTATTTCTATGTGTGTGGGTATTTTGCCTGTGTGTATGTCTGTGCAGTGTGTGCATGCCTGGCTCCCTTGGAGGCCAGAAGAGGACATTGGATCCTCTAGTTCTGAAGTCATAGATGTTTGTGAGCTGCCTTGTTGCGGTGATTTCTTATCCCAATAAGCCCATATAAAAAACACACAACCAGGTATTATATTTATAAGCTATATGCCTAGATTGGACAGATCTATTACCATACTAATCTATTCCCCAGCTATGAGACCCCTTGCTACTTGGGGCTTCTCCATCTTCCTTCCCCCTCCTCTTCCTCCATCTCTCTCCCCTCCCCCTCTCTGAGACACCCCCTTCCCACCTCATCCCTTCCATTGTCCAATCATCTGTTCTAGCCTTTATTTGACCAGTCAGAATGGGAAGAAGTTTCAGTGAGATGACCTGACTACAAGATCTATTTCTCCTCTAGAGGGAGCAAAATTAACATCAAAATCCAAACACCACCAGGTCAACCCACAATATTGTCTTGTGGATGCTAGAAATCAAACCCAACTCCTCCATAAGAACAGCAAGTGTGGGCTGGAGAGATGGCTCAGCAGTTAAGAGCACTGGCTGCTCTGAACCACCAACCACATGGTGACTCACAATCACCTGAATGGGATCCGATGCCCTCTTCTGGTACGTCTGAAGAAATTGACAGTGTACTCATATACATACAATAAATAAAATATTTTTTAAAAAGAACAGCAAGTGCTCTTTAACTCCATGCCCAGCTTTTAAGATGAAGATTTGGGGGAATCAAAATTGAGTAGCTCATGCTTGCATAGCAAGCAAGCACGTTATCAACTGAGCTCTCTCAGTGCCTTGGCATCGTGGAATCTGACTACAGTTCTACTTAGGCAGCAGAGACATGAGGCTCACTGTAAGCTCCAGGACTGACTAGTTTATCCACGTAGGTAATGCATAGATCAGCTCAGGGTAAATATAGTAAGAGCCTTAGGAGAGAAGGAATAGGGTAAGGGAGGGGAAGGAGGGAGGGATAGAGAGAGACAGAGAGAAAGGTAGATATAAACAGACAGACAGACAGACAGTCAGACAGACAGACAGAGGAGTTGGGGTGTAGCTCACTTGGTGGAGTGCCTGTTAGCATGTAGGAAGTCCTGAGTTCCATCCCTAGCACTGCATAAAAGGGTATAGTGATTCGATCCACTAAGCCCAGCACTCAAGAGCTGAGGCAGAAGGATCAGAAGCTCAAGGTTACTGGGGCTGGAGAGATGGCTCAGCAGGTGAGAGCACCTACTGCTCTTCCAAAGGTCATGAGTTCAAATCCCAGCAACCATACGGTAACTCACAACCATTCCTAAAGAGATCTGATGCCCAGAAGCTCAAGGTTATCATCAGCTACACAGAGATGAAGCTAGCTTGAGCTAAATGAGATCCTGTTACAAAAGGAGAGAAGCCAGGGCTGGAGATATGGCTCACTGAGGACCAGCTGCTTACCCGAAGTTCCTGAGTTTGGATCCTAGCACCCAAATGACAGTATGCAACTGTCAGGAACTCTAATTCCAGGAGATTCAACACCTTCTTCCAACCTCTGCGGGCACCTTGCCTGCATGCAGAGTACACATGTACGGGCAGATAAAACACTCACACAAATGAAATTAAATTATTTCTTTACATGGAAGAACAATAAAAGTATACATATGCCATAAGTCTAGACTCCTAGGAACCGATTCAAAAGAGATGATAACACGTCCACCCAAAAGTTGCAGAGAAAAGTTTTCTTTGTAACCACCGAACGCTAGTAGCATGTGGCTTTTCGTGGGAGGATGTAAACAAATGTCTGCTCTCTCCAGATAGGACACCCATGACAAAGCAAAGAAGACACCATCCAAACCTAGCTGGGGTGAAACGGCGACGCTGATGGGATCACAGACAGGAGCATGGGTGACTCAGATGTTATCATGTCCTAAATGGGTGGCAGCTTGTGAAAACTGCGCACCTGGGTCTCACTGGACGACCTACAGGCACATCTGCAAGCTTCCTCTCTCTAGCGACGGCCACTGCGTGTGTAACACTCAGGAGGGGGCCTTGTGCATCTAGAAACTTCTGAACTGAAACCTCAAACCTTTTGTTAGCTTCTGGAGCTTCTTCCCTCTTCCAGAAGGGAATGTTTCAATTAGAAGGAAATTTCTTAGAGTCAATCAACTAAATGCTTGGAGATAGTCAGAGAGAAGGAAAGAGGCAAGAGAGACATTTGGGAGTAGTAACGTACTCATTATCTTGACGGGCCAATCATTTCATAGACATAGACATAAACATATATACATGTTGCTGTTGTTTTTTGAGACAGGGTCTCACTATGTAACTCTGGCTGCTCTGGAACGCACTCTGTAAAGCAGCCCAGCCTTGAACTCAGAGATCATGCCTGGTTGACGGACATATATATTAAAACTCACAAAGTTATACCCTGTCAATGTGTGCAACTTGTTGTAAATTGTAGTCGCCAAGCAGCCATGGACAAACTGGGTATACCTGAAAGGGGGACTGGAAACGAAAAACAAACAAAAACAAAAAACGGGGTGCGAGAGAAGGATGAAGCCAAAACAAAGTTTCTGATCAAGACTCCAAGTTTACTATTCAGCACTGCATTTATATAGGGAAAGCCACAGACCCATCCTTTGTTTAAGCTGGATTGAGTTGCAAAGCAAACTCAGCTGGCAGTCAGTTCCTCAAAGCTCCTGTAGGAAACTGCAAATTCCTAGGGAGGCCAGCCAACTCCAGCTAGGTTGTAAAACTATCCTGGCAAGCCCTCAAGGTTTGTTTAGCCCACACAAGGAAGGGGGGAGGGCACAGTAAATCATGAACACCTAAATAAAGTTGCAATTTAAAGGAGGTAGGGAACCCCTAGTATGGTGGCCCACACCTCTGATCCCAGAACTCAGGAGGCAGAGGAAGGCAGATCTCTGTGAGAACCAGGCCAGCCTGGTCTAGAGAGTGAATCCCAGGCCAGCCTGGGCTACACAGAGAAATACTGTCTCAAAACAAAACAAAACAAAAACAAAACAAAAAACAAACAAAATGGTGGCTCATATTTTCTTCTTCCTTTGATGAATGGGATAGGAAAAAGTGGGGCATTCAAACAAACTTAGGAAAATCACAGAATGGCAGGGAAAGAAAATAGAACAGTTATTTTATGTGACTTTTCAAGACAGGATTTCTCTGTGTAGCCTTGGCTGTCCTGGAACTCATTCTGGCCTTGAGCTCAGCCTGCCTTTGTTTCCCAGGTGCTAGGATTAAAGCTGTGCATCGTCACTGCCTGGCTATATTTGCTACTTTACTGTTATCACAAGATCCATTTTCTTTTCTCCAGAGTGTCATTCTCAAAGTTATATCCAATAAAAGGGTCTACAGTTTTTTAAAACAAAAACTGAACACACACACACACACACACACACCTGTGACTAGTAATTCTTGGTCGCACAGCATTCTGAAGACATTGTACATTTTGGTTGCAGAGCGTGGAGAAATCAATCTAGAACTGAGCAGGAAACTTCTAGCTTTGATTGTGCCAGAAGGCAGAAGGCAGGCCACTACAGAAGGAAAGACGTCAAAGGTCTCATGCTGGACCCTCATCTACAATACTGATCTTCTAAGTAAGATGCAGCCACTACAACAAGAGTGTCACGGCTATTTAGGGGGTAACCGACTGTTTTCTGGTTGGACTTGAGGCCTGTTCTGACAGTGGCTGAAACCATTGCTGAATTCTTGCTGCAGATGCTTAAAAATGCAGAGTAATGCTCACCTTAAGGGTTAGCTGTGGGGGCTGGAGAGATAGCTCAGTGGTTAAGAGCACTGACTGCTTTTCCAAAGGTTCTGAGTTCAAATCCCAGCAACCACATGGTGGCTCACAACCATCTGTAATGAGATCTGATGCCCTCTTCTGGTGTATCTGAAGACAGCTACAGTGTACTTACATTTTTAAAAAAAGGGTTAGCTGTGGACTCTCAGTCACAGAACGTATCCAGGAGAGCAAAGCACGCATTTTTAGTAGTCATGATCATATCAACCCATATATGAGTTCCCCTGACACTTAGAAATGACCCTCATTGAAAAGGAGCGAGCTGTGTGCCTTTAATCCCAGCACTGGGGACGCAGAGGCAAGTGAGTCTACAGAGTTCAAGGCCAGCCTGGTCTACAGAGCGAGTTCCAGGACAGCCAGGGATACACAGACAGCTTCCTGCCTCTGCCTGGGATTAAAGGCATGTGTGCCACCCCACAGGTTAATATGTTTTATTTTGTATATAGACATATATAGTCCCATATTCTTATTTTCTTCAGAAGACAGAATTTAAAGTCCCAGATTAGCCTGGGCCGCATAGTGAGACGCTATCTGAAACAAACAAACAAAACACATTAAATGAGAAATATCAAGAAATGGACAGAGATACATTTCAGCCCATTCCTAGCATGAGGCATTACATCCTATCTCTAGCATCAGCAAAGAAAAAATAAAAACAAAACAAAGCAAACAGATGTCGTGGTTAGTTCTTGTCAACTTGACACAAGCCAGAGGACAAACCTCAATAAAGAAAATGCCTCCATCAGACTGGCCTGTATGCAAGTTGGCGGGACATTTTCTTGATTAATGACTGGTGTGAGAAGGCTTAGCCCACCGTGGGTGGTGCCAGTCCTGGGCATGGCCTTGGGTGGTAAAAGAAAGCCGATTGCAAGCCATGGGGAGTAAGACCATCAGCTCTGTTCCTCCACGGCCTCTGCCTGAGTCCTTCCCTCCTGCCCTGACCTTCCTCAGTGATGGACTATAAATGTAAACTGAAATAAACCCTTTCCGTCCCAAGTTGCTTTTGGTCAAGGTGCTTATCCCAGCGATAGAAAGCGCAGTAGCACACGGAATGAAAGCGCCTGGAGCTGAGAACCATTCAGAAGAAGGGCCTGAGGAGGGCTGCTTTCTGAACGCACGTAATATAGTCATTTTTTAAAAAGTTTTTTATTTTTAACATTTTTATATTTATCTTGATGATTTAAAAAATAATTTTAAAATATTGTCTTTACATTTCGTGGACGTCTGGAGTGTGAGTTCATGGATGTGAATGCAATTCTGCTGGGGGCCAGCAGAGGGCACTGGTTGGATGCGGGAACAACACAGTTGTCTGCAGTCTGCAATGTGCTCTTAAGCCCTGAACCATCTCTCCAACTCCACGTAACCGTAACGTAATTCTTAACTACACCATATCTCATTTGGGAGTGAGACATTTCTACCTTGGCTTGAACACATAATCCCCATCTTCAGCGGTGCTGGGATGAACCCAACTTCAGCCTTCGCTTCAGACAGCTGGGTAAGCCCGGCAGCTCTGCAGAGTCACATCCCCAGACCTCCCCAGCCGCCGCCGCCCCTGTTTTAAAGGCAGGTGCTTACACTGTGGCCACGGCTGGCCTGGAACTCAGGTTCTCCTGCCTCTGCCTCCTGAGTGCTGGGATTAAAAGTGTGCACCACCACACCCGACCCTCGATCACTTCACAGATCAACCTCCATCATCTCCCTCCCTACTCCATCCATCCGTGTTAGCGGATTTCCCTCTCCATCTCAAGGAGAGAAGATAACATGCACGGCAATGTTGTAATCACTGTTCTCAAACTCAGTGTCAGGAAAGTAGCAGCAACATGGAACGGAGAGAAGGCAGAGCGCAAGAAGCCAAGACAGCTCAGTTCCTGCCCATTCTCAGGACAGTTATCACCATCACATAGCAGTGAAACTACATGTTTCCTGAAGTAAAACTCACATATGGCCTCTCGTGTGTACAGTCTGTGTGTGTGTGTGTGTGTGTGTGTGTGTGTGTGTGTGTGTGTGTGTGTAAGAGAGAGAGAGAGACATAAAAGTTGCAGAGATATGGAAAGGAAGGGGGAAGAAAAAATATCACATATTTTCTCACTCAACTTGAATGCAAATATGTATGTGTGTGCATGTGTGTGTATATACATGTGTATGAGTGAGATGAGAGCCGAAAAGGGCCAATGTGGAAGATGGAAAAGAGTCAAGACAAGGAGTGGTAGTGGGGATACAACAAGATATGTGTTATATCTTGTTATACCAGTGTCATCATGAAGCCTATTGTTTGTATGCCACTAAAACACAAATAACCAAATAAATAAATAACTGGCTCAGTCTGGTGGAGTACGCTTGTGTTCCTGATAGTTATCAGGCGGAAGGGTCAGGAGTTCAAGGCCAGCCTCTACTATGTGGCAGGTGAAGGCGAGCCTGTGGAGCAAGAGACCCTTTTTTTTTCTTAAACAAACTAGCAAAACTAAACAGCAGGCAGGCAGACAGACAGACAGACAGACAGACAGACACACACACACACACACACACACGAGAAGACATCTTACACCTTTTTTTTTTCTGAGAAAACCAAAAAACTGAGGAAGGATAACTAAAGCCGGCATCAATATGATATTAATTAGCCTGGAAGTATCATTGTCCGCAAGTATCAAGGCTGTCTTGAGAACATTTTCTGTGATTAGTTCATAGAATCACTGTCTTTAAGACCAAGAGTTTCGCTGGGCGGTGGTGGCGCACGCCTTTAATCCCAGCACTTGGGAGACAGAGGCAGGAGGATTTCTGAGTTCGAGGCCAGCCTGGTCTACAAAGTGAGTTCCAGGACAGCCAGGGCTACACAGAGAAACCCTGTCTCAAAAAAACCAAAAAAAAAAAAAAAAAAAAAAAAAAAAGACCAAGAGTTTCATGTACCTGTCTTTAATATAGAGCATTTACCTAAGTCATACGTACATATTTGTTTGTTTTTTTAAACATGGTCTTAACACTGTAGCCCACATCTGCCTGGAGGCCTCTCTGAAACTTTGCTTAGGTTGGCTGCCAACAAGAGGTGATCCCCCTGCCTCCACTTCCCAGCTACTGTGACTGCATATAAAGGCCACCATCACAGTCTTATCAAATACACATGTAGTTGTTATTGTTTCGAGACAGAGCCTCTCTGTATAGCCATGACTGATCTGGAACTCAAACTTATAGAGACCCAACTGCCTCTGCCTTCTGAGTGCTGGGATTAAAGGTGTGCACCACTAGTTTCAGGAGATCCAATTCAAATCCACACCATAGCCAGCCAATTTTTTTAATTTATTACTTTTAGTAGCATACAAACAATATCTTTCTTTAGGCGCCAGTTATGTACATGGTACATATGCATGCATGCAGCTGAAATACTCATACACATAAAATGAAAATGATTCTTTATATCTTTTTAAATGTAAGTTAATCAGTCTCCATTCTCTCT
This sequence comes from Tokudaia tokunoshimensis, assembly GCA_036184795.1. NCBI lineage: Eukaryota > Metazoa > Chordata > Mammalia > Rodentia > Muridae > Tokudaia > Tokudaia tokunoshimensis. The sequence goes on along the minus strand of BTHU01000003.1, from coordinate 63,973,318 downwards.
TCCGCTTCACCCCACACTAGATGAAGTCTGAAAGGCCCTGTGCTAAAATTAAATCATCTGAAACGGAAAGAGGCCGTGCTGTGGGGTAATTTTCTCTTTGTGAGGACATGCACAGTCCTACTTCTGTCACAGCTAAGTCTACAGACAATCAGAAAGGTGCACAGTGGGCTATACCAATGGTTCTCAACCTGTGAGTCCCGACCCCTTTGGGTATTGAGTGACCTTTTCACAGAGGTCGCCTAAGACCATCGAAAACACAGACATTTCCATTACAATTCCTAACAGTAGCAAAATTACAGCTATGAAGTAGCAACAAATATAATTTTATGGTTGGGGGTCACCACAACATGAACTATATTAAAGGGTTGTAGCATTAGGAGTGTTGAAAACCACTGCTATATTAAAAAAAAAATGTGCCTTTTATTTGTTATTGCAGTGGTTGGGAGGTAGAGGCAGGGGAATCACTACTTTTTAAAAGCCAACCTAAGTTACATTAGCTGATTAGAGTAGAATCTAGAAGCTAAAATATTTCATGGATATATTTTATTTTAATCTTTTTGAGACGAGCTCTTTTGTAGTCCAGGTTGCCCTAGAACCCAGAGGATGTCCTTGGACTTCTAGTTCTTTGCCTCCCATCTCCCAGGTGCTAGGATTACAGGAATATGCCAGCAGGTCTACTTTGGTCCTGGAGATCAAACCCAGGGCTTCATGCATTCTAGGCAGTATTCTACAAACTGAGACACCGCCTCTCCATCTGTGACCCTTCTTTTGAATTCCTGATTTAAAACAGGGGCTCATTTTGTCCCAAATTGGCCTTAAACTTCTAGCAATTCTCCTGCCTCAGCTTCCCAGTACAGGGATGACACTCATTCTTTAAGATTTCTGAAGTCCCTAAACTATTAGGCCATGTGATAATATGGTTCACACCTTGGAGGAGCTCTGTTTAGTGACAAGAGGCAGGCACCACGGAGTTGGTAAAAAAAAAAAAATACTCAGATGCATTGGCGGTGCTTAGCACGCCACCGGGATCCAAGGTTCCAGTTAAGTCTGTTTGGAGGAAGCACAGGAAACTGCAAAGGATGTGGTATTTTACTGGCTGAAGGATCAGAGAGGCACTGGTGGACAGATACTTGAGTCACACGTCAGATGGTGTGGGGGGACCTGTTGAGTGACCACAGACAGATCACGTCCTGCCAATTGTAGTGTTCTCTCAGAGGCTCGTCAGAGTCCACTGTCCGGAAATTTTGGTCTTGGGACAGCCTTGTTATGTAGACCAGGCTGGCCTAGAACTTACAGACACCCATCCACCTCTACCTCCCGAGTAGCTGGAATTAAAGCCCTGTGCCCCAACCCCCAGCTTGCAGCTTTTAAAAAAATAACTTATTTTTATTCTATGTGCATCGTTGTTTTGCCTGCAGTATGCCTGTCTGAGGGTGTCGGAACACTTGGAGCTGGATTATAGACAGTTGTGAGATGCCATGTGGAAACAGAGTTGAGTTAAGCTTGGGTTCTCCAGAACAGTCAGTGCTTTTAACCCCTGAGCCGTCTCTCTCTCTCTCTCTCTCTCTCTCTCTCTCTCTCTCTCTCTCTCTCTTTCAAACATAAGCTAAGAAAGTACTGCTAATCATCAACCAGGTGAAAAAGATGGGAGACTGCTTTGTGTTTAGTTTCTTCCTCAGTCATCTGTTCCTTTTTCTCACGGTCAAGAATCATCTCTGCCATTCATGAGAATGTTCTAGATCAAGAGTCAGGTCACCACAAAGGCTCCTGTGTTTGTGATAATTCTTAGACTGAGGATCTTGGTTGATGTAATTAACTACCCACTGGGTGGCAGGACCGAGCCAACTGAATTCCTGAACTAGTGAAGAAAGGATTTCTCAGAAAAGGACAAGTTGTCAGAAAAGGCTAAGGACGGAGTGTCCCGTCTCCCTGGAGCCGTTACATCAACACAGCCTGGTTGAAAAATACATCATCCTCCCTTGCTGCCTTCAGCCCTTGCTCTGCTACACAACGCATCCATCCATAGAGTCCGAGGAGGGAAGAACGGGAATTAAAGTGTGAAACTTAACATTTACAACACAGGGAAGAAAGACTACAAGTCTGTGTTGCTCTGGAACAACACCAGAGTCTAAGTGTTGGCGTATTCTCCTTTAGAGAGGTCCCCAATCCATCGACCCAGTCTCTGGGAAGAACGCAAAGCTACAAAAGCACATAGTCCTGCTCTCTAGAAATTCACCGTCTAGCGCCTGAGAAGCACAAACAACAGGCTAGTTACACGGTAGAGCACTTTTCTGGACTCAAACTCACTTGGAGGATTTAAAGAATAATAATAAAATCGTACTTAGTTATAAGGTAAAACCTGAGCACAGTTGGCACCAAGATTTCAGAGGGGTTGTCGTTTGACTGTCTACTGCAAATGGGGTGAGGCCTGGGATTTCAGATGCTGAGGAGGAAAGGTGTTCCAGGTAGAGAGCGGGAGATGCGTAAGCGAGGACTTCACAAAGGAAGAAGAGGATATTAGGAGAACACCGAGTACCCAGACTTGGCTGATGTGCCAAACCTAGACCAGGAAGTAGCAGGCATCGAGGCAGGCACATTTAGCTGGGACCATGTTGTAAAGACTTTAAATACAGGGTGGACATTTGCATGAGATTCAGTAAGCACAGGATTTTGGATAATCACAGGAGCTGGCAGGGGGAAAATGTTGTATTACTCTAGCCGTAATTTATAGATTATAGTGGGGAGGTCAGCTAAAAAAAAAAACTATTAAGAAATCTAAGGTGTAAAAAAATATAGGAAAAAAAAAGAAATCTAAGGTGGGTTTGAATATACTTGGAAGATGGACATGGGAAGATCCAGAGATCAAGCCAGTCTGGGCTACATAAGGCTCTACATCCTTCTCTCTCCCCCATTTTTTTTCTAAAACAGGAAGCATGCTAGTGTATAGGGGGTAGGGGGAGACGAATATTTATTATTTGATAAATTGAATTTGAGATGCTGACGAGAGTGCTGGAGTCAGGCTAGTTACACAGTAGAGCACTTTTCTGGACTCAAACTCACTTTGAACTTCTGATTTTTGTTTGTTTGCTTGTTTGTTTGTTTTTCAAGACAGGGTTTCTCTGTGTAGCCCTGACTATCCTGGAACCCTTGCTGTAGACCAGGCTAGCCTTGCACTCAGGAATTAGCTTGCACTGCCACCACCCCCACCCCACCCCCTTCAGTGCAGATGAAGCCTAGGGCTTCAGTAGGCTGGAATTACAACCCCGGGCCCTGGTTTTGTTTGTCTTTAGATTTATTACTTTTATTTTATGTGTATGTGTTGTTTCATCTGTATGTACGTCTGTGTACTGTATGTGCTAATCCTATGGACCTGGAGTTGCAGAGGTTATGAGGCACCTTGTGTGCTGGGAATGGAACCTGGGCTCCTCTACTAGGTCCTCTAGAAAAGCAACACGGACTCTGTATTTTTTTTTTTCGGTTTTTTGAGACAGGGTTTCTCTGCATAGTCCTGGCTGTCCTGGAACCCGCTCTGTAGACCAGGCTGGCCTCAAACTCAGAAACTCAGAAATCTGCCTGCCTCTGCCTCCCAAGTGCTAGGATTAAAGGCGTGCGCCACCCCCGCCCGGCTTGCAACACGGACTCTTAACCATGAAGCCATCTCTCCAGTCTCTCTGTTACCCACTGGTTTAATATTATTTACAAAAGAATGATATACAGATGGAGAATGAAAAGCAAACAAAGGAGAGGCCCAACAGGCTGGAGAGTCGGCTCAGCGGTGAGGAGAAATTACTGTTGCAAAGGACTAGGTCGGGTTGTCCAGCACCCACATGGGGGTTCGACCCTTTCTCAGCACCAGGCCTGAATGTGTGCACAGGCATACATGCAGACAAAATACTCATATACATAAAATAATAAAAGCAAAGCAAAAAATTAAAGAGCAGGGGAACACCAAGGCATACATCCTCAGGAAAAGCTCCAAGAGGGTAAAATTAAAAATATAAAATAAAATAGCTAGCAAAAGAGAAGAGACTAAAAACCAAAAGTCAAGAAGAATGTCCAGTTCTTTAAATGATGGTTTTTAAACTATATAGTTGTTAAAAGAAACCTCACTTTGATGTCTTCTAAAAACATTGAAGAAAAGCGACAGGAGCAGCGTTTCCCAACCTGTGGGCCTTGATCCCATAGGGGTCGTAGATCAGATATCCGGTATATCAGATAGTTACATTACAATTCATAACAATAGCAAAATTACGGTCAGGAAGTAGCAATGAAATAACGCAATGAGGAAGTGTCTTAAAGGGTCGAAGAATTAGGAAGGTTGAGAACCGACCACTGCCTTCTCAGGTAGGAAGGAGAGAGAAGTCACACAGACAAAGCTGACTTAAGAGTATCCCTCTCAAGTCTCAAGCCAGCCTGGTGCAGTGGCCGTCCTGGCTCTCAGGACGGCAAGGCAAGACCTCAGAGCCTTAGCACTGGGGAGCGTGGAATTCCAGACGAGGTATTTTATACAGGAGTCTCTTCTTGCCAGTCTTCCTTTGTTTTAGGTACCCATGTTGAAACCTTGAAAACAGGCACCATCATTATCAGAGCAAACCCAGGAATGGCTGTTAGGATTCTGTCTAAGCTCCACCCCACGGTTACCTGGCAACAGCTAGGTAGGCCCCTCCCTACAGTTACCTGGCAACAGTCAGTTAGGCCTGGCCTACTATAAAGGGGGCTGCTCAGCCCCTCCTCTCTCTCTCTTATCTCTCACCTCTCTCACGCTCAGTTTCTCTCTTGCCCCTCTTGGGCTCTCCTCCCCTCGCCCCACTCTCCACGCGGTCATGGCCGGCCTCTGCTTCTCTACTCTCTCCCTCCCTCTGCGTCTACTACCCTCTTAACTCCCCTCCCCATGCCCTGAATAAACTCTTTTCTATACTATGCCGGTGTGTGTCTGGTTCGTCTCGGGAAGGGATGCCGAGGCACCCCCTTCCCCCACACTGCCGTATACCATATTTTCACACCTCTTTCTCTTTATGATCACAACAATGGCTCCAACCAGATATTAGCTGGTTATCTGAGGGCATCTCTTACAACCAAATAAGGGAACTATTTAGAGTCCCCTTTAAGCCTGAAACTCTGAGAGTCTTGCACCTTTACAATGCCATTACAAAGATCAAACAAGGTACTGTCAAAGCACCAAGAGGCTAGGTCTCACATCTGTGCCTGGTGACTGAGAGAGTGTCGAACCCCCATGTGGGTGCTGGACAACCCGACCTAGTCCTTTGCAACAGTAATTTCTCCTCACCGCTGAGCCGACTCTTCAGCCCGTTGGGCCTCTCCTTTGTTTGCTTTTTATTCTCCTTCTGAAAATCATTCTTTTGTAAATAATATTAAATGTCTCACTACGTAGCCCAGGCTAGTCTTGGAGTAGTGGCTATCTTCCTGCCTTACTCTCCCAGTACTGGAGTTACAAGAGTGAGTCACCTTCCTGGCACAGAACAGACAGGCCTAGGCTGAAGTTCTGGATGGACTTACAAAAACCTGTGACCTCGGGCGAATCGCTGGCCTTTCTGTGAGCCACTGAGTTACTGTGAGAACTAAATGAAATAATCCAACTTTAAATCCTGTTTAAAACGAGAAGGTAGATGACTACAAATAAAATAGCATCGCCCTAAATGTGCCTTAAGAAGTGTGTCGATGAGTCTCAGCTGGAGATGGCTAGCACACTCACTTAGTTTCAGAGGAGGCAGAGGCAGAGGCAGAAGCAGAGGCAGGGGCATCGCTGTGAACTTGAAGCCTGGCAGACATCCATAGTGAAATCCTGTCTTTTTTTTTTAAAGATTCATTTATTTATTTTATGTATGTGGGTACACTGTCGCTGTCTTCAGACACATGAGAAGAGGGCATCAGATCCCATTATAGACAGTTGTGAGCCACTATGTGCTTGCTGGAATTTGAACTCAGGACCTCTAGAAGAGCAGTCAGTGCTCTTTACCGCTGAGCCATCTCTCCAGCCTAAATCCTATCTTTTTTTTTCAAATAGATTTGAGGTCATCCTTGGCTACATTGCAAGTCTGAGGCCAGCCTGGGATACGTGTAACCTTGTCAAAAAAAAAAGTCTCTGAATTCTTAAGATAATATTATTTAGGTGTTCTCATTTATCTATGACTTGGAGTCATGTATACAACTGGCTAGTCTTAAATCCCACAGACTCATTTCACATCCCCCACCACTAAACTAACCTTCCTTAGGGAAAGACAGGAAGGAAGTGGATGGATGAAGGAAAAGACATATGTTACAGTGATTAAGAAAACAAGTTCTTTTGTATCCCCAGCTCTAACCTTCTGCAAGACCAGAGGTAACAGAAGAAAAATTGCAGGCCTGGCTTTGCCTCCTGTCCACAAGGCTGCTGGTGGTTGTCTAGAGTAAAACAAATACAGGGCAAACACCACTGGCTTCCTACTGGCGCTGAGACTGAACTTGCAAGACTCTGCTCCCCGGGCACCTCTGTCCTTGTCCCTGTACCCGAAGCGTCCGTACTGTTTTTGTAGGGCAGGAGTTTATAAGACCTTTTTCTTTCTTCCATCCAAGAACTGAGGTGGGTACGTGCGTGTGGGGTGTGTGTGGGGTGTGTGTGTGTGTGTGTGAGTGCTTGTGAAGAGGGACAGATTGTTATCAGAATACCAGGTGAAAGGTTATAAACAACCCTCTCCAGGAGGCAGCCAATTCAGAACACGCCTTGGCTATAGGCCCAGGAAGCAGCTGCTACTGCCAAAGTTAAACAGATTTTTGGCCTAATGCAGAACAAACAAGTGGTCTGCGCTGAGCGCTGCAAATTAAGAAGAAATGAAAGCCATGCAGGGGACAGGACACAGAACTGGCCATGGGGTTTTTCTTAATTAAAAAGAAATCCAATACTCCATAAACAACCCCAAATAAATATCAGTATTGCCTCCTGGGAGACATCCCAAGTCAGCACCCTCTGACCTCTTAGCAACCTCCCCTCCTTCCTTTCATCTGATCTCAAGATTTAAAAACAATAACTTTTTGCATTTAAATGTTTTATTTTGGGTGTCTCTGGAGTGAGTACTTGGTGGGAGGGGGGAGGTCAGAGTTGGTTCTTTCTCTACTGTGTGGGTTCTGCTATTGAACTCAGGTTGTCAGGCCTGGTACCCCCTCTCTGGTTCTCCTGAAATCTTATGTAGCTGGGGCTGAAGAGATGGCTTGGAGGTTGATAGTATCAGAGGAAACGAGTTTGAGTCCCGGAACCAAAATGGCAGCTTACAGCTCTTAACCCCACTTCTAAGGCATTCGACCCCCTCTTCTGGTCTCCTCCTGCTGCAAGCACCCATGTGGCAAAAAAAAAAAACAAAAACCAAAAACCAAAAACCAAACCAACCAACCAAACAAAAACACCCATACACATATAAAACTTTAAATCTTATGGTGCTACATACTACACTATTTAACAATATTGATATATGCACTTTTGGCTAAGGTTTTTCTCAGACGCCTGCTACAGGCACTGAGAAACTAAGGTTAGTGAGAATCCTACCTCCCTTATCCTTAATAAATTCTGTTTATCATTGGAAAACACCTCAAGCCAGTTAACTTTCTGGAACAAACACGCACACCCTAAGGATCAAGGTGTTCCTAGGCTTTGGTATTGTGTGTGTTTTTCAACCACGTGATGTTGTTCATCTCTGAGCTTGCTTAAGATTAAGGTTGAGTTGTAACTTGTTAGCCTTAGGGTGTCAACCCAGTTGAGGTGTGTGTGTGTGTGTGGGGGGAGTGTTGTTTATGAACAGCGGTGAACAGGCTTCTAATTGTGCATGCAAAAGCTTTTACTTTTCCATCTTAATCTCAGGGCTATAGTCTATATTTTCCAGGGCAAGGAACAAGGAGATAGATAATCTCCTACTAATTCTGCCCAAATATGGAAGGAGTCTAGGACTCAATGACAAGGCTCCCTCATGGGGTGGGGGTGGGAGGGGGTGGGTGCGGAATAGAGTAGGGGGCAGGGGTAGAGAGGGTTACGGCTAATCCTTTTTCTTTCTACCCACAAGAGTTTCTTTGCACACTTAAGAGTTATTTCTCTAGTCAGCTCCTGAGGCATCTCTCAGCAAGGTTTGCCAGATAGCCGAGTGAAACTAATACAGACAGCTTCAGCTCTGGTGAAATTGAAACAGGCTTAGGGATATGCATTTCATTTAGTGAATTTGGAGAGAGGACAAAGGGAGAAAAAAACAGAGCGACAGCTACGAAGTAAGGAGTGATGGCTCTTTTTCCTTTATTTATTTTTTTTGTTTTTTGTATTTTGTTCTTTGTTTGTACCCACCCTGGAGAAGCAGGAAATAAGACGGAGAGACCAGTGTAAAAAGTACACACCTCACTAAAGGTGCCGTGAGGTAAACACGGGAACATATACAAAATGTTCCCCAACTTCACAGGTACACTGAAGAGATGAGGGGATAAGCAACAGGATGTGGACGCTCCCTTACTGCTTCCGTTCTGGAGAACAGAGAACAGCAGGGAGTGTAATGGGCGAGGAACAGTAGCAGCACAAAGGGGGCTGAAATGAGGGGACACACCAGAGCATTTACCAATAAAGACTGAAAACCAGACTTAGAATATCTGACAAGCTCTCCTCTGGAGAGACCGAAGAGTTTTATTCTTCAGCAGACGTGTAATAGGAGTACATCGGGTGGGCTCCTTCTCACTAACACAACTGCGCTCTCGCCCTCTGCTCCATCCTGAAGTATCCTTGGGGCGATGGGATTGTTTTTCACAGACTTGCGAACTTGTGAGCCAGGAATAAATGGTCACCTGGAAATGAATTGCGCTGGCTAAGGCTAGGCAAGAAAATCCTCTCCTAAGCACATTTTTCTTTCACCTAAAAAAAGAAGGAAGAAAAAAAAATCAATAAAGCGCACACCCAAACAACCCAGCTCCCAAGAGGAGTCCCCTGGATGAGGTTCAGGGTCGCAGGGTCCCAGCCCCCCGTGGGAGCCACCCGGGCCTCGGGCCCCGCCCCTCCTCCTGGCAGGGCTGCGCACCCGAATAACAACCATTTTCCCCGCTAGAAGCACACCTTGTCCACGCGCCCCTGCGGCCTCGCTGATTGGCTGGAGGGCTGGTAAACAAGGACCAAGTAGCCAATGGGAGAACTGTGCACGAGGGCTGCACGAGCCTCCGACCCAGCACTCGCGTGGAGCTTCAGGCGAGGCGGCTATATAAGCGGTTTCCGGCTCCGGATCGACACTCTCCTCCCTTGGTCTCGGGGATTCTAGCGTTCCTCCAATTGCGGAAGACAGCTGTTATTTTCTCCTGAAAGCTTTTGGCGCAGCCAGCAGGTTGAAGCTTTCAGGCATCTTTTGGAAAAGTTGTTAGGGTTTGTTTGAAGCTTTCTTTACAATTTTTATTTGGGTTTTCAAGCCCTGTCTGCCTTACGGAGAGTGAGGTCTTAGTTCGCTGTGAAGGGTTCTTAAAGAGTTTTTCCTCTCCGGCTTCCGTTTTTCTTGAACCCACTCGGCTCAATCATGGTGATGTTCAAGAAGATCAAGTCTTTTGAGGTGGTCTTCAACGACCCCGAAAAGGTGTACGGCAGCGGGGAGAAGGTGGCCGGCCGGGTGATGGTGGAAGTGTGTGAAGTTACCCGGGTCAAAGCCGTCAGGATCCTGGCTTGCGGCGTAGCCAAGGTCCTGTGGATGCAAGGGTCTCAGCAGTGCAAACAGACCTTGGACTACTTGCGCTATGAAGACACGCTTCTCCTGGAAGACCAGCCTACAGGTACTGCACTTTGTAGAGTGGATGGTGACTTGGGAGGACTGGGGGGTTCTCCACTAAATGTTTCGAGTTGTACATTTGAATGGTTTGAACTGCTGGTCCCTATATTTTTAACTTTAAGTTTTCCTTTGCTACTCTCCTCCACCCCCCAAGCCCTCTCAGAGTGATTTGAACAGTTTCTGAGGTGCTGTTTCCTGAAGGTGTTGCCTTAGCTACGTAAAGATTAATGTATTCGTGGGTTTCGAAACTTTCTGTCCAAGAAAGTGCCCTGGAATCTTAATTCCATAGTGTAAGAGATGAAAGTGGAAGTAAGATGGTCCGCTGCCCAGGCAGCCGACGTGTCCGTCCCACAGATAGATTTGAAATGTCAATCAGAAGCCTAATGGCCCCTTGCCTCTGTTTCCCCCGCAGGTGAGAACGAGATGGTTATCATGAGGCCTGGAAACAAATACGAGTACAAGTTCGGCTTCGAGCTTCCTCAAGGGTAGGCATCACCGAATGCACCTTGAACTCTTTCTTTATTTCTAAGTTTTCCCCCTCCATTGATCCCTTACAGTTCTTAGCATTAATTTTTTGATCATTGTTTTGACACAGGCCCCTGGGAACATCCTTTAAAGGAAAATATGGTTGTGTAGACTACTGGGTGAAGGCTTTTCTCGATCGCCCCAGCCAGCCAACTCAAGAGGCAAAGAAAAACTTTGAAGTGATGGATCTAGTGGACGTCAATACCCCTGACTTAATGGTGAGGGCTCCCCCCCCCCCAAGGTTTTCTCCTTGGTCAGGGATAATAAATTAGATGCATGGGGTATTGAAATATCTCAAAACACTATTTCCTCCCACACAGGCACCAGTGTCTGCCAAAAAGGAGAAGAAAGTTTCTTGCATGTTCATTCCTGATGGACGCGTGTCTGTCTCTGCTCGAATTGACAGAAAAGGATTCTGTGAAGGTAAAAACCTAGTGTTTAAATAAGTACTAGACAGGAGAGCCAGCGCTGGGATTTGGAGAGGGCCATGGTAGAGGCAGAGGAAATGCTGTTAAACTTGATGGATATTTATATTTCCTCATTTTTTTTTTAACTCCAGGTGATGACATTTCCATTCATGCAGACTTTGAGAACACTTGTTCCCGAATCGTGGTCCCCAAAGCAGCTATTGTGGCCCGACACACTTACCTTGCCAATGGCCAGACCAAAGTACTCACGCAGAAGCTGTCCTCAGTCAGAGGCAATCACATTATCTCTGGGACTTGTGCATCATGGCGTGGCAAGAGTCTCCGAGTGCAGAAGATCAGACCATCAATCCTGGGCTGCAACATCCTTAAAGTTGAATACTCCTTGCTGGTGAGTGAAGAGAAGAGAAACAATTCCTTGGTTACAAATTCAGCACTTTCTCTGCTCAACCCATCTAACAAACTGTCACCTTCCTTTCTAGATCTATGTTAGTGTCCCCGGCTCCAAGAAAGTCATCCTTGATCTGCCCCTAGTGATTGGCAGCAGGTCAGGTCTGAGCAGCCGGACCTCCAGCATGGCCAGCCGGACGAGCTCTGAAATGAGTTGGATAGACCTAAACATCCCAGATACCCCAGAAGGTAAGCTATAGCCAATACATTCTCTTTATTTTGACCTGCTTGGACTTGTGGGGTTAGGGTTGCTGGGTGTTTCTTAGCTGGACTTCTGACCCCCTGTTTTCTCTCCTTAGCCCCTCCTTGCTATATGGACATCATCCCTGAAGATCACAGACTGGAGAGCCCCACCACTCCCCTGCTGGACGATGCGGATGATTCTCAGGACAGCCCTATCTTCATGTACGCCCCCGAGTTCCAGTTCATGCCCCCACCCACTTACACTGAGGTGAGAATTTTCTTAGGGCCAACATTTTTGTCCTAGGCCTTCTGAAGGAAGGAAGGGTTAGTTTGGGTTTTCCTACTTTCCTAAAAACAAAAAAAACTGAAAGTCTCTCTCTTCCCTTCAGGTGGATCCCTGTGTCCTTAACAACAACAACAGTGTGCAGTGAACCCGCAGAAAAGACGCATCTGTACCAGCTCATTTCTTTCTGCCTCTCTGCTTGAACTCGAGTGTTTCAGAGACTCAGTCTCTACAGTGGAGAACGGGTACACCCCAGCCTCTGACTCCACGAGATGGGTGGTAATCCGTAGGCGGGTCTCCGGCTTCAAGTGGTGCAGACTCATGCCTGCACTGTGGTATAGGAGTGTTTGCTGGGTGTCAGACCAGGCCAGGTCCACTTCCTCAGATGTTGGAAATGAAGAAATTGCTTGTATTTTTTGAGTCAGGGTATTCCTGACCTTCTGGCATGGTCTTTACAATCCAAGGGTTTTTGTTTTGAAGGGAATTTTAGGTTGTTAAAATAACAGCAGACCATGAACTTCGGTGCCATGGGGGGACAGAGCTAATTTCACATACTAGAAAAAAAAATCATGGCCAAAATTTTGTAAGAGGAGTATTTTTGTTTTTTAAAATCAGTGTTCCCTTTTCATATCTTTATGAAGGAAAAAGACCTTCCACAGTTGATGATCATGCAGCCTGTGAAATATGGGGCAGCTGCTCTGAGTTGACCTAATGCTGGGAGCAGCAGTGGCTGCGCCCACTGATGGTCATAAAAGCCACTCCACAGCCAGTTGCACTGTGTTCTCTTGTAAGCGTAATCAGATGGGAGAATGTGTTATTTCCATGTAACTCCTTGGAATTGATTCTAAGGTGATGTTCTTAGCACTTTAGCTTGTCTTGTTCTAGTCTTGGTTATAAATATAAGCTCCACTAGTCAGTCTACTGGGACTTTGGAGGGTGGGAGGTAGGGTCTATCCCAGAACTCTGTAGACCAGGCTGGCCTCCAAGATCCTCCTGCCTCTTCCTCCTGAGTGCTGAGATTAAAGGCCCAGCTTGGTTGTGACTTTTGAGGCTTTCTCCCAATGCACAGACTTCTGTAATTCGGACACTAATCCTATGAAGGATTGCCACTGACAGCTGGACCCTGGGTGACACTCTACCCCGTTTCCCGTCCAGTGTTAGGAGAAAGTACTGCTTTCACTGTGGCCCTTAGCACTCGGTGGGAAACTCACTTAGCCTCAGCACTTTGATCCTGTCCTGTGTCAGAACTCCTTGCTCCACCCTGAGCACCACCTAAGATCTGTGCAACCAGAACGTGTGTGAGCCGATGGAGGTTTTGTTTTTGTTGTTTCTGTATTTTGTGTATCTTTTTGTATGATTAAAAACTATATTTTGTACTTATCCAAATATATTTTCACCCCAAAGTGGGGATATCCTTTGTAAAAAAAAAAAATAAAGTTTTTCTAATGGCAAAAATAAACGTTCTTTTCTTGTCTGAATTATTGGAGAAGTTACTAGAAAGTAGATATCGATGCTTTCCCCTGCTTCACAATGCTGAAAGCCATGGAGAGAGCAGTCTCGACCCCGTGACAATGACTGGTTTGGTCTCTTCAGACTAAAGAATAGGCAGGGTCTGGTGATAGGAGTTAGTCACCAAATTCCTTCAGGATCAGGCTTGCTCCTGTAGCTAAGGACAACCTTGAACTTTGGTCATTTTGGCCCTGTTTTGGGTGCGAGGATTAAGAGCATGCAATATCATGTTCGGGTTTGTGTGTGTGTGTGTGTGCGCGTGAATACAGGTGGGAATGTGGTGCTTACAACCCTCCTTGCAAGAGTCAGATCCACTATGTGGGACCCTGAGGCCAGGTCCTCAGGCTTGGTAGAAAGCGTCTTGACCTGCCGAGCCAACTCACTGGTTCTCTGGTTCTCTCTGCACTGGTTTATGAATTCTTTAAAGGTAGCTGTTTGAGCAGGGTGCAATTCCTTTTTATTTTTGTTATTTTTAAATCCGAATGAGCAACTTTTGTTTACACAAAGGCAGGGAGGATGTGGGGAGAAGGGACCAGGAGAGTAATGTGAGAGGGAAATTAAATGGGTGTTTGCTCAGATGGGAGGCAGGAAGCAGTCCTCGTGAGCTCCGGGGGGGGGGGGGGGGGGAGACAGTCCAGAGTGAGACTGGGTCAGGACTGGCAGGGCCTCAGCCCATCATAGCCCAAGAACAGGATAATTGGTGGGGATGAAGTTTTTGGTTTGGTTTTGTTTGAGACAAGTTCTCTGATGTTCATGCTAGCTGAAATCTGGAAGCACTCCTGTCTCAGCCTCCCTGGCAGGCACTGGAATTAGAATACCATGGTCTCATTCATCACTTGGTTTTTATTGAGAATTTCCCTCAATATAAACCTGGTTTATATGCTGAAAAGAGGAACTATTTCAGACTTAGAATTTTAGTTACAGATATTTTAGAAGCAGCTACAGTTTTCTTTTTTCTTTCTTTTTTTTTTCTTCTAGCACTAGCTGTCCTGGAACTCAAGAAATCTGCCTGCCTCTGCCTCTGCCTCCCAAGTGCTGGGATTACAGGCACACACCACCACCACTGCCTGGCTTTACAGTTTTCTATCTTAGTTTTTTGTGTTTTTTTTTTTTTTTTTGAGACAGGGTTTCTCTGTGTAGTCCTGGTCTGTAGAGCAGGCTGACCTCAAACTCAGAGATCCATCCACCTTCCTCTGTCCCCTGAATGCTGGGATTAGAGAGTATACCGCTACTGCTTACTGAAGTTATTCTGTTCAGGAAAGAACTACACATATGAGAAACAGAGATGGCAGAAGACATCTCACACAGTTCTTCCTGTTTTTTGGTTCATCTAAATGTTTTCCTTCAAAATGGGCTTTCCATAGCTCTCTATACACCAGTATACTCTCTGAAGCACTGTATTAGAAACTAAGGTGAAGCTTGTTGTGGTCATACACACCTAAAACCCAGCGTTTGAGAGGCAGAGGCAGAGAGAGGCAGAGGCAGAGGCAGAAGGATTGCCAAGAATTCAAGACAGCCTTGGCCACAAGTACCACCAGATATGCTAGGGCTACAAAGCTAGGACCTGTATTCCCCAAAACAAACCATAAAACCACAAAAAGCATGTGAACACAGAATTGAACAGAAATTGAAACTGAAAAAAAGAAATCCTTTCTGCACTAGTAATTGATCTTTATCATTCATTTGCTATAGCGCATCTACTTACTCTCTGCCTAACTTAGAAAAGAATAATCATTTGCCTTTGTATATGGGCATGTGGATGTGGGCCACAGTGCACAGGGAGGTCAGAGGACAGCTGTGAAACTGGTTCCCCCTGCCGCCCTTCGATGATCTCAGGGACCCATCAAACACGAGTCATCAGGCTCACATACCAAGCACCTTTATCCAAGCCAGATGACATTTTTCTTTCTTTGTCTTTTGATACTGGGTTTCATTTAGTCTAGGCTGTGTCTTCAGGGTGACCTTGAATTTCTGATCCTCTTACTCCACCTTCCTAGCTCTGGGATCGTAGGCATGCATGTGTTTCCACACTGACTTTATATACTGCTGGAGACTGAAATCGGGCTCGGTCTATGCCGGGCAAACACGTTGCCAACTGATCTGAATCTTAGATTCTTTCTGCTCCTTTTGTCTGTTTGCAGTGTGCTGGCATTTAGACTCTCCCCTGAATTCCTCTCCCATTTCTCACCTGTTCAAACATTTAGTGGCTCCTCCCCTTTAATTTTAGGTCAAAGTTAATGGAAAAGTTTTCTATGCAGCTGGGTTTCTAGGGACTTGAGGGTTGGAGCGGGGACAAGAATGAGAAAGAGGGCCAGGCTAAGGGATGAAGAGACCAGGAAGGTCTGTGTATTTGTGTACACAGACTTGTTATGAGAACTAAGTGGCCAGGAGAGCACAGATAACTACACCCAAGGCCACTCAAGAGATTTGATCCTGTAAGAGGCAGACTGTATGCCCCCTCTCCTGATATCCCAGCCCCACCATATCTAGCACTGTCTACAAGATGTTATTTTTCTCTTTCTGAGACTGGTCTCCTCTCTCTGTCACCCAAGCTAGCCTGGAACTCACTACGCACGGGCGGGCTGCAATCCTACTGCCTCAAGCTCTGAACCCTGGGTTCATTAGGTGTAGCTCAGCACACCTGGCCTTACTAAGGCGTTTTCTGTGACAATGGACATTCTGAGTGAACCTTGTGCTGTGGAGCCAGGTGGAGCCGTCAAACTGTGACTGGAAGATGGCATTTTTAATTCTGTTTAATTAGACTTAAATAGCACTGTGTCGCCAGCCATTGCCACATCGTGCAGCACAGCTAACTCTGAGGAAGGAAGTCGCCAGCAGATAGGCTCCCCAAGAGGAAACCCATCCCTCCCGAGAGCACAGCAGGCTGCCTCCCACTTCCTTTTGCGTTCTCTACACAATTTCTGCCTCACCCTGGGACATTTTCTGCTGGAGGCTCAGTTCGTGCCACTTCCCCGTTGCCGGGCAGCTGTTTCCCCACTTAACATTGGGTCTCATTTTCCTGCGCTCTTCTCAGATGGCTTTCAATTTTTAAAGAGCTACAACCTCCACGTACCGCCGTTAGTAGAGATCTAGTCCTGAGCTTATTTATTTATTCATTAGGTCCAGTCTAGTACTGGAAGAGCTGAGAAAAGTCAAAGAGAAAAAGTGAGAAGTGGCGGGGGGAGGGGGGAGAGGGAGGAGGAGAAGGGGGAAGGAAACACCCTAAAGAAAATAAAATTAATAGAAGGATCTGGTGTGCTGTCACCCCATCATATGAGAGACTGAGGCAAACTGGTCAAGAGTTCACGCTCACTTGGGGTGCACAGCAAGCTTTTGTTTTTAAGACTAGATTATGCAGCTGGGCAGCAGTGGCACAAACCTTTAATCCCAACACTCTGGAGGCAGAGGCCAGAGAATCTCTATGAGTTCAAGGCCAGCCTGGTCTACATAGTGAGTTTTAGGACAGCCAGGGCTACACAGAGAAACCCTGTCTTGAAAGAAACGAAAAGACTAGAGACACAGCTCAGTTGGGAGAGTGTTTGTCTAAAATGCATTTGAACCTCAGCAGCAAATAAAAATGCCTGGTGGTAGACACCAGTAATCCCCGAACTTGGGAAGGAGAGGCAGGAAGGTCACAGAAGTTCAAATGTTCAAGCCATATACATCTATCTAGTGAGTCTGAGGCCAGCCTGGGATACATGAGACCCTGTCTCACAAAAGCAGACAGGAGATCAGGAAATCTGGGCCATCCTCAGCTGCGGCGTAGTAGCAACTTTGAGGCCAGGGTGGGCTCTAAAACAGCAGCTACAGGTAGTTACTTAACAACAAACAAGCAAACAAAAAAAACCCAAGAGCCTTCTCTAAACATAAAGAAAATGGAAGGATCCAACTAGAGTTGGGGCATTGAGAGAGAAAATTGTGGAGCGAGGATGAAACTAAGCATATGGCCAGCAAAAAATAATCACACATAACGACCTTCGATTGATTCATTCTCTTTCTCTGTCTCTGTTTCTGTCTCTCTGTTTCTCTCTTTCTCCCTGTGTGTGTGTGTGTGTGTGTGTGTGTATGTGTGCTCTCACTTTGGGTGCTGTTGCTCTGACTTTGTCCACATTTTTTGTTTGTTTGTTTGTTTGTTTTTGAGATAGGATGTCTCATGAGCTCCTAATCGGGATACTTTGGCTGTCCAGGTGTCCCCAGGGGTCCCCTGGTCTGCAGTTCTCCACCACTGGGATTATAAACATTAGCCACTATGTTCTGCATTTTAAATAGGTTTGGACTCCTACTCAGATCCTCATTCTTGTGTGGCAAACATGTTACTGAGTGAGCCATCTCCCAGCCTGTCTTTGACTAATTTTTTGAGCAATCTACAGAGTCCTGCCAGAGTATTTTTTTCTTGAATTACTTCTAGGTGATAGAACACAGAAGGGAGATAAAGAATACATTTAGCTGGCCCTCCTATTCTAAGCACCTTGACAGGGAGAAGACCTTCTATCCACAGTACTTCTGAGGTTGACACAACCTTCCACAGACAGCCACAGATTCAGGGTTGCAGGCCTTGGCCCAATAGGTGATAGCTCTAGAGCCTGGGAAAAGCCCAGTGATTAGCCTTCCCATAGAGTTCTGCCTTGGTTTCTCTTTTTTGCTGTGATAAGCACCATGACCAAAAGCAACTCAAGGAGAAAAGGGTTTTATTCAGCTTACATGTCGAGATCACAGTCCATCACTGAGGGACACCAAGGGCAGGAACCTGGAGGCAGGAGCTGATGCAGAAGCCATGAAGAAGTGCTGCTTACTGGCTTGCTCCCCATAGCTTGTTCAGCCTGCTTTCTTATACCTCTAAGGAACACCTGCCCAGAAAGGGCACCACCCACCTCGGGCTGGGCCCTCCCACATCAATCCTTAATCAAAATGTCCCATAGACCAGTCGGATGGAGGCATCTCCTCAGTTAAGGCTCTCTCTCTTCCCAGATGACTTTAGTTGGGGTCAAGTTAACAAAACACTAATCACCACAAGTACTTAAGAGAACTAGTTATTAAGAATCCAGGCCCTGGGCTGGATGGCTCAGAGGTTAAGAGCACTGACTACTCTTCCAGAGGTTTTGAGTTCAATTCCCAGTGACCACATGGTAGCCCACAACCATCTGTAATGGGGATCTGATGCCCTCTTTTAGTGTGTCTGAAGACAGTGACTGTGTACTCACATACATTAAATAAATAAATACATAAATAGAATGAGGGCCCTGAAACCAAACTAAACTAAACCCTATGCCTCCTGTGCCGCCTACCAGCATGTGTGGCCGGGCAGCTTGTTTAAAGTCTCCACATCGTAGGCTGTTCATTCGATACTTCTTTGCTGTAAAGTTTTATGTATTTTATTTTGCGTGCATGGCTGCGTTTGTAGGTACATCTGTGCTCCCTGTGCCTTCCTGGTGCTGTTGGAAGCTAGAGGGAAGCGTAAGATCTTCTGGAACAGGAGCTATATAGATGGTTGTGAACTGACACTGGGTACTGGGTCTAAACTGGGTTAAGTGCTCTTAACTGCTGCCCCATCATTTGTCCTTTTAAATAAGGTAGAGAGTCAATAAAGAAAACCCCCAATATGGATCTCTTGCTTCCATAGACACACATGTCCAAGCGTGCATGCACACACACACACACACACAGTTCAGTAAAGCATGTGTGTGCAATGTGTATCTCTAGCTTCCATAGACACACATGTCCAAGTGTGCACACACACACACACACACACACACAGTTCAGTAAAGCATGTGTGTGCACAGTCATTCAGGTGTCTTCCTCTGACAAGTTCCATCTTATGTTTTGAGACAAGGCCTTTTCCTGAAGTCTGGAGCTCACAGACTGGCTAGACTTCCTGGCCAGCAAGCCTTGGACCCTCCTATCAGCCTTCCCGAAGTGGAACTGCAGTCAGACACCAGCCCCCTGGCTTTTCACGTGTGTGCTCTAGCTGGAATAGCAAGCACGTCACGAACCCCCTCGATTTACTTGTTATTTGTTCCTTTGTCTTTGAGTCAGGATGTCACGATGTAAGCCAGGCTGGCCTCACAATCCTTCTGCCTCAGGCTCCTGAGCACTGGGATTACAGGTGTGAACCACATTTCCAGGTTGTGTGTGTCTCTCGGTGTGTCTGTGTGTATTTTATTTAGGAGAAAGAGTCTCTAGATAACCCACAATGAACTCAAACTCACAATCTTCTTGCCTCCCAAATGTTGGGACTGCAGACAGACTGCACCGCCACCTGTAGCTCTGACTGTTCATTTGTAAAAAGTGAAAGCCAATGATGGAACTGTCCCCACAGGCGCTGTGAAGGTTAGAAACACGTGGTGGGGTAAAGACGTTTGCCACCAACACACACACACACACACACACACACACACACACACGTGAGGGAGGGAGGGGCTGGAGAAAGGCTCAGCAGCTAAGAACACTTGCTGCTTTTCAGAGAACCAGATTTAGTGCCCAGCACACACATCAGGCAGCTCACCAGCTTCACCTCCAAGGGATCTGAAGCCCTTTTCTGGTCTCCTCGAGCACAGACATGTGGTACTCACTCACACAGATACAGACCCATAAACTAAAAGAAAAAAAAAAAAGAAAGAACAAATATTCTTAAAAAGATAAAGTGTGGTAAGGGAAGAATGGGTCTGGGCCTGGGCGCGGTCAGCACAGGAACATGCTCGTTATTCAAAGGAAGAGCAGGCTGGGCAAGTGGAGTCCGCACAGCCCAGAAGCGAGCCTACTTCCTTCCACACATTGTTCTTTGACCTCTGCAAGTGTATTGTAATGGGATCTTCTAAATTCTTCAATTTACACAATTATGGGAAAGCTTTCTGCCATTTAGTGTGGTCAACCGAAGGTCAGAGAACACAGACATACAACGTAATAGTCTCTTCTTTCTTTCTTCCTCTTTTTCTTTCTTTACTTCCCTCCTTCCTTCTTTCTTTCCTTTTTACATTTCTTTAAAATTTTTTATGTGTATAAGTGATTGCCTGCATGCATGTATGTGAACTACTTGTAGGATTGGTGCCTGCAAGGGTCAAAAAGGGCCTGGAACCGGAGTTACGGACGGCTGTGAGCCACCTCATGAGTGCTGAGAATGGAACCTGATCCTCTGTAGGACTCAGAGGTGCTCCTCCTGTGAGCCCTCACTCCAGTCCTAAAGTATTTTGCTCTTTTCCCAGAGATGGCCTAGCTGGTTAGAACAAGGGTCAGAGGCATGAACCTATCCTTGGAGCTTGGGTCAGTTGACCCGGATTGTTCTTGTCCTGACCTGACCATTGACAGTTCACGGGACTTGAGCCTTTTCTATTCTTTCTTTAGCCTGTTACATAAAGAGGAAAGAATGAACGAACTCAGTGCACTGGGCTGTCTCTGTGTTCTCGCTGCTTGGTCATCTCCAGGCAACAGCGTGACGGAATGAGAGGGACAGAGCATGGGGACAGCATTGTGAGTCCCGTGTGACCTGCACCTCAGGATGTCAAGTGAGGTCCATTCTCTGTGATGGAACTGCTGAGTGGACATCTTCAAGTCCACTAAGCAGTCAGTAAGCAGTCAGTAAGCAGGTTCCTGGAAATGTCTGGCTAGGTGCTTGTCAAGGGTATTTTTAACCTCCTGGACAGATGGAGTGAGGAAGGGTTCCAGTTGCTGGGAGAGGAGGACAAGTGAAGGGGGCTCCCTTTATGCAGCTCTACGGATGAAAACCCCTGCCGCTGCCCAGACTCATGGCCAATGGTTTTTGTTTGTTTGTTTGTTTCTTTTTGAGACAGGGTTTCTCTGTGTAGCCCTGGCTGTCTTGGAACTCACTCTGTAGACCAGGCTGACCTCGAACTCAGAAATCTGCCTGCCTCTGCTTCCCAAGTGCTGGGATTACAGGCATGCGCCACCACTGCCCAGCTCAGTCAATGTTTTGTGTCCTGCTCTTTCTCTCTGCACCCACGGTCTTTCATACTTGCCTCGCCTTCCAGGGCAGAAGTTTAGCTTCCTGTTCCACACTCAGAGTTTTCCCTTCCAAACCATAGATCAGTGGGCGTGTCCTCCCCCCAACCCCCCGCCAGCGGCCCCTGAGTTCTCTATACTACCTCCCTGACTGACCTGTAGGAGGGCTCCAAACTCTCCTGAAACCTCATGGACTCTACTGTCCCTATTCCTGAGAACAGAATCTAAGACTGAGAAACCCAGGTTTGGGCTTTATACACCTTGGGAACGTAGAAGAGATGTTTTCTTGTGGAAGTTAGATATTAAAAATGGTGGCATGTTGACTTGGCGGCTGCCTAGAAATCTAGGTCACCAGAGAGACAGAGGGACCGGGGGGAGCAGTCAATCAACAGAGAGCTTAGGAGAGCCTGTTGACTATGGGAGGAGGGGCCCTGGAAACAGGCATGGAGGTGGGTGGGGAAGAGAAAAATTATGAGAATTCTCAAATGGGCTTCATCTTCTCTTGACTGCCTGCCCCCCTCGCCCCGCTTTTGTGTGTGTGTGTGTGTGTGTGTGTGTGTGTGTGTGTGTGTGTGCGCGCGCGCTGAGACAAGGTTCTTTCTGGGTAGTCCTGGCTGTCCTGGAACTCTATAGACCAGCCTGGCCTAGAATTCAGAGACACAGCCTCTGCTTCCCAAGTGCTGTGATTATAGGCAATGTGCCACCACTACCCTGCATCTTGGCCTTCTTTTAAAACCACACACCTTGCCATCCCCAAAGACTTCGCGCTCCTGTCTCTTCTCTCTTTCTATCTCAGCACGTCTTCTGATCCTTTCTATCCTGTTTTGTGGTAAAGAAAGGAGTCCTCAGCAGAGGCTCTCCAAGTGCTGGGAAGACAGAACTTTGCTTACCACAGAGTCCCAGTCAAACGTGCTGTGGGTTGTGGTTCTCTTCCTGTATGCTGATTTTAGCTGAGGTTGACAAAACAGGGCACAGCAGAGGAAATGCTAAGCCAAGGCAGAACACCAGCCAAAGCAGCTCGCAGATGTTTAGAAGTCCCTACAATTTCTTCCTCAAAGTTTGAATTGGTTGTGAACATTTAGAAACTATATTCCTGCATTTTAGGGACCTGGTGTGGTGTTGCATTCCTGAAATCCAGTATTTGGAAGCCCGAGGGAGGATAGTTAATAGTTACAGGCCACAATTGATAATATAACAGGCTGTTCCCAGACAATGTTGGAAGAAAGAAAGAAAGAAAGAAAAGAGGGAGGGAGGAAGAAAGAAAGGAAGGAAGGAAGGGAGAGAGGGAGAGTAGGAAAAAAGGTGAGACAATTTAGAAGTATAAGCACTTGCCACCTGAGTCTGGTGACCTGAGTTCAATCCTCAGAACCCATGTAAAGATGGGAGGAGTCAACAGAGTACACAGTTGTCCCTGAGCTCTGTGTGCAAACAATAGCACAAATGCGCCTGCATTTACACCACACCCCAAAATTCAAGGGGGGGAAATTCCTAGGGAAGCTGAGGCAGGAGGATCAGGAGATCAAGGCTATTCTCAGCTGCATAGCAAGTTCCATGTCAGCCTGTGTTACATAAGACCTTGTCTCATACATACATACATACATACACACACACACACACATACATGCATGCATAAGATAGACAGACAGACAAGAGGAAAATTATGTGACACACCATGCGCACTTCAAGGATGAGTCTAAAGATCTCTGTTGTACAGCCACCTCTCCTGGCCAGGCCCCCAACATCTCCTGAGAGGTTTGTGGAGCCACTGGCACCCTGGGCAGGTGTGAGAGTGCTGACTTGGACTGGAAATCAAGACTCAAAACAGGATCCGGGCCAAGTAAGGGAGAGGTGAGCGGCTGAGAGCAGTCAGATCCAAGCATGGTCAGGCAGGAAAAAGTTATCTGGTGCCAGAAGAGAGGCCTAGGGGAAGGAGCTTTGCGAAGGGCTGCTTCTCTCTCTCTGAGAGGGATTGGTTCTTCCACAGATCACCCATCTTTGCTTACTTCCTTTCACCACCATGGCCTGGTGAAAGCATTCACTCGAGGAGGGAGTTTCCTCTCAAAATGGTTGCCTCTGAGGCCACAGCAGGGCAAAAGGAAAAAAACAAACAACCAAAAAAAACAACGAGACTTCTTTCCTGTCCAAAGGGACTTGGGAGGCATCTCCAAGACAGGAAAGATACCGATTTAGACAGCCTTCCTCCCTTCTGGTTTTGTTTGTTTGGTTTTGGTTTTGGTTTTGGTGGGGGTGGGGTGGGGTGGGTGGGTGTGTGTGTGTGTGTGTGTGTGTGTGTGTGTGTGTGTGTGTGTGTGTGTGTGTGTGTGTGTGTGTGTGTGTGTGTGTGTTTTTTGAGACAGGATCTCTTACAGCCCAGGCTGACCTCAATTCCCTGCCCTTGTTAAGATGAAGGCAGGCAGCCGGGCGGTGGTGGCGCACGCCTTTAATCCCAGCACTTGGGAGGCAGAGGCAGGCGGATTTCTGAGTTCGAGGCCAGCCTGGTCTACAAAGTGAGTTCCAGGACAGCCAAGACTACACAGAGAAACCCTGTCTCGAAAAAACAAAAAACAAAACGAAAAAAAAAAAAAATTTTTAAAAAAGATGAAGGCAGGCTTTAGTTGCTGGATGGGTAGCACAAACATGTAATCCTAACTAACCCCAGCACTCAGGAGCCAGAAGGATCTCAAATTTGAAACCAACTAGAGATTCTGTCTCAAAAAAATCCACGAAGAAGGCTGAGAGGTGGTTCAGTCAGCAAGGTGCTTGCTGGGAGATGGCTCAGTAAGTAGGGTGCTTGCTGGGGAGGAGGCTCAGTTAGCAAGGTGCTTGCTGTGCAAGTTGGAGGACCTATGTGGTGTCTACTCCCTGTAATCCCAGGTCTGGGGACATGGACACAGATGGGTTGCTGAGGTCAATGTCCGGCTGTCCTAGCCTACTTCAAATGCACACAAGGTAGACCATACACAAGGAACAATACTTTAGGCTGCTTTCTGCCTTCATATTTACAGACATGCATGAGTACACATATGCACACAAACAAATGAAAAACTCACATCAAGATAGGGAAAAACCAAATGTGGTGGCACACACCTATAATTATACCACTTTGATTGTTTTTTGTTTTTTTGGGGGGTGGGGAATGTTGATGGTTGTTTTTGATGGTTTGTTTGTATGTTTGTCCAACAAAGGGTCTCACTATGTAACTCTAGTGGTTTTGGAATCCACTCTGTAGACCAGGCTGGTCTCTTAACTCATTCAGAGATCCACCTGCCTTTGTCTCCCAAGTACTGGGATTAAAGGCATGAACTACTGTGCCTGTCAATTCCAGCACTTTGGAAACTGAGGCAGAAGGATTATTCCATGTCTGAGATTAGCCTGCACTCCACAACGAATCCCAGGTCTCTCTGTCTTAAATAAATTTTTTAAAAAAGCCAACCGGAAGTAGTGGTGAGTGCCTGGAATTTCAGCACTTGGGAGATAGAGGCAGAAGGATTAGGAGTTTGAGTGTTACATGATCAAGTTTAAGGCCAGTCTGAGCTACCCAAGACCCTGTCAGGAATGAACAAAGTCAAACACATATGTGAGTTTAACTGAGCGTCTCCTAGCAGGCACTGATAACGCAAGGTGCTTAGGACAGGCTGAATTTGGATATGTTCCCCCTCTTTACCATAAATACAGACAGCAAGAACCATAGGACTGTGTCCACTCAAGGGGTAAGGAGTCTGAGCTGTGGGAAGCACTGCCCATAGCTGATAATCCTGGGATAAAAGCCTGCTCGAATAGAAAACAGTCACAGACTCTGTGATCATGGAAACCTTAACCCCTCTGGTTGTGTAGTTGGGGTGATGTCAGTGTGTACCTACTAACTCCCACTGGGTAGTTATAGTTAGCCAACTGACAGAAGAGACACATTAAATCCTATTGGATTAGGCAGAGCTTTCTCGGTGATACTACTAGAAACTAGAATTCTGCATTGGGATTTCAAATTTCTATTTTGTGATTTCCTTGGGGGAATATGGGTCTCAGTAGGGGAAAAGTCATTGGAGGAAAGGTCACACTAGCCTGGCCAGATTTCCTAACTGAACTATTCCTGTCTAGCTCATTTATCTCCTCACCGTCTAGCCAGGCATATTTAAGGACAGATAGGAAGGGCCTGCATCTACAGCTGCTTCTTTGGCCAGAGATCTCTGGGATGTCCTTGACGTGACTCCTGACTTGCGGGTTGCAACCTTGAACTCTCCATTACAAGGCTTTTCTACTTTCTTACTAGCTGCAGGAACTGCTGTTCCTCAGATACCCTGGCTGCAAAGGTTCTTGGAAACAGCTGGCGATGTGCCTGAGGTATCTTTAGCTTGTCTGGCTGAAAATAAGGTGGGAAGATCAAGGGGATCGGATGACAGCTTGGTGAAACCGGGGCACGTCCACCATGTGGAGGACAAAGGTTGGAGTGACCACTTGGGATCAGTTGTACTGCCTCAAAGACAAAGTGTCATACAAATCAAGTCATATTTGAACTCTGCCCTGCCTGGACTCCTGCTTTTACTGGCAGGTGACCTTGGTGGACCAAGCCAAGGACTGGAATTCCAGTGCCATTTGTACCTTTACAAGTGGGTTCACACCGACCCTACTGTGGAATAGGGGTCTCAGGAGACAACCCCCCTCCCCCCGCCAGATTCATGCATCAGACATGAAGAAACTGAGGCATGGAGTCTTGACACAATTTTCCAAGGGTCCAAGACTATGGAGTAAAGAAACCAAAGCGTGAGATGATGCTTTGCCTATTTGAGATGATAATCGGTCCCTTGACGTAGCTTCTTGATTCTTTTATTTCTTTTGAGATGGTGTCTCCTGTGCCCCAAATTTCCATATAGCCAAGGGTTATATGCATATGTCTTTATGTTCAGTTATGTGGTTTTAGGGATAGAATTTAGGACTTTGTGTATGCTACACGAGTGCTCTATCTACTGAGCTACACCCCCAGTCCGCACCCTGCTGCATTCTTGACCATCCCACACCCTTCTTTACTTTCAAAGTTCAAACAACCATGAAAGTAAGTTGCAGAAACCATTTCCCTTTTCCTTACCAAACCTTGACTGCCTAACCGCTCCATCACCTGCCTTCTTGCCTTCCAGTTTCTTTTGTTCTCCACTCTCAACCTAAACTGCTTGCTGCATCCAGATCTCTCTGTGGTCCTCCCTCAAACCACATGAGTCCTTCCTTGTGTCTGTTCACAGACTCCCCATTTCACGAGTCCTGCCCAAGTAGGTGAGGCCTGGGAGGGGAGGTGTGGAACATGGGTCAGGGAGAGTAGATTTCCTCCTGTAAAACCTAGCCTGTAGCTCAAGGCATAGGAGCAATTTAGACAATTAAAAACTGGGGCTGGAGAGATGATGGCTCAGCGGTTAAGAGCAGTGACTGCTCTTCTGAAGGTCCTCTTCTGTTGTATCTGAAGACAGATACAGTGTACATATAATAAATACATTTTTAAAATGGGAGGCAGAGGCAGGAAGATTTCTGAGTTCAAGGCCAGCCTGAAACCCTGTCTCAAAAAATTAAAAAAAAACAAAAAAACAAAAAACCAAACTTTCTAATAGGTTTTATGTACCCGGGTAGCAAACACTGTAAACTTATAGGCAGAATAGCTTTGACCCTGTCTGGACCTAGGCTCTAGCCTCTGCCTGTTTGGTAGTGCTTGTGGGAAGTTGGGGAAAGGTCAGTGGAGATAGTTTAGCTCATGCCTGGAACCAGATTAGGAATCTGGGGAAGCTGCTGGGTCTCGTGTCACCGGCTTTGTCCAACAAGGTCACCTGCCAGGGGAGGCAGGAGTCCAGGCAGGGCAGAGTCCAAGAATGGCCTGATGTGCCTGATGTTTATGACATTTCGTCTTTGAGGCAGTGACTGATCCCAAGTGGTCATTCCAACCTTTGTCCTCCTTTCTCCTGCCCCATGGGAAACGGGACGTGAAGAGGCGTGAGTGTGGAGAGATGGGCGGGGACTAGCTTCCTGCGGGCTTTACCACCTTTGGTTCTCAATCTTTGTTTCCACTAAAGTTCCCAGGGAAGTAAGCTGGCCCAGATGGTGCCTGCCTCCAAGCCTGACAATGTGAATGTGAGCCCCAGACCCATGTGGCGGCAGGAGAGCACTGACTCCTGCGAGCTGTCCTCTGGACTCCCCACACAAGTCATTTTGTACACCCTGGCCAAATAAATGAAGTGTAAAAAAAAAACCGGAGTTTCCAGAAGAGCATCAGGTGGCTGTGTCTCTCAACATAGACCAGGATTTAAGTAATAAGGGTTAGGATGGCGTCTCCCCTCCAGTGTGTGTGCAGGGGACGAAGTGGAGAAAGACAACAGGAAAAAAAAATTCAGGGTCTTTGTTTTCTATTGTTCCTCCCTAGCTCCAGTCACTGGCTGAGGAACTGTGGGAAACCCCAGGGAAAGGTCTCGTGGCCCCACCCTTCACTCACCTCGGAGAGCTAGAAAAGGAAACACATCAATCATCATGAATTGCTCAATAAAGCTGGAATGTTCGTTTCTATTCCTGTTCCCGTCTCTGTTTTCTTGGCTGGGCCTCTATCCCAACACTCACTAGCACATTTAAACGAGGCCTTTGAGGTGCTTTCCCTCGGTGGAGTCGAAGCCCATCTTCGCCCTGTACAACGGGGTCAGAAATACCCGACCTTGGATTTCGGCTCTCTAACCCACGATGCTGTAGGAAATTCGGTCAGCCTGTCTAAAAGTGATTGGGAAGTTTATCGAACGCTTCTCCCACAGTCCATCTTAGACTTTGAAATGCTCAGTGGGGCCTCCCGTGGTAGCGCCCCAGATGTCTATGCAGCTCCTTACTCTGTTTCTATACTGGACACGCAACTTACTCGTGGCTGTGGCATGGCAAGTGCATGCAACCAATCAGCTCGAGGAAGGCTTCCTCAGAAGCCAATCAAAACCCAGGGAAGTGACCTCACCCAAGGGAACGCTGTGTGGGCGAGGGAGCCTCTCTTAGAGTGTCCCTAAGTCACTCCCTTCCTCCCCACCCTCCTTACTTCCTGGAAGATAACACCGCCTACCCCCTCTCCAAAGTGGAGTGAGAAAGGCTAACTCAGTTCCACAAAGGAAAGAAAAAAAAGAAGCTGCAAGCCACACCCCAGCTGTCAGTAGAGAACAGTATATTTAGGGAGAACCCTAAATATGCCTTTCAAAGTAGGCTCTCCAGGTCCTGGAAGAACCACGTAAGCCGTAAGCCGAAAGCAGTGAGTCACTCCTCTGCCGACCTCTAGCTTTCTTGACTCTCTGCATAAAAATAACTAATCACTCTTTGTAAATAAGGACACGATCAAGGTCAAGTGTGAGAAAGGAGAGGGCTGGCTTCCCGGTGCACACTCCTGACTGCAGGCTCATGTCCCCATGCTGTGCTGTTGGAGGCCAAAGGCTGGGGTGGTCCGTGGGAGAGCCCATGCTTTCCCCAGCAGTGCAGATGAGTTCCTGAATGTCCTTCACAGGAGGGCTGAGAATAAAGGTCAAGGGTCAAGGCGGTGACCTCCCCCCCCCCCAGTGTCACACTGGACAAGCAGAGATTTGACACTGGTGGCACAGGCCTGGGTTCCCAGCTTGGGAGGCTGAGATAGTTTCAGGCCTGTTTAGGCTACAGGGTTAGTTCAAGGCCAACTTAGGCAACTTAGCAAAAAACACTGTCTAAAAGTTCTAAAATAAATATATAAAAAGAACTGGGAATATGGCTCAGGGATAGAACACTTGTTTAGCATATGCAAGGCTGTCAATTCAATCCTCTGGAAGGGGGCATGGCCGGGTAAGAATGGCTTGGCTGGACATCCCCTTCAGCCCTTCCTCCAGCCCCTTCCCAGTAGACATCACTTTGGGGAGACAGACAGATACAAACATTTCATTTCAAAGTACAAAACAGGCTTTACTCCTCTTAACGACTTCCACCCCAAGTACCCCCTAAACTGTCGACAGCTGTGCACAACCCCTAGGGGTCACACAGCTCACCTGGATTCTGACTAAATAATTTTTCCTCAACAAAAGTAAATACTAGTAAGTATGGTGTGGTGGTGCATCCCTGTAATATCAAGACTTGGGAGGTGGAGATGGAGGTATCAAGAGTTCAAGGCCAGCCGGGCGGTGGTGGCGCATGCCTTTAATCCCAGCACTTGGGAGGCAGAGGCAGGTGAATTTCTGAGTTCGAGGCCAGGCAGAGGCAGATGAATTTCTGAGTTCGAGGCCAGCCTGGTCTACAGAGTGAGTTCCAGGATAGCCAGGGCTATACAGAGAAACCCTGTCTCGAAAAACCAAAAAAATAGGGATATTTAGTTCCCATATCTCAAATCAAGAACCATATATGGGCCCAGACTTACAGTCTATGGCCCAGGCTTTCAGTTTATGGCCCAGGCTTTCAGTCTATGGCCCAGGTTTTCAGTCTATGGCCTAGGCTTTCAGTCTATGGTCCAGGCTTTCAGTCTATGGTCCAGGCTTTCAGTCTATGGTCCAGGCTTTCAGTATATGGCCTCATCCATATTGTCATCGCTGTCCCCTCCAAAGTCCTCTCCATTGTCAAAATATGACATGATGTAATCAGTTTCCTGAAATGTAAAAAGAAGCAAAGATTGGGAATGATTTCAGAGATTTCTTCTCTTTGTTTCCAGGCTCTTTCCTCCCAAATACACCTTTCCAGGTCTGGGACATCCCTAACAGCTGTTACAAATTTATTTTACTTTTTATGTGTATAGGTGTTTTGACTGCATGTATGTGTATACTGCTTGCATGCCTGGAACCCTCGGAAGCCAGACGATGGTATTAGATGGCCAGGAACTGGAGGTACAGGTGTCGTGAGCTGCCGTGTGGATACTGGGAGTGGAACTTGAGTCCTTTGAGAGAGCGGCACATGCTCTTAACCTTAAGCCTTCACTCCAGCTCCATGCCATAAGAGTAACAATTATTTGTTTGCCTGTATATGTGTATGTGTGTGCGTGTGTGCCCTGGTGTACACGTGGAAGTCAGGGAACAACTTGCAGGGGTCAGTTCTTTCCTTCCACTATGTGGGTTCTGGGGATTGAACTCAGATCATCAGGCTTGGTAGCAAGCCCCTTTGCCCTCTGAGCCACATCACCCACCATGTTATGTGTTTGGAGAATAGGCCAGGATAGATGAACTGGAGAAAGACTTTTGATGGCACTGCAACTCTCTGAGAATGTCTCCTGTTTAAGTGTCGGGAGCCCAGGGTTAGTGAGATGGTTCAGTACAAAAGGCATTTGTTGTTAAGCCAGAGGGCCTGTGTTCAATAACCAGAACTCACTGGACAAAGGAGAGTGCCAACTTCCACAAGTTGTCTTCTGACTTCCACACATTTGTCATGACTCATGCAAGCACACACACACTCATGCACACACGTAATACAAGATGTCTTGGGTGTTAAAGGCCTTTGCTGCTCTTCCAGAGGACCCACGTTAGGTTCCAGCACCTAAGTTGGACAGCTCACAACTGCTTGTGACTTCCAGTTTCAGGGGTTCAGAGACCCTCTTCAGGCCTCCTCAGGCACCAGAACACACTTGGTATACAATCATAGGGTCTTGTATGCTAAGTTTGGAGGCGTACTCATGTAATCCCAACAGCAGGAAGTAAAAGCAGGGGAATTTCTGGGGAGCTCCTGGCCAACCTAGCTTACATAGTGAATACCCTATCTCAAAACTGAAACCAAAAATAAAACAACAAAAGTCTTGAAAAGAAAATAAAAGAGTTGTGAGCCCACA
Organism: Tokudaia tokunoshimensis; assembly: GCA_036184795.1. Lineage (NCBI taxonomy): Eukaryota > Metazoa > Chordata > Mammalia > Rodentia > Muridae > Tokudaia > Tokudaia tokunoshimensis. The sequence continues at coordinate 63,942,463 of BTHU01000003.1, read as the reverse complement.
ACTTGTTCCTCAAGGGAGAGGGGAGGGGTGGGGAGTGGAGGAGCAGAGTCCCTTCACCTCCTCGTGCTCCTCTTCGTCGTACTCCTCTTCCTCCCCCTCTTCCTTCTCCTCCTCCTCTTCTTTCTCTTCATCTTCCTCTGAAGTCACTTCCTCCTCCTTCTTCTCTAGAGTCTCATGTGTGGATGAATAGGAAGAGAAACTCACACTCACAGAACTCGGGGAGAAGTAAGGCTCCGAGGGACCGGGAGGCCAGCTGTCTACCACGCTCCCTGCTCACCTCTAGTTTCTGTATCGTCTCCTCCTTATCGTCTGTGCTCTTGGGGGGCCTCTTGGGAAGGATAATGGTGGTCCCTGTTTGGAGGATCAGAAAGTGAGTCCTAAGGAAGCACATCTCCTAACTTTCTTTCTGGTTTTTAAATTTGATGTGTATGTGTGTGTGTGTACGCGTGTGTGCGTGTGACACACACACACTCGGAACGTAGAATGAGTTCTTCCTTCCAACATATGGGTCCTAGGGCGTGTAGCTGGTGTCTTTAGCAGCAGAGCCATCTCTCCCTCCATCCTAGCTAAGCCTACTCCACCCTCTTGCAGCAAACACGGCACTCTGCTGCCCTCGTGTGGTCATCGTGGAACCGCCTCCTCCTCCCCCTCCAGATTCACTCACGCTCCTTTTGTACTTTCCGCACTCGAATCTTGAGCTCACTGGGTAGTCGCCGCCAATCTGGGAAGAGTGGAAGTGAAAATCAGCAGGAACCTGTCTCTGGCTGGGGGCTTCCGGGAGTGATGGCTGGGGAAGGGGGTGTTTAAGAGGAAGGAAGGAAGGAAAGAAGGAAGGAAGGAAGGGGTTGGTTTGAAGATTTTTCAGAATAAGCCTATAGGCTGGACGCCTCTGGAGAGATGGGCACTGTTGTTACAAATCGGGTTTTCAGGTAGAACCCGAAAGTGTTGCAGAGCACATCTAAGACTCTAGTTTTTAAGATGTTGTACAGGAAAAGGAGGGTGATGCTTTGAGGCCCCTAAAGAAGAAGGACATTCAGAGAGGGACAGTTACTTACCAGGGTTCCAATCGATGGCGTTGTCAATCGGCCCAGACATTTGATACTTGTCTGAGTAACGTTCCACATCTGGGGATCAGAGCCCAAGAGTCAGAGTTTTATCCTTAGAACATCTGTTCCTAAGGGTCTACCCGTCTTATCTATCAATCGCCTTACTCCAACCCCAGAGCCCAGTGCTGCCAGCTTGGGGGGAGGCCTGGCTTCTCCTCCAGCCTATCTTTCTGCTACTCTTGTCTTTGTCCAGAGTCCTCTCCTGAGAGGCAGTGTGCTCCACTGGGCAGGACACACCAGGGTAAAAACCAGGCCTCAGTCTTTTGTCTCCCTCTCACTAACCCGGTTAGCTTAGTAAGTCTTCCACCTCTGAGCCCTCAGCTCCCAGGGACTCAGTAGAAAAGCATCAACTGTCACTGTGTCTCACTGAGGACAAATATCCATTCTCCCAAGCCTGCCAGCAGCCCTGCCCTCTCCAGTCTTCCTGCTCTCACTAGCGAAGGGGAGAAGGCTTTGAACAGGTGGGGTGCTCAGAGGCCCAGCATCAAGGTCTCTCCAATTAATGCACTGGAAATTCATTTGTACCCCACTCCCTCATTTGAACTAAGATGCTAATGCTTTGATGTCCCATTAGCCCCCAGATTAAGGTTCAGTTCAAATCTTGAATAAGGTGATACATTTCAGACATGGAAGGGACATTTAATGCTCCTCTCCATCAGACAGTAAACCTCCTAAGCCTCTCTGGCCCCGAGTGTGCTGGGCGTGGGCACTGCCTATAGAAGGCCCTAAACAGGACACTGGCCTTTCTACTGACCTCTCTTGGGGACGGCTGGCCGGATGAAGTAGGGGAGCTGCCTCATGGCCCCACGCAGCTCTTGCTTCAGAGCCAGGACATACTCCCCCTCCTCTCCTGCGGGCAGAGGCACTGGGTGGAACTCCAAGGGCTGAGGAAGTGCAGTGGTTAGTCAGGAGCGCGGGAGTAAAACCTTAAAGGGCCTTTCCCCCAAGTCGAATCCAGTGTTCTCAGTAAGAATTTGAGGGCCAGAAAATGGAGGGCATTCTGAGAGTGAGGATACACTTCCTTGACTGGAAAAACACCTCCTGTGGGGCTGCAAGGTAGGCCAGGAAGGATGAACCAATAGGATTCTGTGCTCATATGGGCTGAGTGGGGGTGGGGTGGGGGGACATGGGAGGCTTAGGAAGGGAAGGGGGACACTCACAGGGAAGAGTGGAGAGGGCTGGAGAGTGGGTGGGGGCAAAGCGTCACCCTTCCCAATGCCCACAGCCTCCATGTTGAAGGTCAACTGGCCTCGGCCACGACCCCGGCCCCCACCCCGGCTGGCCATGGTGGAGGGGGCCTGGATACGCAGAGATCCAGTGAGAAAAACCTAATAAAGACAAAAACAAAGAGATAAAGGAGTACTAGAAGGGACGTAAAGCCAAGAAGCACAGCACGTGAGGTTCTGCGGCAGGTGACGCTTTCCTCTGTGCCCGGGTTCAAACCCAGGGCTTTCCCCACGCTAGGCAAGTACTCTACCTTTGGGCTACATTCCAAATCCTTTTTCTGTGACCGTTAAAAAAGTTAATGTACTGGGCAGTGCAGGTACACGCCTTTGGTTCCAGCACTTGGGAGGCAGAGGAAGGTATTACTTTGAGTTTGAGGCCAGCCTGGTCTACAGATTGAGTTTCAGGACAGCCAAGGTTATGCAGAGAAACCTTGTCGGAAAAAAACAGCAAAATAAATAAAAATATACCTACTTACTTAATTAATTAATTAAAAAACAAATAAAACATAAAGTTAGGAGTGATACCACAAACCTGTAATCTCAGCCCTGTCCTTGACAGGAGGATTATCAGTTTGAGGCTAGCCTGGTCTACATAGAGCTCCAGGCCACTGAGAGATGAATCACAAGATCATGTCTCAAAATAAACAAAGCTGGAGAGATTGTCCCGTTGTTAAGATGTGCATTGCTTTCACAGAGGAATGGAGTTTAATCCCCAGTACTTGTGTCTGGTGTCTCACACCGTTTGTAACCCAGCTCCAGAGAATCTAATACCCTTTCTCACCTCCGTGGGCATCTGCACTTACATGCACACACTTTCAAAACCATTTTTTTTTTTTTTTTTTGGTTTTTTGAGACAGGGTTTCTCTGTGTAGCCCTGGCTGCCCTGGAACTCACTTTGTAGACCAGGCTGGCCTCGAACTCAGAAATACTCCTGCCTCTGCCTCCCAAGTGCTGGGATTTAAGGCGTGCACCACCACCGCCCAGCGTAAATAATATTTTAAAACACTAAACAATTCAGCTAGAGAGGTGTCTCGGTGGTTGGGTACTGCTCTCCCAGATGACATGAATTTGATTCCCAGCACTCGCATATGGTGACTTTACTGTAACTCCAGCTCCGGGGGTCCAATGCCTTTGGCCTTCATGGACACCTGAATTCATGTGTATTCACAGAGATACACACTAACCCATAATTTAAAAAAAGACTAATCTATTTATTTTTTTGAGATCTTTATTTTTATTTTATGTGTATGGGTGTTTTACAGGCAGGCAGGCAAGCAGATAGATAGATAGACAGACAGACAGACAGACACACACACACACACACACACACACACACACACACACATCATTTGAATGCAGTGCCCATGAAGACCAGAAGAGGACACTGCTTCTCCTGAAACTGGAGCTACAGATGGTTGTTAGCAGCCTGACGCAGGTGTTGGGACCAAACCTGGATCCTCTAGAAGAGCAATCAGTGCTCTCAGTCACAGAACCATCACTTCAGTTCCAAATAAAATAAAACAATACAATACAATAAAATATTAGATTATCATCTGAAAGTACAAAGTAAATGCCCCCAAGTCCATCATAATATAAATGACTAGGAAAAGACAAATGTCTCATGCAGAATTCTAAATAAACCAAGCATGTAGATAGTCCACGCTAACAGGAAAGGAGCATACTTCCTGATTCAGAAGAGTGGGAATTTTGTCCCATGTGTCTTTGGCAATTTGGAGTGTAGGGGTACTTTCTAAAAGACATCAGTGTAGCCAGTGACTAGCAGCAACATCAATATCAGGGATGCACAAGGACAATACGGGTGGGTTTTTGTTTTGGTTTTTTATTTATTTATTTATTTTTTGGTTTTTCGAGACAGGGTTTCTCTGTGTAGCCCTGGTTGCCCTGGAACTCACTCTGTAGACCAGGCTGGCTTCGAACTCAGAAATCTGCCTGCCTCTGCCTCCCTAGTGCTGGGATTAAAGGCGTGCGCCACCACCGCCCGGCTGACAATAATATATATTCTTAACGTACATTGACACATTTGTTTCCTTTCTTGTCTCGTTGATTCTGGGTCTCCAGTAGCCCAGTAGACCTGAAACTAACCACTTGTGACCTTTCAATCTGTCTGCCTCTACTCTGGAGGTGCTGGGACTGCAGGGTGTGTGCCTCCTTCCATCTCTCTTTCTTCCTTTCATCCTTCCTTGATGAGGTCTCATTATGTAGCCCAGGCTATCCTTGAACACTATTTCTCCCATCTCAGCTTCCAAGTGCAGACCTCCATGCCTGTCCCAGACCCAAAATGATGCTTGCACCTCTGTGATCCTCATGCCCGAACCTCCTAAATCCAGATTAGTCCAGGAAGAACCAGGGCTTCCTACCGAGGGATACCCTGCAGCCTGCCTGGCCAGTCAGTTCTCTTCAAAACTGTCAGAGGCCAGAGGAGCCCAAGGAGACAAGACAAAAAGTGCTGTGGCGTCTTGGATGGGATCACGACACATGAAGAGACCATTATACCAAAAGTGAAGAAATCTGAGTGCAATATGAACCTTGAATAATAATAATAATAATAATATCACTAGTGGTTCATAAATTGTAACAAATAAATTAAAGTAATATACAGCATTAATAAGAGGGGAACTATGTGCCAGGGATATGTGGGAACTCTGGGGATTATCTGCTCAGTCTTTCTGTAAATCCACTTTTTAAAAATTTTGTCCCATTATTTTGGTCACTAAACTACATGCCCAGCCCTGTAACATGATTTTCTCTCAGGCAATGGGCCTTCATGATTGTTTCTTCCTGCTTGTGTATTAATTTTTCCTATAATGTATGAATACTTATACATTATTTTAAAATAAAAGAAGATTCTTAGGGAGGCATTGTGACTTGAGCCTGTAATCCCTGCACTTGCAGGGTTGAGGGAAGAGAACGGCCAAGTCAAGGAGTCTAGGGTTAGCCTGGGCTACACAGAAAGTTCTAAACTTGTGATTCCCCTGCCTCTACCTCCCAAGTTCTAAGATTCCAGGTATATGCCAACATGACCAGCCACTAAATAAAATTATAGATTTAAAATTTTAACTAGGGATCCAATGACATGTCTCAGCAGGCAAAGGCCCTTGGGCATGCAAGCTGACAACCTGGGATCCATGGAACCAATGGGAAACAGTCACTGGGCGTTTAGAGGCTAGCCGGCCCGATATTCTCTGTTCAGTGGTTAGAGACTCTTGGCTCAATAAGGTGGGGGAGGTGTGTAGCTGAAGACAGCTACAGTGTACTCATATAAAATAAATAAATAAATCTGAGAGGGGGGAGGGGGCATCTTGAGCAACATGGGTTCCTGGATCAAAACACTGAAACCAACCAGCCAACCAGCCAACCAGCCAACCAACCAACCAGTCAGCCAGCCAGCCAACCAACCAACCAATCAACCAGCCAACCAACCAACCAATCAACCAGCCAACCAAAAAGTCCCAGTTCTGTCATTTCCTAGCTACATAAACTTTGGTTCCTTCTTTGTCTGTAAAATGGGAGTAACAATAAACCCACTGTCTTAGTTACTTTTAAATTCCTTCCCAGAGACACCATGACCAGGGAGACTCATAGAAGAGACTTTATTGGGGGCTTGCAGTCGCAGAGGGTGAGTCTATGACCATCATGGCAGAGATGGCAGCAGGCAGGCACTGCACAGCTAAGAACTCACACCTCATCCACAGGCACGAGGCAGAGAGCGCTAGCTAACCCGGAAGGATGAGGGCTTTTGAAACCTCAAAACCCACCCCCAGTGACAGACCTCCTGCAACAAGGCCATACACCCCTATTCTTCCCAAACAGTTCCACCAACTGGGGACAAAGTATCCAAATATACGAGTCTCTGGGGGCCGCGCTCATTCAAACGACCACACCAATCCCAAATGCTGCTGATAAAGCTGTGAGTGAAATGGACAAAACTAAACAATTACAAATCATTTTCCTGTGCACCCCTGGTGCCTCCCGCACGGAGCTTATATTCTGGGGGACTCATCAGCTTACAAAGAAGAGTATGGGTGAGGCCCCTAGAGGAGATGATGGAGTGACCTGTAGTGGGCACTCTAATCCTCTATTTCTAGTAAGGTAGGAAGTCACTTCTGTGTTGGAACTCTTAGAGCTCTAAATGGAAGAAAACCATCCCGTTCCTCCAGGAGAAACGATAACTGGAAATGTTGTTCCATGGTCGCATCCTTCCCCAGGAGGTGCACAGCCCCCAGGACCCACCCCAGTACAGGAGGGAAAAAAACAGCAAGTCAGATGGGCATGTGCAACATGCCTGTAATTTCAGCTCCAGAAAAACTGAGACAGGGGGATTGCAAACTCTAGAAGCCTAGGCTACACAGTAAGATATTGTCTGACAAAAAAAAAGGACAAAGGCTGGACATGGCATCCAGCACCTTTAATCCTAGCACTGTGGCAAAGGCAGGCAGATCTCTGTGAGTTCAAAGCCAGCCCGTTCTACATACAGCTACATAGGAAGACCCTGACTCAAAACAGACAGACAACAACAACAAATGACAAAGAATATGAACAGAAAGTTGACAAAAGAATGGTCGATAATGGAACTCAAGAAGTTAGACTCCAGAGTGTCAAAAAACCCTATTAAAAATGGGGTACAGAGCTAAACAGGGAATTTTCAACTGAGGAAACTCGAATGGCTGTGAAGCACCTAAAGAAATGTTCAGCATCCTTAGTTATCAGGGAAATGCAAACCACCTCATATCAGTCAGAATGGCTAAGATGAAAAACTCAGGGGACAGCAGATGCTGGAAAGGATGTGGAGAAAGAGGAACACTTCTCCATTGCTGGTGGGATTGCAAGCTGGTACAACCACTCTGGAAATCAGTTTGGCAGTTCCTCAGAAAATTGGACCTGAGGACCCAGCTATACCACTCCTGGGCATACACCCAGAAGTTGCTCCATGTAATGAGGATGTAATAAGGACACATGCTCCACTATGTTCATAGCAGTCTTATTTATAATAGCCAGAAACTGGAAAGAACCCAGATGTCCTTCAACAGAGGAATGGATACAGAAATTGTGGTATATATACACAATAGAGTACTATTCAGCTATTAAAAACAATGAATTCATGAAATTCTTAGGCAAATGGACAGAACTAGAAAGTGTCATCCTGGGTGAGGTAACCCAATCACAAAAGAACACACATGGTATGTACTCACTGATAAGTGGATGTTAGCCCAAAAGCTCAAAATAAACAAGTTACAATTCACAGACCACAGGAAGCTCAAGAAGAAAGAGGACTGAAGTGGGGGTGCTTGGGTTCCTCTGAGAAAGGGAACAAAATACTCACAGTAACAACTATGGAGACAAAGGGTGGAGCAGAGACTGAAGGAAAGGCCACACAGAGACTGCCCTACCTGAGGATTCATCCTATAAACAGTCACCAAACCCCAAAACTACTATGGATGACAAGAAGTGTGAATCAAAAGGAGCCTGTTATGGTTGTCTCCAGAGGGGCCCTGCCAGAGCCTTACAGATACAGAGGCGAATACTAGCAGCCAACCATTGGACTGAGTGTGGGGTTCACAATGGAGGAGTTGGAGGGCAGACTGGAGGAGCTGAAGGGGTTTGCAGCCCCATGGGCTCCCAGGGACTAAGCCATCAACCAAGGGGTACACATGGTTCCAGTCAAAAGAGAGGCTGAGGAATGCCTTGTTGGACATCAGTGGGAGGAGAGGTCGTTGGTTCTGTAAAGGCTCAACAGATGCCCCAGCATGGGGAAATCGAGGGGGGGTTGTGGGAGTGGGTTGGGTGGAGGGGCATATTCTTGGAGGCAGGGGGTGGGAGGAGGGGTTTGGGGGTTTTCAGGGAGGGGGGAAACCAGGAAGGGGTATAACATTTGAAATGTAAATATGTTCAATAAAAAAATACATAAAAAATTTAAAAAATGGAAAAAAGAAAAAATGCCACTTTAAAATATTTATGTATTTATGTATTTATTTGAGACAGGCTCTCTACATAGTGCTGGCTGTCCTAGAACTCACTATATAGACCAGGCTGGCCTCAAACTCCGAGATCTGCCTGCCTCTGCCTCTCAAGTGCTAGAGTCAAAACCATACCTGGTCTCTTTCTTTCTTTCAAAATTTATATTTATTTTAGTTACAAATTATGTGTATTGTGTGTTTGTGGGTATGTGCATGTGCATGCTGGTGCCTGTGGAGCCTAAAGTCAGATTCCCCTGTAGCTGGAGTTGCAGACGGGTGCTGGGAAATATAAGTGAGAACAGTATACCCTCCTAATCACCGAGCCATCATTTTAGCCTCTGCTTTAAAAAAACATAATTGTATGTATGTTACAGGTTTTTTGAACCTGTTTCCAGTTAGGATGTGGCTTAGTCCTTACACACCTTTAATCCCTCTGGCTGGAATATAACCACAACTTTAGTACTCACCTTTAATCCCATGAACAATGAAGGTAAAGTTAGTTTGTAGAAGAAAGCACCCATGTCTGAAAGTGATGTCTAACTGAGTGGCAGAGAAAGAGAAATCGGAGAAAGATTTGACAGAATAGGATACGCCCAACCAAGAAGAAAGGGAAGGAGAGCTACTTCAGATAGACAGGCAGCACAGGAGAAGAGAGTCCAGCGCAGGGTACAGGAGAGTCCGTGGAGAGCCGTGCAGCAGAGCTGAGAGGGAGAGTGGAGCAGTGGAGAGGGAGGAGGAGGCAGGTTTACCAGCAGAGTTTTACAGAGACACATTGAAGAGAGAACAAGCTAGACACAGGTAAAGACAGAATGAGCGAGAGAATGAGAAGGAGCCAGAAGATTAGAACAGATGGCTGGAGTTAGTCTGAGGCCAAGCAGAGCAATTCAGAGGCCGAGAGAAAAGTCAGTTTGAACCAGAACAGCTGAGTGGAACCAGCCAGCCAGAGATCAGAAAGAACAAGAAAGGATGAGATTATTCAGTAGCAGGCCTCAGAGGCTGAAAACATTCTAGGCCTAAATGAGATTGTATAGAGGCTATAAGCTTCCAGGACTAGCCCTAGGCGAGGCAGTACACCTCTGAGACGACAATTATTCAGGTGAATAAAAGTTACTGTTACATATGTGTGTGTGTGTGTATAGTTCATTCATGTGTGTGTGTGTTTAGCGTTTATGTGTGTGTGTATAGTTCATTCACGTGTGTGTGTTTGGCGTTTATGTGTGTGTGTATAGTTCATTAACGTGTGTGTGTTTGGCATTTGTGGAGGTCAGAGGACAACTTTGGGTGCTGGCCTTCACCTCCTGTTTTGTTTCACAGGCAAGCTCTTTCTTGTTGGCCACAGCTGGCCACAGCTGGCCTGAGAGCTCCCCTCCCATCTCACCATAGCAGTGCTGGTGTTACAGCACGGGCCACCATGTCTGCTCTGCCTTTACATAGGTTCCATGGAAATGACCCAGGTTTTATGGATTGAGCAATTGCCCTGGCCTGATAAAACCATTTTTCTACCTAATAAGGAACTAACAAAAAGTTAAATAATAATAATAGACTGTGGTGAAATTTCCTTCAGATGGACATTGGCTGTGCTGGGTAGCTTTCTGTTAAATTGACGCAAGCAAGGGCCATCTGGGAAGAAGAAACCTTAATTGGTTTCTTCTAAAATGACTCCATCAGATGGGCCTGTGGGAAGGCCTAGTTCACTGTGGAGGGGGAAGGAAGGGAGGGACGGGGGTGTGCCCACTGAGCAGGTGGTCTTGAGCTGTCTGGAAAATAAACTGAGAAAGATAAAGCAAGTCAGTCGGCAGCTCTCCTCCATGGCCTCTGCTTCAGCTCCGGCCTCCAGGTTCCTGACTGCGGAAACCAAATACACTTTCCTCACTTTCCTTCCTAGGCTTTTGGGCCTAATGTTTTACCATAACAACAGGAAGCCGACTGAAATGTAAGCACACCTCCATGGGAAGACTAAACAATCTCTTGAGGTTTTTTTAGTGTTTTTATTCTTAATCTAGAAATCCTATTATTAAAATCTGTCCTAAATAGTAACATATTCTGCAAAAAAAGAAAAAAAAGTACCACAATGTTTGTTAAAGAGCTATTTATGGCAGCAAAAGTTCTGAGATAAACTAGAAGCGGTGACTCGCGCCTACTGCAGGGCCCTCAAGGGGGCTAAGGCAGAAAGTGGTCAGTCTGGAGTTCCAGGTCAGCCTGGGCTACATAGCGAAACCTTGTTTCAAACAACAACAAATTCTAAAATGACATAAGTGGTCTAATAATAGATGATAAAAAACACAAACAAACAAAAAACATCCAGGTAGTGGCAGTGCACGCCTTTTATCCCAGCACTCAGGAGTCAGAAACAGGCAGAAATCTAGAGTTCAAGGCCAGCCTGGTCTACAGAGTGAGTTCCAGGACAGCCAGGGCTACACAGAGAAACCCTGTCTTGAAAAACCAAAAAAAAACATTTTCAAGGCAGGAGGTTGATAATATGGAGTGTTTAAGGGTGAGGGGGGATACAATATAAAGTCATATTTTACCTGTTTTTTTTTTTATGTTTTCATTCTTGATACAAAATTAAATTTATTATGTGGCTCTATTTACTCATAAAACACAAAGTTATGCATATATACAGAATAAACTGAGAGTACACATGTCAAAACACTAGTATCAGGGGCAGGCAAGATGGCTCTGCCAGTCCAAGAACCCGAGTTCCATCCCTGGAACCACGTAAAGGTGAAAGGGAGACACAAGCTTACAAAGTTGTCCTCTGACACCGACGTGCATGCTGTGACACCAGTGTACACGTACATAAAATAACAATAAAGTTTAAAGTTGTGAAGTACTAACAATCATTATTACCTTAGGGCTATGAAGTAATGCACACTTATATTACTATGTATTTGAAAGTTGTATGGAATAGGCTCAGTGGTCAAGAGGACTGGCTGCTCTTCCAGAGGATTTGGGGTTCCATTCACCAGGACCCCACACAGTGACTTGCAACTGTCTGTAACTCGTCCTGGGGAATCCAATACCCTTTTCTGCCTTCTGAGGGTTTCAAACACACAAGTGGGGCAAAGACCCACATGCAGACAAAACACCCACATGCGTAAACAAGAAGAATTCAGAGGATTGGTGGGCACCAGAGCACAATGGTAGAACCCCTAATTAGCAATGCATGAGATCCTCAATTCAATCCCCAGTTTAAAAAAAATAAGCAAACCCCACAAACAACAACAACAGACTTGCTTAGCAGGAAGCCTTGGGCCAAGCCTGTCATTCAGAAGTTTGAATTCATCTGTGGCGCCGCCATGGTGAGTTTGGGGTCAGCCTGTAGAATACACTTCATTCCTCTGACCTCCACATATGCACCGTGGCCCACTAATAGTAAGTTTAAGTTGAATAAATACAAAGAAAAAATTTAAATAGTGGACAGACCTGAAAAGAGCTAGTGAGTTCTCCTACTAAAGATGCTGACTCAGGAGTAGGGGCAGAATTAATGCTTAGCATTTGTAGGACCAGATTCACGCTTCTCAATTTAAAAGAAAAAAGTTTATTTGGGGTGTAGTGGTCCCCAAGCCTGTTATCCCAGGAAGGCTGAGGCAGGAGGATCACAAGTTGGAGCCCAGCCTGTTTACCCTGCATAGAAAGAACCTGTCTGGAAAATATTTTCCCACATACTAAGTAACAATTTATTGAGTAGATGTTATCTACTGTGCTCCACACTGTCTAGCATTGTGTCTGGTATGTAGTAGGTGCTCAGTAAACATCTGTCGTTTGAACGTGTGCCTATAGACTCTGTGAGTCATAAAGACTCCCGGTTCTTTTTGTTGTTTTCCTTCTCTGGTCTGAGAATAACTATAAAACATTAATGCAATAAACCACCAATTTAAAGGTCCTTAATTATATACTATGCTGTTTTTTATTGTTCCTTAATTGTATTAGGAGTTTAAATTTGTCCTCCTTGACAAGAGCACTGGTTCCCACAAATCAATTCCATTCGATTAACCCTTATTGAACACAATGTATTAAGTACCACCTTCCGTTCATAGAATAGAAACATCAAAAGAGAACGTATAATCCTAGCACCGGGGAGACTACGTCAGGAGGACCGAAAATAGGAGGACAGTATGGGCTACATAGCAAGAGTCCGCTAATAAAAAGGATGGGAGGGATGGAGGGAGAAAGTGAACCTCATGAGATGGTAAGTACTCTCGTTGCCAAGTGGCCAGGAAAACAGACTGATTAGCTCAAGTTGTCCTCTGACCTCCTTGTGCAAGCCATGGCGCGCACGCCCCCCCCCCCAATAATAAATGTGATTTTAAAAATTAAAGAGATTCCAATAGTGATAATCAGACATTGTCAGGCTGGGGATCAATAAATTCTTCAAGGTGGTCTAGGAAAGTGGTGGGTAGAGGTAGCGGTTCAGTTGACTTGATAGGTATTAAGAATCTGTCAGGCTCTTGACAGGGGGCTAATGTTATGTTAATAGATGCGGGAGAAGCTGATATTATAGAAGAGTCTGAGCTACAAGAATGAGCCTTTTTCTCCTGCTTTAATATCTGTCCCCAGGCAACGACAGCAAGCCCGGTCTCCGGTCTGTACAGTCAAGACAACAGTGAGATCCCGGGGAGAAAGGGGAGGGAGTCAGAAGGAGGCTGATCCAACAGGCTGACAGAAAGCGTAATCTACGTTGCTCTCGGCGCCGAGGGACTAATTCGGGAAGTACCGAATCAAACCGGGTCAGAGCCACCAGATCGAAGCCTTACCTGCCGTCCCTCCCCCACTCGGGGCCCCCGCAGCCGCCAACTTGAAATTTGCTTTTCTTCTTTCAGGCCGCGTTCTAGGCCCGCCTCCCCGACCTCTCCATTGGTGGGTTTTCCTGGCCAATCGACGAGAGCGGAGGCGTGCGAGGAGGAGGAGGAGGGGAGGAGGAGGGAGCTAGCCTAACCGGAACTGAGGCTTGGGAAGTGGGGCGCGCGGAGACCTGGGGCTGCAGAATTCACCTCTTCAGCCCAGACGGAACAGACTCTGCTGGCAGGAGTCGGCTAGGATGACCTGCTACTCAGAGCTCATCCAGACACGTCGCAGAGCCAGAAGAGAACCGCGGCTGGGAAATGTAGCCCTGGGTTAGAGAGACCAGGCTGCTCAACTGTTGACAGCTGTGCCTGCTGGATTTCCCAGAACCCTCCGGGAGGCGCCCAACCGCCTGACTCCAGCGCCCTCTTCCGGACACACACACACACACACACACACACACACACACACACACACACACACGCGCGCCCTCTTCTGGCTTAGGACACACACACACACACACCACACCACACCACACACACACACACACACACCCCACACCACACCACACCACACACACACGCGCGCCCTCTTCTGGCTTAGGACATCACACACACACCCTCTTTATCAATCTTCCTCAGTCTACAGCACTACCAATAAGTAATCTTTAAAAGATTTTTTTCTAAAGGCAGGGTCTGGCTACCCAGTCTAGGCTAGCCTTGAACTCTTGATATTCTTGACTCTGCTACCAAGCTCGGGCCCCAAATGGTCCATCCCGTGGATTGTTGTTGTATCTGAGAAGTGGTGGTGGTGGGGCGCTTGGGATCAGAGAAGTCATTGGGGAGAGACGGCAGGAGCCCAGTGGGTTATTTTTCTTTCTGCACGTTCCACTGCCCTTCAAGCCCCTTCAAGGGAAGGGGGTGCAGTAGAAAGAGACATTCTTTCACCGAGTAGAAATAAAGGGAAATACTTCAGGATGGAGGTAAAACTAGGAGTTAGTCAAGAAGAATATGCCAGGGGTCAGAGAAAATGGCCTCTAGACTGGGAAGTTGCATGTGGATGACACATACTCGTTTTTTGTAATAGCATAAAAACATAGCTGTGGAGCTTTGGGGGGAACTTGCTTAACCTCATTATCATTTGTTGCAAGAAGACAATAGTTCCCACCTCATAGAGTTGTGAGGGTTGGAGATGATGTATGTATGTATGCAAAGCACTCGGCACACATCAATAGCTAGTAAAAGTGGGTGATTTCTCTACAACTATTTCTCTTCCTTTCCCAGTAACATTATTTTTTTTGTATCTGTACATGGTGGCATCCACCATTTGAGCCCTCTATGATCCTCGGTGAGCCTTCCAAACCCTTAATACCCATCCGATGCCCCCACTTCCCTTGGTACTTTCCAGCTGGACACAAACTCATCCCTAACTATGCAGATGGAAGCCTTGGTAACCATGGAGACAGGGCAGGTGGCTCGGAGAAGCAGAGGCAGTGAGCAACAGATAGGAAGAGACAGGGAGTGATTCAGGCAGGGACCTTCAAGAGAGAGGGAAGAATGAGTCTAAGGGAGTAAAGAGATGTAATGAACGCATCCGTGCAACAAGGTTCATCACTTAGCCTTGTTCTACCTCCTATGCACACCCCTTAAAATATTGTAAAGAGGGAGTTTGAGAATGCCCCTTGCCCTAAAAATTCCCTGGGAAAGCCACCTTCCTCACATTCCTAATGGGACCCAAGGGAAATGAGATTCGAGTGTCTCTATGGTGTGTGATGTTTGAGAGGGGTGCAGCGCGGATAGAGCGCTGTCTGATTCCAGGCTATACTTTCCCTGATATTTAAACTACGGGAAGGGAGGCACATCTCCTGCCTCTCTGCTCTGTGTGGACGCCGCTGCAGATCCCAACCGCCTCCCTACACCCCTCTGCACAGTGTGCCATATGCCGTGTGTGGCAGTCAGGTCTGGCATACCGGAGCTCATGGAGATCTGTTGAAGATCAACGAAGAATCTGGATGGTTCCTGAATGGGTCGTGGGAGAGTCCCCTAACGAGCGCTTAGGTTTGTTTGGGCTGGGGAGGTGGGTTAAGAAAGGAAAGTCAAGATTGGAGGCGCTAGGTGTTTTTTTTTTCCCCCTTTAGGGTTTATAGGTTTATATGTGTGCGCATGGGGGTGGGGAGCGGCTTGGTGCCGGACGCCCCCACCCGCAGAGACTGGGCTATAAATAGCTCAGAAGAGCTCCGCCCCCCACCCCCCCTCTTCTCTCCTCCGGAGCCGGCGCTGTGCCCGGGGCGCACCGGGAGGAGGGACCAGGATCCAGCGCTGAGGCGCAGATACTGACACCAAGGGAATCCGGGTACCCCCCCACACGCCATGTGGGCCCCCAGGTACCCGTCTCCACCACCCCAGAGGCCCCCATGGCCCCGGCCTCCATCCTGGCCAGGCAGAGATTATGCGGACATTCAGGTATCTATTTGGGGGTACAGCCTTGGAGGGGGAAGAGCAAGGAGCAATGGGGAGCATAGCAAAGGCAAAAGAAACCCTAATTCTTCCTCCACCCCTTTAGGTCTCAATTGCAACCTGCCCCCCCCTCAATTTTTGGGGATGTGGCAATCTAAAAGAGGTTAGGAATAGAAATATGTGTATGACTGAACGGGTGCATTTGTGTGGGTGGGTGGCGTTCAGTATCCTAGAGAGGGGGATTCCAAGTGTGGATAAGAAAAGGGGGGTGTTGGAAAGGTCTGATAAGCCGTGGGGTGCGAATGGGGGTGGTGGTGGTGGGAATATCTGTGCGCGTGCATGTGCGTATATGCACGCGCTCTCATCCATCAGTGCGGGTGGTGCACCCTTCCCACCTCCTCTGGCATGCGTTGGGGGGATGGGACGGCTCAAAGGCAGGAGTCAAAAGGAAAGACTGTGCATTGTACCCGCCCCCCAGCCCCCGGTCATACATCAGGTGCGTTCATCGGTGCCTCAGTTTCCCTGTTGAGCCTGTCAATGAGCTCTCTCTCTCTCTCTCTCTCTCTCTTTTTCACAGGGATAGGCTTCACTACCGAGACCTCAGGCCTCTCCCAACCACCACCCCCATACTCTTAGATATCTTCGGCAGGTCCCAGTCCCGGCTCCATCGGTGCTTTTGCCCGAGCCGCAGCTATGCTGCACACCGAGGGCCACGCTCTTCTTCGGGCTGTGGGACAGGGTAAGCTACGCTTGGCCCGTTTGCTTCTGGAGGGAGGAGCCTACGTGAATGAGGGTGATGCCCAGGGGGAGACTGCACTAATGGCGGCCTGTAGGGCCCGTTACGACGACCCTCAGAACAAGGCGCGCATGGTACGCTATCTCTTGGAGCAAGGCGCGGATCCCAACATCGCAGACCGTTTAGGACGCACCGCGCTCATGCATGCTTGCGCCGGGGATGGGGGAGCCGCAGTGGCCTCTCTGCTCCTTGCCCACGGCGCAGACCCCTCAGTCCGAGATCACGCTGGCGCCTCGGCGCTTGTCCACGCTCTGGACCGCGGAGACCGCGAGACCCTTGCCACACTGCTGGACGCCTGCAAGGCCAAGGGCACGGAGGTCATCATCATAACCACGGATACCTCGCCCTCGGGCACCAAGAAGACCAGGCAGTATCTTAATTCCCCACCGTCCCCGGGGGTAGAGGACCCTGCACCCGCTCCTCTTAGTCCAGGGGTCTGCACGTCGCCTTCAGAAGTCCAACTGCAGACTGCAGGAGGAGGACGCGGGTTGTTATCCCCTCGCGCCCAGGAAGAAGAGGAGAAAAGAGACATTTTTGAATTTCCTCTTCCTAAGCCCCCTGATGACCCTTCCCCTTCCGAGCCTCTCCCCAAGCCAACTCGGCATCCTCCAAAACCACTCAAAAGGCTCAATTCCGAGCCCTGGGGCCTTGTGGCTCCTACTCAACCGGTCCCTCCTGCGGAAGGGAGGCCAGGCTTGGAGCGCCTGGCTGCTGAATTCAACGGCTTGACCCTGACCGGTAGACCGCGTCTTTCTCGGCGTCACAGCACCGAAGGCCCGGAGGACCCGCCCCCATGGGCGGAGAAAGTGACGGGTGGGGGTCCTCTCTCGCGCCGAAACACTGCGCCCGAGGCTCAGGAGTCTGGTCTTCCTTCAGGGCTAAGGCAAAAACTGAGCCGCATGGAACCGGTGGAGCTCGACACCCCTGGACATTTTTGCCCTGACTCTCCCGAGTCTAGCCGCTTATCCCTGGAGCGCCGGCGATACAGCGCCTCTCCTCTGACCCTCCCTCCAGCGGGCTCGGTTTCCTCCCCACGTCAGTCCCAGGAAAGTCTGCCCGGGGCTGTATCCCCGCTGAGCGGACGGAGGCGGAGTCCAGGGCTGCTAGAGAGAAGAGGCTCCGGAACCTTGCTCCTGGACCACATCTCTCAAACGCGACCGGGTTTCTTGCCTCCTCTCAACGTCAGTCCCCACCCTCCCATCCCCGACATTCGTCCCCAACCCGGAGGTCGGGCGCCCTCACTGCCTGCCCCTCCACACTCTGGGGCACCAGGGTCTCCCAGGACCAAGCGCAAGTTGGTGAGACGCCACTCCATGCAGACTGAGCAGATTCGCCTGCTAGGGGGTTTCCAGAGTCTAGGCGGGCCTGGGGAGCCCGGACGCTGAGGGGCGCCAAAGAGGGGGAGGGTCACGACCCTGATAGAGGGAGAACCAGCTGATACCTCGGACACGGGATCTCTTGCATGTGCTCCTGGCACTGTGCACGCACACATGGGTAAGCATGTGTCCACAAGCACAGTACACTTACTAGCGAGAAGGATAAATACTGTGTTTACTGGGCGTTTAGACCCACGCACGCGTGTCCTGGTCATTTCACAAGTACATGGGATTACTTGGGAACCCATAGGCACAGCACACCAACAGACCGAGCACCACTTGTGCTAGGGTCCCAGACTCACATTTGTGTAGAAGCAGCAGGGAGCCCCCACTCATGGCTGGTCTTCTGTATCTTTGCCCTCCTGAAGAAGCAATCCCCTGCTTTCCATGTATGCCCTGCCATGTGGCATCCTATCATACACTCGCATAGTCTTTCTCTTCATGAATCTCTCACCCCCGTTCCGCAGGCCTCGCTTCTCCATGCCTGGCTCCTTGCTCTCCCCCTGCTTCCATCCGCTTTTCAGGATGTCTTCTTCACTATTCTTGGGGTTCCTGAAGCAGCTCCCAACCTTGGCTCTGCTGCTGCCTTTCATGCCCTCCGCTTCTCAAATTTCCTGCTTTTTTATTCCCTCCCTGTGCCCCCCCCAACACACATACCACTCCAGATTGTCTCGTTTACCCCAGGGGTAGGTCATGGGCTCAAAGTTGCTCTTCTGTGCGTCTGAGCTTATGAACACCTCCCACAGGGAGAAGTGGGGAGGAAGCCTAAGTCAGTCCTTACCACTTGACATGTCAAATAAATGTGTTCAGAAGTCTGTTTTGTCATTGCTGCCTGAAGGTGTGGGCTGGGGCTGGGGGTAAAGAGAGAGGGCATCGGAGGGTGAGGCTTACAGTCACAACTACTCAGGGAGCGAATCTAGAGGTTGCAGCTACCTTCTTTCCAGGAGACCAACTGACCAGTAGTGGTTATAGGAGAAAAGGCAAATGGGCCCTGTGTTCTGAAGGTTTTAAGGCATTTGGTAGGCCTTCCCCACTAGCCTCCCCATGCCTGACCTTTAATGAGTTTAGATTCTTAAAGAGTGCCCCCCTTCTCCATAAGCAGATGTGACTTCCTATGTCTTGACTACACAGGTTTTGTTGTTGTTGTTTTAAATACAGGGTTTAATTTCATTTCACCAGGTGTGCCTCATTCATTTTCTTCTCACCTCCATTGTCCTAGGTCTCTTAGCTACCCTAGGAGAGGGGGTGGGGCTAGTAACTTCACCTAGGGCGAAAAAGGAGTGAAGATCAGTCAATGAAAATGTGCTGTCTGCTGGGAACAACTGTTGGAATCCAGCCTTACCTGGACGAAGTACCCTTTCCATCTATGTCCTGAATTTCTCGGTTTGATAGGTTTCTGCATATATTCTAGCTCACTCTTTCTGTACAGTGATAAACATATTCTACCTTCTCTGACTCCCTCAGTGAATAGCTGAAATCAGAAAACCATCCCTGAATGTAGAATAGTGAAAAAAGGAAAACATTTGGCTCAGAACACTTAATGTCTGAACTTCCCTTGCCGTCTAGCATTTGACTTGGGGTAGTGTATCTAACCTTCCTGGGCATTACTATTCTTGTTCGTAAAATAAAACCTGGTTTGTACTTGCAGTTATTAACTAAGGCAGTGCACTAAAGTATACTACATAGCATGTTCTCATTAAAGTCAGCATCGTACTCCATTTTCACTCCACCACCAACCGTGTATGAACTCAGAGACACGTCTCTGAACCGCATCTACATCTAGAAAGTAAAGTGATCAGACAAATGGTCCTTAAGAATCCTCTCCAGGGCCGGGAAGTGGTGGCGCACGCCTTTAATCACAGCACTTGGGAGGCAGAGACAGGAGGATTTCTGAGTTCGAGGGTCAGCCTGGTCTACAGAGTGAGTTCCAGGACAGCCAGGGCTATATAGAGAAAATCTGTCTCAAAACCTACCCCCAGCCCCAGAAAAAAAAAAAAAGAATCCTTTCCAGCTACGAATTCTATCCAGCCTTGCTTCTAGGCCTACTTTTTCTTCAAGCGCCGCCCCAGGGGTCTGGCCGGATTTCTAGCGCTTACCACAGGATTCCCAAAGATGCTCCGAAGCTCACCCTCTTAGACGATTCAGCCTTTTCTTTTTTCAATTGGTTCCCGCAGCCTCCGCCTTCCTCAATCATTTGCCTAAGGTGGCTCAGGAGCCCACCCCTTTCCTCCCTCTTCACCAGTGATTGGCATGGCATCTGGCTCGTCCCGCCCGCTCTTGACTGACAGCTGGATCCCGGCCCCGCCCTCAATCCCCCCGGTTCTTGCTCACTGGGGTGGCTGGGACCGTTAGCTCGCCAGGCTGGCAGGCTCCAGGGCCCAGCCTGCCGGCCGCCGGGATGGAGACGATGCGAGCACAGCGGTTGCAGCCCGGCGTAGGTGTCGGCGGGAGAGGCACTCTGCGAGCGCTGCGGCCGGGGGTGACCGGGGCCCCGACTAGCGCCGCCACACCCCCCGCGGGCCCGCCGCCCGCCCCGCCGCCCCCCGCCCCGCCCCCGCCTCCTTTGCTTCTAGCTGGGGCCCCTGGGCTGCCCCTGCCCCCCGGCGCCGCGGGGAGCCCTGCGGTGCTGCGCGAGGCGGTGGAGGCGGTGGTGAGGAGCTTCGCCAAGCACACGCAAGGCTACGGTCGAGGTAAGTGTCGGGGACTGGCCTCCTACGGGACACCCTCTAGGCAGGGCCTGGCTCCCACAGCTCCCACCGTTCTCACAGTGGCTCCGCTTGGCGTCCAGCCTTTGCATTCATTTCCTTTTGGGGAGTTTCCTTCTGGATGGACACACACACAAGCATGCACGCACGCGCATATACACACACAAGCGTGCACACGCGCGCTCGCGCACACAGACACACACACACACACACACACACACACACACACAGTGAGTTATTAATGTATTCTCCTGGGACTCCTTTTTTCAGATGCAATTCTCTTTTCTTCCCAACTTTTTCTCTGTCAGCAACAGAACTCCTGTAGGCTTAAGATGTTAATGTCCTTCTCCCTTTAAGAAGCGGCCCCCTATTGTGTGGGATCCTCTCCTTTCTCTCGGACCCAGGGCATTTCTCATCCCTACCCTTCTCTGTCTTCTCTCTCTGATCTCAGCAATTCCTGCATTCCATCTCCTGAACCCCTGTACTTCATCTTCTGAACCCCGACTTTTTAGTTCTTCACATACTTATCCACCCCCACCCCCACCCCCCTGCCATGAAATTTCCATCAGATCTGACTGTGAGCTAGAAATTTCTATCAGACTTCAGATCTGCTGGAGAATTAGGTAGTGCTTTCAAAAGTCACTCACAATAATTGTTCTTTTGAATCTGGACCCACACCATTGAGGTTGTGCCAGCTTCCTGTGACTTGGTGCCTCTCTTTAGTGTCTTAGTTTGGAACCTCACAACACGGGCCTCTGTCTGTCTGGCGCTGTGTTCCTGGCCCTTGCCCAGGGACTGAGGATAAATCTCAGGCCCCGGCTCACTCAGTGCTAAATTCTGTGGAAATGAGCCAGGCGACAACCTTATTTTGCTTAGAAATTGCCAGCTTAAAAATGCCTAATTTCTGGGAAGAGGGATGTGAGGAGGATTTTCTTTGTTGTTTTTGTTTAGGCAGTGTTAACCAATTTCCTGTCAGAATCCTGGTTCCAAATTCATAGTTTAAACGACAAGGAACACACAGTGACTCAGACTTGTAAGTCTGGAATTTCCAACACATCACTTCTGTTTCCTTGGTCAGGTCCTCCTGGGTCTAAAAGTGATTGCATCCTTTCTGTTTTAAGAGTTGCACAGCCCCCACCCCCACCCCCCACGCCCCACGCAGCTTTCTTTCTCTTCAGACTGTTGCCCTCCTTCCACCCCACTCTTTGCTTCCTTTTGGAAACTTCAGTGAAAAGAGTAGACAGGCTTCGGAGGCCCTCCAGTCCCGGCTCTGGCTTTGGGCAAGGGTCACATAACTGAGCAGCGGTTTCTTCAAGGGTTGTGCTCTGGGTTAATTAAGATTCTGCCACTCGCCGGGCAGTGGTGGCGCACGCCTTTAATCCCAGCACTTGGGAGGCAGAGGCAGGCGGATTTCTGAGTTCGAGGCCAGCCTGGTCTACAAAGTGAGTTCCAGGACAGCCAGGGCTATACAGAGAAACCCTGTCTCGAAAAACCAAAAAAAAAAAGATTCTGCCACTGACAACAGACTGGGCTCTTGAAATAAGTGCTAGCCCCGATTTGCTGGTTATTTCTTCCTTGAGAACACATTTCATTTTCTTCTACTCCTAAATGTTTGTAAACTGGAAGAGTTCAGTGATGTTGAATGTTCAGATCCACTCTGCTGTACATCTGATGGCTCATTTACTATCAACTTCCCTTTGCTCCCTAACCAGTCTGAATTCCAGCCAGGCTAGGATTCTGTAGGTGCTGGGGATACAAGTGGATGTACTTCTGAAACTAGTGAGTCAACGGAGTTACTTTCCAGGTCTGTTAGAGTTAACAAGGTTTAATAAGGCTACACAATAGATCTGTCCAGCTCTTTTTAACCTCAGTTCTGAGGGAAACATGTTGACTTGGGTGTAGTAGTAGCCAGAAGTAGCTCCCCTATGCCTGAAGAGTTCCTCTTGGAAACTTACAGGCACTTATCGACTTGATAGAGAAATGTACTCTTCCCTCACCCATGTTTCTACGCCCTGAAGAGCCTCTGGTCTGGCCTTTTAAACTGGGTGTCTGGAAAACCTTTTTAGTTTCCCAAGAAAGGACGAAGGAACAAAGGGATTGTGCTGACAGAGAACAATCAGGCTTCGGAGTCTGTGGTGTGTCTCCCCTTCAGTCTCCCCACCTCCCACCACCGTCTTATTATTCTTGAGTTTCTCATTTCCAGTCTGGGTGTCCAGCCAGTGCTGTAGGAGATTTTGGCTCTCTGTTGGTTTGCCTCAAAATCACCCACCACATGGAATCACTTACTCTGCTTCAATTAATAGGCAAAGCTGCCTTTGGCATATACCCATGTACCCTTGTGACTGATGGCAAGATATTCAGGGGATGGCTCTGTTACCCTGAATACAATTTCCTTTGGTCTCGGTCCAGATCACTCTTTCATTTGGGGATACCTTACACGCCATCTCCAATTCACATCCTTCATCCTTTTCCTGAAGATGCTAAGCTCACCATTTCCAGTATTGACTTTTTAGATTTATCTTCACCACCGTTGGGTACCAACACACACACACACACCCTCACACACACTTCTCTCTTCTGTTGTTTCCTCGTCTGTAGGTTGGTTCTCACTCCCTACTCCCCCACCCATACCGGCTCAAAAGTCACACACACACACACTATTGTGCTCATTTGTTCTGTTTTGTTTTGTTTGAGAAAAGCTCTTGGTATACAGCCCAGGTGAGTATGGAACTCACCGTGTAGTTCAGGCTTTTTAATTCATGGTTCTTCCCCTGCCTCAGCTTCCCAACTGCTGGGATTACAAGCTTGTGTCACCATGCTTGGCTTGCTGCTGATTCTCAACTCAGCTCACAGTATAAAGAACTTTTGCCTGGAGACCTGGCCCTGTCATGCAGTGGCACTGTGATCTCGGCGATATTGCTTACTCCTTTTTATGCTTTATCTGTTCCATTTTTTTTTCATTTAACAAATATTTACTGCTCACCAGATGCAGTGGTAAACAAGTCACATATTTAGTCTCTATATTGATGGAGCCCAGTCTGCTTTAGAACATGTGTGAGGATTAATGGTACAACGAAGCAAGGTAGTATAATATGAAAGTGGACTTGTCTTGGAGCCAAGTGAATTATTAGTTCTTTATCCTTTTTTTTTAGATTTATTTATTTATTATATGTAAGTAATTGTCTTCAGATACCCCAGAAGAGGGCATCAGATCTCATGGATGGCTGTGAGCCACCATGTGGTTGCTGGGATTTGAACTCAGGACCTCTGGAAGGGCAGTCAGTGCTCTTAACCACTGAGCCATCTCTCCAGCCCCTTATCCTGGTTCTGTCACTTGTGGTCTGTTCCCTAAGTTGGATACTTTTTGCAGAATGGGCATTATAGTACTTGTCTTGATTTTTAAATGTTTTTGTTTATGGATATTTTGCCTGCATGCATATCTATGTACCATGTGCATGCCTAGTACCCGCAATGGTTAGAAGAGGGTGTTGGATCCCCAGGGACTGGAATTACAGATGTTTTTGAGCTACTGTGTGGGTGCTGGGAATTGAACCTGGGTCCTCTGGAAGAGAAACAAGTGCTTTAAACCAGTAAGCCATCTCTTAACCCCAAGAATAAATGAATTTTACATGGTATTTTCTGATTAGGTAGTCTTTGTCATTACAATCATAGACTAAATATCACTGGGGCTAAGCTGATTTTTGGAACTACTGGATTAGACCCCCTATTAATTTCTTGTGGCTATCATAACAAAGCATCATAAATTGTGCTGCTTAAAACAAAAGAAATGAAGTGGGCGTGGCTATACACATCTGTATCCTCACTTGGGAGAAGGAGGTAGAAGGAGCAATGGGAATTCATGGCCATCCCTGGCTACATGGGGACTTTGAGGTCAACCTGGACAATGCGAGCCCTAACAAAATGGTGTGTGTTCTTCTACAGTTCTGCAGGCCAGATGTCAGCATCACAGTCACTGGGCCAAGTGGGTATTGGCAGCATCCTGCCAGAAAGTCTAGTCTCCTTTGCCTTCTCCAGCTTCTGGGGGCAGCACCATTCCCGAGCGCTGGTCATGACCACAGCACTCCAGTATCTGCCTCTATGACGTCTCTTCTTCTGTGTTTTGCCAACTCGGAGCTCCCGCTCACAGTTTTGTTACTGTTTCTTTTTGTTTTGGAAACAGGCAGTAGCTGTATCTGTAGAGCCTGTGTAGCTCTTGTTAGCTTCGAACTCATAGAGATCCCCTTGCCTCTGCCTCCCCATGCCAGTGGTATAATCTGTGACTCCCTGAGTCAAGAGTCCGTAAACACATCTGCTAAGTCCTTGTCACATGAGGTAGCCTCACTGGCACCAAGGACTAAAGAAGCAGCTGTCGTCAGGGTGCATTATTTAGCTTTAGTAGATAGGATCCCTACCAAAGTCACTGCGACTCCACAGTGCTGGCCTTCAAAGATGTTTGTGGACCCTATGCTATCCGTGGCCTTCCAGACCCCAAGAGGGGAAATACTAGACAAAATATTGTTAAGCAGCTCCCTATTTCCATAATATCTTGGATGAACCTCTGCCACCTTATTTCTCACAAACCAGAATGATCAGGGAAACCCCTTACCTCTCGGTGGCACTACCCACTTACTGCTGTTTAAGCCCTTCGACCTTACCATAGTATTGTCTTCATCCATTTTCCCCACCTGGGACTGGTTTGGAATTTTGGGTTTTGTTTGTTTGTTTGTTTGTTTTTTGAGGAAGGGTCTCATGTAGTCCTGGCTGGCCTCAAATGTGCAATCCTTTTGACTCAGCCTCCTCAGGGATGGAATTACAGATGTATGCTACCACCACTGGCCCTGGAATTCTTTTTTTTTTTATTACTATTGTTTTTCCTATGTTACTACCCTCATCCTCCCCGGTGCTTGGGAATTAAGCCCAGAGCTAGCTCTCTGGGCCTGTTAGGTGAGCACCCTACTACTGAGCTGTATCTTCACTCTATATTTATTGTCTTTTTAAAGGTCCATTTAATTAGCGTGTATGTGTGTGTGTGTGTATCTCCATCTCTCTGTCTAAGACAGGGTTTCTCTGTGTAGCTCTGACTGCCCTGAAACTCACTCTGTAGACCAGACTGTCCTCAAACTCAGAGATCCGCCTGCCTCTGCCTGATGCGTTATTTTAATGCCTTTATCCTTAAGAATAAATCATTTGTCACCAACATTTCATTTAGACAGTCATCTAATGTTTTATTTCCTACAAGTAAAAAACAAAAATATTCCCTTTTGTGTTTGCAGCATCATGGTATAAGCATTTAGACAATAGTTTGGTCTTTATCTCAACCCAGCATCTGTCAGTAACTTCCATAAAGCATTGTATTTGTCAAGTATATTCTGTTCATAGCACTTCTTCAAATATTTTTTTTTTTGAGACAGGGTTTCTCTGTGTAGCCCTGGCTGTACTGGAATTCACTCTGTAGACCAGGCTGGCCTTGAACTCAGAAATCTGCCTGCCTGCCTCTGCCCCCCCCCAAGTGCTGGGATTAAAGGCATGTGTCATCACTGCCCGGCTTTTTTTTTTTTTTTAAGATTTATTTATTGGGCTGGAGAGATGGCTCAGCCGTTAAAGGCTAGGCTCACAACCAAAAATATAAGATTTATTTATTTATTAATTATATATAAGTACACAGTAGCTATCTTCAGACACCCCAGAAGAGGGTGTCAGATCTCATTACAGATGGATGTGAGCCACCATATGGTTGCTGGGATTTGAACTCAGAGACCTTCAGAAGAGCAGTCAGTGCTCTTAACAGCTGAGCCATCTCTCCAGCCCTTCTTCAAATATCTTACAGAAACCATTATGTCCATGATCCCTTACTGAAAAATCTGCTTTAAAAACAAAACAAAACCTATTCAGCGGTGGTAGCACCCAGCATTCAGAAGGCAGAGGCAGATGGGTCTCTGAGTTCAAGACCAGTGTGGTCTACAGAGCAAGTTCCAGGACAGCCAGGGCTACACAGAGAAACCCTGTCTTGAAAAACAAAACAACAAATCAAACACAAAACAAAACCCTACGGGTTATTTACTTATACATGTACAAGCACACACAGTGCACACACATAGAATTGTTTGTAAGTTTTAGGGGACTTGTGAGGCCCTTTGAGGCTCAGACATAGATTGGATCTTGGGTTAGGTTTCCCAAGCTGGAAAGAACCCAGGCCGTAGGATCTCTAGATTCATGCTGCAATTCTGTTGCAGACTTTGAGCCCTGGAGCTCCAGCTTCCCCACACTGCATCACTTAGGAGCATTTTCAAATGTAGATCACAATCAATTGCTTAAAACAAAACACAACAAGCCAAACCAAACCCCAAGCAAAAACACAAACCCTTTTCCCCTGGCTCTCATTTCATTCTCTGTATTACCTTAGTTCCCATTTCCTTTGACTTTGAAGCATCATAAAAGAACTAGTCCTGTACTGTATGCCCAGGTCTGGTTTAGCTGGATGTGGGACCGGCATAAGCTTTTGAATAGGCCCTTCCTCACATCTCTCCCTTCTCTTCCATCCTATTTTCCGTTGTTTGCATGTTAGGGGAGCTGTAGCTTGTCTCAAAAACAAGGGCTGAAAAGTTCTCAATTGAAAGAACAAAGATTGCGGAGCTCTCTGGGCCAGAGTGACTTCTGAAGAGCCTCGCCAGAGCCCAAGGACAGAAAGAGAGCTGTTCTTTCCTTTTCGTGCAGTCTTTCAATAGAAGAATGAACACTCTACCAAGTCAGTCACATATAGGGTGTGAGACGAGAAAAGGACTTCTGTTGCTTTCCATACCAGCTGTACTATGGGATCTAGTCTGCAGAGCGGGTAAGAGCTGAGGCACTGGCCACCTAGTTTTGATCATCTTGCTGGCCAAGGCTGTGTGCTGTTCTTTCCTTCCTTAAAGACTGAGTTTTCTTAGTGAAAGTGTTCAGGTCAGATCCCTTCTTCAGAAGCAGAACTGGCTCACAGCCTGGCCCCTGCCCCTCTAGGTCCATCACCACGTTTGCACACAGTCCAAGGTTCTCTTCACTGCCCCAGCCAATGTCTGAGGCATAACAACAGGAATATTAATGCAGACACATGCGGTAAGATATGGGATTCCCTTGACATAAGGACTTGGCTTGGACAAACCTTTCTTGGAACTACAGTGCAGCCCAAATTTAAGCCTCTTTCCTTCTCCCTCTTTCACACGTCAGACATCCATTGTGCCCTGAAGGCTCTTCCTTTTTTCTACTCCAATAAATCTCCTGCATGTATATTTCATCTTAGCACCTTCTTGACAGACCCTAACTAACACAATATGAGGAAATGAATGAGTTTTGTGGTAATTGAGAGAGGGAGAGTATTCATGCCATAAGGTACCAGAAGATCAGGGGCTGGAGAGATGGCCCAGCAGTTAAGAGAGCCAACTGCCCTTCCAAAGGTTGTGAGTTCAAATCCCAGCAACCACATGATGGCTCAACTATCCGTAATGAGATCTGATGCCCTCTTCTGGGGTGAGTGAGCAGAGCTGGAGTGAGAAGTAAAAGTGTCTGAGCCTGCAGTGGTGGTACACGCCTTTAATCCCAGCATTTGGGAGGCAGAGGCAGGTGGATTTCTGAGTTCAAGGCCATGAGAAAAAAAGAAAAGAAAAAGGAAAAAAAGAAAAAGTGTCTGAAGACAGCTACAGTGTACTTACCTATAATAAAAGAAATCTTTAAAAAAAAAAAAGGTACCAGAAGATCTGTGTGATTCGTGAAGCTCCAGTTAAAGCCTTTTGAAATGTTTGGAACCCTGGAGTCAAAGTGATCCATTCAAAGCTGAACTGACCAGATCCGCCACAGTACCCGAGTATCAGGCGTAGGCCTGGGGGATTAACAGAAAACACAGACTCCGGTCATTCTGGTGAGAATGCCAAAGCTTTACTGAGGAACCAGCAATATATAATAGAGGCCGGGTGAAAAACAACAGGGAAAAGCAATCATAGCCATAGGTCAGGCACCTGGCAAGTCCCTACCACACCGGGCGGGAAGACAGAAACCAAGCTACGCCGCAGGATGTTATGCTCTCAGGAAACCTGGGCAAACAGCTCAGCTGGGGGCGGTGAGCTAAGCTCACCGATGCCCAACAGATTCCCTTTTCTATGTAAAAATGCATTGCTTTGAATCTAACTCTAAACAAGACCCTATTCAGTCTGGTCTGTTCACTGCCTCCTTTTGCAACTGCATCCTGGATAGCGCATCCCTTCCCTTTCCTGTAGGCATGGTGGCTCTTACTCCCGTGTTTGCTATGCTTCCAGCTGTTCTTTATGGTGTACCATTCTCTCACCTTTTGCCTAATGAGTTTCTGCTCATGCTTTAGCCCAGACATGACCCTCAAGCTTTTCTGATCTTAACACTGGATGAGGGCTGGGTGTGATGGTGCACATGGTTAATCCTAACACATGGGAGACAGAGCCAGGTGGGTCTGTGATTTGAGGACAACCAGGACTACACAGTGAGACCCTGTCTCAAAAAAAAATGAGACCAACCAACTAACTGAGCAATTAACTACTTACCAACCAACCAAAAAGCCCTCAAAAGCACTATAGGATTTATCAGAGTTGTAGCTGTCTCAAATGCTTGAGATTATCCAGCTAATGTCTTTCCTGTTTTACAATATAGTCCCAAAGAAAAGGAGCCATTATCTTAGCCTAGAGTGTAGCTAACAGTCAATCACAGAGCAAACACCCAGTAAGATGTTTTGGAATGACTGAGCCCAAACATCTAGGAATGGCGGGAAGGGAGCGCTCCAGAGTACCGTGTCATGTTGGAGTCTGATTTTACCCTTTACCACTAGGAGGCTAGCTGGTTTCTACTTGCTAAATGCTGCAAGTCACGAGATTTCCGAATCAGAGACAATGGACTTAGGCCTCAGCGCAGCATGAGCATCGGTGGTGCACCAGTCTTCTCGCTCCCTAAGTCTGATGCAGAAGACTCAGACAGATGCTTGCACAGGCTGAGGCTGCATCATGAGAGAGGAACACTGATCTCGGAGAACCTTCCATTTTATAAAAACACTAAGCACAGTTACTCTTTTCATTTTTATCATTGTTAATTTTGTGAGACAAGATCTCACAAAAAAAGTAGCTGAGGCTTGCTTGGGATTTACTATGTCTAATGTCTCCCAAACTGGTCTCCATCTTGAGGCAGTGGTGAATGCTGGGAATGTAGGTATGAGTCCCTGTGCTGGCAGCAAGCCTTCTGTTTCCTGTGGGATCACTGCGTCCCACTTCCTGCAAAGTCCTGAGAAGTGGCCCGTGGAAAAAGAGGGCAGGCATTGCAGTGTTGCCACAATCTCAGCAAGGTGTGAAGGAGAAGAGACCCTGTGGGAGTGTTGCCCAAAATAACGTTCCTCAAAAAACCATTAATACCCAGGAAAAGCCTAAAAGAGAACCATATGCTCCATTCCCTCTTGTAATATATACATAATGTTCTAAAACAGAAACTCTGACCATTAGTTTATTCACTTGAAGGTCAAGTTTGAGGGCCATATTCCTTGAATGGCAGTGCTGTCTAAGGTTTTCAGGATGCTGACTATAGGCTAGGTTGGCTATGCCAGTAATTCCAAAAGTTAGGAGGCTGGAACAGAAATATCTTGGGCTCTGGGCCAGTTCGGGTTACATGCAAAACTGAGAGGCTGGAGAGATGGCTCAGAGGTTAAGAGCACCAGCTGTTCTTCCAGAGGACCTGGGTTCTATTCCACTTATAACCATTTGAGCCTCAGTTTCAGGGGATCCAGTGCCCTTCTGGCCTCCAAGGGTGCCAGGCATATGAGTGGTATTGCACCACTCACATGCAGGTAAAAGACCCACACATAAAGATTTTTAAAAAGTTTTTTTCTAAAAAAAAATTTAAAGCCTCTAGTGTAGAGTACTTGCCTAGCTGCATTTGTAAGGCCCTGTAAACAAAAATAAAATAAAAATAAAAACAACAATAAAAAATGATTTGACTATGGAACCAAGGTCATCAGTTTGTCATATCCACATGATCTTGTGTACACTGGTGAACTCCCCATATGTGTGCCCATGAGGCCAGAGACTGGCTTCCAGTATCTTCCCTGTCATTCTCCAGCCTTCTTGTTATTGAGACAGGATCTCTCACTGAACCTAGAGCTTCTCTTTTTGTCTAGGCTGGTTGGCCTATGAGCCCAGGGGCCTGTCTCTACCCCAAATCCTCTTCCCTAATACCGGGTTAAATATATACAACATCATATCAACTTTTACATGGGTTCTGGGAATCTAAACTCAGGACCTCATGATTGCACAACAAGTATTATAACCACAAAAACTATTTTCCCAGCCCCTCCCCTGTCTAAAGGATGGCTTTTCTCTTAGGGTTCCCATTGCTGTCATAAAACATTAAAAACCAATCTGGGGAGGAAAGGGTTTATTTCAGCTTACACTTCTGAGGGAAGTCAAGGTATATATTAGGGTTCTCTAGAGTAATAGCTTATATAATGAATCTCTCATATCTCTCGTGTGTGTGTGTGTGTGTGTGTGTGTGTTATTAGAATTATTTACAGGCTGTGGTTCAGCTAATCCAACAATGGCTGCCTGGAATGGAAAGTCCAAGAATCTAAACATTGCTTGTTAGTCTTTGAGGCTGGGATCTCAGCTGGTCTTGGATAGATATTGGAATCCTGAACAGTAGAGTTTAAGGCTAGTGAAGGAGAAACAAAGCAAAAAGGGGGTGAGGGCAGGAGCTAGAGCAATGGCTCAGTGGTTAAGAGCACTGACTGCTCTTTCAGAGGACCAAGGCTCATGCCCCAGCACCCACAGCTCACAACTGTCTGTAACGCTAAGATCTGACACCCTCACACAGATATACATACAGAGAGAACACCAATGTACATAAAATGAAAATAAATTATTTTCTAAAAAAATCCCTCACTGAATGCCCTCCACTTTTGGAGTTTACTTAATTCTAGATGTAGTTGACTGCCAAGAATAGCCATTACAAGGTGTGAACTCAAGCCGATCAGGAACTCAAACGGGCAGGAGCTGATGTAGAGGCCATGGAGGAGTGCTGCTTTCTGACTTGCTCCACATAGCTTGCTAGGCCTGCTTTCCTATACAACTCAGGCGCATGGGGGTGGCACCTCCACAATTGATGAATCCTCACACAGAAACCATTAATCAAGAAAATGCCCTATAGCTGGGCGGTGGTGGCACACGCCTTTAATCCCAGCACTTGGGAGGCAGAGGCAGGAGGATTTCTGAGTTCGAGGCCAGCCTGGTCTACAAAGTGAGTTCCAGGACAGCCAGGGCTACACAGAGAAACCCTGTCTCGAAAAACCAAAAAAAAAAAAAAAAAAGAAAGAAAGAAAATGCCCTATGGATTTGCCTCCAGGCCAGTCCTATAGAGACATTTTATCCATTCATATTCCTTCTTCCCAGATGATCCTACTGTGTCAAGTTGACATAAAACTAGGCAGCACAGCCTAAAGTTTCTGCCACAGCTTCCCAAGTGCAAGGATTACAGACGTGTGCAACCACACCTAGCTGGGTTTGCTTCAGGTTCTGTAGCCTGATGGTTCAGTAGTTCATAGCCTTTAAAAAACTGTTCTAATTATTTGTATGTGTATGGGTATCTTGCCTGTGTATAAGTCTGTGTGTCACCTATGTGCTTGTGGAGGCCAGAAGGTGGCATCTGATCCCCAGGGAATGTTATTACAGAGGAGCCAATGCTCTTCTCCCCTGAGCCATCTCTCCAGCCATGGCACAGTTATTGAACCCTTCCCCATCTTATTCCTCATCTGTAAAATGGTAATAACTAAAGGACCTGCCTCATAAGGCTATGATTGGTGGGTAAAGCGCCTATGGAAATGCCTGACATTTAGTAAGTACCCTGTCAATGTGATGGAACTACTTCCGTGATAATGGTTGTCACTGTCCCAGGTCAGTTAACCCAGTGTAGAATAACTGACTTGTACTTTATCACACAGTAATAATTGCTGGCTAGCCCTGAAAATGCTGCCTATAGTATTTAAGTTAAGCTCCTTGGGTCTCCAATACTAACCAAAATGTGAGAAAAAGCAGGGGTTCTTAAACTTTTTCCATTGGCCACACCCCTTTTTTTTTTTTTTTAAGACAGGGTTTCTCTGCATAGTCCTGGCTGTCCTGGAACCCGCTCTGTAGACCAGGCTGGCCTCGAACTCAGAAATCCGCCTGCCTCTGCCTCCCAAGTGCTAGGATTAAAGGCGTGCGCCACCACCGCCCGGCTGGCCACACCCTTTTCACCCAAGAAATTGTTCTGAAATCTTGGGAATATAGGTATTTAGAATAGATATACAAATCAAACATTTCCTGATAATAAACTAGAATTAAATGTTAAAGCAGTTATTTAGGGTTAGGGAGATGACTCAGTGATAAAATACATACCACACAAGTGTGAGGACCAGAACTCAGATTGGAAGAATCCATGGAAAGGTGGATGCAGTGCAGCACGTCTGTAATCCCAGTGTGCCTGTGGCAAGATGAGTGATGGGATCAAAATCCCAGGAGACTCGCAGGTCAGCTAGTGTGAATTGCCAGTGATGAACAAGAAGCCCTGCTTCAAACAAGGCAGACACCGAGGACTAATAAAACAAGATTGTCTTTTGTTCACAGATGGGTTATGGCATGTGCACCTTCACTCACACTCAAGACACATGCACAAAGCCACACACACAGATACAATAAAACGGTTCTTTAGTATACATATACTTCACCATTTACTAAACATTAAGACAAATATGCATACTAATGACATAGATGGACTTGTTTATTTGCATTTATTGGTTTGTTGGTTTTTTTCTAAGACAGGGTTTCTCTGTGTAGCCCTGGCTGTCATGGTACTTGCTCTGTAGCCCAGGCTGGCCTGCCTCTGCCTCCCGAGTGCTGGTATTAAAGGCACATGCCACCATCATCTAGTATATCTATTTCTTATTGTGTTCATTTACCTATGTTATTTTTCAACAAACTAAATCTAGGCTGAGTATTTGACGCTGGATATAGAGTATCACCAACATTTTTACAGTTTATTGATATTCTGAACCCATCATTATCAGTACTGAGACCTGATTTGCCGTAGTACTTAGTACAGAGTGGCAGAAGTAGTTAGGGCCGCTGCAGAAACTGTTAACAACTCTGTCCTGAGCTGAAATCTGCAACTCAAGGTCCAAGGACTCAATACCCTCTCCTGGCTCCATGGGCACCTGCACACACATGGTGCACAAGCATACACTCAGGCACACACACCCATATACAAACAAATAAGCATTTATAAAGAAAACTTTTAATTACAAGCCAAAATTCACATAACAATTAAATTATACATATTTATTTATTTATATGTGTGCATGATAAAGGCTTATGGTATCTGTGCTATGGCATTTGTGGAGGTCAGAGAACAATTCCATGGGGTCAATTCTCATCTTCCATCTTCATGTTGATTTCAGAAATGGAACTAGATCACCAGGCTTAAGAAGAGTCATATATCCATCCATCCATTTTTTTAATATTATTTATCTAATGTATATGAGTACACTGTAGCTATCCTCAGACACACCAGAAGAGGTACCAGATCCCATTACAGATGGTTGTGAGCCACCATGTGGTTGCTGGGATTTGAACTCAGGACCTCTGGAAGAGCACAGTCAAAGCTGCCATCTCTTCAGCCCCCATCTATCTATTTTAATCAAACTTAAACAAGCAACTTTTAAAGGCAAACATTGCGGGGCTAGAGAGATAGCTCAATAGACTAGGGTTTGGTTCCCAGCACCCATATGGTGCTCCAATTCCAGGGGATCTGATGTGCAATTCTAACCTACGCCAGCACCTCACATATATGGTGCTCAGGCTTACATGCAGGCAAAACACTCATAAACATAAAAGGAAATAAAAGATAAATCTAACATTTTAATGTTCTAAATGCCTGAGCCATCTTTCAGCCCCACAAAACAATTTTTAAATTGAACATTTTAACACAATAAAAAAATATACTGTTTTTGGAACTATTTGGAAACTATTATGTTTCCATAAATCCAAAACCTTTGTGTTAAGAGACAGTGCGGTTGGTTCATGAGCTGTAAGTATTGTGGCATCACAAGGCACCAAGGCTGCTGCATTGCTGCAGGACCCTCCGCCAGCAGCATTGTCAGAAACACCGTGGGTTCATTCCACATTTGATTTTGAATTAATTTGGTTACAACACATCTAGGAGCCTTTTGCTATTCCCAGTTTCCCACTCTCCCAGTTATTTACCTCACCCCATATAAGGTCACAACTCATACTGTGATTTAAGAAGCTAGGAACTAGAGCATTGAGGGGCAGGGGCAGTGGGGGAGGAGGATGGAAGCCCAACTTTGACTGATTTATTAGTCTGTCTGCCCTCTTGCAGTGAATGTGGTGGAAGCCCTTCAGGAATTCTGGCAGATGAAGCAGTCTCGGGGCGCTGACTTGAAGAACGGGGCTCTGGTGGTGTATGAGATGGTCCCCTCCAACAGCCCCCCCTACGTCTGCTTTGTCACTCTGCCTGGGGGGAGCTGCTTTGGGAGTTTCCAGGTAAGAGTCTGAGGTGGCAGTAGGGTAAATGTGCAAGTGCCAATAAGGACTTCTCTCACTTTGGCCATTTGTCTCTGCCTGGTGTCATGGATATGAGGACTAACTCGGGGCAAATCCTTCCAGCAAGCGCCTGAGGCTCATGAGATTGCAGAGGAGCCTCAATCAGCATAGTTTGTTTCGCCCCACAACTCAAACCCATTTCAAATTTGAGCAGTTATGACTGCACTCCCAGCGCCAACCTTTGCTTTAACTCAGCTTTCAAGCTTGCACTCCAATTTCTTGTCATTTCTTTTCTTTTTGATTTTTCTCTCATTTTTTTTTGAAATGTGTATGGGTGTCTTGCTAGCTTCTGTGTCTGTGTAGCACATTTGAGGAGCACCCAGATACCCTGGAACTACAGTTCCAGACTGTTTTAAGCTTCCATGCGTATGCTGGGAATCTAACCTGTGTCCTCTGTAACAGCAGCCATTGCTTCCACATCTCTCCAGCTCTGGTATTGTTATGATGATGGTAGTGGTGATATTTTTTGAGACAGGGTTTCTCTGTGTGGAATTTGTTGTATAGACCAGGTGGGCCTCAAACTCAAGAGATCTGCTTGCCTCTGCCTCCCAAGTGTCGGGATTCAAGGCATGCACCACAACCGCCCGGCTCTGGTTTTATTTTTAATTACATGTATATGTATGTATCTGTGTTGGGGGAATGTGTAAGTGAGTGCATGTGCCATTAAAGTCTGAAGATGATAGTAAGCCCCTGGGGCTGGTGTTACATGTGGCTATAAACCCTGTGATGTGGGTTCTCTATGTGTGAGAACTGAACTCGGGTCCTCTGGAAGAGCAAGAAGAGTCATTTGTCCATCCTCTTCCTTCTTTTCTTTTTTAAAGACAGGATTCCATGTAGTCCAGCCTAGCCTCAAAATATGTAGCTAAGGAAGACCATGCTGAACTTTGATCCTTTTGCTCCCATATCCCAAGTGCTGGGATTTTCAGACATGGACCATCACGCCCCATTTGTGAGGTACTTGGGGGCTGTTCCCAGGGCCTCTGGCACACCCTACAACTGAGCCAAAGCCCTAGCTTCCAGGTTACATGTTTCTAAAGGTTTCCTATTGCTAACGCTCTATACAGATATGAATGACAATATTTGAAAATGTCTGTAGGATAGTGAGAAACTGAAGAGATGGTTCAGCCTTTAAGAGAGCTGGCTGCTCTTTCAGAGACCCAAGTTAGGGTCCCTGCACTCACAACCACTGGTAACTCCAGCTCTGGGGTCTGGCACTCTCCTTTGGCCTTTACTGGCACTCACACCCCAATATATATACACACAATAAAATAACAGATTTTAACCCAGGCGGTGGTGGCGCACGCCTTTAATCCCAGCACTTGGGAGGCAGAGGCAGGAGGATTTCTGAGTTCGAGGCCAGCCTGGTCTACAAAGTGAGTTCCAGGACAGCCAGGGCTACACAGAGAAACCCTGTCTCGAAAACCAAAAAAAAAAAAAACCCAGATTATCAGATTATAAAAATCTTTAAAAAGAAATTATATAGATTGGTATGAATATTATCAAGAATTGATTTTTTTTTTCCATTTCAGAGAGGAAGGCAGCCTTCCAAAAAGTCACCTTAAAGAGTCTGGATAGGAATTAAAAGAAGATAATAGACACCTTTGGTTAGTTTTCATGTGATTGTGTCACCATTAGCTATGGTTGGAGCCCTTGCTGTGTCCACAGTGCCTTGGGCTTCCTCATCATATGACTTACAGTGTATCATCACTGCTTGTCTTTGCAAGTGTTCCCAACTGTATCTGTTTTTCCCCCTCTGTATATGTGTATATATGTGTGTATACACATAGGACTGAAGCCAGTGCCTTGCAAACTATCTTCCTTCTTGGTTAGTATTAAAAGCCTTCCACTCATTCAGAGACTAGTACATAGATCACAATTTATCTATTGCATGAACAAAAGCCACTGTAGCTCAGTTTTTGCCTTAAGGAGAAAGTCCTAAGGAAATCTTTATCTATCTATCTATCTATCTATCTATCTATCTATCTATCTATCTATCTATCTATCCATCCATAGACGGGGTCTGTAGTCCTGGCTGTCCTGGGATTCCCCATAGAATAGGCCAGCCCTGAACCCATGGAGATCTGCCTGCCTCTGCCTTGGAGTGCTGGATTAAATATGTACACCACCAGCCTGGCTTGGAAGCTTTGTTTTAAATCAGATTACTAAACCTTTTGGTTCAACACTTGAGCCATTTCAGATAAATAAATATAAGCCCAGGATGACTAATGATTACACTTAGTTTTCCATTTCCATGTGTGGGTGCATGTACACATACATGCCTCTTGTGTGTGTGGAGTCCTGAGGCTGACATAGAGAAGCATCCTCAACCATTCTGTCACCTCACTCATCAGTGCAGAATCTCTCAGTCAAACCTACAGTCTGCCAGTATGGCTGCTCCTGCTAGCCAGCTTGCTCTGGGCCCCCAGCTCTGCTGGAACCTCAGTCAGGCACCATGTATTATATGGGTTCCAGAACCTGGGATCTGAACTGTGCCTGGCACACCTTTGCAGCACGTCCTTTAACACTGGCCCATCTCAGCTCCTTTTCTTTCTTCAGAATAATATGGCTCCTTCTCACCTCATCACAATCTGAAGGACAGATTGAGTTTTTCTCTGATTTGTTACTTTCTGAAAGTCAAATTATCTGTTCTTGGCTTCTTTTAGCTTATTTTACATCCCCCTTGGCAGATGGAATTTTCCCAGTGGTTTTCTTCACGCTGACTTTTTCAGTAGTAATATTATGAGATAAAGTGGCTAACAGACTAGTAATAAAGTAGAAATAGAGAAACTAAAGAAACAAAAAGCCTTAATGTGAATGTATTGAGTTCCATATGCTGTCTCAGAGGGAACTGTCCTCCAAAGGAAATGAGGACTTATCAATATAGTTAAGTGACAACATCTCCCACCATCCCTTTGAAAGCTGAAACATCAAGCCAGTGTGGTGACACATGCTGTTAATCCCAGCACTTGGGAGGGCAGAGAGATCTCTGTGTGTTCAAGGTCAGCCTGGTCTACACAGTGATTCCAGGACAGCCAGAGCTACACAGAGACCTTGTCTCAAAAAAGCAAAAAGCTACACCACTCCTCTTAATCATGAGTGACAAATCATGAGTGACCCGCTGAAGGCTGATTACAGCAGATACTTTAGTGGTCAGGGATCTGACTTCTGAACATCAGGTTTGCCCTAAGACCATGTTGGTTCCTATTTCTAAAAACCTGTTTCCCTTGTTTTCCTCAGTCAGCGTTCCTCCCTTAGCGCCCATCTTCATTGCATTTATTGTGGGCGAAAAAGACATCTTCAGATTTAGATCCTATTGAGGGAGCTCTGCTGTAGAAGATGCCTCTTTACAGCTAAGAGAAAGTAGAACCCCAGATGGGTGCTTCCGACAGGTCACAGCCTTGTTTTAATCCTAGAATTCAGAGACCCTTGCCTGACAAACTGGTTTTTGAGTAATTAGTCCATTGACAGTTTAATAGAGGCATTTTCCATGTCTTATGGCTATCTGCTGACTTCAGCAGCCTTCCTAGCTCTGCATTCAATTTGGTAGTAGTAGTCATCTCCAATTCTTTAATGACTTCAGGATGTTGAGTCAAAATTATGTTTCCAAACACCATGCCATTTTTCAGTAACGCTTCGGAAAGTGTGATGAATGCAACTGATTCATCCATGGTGTCCAAATGTCCTCTTCCTCAGTGGTATCCTCCCTGCTGCTCCTCTCCCTCCTCAGTGGTGTCCTCCCTATTGCTCTTCCTCCTCAGTGGTGTCCTCCTTGGTGCTCCTCCTCCCTCTTAGATGCACATGTGTATGTATATATTTTCACTCTTTCTCTCCTGCCTAGTTTTGCCCCACAAAAGCTGAGGCCCGGCGAAGTGCTGCAAAGATTGCATTAATGAACTCCGTGTTTAATGAGCATCCATCCCGAAGAATTACTGATGAGTTTATTGAGAAGAGTGTCTCAGAGGCCCTGGCATCTTTCAATGTAAGGACCTTGGAAATGGAAGGAGGGAGCATGGGGGATGGGAGAGGCAGGGAACCCGTGTGGTTTTGTTCTTTTCTCTCTGTATTTTATTATTTTGTATTATGGGTGTACCACATACATGCAGTGCCTAGAAGCCAGATGAGGACCAGGTCCCTGGACTTGGATTTATAAATGGTTCTGATCTGCTATGTGGGTGCTGGGGATTGAACCCTGGTCCTCTGGGGCAGTAGCCAGTACTCTTAATGACTGAGCCATGGCTCTAGCCCTTTTGTCTACATTTCTATTGTTTATTCTACCAATTTGTGTGTGTGTGTGTGTGTGTGTGTGTGTGTGTGTGTGTGTGTGTGGTGTATGCTCTAGGTCTGTCTTTAATTCTTTTTATCTGTGTTCTTATGTTTATTGATTTGTCTTTATATTTCTTTGGTATTACTTTTGGTAATACTTTATATTACTTTGGTATTACTTTTAATCCGAACTTTGTGGAATTCAAAATTTTTTGTAATGACAGTCATATGAGTTCCAGGATAACCAAGGCCATAGAGAGAACCTATCTCAAACAAACAAAAATAGTAAGAAAATTCTTTATCAGCTGGGTAGTACACATCTTTAATCCTGGCATGCAGGAGGAAGGGGCAGGTGGATCTCCAAGTTGAAAGCCAGACTGGTCTACAGATTGAGTTCCAGGACAGCCAGAGATACACAGTGAAACTGTCTCAAAACCAAAACAAAACAAAATAAAAACCAAAACAAAACAAAAAAAACAGTGGCTGGACAAATGGCTCAGTGGTTAAGAGCACTGACTGCTCTTCCAGAGGTCTTGAGTTCAAATCCCAGCAACCACATGGTGGCTCACAACCATCTGTAATGAGATCTGATGCCCTCTTCTGGGTGTCTGAAGACAGAGAGAGTGTAGTCATATACATGAAATAAATTAATAAATCTTTAAAACAAACAAAAGAACGACAAGTAAAAGTGGAGAGAGAGAAGATACCCAAAATTAATATCTGGCTTTCATACACACAGACTCTATACTCTTAAACTATTTTTATTTCAATGTGTCAATTGAAAAATTTAAAATTAAACATATGGGAGCTAGAAAAATGGCTCAGCAGTTAAAAAGCACTTGCTGCTTTCTAAAAGGCCCAGAGTTTGTTCCCTATGTCAGGAGAGCTGGCTGTAACTCCAGCTCCAAGGGGGAGCTGCTACCTTCCTCTGGCCTCTGTTGACATCCACACATGATATACAAACATACACACATAAAAAATCTTTAAAAATTAAATATGTAGCTCATGAAGGGCTAGAGGATGAGTTAGCAGCTAAAGCATTTGTCTTGATCCCCAGAGCCCATTTAAAGTGTGGTAGCTCAGATAGTTCCGGGATCCCTAGGGCTCTTTGGCCAACCAGACTAGCCCACCTGGTGAGCCTCAGGCCAACCACCCTGTCTGACAGGAAGGAGGTGGGCAGTGTTCCTAAGGAATAGCACTAGCATCTGGCCTGCAGATGAGTACACACACACACACACACACACACACACACACACACACACACGCACAAAAATGTGACTAATATCTATTGGATACTGCTGGTCAAAATAATTCTGAGAATCTATTTGTCTTTTTCTTTCTTCTGTTACAAGGGTAACAGAGAGGAAGCTGACAACCCAAACACGGGGATTGGTGCCTTCCGATTCATGCTGGAATCTAACAAGGGCAAGTCAATGCTAGAGTTCCAGGTAGGCTCCACTCACATCCCTGGCTCTAATGAGGCAGAGCAGCCTGACGCAGCAAGCTTAATGCCACCTACTACTCTTTACCTCCTTATTCAGAAAAAGACACAGGGAGAGAAGGTGGCTAGATTTTACAACGTACAATTACCTCTCTTCCCCCTCGGGGTGCATACCAGAATTGGTAATTATAGATGCTTCCACAATATGATTTGTAAAATGTTTCCTGTGATTCTGATGCAGTCTCCTAACTTAAGATTACTATCCTGGTTGTGTTAGTCAGGGTTCTCTAGAGAAACAGAACTGACAGAATGCATGTGTACCCCCTACCCCACCCCACACACACGGTTTATTAGCGTGGTTTAGGCTGTGCTCTGACTTTTCCAACAATGACTGTCTCTTAGAATCCAGTAGCTGTTCAGTTCACTAGGCTGGACGTCTCAGCTAGTCTTCAGCACACACCAAAATCCCAAAGGAGTAGGTTGTAATGCCAATGAAGGAATGGACTTCCTGGCGAGGGCAAGGGCAAACAGGCAAAGAGAGCAAGCTTCCCTCTTCGTGTCCTTCATAGAGACTGCCACGGGGTGTGGTGCAGACTTAAGTGGGTGGGAGTGGGGATGCCTTTCCACCTCAAATGATCCAATCAAGAAACATCCCTCACGGGTTTACCCAGCACCTTGGGTTTTAGTTAGTTCCAGGGGTTTTCATCAGGTTGACAACACAACCTGCAACCTCCACACCAGCATTTCTCTCTTCTTCCCTCAGGAGCTGATGACAGTTTTTCAGCTGCTGCACTGGAATGGCAGCCTTAAGGCCATGAGGGAGAGACAGTGCTCTCGACAGGTAGTCACCCGAGGGAAAAGGGCGGGAGGAGAGCCACTTTCGGCTGCTAAATGGGTACCAGGCTGTGACTACTGAAGGCCTTATTCTAGCATCTTCTTTGCTCCTCTATTCTTTTGTTTTGTTTTTCAAGACAGGGTTTCTCTGTGTGGCCCTGGCTGTCCTGAAACTCACTCTGTAGTGAGTAACTAGCCTTGAACAGAGATCCACCTGTCTCTGCCTTCTGTAGGCACCTGGTCTGCTCTTGTAGTCTTTGCTTTTTGAATGTCACTGCACTCCTTTTGCCTTGCTTCCCCACCATAAAGTTTCCCTTAAGAAACTCTTTGGCTAAGCTGGGCTTGGTAGCTTTAATCCCAGCTCTTAGGAGGCAGTGGCAGGCAGATCTGAGTTCGAGCTAGTCCGACACCAGGTAGTGCTACACAGTGAGACTCTGTCTCAAAACAAAATAAAACAAACACACAAAAAGCCTTACCTTTTTGTCCTGTTTCCTGGCTGCTATGACATGAACTAGTCTGCTCTGCTCTGCCTCCCTTCTAAGACAGGTTGACAACTCTGAAACTGTCACCTTCTGTGCCTTTCAAAGCACTCGGGAAGAACCAAGGCTACCACGCTAACTGTGGCTGGGCCTCCAGTGCTTCATGGAACCCTTTTATTCCCTCCTGAACAAGCTGGCTGGAGCAAAAGAGAAAATAGTCATTGCATTTTTAACATATTTTTGCTAAGTTATGGGCATTCCTACAGATCCTTGAGCAAGGGCCAGTGGTGACCCGAGACAGTGGACTTGATCTACAGAAGAAGTTCCAGGATAGCCAGGGCTACACAGAGAAACGGTCTCAAACCAACCAACCAACCAACAAACCGAGGAGATAGTATGCAGAGGTTCTTCACACATTTAGGAGATTTTATTGTTTCAAAAGATAGCCACATTTTCTACCAGTCAAACACATTCTGCATGCTGTTGGGGTACTGGAAGGTGACCTGTCCCTGAGCCTGAGCTCTGGCTGCTATGAACGTCACTATGCTCTCCATGGCAGAACCCCTGCGCTTCTCTGATCTGTGCATGTGTTCAACCTCCTGCCCCACCCCCTTCTGCTTTACTTAAACTCTTATAAGACAGGGGAAAGCAACTCTTTATAGGACATATGTGCAAACCAGGGCAGACATCCAGGCTAAGTTCCATTGGGGTTACTGTGCTATATATGATATATAGGACATATGTCTAATCCATCAGGGTCACATATGATATGTGGACAATGCCTTTACCCATTGAGGTCACTGTGTTGTATGATGTGTATAATGTGTTTTTACATTCTCAGTGATCTTTGCATTCCTCTCTGACCAGGAGGTGTTGGCTCATTATTCACATCGGGCCCTGGATGATGATATTCGCCACCAAATGGCTTTGGACTGGGTGAGCCGGGAGCAGAGTGTACCAGGGGCACTGTCAAGAGAGCTGGCCTCCACTGAACGGGAGCTTGATGAAGCCCGGCTGGCAGGCAAGGAGCTGCGCTTCCACAAGGAGAAGAAAGATATCCTCATGCTGGCCGCTGGGCAGTTGGGCAACATGCATTCTTCCAGCTGCTAAGCATCTACCCTCTCCTCTCGATGGCCCTTCAGGCCCGTTTTTTGTATGTCTCCTTTTTAAGACGTAGGATGATGATTTCTGTATATACTTTCTCAATTTTATACTTTAAATATAGATATATATGTATAAATTCTACACCTGGCTTCCTATTTGCTAAGAGATCCCTTTTCTAACTTCTAGTTTGGGGATGTAGTTACCTTTGAAATATCACTGTTCTGTTTTAGAGTGTGGTTGGCTCTTAACCCTTCAGATTATCTAAGTCACTACCATGTACAGTTTACTAAGTGTTCATGTCTCTTTCGTTTGGTGCGTGGTGACCCATAGCTAGGATCTCTGCAATATAAAACTACAGTGGGAATAAGGAACATATGCCCCACCTCCCCCATAGTCTTTTGGTTTCTACTAGACTATAGGGTGAGAGCGTCAGGTTTTGGTTTGAAGTGACCTTTCAATACACCTCTCCTGCTCACTTTCCTTCTTCCTTGCCTCTAAGTGCTCCTTCAGTTGGGGGCTTCCCTACCTTATTCAGAAGGAAACCTGGCTTCCTTTTGTTTTGTGAGACATCTTATGGCCTGGAACTCATCCTATAGACGAGCAGAACTTCATACTTGTGGTTGTATCTTGCTCAGATCATAGGCATGGGTCACCATGCCTAACGTGGTTTTTATTTTAAAGTCACTCCTGAGGAACTGCCTAAGAACAAGAGAATTCCTATGGAGTGGGTAGGTGGCACTATCTAAGCTGCTTCTGGGCTTATCTGCCCCTGCTAACAGTCTAGGTTTCTAGATGTGAGAAGGGGGTAAGGGTTGAGGCTGCTTGCCTTTCATCACGCCGTGGAGTCACTTCTCTTACTCACCAGAATAAAGACATATTTGCACATACATGCACAAGTGCACATGCACATACACACTCACACAATTTTTCCATTTGTTCATGTAGCCCAGGCTGGCCTCAAACTCTCCTTGTAGCTGAGAATGACCCTGAACTCCAGACCTGTCAACCTCTCACTTGCTAGGATTACAGTGAATACCACC
Source organism: Tokudaia tokunoshimensis (assembly GCA_036184795.1). Taxonomy (NCBI): domain Eukaryota; kingdom Metazoa; phylum Chordata; class Mammalia; order Rodentia; family Muridae; genus Tokudaia; species Tokudaia tokunoshimensis. The sequence continues at coordinate 63,898,247 of BTHU01000003.1, read as the reverse complement.
TCAGCTGCCTTAATCCTTTTTTAGAAACTGTAGCTGTTCTGTTTAGTGAGAACAATGTTCCTCTCTTGTTCACTGAGCTGTGCTGTTTACTCTGAAATGTACACACCTTGGAGTCTCATTTCCTGCTTTGTCCTTCTCCTCCACATTGACTGTGAGAACAGGAGTAGATGAAGTGTGGATTAGAACGTGGTTCTTCTTAAGCACAACAGGTTACTTGGGTGTGAAGAGAAAACTGACCTGGAGGACAGGCAGGCTTTGTACTTTTGGAGAATTTTATGTAGTAAGCTCAATTTCCTTTCTTTCTGTGATCTCCGCTATATTGTATTATTGTTCAGTGTACTTTCTATCAAGTTGGGACAGTTAATGCTACTATAATTCAGTTTCCCATTTGACAGTTGGAGTTTGATTTTAGATTAGGAGCTGGGTCTGGTGGCAGCTACAAAGGAGGCTAAGCCAAGATTGAAAACTCAAGGTCCACCTCAGCTAGAGCAAGTTCGGGGGCAGCCTGGGTAACTTAGAGAGACTCTATCTCAAAAATAGGAAGTAAAAACAGGGCTGGGAATATAGCATCATGGAAGAGAGTCTACCTGGCATGTGAGGCCTAAGTTTAATTTCTACTACAAAAAGGGTAGGGGAGAGAGTGAGAGATCTGGCAGCAAGAGGGAGGGAAGGGAACAGAGTTAGATCAGTTAGCTCACTGGGTAGGAACAAGGTGAAAAGCAGCTTTCTTGCTTTTGAAATCATCTTTGTGACAAGGACACTTGGGATCAGGGTAGGGAGTCCAGTTAGTTAGAATAGTGTCAGAGTTTGGAAAAGGGTCCTCGGATTCCTTTAGTTTTAGCCTTGTCTCTTTGTTTCATAAAACGCACTGGGTTGGAACAGAGGCTCCTGCATTACATGATATGTGTCACTGTTTAAAATTGATATTTATAACCTAGACACCACAAATCCTCCAGTTTCTCCTGTGCTCCTTTCTTTGAGTAAGACATGTTAAGGGTTATCAGTTTGGGGAAGAATTGTTTTTGTACCTCCTGGAATGATTATTTTTCTCAAAAACCCAACACTCCAAAGAACATGAGAGAAATTGTTCTGTCCACTTTTGATGTTGAAGATTTTAGTTATCCTTTTGGTACTTTCTATGTATTTTCTATGTAAAATTTTACACAATTAAAAATGGTTTTTTGTCTAGTAAGCCAGAATGACTTTTTTTTTTTCCTGTGACAGGATTTCGTGTAGCCAAGGCTGGCTTCCAAATTGTTATGTAGCCAAGGCTGGCCTTGAATACTTTATCCTTCTACCTCTACTTTCTAAGTACTGAGGTCAGGGCCATGTGCCACTAAACCTGTGGAATGGCTATTCCTGGTTGTCAACTTGACTATATCTTGAAGTACAATCCAGAACTGGAAGGCTCACCTGTGATCCAGATCTTGAGGCACAGTGGCTCTGAATCGTAGGAGACTAAGGCAAAGAGATCTCTGAGTTCAAGGTCATCTGGAACAAAGCAAGTCCCAGATCCAGCTGTGGTGTTACACACCTTTAATCTGGGCCACACCTTCTGCTAGAGGCCAACATAAGGACATTGGAAGAAGGAAGATTCACTCTCTCTTCTTCCGCCGCTTGCCTTGTGGGACTGAGCAACTACTAGATAGAAAACAATCATGATCTTTGCTCCGGGGACCAGACAGGGACAACCAGGTACACAGAGATATCCCGAGTATAACATCGATAGGTGCAAGGCACACCAGGGCTCCAACGGCACGGATAGATCCTTGAACTTCCATTTACAGCAGACCATTGTTGGGGAGTTGGACTACAGTCATCATGACAAATTCCTGTAGTATACAGATATTAAACATAAGTTCTGCGACTCTAGAGAGCCCTGACTAATGCAGCCTGTTGTTGGTTTTCTGAAACAGGGTCTTTGTGTCTGCTGCCAGAATCAGGAATTATAACCATGTCACATCCTGCCAAGATGATGGAGGCAGTTATCAGATGAGCTTTAACATGGCCTGGTACACGCACAGCTTCTTGTTTCAATGTCTGGGATCCACTCTTGATCTTCTGGCCTCCTCCAAAGGGCTGGCATCACTTCTCCACCTCTGCCCTCTGTAGCACTCAAAGCTCAGGTTGATCCACTCCACTGCCTCTGCTGTTCTTGGTGGTCATCCCATGGTACTTGCATCTCCAATTCCCTGGGGTCTTCCACTGCAACTAGGCTTTACCAATAGCCTCTCATAGGCTCTCTTCATGGTGCCTGAAAGACCCCAGAGAGGGGACCCCCACTCAAGTCTCGGGATAAAGCAACACCCAAAGAATCAGCCAGAGACTGTTCCTGCTGCAAACACACGAGGCCTTTATTGGGGGGGGGACACGTGCACTGGGGCCGACCCATAACCACGCAGGGTCAGAGGAGATCGACCCCCAGTGTCCAGAGCAAGGGGTTTTTAATGCCAAAAACCGCAGAAGGGGAAAGGCTTGGGGGATTTAGATAGGGAAGTTGCACTTAGATCATGGGGCAATGCATTCCTGGGAACCAGGTGTAACTGCATTCCACAAAATAGGTTAAGCAAATATCAACTATCTATAGAATGCAGAACAAACTTTGCGGTTAGCTAATTCCTGGAATAGTGGTCAGGGGAGGAAGCAGGGGAGGAGGTAGAGGCTACAGAGGACATGACTTAGGAGTGTTTCAAGATGGTGGCACTCTGGCCTCTCAAAGCAGGATTTTCTGGGGGTAAATAAACAAAATTTCAAAGCAGGATCTTTCAGTGCCAAGCCTCAAATCCTTTGCATGACCCCTTCAGTCCTGGGCTGTAAACTACAACTGAGGCTGCACCATCTCCAATGGCCTTCCATGACCTCTCGCAATGCTCAGCTGCTCTTCATGACCTCATGTCTTCAAAACCAGTACCACCTGGGTGATTCTTACACATTACCAAGTGTAGCTGCAGCACAAGATACAACCTTGGCTATCTCTGGACCACAGCTTCTTTGTGCTCTCAGAAAATACTTCCCAGAAGATTTCACCTCATTGATGCTGGTCTCTTCATAATCACTAATTTCTTAGCTCCAGCTAACCAGCATCAATTGTCCCAGTAGTCCCTTCTATTCTTGACTCTAAAACCAGAGCCATGCTGCCATGTTCTGTTGCTTGAAGGAGCTGGAATATGGACCCCTTGTTCTATTACATTACCAATAGCTTCCTTTTTTCCAACTCCTTCACGGCCTAAGCTTTGCTGTCCTGGATCTTGCTTTGTACACTGACCTTGAACTCAGATCTGCAGACTGTCTCCAGGGGTTAAAGGTGTGTACCACCATGCCTGGACTTAAGCTTTTCTTCACCTAAAACTTGCTCTGTCTCAGCTGGTCTTGAACTCAGAGATCTGCTTGGCTTTATCTCCTGGAATTAAAGGTGTGTACCACCATGCCTGGATCTAAATTTAGCTGGGGTAGGATCTTGCCCCCAAATTCCTTAATCTGTTATCTCCTAGAACATAGGATTCAGTTCCATTTCACTTTCTGGTGCCCCTCTAATACACAAAGCATATATTTTATATTTTTCCTTTCTCGACTTGCTATGCTTATTTAAAATGCCCTTCATGAGACTTAAGCAGAGAACAAAGTCTATGATGGAAGTTTCAGAGAATTCTTATGTCAGTACAATTAATCTGAGTCTCTTCACTTAGCCTCAGGCACTCTTCAAACAAGGACAAAAAGTAGCCACATTCTTCACTAAAATACCACAAAAAACAGTCTCTAGGCCACATACTGAAGTTCTTCTCCACAGAAGCTTCTTGGGCCAGGTCTGCACAGTTCAAATCACTCACAGCAACAAAGTCTTCCATAATCCTACTAGGATGGCTCATGAAGCGCCACTTAAAACATTCCATGGCTTTCCAAACCCAAAGTCCCCAAATCTACATTCTTCCAAACAAAAACATGGTCAGGCCTATCATAGCAATACCCTAGGTCCTGGTACCAACAGAGTGAATTCCAGGATAGCCAGGGGTATACAGAGAAACCCTGTCTGGGGGGTGGGGGCGGGGGGGGGGAGAGACAGGGCTGGAGAGATGGCTCAGCAGTTAAGAACACTGATTTGCTCTTCCAGAGGTCCTGAGTTCAATTCTCAGCAACCACATGGTGGCTCACAACCATCTGTAATGGAATCTATGGTGTGTCTGAAGACAGCTACAGTGTACTCATATAAATAAACAAACCAAAAAACTCCACCTGTGATGGTTATTCTCTGTTGTCAGCTTGACTATCTCTGGAATGAACTACAAATCCAGAAATAGAGGGCACACCTGTGATTTTCTATTTGGTGAAGTGGGTGGATCCACTTCTAGTCCAGAACACCTCTGATCCAGATATTGAGATAAGAAGACACATGCCTTTCTTTAATCCAAATCTTTTTTTTTAAGATTTATTTATTTTTATATATAAGTAAAATGTGGCTGTCAAGCCGGGTGGTGGTGGCACAGCCTTTAATCCCAGCGTTGGGAAGCAGAGGCAGGCGGATTTCTGAGTTCGAGGCCAGCCTGGTCTACAAAGTGAGTTCCAGGACAGCCAGGGCTATACAGAGAAACCCTGTCTCGAAAAACCAAAAAAAAAAAAAAAAAGTAGCTGTCTTCAGACACACGAGAAGAGGGCATCGGATCTCATCTCATTACGAATGGTTGTGAGTCACCATGTGTTTGGTGGGATTTGATTGAATTCAGGACCTTCAGAAGAGCGATCAGTGCTCTTAAACGCTGAGCCATCTCTCCATCCCCTCCAAATCTTAAGGCAGGCAGACATACCTTTAGCTGGAAGTCTATATAAGAACATAGATGAGTTTTTGCTCTTTGCCTTGCTCATAAGTCCATTTCTTCACCGGCATTGGAGCCTGCTTTCTCAGAATTCTAGCCCAGCTGAGACATCCAGCTTGTAGGACTAAACAACTACTAGATTCCTGGACTTTTTGGAAACAGATAGCTATTCTTCGATTAGCTGGCCTTCAGCCAGTAAGTCATTCCAATAAATCCATATATGTAGATATGTATCAAAAGATTTCTTGCTAGTTGAAGGTTTTAAGAGAAAGTCACTGCCTTCACTCACCCTTTAAATTCGTCCCAACGTGGCTGCGATCTCGACTTCCAACCTGCTCAACTTGGCTGTAGAACTTCCGAAAACATTTTATTTTACTTTTTGTTTTTTGAGACAGGGTCTCATTCTGTAGCCTTGGAGCCCGGCGGAGCCCGGCGTGGTAGCACACGCTTTTAATCCCAGCAGCATGAGGAAGGAGAATATAGTTGGATATCTGTAACTTCGAGCCCAGCTAGGGTTATAGAGACCCTGTCTCAAAAACAAAACAAAACAAACACAAACTATGTAGCCTTCGGCCTCAAACTCGAAGTGCTCCACACGCGCTCCAGAGTGCTGTGATTAAAGGTCTTTGGCCACTCCGGGTTTCCAGCTTTTCAAAGTTGGGCCGCCTACATTTACGAATTTTCACAGCGCCGAGGGCGGGACTTGAAGGCAACCTTTGATTGGTCAGCTTACTCGTGACGTTTTCCGCAACAGTTTTTCCCGAGGTGCCTAGCTCCTAGCAGCACAGAGAGCGCCGAGAGAAGCAAGATGGCGGACGTGCTGGATCTTCACGAGGCAGGGGGCGAGGATTTCGCCATGGATGAGGATGGGGACGGTGAGGAGAGTGGAGGCGGCTGCGTGAAGAGGGGGAGGTGCGAGAGGAGAGTGCAATAGGAGAAATTTTCCTGGGATGCCACCCCACGAACTGGGTCTCGAAAAGATAGACTCCTCCCCCTTGGGAAGGAATTAGGGGGAACCGGGAAAGGACTGAAGCTGGAGTCTGTCATATGCTTCAAGATAGTCTAGGAAACGAGACAGTTTTTTAAAGAAATGACTCTTATTTCTGTTGCTTCTTATTTTCTCACCTGGAACTCTAGAAAGCATCCACAAATTAAAAGAAAAGGCGAAAAAACGGAAAGGCCGCGGCTTTGGCTCGGGTGAGTGTGGGGAATAGGGTAGAGTGAGTGGTCTAATAGGGAGAAGTCCGCGAATTTGAGGGTGCGAGGGGAACACATTTGGAGGACAGTTTTCGGTGATCTGGTATGTATTCTTTTAGAAGAGGGTTCCCGAGCGCGGATGCGGGAGGATTATGACAGTGTGGAGCAGGATGGCGATGAACCTGGACCACAGCGCTGTAAGTAAATGACTAGGACCCGTGGGGAGTCTGTGTGTATTGGCACTTAGATGGAAAGTGAAGAGTTGTTTAACCAATCTCAGAAAATGGCTTATTGTGGTTCTTTTTGGGATTTTTCTCTTTTAGTTTGTTTTTTTTTTGATAAAGGGTTTCTCTGTGTAACAGCCCTGGCTGTCTGAATCTCTTTTTGTAGACCAGGCTGGCCTCAAACTCATAGATCTGCCTGCCTCTGCCTCCTGAGTACTGGGCTTTTTATCTTACATGTTCATACAACACGTTCCCCCTACCCAACAGCTGTTGAAGGTTGGATTCTCTTTGTCACTGGGGTCCACGAAGAAGCCACTGAAGAAGATATCCATGACAAATTCGCTGAATATGGGGAAATAAAAAATATCCACCTTAATTTGGACAGGCGCACGGGATACTTGAAGGTAGATTTTCTTGCTTCATTCACTTACAACTCTTAGATACATTGGTTATGTTGTGTTTGCTGGGTTGATCAAGCACACGTAGAAAGTGAAATGACATTGGAAACTGACTTTGTTGCCCACAAGAAAGAGACAGAAACAGAATGGGCATGTTGTGTATATGATGGGGATATGTGATGTACTTTGTACCGTGTAGAGCTGCTAAATTTTTCTCATAAGTATGCATTCCCAGTTTAAGGATGAGAGTGCCTGATGGTTGATGAAGTAGAATTTTGATACTTTTTGTTGTTGTTGCTTGTTTGTTTTGAGACAGGGTTTCACTGTGTAACAGAGCCCTGGCTGTGCCGGGCTCACTTTGTAGACTAGGCTGGACTCTGCCTCTCCAATGCTGGAATTAAAAAAATGTGTGCTCGCTGGGCAGTGGTGGCACACGCCTTTAATCCCAGCACTTGGGAGGCAGAGGCAAGCCTGATCTACAGAGTGAGTTCCAGGACAGCCAGGGCTACACAGAGAAACCCTGTCTTGAAAAACAAACAAAAAGCAAACAAACAAAAAAAACGTGTGCTGTCATGCCTGGCTAAGCTTTGATACTTTTATATGTTCCACTAGGGGTATACTCTAGTTGAGTATGAAACATACAAAGAGGCTCAGGCTGCCATGGAGGGACTAAATGGTCAAGATTTGATGGGACAGCCAATCAGTGTCGACTGGTGTTTTGTTCGTGGTCCACCAAAGGGCAAGAGAAGGTAAAACAAAGGGGTGGGGGCCCCACATTTATCTTAGTAAAGGGAACATGAGCAAGATAAATAAGGATACTGTATTATCTTTCTGATATTCCCTTTTTGTTTTTTTCATTTTCTTTAGAGGAGGCCGAAGACGAAGCAGGAGTCCAGACCGGAGACGCCGTTGATAAATCCTCTGTTGACTAAGTGGTCTCTCTACAAGTCCATTTGGTTAGGCTGCCGTGGATAAACAGGGCTAGGGCGGACCTTGTGTTTATATTTAATTTCTTACCCTATCTACTTAATATTGCTTTTGAATTTAAGAAAAAAATAAATGTTTCTTTTTGTTTTCTACATTTAAAACTGTTTTACTGTTCTGGAAACTGAATAACCCCGGTGGGGCATTCTAAGTGATTGTGAAGATACTTCTGTCTGGCGTGTCATTCTGAGTTTCTAGAAAGGCTCAAGGAAACTGCTCAGCATTTTTTTCTTAGAAAATGAGAGCAGGAGTAATGAGATTTTTCTTATGGCATTAAGGAGTGAATTTTACATAATATTTTACATACTCTTGTGAACAGATGTTATAGTGTTTCTTTTGCTTCTCAGACAGCGCCTTGTGCAAATGGCCTTTACCTCATTGTATGGCCAAGAATGACCTTGAACTTCTGATACTTGCCTCATCTCCCAGGTGCTAAGATTGCACCCATGGGCCACCATACGTGGTTCCCAGAATTAAAACATGGAGCTTTGAGATGCTCAGCCAGTTCTACTTTGAATATGGTGCTGAAATGTGAAGTTTATTAGTTCCTACAACATAAACCCAGCTTGAGTACTATGTAACAATATGCATACTTTTTATCCCAGTACTTGGGAGGCAGGTGGATTTCTTGAATTTAAGGCCAACCTGGTCTACAGGAGCTCCAGGCTACACAGAGAGACCCTGTCTCGAGAAAAAAAGACATTGCTATCCCTTTGTCATAGTTTTTAGCTGAAATGATTTTTCTGGTATGTCCTTAGTAAGTGATTTGTTGTTTGTGTAGATCCCTGTGTGGCCCACACTGGCCTCAGACTGATGCTCCTGTCTCTGTCTCCTCAGTGCATAATGGCAAATATTAAACTTAACGTTTTTCAAATGTTATTGGCCCTTCCCTTCCTTTTGGTAATTTGCTTGGGGTTTTGGGTTGAATTGGTTAAGAATATATTTTAGTTTAGATTTGCAGGGTTAGGGTGCCTTGGTGGTTTCTGATAAAGTAGATTGAATAAGTATTAGTTTGAAAGATAAACCTGGTTCTCAGATTTCTAGGTATTCTACGGTATTTGGAAGAGTGAGTTGAGTAAGCTTGAGGGTCATGAAGGCTAGTAAATAGTATCAGCCAGAGAGACAGTAGATGAACTTCCTGGATATGACGTGGTTACTTAGTTGGGATGACCCTCTTCTAGCTTGTATTCTTATATTTCTGGATGTTCCTTGTGCTTTGAGAAATACAAGAATAGCTCATGAGGGATTTTGAATGTGGTTCAGTTGGTAGAATGTCTGCCTAGTGTGCACAGCCCCAGGCTTTAACAGGACTAGAATGGGCATGGCACCCTGCCTGTGATCCTGGCACTTACTGGGGAGGTGAAGGCTAAAGGATCATAAGTTGAAGTAGTCCCCAGTACATAGCCAGTTGGAGGTCAGCCTGGTTCATATGAGATCTTGTCCTGGGGTAGACGAGGTGGAAGGAAAACTCATCAACTTACTGTGTGGCCTTCTAAGTCCCCTTTTTCCTACAGAACTTAACCATGTACAGTAGAAACCCTCTTTTTAACTACTATGACTTTGAAACTTGAGCTTAAAGAAATAAGCAATTTTTTGCTATTCCTAATGTCATTCTTTATACCATAAAAATTTCAAGTTTTGTATGTTAGAAATGTATGTCAACAGTTTATATACTTTGATTGTATATGCATTGGTGTTATGCATGCTTGTGTATCCGTGAGAGTGTCAGATATTGGAGTTACAGGCGGCTGTGGACTGGAAGAGCAGTCAGTACCCTTAACCCTGAGCCATCTCTCCAGACTCCTCCCACCCCACCCCATTTTCTCTTTTTCCAGGCTGGTCTGGAACTCAGAGATCTGCCTGCCTCTTCCTCCCAAGTCAGGGATAAAAGGCATGTACCACCTCTGCACAGCCATTTTGGATTACATATCTATTTAATTAGCTCCTTGCCTACATGTATGTTTGTATATTTATATGTGTGCCTGGTGCCTGAGAAGGTCAGAACAGGGCTCCAGAGCCTCTGGGACAGAAGTTACAGATGCTGTGAGCTGCTATGTGGATGGGGGATTCAATCTCTGTCCTCTGGAAAAGCAGCCAGTGCTCTTAACAACGAACCAACTCCAGCCCTAGGTGTCTTTTTATAGTGGGTGGTGGAGATCTTGTTTGTAGTATCGTAGGGTATTTTGTTGTTGTTTTTGGTTTTTTGTTTTTCCTTCTCAGAGCTATAATTAGGCTGTTGCTGCTGCTGCTGCTTTATAAGCAGGGTCTTAAAACTAAATAGCTCAGGCTAGCCTGGTACTCCACTACCTTACTAATTCCCCTTCAGTGCTAGGTTGTTGAGGTTAACAGGTACTTCACTTTTTTTAAAGTTATGTGTATAGGTGTTTTCCTTTGCATGTTTCTGTCTTTGTATGTTTTCTTTGTATAGCTCATGCCTGGTACCTGCTGAGGTTTGAGGAGGGTGTTGGATCCCCTGGAACTTACCTCCCCTGGAGATTACAAATGGTTGTGACCAACATGTCGGTGCTGGGAATTGAAACTGGGTTCTCTCCAAAAACAAGTATTCTTAATGACTGAGCCAGCTCTCCAGCCACACTTCTTTAAGATGGGCTTTCTCGTTGCTGGGCAGTGGTGGCGCACGTCTTTAATCCCAGTTCTTGGGAGGCAGAGGTAGGTGGGTTTCCCACTGTTAGAAGTCCCACAAGAAGACCAAACCTCACAACTATAGCATTTGCGAAGCAGTCTGATGCAGACGCCCTGTTTAGCACTTCGAGTGAGCCCCTGTGGACCCAGTTACTTGATTCTGTGCTTTTGCTTTCTTTGTTTTGTTTTCTTTTGTTTTTTTGTTGTTGTTGTTTTGGTTTGGTTTTTGGTTTTTTTCAAGACAGGGTTTCTCTGTATATCCCTGGCTGTTCTGGAACTCACTCTGTAGACCAGGCTGGCCTCGAACTCAGAAATCCTCCTGCCTCGCCTCCCATGTGCTGGAATTAAAGGCGTGCGCCACCACTGCCTAGCTCTGCATTTTCTTGTACAGTTCTTCCTCCCCCTCTTCTGCAGGATTCTCCAAGCTCCACCTAATGTTTGTGCACCTGTGCCTCTGTTTCTATCAGTTGCTGTGTGAAGCCTCTGAGGACAGTTGGGCTAGACACCAATCTATGAGTATAGCAGAACCTCATTAGTCATTTCATTGCCCCACCCCCACCCATTCCTGTTTGTTCTAGCCTAGGTTTCTGGGCTATCCAGCCTCTGGTGTCTGGCCTGTTGGGCCCATTCCTCTCAAGCTGGACCAGTCATTGGTTGGCCACTCCCACAATTTCTGCACCACTTGCTCCAGTACACCCTGAAGGCAGGACAAATTGTAGGTTGAAGGTTTTGTAACTGGGTTGGTGTCACAATTCCTCCACTGGAAGTCTTGCCTGGTTACAGGAAATGGCCAGTTCAGTCTCGTATCCATCACTAAGAGTCTTAACTAGGGTTGCTTGCCCTCATAGATTCCTGGGCTGTAAAATGTCTTTCCCAGACCTGGAGGTTTTTCTGTACCAATGTCCTAGAGGAAGTGGAACAAGAAGGGTGAAAAGAAGTGGAATTTTTTTTTTAATGTGTGTGTGAAGTCCATACATTCACCACCTGCATGCCTGGTGCCCATGGAGGTCAGAAGAGACCATCAGATTCCCTGAAACTGGAGTTAGAGACAGTTGTGAACAACCCTTTACATGCTAAGAGTTAGACCCCAGACCATGGCAAGAGCAACCACCAAGCTAGTACCCCTAAAGTCAGTCTTAATCTATAGCTCCTGCCAGACCGAATGGAACTCTGAATATAAGATGGCTTTAAACTTTCAGCAGTCTCCTGCTCTGCCTCCTAAGTGTTGGATTTAGAAGTATGTACCCAGCAAAATGTAGGCATCTGGCATGCAAACCCTAACTTGTCGAGAGAGAGCAGCCTCTCTTCTCCTAGGGTTCATGGCCAGTGGCCGCAAAGCTTGCAGTGCAGTAACTTCCCAAGCAACTGCTGTGTAGCAAAGTCCAGGTTCAGCCCAGGCTGGGGCTTTGACAGCTCTCGCATCTAGAGCAACACAAGAAACCAGGCTTCCCCAAACATTCCATTCACACCTTCCACCTGAGCTCTGGGTTAAAGCAGGTTGAGTACTGCTTCAGGAAAGCTGCTATCCACATGGCAATCAGTTTTTAAGAGATATGGATGTCTAACACGTAATGTCTCCAACCAGACACTGGACAAGAATGTTTCAGGTAGCGTCCTGGGGCATAACCCCAGAAGTGACCTGTAAGTTGGCAGCGGCTAAATGAGTCAAGAGTTGTGGGGTTAGGAAGGGATAGAGCTGGCTGAGTTACTACGGTGCAGCTCACTACAGCAGGGCCAGGTTTCCTCCAGCAAAGTGATGCAGAGCATAATGGACACTCCCATTCAGACACTGCAGCCCCTGAGAAAGTGGGCATCTCTGGCATATCTCCACTTATCCAGACTGTCCTTCACCACTGCTGACATGAAAGGTGTTCTGGAGTCTGCAGATGTGGTAGCCTGTGAAAATTGCTTAATTCTGCCCCTAGAGTCTACATCCTCTATTCGGGAGGAGGTTGCCATCCGGCATCTCATCGCATCCACTTTCCCTAGGACAAATAGTCTAGGACAGGCTTCTGCTGTTCTGGACTCTTCAGCACCAGAGGGGGGGTTGGGGCGGGAGGTGTGTGTGCCTTGGCAGCATCCTACAGCGCCTCCAGGCTCCCGCAGGCCCCACCTCTTGCTGCTGAGAATTTAAAGCAGAAAGTGCTTCTGGGAGCGTGCTTAAAAGCTGGAGACTGGCCCGGAGGGGGTGAACTGCCGGAAATGCACCCACGATCTCGCTTCGCGTCCTGAAAATTCCGCTTCAAGGCTTGCTCCGGCTGGTTGACTTTCCTGCCGCCGTTTGTCCCTCGCGAAGCCCCGTTGCTCGCCCAGGAGGCGTGACTTGGGGCTGGAAGCAGGCGAGCTGCGGCGCCGTGGGCCCGGGCTGCCACTGTCATGGACGCCTGGGTCCGCTTCAGTGCTCAGAGCCAAGCCCGGGAGCGGCTGTGTAGGTGCGGCCGACGGAGGAGCGCGGGCGGGAGGGCACAGCAGGTTCCCTTGAGGCGACGGGCGCGCTACGGGGTCCCTAAGGGTCAGCTGTGGCTACGGGGGCCCGCGCGGCCCGGGAGGCGCACTCCGCAACCGGTTGTGAGATGATTCTTCCCTGCTCAAGGGAAAGATGGGGAAACTGAGGCATGAGTGGGCCAGCGGGGAGGCCTCCTAGGGTTACCGTGTCCACGAAGAGCAACAGTTTCCTCCCTGCTGTGGTGGCATGAGGGGCGATCCTTTCGGTTCAGCGTCCTCTCACCGGTTGTGACCTAAGATCCTCGCTCTCTCAGCTCTCCCTCGGTTTCCATTCAGTTCAAGAACCTTAATCTCTTAGTTTACCTATCCTTAGATAACCAGAGAAGTAATCTGCCCTTCAACTAGATCTCCTTCTGTCGAGTTCCATGTATAAATTCGCGTGTGGACGCTTTAGGCCTCATCGTTTTCAAAACTCTTAGTCTCTTAACTCCAAATAATGCTCTCCACCACCTTCTAGGCCTTACTGTCCTCGCATGTCTTTCCCTTCCCCTGGCCTTAAGGAAAACCCGAAAGATATTGGCGTGAAAAGGAGGAAGTGTCCCTAGCGGGGTTTTTGTTTAGCAATTTACTTATTTGAGTGTTTTGTCTGTAAGAATGTATGTGCACCACATGTGTGTCTGGTGCCTGCAGAGGACAGAAGAGGGTGGTGGATCCCCTTGAACTAGAGTTACAGACAGTTGTGAGCCACCATTTGGGAGCTGGGAGCGGAACGGACTCAGGTTCCCTGCAAGAGCAAGTGCTCTTAACCGCCTCAGCAGCCCACGGAGGACATTGTTGGCAGAGAGGTTAGGGAGGCCTGTCCCTTACTCTGCCTGTCCTCCCCTCCAGGGCCGCCCAGTATGCCTGTTCCCTTCTCGGCCATGCTTTGCAGAGACATGGGGCTAGTCCTGAGTTACAGAAACAGATTCGACAACTGGAGGGTCATCTGAGCCTCGGACGAAAGTGTAAGTAAAGCAAACCTTTCTCTTATCCTCAGCTGGTAGCTCATCGCCTCTCCTTCCTGTGTGCTCCCTTTCTGCCAGTTCGCCATCATTTGGCTCTCTCCTGCATGCCTCCAGTTGAAGTAAGAGAACTGGTGTAAGGAAGTTAGCGCTGATTGGAGAGACCCGGCAAACAAAATCTAAACTGGCACAAAAATGAATTACGATTTGAAGTTAAGAAAAAGAACGTCAGAGCTAGAGAGATGGCTCAGTGGTTAAGAGCACTGACTGCTCTTGCAGGGGTCCTGAGTTCAAATCCCAGCAACCACATGGTGGCTCACAACCATCCGTAATGAGATCTGACTCCCTCTTTTAGAGTGTCTGAAGACAGCTACAGTGTACTTACATTATAATAAATGAATATATATATAACAAATTGTTTTTACTCTTTCTTCCTGTATCTTATTATTGCTTGCTCAACTTCTACTTTTTTCTTTCTTCCCCACCCCCACCCCCTGCCTCTCTACTTCAAATCCTTGCTTTCCCTTGTTCTCCACAAGTGCTACGCCTGGGGAACTCAGCAGATGCCCTGGAGTCAGCCAAAAGAGCTGTGCACCTGTCAGATGTCGTCCTCAGATTCTGCATCACTGTTAGTCACCTCAACCGAGCCATGTACTTTGCCTGTGACAATGTTCTGTGGGCTGGAAAGTCTGGGCTAGCTCCCCGTGTGGACCAGGAAAAGTGGGCCCAGCGCTCGTTCAGGTTGGTGCTCCTTTCATCCTACAAGGCTAGTTGTAGCCTTCGCTCTGCATGGCCTGCATGGCTTGCACTAGTGAACAGTCTGCTTTCTATGGGTGGGTATTTCGCCTGTATGTCTGTGCACCATTTGTGTGCCTGGTGCTGGCAGAGGCCAAAAGAGGGCATCAGAATTGTAGTTATAGATGGTTGTGAGCTGTCATGTGGATTCTGGGAATCAAAACCCAGGTCCTAGGGGAGAGCAGCCAGTGCTTTTAGCCAATAAACCATCACTCTAGCCCCCATATGTTTACATTATGGTAGGCGCCACAGCGCACATCTGTAGATCGGACGACAGCTTTCAGTGGCTCCTTCTACTGTGAGTTCCAGGAACCAAACTCAGGTGGAGAATCAAACCCAAGCCGTTAGGTTTGCGTGGCAAGTGCTTCCACCTTCTGGCCCACCTCCACTTCCATCACTCTGGCCCATGACTTGCTATATATGTGACAGAGACAGAGGTGTCTCAGGATTTTTTTTTTTTTTTTTTGAGCGTACAATGGCTTTTCACACCCATTGTTCCCACATCTGCTGATTCAAGCAACCACAGACTGGAAATGTTAAGGGGAAAAGTGCATCTGAATTAAACGTGAAAATTGTTTGTGTCGTTATTCCTTAAATAATACAATATTTCCTTACATTACACATATATTGTATTAGATAATATAAGCAATCTGGAGGTAGATATAGAGGATTGTATGGATTATGTATAGATGCAATGCCACTTTATCTAAGGGACTTGAGCAGCTGTGGATTTGGGTAGAATTTGGGTGGGTGAGCAGAGAAAATGATCCTGGGATTAATCCTCCATGGATGGACTGACTGCATATTGTTCATTTTCTTTTTAAAAGATTTATTTATGCCGAGCGGTGGTGGCGCACGCCTTTAATCCCAGCACTTGGGAGGCAGAGGCAGGAGGATTTCTGAGTTCGAGGCCAGCCTGGTTAACAAAGTGAGTTCCAGGACAGCCAGGGTTACACAGAGAAACCCTGTCTCAAAAAACAAAAAAAAAAGATTTATTTATGTATTTAAGTACACTGCAGCTGACTTCAGACACACCAGAAGAGGCCATTGGATCTCATTATAGATGGTTGTGAGCCACCATGTGGTTGCTGGGAATTGAACCCAGGACCTCTGGAAGAACAACCAGTGCTTTTAACCACTGAGTCATCTTTCCAGCCATATTTATCTGTTTTTTGAAGCAAGGTCTTCCTCCGTAACCCTGATTGACTCACTGTATAGAACATGCTGGCCTTGAACTCACAGAGTTCTACCTGACTCGGCTTCCAGAGTACTGGTATTAAAGGCATGTGCCACTGTGCCATGACAATTATATCTGTCTTAATTGACCATTTGGTTTCCAATCTTCATTTGCATCTTAAACCATGAAAAAGTAACAATATCAGATGGAAGTTATATTTGCTATGCCACATAAGTGACTGGATTATAGATGATAACTATTATATTCCTTTTTATTATATCTAAACCAAAGATAGTCTACCCTCATTGCCTTCCTTTATTCCATATTCTTTTCATTTTTTATTATTTGTGTTTGTGTGTGTGTGTGTGTGTGTGTGCATGTGTATGGAGGAGTTTGGGGGATGTGTCATTATCACTCTGTATAGAGGACAGTTTGCAAGGGTTGGTTCTCTCCTTCCACCACATAGGCCTCAAGACTGAACTCAGGTCATCACGTTTGATGACAGATGCCTTTACCCTGCTGAGTCATCTTGTGTGGTGTTTTTGTTGTTTGTTGTTGTTTTGTTTTATTTTTAGATATGTCCAACTACATAGCCCAGTCTTGCCTGAAACTTAGGCTTCTCCTGCTTTAGGTGCCCCAGTTCTAGGACAGCATTACAGGCATGTGATACCATGTCTAGCTTCTTTTTCTTTTGAGATAATGTGGTCTCATAGGACTGAGATAACAGTTCTCCTACAAGCATGAAGACCTGAGTTTGATTTCCCAGAACCCATGTTAAAAAGCAAAAACAAGAACCGCGGATACCGACATATTCTTGCAATCCCAGCAATATGGAGGATTTCTAAGGCTCTCTGGCCAGCCAGCCTAGGAAAAGGAGCAAGTTCCAGACCAAGTGAGAAATCCTGTCTCAAAAACAAGGTGGATAGCAGCTGAGGAGAGACTCTCCCCAGGCTGAGCTCTGGGGCTCACATGCCTGTGTACACATATAGGAGAGACCCTCCCCAGACTGAGCTCTGGGATTCACATGCGTGTGTACCTCCACACGTGAAAGAGATGAGGGTCTCTGTTTGTTGCTCAGGCTGCTACAGAATTCTTGGTTCAAAGAATCCTCCTACCTTGGCCACCCTAGTACCTGGGACTCCATAAGCACGTGCCACTACCACTGTGCTTGGATTTTCCAAAAACATTTCTCGGTTTCTTACTGTGGGCAGGGAGATTAAGCAAAAGCCAAACAAATGTGGTGCCTGATCCTTGAAACGTAAAGTTTAAGATGACTCTGAGTTTTACAAACAAACCTGATGTAGTCTTAGTTAGGGTTTATTGCTGTGAAGAGACACCATGACCTAAGCAATTCTCATAAAGGCAAACATTTTATTGGGGCTGGCTTACAGTTTCAGAAGTTCAGTCCATTATCATCATGACAGGAAGCATGGCAGCATGCAGTCAGACATGGTGCTGGAAGAGCTGAGAGTTCTACATCTTGATCTAAAGGCAGCCGCGGGAGATCCCCCTCTTCTGCACTTAACAGAACTTGAGAACTAGGAGCCCAGCACCCACAAGGCAGCTCAGAACCATCTGTAACTCTTAGTTCTAGAGGAAACTGATGCCCTCTTCTGGCTTCCGCAGGCACTACATGTACATGGTGCCCAACACATACATGAGGCAAAGCAACTATATACATAAAAATAAAGAAATCTTAAAAAAAAACAAACTAAAAAGGACTGGAGTGGCTCAGTGGTTAAGAGCACTGACTGCTCTTCCACAGGTTCTGAGTTCAATTCTCAGCAACCACATGGTGGCTCACAACTATCTGTGATGGTATTCGATGCCCTCTTCTAGTGTGTCTGAAGGCAGCAACAATTGTACTCACATATATAAAATAAATAAATCTGATTGTTTAAAAAAAGGGGGGGGCTGGAATGATGCCTCAGCAGTTAAGAGCACCGACTGCTCTTCCAAAGGTCCTGAGTTCAATTCCCAGCAACCACATGGTGGCTCACAACCATCTGTAATGGGATCTGATGCCCTCTTCTGGTGTGTCTGAAAACAGTGACTGTACTCATATACATAAAATAAATAAATAAATCTTTAAAAAAACTAAAACAAATACAACAAACAGCAAACAGACTAGTGGGAGACCCTGTCTCCAGGAACAAGGTAGGCAGTACCAAGAATAAGGTTTGAGCTTATCCTTTTGGTCTCCATGCATGAGGAATCCTTTGGTCTCTCAGACACATGCATATGCACCTGCCTACACTTTCATCTACATACAGGAACACACACACGCATACGCAAGCACATGGCTTTTCGTGATTATGAAAAGAATGATACAATGTAACGTTAAGGGGCTGAGGGTGTAGCTGAGGTATCTAAGGTTGATTGTTACTTGATAAGAAGAGTGAGCCGGGCAGTGGTGGTACCTACCTTTAATCCCAGCACTTGGGAGGCAGAAGCAGGCAGATCTCTGAGTTTGAGGCCAACCTGGTCTACAGAATGAGTTCCAGGAAAGCCAGGGCTACACAGAGAAACCCTGTCTCAAAAAAAACTAAGAAAGAGGTGGGGGGGTGAATAATTTTAAGAGCAGACATAGTGATGTGATTTACATTCATACTACTAGCTACTTTATCAATGTCAACAGTTGGGGTAGGGACAAGAATGACCACAGAGAGACTCTGTAACTAGGGTAGATTAAAAACAAAATACAGGCTGCAGAGGTGTCTAAGTCATGAAAAGTAGTTGTTGCATATACGCACAAGGAGCTGAGTTTGGATCCCCAGCAACCACATAAGGTCACGTGCATTGCTCATGCCTGTGAGCCCTGGTGCTAGGAGGTTGAGAAAGGAGGATGCTAGGGTCCTGTCCGTCAAGTGGAGAGCTCCAGGTTCAGTAAAATACCTTGTCTCAGGACATAGCAGAGCAGTAGGAGAGCATCTGATGTCTACCTCTGACTCTGTGTATGCACACCTTGTAGCACACACACATGAATGCGCATACACAGGCTTTTGTATTTAAGATTTAGCTAATATATACCTGTAATCCCAGCACTGGGAAGGTTTAGGCAGGATAAAAAATTCATGGCCAGCCTGAACCACATAGTGAAATAAATCCTGTCTCAAAACAACAAAAATGTAAAAGGTTTTGAGCTGGGCCAAGTGTGGTGATGCAAGCCTTTAATTCCCGCATTAGAAGGCAAAGGCAGGGGGGAAATCTCTGTGAATTTGAAGTGTCCTACTCTACATAGTGAGTTCCAGGTCAGCCAGAGCTACAGAGTAAAACTCTGTCTCTCTACATACATACATACATACATACATACATACATACATACATACATACATATACTGCTTAAGAAATTTATAATCTAGTGTCTCTAGCAGTCAATATGTCTGGACCTTTGGGAAGGGTCTTTGATTTTTTTTTTTTAGAGATTGTATAAGTATGTATACAATCTCTGTATAAGTATGCTTTCTTCTTTCCCTTTTTTTTTAAAGATTTATTTATTGTTATATCTAAGTACACTGTAGCTATCTTCAGATGCACCAGAAGAGGGCATCAGATTTCATTATAAATGGTTGTGACCCACCATGTGGTTGCCAGGATTTGAACTCAGAACCTTCGGAAGAGCAGTCATTACTCTTAACCACTGAGCCATCCCTCCAGTCCTTCTTCTTTCTTTCTTGAGGCAGGGTCTCATGTAGCCCATGTTGTCCTTGAACTCCTGATCCTAAATGTTGAGATCATAAGCATGCACCACCACTTCAGCCTATAACTAACTCTCTAACTCTCTCTCTCTTTCTGTCTCTGTCTCTCTGTCTCTCTCTCTCTCTCTCTCTCTCTTTCTCTCTCTCTCTCTCTCTGTGTGTGTGTCTTTGCATAAGTGTGTGCAAATGTCCAGGCGTATGTATATATCTAGAGGCCCAAGGTTGACTTTGGAAGTCTCCTTCTGTCTTTCTCCACCATGTTCATTGATACAGGGTCTTTCAGTTGAACCCAGAGCTCACCTACACAATGCTAGTCTGACGAGCCACCATGTTCTAGGAGTCTCTGTCTTCATGTCTATCAGCATTGACATCGACTCAGGGGATCTGAGCTTAGGGCCTCACTCTTGCATGACAAACACATCACCACTGCCATCTCTCCAGCTCAGAGTGTGGTGTGTTAGAAGAATTGTCTCAAAAATGAAATTTGTTGTTGATCTTGGCAGATTTCATGACTCATAAATTTTAAGCCAGGACCTTAAGGTGCACATAAGTACATTGTAGAATAGCGGAGAGTTGCTTTTTCTTTATTATTTCAGGGGTATAATTATAGGTATTTAAGCATACAGTATGATGTTTTTATATGGTGAAATGATCACCATAGTCAAGATAGTAACATTCTTATAATGGGGCGGGAGAGATGACACAGCAGTTCAGAATTCTAGCTGTTCTTCCAGAGGATACTGGTTCAACTCCCAAAGTTCACATGGTGCTCACAACCACCTGTGTCTCCACTTCCAGCTGATCTGACATAGTCTTCTGGCCTTCTTGGGTGGCAGGCATACACATAGTGCACAGACATACATGCAGGCAAAACACCCATATACATACTATAATTAATTTCTAAAATGCTCATAACCTCATGATGACATCTTTTTAATGATAAGAACACGAGTTCAGATCGACCCATTTAGCAACTTTCAAGTACATAATTATATTAACTATATGTTATTATGTTAACTGATATATTAACTGTAGCCACCATGTTAGATATATAGAGCTATTTATTTTGTAGAACTGAATGTTTGTCCTATTAGCTACCGTCTTCCTGTGTCTTGGCCCCTGCAATCACAGTCTTATTCCATACTTCGATAAGTTAGGCTATTTAGATTTAACACATAAGTGTGATGATGAATCTTTCTGTATCAGATTTATTGAACCTAGCATGTTATCAAGAAAGGAGGATTTTTTTTAAAAGATTCATTTATTATTATATGTAAGTACACTGTAGTTGTCTTCAGACACACCAGAAGAGGGTATCAGATCTCACTACGGATGGTTGTGAGCCACTATATGGTTGCTGAGAATTGAACTCTGGACCTCAGGAAGAGCAGTCAGTGCTCTTAACCTCTGAGCCATCTCTCCAGCCCAGCAAGATAGTCAGTCAGTCAGTCTGTCTGTCTGTCTGTCTGTCTATCTATCTATCTATCTATCTATCTATCTATCTATCTATCTATCATCTATCATCTATCTTATATGTAGTATAATATATTAGTTCATATTGGTTATATGGGTACATGTAAGTCCATTAGTGTGTCTGTGGAAGTCAGAGGACAACTTGGGGAAGTCAGTTGTTCTAGGGATCAAACTTAGAACTTCAGGCTGGATGGCAAGTGCCTTTACCCACTAAGCTATCTCTCCAGTCCCAGCGTGGACATTTCTAGCAATGGATTACAGCAGTCACTTCTGATGTTCTAATATGGAATCCCTTTCCAGTCCATGGAACGTGTTGATCAGTAGACATTTGTGCCTCTTCTAACTCGGGTATGTTCCCTGTGTATCTCGGGTACTATCTGTTATCTTCTAACTCGGGTATGTTCCCTATGTGTCTCAGGTACTATCTGTTTTCCCTCATCATGAACCTAAGCCGTGATGCTTATGAGATTCGCCTATTGATGGAACAAGAGACTTCAGCTTACAGCAGGCGGATGAAGGTTTCTGGAGTAGGAGTCTCAGGAGGAGTAGAGACTGGGGGATCTGGAGGAGCAGGGACTCCAGGAGGATGTCTGCCACAACTGGCTTTGAAGTTTCGGCTCCGAATCCTACTACTGGCTCGTGTCCTTCGAGGTCACCCCCCTCTTCTGCTGGATGTGCTCAGAAATGCCTGTGACCTCTTCATCCCACTGGACAAACTCGGCCTCTGGCGTTGTGGCCCTGGGATTGTGGGACTGTGTGGCCTCATATCCTCCATTCTGTCTATTCTCACCCTAATCTGTCCCTGGCTGCGACTCAAGCCCTGACAGACACTGTGGTACAAGATAAAGAGGGAACCCACATTGGTGAGATGGAAGCTTACACTGTCCCCTGTGCCAGCCTCATGGTAATTCAACTCCTCACTGAAGTTTAAATCCAGATACTTAGGGATGAGGGGAAGAACCTGCCCAAGAAGGTCATGAAGGCGATGCTAATGGGGAGACTCCAGCACGCCTCTGCGGTTGGTCTTCAGTTCCATTGCCACAATCTCGTGGCTCTCTTCCCTTTATCTATCTGTCTTGAGTCTAGTTAAGAATTTGTTACCATGAGACAGAATTCTCTTTCTTAGTCTCCTGTCCAGATGCATAAAAGGGGGAGGGAGGATTACTTTTCGGTAGGAGGAACATAAGTTATGGATGGTAAAGTGCTAATTGTATTCTTTTTTTTCTCAAACAGCATGTAGCATATTTTTTTCTCTTCCCTGCTCCATATTTTCCAGGCTTTAGTTCATGCCCAGCACACTCTTCCCTCACACCTCTGCAGGCTGTTTGAGCTTCTTCCCTGGGTCTGCCTCCTGATTGAGCCCAGACCCTCCTCTGGCCTCCACACTTTTCAGTTTCTACATACACTTTGATATTAGAGTTTCCTTCCCCACTTGGCTCTTGCCCTTTCTCTACCTATCCAGACTGCTGCTGTGTCTGGCCTCTTCCTGTAAATACTGTACAATGATTCTATGTAAATAACTGGTCCTTGCCCATAGAGCAAGCAAGCCTTCCAGGCTAACAGATTAAAGATCAGTTTGCTCACTGACTTTTTTATTCAATTCAAGATGGGGGGGGGTGTTCACTGTGTTACGCAGGCTGGCTGGACACTCGGAGCTCTCCTGTCCTAGGCTTCTGAGTAGCCAGGAAAGCAGGCGAGTGTCACTCTGTCCAGCTGCTCGCTTGTTGACATCTGGTCTCTCAGGCCATGGTAAGCCTTAGCTCCTGTGACTATGGATGGGTTTCCTTGGCGTTAGCAGCTAGCATGGCTACCCACAGGTTTTCACTGAAAGTTTAAGTGTTGGGGGAAAGGTAGTGGACACACCATAATGGTTCCAATTCTAAACTATCCACGAATTAAGATGTTCATAGCCTCAAGTTAGGGTGAGATGTTATCTTGAAACCATAAAGCACACCTGTTTACAGGCAAATACTATCCAAAAGCTATTAAACACACATAAACATGACCAGAACTCCGTGGACTGGCAAGGCCGCACAGTAGGACTGCCCTTCACACAGTAGGGAGGAAAATGCTGCTGTCAATGCTGTCAGCTGTTATTTTGCATATTCCATATTAAGATTAATAAGGCAAAAAAATATTGTCTCTGAATCTTATTTTCTATTCCAAACTGGAGGAAATCATTGAACAAATAAACCGTGCATAAAAGTAGCCTCAGAAAGGGTCAAAATTTGTGTTCTCTTCGAATATTAGCTGAGGCCTCCAGGGGGCAGCACCAAGGTAGAGCGCTGGACTAAGCCGGCTCTGTGCTCCTGTCTGGGGCTCCTCAAGGCTCCTTCCACCACCACTCCCATTCCGTCCAACTTTATTTTTAGCTGCCTGTGGGAGGGGGCAGGATAGGAGGGAAAGTAACGAAAACAGCAAAGGAGAGGGACAGAGCGACTCACAGTTTCTGCGACAGGACCCGGCAAGCAGCCATGGAGCCTCTCTCCGTCCCTCACCTGTTCTTGCCCCTGGCGTTGCTGACAGGTGAGGGGAGTGAACTTGGTTTCTGGTGGGAATGGAAGATATGTGGATTGTTTAGAATTGGGGCCATTGTGGATGAAATTCTTTGGGTGCTTGGGTCAGAAGTTAATACTGATGCTGTATTTCATGTGTGCACTCATATTCTTAGACACCCAAATGGCAGGGGCTAAAACTTCCTCTGGCTTGTACCTAAGTATCTAAACCTTTGTACCTAATTATCTAACACCTTTGTCCTAAGCCCATAGACATGAGGGTACAGAAAAGAGACATGCCTCCCATCTTCCATTTGACTGGTCCGATTCCCGCTTCTCCCTGCCATTGGTACTCCTTGGTGCCTGAGGCATAATTGCCTTACTATGTGGTCAGAACTCTGGGTTCGCCTAACGACTGAGCTACAGTTCCTGGTCTCATAGCCCTGCCAATTTCCTGGATGAAAAAAGGCTCACATATAAAATACCGTTCTGAAAGTGAGCGCACTGTGAGTTGGAGTTAGATATTGAGGGATGGAGGGTTGCTTGGATGCAAACAGCAAGACAGTAAAGGAGAGAATCATGGGAGGGACAAGAGGCTTGGAATTTTTCCCTACTAGTGCCCTATAATCTTTGTTTCCTAAAATAACAGCTCTGATTTTATGGGAATTGGGGTCAGGAGAAAGGAATCAGCAGGACACAGTTGGAGACCCCTAGTGTGGGCTAAAGTTTGAGGAAACTACAGGGTAGGCAAGGGGTATTTGTAAGGTGGATGAGATCAGGAGCAGATTGTGGGGGAAATCTTGGGGGTGGTAGGACCCTTGACAGGGATAGATGGCAAACTGTGTGTGGGCAAGCCAATGGTTCCACCCACTTAATTACCACTGAGGTTGGCAGGGCTGGAAGGAGCCAGAGCCAGCGCCCTCGACCCTGGAGGAAGTGCAAGTGTGACAATGTCAAGAAGAAACAGAAAGAGGAGACACCAGGCAGGAGCTGGCAGCGCCTTGCTTTCCCCCTCTCCCCAAGGACCTGGCTTTGGGAAGAATTTGGAAGGGGTGGTGATTCTGCATCTTCAGAAAAACCCTCTCCCTCTTTTGACTCTCATGGCTTAGAGAGGAGAATGTGTAGGAGGAATGATGTGGAAAGAGTAACTTGACCTTTCCAGATGTGTCTGTGAATGAGATTTCAGGAATGAGAATGGAAATCCAGCTGTGCTTCAGCAATGCAGAGGGCCTTAGGACCCTCATCCCACCCCGCAGGAAGAGAATCATCCAAACATCCCACCTGGGGCTCTGAGTATATGACCTTGACACAGACCTGGAGAGCTGAGACAGAAACACTCCCTCCTGTCTTGTCTCCCACTGTGTCCTTCATTAACTGATTGGTGGATGCTAATTATGACCCTCTCCTCAGGTCTCTGCTCCTCCTTTAATCTGGATGAGCGTCACCCACGCCTCTTCACAGGGCCACCAGAGGCCGAATTTGGATACAGTGTCTTACAGCATGTTGGGGGCGGACAGCGATGGTGAGAGGGGGAACAGAGGAGCATGGGATTGGGACTGTGATTGTACTGATGAAAGTGCTAGGGCCCCACGCCATCTCCTGCGCTCTCCCTATAATAAGGATCACTACATCCATATTCTCCTTCCAGGATGCTGGTGGGCGCACCCTGGGATGGGCCTTCAGGTGACCGGAGGGGGGATGTTTATCGCTGCTCTATAGGGGGATTCCACAGTGCTCCGTGTACCAAAGGCCACCTGGGTAAGAAGAAGCCTGACTTTTCCCCTACTAATCCCTGATTTTGACATCTAGTAACTCTCACTCCTTGGACATCAGCTTCTTTGCCCCCATAACTTAGATCATCTTCAACGGATTCTTTTTCATTTTCTTCCCATACGACCCTGACCTAAAGCATCTGAACTACGAGTCCATGACTTCATTCTCTTCTACCCTCCTCCAACCAGGTGACTATCAACTGGGAAATTCCTCTCAGCCTGCTGTGAATATGCACCTGGGGATGTCTCTCCTAGAGACAGATGCTGATGGGGGATTCATGGTGAGCTAAAAGAAGGGCCTCAGAAGGTTCACAGCAGGGAAGAGAGCATCACAGTATCTGGGCAGTGGTGGCACGCGCCTTTAATCCCAGCACTCTGGAGGCAGAGTCAGGCCCGATCTACAGAGTGAGTTCCAGGACAGCCAGTGCTATGCAGCAAAATCCTGTTTTGAAAAACCCAAACCCAAAACTAACCAAAAACCAACAACAACAAAAAGAGCATTGTGGTAAGAGAAATTGGTCTGTATAGAAGAGACAAGGAATTCAAAACTCTAGAGTGCAAGGCAGGCAACCCCATGGGGTGGTCGCCTCCTCTTTTTTAACTAGGGTATGTTCTGAGAGGCCCCTCGCAAGCCTGGGAATAACTATTTTCCATACCTGCCCAGGCCTGTGCCCCTCTCTGGTCTCGTGCCTGCGGCAGTTCTGTCTTCAGTTCTGGAATCTGTGCCCGCGTGGACGCCTCATTCCGGCCCCAGGGAAGCCTGGCACCCACTGCCCAACGTGAGCCAGTTCCCAGACGGGGATGCTGGGTGGGAAAAACAGGACCCAAGACCTGATGGAGGGTCAGCACGCTGTCCTCATCATTCCCGAGTGTGCTTGCACTAGAGGCTCCTGTTTGTTAACAGATTAGAATTCAGACGTCTTACGAGAACCTCAAGACACCGAGATCTGGTTTTACCAACTTAGAAAAACCAGCGTATCCTGTGCACAGCCTATCCCTCATCCATCACATTTACATTATTGTTGTTCTGCGCGCCATTTATCTTTGGACGTTGATTTCCCTTTGTTTACAATGTTTTCTACCCTAGTGTATTTTCTCAGAGTCTTCGATATCTTATTTTTGTGGGTCTTATGGATGCCAAGTGAGCCCTCAGTTATTGGGTTCTTCCCTCATCCCTTTCATAGACTTTCTTATCTGCTGCCTTTTGGGAGATACTCTTATGTAGCCCAGGCTGCCCTTGAACTTGGAATTTGCTGGCCTTGGCTTCTCAATCTCAAGTAGTGAGATAACAGGCATGCATCGTCATGCCTGGCCTTTGCTGAACATGCCCCTCCGTGGCACATTGGTAGGGCTTGAGTTGCTCAATTTTGTTCAATTACTTGTTCAATTTCTGCCCCTCCCCCACAAAGGCAAACAAGAGTGAGGCTCTCTCAGTCTTCCTAGCACAGAGTAGTGGTAGGTCTCGGAGCTAGTGCATACTTCATTCTTTACATTCTTTCATTTCTACACTGGGGACCTGGCATAGAGCTTTCCTTGTAAGTATGAGTGCCTAGTGAATGCTTACACAGCAGCGTCCTCCCGGGACATTTTCCCTCGTTGACTCCACCCTGCATCCTTCCATGTCTGTTTCCCATCACTATGCCCCTTCTAGGCTGTCCTACATACATGGATGTCGTCATTGTTTTGGATGGCTCCAATAGTATCTATCCCTGGTCAGAAGTTCAGACTTTCCTTCGGAGGCTGGTAGGAAGACTGTTTATCGATCCAGAGCAGATACAGGTAAGAGAAAGATATGTGGATGGGGTTGGAGAGAAAGAGGTAAACAAACACTCATGGATCCTTCAGTGTAGGCGGCCATGTCCAACCTCTTAACATCACCCCAGGTCATTGTCTTCTACAGAACTCATGTTCAAGAACTGTGCAATTAAGTTCCCAAAAAGTCACAAAGTTTTCCTAATGTTTGAAGTAAATTTATGATTGTGTCGGGGCCACACTCATAGCTTTCCTTTGCTGTGCGTAGTGGCTTGGGGCCCATGGGCTGCAAGTTGGACACACCTGTTCACTTCCCCTTCATCCTTTGTGTTCCGTCGTCTCCACGCTCTACATCCATCCCATGTGGGCACATGGTCTGTTGTCCTCAGGTAGGACTGGTACAGTACGGGGAGAACCCTGTGCATGAGTGGTCCCTGGGAGACTTCCGAACAAAGGAAGAAGTCGTGAGAGCAGCAAGGAACCTCAGTCGGAGGGAGGGGCGAGAAACGAGAACCGCCCAAGCAATAATGGTGGCCTGGTGAGGCATGGTGAAGGGGTCGTGCGAGGGAGGAGGAAGGATTGGCAGGGCAGGCGGATCAGGATCAGACAGAGAGGGTCTGGGGTGTCGTGTATACATCCCAAGATGCTCCGCATGCTTATCTTTATCTACATGCCAGAAGTTCATGGAGGAAGGCTAGGTTGGCTGTCACTGTACTCTCTCTTATTCTATTTGCATTTTACTGTGTCTGTGGGTGTATCTCTCCTTGTCTGTTTTGTTTCTGCACACAAAACTCCATCTCTCCTCTTCTACTTCTGTGTCCATTCTGATTCTTAGCTTCTCAACCACTCACGTCCTAGCCTTCTTTACAAACATGACTCTAAACCTCTGGAGAGACTACCTGACCTGACTAGTCTCTGTTCTCCATTTCCTTGATCTTGTCAACCCATGTGCAGTGTTTGCTGAATGAATCTATGAATGAATGAACCTTGTACATATTTACACTGCTGACAGATTATTCTATATGTTCTGTGCCATCCAAACAGTCTGTGCCAGTTTGCATGCTAGACACTGCTGGGGAATGGTGTGAAAGACATCTGATCACAGTGAACTGCTGACAGTGTTAAATACGTTGTACATGCATGCATGTGTATGCATCTGTGTGTGTGTGCATGCTTGTGTGCACACGCACATGATCGTATATCATTCTTTTATCTCTTTTCTTAGCACAGAAGGATTCAGTCAGTCCCGGGGGGGCAGACCAGAGGCCGCTAGGCTGCTGGTAGTTGTCACTGATGGAGAGTCCCATGATGGAGAGGAGCTTCCAGCAGCACTAAAAGCCTGTGAAACTGGCAGAGTAACACGCTATGGGATCGCGGTGAGACTTGATTAAGTCCAGTTGTTTTGTGTTGTATCGTGTGTGTGTGTGTGTGTGTGTGTGTGTGTGTAATTGTGTGTGCATGAATGTGTGTGTGTGTGTGCTTCTGTGTGTGCAAATGCATCTGTGCACATACCATGTTGTGTACATGCCGGTCAGAGAACAACCTCAGATGTTGGTCCTCACCTTCCATCTTGTTCAAGACTGGCTGGATATCTTGTTCACTGAGGCATGCAATAAGCCAGACTAGCTGACCAACAAGTCTTGGGCAGGTCTTCCGTCTCAGCCTCCTGTCTCTTGTTTTGGGGCAAGCTGGAATTACAGATAAACTTGTGCTACTGTGACCAGAATGTCGTGTGGGTCTGGGGATCTAAACTCAGGTTGTCAGGCATGCATAGCAAGCACTTTAACCACCGAGTCATCTTCCCAGACTAAGAATTGACTCTGGATCTAGAAAGATTGAAGAAGAAAGACTTTCATCATGCCAAAGTAGAGACAATAGTATTAGCCACTGCCTGGACTTCAGTTGTTATCTCCCTCCCTTGGCTTTATTTAGTTGGCTGTGTTTCTGTATCAGCTCTAACACCTTACATCACACAGCTAAGGGACCCCATCTTGAACCCAGGTCCTTGGTCACTATCTCCGGCGACAGAGAGACCCCAGCTCTTTTCTTCGGGAAATCAGAGCTATTGCTAGCGATCCAGATGAGCGCTTCTTCTTCAACGTCACGGATGAGGCTGCACTGACAGACATCGTGGATGCTCTGGGAGACCGAATTTTCGGTCTAGAAGGTAATGAGTATCCTGGCGAAACGGAAGTCGGGGTTGGGGGCCTTCTAGAGTGAGTTCAGTAGAGCGAGCTCCCCTGATAGCGCCTTGCAATTTTCTCATGCCCAAGGGTCTCGTGGAGAAAATGAAAGCTCCTTTGGGCTAGAAATGTCTGAGATCGGCTTCTCCATCCACCGGCTACAGGTTGGACAGACCCTGACCCTCTGCAGCGCCCCCTACCTCTCTATCTCTTCATAATCCTCCCCTACTCCTAACTCTGGGTAACTTCAACCCCAAGGCCCCTCCAGACTTCTCCTTTAACTAGCCCACATCCAGACCGTCTATGCCTTTCTGACCACAGTGTACCAGTAAGTGAGCATCTCACCACTGGAAGCTCTTTTTCCTCCGATTCCCGCTGTCTTCTTTCTCAGTGCCCACATTTTGGTTCTACCCTTCAGGATGGGATTCTCTTTGGGATGGTGGGGGCCTATGACTGGGGGGGCTCCGTGCTATGGCTTGAAGAAGGTCGCCGCCTTTTCCCACCACAAACTGCCCTGGAAGATGAGTTTCCCCCTGCATTGCAAAACCACGCAGCCTACCTAGGTGAGTCACAGAGAGGTGCAGGGAGCTGGGAGAGGTGGGGAGAGCCACTAAGGGGGTGTGAGCTACTTCCTTTTAACTCTTAGCTCAGTTTGTCACTCGGCTCCTTAAATCTCTTTAACCTTGCCTCATGCCTTCAGCAAACCCTCCTCTCTGACCCCATCTTGTTCCTTTGACATCACCACCTCCTCCTCGCTCTAGGTTACTCCGTTTCCTCCATGCTTCTGCCGGGCGGGCGCCGCCTCTTCCTCTCGGGGGCCCCGAGGTTTAAACATCGAGGAAAAGTTATCGCCTTCCAGCTAAAGAAAGATGGGGTTGTGAGGGTTGCCCAGAGCCTCCAGGGGGATCAGGTATGATATGAAGGGAGGGCGGAACCCTTGCCCCCCCCCGCCCGCCCCCCACAGACTTCCAGGAGATAAGAAGGGCAAGGGCAAGGCCCGTGCTGGGTCAGCAGTCTGTCAAGGATATGAGGTCCAGATTGGAAGACCGGTAAATGGTTCCTGCTGAGTCGAGCTGTTCACAACCATCTTCCCTTTTTTCCTGGATCCTCACCACCCACCATTCCCAGATCGGCTCATACTTTGGCAGCGAGCTCTGCCCGTTGGATACAGATAAGGACGGAATAACTAATATCTTACTTGTGGCGGCTCCCATGTTCCTGGGTCCCCAGAACAAGGAGACTGGGCGTGTTTATGTGTACGTGGTGGGCCAGGTAAGAATCAGTGAGACCCCATAAGATGTGTGTGGGTGATGGTGGAAGGAAGGGAAGAGAGGGAGAGAGCTTGCTGAGGGGCGAAGGTCACCAGATAAGCAATGCCTTTTATCTCTTCTCCATTACAAGCAAAATCTGCTGATGCTCCAAGGAACCCTTCAGCCGGAGCGCTCCCAGGATTCCCGGTTTGGCTTTGCCCTGGCTGCTCTTCCTGATCTGAACCACGACGGTTTCAGTGACGTAGCAGTGGGGGCACCCCTGGAAGATGGACACCAGGGGGCATTGTACCTGTATCATGGAACCCAGGCTGGAATCAGGCCACATCCTACCCAGGTCAGCAGTGCTGGGATAAGAAACGGTGTGGTGTGGCACGGGCCTTTCGTTCCCAGAAGGTGGATCTCTGTGAGTTCCAGGACAACCTGGACTACCTAGTGAGTTCCAGGCTAGCCCGGACTATGCAGTAAGATGCTGTCTCAAAAACAGCATATAAAGGAACAACTGAAAAATGGGACACTGTGGTGGGAGGGGGAATGGGAAAGGAGGGGGAAGTGGAGGGGAGAGAGGAGGGATATTAGGTTCTTGACCTGTTTATCATCCACTGGGCTTAAGACTCACACTAACAAGTGCCTGGATTCCTTGGTTGAAAAATGAGGTGGCAGACGAGGGATTCCTGAGACAGGCAAAACTTTCTTATTCTCTTGAAGGATGGGAATGCTAGGAAGAACCTGACAGGAGGAGAGGAAACGGGTGTGGACCCTCCTCAGTCTTCTCTCTCTCCTCAGAGGATTGCGGCTGCCTCCATGCCACAGGCCCTCCGATACTTTGGCCGGAGCGTGGATGGCCGGTTAGATCTGGACGGGGACGATCTTGTGGATGTTGCTGTGGGCGCCCACGGGGCAGCCATTCTGCTCAGGTGAGGAGTTCAGCTTAGGTAGCAGTGGGCAGAATGGCACAGCTTCTGAGAACAAAGTCACAGATTTGGGTTTCGTGGTCAGCTAATCTGATGCCTAAATGCCTAGTTCATGGAATGGAAGTAATTGCCGCTACCTTGCCGGCTTATTATAAATGTCAAACGAGGTCGTCTACATAAAGCTTCTTACAGTGCTTGTTTATTTTATGTACATGGGTGTCTTGCCTGTGTGTATATCTATGCACTGTGTGTGTGTGTGTGGGGGGGGGAATGGGCAGAACCGCAGCACGGCCGTGCAGGGCCTGAGTAGAGGAAAACTGGCTGGGCCCAACCAGGTAGGGACGCCCAGCACCCAAGTACCTATAGAAAGAAAGGAGGAGATCTTTGCCCAGAAGGTGGGGCCATTTTCGCAAGGCCCCGGGTACCTGTTGAGAAAGCTTGGCTGCCTAGGTGGGGAGTCCGGGATCCTTTCCTGGTGGCTGGAGACACTGAGGCCTGCTCCATGTTCCTACACATCGGGTCTTCTTAAGAAGAGACAGTTCATAGTTTCAAAGCTTTATTATAGAAAAGTAGGAAGAGAAAAGGAGATAGAGAAGTAAAGAAAAAAAAAAGAAGATAGATGAGAGCTGGCCACGACCACGTGAAAAGAGGGGAGAAAAATGGGGAGAGGGGGAAACAGTGGGACAAGAGCAAGAGAGAAAAGCGAGAGAGAGCGGAGGGGCAAGAAGCCTCCTTTTAAAGTGGGCTGGGTTCCCTGGCTGTTACCAGGTGACTGGTAGGGATGGAATCCAGCCAGAACGATGGCCACAGGGTTATGGAGTTGAGGAGTCAGCAGTCTGGGAGCAGGGCTCACTGGTTCCGTCCCTTGTGGAATGTTCACTGGGTCTCTGGAGTAAGCCTTGCTCAACCAGGCCACAGACTGCCTGCCTTACACAGTCCCACATGTGTGTGTGCGTTTACCTCTGGCCTTGAGTTTACATGTGAGTGCTAGGAATCAAGCCTCTGGAAGAGTAGCCAGTGGTCTTAACTGCTGAGTCGTCCCTCCAGTCTGACATTAGTGTTTATTGAATCGAATGTTGTGGGTCCATGAAAGGCAGTCTGTGGATTATATATGATTCTGTCATGGGCTTCTGGGAAGAGTGACACATTCAGACTATTTATTTATTTACTTATTTATTCATTCATTCATTTGCTTAATCAAATGGAGGCAAGTGCCAAGGTTGCCCCTCTTATCTTTTCCTTTCCTTCTGGTTCTGACACGCAAGCCCAGATCTTCCAGAGCTCTACCACTGAGCTCCAGCCCCAGGCTAGGGTTGTACTTTTAGGGGGAATTTAACCTGCATCTTTTAGAGTTTCTTTTCCACCTTCTTCCCAGCTCCCAGCCCATTATCCACCTGATTCCAACCCTGGATGTGATACCTCCACACATCAGCGTGGTTCAGAAGGACTGTAAGCGACGAGGCCAGGAAGCAGCCTGTCTGACCGCAGCCCTTTGCTTCCAAGTGATATCTCAAACTCCTGGGGGTTGGGACCGAAGATTCCGTGAGTGGTTACAATGTATCCAAGATAACTCTCAAGCCCGGGCCTTCTCGGTGTCTACCTCCACTCTCATGCCTGCCTCTCCCATTCAGACATACGGTTCTCAGCATCACTGGATGAGTGGACCACTGGGGCACGTGCAGCATTCGATGGCTCTGGCCAGCGGCTGTCCCCTCGGCAGCTCCAGCTCAGTGTTGGGAATGTCACTTGTGAACAGCTGCACTTCCATGCACTGGTGAGGATCGGGTAGGAACTGCTTAGTGTTGTTCCAACCAGATCCATGATAAAATGAAAACAGAGAAATTGAGACCATTCAGATTTGGGGGTCAGGATGGTATGTGAGACCACATCTCAGTATCCTTGCTAAAAAGGGGTGATATATACTGATAACTATTTCATAGGAGTTGTATCTGAATTACATTCCATCGTGCTGTGAAAACCTTGGGATGGTAGGTGCCCAGGGCATAGACAACCACACTTGACATATTCTGCAGAGGCCTGGCTTCTCCTCCAATCCTGGTTCCCCACAACCTGCACTTCACTCTGTTTCTCTCAGGATACATCTGATTACCTCCGACCAGTGGCCTTAACTGTGACTTTTGCTTTGGACAATACCACGAAACCAGGGCCTGTGCTGGCTGAGGGATCCTCTACGTCTATACAGAAGCTGGTTAGCAGTGCTATGCCCTGCTCCATCCGGGGTCTCAGGGCTGCCCTCCTAGTGAATTGAAGAGCAAGGGGAGGTCACATATATAAATGGTGAAATCTGATTCAGACTCTGATGAGCAAAACATCCCAGTCCTTCCTCCTTTCCCTCCTCTCAGACCCTTAACTCTCCTTTAGATCCCCTTCTCAAAGGACTGCGGCCCTGACAACGAATGTGTCCCAGACCTGGTGCTCCAAACTGACATGGACATTAGAGGCTCCAGGTTAGATGGAGGAGGACTAGGCAAACCAGAAGGGACTCAGGGGAGCTAGACCTCTTTAGCTTGTTTGCTTGTTAGTTTTGTTTTGTTTTGGTGGAGAGCAGTTTCTCCCTATGTAACCCTGGCTGGCCTGGAGCTTGCTATTTGGACCAATCTGGCCTCGACCTCACAGAAATTCACCTGCCTTCCACGTGCTGGGATTAAAAGCATGTACTACCATATTGGAAATGAGACTTTTGATTTTCTTTTGCCTCTTAGTCTTTGCTTTGTCTCCACTCTTAGGAAGTCCCCATTTGTGGTTCAAGGTGGCCGGCAGAAAGTACTAGTGTCGGCGACCCTGGAGAACAGGAAGGAGAATGCCTACAACACTAGCCTGAGTCTCAGCTTCTCTAGAAACCTCCACCTGGCCAGTCTTACTCCTCAGGTACTGTGGAGGGGGGCACTGAGGCAGAGGAAGAAAGAAGGAGGGAGACTAGGACATCAACTTTGGGGTGCTGTGGAGAAAGGCTCCATGTGGAGAGTGTGGGCGGAAGTGTGGCTCCAGCCCCAGCTCTAACTCCCACCTCCATCCCTCTGCCTTCAGAGAGCCAAATCAGTGAAGGTGGAGTGCACAGCCCCTTCTCCCCATGCCCGGGTCTGCATCGTGGGGCATCCGGTCTTCCAGGCTGGGGCCAAAGTGAGTATGGGATCAGAATGAGGACAAGGTGCTGAGAAAGCTAGGTCCAGGATCCACGGGGCATGGAAGTTCTGGGAAGGCATGGGCTCTTGTTTTTCCACAAGAAATAATTTATTATTGTCCCGTCATGTCTTTTGGCTCCAGGTGAGCTTCCTGCTAGAGTTTGAATTCAGCTGCACCTTCCTCCTGAGCCAGGTCTTTGTGAGGCTGACTGCCAGTAGGTGAGAACAAAGGGGCTTCCCCCAAGCCCTTACCCACCCCCTTCAGAACGCTCCACTCAAACTCAGAGAAGTGGGTGGCTGGAAGAAGCAACTCTGATTCCTCTAGTGGCAGAGAGGGTCCCTGAGCAGGGATTGGAATGTGACACTTTCTTCCTGGCCCTGCAGCAGTAGCCTGGAGAGGAGTGAGACTCTTCAAGATAATGCAGCTCAGACCTCTGCCTACATCCGATATGAACCTCACCTCCTGTTCTCTAGGTATGGCTGGGCTCCTGGCTCGGGTCCGTTCTGACCCCGACTGACAGATTGACATCCATTGTGCTTTCTTGCTGTCCTTCCTTGTGCTTTAGTGTTCCCAGGAATGCAATCCTTGGGCTCCTCAGTCTTTTGGTCCTCACTCCCACTTATAGTCAACCTTTCCTCTTAAGCATCTCAGGTCCTGAGCATTAGAACTGAGATAAACAATTATGGGGTTATGGCCAAACATTTTTCTTTTTAAATCAAACCTGTGTTGTATTTAATTTCCTTCTTGCCGGGCGGTGGTGGCGCACGCCTTTAATCCCAGCACTTGGGAGGCAGAGGCAGGCGGATCTCTTAGTTCGAGGCCAGCCTGGTCTACAGAGCGAGCTCCAGGACAGCCAGGGCTATACAGAGAAACCCTGTCTCGAAAAAACAAAAAAAAAAAAATTTCCTTCTTATCCCCTCCTATCTCATTATCCTTGACCCCTACCTTCCCTGAATCCATGTTTGTATGCTGATCATGTGTCCTGCATCTGTGTCATGGCTGTGACCTTACACCTCCTGTCTTGGTGTCTACACAGTGAGTCCACCCTGCACCGATATGAGGTTCACCCTTACAGGACTCTCCCAGTGGCTCCTGGCCCTGAATTCAAAACCACTCTTAGGGTGAGAAGATGGAGGGGTCTTGGCATCCTAGGGGGTGGGATGTGTGGAGAAAGACAAAGAAGAGTCTCTCATGGATTTGAGTGGCTGAAGGACCAAATGAAGCAGGTCCTCTGTCTCTCAACTCTTTCCGATTTAAATTCTTCTCCCAGGTTCAGAACCTTGGTTGCCATGTGGTCAGTGGTCTGGTCATCTCTGCCCTCCTTCCAGCTGTAGCCCATGGGGGTAACTACTTCCTGTCACTATCTCAAGTCATCTCTGGCAATGTGAGTCTGGGCCAGGGCATGCAGAACCTGCCATCTTGAACTAGTTGACTCCATCTGTCGACTCGCTGCTCTCTGGGCCCCTCTTCCTGGGACTCCTCTTTCATGTGGCTTGGGAAGAAGGAAAGGGATTCTGCATTAGAAGGGTTATAGGAGTGGCCTGTCCAGGAGGGTCTTTCAAGTTGGACCTTTCTCTAGGCAAGCTGCGCAGTGCAGAACCTGACTGAACCCCCAGGATCCCCTGTGCATCCGGAGGAGCTTCGGCACACAAACAGACTGGTAGGGGTCACAGGAAGGTGTCTGTAGAGATTGCTGTTTGGTGACAGGTGGGTGGGAAGTGGCAGTGGGAGGGGACCTTCCCATTCCAGAGTCCTGATCTGTCTGTTCTCATAGAATGGGAGCAACACTCAGTGTCAGGTGGTGAGGTGCCACCTTGGACGGCTGGCAAAGGGGACTGAGGTCTCTGTCAGACTGCTGAGGCTGGTTCACAATGAGTTCTTCCGGAGGGTAAGCCGTTCTTCCTTTCGGCTTCTATCTGAAACGTTAACACGGGGCGGGAGGCATGTAAACTCATGTGTAAGTTCAGACTCCCTCTACTTGACATAAGCAAGTTATTTTATCTCTCTAATCTTTTTTCCTGATATTTTTGTTTGTTTTGTTTTGGAAACAGAGTCTCTTTACATAGCCCTGACTGTCCTGGAGCTCACTATGTAGACCAGGCTGGCCTTGAACTCACAGAGATTCATCTGCTTCTGTCTCCCAAGTGCTGGGTTTAAAGGCATGAGCCACCACGCCTGGTCTTTTCATGATCTTTAAAATGAGAACAATGATACCTAGCTTGTGGAATTGTTCTGAGGTAACGAGATGGACATAAGGCAATCACCTTTGTATTTTCCTTTACTTAGTGTCCCTTAGCACCATCGTAGAGAGCAATTAATAGAATGCCCACATTTAATAACTTACCAAGTCAGGTGTGGTGTCGTATATTCTTAATCCCAGCACTCAAGAGGCAGGTAGATCTCTATGAGTTCAAAGTTCATGGCTAGCCTGGTCTACATAGCAAGTCCCACAACAGCCAGCCACATATACACGCGTACACACACAAAGACACACACACTCACACACTTAGAGACACACACACGCATGCGCGCACACACACACTTTATCAAGTGGCTGTTATAGGAATGACTCTGTATTAAGTCAACACCAAAAAGACTAGTCCTAAGATGTATCATGTCTAACTCATTGCAGGTGTTTAATACTTTTCTTGTCAAACAAATGACTGCTATTACTTATGGGATTTTTATGGGGTAGTGGAAGGTAAGATTGCATAGTTGAGAGAGAGATCTAGACTATGAGGGTCTCCAAACTGAAGACACTATATGATAGGCACTCAGAAGTCAGTGTGAGCAGGGAAATGCCATCTTAATTGTAAATGGCTATTTACCACAAATGTACCATATTGTACATTTACATGTAACTGCTACCTTCAGTATTGCAAGATCTCTGGGCTATAGGTATGTTGTAGGTGAGTAAATTCTGACAAATTCTTCTCCAAGTCCGCTACTCTCTTTATCTCTCTTGATCATCTTGTTTGATTCAATTGTGTGTGACTCAGGATTGCCTTAGTGGCCTCTGGGACACCACTGACCACCCCCATGAATTTTTATTATTTTTATTTTTTTTAAGATTTATTTTTGTTTGTGCATATATGTCTCTATATGCATGTATGCGCGCATGTGTGTGAGTGCTGTCAGGGAACAGAAGAAGACATTGGGTACCCTGGAGCTAAAGTTACAAGCAGTTACCTGGGTTCTGGGAACTGAACTCTGGTCCTCTTTGAGAGCAGCAAATTCTTACTGACTGAACCATTTCTCCACTCCACCCCGACCCCCAGGATTTCAGTGAGTTGTTCTAGTTAGCCTTGAACTGATTCTGTCTTCTGCGTGCTGGGATTACAGATGTGTACCACCATAACTAGCGTTATTATTATTATTATGAGCAAAAATTTGTTAAGAAGTCACTAGAGGGCCTGGGAGGTGGTAACTTAGGTAAAGCATGAAAGCTGGGTGAAGTAACATGTGTTTGTAATTCCAGTATGATGTAGGAGAGCGATTCAGGTACACTCCTAGAAGCTTACTCACCCCGATAATCTCACCTTTTGGATAAAGTTAAAAAAATAAAAAAGTTGATCTCTGTGAGTTCAAGGTCAGCCAACTGATGAGAATTGTCAAAAAAAAAAAAAAAAGCCAGGTCAGTGGCAGGTCCTTCCTGTTTGAAACAAAAGGACAAAAGTAGGTACCTGAAGAATAATAACAAGATTGTTGTCTTGACCTCCACACCTACACCATCAACCTTCCTCTTTCCCATTTCCAACAGCGTCTTCTGGTCTTCAGGGCCCTGGTAACGGTGCCCACAGGGCTTCAGCTTTGCCCTTGGGGTTCCACACTACCAGATGATGGCTCGGTTTAAACGTTTTCCTAACTGCTTGTTTCGCAGGCCAAGTTCAAGTCTGTGACCGTGGTCAGCACCTTCCAGTTAGGAACTGAGGAAGGCAGTGTCCTACTACTGAACGAGGCCTCGCGCTGGAGTGAGGTAGGGCCGGGGCTGTGGGAAGTGTTAGGGAAAGGATGGCCTTTCTCCCCACCCCACTTTTTTTTTAACTTAGTTTTAAAAGACTATGTGTAACAGTGTAGCCTGCAAGCAAGTGTGCCGTGAGTAGAAATCAGAACCTCTTAGTTCTGGCTCCCCTGGAACTAAAATGGTTTTGAGCCACCATGTGGGGTGCTGGGAACCAAACCCGGAACCTTTTTGCAAGAGCATCAAGTGTTTTTAACCATGAGGCCATCTCTCTCATCCCATAATAGGATTTTTCAGAGCAAAACTATATCCATTGGGCAGCAGTCCACCAGGCAGAAAGGTCCACCAGTCAGAAGTGGCGGTTCCATGGGTTTTGCTTCTTACTTCATTGTTTTTAAATACAAAGAGGTTTCGGGGTTTTCACTCTATTTAGGGACTGGCTTTGTTGAGTGGGACTATCTGAGTTAAAGGGCAGATATAAAACACGAGTCAGGTGTGGTGATATGTGATTCTAGTACTGGGGAGCTGAGAACGGGGGCTTGCGGTGCATGCGTTGAAGGCTGGCCTGGGACATGAAATGAAACTCTGCCTCAAACAAACAAACAAACCCACAAAAAACCACCTCAAAAGCAAATCATGACGTAGCAAAGCAAAGCGAGACAAAAACAAACTGTCCTTGATATACAGAGCCACTTGGAGGTCATTCAGACCCTCCCCACCCTCATCTCCCTGTGGATCCTCATTGGCAGCGTCCTGGGAGGACTGCTTCTCCTTGCTCTCCTTGTCTTCTGTCTGTGGAAGGTAAGCCCAGCTTTTGTGGGTGGTAGAGCATCCTAGTCTGTCAGGAAGGACAGGCTCTGTGCTACTCAGTTAGCTAGGAGGGGGGCGGGGTGCCATGTTCGGCTCTCTCCTTGACTCTGTTCTGCAAATGACGGTCGAATTAGCCTAAGCCAAATAAAATAAATTTGAATCTCATTTTTGGAAACAGAACAAAAGTGAAGACCTCAGATAAGCTGGAGGGCTATTGGCAAGGCCCCAGTCAGGGCATCTGGCAATGACTGGCATCTTTTCCTCTATAGCTTGGCTTCTTTACCCGTAAGAAAATCCCCAAAGAAGAACAAAGCGAAGAGAAGTTGGAGCAGTGACTGCAGGAGGCTCAGAAGCCCACGTTGGCAGCCTTCTCACGAGCCTCCATGTCCAGATGGAGGCTCAAAGGGGAGAAGATGCTGCCGGAATGTGTCTCCAAACCTGCAGCCTGACTTGACTTTTGAGCCTTGGGGATGCTTCTGGCAAGAGATGAAGCTTTGCCTTAGCTGAGAAGGGCTGCCACCAAAACACATAGAATCCCCACCCTGTGCGCCCCTTCTCCTGTGCGCCCCTTCTCCTGACGGGTCCACAGCAGCATCGGTTCTTTGTTTTGGACCCTATCTTCCCCATTACCAGGAGTCAAAAGATTGTCCTCCTTTCAGATTCCCTTTGTCCTCCCTCTCAATTCCAAAAGGAAGGTTATCCTCCCCCTCCCTCCTCACCCCCTCCCACTCTCACCGTCCTGCCTGCTCCCCACTCCACAGGAGGGAGCTGACGTTGGCTTAAAAGGAGTAAAAGTCAACATCTGCTGCTTTCCCGAGGAGTCCTGTGATTCATAGAGCCGGATGGGGAGAGTCAACAGGAAAAAAGGAGGGAGAAGAAAAAGCCACAAGAGACATTCTGTACAATTCCAGGGCACAGAGAAGCCTTCAGACAGGCTACTGCCAGCCGGCTGAAACATGAGACTTCACAGTTCTCCCGCCCTCAGGTGCTGTGGAAACCCAGCTGCCACCGGCCCTCAGGGCTGAGGCGTCCCAACCCTCATCCTTCCCTGGGAGCAAGGCCAGGACTTGATGCTGAA
This sequence comes from Tokudaia tokunoshimensis, assembly GCA_036184795.1. Classification (NCBI taxonomy): domain Eukaryota; kingdom Metazoa; phylum Chordata; class Mammalia; order Rodentia; family Muridae; genus Tokudaia; species Tokudaia tokunoshimensis. The sequence continues at coordinate 63,858,027 of BTHU01000003.1, read as the reverse complement.
TTTTCCGGAGCCAGAGGCCCCCAGGTGGCTCAAACTGGGATTGCAGGGAAGCCGGTGACAGTTTTCTCATTTACTCTTTGGGGCTAGAAGGTTCTCGGTGGTGGGAAGAAGCCCTTTCACCCCACCAGGTTTGGGCAACAACAGTCCCAAGAGATAGATCCAAACAAGCGACAAGCGGAAGTCTGCATCCGGAAGGAAGCCTACGTGGTTGGCATCGGGTGTCTGGAGAGTAAGCCCTTACTTGCCCAGCGTTGGCTCTATAACAGTGATATCCTGGGAGGATAATTCTGAGACTCCTGTCATGTGCTGTAGGTGTCTCTGCTACAGTGAGTTTTTTTCAGCCCTTACTTGATTTTCTTTGCTGGAAATCGCGTGTTAACTCTAAACCCTCTCCCTTTTGTCCTATGTTTTGGTTTATGGGCAACTGGAATTCTCATAGTAATGGGGAAACTTGTTTTTTATAGTAATTAAGACTTTGGACAGCAAAGGCGGTTAGTTACTGGTCTCCATGGTTTAGCTCTGACAGATGCCCTCTTAGACTGTGGATAAGGAAATCTGATTGGGCAGTGGACTAGCAGCCAGAGAACCGGTCTTCCCAGGCTGTATTCTGAGTCTGCTTGCAATGTTTATTTTGGTGTCTCTGGTCTTCTGCAGAGCCTCCCTCCTGGGGATTGTCCTGGTGATCAGATGGTCAGGACAAATAAAATCCAGTTATCGAATGACTTCTGACTCTGTTTGAGTTTCCCGGGACATAGAGTGCTCATGGATAGTGTTTGTAGAGGAATTTTAATACAGCAACATGGCTGCCCTGACAAAGGATCAATCCAAAGACCTAGATCCCTGGGATCTGGCTGGAATACTGACTTGCCTTTACTCCCAGGAGACAGAAGCAAGCAGATCTCTGCGTTCAAGGTCAGCCTAGTACAGAGTAAGTCCCAGGTAAAGAAAAGTTAAGGTCCAGGCATGGTGGTACATACGTTTAACCCCAGCACTCGGGAGACAGAGGATGCAAATCTCAGAGTTCTGTTCAGTTAGTTCAGTGAGTGTAGTTCAGTTGTGTTGGGAGTCCAGCGGGTTCAGAGGTGGTTTTTTAAAGGAACAGTTTTACAGGGACAGTTGCAAAGAGAACATGGTAGACACAGGTGAAGATAGAACGGGTCAAAGAATGAGAAGGAGCCAGAAGATTAGAACAGATTGCCAGAGTTAATTTGAGGCCAAGCAGAGTAGAACTTAGTGTCATTGAGAAGCTGAGAGACGTCAGATTGAATCAGTCGTCTTGGGGAGGAGTTTGAGCCAGAACAGCTGAGTTGACCCAGCCAGCCAAAGTTCAGAAAGTGCTAGAAAGGGTGAGCTTATTCAGATGTAAGCCTTCAAGACAATTACAGCAGGTGAATAAACATTACTTTTATAATTATCGTGAATGTTTTCTGTGACTCTTCCTTCTCAGGAGATCTGCCCCATTGTCCCGCAATCCTCATCTGCCTCTGGAACCATTTAGAGTGTTCTGGGACACACATAGGCCTGGATTGACATCCGTGCCTGTCATTTGTTGCCATATCATCTTGAACAAGTCATAATGTCTTGGAGGTTCAGACCACACTAAGAAATTCTGGCTTGGTAGTGGTGGCACACACCTTTAATCCCATTGTTTGGAGGCAGAGGTGGGCGAATCTCTGAGTTTGAGGCTAACCTGGTCTACAGAGAGTTCTAGAACAGCCAGGGCTACACAGAGAAGTCCTGTCTTAAGAGATAGATAGATGGATAGATAGATAGATAGATTGATAGATAGATAGATAGATAGAGGTATATGGGGGGGGGGAGAGAGAGAGAGAGAGAGAGAGAGAGAGAGAGAGAGAGAGAGAGAGAGAGAGAGAGAGAGAGAGAGATAGATAGATCTTGGGGGCTGGAGAGATGGCTCAGCGGTTAGGAGCACTGACTGCTCTTCCAAAGGTCCAGAGTTCAAATCCCAGCAACCACATGGTGGCTGATAACCATCCGTAATGAGATCTGACGCCCTCTTCTGGGGTGTCTGAAGACAGCGACAGTGTACTTACATAAAACAATAAATAAATCTTTAAAAAAAAAAGAGAAATCTTATAGTACAGGAATAATAAAGGATTTGGGCATATAGGCCATGCAGTTTTAAATGTATGTGACCTGAGACAAATTTAACCTCTGTCCCAGCCTTCTCATGTTTAAACTAGAGGTTCTGAGAACTAAATGAGACCATCCAGGTAAAGTGACCATGTAGCAAATTCTTAAAAAGTAGTAACTGTAATTACAAAAATATTTTGTTATAGAATAATCTGTTGCTCCATGTGTTGTGAGGACAAAGTAGATGAAGTTTCAGGTGGTTCCCAACCCTGACTTGTTGTTGGTTTGTTTGTTTTTTTTTTTTTTTTTTGGTTTTTTGGTTTTTTGAGACAGGGTTTCTCTGTGTAGCCCTGGCTGTCCTGGAACTCACTTTGTAGACCAGGCTGGCCTCGAACTCAGAAATCCTCCTGCCTCTGCCTCCCAAGTGCTGGGATTAAAGGCGTGCGCCACCACCGCCCGGCCTAACCTTGAATTCTTGATCCTCCTGCCTGCACCTTCCAAATGCTGGGATTACAGGTGTATACCACCACATCAGGCTTTTTCTAGGCAATTCATGGACAGCCAGGGTTCTTTTTTTTTTTTTTTTTTGGTTTTTTCGAGACAGGGTTTCTCTGTGTAGCCCTGGCTGTCCTGGAACTCGCTCTGTAGACCAGGCTGGCCTCGAACTCAGAAATCCACCTGCCTCTGCCTCCCAAGTGCTGGGATTAAAGGCGTGCGCCACCACCGCCCGGCGACAGCCAGGGTTCTTATATCCCCAGTGAACACGTACTGAGTGTATGCCACATATGTGTCTTTGCCCACAAAGACCAGAAGAGGGCGATAGAGAGCTGAAGTTACAGGTGGATGTAAGCAGCCCGACATAGGTGCTGGGAAACAAATCTGGATGCTCTGAAAGAACAGGAAGTACTCCTGTCTACTGAGCATCTCCCCAGCCCCTTCTTCTTTATCCACATGACTAAAAGAACACTTTGGGGCTGGCAGATAGCAGGTAAAGGTGCTTGCCACAATCCTGGCAGGCTGAGTTTGATCCCTAGAATGCATATGACCCCAGGATACGTATGATTGAAGGCGTGAAACCCTGCATGCTGTCCTCCGATCTTCACAACTGTGCCATGGCAACAGCCCCCACAAATACATATACACAGACATAAAGACATGTAATAATTTTTTGAAAGAAAGCATTTCGCCCCATTTCTGCCATTTCTTAAGCATTGACTAAGATCAAGTGTATTATTTTAAGTCCACCAACAAGGACATATCTGCCTCCTATCCATCCTCAGCTCAGGAGTAGGACTCTTCCCGACTTTCGCAGCCTATTCCTCAGAAAGTTCATTAGTCTTTTTTTTTTTTTTTTTTTTTTGGTTTTTCGAGACAGGGTTTCTCTGTATAGCCCTGGCTGTCCTGGAACTCGCTCTGTAGACCAGGCTGGCCTCGAACTCAGAAATCCGCCTGCCTCTGCCTCCCAAGTGCTGGGATTAAAGGCGTGCGCCACCACCGCCCAGCTAAGTTCATTAGTCTTTTGAAGCAAAACCAGTGTAGAAGCAACTATAGAAACAATGGTCTCTTCTCCACACTCCTTTCTTGTTGCTTTTTGCTCATTCATGCATTTATTCATTCACTCATTTACTTAACAGACATTAAAGATCTACTATGTGCCAAGTGGGGGGATTAATATAAAACACAACTGTTGCCATCAAAGAGACCCCGCCTGATAGGAAAAACAAAGATGTAAACAACAACAGGAAGGTGGTGGCTGTCTAGGCGACAGTAAGAATGGCCAGAAGGTACACACCAAGATGCACACTCTGTTGGGCAAGTTGTCAGGGTTTTAAGGGAAATTTTGCAACAATGAAAAACACTTTACATGGATTACAGAAGCTGCAAAGGGCATTACCTATGGTCTGCTACAACAGTTAAAACTTGGATGTTTGCAAGAAAATACTGAGAGTGAAGGCAGGCTTCTGGTTTTGGTTTTGGTTTTTGGGACAGGCTCTCTCTATTATGAACCTCTGGCTGTCCTGGAACTTGCTATGTAGACCCCCAGACTAGCCTCAACTCACAGAAATCTTCCTACCTCTGATTCTGGAGTGCTGAGATTGAAGGCAGGTGTCTCACCACCCTTATTCAGGCTTCTGTTCAGAAGAGCCTTACACACCATGTTAAGAACTCTGGGCCTGAGGCATCTAGGGCGGGAGTGGGGGCTGTCTGCTGCTAAGCCTCACTACCTTAGTTCAAGCACCGGATTCACGCGGTGGAGAAACACTTGCCGGTTGTCTTCTGACTTCCACAAGTGTGCCCACCCTTAGCACATACTCTCGCCCCAGATTATAAATGAATTAATGTAAAACACTTCTAAAAAATTAACTTCGGGCTTTATTCCACAGGGTCTCATGAGTATTTGGGTGGGCTTGCTTGGTTTACAAGGAGGAGGAGAAAAGAGAGATGGGAAGGCCAGACCAGTTGGCTGCAACTAACACTGGTCAAACAAGAATTACTAAGAAGTGAGTTTAAAGGATAAGGAAGATCTTTTTCGGCTTGTTTTTGTAGTGGGGAAGCAGACAGTAAAAGCTCTCCCTTTGCTCCTTTCTAAGATCTGCGTTAAGTGATCGGCTTGATCCTTTGAGTTTTGTCTAACCTCTGGTTGCGGTGGGCCACACATCACACACGTTGGTGCTCAAGTCTGCTTAGCGCATCACGTTTCCAAACTGTTCTCTTTAGAAGATCCTGGGGCTTGGGTTTTCATCCAGGAGGAGGGGATGAAGCATACACAGGTCATGGTTATGACTAAGAGTCATTAACCGGTAAAAGAGGTTCGTGACGTCGAAGCTTGTGGAGGTCCGCGCGTGGGCCCGGGGCGGGGGCGGAATTTGGGGTGGAGTTCCACGCAGAAAGGCGGGGGACTTAGGACCTGGAAGTCGCCTCTGGGGAGGCTGCGAGCATTCCTCTGGGATTCGGTAGGTAAATACAAGGGGCGGGCTCGGGCCGAAGGGCGGAACTTGAGAGCCTGCCAGGGTAGCCGCAAAGACTGCGGGCTTTTTGCCTCTGCAGGGGCGGGGTTAGGCAGGACCAGAGGCGGGGTTTTAAGCCCAGCCTTCAGGTGACCGGCTACGATTGAGCGGGGTGGGATCTGGGGCGGGGCTTGGGGCGGGACCCAGTCTGCTTTTTGACAGCTGTCTTTCGGCACAGCTGTAGCCGAGTGGGTTTAGGAACTTGTGGCCTGGCTCTCTGTGCGTCCCCGTCCCCCCCGTGGCCCTAGCCCCGGCCATGAAGCGCATCTTCTCCTGCTCCAGTTCACAAGTGGCGGTAGGTGCCAAATGTGTGGGAGAAGGGCTGGGGCTGGGATTCAAGCCCTGTGTTAACAGAAGTCCTGAGTCCCATCTCCATGGACGATGGCATTAACCCTGCATCAGTCTTTCCTGCACTGCTGTTCTGATAATGCAGCCACCAGCCCTGGTAACTGAACTTATGGGTGTTATCCAAAACCTGTCCCTTAATCTTTTCCTTCCCAAGGTTCTTCCCCTTGGCTCCTTCTCCCAACTGGCTTCCAGTTTCTAGTATGCTTTCTAAAGGTCTTTTCTCTTCCGATGACTGTGGTCTTCAGCTCTGGCTCCCAGTACCAACCCACCTCCAGACATCTGCACCACACCCACCCCAGCCTTTGAATCCGTTCCTACTTCCATCCCTAATCCCTGCCCCATAGCTTCATTTCCATCCTTGCCTTCTCACAACGTTCTCTCTCATATAGCTCCATTTTTACTGTTTGCTTTCTGTCCCTAGCAGTATTTTCTGCCCCCAAAGTATTCTCAGCCCAGTGCCTTTTCCCAATCCTTCTTCACAGCCTCCTTCACCGAACTTGCCTCCTCCACTCCATGACACTTCCTCTCCATACTCTCAAGCACCAATCCAAATCTCTTTCCAAGCGGCTATCCAACATGGAGCCTCTGTTTTCTCTTTAATTTCTGGTCACCTTTTCAATATTACTTCCTCTACCTTTTGCCTGGACCTCCTGCCTGTTCACAGTGGCTTAATCTTGCAATCTTGCTAGCCAGACAAACGCTGTCAGAGAACAGGCAAGTCTCCTGGCTGATCCCCAAGTGCCTGGGTGAGTTGCCTGCAGAATCTACCCTGGCCAGTTCTCTGCACTGTCTGGTCTTTAGACTGGTTCTTGGGACCAATCAAGTTCTGCCTGGTTCCCCCCCCCCATTAGGCCTTTTTCTTGTTTAGGATTTGTGTTCATTTTCTTTGGTTGAGTTAGGGAAATGAGATGGTGAGGGAGAAGACAGAGTGTATCACGATGAGAGAGTTCCTGGCAAGGGTTACTCTCTTCTCCATTCTCTCCGCTTTAGAGCAAAACAAAGATTTCAGAAGATGGTGCTTCAGGGAGGGTACAGCTTCCTTCTCTAAAGAGTTCTTCCAGAGTGCCCCTTTGTGGAGGGATGGTGTCTTCTGTGGAGGTTGGGGGTACAAGTCCCTTGGTACTACTATTGCTTAGTTGACTCATCATTCATTCATAAGCAGATGTGAGAAATGTTTGGTTATCTCACTGTGCATGGGCAGGCCACAGAAACCTGGCAGAAAGTTGTGAAGCAAGAGTAAGAACTGTCAAGGCCTGTCACTGTCCCATTTACATTTTCTTCTACATGGAGTTTCTACACACTGACCAAACAGTCAAAAGTCATTTACTATTACAGGTAACAGAAACTGAGGCTACCCGGGATCTTAACACTGACTTAACTCTCAGTGATTTTCTAATCCATGACTACTATCCCCTAAATATGGAAAGTTCCAACACTTGTTTGTTCCTCCCTTTTAGATTTATGGAGTCTGCTTTCTCTTTAGGAGGGGGACAATTTCATTCTTTGTTGTTGTTTGGGTTTTTTTGTTTTGTTTTTATGTTTGTTTGTTTGTTCCAGACAGGGTTTCTCTGTGTAGCCCTGGCTGTCCTGGAACCCCCTCTGTAGACCAGGCTGGCCTCACACGCAGAGATCTGCCTGCCTCTGCCTCCCAAGTACTGGGATTACAGTCATGAGCTACCACGCCTTGCTTAGTTCATTCTTTTTTGATTCTTCCATCCAGGTACTAACTAGTCCTTGGGCAGTGCCTCTTTTCCTAGATGCTGGAGTGAGCAGTGTGCTAGATCTTGGGATCTAGAACCTTCCCTCATCCTTCATGGCCCTAGTTCTCTACATGTTTGACCATGAAAAATGTCCACTCATCTGAATTCCTAGTATTGCAAGATCGTAGTCGTAGGGCATAAAAGGCACTTAGAACTGCATGCTTAGAATGAGAAAGTCTTTTCTCAAATCAGACTTGCCAGAGACTTTAAAATAGGTTGGCCGCAGCTACAAGTTGTTCCTCAAGAATTCCCATTATAGCTGGGCAGTGGTGGCGCATGCTTCTAATCCCAGCACTTGGGAGGCAGAGGCAGGCGGATTTTTGAGTTTGAGGCCAGCCTGGTCTACAGAGTGAGTTCCAGGACAGCCAGGGCTACACAGAGAAGCCCTGTCTCGAAAACACACACACACACACACACACACACACACACACACACACCCCATTATAATAACCCCCAAGATAATGTCCTCCACGTACCACACAGAGCCTATTGCAGATAGTGTGACAGCTTTCCGAGAAACCCCAGAAGCCCAGTTTCCCAGTTATGCCAGCGGATCATTTCTCACTATTCTAATTCAAGTTTTGTCATGAGGAACCTTCATCTGAGGCAAGGATGGAGTGGTCATTTAACACGTAGTCTGCACTGGGCTGGGGATGCATGAAGCCCTGGGTTCAATCCTCAGCTCTGCATAAAGTGGGCATGGTAGCACATGCATGTAATCCCAGTACTCAGGCAAAAGGATCTGAGCGTCAACGTCATCTTCTGTTACACATGGAATCTGGGACCAGCCTGGTACATGAGACCTGTCTCAAAAAAAAATAGCAAAATCTAATAATGTACAGCATTTACTCTCTAGGAAGATGACAGAAACTCAGGCCCTCTAATCTCAGGCTATTTGACTCAAAGTTGATGATGCCTTCAAGGGTGGCACAGACCTAGACTTCTTCTGCCTGGGCAGGACACAGACCAAGAGACAGGCTGGTAAATAGCTTTGAAGCTTGGCACCAGCTCAGCATAGAGGAATTTCTATTGCCTTTAAAGTGTTAATCACCAGGTCCTCATCCCTAGAAGGCAGGCATTCCATCTCCATCCGCCTGTTCTTCAGCGGAAGCCACTGCTCCTCCATTGCCTGTTGGTGTCTTGTCCTCCCATCTTGACAGCAAGCCTGAGAGGTCACAGTCAGAGAGAGGAGAGGGCAAAATTACATCCACACAGGCTCCTTAATCTCATCTGTAGAAATGGCACAGCTTGTCCTTGTTAGGGAGTCTGGTGATTAGTTGGGTAATTGCTCCCCAGAGGCTGTGATGGTAATCCAGCGTCTCCTTTCCAAGGCGCTAAGGCAGGCAATGGGCTGAGTCCTGGACTTTGGAAGAAGCCCTCCTGTCCTGTACTTTCCAGTGGTTTTATCATGAAGACTTTCTATCTTTTCTAAATTCTCCCTGGTGTAGTAAGCCAGGTGGAGTCAGAAGGACCTAGCTGGAAAGAAATATATCCACAGTGCTAAAACACACTTTACCACCCATCCAGCTTGGCTAGCTCATTGGCCAGTATAACCAAGATCCTTCCAACTCACCAAGCTGGAGAACTCTAAGCCTGGGAACATCCAGTGTGTGCCCAGCAAAACCAAGAAGGATGAGAACAGGAACTTCTGTTTATCATGTGTCTACTATGTGACAGAGGCAAAACTATATGCTTTGTCTGCTCTTATATCATTAGCAAATTGAGGTTCAAGGATGTCTGTATGTGCCTGACATAGAGACAAAGCATCACTATGAAGATTGTAGAGTAGAGCAGGGCATGGTGACCCACACTTAAGACCCCAGCGCTCTGGAGGACGGTGAATGCCAGGCTAGAAGAGCATGTATATGGAGAACCAGAGCACCATAGGAGGACGGAAGACAATTTAAGTTTATGAAGGAGAGCCCGAGGTCAAGGTCAGCTGGTGGCCGCAGTGAGTGGTGCAGGCACTGCTCCAGCTGTTTGCCATCAGGTGACCTGGTTCCCAAGGGGCACTGAAAAATGCCTGTTCTTGCGTGTCCAAACCTGCTGGATTGTGGAGGAGTCAGTGTGCTTGCTTTGTCATTGAGAATAAACCTGTTTGGAGACTCTTCCCCACAACAGGGAGTGAGTAGCTTTGCCCTGGAGGCATTCTCAAACTTTATCTGGAAGTAAGTAATCCTTTTCCCATAGCTCTGCAACAGTGTGGTCTGACACAGGAATTAGGCCTGGATGCAAGAAGCCTGAGCTATCGCTAAAGCCAATGCTCTTATATTACTGTTTTATGTGATCCTGGACAGATGTTTAACATATGCGTGCCTCCATTTTTTTTTATGAAAGACACAAGATAATATCTATCATACTTGACTATTTTGGGGGGGCTATTAGAGGCTAATTGGAAGGACTAGGAGAAGTTACGAGTGTTTTACGGGAGTGTTACCTCAGAATCTATCTAACCTAGACAATTTTATGGCTTGTACCTTTAAACCTTTCCTGTGTCGGTGATTAAGGATTTGTCCAGGCTATATAAACAGTACTTGAGAATGAATTATGGGGCTTGCCCAGACTTTTTTTTTTCACCCTTTCCTATAACCTCTTTCTTGTAGAGATTATGCCTCATAAAACGCAATAGGCCACCCCTGACTGCTCACTACTTCCTGTGTTGTTCCATTTATGTGGTTTATCTACATTAGCTTGTTTAATACATTGTGGTGAGGTGGTTATTACTGCCTACAATTTATGTACGAGGAAACAGGTTAGAGTGTTTAATGGCTTGCTCTAGGTCACATAGCTGAGGATGTAGCTGAACCAGTTCTCAGACTCAGTCCAGATGAAGACCCATCTTGACGACTTTTCTTCCTAACTAGTGATCTTCGCATTCTCTTTCTTCCTGTTTTTCCTATCTCTGGATCAAACCAGGCTTTTCTGTGCTTGCAGCCCTAGATGGTTTTACAGCTCTCTCTTTTATGCCCAGTAATACTTCAATTATTTTAATTACTCCTCCACCCTCAAAACCTGAGCTGGAAGGTTGGAACAATGTAGTCTGAGGTGTGGCTGCTGTCTGGGGCAGGTGCTCCCTGCCAGGGAAACTAGGAGGGAGGAGGGAGGGGAGGGAGGAAACCCTTTCTGCCTCTTCTGGCTACCTCTCCAAGCACACACAGCTAGAAACTGGCCTCCTATGCTGGTTGTTTCCAGTGAAGAGGCTGAGAGACTAGTAGAAGACAACCAGATATGATATAGGAAAGCAGAGACTTGATGATTACCGCCCACCCCACCCCCAATTTGGGACCCAGAGTCAATAGGTAGAGATGGTGTGATTAGGTATGGCTGTGGCTGAAAGCTGGGTCCTTGATTTACTTCACAAAAGACTAAAGACAAAAGGCAGAGCACCATGGGTGTGTGTGTGTGTGTGTGACATTGAGAAGTGCCAAGGATAAACCACTCAACAGGAGAGGTCAGATTGGTTTGTTCAGGGAAGACCCAGGGAGCACTAAGGGAGGGGTCATTGCTAGGACGGTCCTCAGGCTGGACACCTAACATTTGTCATGACGGTGGGTGCATTGTTTGGCCTGGGTGGTTTTTGTTTGTTTTAGGGTATTAAGATTGGAACCTAGCCTCTGCTGAGAGTTTTAAATGAAATTTATTTTAAAAGGTAAATTTAGGGCCTGGAGAGATGGCCCAGCAGTTAAAAGCATTGGCTGCTCTTCCAGAGGACCGGGGTTCAATGCCCAGCACGACACATAACAGCTCCAGTTCTAGGGGATCTGACACCCTCACACAGACATACATGGAGGCAAAACACATAAAATAAATGAATAAATAAATAATTTAAAAAGAGTTTTGCCAGGTATGGTGGTACACACCTTTAATCCTAGCATTCAGGAGACAGAGGCAGGTGAGTTAAACTCTGTGAGTTTAAGGCCATCCTGGTCTACATAGTGAGTTCCAGCTTAGCCAAGGCTACATAAACCCTGCCCTCATCCAAAAAAACACAACAAACTCCAAAACAAAAACAAAGAAACATAGTCTTCAAATGTTAAGACTTTCACCATTATTATTTTTTTTTCGAGACAGGGTTTCTCTGTGTAGCCTTGGCTGTCCTGGAACTCTGTAGACCAGGCTGGCCTCGAACTCAGAAATCCACCTGCCTCTGCCTCCCAAGTGCTGGGATTAAAGGCGTGCGCCACCACCGCCCGGCGACTTTCACCATTATTAATAATTTTGAAGCTATGTGTGGCATAGAACTACTGAACTATGAGCATTTAAGAGGCTGAACCAAGAGGGTCTTGAGTCTGAAGCTGGTCCAGCTACATGGAGACTCTGAAGTTAGCCTGGGCAAGCTTGATTCTGTTCCAACAAAACAAAACACTTTTAAAATAATAAAAGTAGCCAGGCAGTGATGGTGCACGCCTTTAATCCCAGCACTTGTGAGGCAGAGGCAGGAGGATTTCTTTGAGTTTGAGGCTAGTCTGGTCTACAGAGTGAGTTGCAGGATAGCCAAGATAGCACAGGGAAACCCTGTCTTGAAAAAACAAAACAAAACAACAACAAACAAGGGCTGGAGAGATGACTTAGCGGTTAAGAGCACTGACTACTCTTCTCAAGGTCCTGAGTTCAAATCCCAGCAACCACATGGTGACACACAACCATCTGTAATGAGATCTGACCTCCTCTTCTGGAGTGTCTGAAGACAGTTATGGTGTACTTACATATAATAAATAAATAAATATTTAAAACAAAACAAAATAACAGCAAAACCCTAAAATGGCAAAAGTAATAATTTTTTTTCCTGAGTCTTAGTTAATTAACCTCAAACTTGATATTTTCATCTCAGTCTCCCAAGTGTTGAGATTATTAGCATGTATAACTATGCCTGCAAATTCATACATATATAATACATATGTGTATATATCTATATACACATGCACACATATATACATATATATACAATATATATACACATATGCACACACACCTATAGGGCTTCACGTATCTCAAACTGGCCATAAGCTGGCTATGTAGCGGAGGCTGGGTCTGATCCTCCTGTCTTCACCTCCTGGGGTACTAGTATTATGTAGAAAGTTTGAGCCACCACACCAACCTTCATAATTTTTAATTCAGAGATCCCCTAAGCTCCTTTAGGTTCATGTTTGACAGTTGCTATGGCTAATTCTTGGTGATAGATGGCGTGGTTAGTGTCTTGCTGGCCCACTTAAGAAGTTCTGCTGCTCTGCGCCAAGTGACCATGAATGGCAAGGGCCTCCAGAAGGCTTCTTTACTCTTGCTGGCCATCTAATATCACTATTATGTCCCTATACCATCGCTAGCCCCAGTGTTCATATAATCTGTAACTCCTGATAGGTGGAGAAATGGAACCGTCGTGATCAGAAGCTGCTGGAGGCGGTGCAGCGGGGGGACGTGGGACGCGTGGCTGCCTTGGCCTCTAGGAAGTCAGCCCGACCCACCAAACTAGACTCAAATGGCCAGTCCCCGTAAGTAAGTCCTCTTGACCCCACCAGCATGCGGTTCTCTTTGAAAACTTCGAACTTCAGAACAATCAGGCAAGGCCTATAACTTCAGAACCCTTGTGTTGTTTGAACTGAAGAACACATGTCATGTATCAAGCACAGAACAACAGAGGGAGGAGGACATTGTCCCACAGTTCCAGCCTCTGCACAAACCACACTGACGTGAAAAAGATACAAACCTCATTAAACCAACAGACAACTAATTGCTAAACAAAATTTCTTCATCGAAAAAGTAGGAGGGTGTGTATGCTTGAGGAGTAGGGAATGAAGAAGTAAGGTCATGGGTCATGGGGCTAGAGGGAGAGTTCAGGACGGAGACAACGCCTGCTGCCAGCCTTCTGTTCAGGTCTGGCTGACTCTGTGAGGCTTTCAGTTCTCTGAAGGTTGTGTGCTCGGAAAGGCAGGCGATCATGTGTGCCCTGAGCATCTCTGCAACCTCTGAAATGCCTTGAGATTTGTAGTTCTTGTAGATTTTCTGAGAGCATCCTCTGTCAGTTACGGGGACAGGCTCAATCCTCCTTTCAGCAAGGCAGACTAAGGGAGCCTCGCTCTTTGTACTTGGAATTGGCTTTGGGCTGGGGAGCAGAGGAAGCAGGGCTTATTAAAGATTCCCCTTATCAGCTGTGCTGGTACCTGCTTATAAGTCCGGAATTTGGGAGGTCAAGTCAGGAGGATCAAGCATTGAAGGCCATCCAGGTCTATATAGTGAGACTCTGTTTCAAAGCATACAAACAAAGCCAAAATAAAAACACCTAGATTTAAACCGATCAGAACAACTTAGAATATTAAACATGATTTTTTCTTTTTCTTTTTTTTTTTTTTTTTTTTTTTGTTTTTCGAGACAGGGTTTCTCTGTGTAGCCTTGGCTGTCCTGGAACTCACTTTGTAGACCAGGCTAGCCTCGAACTCAGAAATCCTCCTGTCTCTGCCTCCCAAGTGCTGGGATTAAAGGCGTGCGCCACCACCGCCCAGCTTAAACATGATTTTTAAAAAGGAAAGAACCTCCTCTTTTTTATCCCCTGGTCTTTCATCCATTCCTGTCTCTTGGCTTTGACCCTGGCAGGTTCCATCTGGCAGCCTCCAAAGGCCTGACAGAGTGTCTGACAATACTGCTTGCAAATGGGGCTGATATCAACAGCAAGAATGAGGATGGTGAGTGAGGCAATGCCCAGTGTGCAGCAAGACTGTCTCTGACTGCAGAGGGGCTGAGCTGGGCTCTGGTGGGGGTTCCGGCTGTGGGCCTTCGCTTCTTTGCTCAGTAAGTCTCGGCTAGCATCTCTCCTGGGGTTCCCCTCCCTTTAAGCCAGGAACATTTCACCCCACTCCCACCTCCATTAAGGGTACCAGCTGCTTAAGGAACTGGAAATTCTGGCCCGGCGTGGCCCAAGACTTCTCTTCCCTAATCTTCCTCTGATTATCTGCGCGTCTCTGGCCCTCCCTCCCGGTGAGTCATCTGCATTCACGGGCCCACACCCCCTCTCTCCTTTTCTCTTTCCAGGAAGCACCGCCCTTCATTTGGCCACCATCTCCTGTCAGCCACAGTGTGTGAAGGTCTTGCTTCAGGTAAAGGCAGTCCACGTGTTCCTGTGCAGGCAAGAAAGAAATGCAGCATGTCCCCCAACTTTGTTTTGTAGTAACCATCAATATTGTCTCATTCCAAATAGCACAGCTGATTGTCATTTATTAGTATGTTCACAAACATCTGTTTAACATCTGCTCTGTACTTGAACTGTGCTTGGTACTGTCTCTGGGGGCAGGTCAGAAAGCAGGGGATACCCAAGGGCGACTGAGTTCTGCCAGTAGCAGTGCCATTGCAGAGACTAACTGCTATGTAGAAGAAAAGCAGGAATGGTCAACTAAAAATGTCTTTGGTGGGAGGGGCTAGTAAGAGGGTTTGGCAGGTAAAAGAATTTGCTGCCAAGTCTAATGACCTGAGTCTGAACCTTAGAACCCACATGATGGAAGGAGAGACCTGACTCCTGTAAGTTGTCCCCTGACCTCCACAAGCATATCCATACCCCTTCCCCAAGTTAAAATAAAATAAAATAGGGAGGGGGTTATAGCCATTGGACGATTTGCATCTCCCAATGGGCCTGTGAGCACATACTGATTGTTCTACCTTTATTATTCCTGCTCTTTTCCAAATTTCACATAATGGTTCCGAAACTCCAGCCGGTTCAGGTGTCATTTCCTTTAATCTGTTTACTTACCAATCTTCTGCTTTTTTTCCTTTGGCCCTAGTTAGGAAATAGGACTTGAGTTTCAAGGCTGCAGGAAACTCCTGCAGGGAGTGACTGGGCTTGCCTAGTAGTTAGTTTCCTTCAGAGCTGTGGTCCTGTTCCTTTTCATATTACCATGGAAACTGGTGGCTTGATATGAGGTGCGGGTGCTACAGCGGAGCTCCACATCTGCTTCTCTTTGTGGCTATTTACAGCACGGTGCTAATGAAGATGCTGTGGATGCAGAAAATCGCAGCCCATTACACTGGGCAGGTGTGTGCCTGGGGAACAGGGTAGGAGGTTAACATTTATGTGGGAACAACAGATGCTCTTCAAACCTCTTCTTATTCAATGTCTTTTAATTCTTCAGCCTCCTCTGGCTGTGCCTCAAGTGTCCTCCTGCTGTGTGACCATGAAGCTTTCCTGGATGTGCTAGATAATGTGAGTATCAGATGGGCCAATGGGCGGCGTCTCACACCAGGAGGCTTCTTCTCTTAGTTTGGTTGGCCAGATTCTATCACCCCTCCTCCATCCCTCCTCTTTTCCTTATCATTTGGGGAGCTCCTAATTCTCTGAACCATAGTGCTTAACCCCAGGACCAGAAGGGGGGGCGATGCTGGGGGAGGGGAGGAGAGTTGGTGGGGCTTGAGTCATCAAATGGTTCCCCCATGCTTTCCAACAACCTCTGCAGGATGGACGCACACCCCTGATGATTGCATCGCTGGGTGGTCATGCAGCTATCTGCTCACAGCTGTTGCAGAGAGGTGCCCGAGTTAATGTCACAGACAAGGATGACAAGTGAGCCATCTCTATGTCCTATCCCAATTACTGGTTCTTTACCAATCTGGAAAGAAGCCCAAATGCACAGCACATACACTGGAGAGAATAGGCAGGAGGATCATGAGCATATATGTTGCCGTGTGTGTGTGTGTGTGTGTGTGTGTGTGTGTGTGTGTGCCTGTGCATGTGTGTATGCCTATGTGCATGTGCAGAACTTTAGCATTCTATAAAGATTACAAAAATGGAGCCCTCCCAGTGGGGTAAAGCCCTGCTCTGGTCTAAGGCTTTGTCCTTGGCTGGTGTTGGTGTGTTGTTCCTACTCCACTGAGTGAGGGCTTACTTACCCTGTGAGTGGAATTTCTGAAAGCATGAGGGGAAGCCAGTGTTCCAGATTTGTCTCCTCCCCACAGGTCGGCTTTGATCCTGGCCTGTGAGAAGGGCAGCGCTGAGGTGGCCGAGCTGCTCCTGAGTCACGGAGCGGATGCTGGAGCGGTGGACAGCTTGGGGCACAATGCTCTTCATTATGCTCTGCATACACAAGACAAGGAGCTGTGGAGGCTGCTACAGCAGGCCCTGAACCGGCGGCGGAGAGGCGGTAAGAGTCTTTTTGTACCCTCAAGAAGTCTCTTCAATAGCCAAAGAGTTAAAGATGTTTCTTAGTATCCCACTCTCATAGAAGATGTCCATCTGAAAGAATGGACCACTGTCTCTGTCAAGGCTTTACTAATCTAGTGCTGCTGCACTTTGGGAACATGTGACCCCAGTAACGTCACAAAGTTCCCCAGTGTAGCCTTTGCTCATTGCAACTCTGGCTATTCATATTGTTCTATTGTTTGTTGGTTTTTTTGTTTGTTTTGTTTTCAAGACAGGGTTTCTCTGTGTAGTCCTGGCTGTCCTGGAACTTGTTCTGTAGACCAGGTTGGCCTCAAACTCAGAGATCCCCCTGCCTCTGCCTCCCAAGAGCTGGAATTAAATGGGTATTGCTATTGTCATCCATGTGATTTCTACTTTGCCCACCATTGATGTCCCAGTGCCTTCATAGTACCAGCACAGTGATCAAGCAAACAGAATGAAGGAACACAGCATCTCTGGAAGAAGAAACCAAAGTTGCTGGGTAGTGAGGATCCATGGAATAAGACAGTCACCACTTTTCTCTGACTATCTATGAAAATTAGAAGAGAGCTTAGTTCTCTCTTGTTCCATGTCTTTTCTTATAGGTCATGGACTGGTTCAACACCCGGATCATGCATCTCAGGTATGACCCCTAAGAGTCTCCCCTTTTTGTTTCTGACTTACCCCCAAGCAATTCCAGTGTCCATGTGGGCACCAAGACATTCTCAGAGAAGCAGGGCCCTTTCAGAGGCTAATTGAATAGCTTCGAGTCATTGCTCTTTTTTGACATAGGCCTCTTCATCTGAGCCTCCCATGGGATCTCCTCCTAAGAGCTCATGGAGAGGGGATCAGGAGGGAGAGGAGGGGGAGGAGCGGTGCTCAGAAGAGTGGCGGCGGAAGTATGAGGAGGAGCAGAGGAAAGTTCATCAGCTGGAGCAGGAGCTAGTGCGAAAGACAGAGGAGTGTCAGGCCCGGGCCACAGCCTTCTTAAGCCTAGAGAGCCAGATTCGAGAGCAAGCGCAAGAACTAGGCCGTCTCCTAGTACAAGAACCTGGAGCTCCAGGAAATCAAGGCCCTGGTCTCCGGCCTGAAGGAGATGGTATGGAGCAAGGTTGTCCCCTGAACCTGCTGGCTGAGCGGATCCAAGAACTAAAGAAACTGCAGAAGGCAACAGCCACAATAAGCCCAACATTAGTTCCCAAGAGAGCTGAAGACTTAGCCCCAGCAGAGATCCATTACGAAGTACATGGAAAGTCCCAAGCAGAACAGGGGCTGCCCCAGAGCCCAAGTTCTGTGGCCATCGGGAAAGCCACAGGACAGCAACCGAACACCAATGGGGAGCAGAAACTTGGCCTAGATAACACTGAGCAGGTATGTGCTGGCCAGAAGGAGAGGGCCAAGGCCCCAGGGACTGAACCAGCAGACCCAGTGGGAGAACCAGTGGGAATAGCGGCCATGAACCAGCTCCTCCTACAGCTAAAGGAAGAGCTGGCTGCAGTGTGGCGAGAAAAAGATGCTGCCAGAGGGGCTTTGTCAAGACCAGTTCTGGAGGGAACCCTGGGAACTCACAGAGCAGAGGCTGCAGCCGCTGCTTGGGAAAAGATGGAAGCCAGGCTCGAGAGGGTGCTGGTGAGGTTGGATGGAGCAAAGATGGGACTGCAAGTGAGACCCGAGGTCCCCGTCAAGGGGGCCAAAGACGGAGCCCTGAAGGCAATCCCGGGATGCACTAAAGAGCAGGAAGAAAAGAGGGTTCCTGGAACCAGAGGAGAGCCCTTAGGGGCCCCTGGAGGAGAACAGGCCTCAGGGGGAGGCCTGGCCAAGGGACAGCTGGAGAAAGAGGTGTCAGCTCTGAGACTGAGCAATAGCAACTTGCTGGAGGAATTGGGAGAGTTGGGGCGAGAGAGACAACGCTTGCAGGGAGAGCTGCAGTCCTTGACCCAGAGGCTACACCGGGAGTTTGTGCCCAAGCCGGAGGCACAGGTCCAGCTACAGCAGTTGCGGAGGAGCGTGGGGTTGTTGACAGAGGAACTGGCCATGGAGAAGGAGGCCACAGAGAAGCTGCGCAGGCGACTGGCCTCCCAGACGAGCGGCCTCCAAGGACTGTGGAACTGCCTACCCCCAGACCTCGTGGGCAAAGGGAGTGCGCCGAGTACAGCTGCGGAACCCCTAGAGGAGCTGCAGGCCTGCATCAGCACCCTGGTGGATAGGTACCTCGAGGCCCAACGGGTGCTGGCTCGGTTGGAGGAGAAAAACCAGCAGCTGAGGGGATCCTTGGCTCCCCGTGGAGAGCCAGAGGCCTCCCTGAAGGCTACCGCGTCCCCGCAAGTGGCCGCCCTGGAGGAAGATCTGGGGAAGCTAGAGGAAGAGCTACGGGCCGTGCAGGCCACGATGAGTGGGAAGAGCCAGGAGATCTGCAAGCTGAAGCAGCTGCTCTACCAAGCCACGGAAGAAGTGGCCGAGCTGAGAGCTCGGGAAGCTGCCAGCCTGCGCCAGCACGAGAAGACGCGGGGCTCGCTGGTGGCCCAGGCGCAGGCTTGGGGCCAGGAGCTCAAAGTTGTGCTGGAGAAGTACAACACAGCCTGTCGGGAAATGACTCGATTACGGGACACCGTGGCGGAGGAGCGTCGCCGCAGTGAGGACCTGGTGGCTCGGGCGGCCGAGCAGGAGCGCCAGGCTGGCGAGATGCGCGGGCGCTCGGAGCAGTTCGAGAAAACTGCTGAGCTCCTGAAAGAGAAGACAAACCATCTCATCGGGGCTTGCCGGGACAAGGAGGCCAAGGTGAGCACCGAGGTAGCCTTGAGAGCATAGCGGGGAGCCGAGGTGCTTTTGCAGGGTTGCAGAACGGAAGGTCAGATTAATACAAAACCGCTCTGTGCTCGCCTAGGGCAAGAGAGGTTTGGGGTTGGGACTGGAGCTGAGGTGGAGTACAGATAGAAGAAAGAGATAAAAATAAGCAACACAGTACAAGAAAGAAGAGGGCGTAGGTACTAAAATTTAGTACTCGGGGTTCAGAAGTTATGTATGCCCCCTGGGCTACCACCAGGGAACACTAGGGACAATTAGTATCTTATCTTAATCCTGCATTAGCCCAGCCTAGTGGTGTAATGAGTTCTGTGGTTTTGCTGAGGTTCTCCGCTGACTCAGAATCTGATGGGTTAACTGGAGCTGCTCTTCTTTCCCGGGCCATTCACAATGGGTCCCCGCAGACAATTCCACACTGGCCAAAAAAGATGCCAAAGCAACGAAAAATAAGAATAAAATAAAACAAAACAGTTTGAAGCAGTGCGCAGGAGATAGGTTCAGGGTCCTCTTCGGCTACAGAGCTGGTTCCAAGGCACCCTGGATCCCGAGACCCTGTTTGAAGATTCCAAGAGTTTGAGAACCACTGTTTTCTTAGTGCTGTTGGTCAATGAGACATATTTTATACGTTCTAAACCTCTTATTGACAAAGGGATTTAGAAGTTGTAGAACTACCCACTAAATGAATGAATTCAGATTTCTTACTAAAACTTGTACACATATCCAAATTTAAAAATATAAACAGCATGTACCTCATGTATAGACAGACGAACAGTTGTCCAAAATAGGCATCGTCTTGGAAGGGAGTTAAAGGAGGCATTTTGTCAATAAATGGCAAGAAAGTCAATACATTTGGCAAAGAAAATTTGGTGTAGTAGTTGAGAATGTGGCACAAACCGTGCACATGCATGCGTACAGACCACAGACACACAGGACAGGTAGGGGTCAACAATTTAGGTTGGGGAATATAGTTCCATGGCAGAATGATTGCCTAGCATTTGTATGTAGGCCTTTGGTTCTATCCCCAGCATTGATAACAAAACAACAAACAAAACTTAGTAGCTAAACAAAAAACAAACAAACAAACAAAAAACTTAGTAGCTGACTGATCTTAGACTACCTTTTGTTTTGTTTTGAGATGGAGTGTCACTATGAAGGCTTTATGTCACAGAGATCAGCCTGTTTCTGTCAGAGTGCTGATATTAAATGCTTGTGACACCACACCTGGAAATTTTCTTAACATCTCAAAGACCCAGGGTTTTTTTGTTTGTTTACGTTTTATTGGTTCTTTGAGACAGGGTTTCTCTGTGTGGCTCTGGCTGTCCTAGAACTTGCTCTGTAGACCAGGCTTGACCTCGAACTCAAGATCAGCCTCTGCCGCCCGAGTGCTAG
The DNA here is from genome assembly GCA_036184795.1 of Tokudaia tokunoshimensis. Taxonomy (NCBI): domain Eukaryota; kingdom Metazoa; phylum Chordata; class Mammalia; order Rodentia; family Muridae; genus Tokudaia; species Tokudaia tokunoshimensis. The sequence goes on along the minus strand of BTHU01000003.1, from coordinate 63,837,490 downwards.
GATTAGAGATGTGTGCCACCACTGCCTGGCTGAAAAAAGTTTTCTCTTCAATAAGATTAAGTTCCTGGGCTGGAGAGATGGCTCAATGGTTAAGAACAATGGCTCCTTTTCCAGAGGGCTTGAGTTCGTAGTACCCAAGTGGCTGTTCTTCCAGAGGCCCCAAGTTTAATTCCTCAAACCTACCCAGTGACTCACAACCATCTTTGATGTCAGTTCCAGGGTTTCTGAGAGCACATGGTACACAGATACACATGCAGACAAAACACCCTACACATAAAAAATTAAAATAAATAAATAAACGTTTAAAAAGTATTGATACAGGAGAATCAGGTATTTAAGGCTGTCCTTGTGTTTGAGACCAGCTTGATTTCTAAGAGACCCTGTCTAAATAAATTATTATAAATACTCAGAAGTTTGATGATGTGGAAGCCAGGCGTGGTGGCACACACTTGGGAGGCAGACACAGGTGGATCTCTGAGTTCAAAGCCAGTGTGGTTTGCAGAGTGAATTCTAGGACAGGCAGGGCTACACAGAGAAAACTTGTCTCAAAAAAAAAAAAAGGTTTGAGGTCATGGCTTAATGATAGAGCATTTGCCTAGAATGAAGAAGGTCCTGGTTCATCTCCGAGCACCATTTCCCAAAAAAGAAAGAGAGAACGAAAGTAAATTGCTTTATTGGATCTGGAGAGATGGCTTGGCAATTAAGAATGTCTGCTCTTCTGGAGGACCCCAGTTCAGGTTACTGCACCCTCACAGTAACTCACAACTGTCTATAACTCTGATTGCAGAGGACTTGCAGTTCTCTTCTGGCCTCCACAGCCACCAGCTGCACAGGTGGAATGTATACTTACATACATGCAGGCAACACACACACACACACACACACACACACACAAATGCAGGCAAATCACACACACACACACACACACAAAATAAAATACACAGGATAATTTGGGGCACATGTCAAGTACTCAGTAAAAAGTGTGGTGGCACATCCTTTTAATCTCAGTACTCTGGAGGCAGAGGCAGGAGGATCTTTGTGAGTTTGAGGCCAGCTCAAGCTATGTAGTGAGCCCAGGCCACCTAGGGCTATACAGTGAGACTGTTTAAAACAAAACAAAACAAAACGCCCCCCCCTCAAAAAAAACCCCAAAACCAAAAGTTCATAAACTATAGTAAAGCCAAAGAGAAATTGGTTTAAACCACGATTTATTAGCTGTGTGATTTTGGTTTTGTTTTGATTTGAGGCAGGGTCTCACTACACAGCTCTGGCTGTCATCCTGGAACTCACTATATAGTCAAAGTGGCCTCAAATCCACAGAGTTCAGTCTGCTTCTGTCTCCTAATTGCTGGGATCAAAGGTGTGCACCACTACCCTGGGATAGTTGCATGGTTTTGAAAACTTATTAAACTCAGGCCCCCACTCATAAAATGTGGCACGTAGTCCCTCCCCTCAGAGAGACACTGTTCTTAGAAGGGCAGGATTGGATTTCATACAAGACAATGCCTAGAGAAATATCTGGCACACATTAAATACTCAATAAGGAAGCCTGACCTTGACCCTGGGTCATCTTGGGGAAAATGATTTGGGTTCCTGTTAACCTCTTGGGGTGAGAATAAGACCATTACCCCCTTTTAAAGCCAAGTTTGAATCAAGCTTCATTAAGTACTGGTGAGGACGAGGGACACTGGCGAGGTCCACACCCAGGATTCCCAGAGAATGGCTGCACATTATGTGAGGCGCGTACAGAGGCAAACCCCACAAGGTTATGCACTTCTGTCTTCATCCAACTGGGGGGCAAGCACATATTCTGACATCTTTCCTGCCTTCATACCGCCCACCTACGTGTGATCAAGCACATCCTGTGCAGTTGGGGCAACCAACCTTGTTTACAGAAGTGAAAACCTGTGGCTTGTTTTCTTAAGTGAACAGCAACCCCCAGCATTCCAGGAAGCGATCTCTCCTTAGGCAAGTGGGGATCACAGGTTAGGGGCGTTTTTGTTTTATAGATCTTAAGCACAGTGATGTAAACTTAAAATATAACTTTAGCCCTCACATCCCTTTCTTACCTTTTGACCTTAGATCAAAGAGTTGTTGAAGAAGCTGGAGCAGCTTTCAGAGGAAGTTCTAGAAGTCCGGGGGGAGAACACCCACCTCGCCCTACAGCTGCAGGTATATTTTGGTCTGCAGGGAAATGGATGACGATAGAGAAGAGGGGGGTGAGGAGTGGAAGTGGGGAGTGTTGGGAGACTAGCCAGGGGCGGACCGGCGATGGGCCCACGGGGCCGGCCTCAAGTCGGGTAGGCGCAGGAAGGGTAGGCATGCGACTTCCATGGGCGCTCCCTTCCAGGATTCCCAGAAGAACCATGAAGAGATCATCTCCACCTACAGGAATCATCTACTGAATGCTGCACGGGTGAGCGTCTGTCGCTTCTCTTCCCTATACATACTTGTCAGGCCCACTGGACCCTGTGGCAGGTCTCAGGATCTCATTAAGCACATCCAGAGAGGCTGTGTGTGAATGGGAGGAGGAGGAGGAGGAGGGGGAGGGGGAGGGGGAGGAGGAAGAGGAGGAGGAGCTTCTGCTTCCCTTTCCGTTCCCTAGTCCGTTGTGAGGGTTTTTCCTGTTCCCCCCCCTTACCCCCCCCTCTGAGGTGACTTCGCCTTAATCAAGGAAGAGTGGGTGTGCCTGATCCTTTCTTAGGGATGATAAGGGGGTGGAGCTACTTTTAGCATTCGTGGTGTGGCCCTTACAGCGATTCTGAGGTGTAGATAGCATTCCCCTCCTTGTGAAGGTGGGAATGCAGCCATGGAAAAGTTATCTCATACTACAAGTGAGGCCTGGGGCATAGCTCATTGACAAGCACTTGCCCTGTTCAGTCACAAGTACCGAAACAAAACTAGTTAAGGATTATGTATTTGCCAGAGGTAATGACTGGCATTCTGCTGTCCTACAAAACTGCTCCCTCATCTGCCTCTCCCCACGTTCTGCGCTCAATCATCTTTTGTGTCCTTCCTGCCACCCGCCAGGCCTACATGGAACAAGACACCTACAACATCCTACTTCGGATCCTCAGCCTGCAGGAGTGAGGCAGCTCACTGTGTACCCTCAGGGATAAAGGCTTTTCCTTTTGTGAGTTGTAGGTGGAAGCTAATGAGGGCTGGGGCTATGGAGAAAGGACTTGGGGGAAGGGATGCTATGGAAGGGATGGGATGGGGTTTGTTTGTTTGTTTGCCTCTCTGGTGGCTGACACTAGGGCACAGAGCCTTGAAGTAAAGTCAACTGAGAAGATAAAGTGTGGGTCACTAGGGGGAGTCAGGACCTTGTGAGCAGGTGGCACGAGATTAAGAAGTATGAGATGGGTGACTATGGATAGGACAGACAGAAAAGATGGCTGGAATATTTTCCTAAAGTCTGGGGTACAGAGATGCTGCTGAAGGATGAAGTGTCGTGGGACAGTGGGACAGTTGTTCCCTAGGGTGGGACTTCACAGATCCCAGGCTCTCTCACCCTTCACTCAAAAACCAACCATCTCCCAGCCTCCCTCCTACCCCACTGTGGGCAGCCCTCTTTCCAGTTTGGAAAGACAAGCAGACCCTTTAGCATGTCTATGTGGATAGCAGGAGAGTGAGGATACAGAATTTATCTTTGAATTTCTTCTTACAGGGAACAATGAGGCTCCATCATGCTGGGGTGGGCAGGTGGGTGGGTGGTAATTACCCACTAGTGGTGCTGTGGGTGGGGCTTCACGGGACACACGGACTCCAGACCTGAAAACCTGGACCCTGTGGACCCTGGAATCAGCACAGCTGAGACCAGAATTGTGGATGTGAACTAGCTCCATGGAAAATAAAGTAGAAAACAGATGGTTCTGGGTATTGTGGTTTTTGTCAAAAAGGGTGGGATGGGGGAAAAAAAGAATCTTTTTTTTTTTTAAAGAATTATTTATTTTATGTATGTGAGTACACAGTTGCTGTCTTCAGACACACCAGAAGAGGGCATTGGCTCCCATTATAGATGGTTGTGAGCCACCATGTGGTTACTGGGAATTGAACTCAGGACTTCTGGAAGGGCAGCTAGTACCAACCACTGAGTCATCTCTCCAGCCCAGAATAAAAAGAATCTTGATCAAATAACTTAAAAAAATAAGCTGGGTGTGGTGGTATATACCTTAATCTCAGTGCTTGGGAGGTGGGAGCATGGGGAGCAAATTTCAGGGCCAGCCTTTGCTATATAGTAAGTCCAATCAGCCTGGGCTACAATTGCTACTCTGTCTAAAAACAAATTACATCCTTTCTTTTCCCCTGTTAGCAAAGCCTCTCACTAGAGTGATACATTTGTAACTAACCTATGTCAGTACACACTGTCACAGGTGTCCATAGAATACATTGTGGCCTACTCCTGAAGATGCTTAGACAGGCTTGCAATGGTTTGTGCCCAGCACAGTAGTCACAGGAGTTTTACAGCCATAGGGATTATTTATGCTTTGCTCTGACTGTTGGTTTCTTCCCACTCCTAGCTTCTGACTTTTATTTTATTTATTTATTTTTTTTTTTTGAGACAGGGTTTCTTTATGTGGTCCTGGCTGTCCTGGAGCTCACTATGTAGACCAGGCTAGCCATGCCTTTAATCCCAGTACTTGGGAGGCAGAAGCAGGTGGATTTCTGAGTTCAAGGCCAGCCTGGTCTACAGAGTGAGTGCCAGGACAGCCAGGGCTACACAGAGAAACCGTGTCTCGAAAACAAAACAAAACAGATCCAATCTGAGCTTGCAAATAGCTCTGGTAGCATATATGCTTGTAGCTGGGTTTAAGGGCCTGCCCTCAATCCACTGATCCCACATGGGGGACGAAGAGAACCAACACAGTTGTCCTGTCATCCACCCACACACCTGTGTCCCATGCGCACTGAGTGCACACACAAACAAATGTAAAAAGTAAAAAAAACCTATCTGTTAAAAAAATCTTGCCTAAATAGAACAGGATCGCTGTAAAACTACTGTGACTACTGTGCTGGGCACATACATCGTAAACCTGTCTAGGCCTACTGTGCTCTATGGGTGCCTGTGACAGTGTGTGCTGATTTGACACACCTGTTCTCGTATGAGCACCATTCTTTGTCTTGGGTGCATATAGGGATTTTTAAAAATCTGAATTAAAAAAAAATGACACACATATATCCTAGAGCAGTTTTCAATTATACAAGTGACTCTTAGATCCTCAGTGAGAAAAGTCTGATTCTTGAAAGAAGGAAGGGACATCCAGGTTTGGTTCTAGCACAGAAAGATTTGATTTCTCAGCCACCTGACGTTCCTCTAGCCTCGCTGGCTATTCCATGACAGTTTCTCCAAAATCTAGAACGCAGTCCGAGAGGCCTGCAAGCAGATCCCTCCCCACCCCTTCCCTCAGCCCGCCCTCTGCGGGGTTAGGCTGGGTCAGACAGCAGGGGAACAGGGGAACAGTAAAGAGAGACTGCTGTGGGGAACCGTGCTGCTGGGGCTGCAGGGCTGCAGGAACTGGTCCAGGGTTTGGCTGAGCGGGAATGCAGCCGATGACCTAGATCAGATGGTAGAGAAGGATCAGACTAGCCTTGAGGTTCATGGAGAGAAGACTGATGGAGAAGGGGACTGCTTCTGGTCGGGGCACTGAAGGGTTCAGGACATTCTCTTAAGAGGAATAGAATACCCCCTCCCCCTCAGTCACTAGGGATTATCAAGAATCGGTACACTATGTTTGGAAGTATGGGTGGGAAAATCAGGGAAATGCAGAGAGGAAGGTCCAGAGAGGGAGAGTCCCACTTGGCTAAGTTCAAGTGTGTCAGGAAGTAGTTTTGTTATGAAAAGCAGGCCTTCAGCTCCTGGGAGCTGATCCCAAGAGGGCAGCTGAGAGAGTGGTCGGTGATTCTCACAGTGGAGTAGACGCTCCTGACATAATCTATACCTGGATAGTCCCTTAAACTGTCACCTTCAAACCCAAAGAGTGACTGTTCCTCGGTTTCGTAGTTGTCGTGCCCCTTCCGCTACTGTAATACTGATGTTCCCTCTATTCCCCCACAAGTGTACAGGTGCCCACGGAGGTCAGAAGAAGGCGCTGGGTCTCCTGGAGCTGGAGTTTCAGGTGGTTGTGAGTGCTGGGAAGTGAGCTCTGGCCCACTGCAAGTGCAGCAAGTGCTATTATCTCCCTGGCAGGTCTGGAGGTTGGAGGACAGCTCGTGGGAGTTAGCTTTCTCCTTTTACCATGTGGAGAATGGGTCTGGGTCATCAGGCACCTTTATTGACTGAGTCTTCTTACTGCTCCCCGGCCCCAGGGTTTCTTGTAGTTCAGGCTGGCCTTTAACTCTTTTTTGTTTGATTTTTGTTTTTCTTTTGTGAGACTGGGTCTCTCTATGTCGTCCTGGCTGTCCTGGAACATGCTACATAGACCAGGCTGATCTTGGACTCACAGAGATCTGCCTGCCTCTGTCTGTGGAGTACTAGGTTTGCAGGTCCTCTGCCATATCTGGCTTGACCTTGAACTCTTGATCTTCCTGTCTTCATCTCCCGAGTGAAACGCTGTCTCACTATGTTTCACTATGTAGTACTGTGTAGAGCAGGCTGGCCTTGAACTCACAGAGATCCACCTGCCTCTGACTCCCAAGTGCTAGGATTAAAGGGCATGTGTCACCATACCTGGCTGATTTTCATTTTTAATTTTGTTTTAAGACTGGGTCTTAGTATATGGTCTTGGCTGGAGTGAAACTCACCAAGCAAACCAGGCTATACTCAAAGTTGAGTTGATTTGCCTGCCTTTGGTAGGGGGGATTTCAGATGGGAGCTATGTCCAACTTTGTTTCTTTTAAATGTTTTATTATTTATTTATTTATTTATTTGGTTTTTCGAGACAGGGTTTCTCTGTGTAGCCCAGGCTGTCCTGGAACTCACTCTGTAGACCAGGCTGGCCTCAAACTCAGAAATCCGCCTGCCTCTGCCTCCCAAGTGCTAGGATTAAAGGCATGCACCACAACTGCCCAGCTTATTTATTTATTTTGCACCCTGACCACAGTTTCCCCTCTCTCCATGTCCAACTTTCAAATTAATATTTTACAGAGATCGTCTTTCATTAAGTCACTAAGAATTAAGAAGAGGCTGATTTTCGGTAGTATATTTTTATAGCTTTGTTGGGGCATAATTGATATACTCAAACTTCCAGTATTGGAAGCACTTTGTACTAAACATGCCATCATAACATGTAATGCCAATGAACACTGTCTGAAACATCTTAGCTCAGATTCAAGACTACTGTTTATGAATGACAATGTTTTTTTTTTTACCGTCCACACAAAAGTTTCTGTTCTAATAAAAATGTAATGGCTTACTTATGGTGAATAAATATTTAAATATTTTCCTATCATCATTCCCTAGAATGTGTCAAATTAATATGCCTTTGGATTGTATTGTTATAGAGGTTTTGTTTTTTGTTTTTTTTTTGGTTTTTGGTTTTTCAAGGCAGATTTCTCTGTGTAGAAGTTTTTTTTTTAAACTTTTTCTTTTTAAAGATTTATTTATTTTATGTCTATGAGTACACTGTAGCTGTCTTCAGACACACAATATAAGAGGGCATCAGATCCCAACAGATGGTTGTAAGCCACCATGTGGTTGCTGAGAATTGAATCTAGGACCTCTGAAAGAGTATCTAGTGCTCTTAACTGCTGGGCCATCTCTCCAGACGGTTTTTTGTTTGTTTGTTTGAATTGCTCTTTTGAGGTTTTGCATTTCATCCAAAAAACAAAACAAAACCCCCAAAACAAAAAACAAACAAGAAACAAACAAACAAACAACAACAAAACAGCACTTTATCAATGGTGTGTGCCACCACACATGACTGCTTTCATCTTTAATGCATGATAAAGTTATATGTATACCAAAGAGTTAGAAAAATCTTTATGGTTTATTGTCAGCAAATGCCTGATTTATATGCTTATTTTTTTAAGATTTATTTATTTTATGTATATGAATGCTCTATCTGCATGTACAAACTGCAAGTCAGAAAAGGGAATCAGATACCAGTACAGATAGTTATGAGTCACCGATCACACAATGTGGTTGCTGGGATTTGAACTCAGGACCTCTGGAAGAACGCAGTGAAAAAAACATAGTGCTCTCAACCACCAAGCCACCTCTCCAGACCCCATATACTAATCTTGATATGCCCATTTACCTGGGGTCTGGTTTTACAAAAATGTCTGGGCAAAAAGGGATATCAAGCTTAAGAAGAAACAAAAGAATATGATTGGCAATGAACTCAGCTGGCTGTGCTAGCATCCCAGTACACAAAGTCTGAGGTTCTATCCTCAGAACAGACAAGCACCAGGGCCTGATTAGGATGTAGGAAGCAGCAGATGAAACTTATGGCCAAGTACTTAGCCTAAGTTTAGTTTGAGGGGCCCATCATTTCAAGCAGCAAGGAACAACCCTCTCCCCCAACCCCCAGTGTTAGGAGAGGGTCGTCATTTCCCTAGGACCAAAACCAGGAAGTAGTTAAGTATAATTAAAAGGCACTAGGAATATTGTTAGCACTTTATGGCTTGCAGCTTGGGTTGGGGCTCACGGAAAGGATTACAGTGAAGGCTTAAACTAAATGGGATTATTCCTAGTATTTACTAGAGCTTTTTATTATTTTGCATGTTTGTTGTACAACTTGCCTCTGATGCCAGACTGACCTTTCGAACGGTTTTAAGCCCTCAGCACCTAGCAATGCCTGATTAGCACTTTAATATTTACATCCCTCCTTTTCAAATATCTACTGGACAAACGACATTATCCCTGAGGCCCCAAACAACTATAAAATGTGGAGTTTTACGACGTATAGTTTTACGACAACTATAAAATGTGGAGTTTATAAATAAGGCACAATGCCTTAAAGTAGCCATCTTTATAGATATAGAAACGAATTACTCAAATCAGCAGGTTAAGTGGCCAACTTGGTTGAGACAGGACTCTCCGGAGGGTCCAAAGCTTTGGAGGAGGGAGTAGGCACTTCAAAGAGGGGCAGAAGTGTTTCTTCTGTACGTGTATCTCCTTGTGTTCACCAACTGTGGGATCCCTAGTTACTGTGAGCATATTTGGAGGTTGGGAGATAGAGGGTTATCTGTAGGGATTGGGTTGCTTATTTTCCATTTGTAGCCCAGGTTTCCCCCCCAGACAGATGGAGATCTCACCCTAAAACCTCTCTAAACAACCAGATTCTCAAAGCACATAGTCTTGCCTCCCGGTCCAGCCCGGTCCAGCCCCTACACTCCCGCAAGAGATCAAAGGACTACTGAGACTTTGAACGCCCAGAATCTCTACTCTCCTAAGCGCTCACAGGAGTTAATAACTCCTGCCCGGCTCCTGGGCTCCGCCCCTCTCCCCTCTCCGAGGTCCTGGCGGGCTTACCCTGGAGGGGGCGGCCCCGGGCCGCTCGGCCGGGCGGAGCTCTGGCCCGGGCGGTGCTGCGGCTGCAGCGTCCAGCTGCCGGACCGAACTCCAGCCGTGCAGACTACGGGAGAGGCGCAGGCCCTTTCTGCATCGGGGCTCACCCCTGCAACTCTGCGGGTAAGTCCTGCTTTCCGCACCCAACTTTGTTGCCTGTCAAGCCTTGAGTCGTATGGCGCTAGCAGGAGCTACGCTTGTAGTTGCTATGTGTTCGGGGGAGGTGAAGGATCGGGAACAGCCGTCTCCAACAGTTCGCAAGTCCCCAACTTCCCCCCAAAAGGACCAGAGCGCATCACTTCCAGAGTTGGCAGAACTCTGGGATTTCGCTAACTAAACTTGCCGAGATCTCCGGAGGACAGACAGGGGCTCCAACTTCGCCGCCCCTCCCCCACCTCGCGGAGCTCCGGCAGTTCCGGATACTTTCCCTCCATCTTTCAAGTATCCTTGGCTCCCTAAAAGCCCATCCCTTCGGGCCCGCCTCCTTGTCGTTACCCGCAGGGCCCCGCCGTCCCCGGGCTGCACACTCCCTGCGGGGCCACCGTGTCTCCCGCCGCCCGGAGACCTGCTCCGGCCACCGGGCTGCGGGAGAAGGGGCGAGGCCGGCGGCGGTCCGAAGCCCGGCGGGCGGGGCCGGGAAGGGGAGGTGTAGGGGGCCGGACGGGGCGGAGCAGGCGGCCTTTGCGGCCGGCGCTGGGGCGGAGAGTTTGCGCCGGTCCCTGGGCCTGAGCTCCGGCTCGGGCTGGGGCGTCTGCGATGTCTCAAGATGGCGGAGCTGGGCGAGTTAAAGGTACCGGCCCCCTCCCCCAGCCCCAGCAGGACTCGCTCGGCTGCCCGCCGACGCGGGGAGGCGACCAGGCTGGGCGCAGCGGGATGGGGTGGGTGCGGGCGACGTGGCAGGGACCGGCTGCAGGGATGCGCAGGCAGCGGCCGCGAGAAGGGGCTGCGGCGGCGCCCCGGGGGCGGGGCCGCAGGGCAGATGCAGGGGTGGGGCGGAGGGGGGGGAATTGTCGCCGCGGGGGCCGAGGCCCAGGGGGCGGGGACGCGGGCCGTAGCCGCTTTTAGTAGTGGGTAGTTGTAGGGTACAGTCAGGCGAGGGGGAAGCTGCTCTAGAGGCGTAGGGGTGAGTCCATCAGGCCAAGAGACATGGCAGTGAGGGGGAGACGTAGGGATGGGACCCGAGGACCAGATGTTGGTAGGCTCCTGGGGACACGAAGCTTGGGGTGGAGGCTTTGGGGCTGCTGTTGGCATCTGAGCCTTGGGAAGTACTGGTAGGCTGCTGAGACGTAAGGGGGCGGGGCTGTACAGGAGCTTACTTATGAGGCAGGAGCATCCTGGAGGCTGAGGGTAAGGAAATGTCTTAATGAGGTGCGGTCGTTGGAGAGGTAGAGAAGTGTGAACCAATGGATAGAAAAATTAGTTATAGAGCCAATGGAGAATAAGAACAAGTAGGAAGAGCTAAGGGAAAGATAGAGGGACAAGGTTTTAATCACATTCCTGAAAAGGAGTCCAGGAGGAAAAGAACTTGGGAGAGCTAATGGTCCGCCCGCCTGTGACTAGTGACTAGGTCTTCTAGACAGTCACAGAATGGAGCCCTAGAAGGAGAGAGATCTTGCCCCACTACAACACAGTCTTCAAGGAACCACAGCTGGAGATATCCTACAGAACCTTAGACCTTCATTCCCTCATCTTCTGGCTTAGCCCCTTGCCCTGGACAGACTTGAGTTCTAGCCACTGGGCCATCCACCTTTAAGAGCTTATTTCTGTGCTATGGTTCATGGACCCCATTTTCATTCTCCTGGGGTCTCTGTTGAGAAGTTCACCTTAGTTTCCACCCTGCTGGCTCTCTATGTATACCATGTAAAAGGGAAAGAAGCAAGACCCCAGGATGGACAGGGGACTGAGGTACATATTTTACATATCAAAGCAGACCTGGCCTCCAAGTTTTCCCAGCATCTGTTAGACCCTAACTGGCATACCATTGCCCCAACCCTGAACTTTCCAGCCCAGGGGCTGGGCTGCCCTTCTCCCAAGGCTCTTCCCTATATAATCCAGACATTTTGTGCTCTCTCTCTCTCCCTCTCTCTCTTTCCTCCCTCCCTTCTCCCCCCCCCCACTCCCTTGGGGCGACTTTCCAATAAACCTACCTTTAATATAATCTAATCCGGCTTGAATTGGCTCATTTCACTGGCAGAGAAATAACCTATCACTGACAGACGGAGTAAATCTGACCAATCAATTACCAGGACTTGTGGATTCACCCTTCTCCCCTACACATTTTGGTAGCTTCCTTCTAGTAAACAGGACTAAAGAAGTGTGTATGTAAATAATGTAAAAGGTGGGGATGATGATGATGATGATGATGATGGGGGGGCGTTGAACTCTGACCTAGAGTCCCTGACCGTAAACATTTCAATTCAGAACTATGGTGAGAACAGGGGTGGATTAGGTGATTGGGAGGGTGACCGTGGGATGCAATCCTCTTGCCACCTGGCCTCTTTCTCATGGGCTGTCTGCCCTGAATCCTCTCCTTCCTTGTGTCCTATCTTTTTCCCAGGAGGCTAGGGCTCTGAGAGTCTGAGCCCTAAGAGACAGTAATCAGCTTAAGGGAATGTCTGGATTAGGGATAGGGACGGGGCTAGGTGGTCCTTGCGGGTTCAGCTTGTCAGGTCAGCTACTCAGAGGTGGTACACTAGCTTTAGAGCCCCTTTCAACACTGGGGACAGAGGGGAGAGAGAGGCACTGACCCCAGTAGCTCAGCTTCCATGTCACCAGCAGGACAGAGCTTTTTGAAGCCGGATCGTTTCTGTGCTCTTCTCTGCAGCACATGGTGATGAGTTTCCGAGTGTCTGAGCTCCAGGTGCTCCTTGGCTTCGCTGGCAGGAACAAGAGTGGGCGGAAACACGAGCTGCTGGCCAAGGCCCTGCACCTCCTCAAGTCTAGCTGTGCCCCCAGCGTCCAGATGAAGATCAAAGAACTTTACCGCAGGCGCTTTCCCCGGAAGACCCTGGGGCCTTCGGATCTTTCCTTGCTCTCTTTGCCCCCTGGCACCTCTCCCGTAGGCTCCCCTGGCCCCCTTGCTCCCATCCCTCCCACCCTTCTGACCCCTGGCGCCTTGCTGGGCCCTAAGCGCGAGGCGGACATGCACCCTCCTCTGCCCCAGCCCGTGCACCCTGACGTCACCATGAAACCACTGCCCTTCTATGAAGTCTATGGGGCGCTCATCCGGCCCACCACCCTTGGTATGGCTGACTGTGTGGTCCCTCGGGTTTTTCTGGTTTCTGGCTCAGGCTGGAATTTTTCCTCTTAGTTTTTACTCTTGTAGGATCAGCACTGTGGGATGGAAGCAAGTAGCTTCTCAGGCACGGGCTTGGGGAATAACTGTGCCTTTGTGTCCGCAGCGTCCACCTCCAGCCAGAGGTTCGAGGAAGCCCACTTTACCTTCGCGCTCACTCCCCAGCAGCTGCAGCAGATTCTCACGTCCAGGTGCACCTCGCACCCCCTGCCTCGCCCTGGTGACAGTCCTCTCTGTCCTGCTCTGTCTCATTCTTCTGCATGTCTCCTCTCTGTGCGGTGCACACTCTCCTGCTCACCCTCTGAGCTGACGTTACGTTTCCTTGTTGCAGGGAGGTTCTGCCCGGAGCCAAGTGCGATTATACCATACAAGTGCAGCTCAGGTGAATTGCTTCTTATCAAGGATGGGTGCTCGCTTGACGGGAGGGTGGCATCCTCCTCCTCCTCGTCCCCAGTCCCAGTCCACTCAGGCCCTGACTTTTCTGGATGCTGATGGCTACAAATATCTATGACTAATTTTTTTTTTCTGGAGTTCCCCGATTCAGTGCTAGATTCGCCTCAGAAAACTGCATTCATCTGTCCTTTCTCACCAGGTTCTGTCTCTGTGAGACCAGCTGCCCCCAGGAGGACTACTTCCCCCCTAACCTCTTTGTTAAGGTTAATGGGAAACTCTGCCCCCTGCCGGTAGGTAAAGAGTCTTTCCCTTTGGCAACAAATAAATATTTAATTAAAAATCTGTTAAGAAAAGACATACTTAGAACAGTGCCTGGCGTGTAGTAGTTGCTCAGTTTATTGATGAAATCAGTATAAATAGGTCGACTGTGCTCCTGTGAAAGGCCACCTAGCTAACAGTATATAGATAATACAAACTACTTGATATGTTAATAAGAGGGAGGGGGGCTCAAAGTTGGGTGTGTAGAAAAGTGGGGTGGTTCTAGGAAGAATTGAGAACGGGGTGAATAGGATCAAAACACATTGTATGATCCTCTCAAAGAATAACAAAAAAAAAATGAGTGAAATAAAATAGGGCTGAATAACTTTTGTCAGAACCCAGGAGACACTAGTTTAATACAAAGGTTTAGAAAAGGCCTCTAAAAGGTGACAGCAGATGAAGTGGACCCATGGGACCCAGTGGCTGGGTTTCTAGTTCCTTGGTTAATAAACTCCCCCTTTCACCCCTAAAGTGAACCCCTTACACGGCCTGGCCCGAGGTAGGGCCTTGTTTTGCAGCAGATCCCTATTCCTTTGCTCCTGGGTGAGCTGACCTCAATCCAGAGAGTAATCTGAGACCGGAATTCTGTTGTTAGAGTTGAACCCCTCCCAGCTCTCTCTGCACTAACAAACCCCTCCTTTCCTCAGGGTTACCTCCCTCCAACCAAGAATGGAGCTGAGCCCAAGAGGCCCAGCCGACCGATCAACATCACACCCCTGGCGCGACTCTCAGCCACAGTTCCCAACACCATCGTGGTTAACTGGTCATCTGAGTTTGGCCGGGTGAGCATAGCTGAAGCTGAAAGGCCCGCAGAGAGGCTGCAGGGAGACATCTAGTTTTGAGTTGGTGTTCATCTTGCTCTTCCTAGGCCTCTCTGCTAAAGGCCACCATCTCTGGTCTCTGTGAGACCAAGGCTATGTGAGGGGAAAGAGGAGGCGTGGGAAGCAGGAGCTAATGCCCCCTCTCCCTTCCCCAAGTAGAATTACTCCTTGTCTGTGTACCTGGTGAGGCAGTTGACCGCAGGGACCCTTCTACAAAAGCTCAGAGCCAAGGGTATCCGGAATCCAGACCATTCCCGGGCACTGAGTGAGTAACACCCCTTTCCTCCTTCCCATAGGCTCAGGGCTTCCGCCGCCCTGCAGGCTTTATCAGGAAAAGCTCTTTTATATGGTCTCCCTGGTTTTCTCCTTGGTCTCAGTTGAGGAGTTAGACCCTCAGGCAGTGGGAAGAGCTTTGCATTGCCAATCACACAACAGTTTTGTATCTCAAAGGCTCTATCCCCATCTAAGATATGAGTTCTCTGCACTGAAAAGTCCTGAAGTCCATTCCATCTGATCTTCCCATGATGCCTCCCTCCCATCTAGATCGCCCCTAACATAGCCCACATTTTACCCTGCATCGGTTAAGCATCTTCAGGGATGCAGACATCTCTTCTCCACTCCTGTGACATGCCATAGGCCCCCAGCTGCTCGACCCAGCTGCTGTCAGCTGGGGCTGTCTGCTGCCAGGCTGCTTCTGGCCTCGCTGACCGGTAGCTCTCCGGGCTCACTCTTGTTTCAGTCAAGGAGAAATTGACCGCTGACCCCGACAGTGAAGTGGCTACTACAAGTCTCCGGGTGTCACTCATGTGCCCGGTGGGTACAAGGCGGGACCGGAAGTGGAAAGAGGGTTGGGTTACATTCTGAAGAGGGTTCCTCAGACGAGGTTTGCTAGTGTAAACTCTCCTCTCCTCAGCTAGGGAAGATGCGCCTGACCGTCCCGTGCCGCGCCCTCACCTGTGCCCACCTGCAGAGTTTCGATGCTGCCCTTTATCTACAGATGAATGAGAAGAAGCCAACATGGACATGCCCTGTGTGTGACAAGAAGGCTCCCTATGAGTCGCTGATCATTGATGGGTAAGGCTCTTTAGCTTCCCTCTCTCCTAGGATAGTCACTGAGGCCTCCCCTCCCCCTTCATGGCTTACTTCCTGTAAATCCCAGCTTTCACCTTCTCTATCTCCTTTACCATCCACCATGTGTGTGACATTAAGGACTTTAGCACTCTGAATGCATTTTCTCATTAGTCCTCATGATAGCCCTACGAAATAGGTGACATCATGATAGATGAGGAAAGGGACCTAGGACAGGAGGTCACTGCATTGCTGACAACTACCCGGCCTTCCCGCAGAGCATAGCATTTTTCCTATTACAAAAGCATTTATCAGATTGATGCAATAAGGTTTTTGTTTGTTTGTTTTGTTGTTTTTGAGGTCTTGGATGTAGGAGTCTTCCACCCTAACTCCTAATAAGCAAGTGATTTTCTCAATCGTAAGTGGTCTTAGTCCCCTTCCACAGCCTCCACTCGGGCTCTCTGAGGAAGGTTTAACCCTGTGCCTAAACGTTCTGAAGCTCTCTTACATCCTTTCTCCTGCAGTGCTAGGGATCAGACTGAGGGCCTGCATGCTAAGCAAGTGCTCTGTCAGCGAGCTGCAGTCCCAGCCTGTGCAGTATTTCTGTCCCAGCAGCAGCTCAGAGAGGTCCAGTAGGGTGGGTAATGCAGACGAGGTGACTGAGGCATAGGAAGTGAACCTCATAACACTGAGGGTGGCTCATCCAGCCTCACGAATTGCCATGTCCTCCTCCCCTAGTTTATTCATGGAAATTCTTAATTCCTGTTCGGATTGTGATGAGATCCAGTTCATGGAAGATGGATCCTGGTGTCCCATGAAACCCAAGAAGGAGGCATCAGAGGTTTGCCCCCCGCCAGGGTATGGGCTGGATGGTGAGTGACCCCCTGCTCCTCAATTGAGCTAAGTCAGGGCTGGCCCTTTTTCTGAGACGGCCTTCTTAACCACCCACAGGTCTCCAGTATAGCCCAGTCCAGGAGGGAAATCAGTCAGAGAATAAGAAGAGGGTTGAAGTCATTGACTTGACAATCGAAAGCTCATCAGATGAGGAAGATCTGCCCCCAACTAAGAAGCACTGTCCCGTTACCTCGGCCACCATTCCAGCCCTTCCTGGAAGCAAAGGGTATGAGAAAAGGCTGCTTCTGTAGCGGAGGGACAGATGTCGGAACTGCATTCTGGCCACAGGGCAAGCTTTGGGACGGGGAAGGGCAGGAGGAATGGGACCTTGGGCAACTGCGCTTGGTTAGTTTCTCCAGCTCTTTCTCTCCATTCACAGAGCCCTGACCTCTGGTCACCAGCCATCTTCGGTGCTGCGGAGCCCTGCAATGGGCACACTGGGCAGTGACTTCCTGTCTAGTCTCCCACTACATGAGTACCCACCTGCCTTCCCACTGGGGGCTGACATCCAAGGTAGAACCCTGACCCTAAGGTGGAGGGGAGGGTCGTGCCCTGTCACGCTCTCCAGACTTGTTTCTTCGCAGAGCCCCAGGGACAGGGGGATTTTTTTTTTCTTGTGGTAAAGGGGGTTGATTTTGATTTTTCTTTTCCTACCAGGTTTAGATTTATTTTCTTTCCTTCAGACTGAGAGTCAGGTAAGTGGTCATGTTTAGGAAGATCCGAGATCTCGGAAGAGTCCATTCTAGACACTGAAGATATGCTCTTCCCCTGCCCATTTTCCCTCGGGGTTTAAAAATGCTTTTCTGTGAGGGGAGAACGTGGCAGCATATTTTCCTTACCCCGTCCCCCTTCACTTCATATTCACACCTGTGCCTTCCTAGCGCCTCTCTTCCTGCTCACTCACCCCCACATGTACTCAGAACCTTCCCCAGTGGATGGTCCTCATATTTCAGACACTCACAAGGCCAAGAACTGGATGTCTGAAGGAGCTGTCTCTCAAGACAAGGCACAGGAGAAGGGTCTGGGGGAGTAGGGCAGAGTTAGAGAGGTCCCCAGCTGTGAGATCCCTGAGGGTTGGTACCC
This sequence comes from Tokudaia tokunoshimensis, assembly GCA_036184795.1. Taxonomy (NCBI): domain Eukaryota; kingdom Metazoa; phylum Chordata; class Mammalia; order Rodentia; family Muridae; genus Tokudaia; species Tokudaia tokunoshimensis. Next base: position 63,820,170 of record BTHU01000003.1, on the reverse strand, counting down.
CATGAGGTGGTTTTGAGGTGAGTGAGGTGCTGAGTCAAGATAACATGCCAAGCTGTGCCCTTCATCTCTCCAGCACTACGGCCCTTCAGTTATCACTTCGCTAGATGAACAGGACACCCTTGGTCACTTCTTCCAGTACCGGGGAACCCCTTCCCACTTCCTGGGCCCACTGGCCCCTACACTGGGGAGCTCTCATCGCAGCTCCACTCCAGCACCCCCTTCTGGCCGTGTCAGCAGCATTGTGGCTCCTGGGAGTTCCTTGAGGGGGGGGCACGGAGGGCCCCTGCCTTCGGGCCCCTCTTTGACTGGCTGTCGGTCAGACGTCATATCCTTGGACTGAGTTATTTGGATTACGAAATCAACCTCCCTTGGCCCCAGCACTGAGCAGATACATTGTGGGTTCCCAATCCCTGGCTACTCTGATCCCTCAGGGGTCATTGGCCAAAGGCCAGGCCAGACCTTCATGGATACCTGCTTTTGGCCTTATTGCTGCCTAACAAGGCCAGTACTCACAGGGTTAACATTTAACCTTTTTAAAAAGGACATTGGGGTCTGTTTTTAGAAGTGTTCTTTGATGGTGGCACATTCCTTTGGGTATGGTAACCTAGGCAGTGGGAGGCAGGCAGATGGAAGGGTAAGGACTGAGGGACAGGGGGTCCTCAGCCTTTACCAGAGATCTTCAGCCTCTTGGGGAAAGGCACTTTCCTGCCCCTTCCCCCCAGACTCCTTTCCCTACCCAAACCCAAACATCTGGTCTTTTATGTCCATTCCATTCTCTTTGGCTACAGTCAGGAGGCAGGCCAGAGATGGAAAGAGAACTCTATTTTGGGTTGCAGATTTCCTTTTTGTACATAAATAAGAAAACCCCAAAGTATCCAAAGATGACTTCCCTTGCCTTTTACTTCCCAGTGTGACTTGAGGAGGAAACAAGGCCTTAGTTGTGATTCCCAGGGGCTCGGGAGCAGGGTGTGGCCTGTCTACTGCCTGGGTCTCTCTATTTATATATTTAAGTTCACAATGTTTTTATGCTAAACAGCCAAGGGCCTAAGCTTCTAGTGACCTGTGTTCAGGCCTAGATTATTCTTGCACCTTCTGTGGGACACGGGGGCTCTGTGTTCTCCTTCCCCATTACTCAGGCCCCTTCAGGGCCAAGGCCCTATGATGTGATTTTACTTTTTATCTCCAGAGTTGTAGCAGAGTTCTTGCCTACAATAAAGGTTGTGAATGTCCTGTGAGTGTCATGGAGGGGAAGAGATATTGTACCTCGCTTTCTAGACCCAGGGTTTGTGGGGCAGAGGATCCATGTTCCATCCTTTCACTTAAAAAAAAAAAAAGAACATTTAAAATGTTTATTACTGTGTGTGTGGGTATGTGCGTCATGGTTTTGCATGTGGAAGTCAGAGGACAACTTTATGGAGTAGGATCTCTCCTTCCATCTCGAAGGAGATCCCAGGTATTGGACTCGGTCTCGGGTTGCCAGGCTCCCTTTGCTGGTCTGGGGTCCATGTGAACTTCACTTTTACCTGGGAGGGAGTGGGGACGTTCACACAAACATAGCCAAGAGTAGTTGCTCTCCCTTTGATGCCCCTAAGAGCACTAGACCATCCCGTACCAAGGCTGTGCTACCCGCATCTGCCCAGATGTTGCAGCCAGAGCTGGAGGGCAAACTTGGTTCCAGCGCCGATCCTTTCTTTGTCCTCCTCTGCTGTGGTTGGGGTTGTCCGCATGAGTGTGGACCTGGGCAGGTCCAGAGGCTGGGTTCCTCCATCACCCCGCAGTTCGGTTGCACTGGATTATGACAGTTTCTGTCTAGGTTGTGCCTTGTAGCTTACAATGAACCTTAGTATATTGAGTCATTTAATCCTCCCAACTATTGCAGAAGGCAGGTGAGTGTTAAGCTCACTTGACAGAGTATTGACCTCACTCCACATTCAAGGAGGTTTAAGTGACTCTCTCCTGTGGGAGAGTAAGGGCTCAAACCAGGGTCTTCAGTGCTAGCTAGTCGGAGCATGAACCCTTAACATTTAGTGTCTTTGAGCTCAGATTATCAGTAGACAAACCCATTCCCTAAATCTCTTTCACAACATGAAACTACAAATCGCACCCTCCCATGCACACTCATGCATGTATGTTGTATGCTGATAGCTAAAGAAAAAGTTCTTACCAGACAGAGAGTGGTAGGTCCTGGGAGAGAAGTCCGGGTGTCTTTGTCCCATCCTCTGTGGCGGCCACAGCTGCTGCTACATCTGGTTCCAGCCACATAAAAGCATTCACCTCCTTTGGATTTACTTGGATCCTGGCCTGAGTCAGACATGTTGATTCTTCACTTAGGGGAAGAGGCCACAGGTGGAGAGGAGGTAGACAAGGGCAGGGGCAGCTTGGTGCTTGGTTATCTCCCCTTCTACTCACAGTCACAACCAGGCCATAGGTCCTGTCTTTCCACTGCCAAGCCTACCTCGAGCTGCTTCTGTGACTCCTGGGAGATCACCAGTACATAGAGAATGAGGTGGTGGTACTTGGGGAAATCCCAGCTCAGCCTAGGAGGGTAGGCAGACTGAAGAAGAAAACAAGAACAGACAAAACCAATATCGCATATTGAGAAACTTACCGTCTTTGAGACTTTGTAATAGGGCTTTAGGGAGACAATGCTGGCCCGAAGCCAAAGGAGTGGGTTGGATGGTAGACGGCAGGTGGGTGACAGGTAAGGGGGACATAAATGAGAACAATGGCTTGGGGACTCCAATCCATCCACACTTTCCCCTGTGCCCAAGGCAGACAGAGATTATTCAGTGGGCTTTAGGGGTCCTTCTGTCTCACCTCCCATAACCCCAGAAGGACACTAGAAAACTCGTTCTGGGGCAGCTGTAGTCCACACTCTTCCCAGAGCTCTCGAAGCCCACACTCCAGTATCTGGGAGTCAAAGGGAGCAGGTCAGAGTATCCAAAGCTCAACCCTACCAAGTCCTTTTCTTTGTCCCTCCCTCCCTCAGCCCACCCCCGAGGTGACTCCACTCAGCTCTCTTGGGTCGGTAGACTGGTACCTCCTCATCAAGTTCCATGTGCCCACCTGCAAGAGGAGTGGGCCCGATATGAACGGTTGCTGTCTTCAACCAAAGACCCCGTTCACCGGTGGGCAGAGGAAGTTTGTTGCGGACCCAGACCTTGGGTAACCACTCTATGGGACTACCCAATAGCATTGTGGAGGGAAAGGGCACTTGTCTCCCATAGGCCCTATTCTTAGGCCTCACCTGGAGGGACCCACAGATTAGGGGAAATGCGGAGAGTGCAGGTCCTTCGGGTCAACAATACAGTCTGGTCACTGGACTGAAGAATGACTGCCACACCCAGATCCACACCTCTATTTGTGGGCAGCTCTGTCCTGTAGACCTCGGGCTGCTGGTCCAGAGCCGCAAAAGGGCAGAAAAACGGTCTCTGACAAGAGGGGTTTGGTCGGGCTAAGACTTCGGAAGCAGGATGGGACTTCCAGAAATTAAGGGTGCCCACGGTGGGGGCTGTCCTGTCCTTACCCGACCCGTCCCCAAGCTGCCCTCACTTTCCCTGCTGGTTCCCAGTCCCAACCTGGATTGGAAGCCTCTCCGAAGCGCCGGGAAATGGATTGCTAGAGAGGACAAGTTGTCCTCGCTCCAAGCTGCAATGCGTGTGCCATGGCCCGGGTCCCTGCCCGGCGCCCAGGAGGCCACACACGCTCTGTGTGAAGCTCACTGACTCCAAGCGCCCTCCAAGGCGCAGCAGCAACCGGGCGGCAGCCATCGCGCAGCTCTGGTCACCGTGGTGTAGCTCTGGTCACTGAGCCGTTCTTGTCACCGCTTGCCTGGCGCCCCCTAGTGGCCTAGTGCGGTGAGGCGTGCAGTTTCCGGCTGGCCCACGCAAGTCAGGTTTTCCAGACCCGCTGGGAAATTTAGATAACTTTTGGGGACAATCCCTGGGTGTAATGTTCATAAAGCACAAATAAATCTAGTTTCTCACTTCCTGTAAAGTTATTTCTGACTTCTCTGTCTGGACAGTAATCCCCAGGCAGAATGATTTCTGAACTGGTGTGTTGGTTCACCTCTCAGCAGGGAGCACCTCAAATGAATTTTGCACACACCTAACACTATTTTTTTAAGGTCTCTTATAACCCAGGCAGCCTCAAACGTGTGTGGCCCACACTGATCTTGTTTGGCTTTTTGACTCTGGCTTCCACATCCCTCTGCATCACATGCCTAGTTTGTGCAGTTCTGAGGATCAAACCCCAGGACTTCTTGCATTCATGCTTAGTAAACAACGGTGAGTAGTTTGAAGGCAGATACAGTCTTTTATCTTTAAAAATATATAATCATATATTTATGTCAATGTGGGGGTAGGGTGGGCATGCACCTGCCGTGGCAGGCTGTGGAGGTCAGAGAAGTTGGTTTCCTCCTTCCCTAATGTGAGTCCAGGAGGAAACCTCAGGGTGTCACTGATTGGAATCAAGGCCTACTCCATGAGATTGAACTCATGCCCAGTGCTTCCTGGGATGGCCAAGGACCTGAGACCAGAGAAGCCATGGACCTAGTGGGGAAACCAAATACTACACTCTGCTAAAGGAACATGGTAAGAAAATTACTAACAACATTCCGCTATATTCTCAGGTTCGTGTCCTATTCAGTCAGCATCAGAGAAGCTTCTTCCTGCAGTAGACACAAATACAGAGACCCACAACTAGGTAATGTGCAGAGAGTGACCTTGGAACACTCAGTCCCAGAAAGGATTTCTGTATCAAACCCCTCCCCTTAGGGCTCAGAAAACTCTGTGGAGCAGGAGCTGGAAAGATCAAGACCTGGAGGGGGTGGGGACACCAAGTAAACAAGGCTGTTAGCCACAACAGGACTGGCACACATGTAAACTCAGAATGTGTACGGCTATGTGCATACTTCCATCCTTAACCTGGAAGCTATCACAATTGATAACTGTGTGCAAAGAAAACTAAGTTTTCTCCAAGGGACTCTCATTGGTTTTCTTGCTGGGTGTGCAGTGCTTGTTTTAATCCTAGTATTTGTGAAGCAGCTGGAAGATCATTGCAAGTTTGAGGCCAGCCTGGTCTCTACAGTGAGTTCTAGGCTAACCTAGCCATATAGCAAGACCCTGTCACAAAAACAAAACAAAACCCAAAGCCAACAACAAAGAGCTCCAAAGAGTATTTTACTTCCTCCCACAGCAGTCTTTGACAGTCTGTACACCATGTGTGTGCATGTTAAATGTTACAACTCAGTGAAACAGGCATAGAAATGGGATTGTTGCTTAGGAAGAAATTTGAGAGACTGTGATGGTTCACAACTTCCCTTGTGCATTTGAATACTTGATTCCCAGCTGATAGTACTATTTGGGAGGGTTAGGAAGTGTGTGGCCTTGCTGGAGGACGTCTTTGTCTTTTGGGGCCACTTAGCAGGAAACTGATAATGGGCTAGAACTTGGAAGTAAGCTCAGGCCGGAATCTGACTTTGGGCTAGAAGAAGTAGGCTTTAGGGAAGAATATGACTTTGGGCTAGGACAGGGAAGTAGGCTCAGATATCTTGGTCATCCGGATTAGGCCCTTAGAAACAGTGGTCACAGGACTTTATTGCCTTGCTTGTTCCTTCATTATTTATTGTCTTGCTTGTCCCTTAATCTAGATCTGACCTTATTACTTGCATGTAATTAAAATGCTATAAGAGCAGATTGGGAAAAAATAAACCCACCTCAGCCTTGGAACTGGCTGGGGTCATGCTACGATGTTGTCTAATTGTCTTTTTTCTTTTTAATCCTTGTTCCTGCCCTGGAGAACCTGTTGACTGACTGAGCTGGCTTAGTCAATCTGGAACTGTAAGGCCAGATAAGGGTCTTCTCCAAGTTCCTTGGTCATGATATTTTATAATAAAAGAGTAACTAATTCAGGGTTGTTTCAACATTGGCTTGGCTGACTTAGTGTTTTGTTAAGACAAGTTCTCACTCTATTGCCCACACTAGCCTGAAACTCATCAAAAGGCCCAAGCTGACCTTGAACTTGCAGTAATCCCCCATCTATGCCTCCTTATTGGTGGGATCACAGGTATGTCTTCATGCCCAGCTTTGGTGGACTTCTTTTTGTATATGTGGTGTATGTACGTGGTATATGGATATGTGCATGTGTGTCCAGATCAGAAGTCAATAGTTGGGTGTCTTCCTTGATTGCTTCCTATCTTAACATTTATGTGTATGTGTGCATACCTATGTGTGCCATGGTGCCCAAACAGAGGTTAGGAGACAATTTGTACGCGTGTTTTCTCTTTGGCCATATGGGTTCTGGGGTGGGTCAGCCTTGGTGGCAAGCTCCCTTATCCACTGAGCCACCCATCTTGCTGACCTTTGCCCTATTTGTTGAGATAGGGTCTCCCTGAACCAGACGCTCATTAATGTGTTTCCGAGCTATGACCACCTCCTAGGGTCAGGGTCCCGGGCATCACACCCAGATTTTATGTGGGCTCCGAGCATCTGAACTCAGCTTCTCATGCTTGAGCCATAAGCATTTTACTTGGCAACTCATCTTGCTGGCCCCTAGCTGACTTCTTGATAAGAATAGATCCATATAATTTATGATTGTTCTCATTTATTTAAGGTTCATCATACTGTGAGGATTTGACGAGAGGAGAATATACTCTTTCAGGTGTATCATGAGCAGCAGGGAAAGACAGGACCGGGGGTGGGGTGGGGTGGGGTGGGGTGATCAGTACGAGAATCTGCAGCATAGCCGGGCGGTGGTGGCGCACGCCTTTAATCCCAGCACTTGGGAGGCAGAGGCAGGTGGATTTCTGAGTTCGAGGCCAGCCTGGTCTAGAGTGAGTTTCAGGACAGTCAGGGCTACACAAAAAAGCCGGGCAGTGGTGGTGCATGCCTTTAATCCCAGCACTTGGGAGACAGAGGCAGGTGGATTTCTGAGTTCTACAGAGAATCCAGGGCTATACAGAAAAACCGTGTCTCCAAAAAAAAAAAAGAGAGAGAGAGAGAATCTGAAGTGTAGCTGGGCATGGTGGTGCACACCTTTAATCTCAGCACTCAGGAGGATCCTCTGAGTTCGAGGCCAGCCTGGTCTACAAAGTAAGTTCTAGGACAGCCAGGGCTACACAGAGAAACCCCATCTCAAAAAACCATTTAAAAAAAAAAACCACTGCAAAGAATGCATCCAAGCACCTTCTTTTCTCTCTCCTAGATCTTTTGAGGAGGATGCTGGTTTCTGGTTGGGGATGTGCTCAGTGGTACATCAGTTGACTAGCATGTGGAAGGTCCTGAGTTTGATCCCAGCACTGCTTCTTCTGGGTCACTGTCTCTTCATGGTGCTCTCGATGTATGATTCCAGTAAGAAGATGGTTTCATCCACCTGGATCTCGCTGGCGTCCAACCTGAGTGAAAGTGAAAGCATTTGCTGGGGTCAGTGCTCATTGGCATATTCAAGACTGGAGCAGCTGGAAGGTGAGTTACCCGCAGATAATTCCATCACATCCCCCAATGCCAGGTGCCATGGAGCTCCTGACGCTGCAAAGACAGTGTTAAAGTTTCACCCGCAACCATGAGAGAGAACAGTAAAAGTAGAGGAAAAGCCACAGTGCTTTACAGAAATTAGCGGTTGGAGAGTTAGTGCTAACTGGGAAGAGGAAGGGACTTCCGCACTCAGAGTGAGAAAACAGAATGCAGCTAACACTGCACTAATGGTGGAACACTCAAGTTTTCCTCCTTAGATCAGGAGCAAAGCCAAGATATCCTTCACTGCCTTCTACCCAAGGTGCTAGACAAGGCAATTAGGCAAGAAATAAAATCCAGACTGAGAAGTAGAACTATCCATAAGTGACGTAGAAAATCTCTAGGAATCCATAAAAATAATCACCACAACTAATAAATTTATAATAATGCCCATTGACGAGTAAAGGAAACGAAGGCGGAAGCCCACTGTTATGAAACTGTGAAAGGCCCCACGGCACAGCAATGAATTTGGGTTTCATATTGTAAAAAACTAAACCAATAAATTGTCTCAGCCAACTGTGGTGATACACACCTGTGATCCCAGCACTTCGGGGGTGGAGGTGGTTCGAGCAGTAAAATCAGTTCAAGGCCAGTGTGGATCATGAGACCTTTAGTCAAAAACATAACCCCTTCCAACCGAAGGATGAGCAAACACACACACAAGCAGGGAAGCCAAGAGGTCACTTAACCAGGACAATGACGCTTGCCATCCGTCGCTTTAGGACAGTACATAACTTGGGGTTGGGGAGATGGGCCAGTGGGCAAAATGCCTGCCATCCAAGTGTGAGGACCTGAGGTCAGAGTCCCAGAATAACCTCCACGCATGCCTGGCATGTGTGTGCTTACACACAGACATACCCCTCCTTGAGGGCATTGTGACACATGGTTTGTAGGATGAGGTAATTGCAAAGTTCTAGGCAAGAGGTAATGAAAGTCTGTGCAAGAACTAAGATGGACCACCACACTTGAGACTGAAGTAAAAATCTCAGTCCTTGGTGAACGAGATTATAGACAAGCATGATGGCTCAGAACTGCTGACCTAGAAAAACAGGCAGGTTCCATACTCTTGAGACAGGGTCTCCCTAGCTGTCCCGAAACTCACCATGTAGACCAGGCTGGCCCCGAACTCAGAGATCTAAGTCTCCTGAGTGCTGGGATTAAAGGCCAGCACTCCTGATAGGTTCAACTCTTTTAGTTAGGCTAGGGAAGTGTGCTGGACTGAGGTTTGCTCACGTTAATGTGGAGGAAGTTGGGTTGTGAAGCTGTATTTGGTTGAAAGGCAATGCCTGCCAAGTACAGGGCTGGACGTCTGCAGCTTACTTGTTAACGTTGCGCTTCAGTGTCTCCAGCTGCTGCCGCTCGGGGGCTGTGATCATCTCTTCTATCTCCTGCAGCTGCACCTCCTCTGCACCCGTGGCCTGCATTGATGCCATGATGGCTTCCACCCGCTGAGACTTTTCTAGTAGCCGCCTATCAGACAGACACAGCTCTGAGGGACGGTCCTTAACTTTGGGGTTTTCTTGCCCTTTCCATCTTTCCTCTAAAGACATTTTCCATAAACTTAATTACAGATAGAACTTTGTTCCTGAAACATTTATTGCCCCTCAGTAGCACTTAAACATTGGGGTCAAGCACATGCCTCATAAATCTGCAAGATAATTTAATTGGGGGTATGGTGAACAAGGGTAAACTAAGGCATGGTTAGGCCAATGCAATCCTGTGACTCAGTGCAACTAGACTGGGTATTGGGGCTGCTGTCTCCATTTTTTTCCTTAAGATTTATTATTATAATATCTAAGTACACTGTAGCTGTCTTCAGATGCACCAAAAGAGGGCGTCAGATCTCATTACGGATGGTTGTGAGCCACCATGTGGTTGCTGGGATTTGAACTCAGGACCTCTGGAAGAACAGTCAGTGCTCTTAACCACTGAGCCCTCTCTCCAGCCCTACTCCATTTCTATAGCAAGTTTTCCCTCAGGCTTTGGGCCTTGGAAATGTTAATGTGAGCGCTGGGGCCCATAGGTACTAACTAGGTCAAGGAGAAGTGGACCACGTATTCTTTTAGTTATTGGATCAGCGTAAAACCCAAAACCAAAACTAAACATGACTCACGGGAGGCTGCACTCACTTGTTCTCCTTTGTTTCAAACTGCCGCCTTTCTATCAAGTTGGCTATGCTCTGAGGAAAGAGAAGACAGACCAGAGATGCACGCGGTTCTGTTTACCTGACTGGGTAGAGTGGGCTAAGGAGGTAAAAGGGCGATGCTGTGGGGTGGGGTGGGGTGGGGGGATGGTGGGGGAGGGTGGCGCTTGTTACCTTATAGCATCGGTGCAACAGCATTCTAGCAGCGGACAGCACATTCACAGTGTATAGATAGAAGGTCCTGGATGGGGCGTGATCTGGCGTTTTAGGAATTTCCTGTTTGTCCACATAAATAAAAAGAGGAATTGTACTGTTATTTGGAATGTGCAAAATAAACACCCATCCAACCTGGTACTGTCAGCCCTGATACTTCTTCCTTCCTAGCCAATCAGGGGCTATGTTTATGACATAATCAGCCTCATGAAGCAGGCTGCCCAGTTTCCATTTGTCTATCAGCATCCTGGGTGAGAGAAAGGAAAAGCAACTAATATTTACTGAGCAAATTCTATACATGCTAGGTGGATTTATTTGATTTTTCAAAGTAGACTTTATTAATAATTGAGACAGTGTGATACTCAGATTCTCAATCCTCCAGCCTTACTCTCCTAGTACTGAATCATAGGTATGCATTTCCATGGTTGGTCCAACCACAGTTTTTATATCAGCAGCCACCACCATTTTACAGATATGAAGATGATGGTAGTTGACTTGCTTGGTGAATTGACTCCAAAATCCATCAACCTACTTCCTCAAAGGGTCCTCAATATAGATCTACAGGATCCAAGTTATGCTGAGCGAGTTACTCTATTAAAGATTTAAGACTGAGAAAGGTCAGGAATAATGGGCTGGGGGCTAGAAAGGACAGGAAGTTAGAATTGTGAGCTGATTTCTTGGTGTGCTCTGTCTCCCTGAGAGGCCAGTTAAAGTTTATATGATTCTTTGAGGATTCGCTCTGTGTTAATCTTTTGTCTGTCTGTCTGGGGGTCCAGACTGACTTTCTCAGGGCCAGTCCTGCTGAGGTCAGCCTTGCTGCCCGCACGCACTGGGGCCATGGTCACCTGCAGTAATATGAAGTTTTCTGAGAGCATCTTATACAGCATATCCTTCGCCTCCTTTGCAGGAATCATTGCAAAGTCCTCCACCTGCTTCTGTTCCAGGTGTTTCTTCTGCAGTACCAGACGGAATATCCGGGCACAGCGAGACCCGAACCTGGGAAGGGACAAAGAAGCACTGGGCATGCTTTAGCTCCTAGCTCCAGAGTGTGGAGGTACGAGTCCACATGTGGGGTCAGGACCAGAGAGGAAAGCAACATCCATTCTTCCACAGCTCCCAAGGCTGGTGATAGCACTGCCCCTCTTAACTGGTTGCCAGATGCCTACTCCTTAGAGTGCCACAGCGCTTGTATTACAGAGCTGTAGGGTGGCTGGTTAATTCGCCTAACTAGGAATTAACTATGGGAAAGATGAGACCAAGTGTGGCAGGGTATGCCATAAAAACCAAATCACTTGTTCAGTGGGGTGCAGATTGGAAGTGTCTGAGCCCAGCCCCAATCAATGAGCCTCTTACCTCTCCTGGATGACGGACTCCAGAGTTGCAGTGGCTAGGGATGCTAATGCCTTATGGAGGTCTTTAGGTAGAGGATTAAGGACATTTAGTAATGTTTTAGCCTGGTCACTATTGGTTTCATGACTAAATTCCTAATTTAAAACTAAAATTAACTGCTATTTTGCTTTTCACATTTCATGTATAAGTATATTAATAGTCATAAGGGTTTGCTTAAGTAAACTTCTTTTTTAATCTTTTCTTTTTTGAGACAGGGTCTTGCTATGTAGCCCAGACTGACTTTGAACATTCAACTTTCCTGCCTCAGCCCCTAAACGGCTCTCTCTGATTATAAGCATTTACCATCACAGCTCCCTCCCTTTCCTGTCGCCTTGCCCCGCCCTGCCCCGCCCCTACCCTCTTCCTCTCTGCAATGCTGGTGATCTGGCCCAGACACTGAAACAGTAAGTGTGGTGCTACTGAGTGACAGTGGAAGCCTTTTTTATTTTCATTAATGTAACTCACTGAAAATTCACAGAAAACTTAATAGTAAGTTCATTTTTTTAAACTTGTTTAGTATATCAAGCATTGACAAAATCTTTTCTTGTGGTGGCACATGTGTCTAACCCAGCACTTGGGAGGTAAAGGCAGGAGGACCAGGGCTTTACTGATGACTTCTAGGCTACACAGTGAGTTCAAGGCCAGGCTGGGCTATAGAGAACATCTCAACAGCAACAACAACAACAAAGCCCCAAAACAACCTTTCCTAGGCCCTGCTCCTGCTTCCTAACTCAGGAGTCCTGATAGGACAGGCAGCTGGAAAGGATACTGATGACATACATTCCTCCGCCACTGTCACCAGACTTTCCAATAAATTCTAGCTGTTAAAAAGAACGAGAGTGAATGGTGTTAATTGCATAATTCTCTTTCCCATGGAGCAAATCTAATCAAGAGTCTGAAGCAGGTAGCTTTCCTGCTGGGCGATGGGGCTTTGTCTGGGATGGCTAAGTACACAAGAAGGCTATAGGAGATAAACTGTGATCAGACTAAGCAAGAGACTTACTGGGTCATCTGCCAGCAGCGTGAGGTACTGATCGAGAACCTGCTTAGAGATGTTATAACCCACGGGCAGGGATCTGAAGATCTGTGGGACAGAAGGAGATGCTGGAAACGGGGCCAGGGACGCAGAATTGCTAAATGTGACTGAAACAAGATGTCCTAAGTTTAGATCTCAAAAACATAAAAGCATTTAAGAAATATTCATGGGCTGAGGAGATGGCTCAGTGGTTAAGAGCACTAACTGCTCTTCCAGAGGTCCTGAGTTCAATTCTCAGTAACCACATGGTAGCTCACAACCATCTGTAATGGGATCCAATGCCTTCTTCTGGTGTGTCTGAAGACAGTTACAGAGTACTCACATATATAAAATAAATAAATCTTAAAAACATATTCATAGTATCATTGTTTATAAGAGTAAAACAAAGGCCAAGAGGGTCGCATACCTTTAATCCCAGGTATTAACTTGGGAGACAGAGGCAGGTAGATCTCTGTGTTTGGGTCTGGTCTACATGGTGAGCTCTAAACTGCCAGTGCTACACAGTCAGACCCTGACAGAAACAGAGTGGAATGAGAAACAACCCAAATATCCAGTGATAAGTAATTAATTAAAGTAAACTACAACCAAGTGTAGTGAGTGGTATATGCCTGTAATTAATACCAGCTACCCCAGAGGCTGGGGGCGGAAGACTGTGGATTGCTGTGTAGCTATAGTCTCCAAAGGTAAACATTCCATTCTGGAAGGAGGCTCTTAAGACTCTGGAGGCTAAAACTTAGAAGGCTCAAGAAGCTCGTGAAATTTATCAGGGCCAAGAATTCAGAAAGTTAGGCCTTTGATCATAGCACTAGGGAGGCAGAGGCCAGCCTGGTTTGCAGTGCAAGTTCGAGGCCAGCAGAGACCCTGTCTCCAAAACAAACAAATCAATCAACTACAAAAAGTGTAGAAACAATATAAAGTATAGTAGCAATATTTAAGTAAGTATAACTATAAAGCCTTTATCAAAGCTAAGTTGCTGTTGCCCTGCTTAGCTCTGGACTCCTGAGCTCAGGCAGGCAGTCCCCAGCAGCCTCTGAATAGGTAGGATTCCAGGCATGTGAGTCTTCAAATAAGGAGAAATAAGCTGTACTTGACAGACAGACATTTGACTATAATAATTTTAATGGCTTAACTTTTTTTTTTAGATTTATTTATTTGTTTTTTTGAGATAGGGTTTCTCTGTGTAGCCTTGGCTGTCCTAGAAAAATGCTTTGTAGATGAGGCTGGTCTTGAACTCCGAGATCTATCTCCCTTTACTTCCTAAATGCTGGGATTAAAAGTGTGTGCTACCATGCCTGGCTTTCTTTATTTTACTTTTTATGTCTATACATGTTTTGCCTGCATGACTATAAGTGTATCATGTATGTACAATGCCCAAGGAAGCCAGGAGAGAGAGTAAGATCCCTTTGGATTGGAGTTACAGACAGTTGTGAGCTGCCTTGTATGTGCCAGGAATTGATCCTCTGGAAGAGCAGCCAGTTCTCTGAATTGCTGAGCCATCTCTCTAGTCCCCATGGCGTAGCAATTTTAAAAGCTGGATTCTAAGGTGGCCAAACATTTCAGTGCTTAACATTTCTGAGAAATCCTTGCCCCACTCCAAGCAACAAAAACCTCCCCTTCCCCCAAGGCACGCGCATCAACATTATGTCTAATAACTGTTATAATACCTATGTCTACTGAAAGCTAGCACAAAAGTATGAAATAAACCTGGCATGGTGGTGCATACATTCTAAGCTCAGCAGTAGGGAGTTCTAGGACAGCCAAGGGCTACACAGAAGACCAGAACAAAACAAAACAACTCCTCCCCCAGAAAGAAACCTGACGCGTACCTCATTGGAGGACAGCGGCTGAGTAAAAGCGGCACTAGAGGGAGTGGTAATCTCACTCATCCGGAGCATTGTCCGCACGATCTCGCTGCTTGTCTGAAAAATACAGACAATTCAGACTACACCATCGCTGCCTCTGACATCCATCTCAGTGACCGACCTTGTTCCTTGTTGAACACTGGCTGACCCACTTGGATATTACCTGGTCCATTCGGTTTGCCACTGCGCTCACAATTGCTTGGTCACGGAAGTGCTGGTGGAACCTGTCAAGGTTGACTTGCCAATAAATCCCATCGTCTGGTGTGGGCTGGAGAGGGGATGGAGAGGCGGTGAGATGCAGCACCAGCCATCCCCAGTGCGCATACGTTTGTTTATATGGTAAAGCTCCATTTGTTTTGCCACACTGTAGCAATTAAATGGGTCAAAGAAAAAGCATTCAAGAGTGTGGATTAGTGTGTCCCAACAAAGTCTAACTTCAGGTTCCACAAAGTCCCCTTCCTCGGTTAATTCTTCTCCATTACTCTCCAATCTCTCATTTGACACCTTCTTTCCTCTAATAGAGGCCAGAACTCATTCAGCTTTGTGCAAGCGTCTTCACTATCCCCCACTTTCTTTCTTCCCTCCCTCCCAGGAGAACGTTTGTCCTTTCGCCTAAGGGCAAGGGCCGTGCTGCTGTTTCAGATCATGTCCTTCCCTTGGGGCTCAGGATCCAGATGTTTGCTTCCTGTCCTCTGAAGCTGCAAGGCTCCTGCACTGCTCTGCTTATCAGCTTTTACCCTGCTCAGGTCAAGACTTCTTCACTCCTGCTTCCCTGCCCTTCCTCTGAGGTCCTGCTGTAGCCAGCCATCCTGGCGAAGCACCCCCACCCCCCCCTTTGCTCAGACACCTCTTTATGAAATTTCAGTTGTTACTGGTATTCCAATCCCACCACTGTCCTCAAGGGCCTCCTTGTGGCTAAACTCAGAGGATATTTCCCAGTTCTGATCTTATTTGACTGTTTTAAAGTATGTGACATAATAGGACATTTTTTCAATTTACCTCAAGTACAGGGATTAGAGCTTTGTGACACACCATGACCAGCTAAATGTCTACTTTTTGTTGTTGTGAGAGTCTCTCTACATAGCCCTGGCTGTCCTGGAATGTACTGTGTAGACCAGGGTAACCTCAAATTCCCAGAGATCACCTGCTTCTTGCTCCTGAGTGCTGGGGTTAGAGGTGCGCACCACCACACCCAATCAAAATGACTTGTTTTTGATTTTATGTGTTTGTGTGATTGTGTGCATGCATGCATCTGTACCAGGAACATGCTTGGTGTGTGTGGATCCAGAAGAGGATGGAAGATCCCCTAGAACTGGAGTTAGGCTGTTTGGAACTGAACTTGGGTCCTCTGTAAGAGCAAGTACTCTTAACGGCTGAATCATCTCTCTAGCCCTGCAAGATTTTTTCTTTAATTCATATTATATATGTGTGTCTGCCACATGTGTGAAGAGGCCCCAATATGCCAGAAGGTAATGGATCTCTTGGAGCTGGAATTACAAACACAGGTGTTAGGAACCAAGCTCTGGTCCTCTGGAAGAGGAGGAGGTGCTCTTAACTGCTAAGCCATCTCTCAAAACCCTAGACATCGACTTTTATTTACTTTTTGAGATGGGCTCTCTACCTGGGCTTGAACTTACCAAGTAGGCCAGGATGGCTGGTGAGACCCAGGGACCTTCCTGTGAATCTGTGTTGGGCCTGAAGATTAAACACGCCTGATAGATCGTGTTTGTAGATTTTAATCCAGTGTGGTGGCACACACCTTTAATCTGGACCACACCTTCTGCTGGAGACCTACTTAAGGACATTGGAAGAAGGAAGATTCACTCTCTCTTCTTTGTGGGACTGAGCAACTGCTAGATCCTTGGACATCCATTCACAGCTGATGCTGATCATTGTTGGGGAGTTGGACTATAGACTGTATAAGTCATCAACAAATTCCCTTACTATATAGAGACTATCCACACGTTCTGTGACTCTAGAGAACCCTGACTAATACAGAAGTTTTAGTACAGTCTTAACTTGGCTTTCTTTCTTTTATTTTAAGTCAGGGTCTCATGAGGCTCGGCTGGCATCAAACTTACTGCATAATTGATGGTCACAATGAACTCTGGATCTTCCCGCCCCAACCTTCCAAGTGCTGGGATTATGGGCATTTACCACTACATCTAGCTAAAAAGTAATTTTGGCCACTAAATGGGTAAAAATGTAAGAAGGGAGACCCCTGAGGAGAGTTTTGGAGAAGTGCTGCCAAGAGATGGCAGATAGTCCTGCGGGCTGGAGAGATGGCTCAGTAGTTAGAGACACTTGTGCAACCATAAGGACCCGAGTTTGGCTCCTAGCATTTATATAACAAGCCAGACATGATCTCATACCTGCCTGTAATTTCAGCACTGTAAGGGAAAGGATTGTTAGGAGTTGACAGCTCAGCTAAAAAACCTCATTTGTTGTTTTTTGGGAAACAGGGTTTCATGTAGCCCAGGCTGGTTTTAAACCTACTTTGTAGTCAAAGATAACTTCTGATTCTTTTGTTTCTACCTTCTGAGTCCTAGAATTATAGCTACTTAGTGCCATTTCTGGTTTGTTTTGTTTGAGACAGGGTCTCACTATGTAGCCCTGGTTATCCTGGAACTCACTGTGTAAACCAGGCTAGCCTCTAACTCACAGAGATCTGCTATTTTTTGCTTTCCAAGTATTGCAGTTAAAGGGATAGGTCATCACACTGGGCACCATTTCTTTTATTTGGTCCTGGGGAATCAAACCCAGGGATTCCTGTATGCGACAAGCAGTTTACAAACTGGGCTACATCCCCAGCCAAAGGGTCCTGCACCTTCCTTCTCCCTCCCTCTCTGTTTTTGTTTTTTGTTTTTTTTTTTGAGACAAGGTTTCACTATGTAGCCTTGGCTGGCCTGGAATTCACTATGTTAGTGATTCTCAACCTTCCTAACACTGAGACCTTTAATACAGTTCCTTGTGTTGTGGTGACCCTCTACCATAAATTTATTTTTATTACAACTTCAAAACTGTAATCTCGCTACTGTTATGAATCATTATTTAAGTATTTGTGTTTTCTGATGGTCTTAGGTGATCCCTGTGGGCTGTTTAACCCTAAAGGGATTGTGGCCCAAGGGTTGAGAGCCACTGTACTATGTACACCAGACTGGCTTTGAACTCAGAGATTCTCCTGCCTCTGCATCCTAAGTGCTAGAATTAAAGGGATGCACCACCACCCCAGCCCTGCTTTCTCTTTTGAATAAGTTAGTATGACTATTTAGTGAAATAAGTTAAGGCTCAGAAGGGAAACGGAGTATTCTTTCCACAAAAGTCCCAGGACTCCAGTTTTCACTGTTCCTCAGTATAAAGTGGGCAGAGACAGCAGGAACACTCTGTCCTCATTGGTCTGCCCCTGACCAGTGGACTGACGTTCACAATCCTACTACTTCTTAGCCAGGACACTTAGGTTCTGTCAGAGCTTGTTGTCTGAGGGCTATTTCTGGACTGCTAAGCAGGAAGCCACATTACCTCCTTATTATCTGTGTATCTTGGTTTCTTGGCCTTGGGCTCTCCAGTAGCATCTTCGTCAGATGATCTCCTCCTCTTACCTTTTCCTGCCAAATAAATAACAGAACAATTAGACTACATATATCATGATGGCAGGAAGCAAAGCTGGTACCTCTTCATCTCCATGATATCTGTAGCTGCCAGTCTTAGGAGCTGTTAAAGGGGCTGAGGAGCTATAAGAAACTTAAGTCAGTGGGGGCACCACATAAGAAAACCCAGTCTTTGCCCTCAGACTGCTTCTCCTCCTACACTGCCTCTCAGTGAATGGCAGCACCATGCTCTCATGTACATTAGCACACAGATGTCTTTTTTTTTTTTTTTTGGTTTTTCGAGACAGGGTTTCTCTGTGTAGCCCTGGCTGTTCTGGAACTCACTCTGTAGACCAGGCTGGCCTCGAACTCAGAAATCCACCTGCCTCTGCCTCCAGAGTTCTGGGATTAAAGGCGTGTGCCACTACTGCCCGGCTACAGATGTCATTCTTGGTGCCTGTCTTCTTACTGCTTCTGGATCTACTTTTTCAATAGTCCGTCTCTATTTGCCTTTGCCCTCACCTTTCAGTCTATTAGACAATTTACAATGTAAATCAGCCCATGTGGCTTTCCTACTTAACATCTGAGCAGTCTTCTTTTGCTCTCAGGTTAGAGAACAGATACTCTGCAATGTCTTGTTTACCTGGTCCTCCCCTCTCTAGCCTTCTCCCATGATTCTCAGAACTTTGCTCACCTTGCTGTGATTTTGACCTTTCACTTTCTCTAATGCTCTATTTCCTTTTCTTATACACACTAGTCTTAAAAAATACCCATCTTCAGTCACTTCAACTGGGTAGGTCCTACTTCTGCTTCCAGACCCAGATCAAATTCCACTTTCTCAGAAAAACATAAGCCTTCACCCCCTGCACTAATCCAGTCCTTCATTACATTTATTACATATTTTTGTAATAGCTAGCTCTTCCTTAGTGCATATCACAGTGCATATCTTTTTTTTTTTTCGATTTTATGTACATTGGTGTTTTGCCTGCATGTGTGACAGAGTCAGAACAGGAGTTACAAACAGTTGTGAGCTGCCACGTGGGTGCTGGAAAATGAACCTGGGTCCTCTGGAAGAGCAGCCAGTGCTCTTAAGTACTGAGTCATCTCTCCAGACCCCGTATTACATATCTATGTGACTGATTAATGTCTTCTGGGCAGGGATCATGGCTTTTACATTATTAGTACAATGACTGGCACACATCACACATCAAGGAACTGGTAAACAAACAAAATGTTCATTCATATAACTATCAGTGAAGAAGAATCCCCAGTTAAGGCAAATCAGTTTTAGGATGTAAATTCCTTACCTATCAAGCTCAGTTTGGGAACTAGGTACATGTCCTTTTCATTAATGACAAGGGTTGGGGCAGGTGGTGGCAGCCCAGGGTCAGAACTGTCAGTGTCAGGAACCAGGGGACAGCGCTGTACAAAGTGAGTATCTGCCAGCCGTACAAATGCATTTGACACCTCAGCGTAGTCCATGGTCTTGCCATCTGTAGAACAGGAGGAACGAGGGAGGTGAGAGGGCCTAAGACAATAGAGCGGCTAACCGACCTATGGCTTTGCTAAGAGCTTAGATCCAGTACTGACCCTCCATGGTCTCTGTGAGTCGGTCTGCTACTTTCTTCACAAGAGCTGACATTGTCATTTTGCCATTCAGCAGGAGCTCCTCAACAATCAGCTCTCCGGTGTCACCATACAGCGTCTTGGTAGTGTAGATGTACCGGGGATACCTAAGCATCCGCAGTACCCGGCTGCACTGGGCTTCATACTCCACCACACCACGTTTATGCACATGATAGATGACCAGGTTATGGTGAATGAGGACACAAAGGGCTTTTTTCACCTAGATAGGACCCAAAAGAAAGACAGGAAAGACCTGATGCTATATAGCTCACCACTGCTGACAACACTGCATACCTCCCAGAGCCTAGTAAGCATCAGATCACCAGCAAAGAGTCTAGTGAATCTCTTTTTAATTTTATTTTTTTTGAAGCAACTGGGCCTGAGTTGAAACAACAGGACCTGTCTTTTGTCTGTCCTGAGAACCCCTATGTTTAGAGTACAGTGTCTGCAGCCAAACTTATCCCCAGGTTCCAGGAGAGGGGACCCGGAGCCCATGAGCAGCAGAACTTGCTGTGGCAGCCATCTAGGCCAGTTCCTACCATGGCAGGGCAGGGACTGAATTTGACTTGACTGCACATATAATCTTACTTCCTCTGCAGGTGAGTGTAGCTAATGTCAGTGCAGGAAATGAAGGGGATTCTTTGCTATGATGTTCATATCTTGTCCCATTTTATCTTCTAGTTTTCTGTTTTGAATCAGGATCTCACAGAGCCCAGGGCAGCCTTATACTTGTTATGTAGCTGAGGGTGACCTTGAACTTCTGAGCCCCTCCTCTAAAGTGCTGGGATCCTAAACATAAATCACCACACCCAGTTCTATGTAGTGTTGGAGATCATCCAATATGCTGATGCCGTGTAGCTGGTCTTTGCTACTTTGTGGGTTCTTTTTCCCACCCCTGATTCTCCCTTCCCACCCCTACCCTGCTTCAGTTTCACCCCCTAACACTACATAAGAGAGAAGCAAGGAGGAATTAGGAAAATCCCTGAATTTAATTTCTTTCGTTTCTTCTTTGACCACACTACTAGTAAATATCAACTTCCCTAAATGACCAACAACCACCGACCCCACATATTGGGGCTAGCATTTATCTACCCCCTGAAAAGTTCCCAGAATCCCAGACATTGCACAATCACAGAAACTATTTATAGATGACAAAACCACGCCTCTGCTAGAACACCAGGCAAATCAACTGCTGCGGACAGTCCGAAGCAGCCCCATATCCACACACCTGGGATTAAAACAAAAAAAATATATTCTTATAGTAATTCTGTGTTTTCAAAGAAAGCAAAATCCCCAAATTGTCACTACAATGTAGTCAGTCACTCTACCAACTGAGCCACTTCCTCGGCCAGGATGGCGATAAAAATCTTTCCCATCACAGTTTCCTTTTCTCCATCCTTTCTATTCCTTAAAGGCAGTACTTGGTCAGTAGACTTACTGTGAAAGTGTATTGTGGGAACAGCAAAGATGAGCTAGGAACACCGCAAGCAGCAGCACACTAGGGCCTAAGTACAAAACCATACCCCACCCCACCCCTCGTGGTTCTGACCACAGGCAGCCTTCCTCTGTTTATACTTTCTAGGGGAAGGAGTACCACTGTTCAAAGGTGCTTGTGGGAAATGAAGAAGGTGAAGAGAGCAGATTCTCTTATCTAAACATACCTGGTCCAGTGATGCTTTTGTGTCATGGGCAATTACTCTAAGTGGCTGGCTCCCAGTTCTGATTAGGTGGACTCCAATTTTTTCTACAATCTCACCAAAATGCTCTTGCAGCAACAAAGAGCACAGTTTAATTTCTGCTTGAGTCATTGCACTTGGGGCCTCAGAACTAGGAAAGAACAACAATATTAATTCACATATTTTTTTTCTAGAGGGCAACTTGACAATATATATCAAAACCTTAAAATCTTGGTATATATTTGCCTTAATACTTATAATTTGGGATCCTTTGTTCCAAGGATGTAGAAAAAAAAAACATGCCATGAGTTCTCTTCACAATACTGGCATTGACACAAACAATTGACTAAAACAATCTAGCATCTATCAATATAGTATAACCTTGAGTACACTATGCATTATGCCAAAATTTAAAGTGATTTTGTACAATATAACTACCATAAAATATTCCTAATGTGTTGTCACTTAGTAATTGCAATGGCCAGATATGATGATGTACACTGCCTGTAATTCTAGCATGCAAAGAATCAATAGTTCCAGGTCAACCTGGGGCACAAAGTGAGTTCAAAGCCAGCCTATGTTATACAGCAAGACTCTGGTGGGTAATACACCCACCCACCAAAACAAAAGACTGGAAAACTAGACATCAAATTTGTTTTCTAAAGCCAGGTATAGTGGTGCACGCCTATAGTTCCAGCACTTAGGAGGTGGAAATAGGGGGTCAGGAGTTCAAGATTACATATTGAGTTTAAAGCCAGTCTGGGTACAGGAGACCCTGTCTCAAAAAAGATTAAAAAAAAAAAGCCATCGTCCCTTATATATGCTATTTATTTTAATGAGAGTATATGTGGTTCCAATAATCTTTAAAGAGTGGATTCATCTGGGTGTGGTGGTTAACATCTGTAATCCCAGTACTAAAGCTAGAGGACTGCCATAAACTCAAGGTCAGCCTGGGCTACATAATAAATACCATGCAAATCTGGTCCAGAGTGAGATCTCTAAAAGCAAAGGGGGAGGGGAAGTGCAAATAACTTTGCAATCTGTCAAAGATACAAAGAACTAAGGCCCATGACTCAGTGGGGGTACAAAGTATCATTCCCATAAACCACGATTTAGAAAGAGAAAGTAAAAAAAAAAAAGAGCTTCTTAATAGGGTATTTAAATTTAGGAGATGAAGTTATGTTCCACTGAGAACCATATTAAATTTTTACATCACGACAAAATGGGGCACAAGCAGAAATGGATGTAGTTGATTTATAAATTACCTCCGTATCACAATTTTCTACCTGCCATTATTCATCTCTTTCTCCAACTCTTTCAAACCTAAATTTTTGTCCCTCTTGCCACAGTGTCGCAGAGAAGGCTATTTCACTTATCCACACATCTTTGGAGAAACATCCTGAGACCAGTTGCCATCCTTGAAAGCATTTCCTGGTTCCCCTCCCTTCATTCAAGTTTCCGTTCCGGACTTTGTTTCTTGGCCCTGAGTCAGGGCCTCCTCATTCCGGCAGCGTTTTCACTAACCTCAGGGTCAGTGCTAAATTTAGAAGCTCCAAATGTTATCCTCCCGAGGCCAGCAGCTTAAGCTTAGGAGCAGCCCATTGCCCCTTCTTGGAAGTAGAGCACCATCCAGGCGGACGCGGAAGGGTCAGAGCACGGACCGCTCTAGCTGACAGTGTCGGTGGTTTCCGGGGACGCTCTTTCTTTCCTCTCGTTGGAAGGCTGGAGGACCGGCCAGGGGCTGTCTGAGGTGCGGGCGGGCGGGCTCTCCTCTGCCTTTGGTGCCGGGAGGCGGGCCTCGGGTCGCGCGGCCGCTGGCGGGCGGGCGGGCCTCGCGGGGCCGGGCGGGATCACGTGACCCTTGCGGGCCTTGGAGCGGCGGGCCGCCCACTGGAGGCGGCGACGGCGGTGGCGACCGCAGCAGGGGAGGTAGCGGCCTGGGGAGGGACCGCCGGCCGCCCTTTCGGACATCCTCGAAACATGGCGGAGGCCTCGGCGGCGGGGGCGGACGCGGGCTCAGCTGTCGCCGCGCACCGTTTCTTCTGCCACTTTTGTAAGGGCGAGGTCAATCCCAAACTACCGGTAAGAGCCCCGTGTGTCCCGCGCTCGGGCGCCGCGTAGGTCCCTGACCCCTAGGGCTGGAAACTGGGTCTTAAGCTGCCCGCACACCCGTGATTCCCTTGACACCGGTGTCCTCCGTACCTGCCGCCCGCTTTCTCCGGGCACTGGCCGCAAACCCTAGGCATCAGGGCCAGGGTCCTGCCTCGTCCTCATTTCCGCGGCGTCTCCAATTTGCCCCTCATTTCGCTTCCGCTCTTTAATACCACCCCCATCTTTTTGTCTTCCTCGGTGAATTCTCAGCCAAATCTGCGTCCAATTTGCTTGCAGTCCTCTTCCTTGTCTTCTTTTCGCGATGACCTAGCCCCTGTACTCTTTCCGTTCTTGCGTCTCACCTACTCTTTATTTTTCCTCCCACTTCTCAACCAGATCCTCCCCCTTCTGCATCCTTAGTGAGACAAAATAGCAAATTGCTGAGGACTCATTAGTAGGTTTTGTTGAAGTACAGAAAGAGGAGGTTTGGAAGGTAACAGGGAAGAGGGAGATTTTGTTCTTTAGTGGTTTTTGGGTTCTTTTGAAAGTGAAAATAGCAGTGTACCAATGACTTGCAGACTGCGCTCCCTGTTGCTATTGAAGGAAATGGCTTTGGGAAGAAGGTAGGACGCACTGTTTTAACTTAGTTTATTTTGGATATCACGTTGCCAGTGTCTTTAGCTCCACTTTCCAAGCCCACCCCCTCCATTTTTTTTCCTGTTCAGGAAAAAAAAAAAGACAGAATGTTGGGACTGCTTTCTCCGATATAAAATTGGTTCTGCCAGGCTGTCAGCCAATAGAGAGGTAGGGCTATACTTTGAGAAGAAAAGGCTTCTGCAGCATGCTAGCCAGTGCCAGCGCCCCCAGTTAGAAGTCTTTTTCTTGGCGGGTGGCGAGATTTCTTCTTAAAACGAGTGGCTATGTCATAATTTATTTTATAATCACGGTATCTTGAATACATGGTATCTTTCTGTTTGTTTGCTTTTTTTGCGCCCAGGGTCTCACCATGTAGTCCTGGCTGACCTGGAACCTGACTGACTATCCTGATCAGGCTGGTCTAGAACTCACAGAGGTCTGCCTGCTTCTGCCTTCCTAGTGTTGGGATTAAGAGTGTGCACTGCTATTCCTGGCTTTGAACGCACTCCTAAGAGAAGGCCTACTAAGTTTCTGTATCTATTTTCTTAGAAACACAAATGGAGTCCAGTGAATAAGGACTTCACTTAAAAGTGGTGTAATGAGGTAACTAAGGCATTTCCTTTTTCTCTTTGTTCCACTCCAACTTCATAATTAGCTACATCTACTGTTGACTGGGTTCACTTGCTGCCTTTGCTTTATGCTGATGTGCTGTCTGCCGTATTTCAATTCGGGAAAGAGTGTAAACCTTATTTTTTTTTCCAGCAGATACTAGAACTTTCTCTGTTGAGAGAGGGAGTCTGGCATTCAGCCGCTGTGTGTGAGATCAGTGACAGGTTATTGAATGGGATGGACGCCCTGTTGAAACATTAGCCCTTGGATCTGAAGTGTGCACTCAAGAATTTGCCTTGAAAGTGAGAAAACAGAATGTAAATGTCTTCTTATTATTACCTGAAGGTCTTCACTTCAAAGGGATGATTTGATTAAGGCTTTTTAGGTATTTTTCTAAGACTTAGTTAGATGAACGATCTTCCCTGGCTTTTTTTTTTTTTCAAAGATTTATTATATATAAGTACACTGTAGCTGTCTTCAGACACACCAGAAGAGGGCATCAGATGTCATTACAGATGGTTGTGAGCCACCATGTGGTTGCTGGGAATTCAACTCAGCACCTTTGGAAGAACAGTCAGTGCTCTTAACCGCTGAGCCATCTTTCCAGACCCTTTGCTGTTTTTTTAAAACTCTGATTTATTGCTTGTCAAGCCTGACTTGTACATTGAAGCTTATCAGTGTCTAATATAACCAAATGCTGCCTACAATAGACAGGGCTCTGCTGGATGCCCTAGAGGTGAGTGAAAGCATATATGGTTCTTAAGGACTACAGGTTTAGGGATTTTTTTTTCTTGAAAGACAAGGCAAACATGGAAAAATTAGCAATCATCATGCCTTGTTTAAGGATGGGAACAAGTTCTGAGAAATACAGTTTCGTGATTTTAACCCTTGTGCAACCTTTGCAGAATCTACTTAGATTAAAATAGATACAATGTCACTTGTAGTGTGGGTTTGAGAACTGCACCTAGCTAGGCCTTTGTTAGCCAAGAAAGCTCTATCACTAACTGTCTTATATAGTTTAGGTTAGTTTTGAACTCAAGAACCTCCTGCCTAAGCCTCCTGTTACTGGAATTTCAGCTAACACCCCTGTACTCCCATCCCAGCAACATGATTGTTAGTGGAATTACCGTGTCTAGTTTATACGAAGTCTAGTTTATACGAAGTCAGTGATTCACAGGAAGGTTATACAGTGCATGGAAGCAAAATAAATGAGGGCAGATATAGATACATGGTTTCAGTTTCAGAAAGGAAGGCACAGCTGCATCAGAGTTACTGGGGACCTATGACATACAAGGTGGAATTAGATAGGATTTTCAAGGACAGGTATAATTTATCTTGAGAATATGCAAGACCAAGAGGAAGCAAAGGAACATATGGGTTGAGGAAAAAAGGAGACTTACCAAGTAAAGCTTTCTTGTCTTTGGCTGACAAAATTGTAGTTATGGGCTACAACATATTTGATATGAGTACATCGTGGAATGGCTAAATCAAGCTATTTGAGTTTAACATACATTATCTCATACTTTTCAATTTTTATTTACATTTATTTGTTTATTGTGTGTGTGTGTGTATGTGTATGAATGTATACCATAGTGCCATTGTGAAGGTCAGAGGTCAGCTTCTGGATGTTCTCTCCTTCCACCACATGGATTCTGTGGGGGTCAAACTTAGAGGGATAGGGTTGGCAGCAAGTGCCTTTCCCCAGCTAGCCAGCCCTGTCTTGTATGATTTTCACTTACTGAGTCTGCTGTTTTAGCAATTTTTAACATCTATGTTACTTTCAGTCACTGTAGTGTTTAGTAAGTAGCTAATCAGTGTTGTTCTGTTTTCAGGAAAAGGTGTGATAAGGTCAGACTTACTGGTTTTTTGTTTTCCTGAGACAGGGTCTCTCTGTTTAGCCCTGGCTGTCTTGAAACTTGCTCTGTAGACCGGGCTGGCCTCCATCTCACAGAAAAATCTTGCCTCTGCCTCCCAAGTGCTGGGGTTAAAGGCGTGCACCACCACTGCCCGGCCCAGCTGTTATTTTTTTAAGACAGTTTTACTGTATAATCGTGGTTGGCTTAAAACTCAATTTGTAGGCCAGGCTGGTCTTGAACTCAAAGATCCTCTTGCCTCCTCCTTACTCCAGTGCTGAGGGTAAAGGTGCTATGCCACTATGCCTGGCCAGATTTAGTTTTGATTTATGTGGGAGCTAGTGACTTTTATTTTGTTTCATGGGCATTTTAAATTTATAATCTCAGGCAGTTGTCTTAGAAATGTTTATCAGAAAAAAACAGGTCAGTTAAGTGTGCTGTTCAGTACAAATTTGTCTCTGTGACTGATACACCAACTCAAACATTGGTAACATGATCTTCATAGGATTATATCTTTATAGGACAACATGGAAGGTTTTTTAAAAGATAAATCCTTTTGTAAACTTGAGAATCTCTCATTGCAGCGACCCAGCATAAGTAGGCATGCATAATTCCTTAAATTGGATGAATGGTGTGGGGAATCTAACTGTCCTTTGAGGATAAGCAGACTCAGTTTATCGTGGATACAGTTTTTCATTGTCTTAACTGAATTCACAACCCTAGAGGATACTGAGAGGATACTGATTCTTGTAATAGCTGGATGTCCAGAATCATTACTACTAGTGTACCGACTGAACACTACCTTACATTAGCCTTTGCTTTGCTTTGTGAGGTGGGTGGGGCTGTGGATGGGACTCAGACATGTTAAGCAAGTGTTCTACAACTGAGAGCTTTTAAGAGTCACAGCCCTTGTTTCTTCTCCCTCTTCTCCTTTCCCCAATCTAGGATGTGTTTGTCAGCCCACCTCCCTCCGTCCCTCCATCCTTCCCTCCCTCTCTTCCTTTCTTCCTTCCATCCATTCATCCTTTCTATATGTTGGAGAGAAGAGTGGGAGAGAAGAGGAGGGAGATTGATTTTGACATAGCTCAAGCTAGCCTCAAATTCTGTCTGACCTTGAGTTTCTGATCCTGCTGCCCCATCTCACAAGTGCTGGATGTAGGTGTTAGATAAAGCCTATGCTGTTGCTGCACCTTGTTTATGTGGTACCAGGGCCTTACTCATGGCAGGCAAGAATCCCGTCAACTGTGCCTATTTCCTGATATATTTTTAAGTACCCAAAGGCAACTGCAGTAGCTTATTCAAATTTATCCCTGAAACTGCCCTTAGGTTTTTGTTTATTATTTTTCCCTGAAGGCTACATGGGCCTAACTAACTTTAGGGTTCATTACTTGGACTGAGAATGAAGTATGCCTAATGCTATGTAGTCAATCCTGTGTCAGCTGAGGTCATTTCGTTTGGTGGGAACACTTCTCACCGCTCTTCCTCATGTCCCCTCTTAGCTGGTTGTCTGTAGTTTGTATGATCCAAAGAAGAGGACAGAAGGTTAATTCAGAAATAAGATACTATGGAATGAGGAAAAAGTATTGAAGGGAATTAAAAAGAAAAATATATTCAGTAGCCCTATTGCCTCCTTATGCCTCAAAGAGGACTCTCCAAATGAATTACATAGGAGTTGCACTTATTAGATGAGTTTTCATATTTATGATGAAAATAATTCTAGCAAAAAGTGGTGAATAGCATACTTGAGATTGGGGCGGATGTTTTTGTCTTGAGACAGGGTCTCTCTATGTAGATCTGGCTGTCCTGGAGCTTAATATGTAGATCAGGCTGGCCTTAAGCTCACAGAGATCCTCCTGTCTCTGCCTCCAGAGTGCTGGGATGACAGAGCTCTTCTTGCATCTTTCCCTCCGTCCTCCGTCCTCTTCCTCTTCCTCCTCCTCCTCCTTCTTCTTCCTCTCTCTCTCTCTCTCTCTCTCTCTCTCTCTCTCTCTCTCGTGAGATAGGGTTTTACTATATAGCTCTGGATGTCCTGGAACTTACTGTGTAGGCCAGACTGTCCTCAAACTCACAGAGATCTGCCTGCCTCTGCTTCCTGAGTGCTGGGATTAAAGGTTTGTGCCACTATGCCCAGCTCCAGAATTTTAAAATAAGAGACTTTAGTTCCATTGTCTGAAGAATTCAGGTTTATATATGATAGGGTGGAATGACATTTTATTTTTTTTTATTAAGATTTATTTATTTATTATATATAAGTACACTGTAGCTGTCTTCAGACACCCCAGCAGAGGGCATCAGATCTCTTTACAGATGGTTGTGAGCCATCCATCATGTGGCATCATGTGGTTGCTGGGATTTGAAATGACCTTCAGAAGAGCAATCGGCGCTCTTTACCTCTGAGCCAACTCTCTAGCCCCTAGAATGACATTTTATGAGTGTGTGTGTGTGTATGTGTGTGTATGTGTGTATGTATGTGTGTGTGTGTGTGTGTGTGTGTGTAGCATCAGATGATAGAAGAAATATTTGAAGGAAATTTCCAGAAGCTTTTATTTCATCTCACTATTTTATTGAGAAACAAATATGGGGCCAAAACTAATGGAGTTATACTACATAACACTACACTACAGTGATTGGACAAAATCCCACAAAGGGCTGTTTCAAGGAATGTAAAAGTGTGTTTTATTCCCACATACTATCAGTTCCTCCATTCTTCTTTAAATTACGCTCTTTCAAGGTAGAATCTGATAGTGATAATTATCTAGCAGAGTAGCCTGCTTTGCATTTTGATGAGACTAGTGTGGTTCTTAAGTGTTTCATGGAAATCCAGATGACAGACAAGCCTAATTAAAGACTGCTGGGATGTTGTTGGTGCTCTGGCTCATGCAGAAGGGACTGCTGGGCTTCTTACTTCCTAGTTCTCTGTTATATCATCTTTTTTGAGCTAATAAATGTCCTTTTTAGTAAGTAATGTTTCTCATTTGGTTCTTTCCCAGCTACTTGCACAGGTATTAATCATTGTATTGTACTTATAATGGCTCCAATGTAGGAAACCATTTTGATCATCTTGTAATAAGGTTAGCTAAATGGTATACTTCTTCAAATATTTATACTACTAAATAGAGGAAATATTATTGATTTGAGATAAATTTCAAAGATGTTAATCATTGGATTACCCTAAACTCTATTATTTGTGACTTAATATCTGTAATGTCTACATGATTAGTATCTATCAGGGATAACGGTGTTTTGAGAGCTTCTTTATATTTTGTTTAAAAATTGTTTTACATTTATTTATTTATTTATTTAGAGTGTGTGTGTGCATGCATGCGTGCTTATGCCATGGTGTATGTGTGGAGGTCAGAGGACAACTTGTGGGACTTGGTTCCCTCCTATTATACAGGTGCTGGGTATCAATCTCAGGTTGTCAGATTTGGTGCAAGTATCATTATACTTCGAGCAATCTTGCTGGCCCATAATTTATTTTTTGAAGAGAGGGCCACATGTAGATTGGCTGCTTTCAAACTTATAGTGGTGAGTGGCCTAGAACTTCTGATCTTATCTCCTGCTGGGATTACAGATTAACTCCACTATCACTGCTACCACACTGTGCTCTTTTGAGATCTTTAAGAAGCCATAATAGGGGCTGGAGGTATGGTTTAATGGGCAGAGCTCCTGTCTAGTATGTGCAAGGTCTTGGGTTCAATCTCTAGTTGGATATAGTGCTGTATGCCTGTAATCCTAGCTCTAGGGAGGTAGAGGCAGGATAATCAGGAATTCAAGATCATTCTGTGTTATGCAGTGAGTTCAAGGTCAGTCTGGGTCACATGTGACCTGGTTCCTTCCACCTCCCCACAAGGCTCTAGTAAAAATAAAATACAATGCTGAGTTTGGAAATAAAGTGCAGCAAGTGCATTCCACATAGGATCAAGGAATAATATTATTTTGTGTGTGTGTGTGTGTGTGTGTGTGTGTACAAGAAGTGTGTGTGGGCGTGTCCTTCATGGCACATGTGTAATGGTCTGATGACAATGTTTGGGAGCTAGTTCATTCCCTTGTGAGTTTCAGGGATTGAATTCTGGTCATCAGGCTTGTGTGGCTTCAAACTCACTATGTAACTCAGGATAACCTTGATTGTCAGGTCCTGTGCCTTGACCTCCAACACTCTTCTTGCTGAGTGATGGGATTACAGATGTGCTCCAATGTAATCTACTTGTTTATTTATTTAGACAGTGTTTCTCTCTGTAGTCTAGGTTGATCTGGAACTCATCATCTCAATATGTAGTCTAGGTTGCCTTGAACTCTTAGCAGTCTTCTTGCCTTAGTGTTAGGATTGCCCGTGCTTAGCGAATCTATTTTTGAGGGTGGGATGTTAGTTATAGCCTTAATATTCTTATTAGCACATATGTGTATACTGGGAAATTTTGGAGGACTTTCTCAGTATGAGGAAGAAAAAAAAAACCTTAAGTTTATTGCAGGTAAAGTTCCCTTGGGAGCATAAATGCTGACAGGATAGTTATACTTTGTGTTTCTTTATTGTTAGTTGGCTTTTTAATGACCTTTATTTTCGTTCAGGTTCAGGCAGCCAGCTTGTAAGGAGAGCTGGGTTACTTTTTTTTTGTATTGTCAAATTATTAGGGATTTAATAATAAGTGTGTATTTCATTGTTTTATAGCTTAGTTCTAAGAAATGAAGGAGAGCTATATCAGAGTGGAGTTTGAGTGGGGCTGTCTTGCTCCTCCATGATCCTTTAGTAATCTCTGTAGACGTGTTTGATTTTACAGCTGGGGGAAGGGGGAGGACTGCAGCTGTCATTTGGTAAGTAGCAGACAGAGCTGCTGCTAACCCTGCCGTAGGCCCAAATGTCAAGAATGCTGAGGCTGTGAGAAACGCTGGTAATGAACAAAAGGATGACTCCACAGGCATTGTCCCTCCGTGTGCAGGCATTGTCCGTGTGCAGGCAGCGCGTGAGGTTTTGTGTCAGAGTAGTTTTTTATTTCTGACTTTGAGATTCTGAAGAGAATTTTCAGTAAAATAATTGAGACAGTATAATTTTTGCCAAAGCCCTCAGGGGAAATGATTGTTTAGAGCAGGGACTGGAGTTGGGTGACTGGTGGCTGCCATTACATCAGAGCAGATCTGTTAGACTCCCTTTCTCTCTGTGCTTAGTGAGACCAGAGGTATTCAGTTACTCACCTAAGATTACACACTGTAACCTAAAAGTATCCACTTTTTTTGTTGGTTGGAAATTTAGTAACTGTGAGTAATTTAGTAAAACAGTTGGGAATTCAGTTTGAAAACAAAGAAAAATAGAACACTAGTAACTTTCTTGTCATTCACATTAGTATTGTGTTCTTTTCTCTCTCACACAACTCTTCAAACATTACAGATGCACAGGAGATGGTATTCTTTAGCTTTTAGTTTTTTTAAATTATTTATTTTACTTTTATTTTTTAAAGATTTATTTTATTTATATGTGTACACTGTAGCTGCCTTCAGACACACCAGAAGAGGGCATCAGATCCCATTACAGATGGTTGTGAGCCACCATGTGGTTGCTGGGAATTGAACTCAGGACTTCTGGAAGAGCAGTTGGTGCATTTAACTGCTGAGTCATCTCTCCAGCCCGAGCTTTTAGTTTCTTTAAACTCTTCATTGAAAGAGTGAATTGGTGTTCTCAGTCTTCCTTTTAACTCTAATTCTTCTTGTGATAGAAAGTGAATCTAGAGATAGCAGTTAGAAGCTGGAGTCAGCTGCTGAGGGGTCTTTCCTCCACCTGGTAGAAATAATGGGAGGCAGGCAGCTCCAGCAGCTTTTTTATTTAGAGAGTCTTGTCTGATAGCAAGTTTTGGTAGTAGTTAGGCAGAAGCATTGGCAAGCGGCACCCCAATATTACAGGTCCTCATGCCAGCTTGGGTATTGGAATCCTTGGCTCTTTTCAGAAGGCCATTGATTGTTACAGAACTCAGATAGATATCTGAGATTGGCCTTGAAGACTTCACAACTCTCTGGAACTTTCTGGTGACTGGCACCTGCAGGTTTTCTCTCTGCTTCCTTAATAGCCATTACCAGCTTCCTGCTCTTCTGTGGTCTCTGTTTCCACTTCCCTTCCTCCTACCTTGGCTCCTATTAAACTGTTTAGTTGGTTGTCAGAGGCTGGTGCTACTCTTAGGTACTGTTAGGTACCAGCAGGCAGGCAGCCAGGATGCATGAAGGGCAGTCCTGGATTGTCTAGGAACTGGTACCGTGTGCAGCCAAGATTGCCTAGGTGCAGGTGAATGAGATTCCAGACAGAACCCCATGGTCAGACAGCACAGCGTGAATGCAGGTCTGTGGGTGCAGCCAGCGGTCCTGAGATCTCCGGAGGCAGGCACTTCTTTGCCAGGGCCTCCTCAGTCTCTGCTGTTTCTTCAACTAGCAAATGTTTGTGGGTGTTTTGTACTGGAAAGCCAGACTCAGTGTGCTCAGAAACCAGGTATTGGAACCCAGGATTGGGGATCAGAAGCTGCTTGGAGCTCAGAGGTTTAGGGTTAAGGTCAACTTGGGAGTACAGACAGCACCCAGGTACAAGTTGCACTTCAGGCCTGGTGCTATGATTGTGTGGGTGCAGCTGCCAAACACTGTACCCATGGATTGTTTGTCCATGGCTGCTTGCGCTGTGCTTTTCAGTTTCCAGCTGAGCTTGTCCATGCAGCAGAACTCATCTTTTGACCTAACATTGGAACACTAGAGGAGGTAGCACAGGAACGTCGCTTCGTAGCCTCTCTGAGTAAGCCTGAGTCATGTTGTATACAGTCTAGGATCCTGTCTCACTGTTTGGCAGTCCGCCTTTCCTCCTGCACTAATCAATCATTAATGCCCATGTTTTGACCCAGTTATCAGTTGTAGTACTGTTTGACTGACAGTGCTTCCTCAAGCAACTTAAGAGAGAGTGTAAGAATGACTAATTAGTGAGTCAGAGTGCTCTGTCCTAAGTGTTCTTGTCATTTGCAGGAAACCAAACATAAGGAAGAGTGCTGTGATATAAACTTACAGAACTTAGCACTAGCAGCAATCACAACAGATTTTGAAAGTATTTGACAGTGCTCTGTACCTGCTCAGTGCCCAGAGAGAAGTAGGTCTGTCTTAGGAATGGAGCTGAATAATCCTAATTGAAAGGAAGTACATGAACACTGTGAGGAAAGAGAGCTTTAAAAAGGAAGGAAGGAAGGAAGGAGACCCTTATCAAAGTAGAAATATTTCAGATTATTCTTAGAGTTTCCACTGTATAAGTTGAGGTTAAAGGTCGAAAGATTAATATAATATTTTTCTTAATTTGTTAGTAGCTCAAAGTTTCTTTTTGAGAAGATTTTAAAATTACATTTGCTTACTTATTGTGTGTGTATTGTACCCTTTGTTTTTTTTTTTATTTAAGTGTATTTAGTTTATGTGTGTGAGTGTAGTGCATATGTATGTGTACCATGTGCGTGACTGATGCTCACAGAGGTCAGAAGAAGGCATCAGATCCTCTGGAACTGGAGTTCAGAATGGTCTGTGAACTGTGTGCATGTAGTACCCATGACGACCAGAAGAGGTCATCAGATCCCTTGGGACTGGAGTTACAGATCTGTTTGAACCACCATGCGTTCCTAGGAATCAAAGCCTAGGGTTTCTAGAAGAGCAGCCAGTGTTCTTAACTGCTGAGCTCTCTCTCCAGCTCCTTGATGTAGGGCAGGCCGATCTCGAATGAGAGGGAATCATTTTGCCTAGAACTAGAATTCTAGGTGTTTACCACCGTACTGCTTTGATACACAGTCTGGTCCTGCTTTGAGTGGTTTCAGATTTCTCACTTTTGACAGCTTAGTCTGTTCAGAAATGTGATTCAATTCTTATTTTGTGGTAAAGTACCTAAAATTAGGATATTCAGAAAAGTTCATTTTATGTGCTTTTACTTCCCTAACTTCTATAATATATTTAAAAGTGTGCTTTTATAGAGCATATTTTTTGTTTGTTTTCAGACAGAGTCTCATTAAGTATTTCTGGCTATCCTTAACTTGCTATGCAGACCATGATGTCCTTAAATTCACAAAGATCCGCCTGTCTCTGCCTCCCAAGTGCTGGGATTAAAGACCTGTGCTCCTACACCTTTATTTTATTTTATTTTTTTTTTGGTTTTTCGAGACAGGGTTTCTCTGTGTAGCCCTGGCTGTCCTGATACTCACTTTGTAGACCAGGCTGGCCTCGAACTCAGAAATCCGCCTGCCTCTGCCTCCCAAGTGCTGGGATTAAAGGCGTGCGCCACCACCGCCTGGCTGCTCCTACACCTTTAAAGAGTAAAATTTATTCTGAAAATTTTCTTACATGTATATGACATGTGTTTAGGAGGTATTTGTTGTTGTTTTTAAAATTTTTTAAATTTTTTTTCTGAGACTTTGTCTGTAGTCCTGGCTGTCCTGGAACTCACTCTGTGAACCAGGCTGGCTTTCAACTCACAGAGGTCCGTCTGCCTCTGTCTTCTGAGTCTGTGGTTGTGTGTGTGGTTGTCTTGCCTGCATGTATGTATATGCATTGCTCGTGTACCTGTGTCCAGGGAGGCCAAGATGGCGTAGGTCTCCTGGAACCCGTTATTCAGTTGTTAGCTTCTGTATTGATGCTGGAAATTGAACATGGCTCCTCTGGAAGAGCAGTCAGTGATCTTAACTGCTCAGCCATCTCTCCAGGCCTCATGGATAATGCATTTTGATTTTATCCACCAACTACTATTTCCCTCCTACTTCCTCCAGGACCCTTTCATCTGATCTCCCTCCTAACTTCATGTATTCTTTTATTATTTTTAGTGGTAGTGCAGTTAGTGCTGACCATATGGTCATTAGCGTGGACCATTCACTGGGGCATGGGCAACCTACTAGCAACACCACATCCTCAAAGAAAAGTGACTTTCTCCTCAGCTCTTGTCAACTGCCAGTGGCTCCCCACCTCAGAGTGGGACCTCAGGAATTCTTCCCCAGTCTATGCTGGAATTTAAAAAAATGTATACGTTTACAAATTTTAAATGTGTATGAGTATTTTGTCTGCATGCCTGTGTGGAGGTCAAAAGAGAGTGTCAGATACTTTGGAACTGGAATTATAGAGGGTGATAAGCCATTAGGTAGATGCTGGGAACCAAGCACCCATGTCCTCTGTAAGAGCAGTATGTGCTTTTTAACCACTGAGCCATTGTTCCAGCCCCCAATGGCTGGCTTGGTCTTATACTGGTTTTGTACACAATCACAGCTGCTACGAAGTAGGCATGAATGTTATAGTTGATGTGTTGATGTTATGTGCAGAAGACAGCATTTCTCAGCTCCCCTTTCCATGCTCTCTCTCTCTTTCTGCTCACTCTTCCTCCTTGTTCTCTGAGCCTTGAATGGGAGAAGCTGGTATTTGAGAGCAGCACAACTCTATAGGTATAAACAATACCTATAGGTTCTTCCCAACTGCCATATCTCTAGTCCCATATTATATTTTAAAAATTAGCTTACAAGCTATTTGGTTTCCATAGACCTCTTAGTCTTGGCTGACCCATATGCTTCTCCTGCTTACTCACATCTCCTACCTTCAACTCCATGCAAGGGGGAACCTGGAATATGCCCCCTGTTCCTTCATATCGTTGATTCCACCGCCCCCTCTGGTTATATTTTGCATTTGGGTTACAAGAGTGTAGGTTTCCACATAGCTTTTACACACACCCTACATTTTAGGTAAGCCTTCCTCCATTCCCTCATGCCTTCATTCCCTACCCTTCTTCATCTTTGAGCCTTCCCAGTATTCTCCTTCTATACTTCCATTTTACCCATTTCACTTTCTCCTCTGTCTTAATGATAGGGCATACTCTCTTTGCTTTGAAATTTGGTCTCTCTCTCTCTCTCTCTCTCTCTCTCTCTCTTTCTCTTTCTCTTTCTTTCTCTTTTTGAGACAGGGTCTTACTGTGTTGCCCTGGTTGGCTTTGAACTCTCTATATAGACCAGGTGGTAAATGCACAGACAGATCTGCTTCCTGAGTATGGGGATTAAAGGCATGTACCATAATGTCTTTATTATTATTATTTTGTTGTTGTTGGTATGTATGTATGTATGTA
Organism: Tokudaia tokunoshimensis; assembly: GCA_036184795.1. Classification (NCBI taxonomy): domain Eukaryota; kingdom Metazoa; phylum Chordata; class Mammalia; order Rodentia; family Muridae; genus Tokudaia; species Tokudaia tokunoshimensis. Next base: position 63,783,848 of record BTHU01000003.1, on the reverse strand, counting down.
TGTATCAGTATATAGTCAAGTCTGTGGTACAAATATGAGAGAGCATGTGTTATTTGTCTTTCTGAGTCTAGCTTATTTTACTTTTTAGCAAGATGATTTCTAGTTCCATTCACTTTCCTGGAAATTACATGATTGCATTCTTTTTTTTTTTTTTTAATGGCTGAATAGCTCAGCTGTTGTGTTAGCAATAAACAGAGATGTACGATTGTGTGATTTAGATTCCTTTGAGTATGTCTGACAGATTGGTTGAGTTGAATCGCATGGTAGTTTTAGTTTTAGTGTTTTGAGGAAACTGCATGCTGAATTCCCACCAACACTGTGCAAGGGTTTCTTTTCTCTTTTTCTTTTTCCCACATACAGTCTCTCTTACCAGGATTTGTTTTTTTCCAAGTTTGAGTTGGTTTTCTGCTTTCACCTTGTGGGACCTGGGGATCAAACTCAGGCCTTTAGGGTTCAGGACAAGCACATTACCCACTGAGCCATCTTGCAGCCTCTATTTTCTTGATGTAGTCTCTCTGATTAGGTTAAGATGGAATCACAGTGTTGTTTTGTATGGATTTTCCTAAAGGCTCAGGATATTGAACATATTTTTTCAACATTGGCTTTCTTTCTTTCTTTCTTTCTTTTTCTAGAATTGATATTCAATTCAGTTATTCATTAGATAATTTGGGGGAATTTTTTGGTGTTTAGTTTTTTTTCTTTATAGAATATAGATGTTAATTCTATTAGATATGTAGTTGACAAAGGTTTTTTTTTTTCTTATTACACAGGCTACCATTGGTTGAGTGTTGCTTTTAAATTTCATGTATTCCCATCTAATTTTGGGGGTTATTTTCTTTACGGGTGGGAACTTTTTCACACAATTCTTGCCTATGCCTCTGTGTCTTGGACTGTTTTGCCTGTGCTTTCCTTATTCAGTTTTAGAATTTCAGATCTTACATTAAGATTTTTGATTCATTTTTGACTTGAGTTTTATGTAGGGTGAGAAATGGGAATATGGTTTCGTTCATTTACGTGATCATATCTAGTGTTTCCTGCACTATTGGTTGAAGTGGTTGGCTTTACTCCACTGTATTGTTTTGATACCTTTTCCAAATATTAGATGGTAGTAACTGTGGGGCTTTCTTAGGGGCCCTTATTCTGTTACATTGTTCTCTGCATATTTGTGCTGGTACCATGCTGTGTTGTTAGGATGCCATTAACACTGTTCTTTTGCTTAGGATTGTTTTGGCAATTTAGGGCCTTTGGTACTTCCATATGAACTTTAGGATTTCTTTTCCAGTTGTTAAAAAAAAGTCATTGAAATTTTGATGGGGAAATGCATTGAATCTATAGATCACTTTCAGTAATGTAACTATTTTCACAATATTCTGCCAATCTGTGAGCATGGGCTGTCTTTTCATCTTTTTGTGTCTTTAATTCTTAAAGTGATTTAAGGTTTTCATTGTATAGAACTTTAATTTCTTGTTTAAGCTTATTTCTAATTATTTTTAAAGCAGTTACTATTTATTTTTTATTTTTGAGATAAGGTCTTACTATGTAGCCTTGGCTGATTTGGGTCTCATTGTGTAGAGCAGGCTAGTCTCAAACTCAGCATTATCTTCCTGCCTCTTCCTATTGAGTGCTGGAATTAAAGGTGTATGCCACCATGTCTGTCTTTAAAGACTATTTATTGTAAGTGTTTGAATGTTTCACATGTATGTATGTATGTATGTATGCGCATCATGTGTGTGCAGTCCCCATAGAAGCCTGAAGGCTGTGTTGAGTTCCCTGGAACTGGAATTACAGACTGTATTGATTGTGAGCTACCACGTGGGTGCTAAGAACTGAACCTGGGTCCTTGGCAAGAGTAGCAAGGATTTTAACCTCTGAGCCAATCTCTTCAACCCCCACCCTATTTATTTATTTATTTTTAAATTTTTTTATTAGGTATATTCTTTATTTACATTTTAAATGATTTCCCTCTTACTGGTCCCCCCCCCCCAAAGTCCCATATGCCCTCTTCCCTCCCTATTTATTTTTTTGGGAATGTTGTGAGCAGCATTTTTTTTAAAGCAATCTCATTCTTGGCAAGTTCATTATTAAAATATTGAAACACTGTTTTTGTAAATGTTATATCCTGCTATTTGCTAAAAATATCAGGTCTAAGAATTTCTGGTGGAATCAGAATCAGTATCAAAGAATGAGTTTGGTAGTGCTTTTTACCATTCTATTTTGTGGAACAAGATGATCTCAAAACCCCTTCTAGGGTAAGTGTGATATTCTGATTTGGAGACAAACTTCTGGTAATTACAAGGTCTAGCCACATCCTAGCGCTGTCTTTGAAATGCTAGGCTTTAACTGTCACGTGATGATCAGGCCGTAACTTGAGTTTAGATCTTTTATTTCTATGCTGCCTTTTCTCTGGCCGTACGGGACCCAGGTGCTTGTCTTTTTGTAGCTGTAAGCTGTGTAGTTTGTAATTTCACGCATATTTCCTCAACAAATGTGTGTTGAAGACTTGTTTGCCTTGGACATTTTAGTGATAAACAAGACTGACTAGGACCCTGACATTAGGGAGCAGCTTGTTGAGTGGAGACAGACACTAACAAACTATGAAACAAATACAACTATAAATTGTAATCCATGCCATAAAGGAAGAATATCATAGAAGAAATTATTAAGCAAAGAATCTCTTTAGATTGGGTTGGCAGGCTGGATTGGCTGGTTGCTTTCTGTTACCAAGACTTAGTTCAGTTTTCTGTCATTTCTATGTGAGACCTCATTTGTTTCTAAGACCTTTCACCTGTAGTTAAGTCTTAAAGCCCTAGGCTTTGTCTTAGTTATTCTGTTGCTGTGATGAAACAGCATGGTCAGGGAAACTTACAAAAGGAAGCATTTACTCAGACACTTGCTTATAGTGTCAGAGGGTGAGTCTGATCATCATGGTGGGGTGGGATGGGGGCATGGCAGGCAGGCAGACAGGCATGGTGCTAGAACAGTAACTGAAAGCTTACATCTGATGCACAGCTATAGACAGACAGACAGACAGAGAGACTGAGAGACTGGGCCTGACATGTTCTTTTGAAACCTATAGTCCACCCCCAATGGCACACTTTTCCCCATAAGACATAACAACTACTCTTTCCTAAACAGTCCACTAATGAGGGACTACACATTCAAATATATATAAGTCTGTATAGGCCGTTCTCATTCAAACCACCACAATCTTTTTTTTTTTAAACACTGCAGCTCTTTGATTTTTTTCCCCCCGTCCTCTCTATAACATGAGAATGGATCTGGCATGTTCTCTCAAAGCCAGCCTATTCTAAAGCATTATAGATACTCTTCACTAATGCCTGTGATTTATGGACTGGAAGAAAATACCCATCCTTACAAATGTCATCTGCTGAGGGGTCTTATGCAGAGACAAATTTTTCAAAAAGTTTATTTTCTTTTTATTCACTTTATTTCCTGATCACAGCCCTCCCCTCTCCTCCAAATCCTGCTCTTACAAATCCCTCCCCTACTACTCTCTCCCCTTCTCCTCAAGGGGAGCACCCCCTCTCCCTCCCACTTAGATACCACTCACCCTGAGTCATCTAATCCCAACAGGAGTAGGCACACCCTCTCTTGATGAGGCCCAGCCAGTCAGTCCAGGTAGGGGAAGGGGATCCAACGGCAGGCAACAGAGTCAGAGACAGCCCTTGCTGCTCCACTTGATAGGGGACCATGCTGCTCATCTGCTGCAAATGTGTAGGGGCCTGGGTCCAGCCCCTGCATGCTCTTTGGTTGGTGGTTCAGTTTGTGAGCCGCCCTGGGCCCAGGTTGGTTGACTCTGTAGGTTTTCTTGTGGAGTCCTTGACCCTCTCTCCAGCTCATTCAATTCTGTCCCCCACTCTTCCACAAGACTTCCTGAGCTCCACCTGATGTTTGGTTGTGGGTCTCTGCATTTATTTCTGTCCACTGCTGGATAAAGTCTCCCAGGAGACAGTTATGCTAGGCTCCTATTTGCAAGCATAGCAGAGAATTATTAATAGTGTCGGGATGGCTCTCACCATGGAATGGGTCTCAAGTTGGGGCAGTCATTGGATGGCTGTTCTCTCAGATTCTGCTCCATCTTTATTCCTGTGTATCTAGTAGGCAGGACAAATTGTGGGTTGAAGGTTTTGTGGGCAGGTCTGTCTGGTGACAAAAGGTGGGCACTTTAGTCTCCATATTTCCCCTTGGTAGGAATCTCAGCTAGGGTCATCCCCATATACTTCCTGTAGCCTCCTCCCACCCCAGGTCTCCACATGTTACTAGAGATGCTTCCCACTGATTTCCATGCTCACCCAGCCTTCCCCACCGTCTCCCCACACCTGATTGCCGTCCTTATTTCCCTTCACAACGTCTCCATCCACCTCTGATGAGTATTTTGTTTCTCCTTCTGAGGGAGATTCAGGCCCTTGAGCCCTCCTTATGACCCAGTGTTTTTGGAGGGGTGTGTGTGGATTGTAGCATGGTTATCCATGCAGAGGTATTTTTTTCCCTCTTCCTCCCTTCCTGGACTGGCTATTCAGAATGGCTCTGATCCCTCATCAGTCCCAAAGTATAGCTACCTAGTTCTAGGAAGAAGAGAGTATACAGTTAGGCTGGAGAGATGGCTCACTGGTTAAGAGCACGGGCTGCTCTTCCAGAGGACCCAGGTTCAATTTTCTTGGCAACTCACAACTGTCTTTGACTCTAGATCCAGGGTATCTGACACCCTCACACAGACAGATATACGTGCAGGTAAAACATCAATGCACAAAAAATAAAAATAAACATCCAAAAAAGAAAAAGACAAATAAATAGTAAATAAGGAAGATAGTAAAGTTCAGGTAAAGAAGCAGATGATCAGCACTGTGTTCTCTCAAACTTGGTGGTGTGTTCTGTGAAAGGTGTCAGAGACAGACACACCTTTAACAGTGCAAGAACTTTGTATTATTTTTGAACTGGAGCCACAAACAATGAAATATAAGAGATGATAGAATAGCAGTTGGCCGAAGAATAACAGCAGCGTGACATACAGGGCTTCTTAGTTGTAGAAAGCATAGGCCTCTATGCCTGGTGAGTATACGCAGAAATCTATCACGGAGCAACTAAACCTGGAAAAATCCAGTTTAGAACACCTAGCCTGGAACAGCCAACTTGTACCACCATTCCTGGACTGATAGCATTATACCCAAGCCTGGAACAATCAGACCTTGAAATCCCATCTCAGAACTGGAGAGTGAGTCTCTACAGGCATTGGGTTGAATTTTTTACAAAGTTGTTTCTAAAATCAGCCTCATTTATATTCACATAAACTTTTTTTAAGTGGGAGAAAGGAGTGGAATGAATCACTGTCCCTGGGAGGGTGTAGCTTAAAAGAGCAGGAGAGATTCAGGATTTATTTGACTTCAATTTATTTTACTTTTACAATAGTTCACCTGTATACCTGTTACGAAGGTATCTCATCCTCAGTGTGAATATTGGAGGAAAAAAGTTGAGAGCTCTTGATCCAGAGGATAAATAACCCAAAGTTTTCTGTGATCCTGCTCTCTATTAGACCTGCCTGAGTATCCACCTTCATCCCATTCCTCTCTTAGTCAGGGTTTCCACTGCTGTGAACAGACACCATGACCAAGGCAACTCTTATAAAAGACAATATTTAATTGGGGCTGGCTTATAGTTTCAGAGGTTCAGTCCCTTATCATTACGGCAACAGGCAGGCAGACATGGTACTAGAGAAGCCGAGAGTTCTACATCTTGATCGAAAGGCAGTCAGGAGACCCTCTTCTGCAGGCAGCTAGGAAGAGGGTGTCTCCCATACTGAGTGGAGCTTGAGCACTAGGACTTCAAAGCCCACCTATACAGTGACACACTTCCTCTAACAAGGCCACCCCTCCTCCAGTAATGCCACACCTCCCAATAATGCCACTTCTCATGGGCCAAGCATATTCAAACCAATACACTCGTAATCTCCAAATCTGCTATTTCCTTTCCCTTCCTTTCCTTTCCTTTCCTTTCCTTTCCTTTCCTTTCCTTTCCTTTCCTTTCCTTTCCTTTCCTTTCCTTTCCTTTCCTTTTTCCTTTTTCCTTTTCCTTTCCTTTTTCCTTTTCCTTTCCTTCCCTCCCCCTTCCCCTTCCCTTTTCTCTTCTCGACACTATGTACCTTCATCTGGAACTTGCTATGTAGACATATAGACCAGACTGGGTTTAAAATCACAGAGACCATGGATCACCGTGGCTTACTAGCAAGTGCTTTTTTTTTTTTTTTTTTTTTTTAATCACTACAGTCCTACATACATATTTTTCTTCTTCTTGGAATAGATTAATATCTTAGATCTTTGTTTTAAAAATACCCTCTCTGGATCCTCAAGACAAAGTCTAGTATTTGTTCCTTTGTCCAGTGTTTGTTATACAAAATATTACTGTTTCTTGATTTGACTGACTCATCGATGAAGAGAAATTGCTTCATCACTTTTAAGAAACTGTTTGGATATTTGAGTTACTATTCTTTTTTTGAGATAGTTACAGCTATAGTGTTCAGAAAGAAGATGGAACAAGGAACTAGTTGAAAGTGCCTTTCTCAGGTTTATTTGAATAGATAAAACTTGCAAAAACTATAAGCAGTCTCTAAGGTGTATTCTTTCTTAGCCTCAAACTTTGAGAATTTTTTCAAAGAAAAATTTATTATTGAGGGATAATTAGAAACTAATTAGTGGTGCTGTTTTGGTTATTTAAATTCCTTTAAGAAGCATTGTATTTATTATTATTGTGTTGGGGGCACACATGTGGAGGTGGAGCTCCTTTGTGGAATAGGTTCCCCTTCACATTCATATGGGTTTCTAGGATGGAACTGAGGGTTGCCCAGTGCATGTGCTATGGTGGTTTGAGTGAGAATGCCCTCATAGAGGCATGACTTGGTCTCTAGTTGATGGCTCTTTGAGAGATGTGGCTTTGCTGCAGGAAGTAAGTCACTGCTGGCCAGCTTTGGAGTTTCAAAAGACTTGGCCATTTTGAGTTATTTTTTTTCTGCCTCCTGTTTGTGGATCACGATATGAGCTCTCAGCTTTACCTGTTGCTATGCCTCTGCTCTGCCATCCTGGACTCTAACCCTTTGAAACCACCAGCCCAATTAAATACTTTCTTCCACAAGTTACCTTAGTAATGGTGTTTTGTCACAGCAATAGAAAACTAAGATATATGGCAAGTGCCTTTACCTGTAGAGCCATCACACTGTCCCTAGTTATTTGAATTCTTCTTCCTTAAAGAGCTGAGAACATTATGTTTTACATAGAACCACTGCTACCCAGAAAGTGTATTAGGAAATTTATTTGGCTCGTATCTTTAATCCGAACATTTGAAAGACTGAAGAATGAGGAGCTCTCAGCAGATATGAGCTCTCAGGACAGAAACTCAAGCAGGACAGGAACCTGGAGGCAGGAGCTGATGCAGAGGCCATGGACAGATGCTGTTTACCAGTTTGTTTCCCATGGCTTGCTCAGTCTGCACAGACTCTAGTTTGTGTCAAGTTGGCATAAAACTAACCAGGACATCAAACACCCAGTTTTTGCTATCATCCCCCCAAAATTACAAACTAAAAACATTAAAAAAAAAAAAGAAATGCAAATTGTCCCAAATTAAAATCAAAACAAACAGAAACAACCAAAGAAAGAGAAATCTGTAACACTCCCTCTTATTCTCTCAATGAGAACCACTTAGGTAGTTATGAAACCATTCTGTAAATATCTTGTGAAATTCTTTATTTCTAGAATATATGTTAAAAAACAAAACAGCCTGGAAATTAGCAAGTATATACATTTTTTTCTTTTTCTTTTCTTTCATTTCATTTTGTTTTGTTTTTCAAGATATGTTTCTCTGTGTAGCCCTGGTTTTCATGGAACTCACTCTGGAAAACAGGCTGGCCTTGAATTCAGAGATCCATCTGCCTCTCTCCTGAATGCTGGGATCAAAGGTGTGCACCATCATTGCCTGGCAAATACATACAGTTCAAAACCAGCTTTAATTTTTTTTTTAAATGGGGCTGGAGAGATGGCTCAGTGGTTAATAGCACATGTTGCTCTTGCAGGGGCCTGGGTTCAACGTCTAGCACCTATATGGTTCACAACCATCAGTAACTTCAGTTCCAGGGGATTCACTGTCCTCTTCAGACCTCCATGGGCATTAGACACACATTTGGTGCACACACACATGTACAAACAAAATACTCATAAATAAACACGTCTAAAATGTTTAAAGTTTTTATCACATGTTTGTTTGTTTATTCATTGTGTGTGTAGGTGTGTAGTTATGTGCATGAAAGGGCACAAGTATGGAGGTCAGTTGACAATTTGCAGGAAGTCTGTTCTCTTCTGCTGTGTGGGTCCTGGGTATCAAAGTCAGCTCATCAGACTCAGCAGCGAAGTTCCTCTACCTGCTGTGTCGTCTTGCTAGCTGACCATCAGCTTTGTGCTTCATGATATTCTAAGGCCACATGCTTAGGTTCCTAATGAAATTAAAAACTTCTATTTACTTATTCTTTTCTTTTATAGGAATATATATGTCCCAGATGTGAATCAGGCTTTATTGAGGAAGTGACAGATGATTCCAGGTATTGTATAAGCTTATGGATAAATCAAACTTTCTAGTATTGAAACTACTGTTTTCCCTTAGTGTTGAAATGGAAGTGGAATGGAAGGAATTTGTTTTGCAGTTTATCCTCTAGATGGGGCAAGAAAAGAAAATTTGGAAATCAATGTGATGATATGATTTTATTCACTGCTCCTGGTTACATCACATCTAGAAAACCTCTGTAGCCATATCAAAGGAAACTTACTAAGTTTTCATTTGCGTCTTTGGGGGTCCTTTTGGAATACTAATTAACTCTTAGTGACTACTGTGTTGCCGGAAGTTAAATTGCTGATGCACATATTTGGTGGGCTATGGAGTGACTTATGATAAGGACACTAACAAGGCAAACAGTAGATTCTGACCTGGGAAACTGAGTTGTTGCTCTGCCTTGAGGAGCCACAGGCCACTTTATTCAGAAAATAGTGTTGTCAGGCTGCCATCTTGCTGCTGTAATATTAATATTTGGGTTTGTTTTCTTGGCTTTGGTAAAGGTATAATATTGATAAAAAGAGGAAATATTTTCTCTAACCGATAATAGATTTCTTGGTCTTTTTTTTGTGAATAAAACTGTAATAACTTAATTCTAGCATTTGACAGTTTGACAAAATATAAACTGCTTACAATGAATCTTGGGATGACTTTGGAGCTTTATGCCAGTTCATAATTCCCTTACATTGCTGTTGGCAGAATCTAAAGTTGAAGTTCTCTTCCACAACCAGGAAAAACTACACATTTTAAAGTATGTACTGTTAGTTTTATTGTTGTTGATTGTATGTGTAAATGAGTTGGAGCTTCTGGGGCAATGTGTGGCATGGGATCTAGTTTGGTACAAACACTTGAATGTTGATGCAACAGCTTTGGCTTTAAATAACAATACCAGCATTATGCCTGTAAGATTAGCATAGCAGCAGAATTAGTAGTGTGTGGACGGCATGCTAACTTGGAATTTTTTTGTGTTATTATAATTGCCTCAAATATTTGAGCTCTTATGCTCTGCATGTGTTGAGTAAAGAGTGTACTGGGTGTGGGGAGTGACTAATGGATGTTCTCCTGAGTTTTAAAATAGGAATTCTGATTTCTTTAGACATAGATAACTCTTACACAAAGTGCAGTTCTGCCTGGCTATAAAAACTAGCTAGAATTTGGATCCTTTTTTGGCAGGTTACTGTGAATTGTGTGGATTCTGTTTCCACTCAACTCTTATATTTGTGCCTTTATAGGTCAAAGACTTTCCTGTATAGATGCTAGTGGTGGCGACTATTCAAAAGTAAATATTGTGATATTTGAATGAAGTCGGTGGTGTTTTTGTTGTTGTTTTCTTTTTTTGAGACCCCTCACCCTTTTTTCCCCTCAAAACCTGACTGTCTTGGAACTTACTCTATGAACCAGTCTGGCCTCAGACTCAAAGAGATTTGCTTGTCCTTGCCTCTGGAGCGCTGGAACTAAAGTTGTGTGCCACCACTGCCTGGTGAAGTCAGTGGTTTTTTTTGTTTTGTTTTTTTGTTTTTTTTTTTTTTTAAGATTTATTTATATGTATGAATACACTGTTGCTGTCTTCAGACACACCAGAAAAGGGCATCAGACCTTGTTACAGATGGTTGTGAGCCACCATGTGGTTTCTGGGAATTGAACTCAGGACCTCTGGAAGAGCAGTCAGTGCTCTTAACCACTGAGCCATCTCTCCAGCCTGAAGTCAGTGTTTTTGTTGTTTTTTTTTTTTTTTCCCCCGAGACAGGGTTTCTCTGTGTAGCCCTGGCTGTCCTGGAACTCACTTTGTAGACCAGGCTGGCCTCGAACTCAGAAATCCTCCTGCCTCTGCCTCCCAAGTGCTGGGATTAAAGGCGTGCGCCACCACCACCCGGCGAAGTCAGTGTTTTTAAAGAGGGAAGAAATATTATTCTTAGACTCAGAGTCTTACAGGCAATGAATTATTATTCCCTTTTATAAAATTTGTAAGTATTTGCTGACTTAAGTACTCAGTTGCAGTGATTGATAGTGAATAGTAAAAAATTATTGAAGCTGAGCCTGAAATTCTAGTTACTCAGAAGTGGAAGCAGGATGAGTATAGGATCATGAGGCTTGCCTGGGCTGTAACGTTCTCAGGTCAGCCTGGGCACTTAGACCTGGTCTCTAGAGAAACAGTAAAAAGAGAAAATGTAGCTCAGTGGTAAACATGTTTGCCTATTTTGTATGAGGCCTTAGGCTCAACCCCAGTACCAGAAAAATAAATCAATACGAGGAAGTTTTTGCATGTAAATATAAGATAGTGGGCCCCATCTGCTTCTACACATGCTAGAGGACATCTTGTAAATTTTCTTAATTTTTGTAAAATTTATTTGAAAATTGTTGTTTTTATTATGTCTTCTTTATGCTTAGTTCTTTACTCTTAAGGTGCAGAAGAACTAGTTTGGGCTACATAGTGAGTTCAGGACCAGTTTGAACTATGAGATCAGACCATGTCTCAAAACCAAGACTCACAAACACACACACCACCACCACCACCACCACCACCACCACCAATACCAATACCAATACCAATACCAATACCAATACCAATACCAATACCAACAACTGCACTATTTAGGAAAGGTGATCCTTCTAGGTTTGGGCAATAAACTATATAGCCATGCATTATGGAATCTAGTAGTTCAGTTATTTAGTATAGGTGTTGCATAATTAAAATGATTTTTTAAAAAGTATTTTTAACCTCTTTTTTTTTTTTTAAAGATTTATTTATTTATTATATGTAAGTACACTGTAGCTATCTTCAGACACCAGAAGAGGGCGTATTTTTAACCTCTTAAACACGAGTTTCAGATGGCTTCTCATCAGAGTAAGGCTTGAGATGAGCACAGAAAGAACAATATTTGCCTTGGTTTTAGACTAACTAGGGTGCATTTGTTTCCTCAGTGAGCTCTGCACTGCCTGGAATAGTATTCTAACCCTGAAGATGAAAGTAGTTGTCAATAGTGCAAAGGTTTGTGGATAGGATGCGTGCTTGTGTCTGTTGCTGGGAAAGCTTTCTAGCAGGTTTTTGTGACTCAGTTCTTCCTCCCTTTTAAAAAGTGCTAGCCAGTTTTTTCTCTGCAAATTTCATATGGGTAGTGGGATTTAATTTCTTTCTGTTCTTCTAGGTCCTTGAAAAGAGGTATTTTATCAATTAGACATGTGCTATTAATTCAGCAACTTTTATTTTGCAGTTATAGGAATAGGATATGCCATCACAAGATTTTCAAAGTTGACATCTGACAAATAATAATTGTATATATGTGAGGTATTAACTATAAAATACAGTTTTTGGCCTTTCAGTTTATATTTATGAAAGGGGCAAAGGGTTGAGATGGTTGAGGCAAATCCTAGCTATTAATAATATCAGGTAGAACTTAGAACCAGAGTCAGCGCAGAAGGATGTGGAGGAGTCATACTCGGTTGGTGAGGTCAGAAGCAGTTCATGGATGAGGTAGCCTTGAAGGCTGGGTAGGATAATCTATTCAAAGAAGAAATACATACTGAATTCTTTCTAATCTGCTAATCTAGACCGGGCCCTTTATAGTATACATTCAGTAATTCCAGAAGATACTAACCTCTGTTGTCTTGATCATCAATCTGGTTAAATGGTTTCATGCTGAAATATTTTTGTTTTCTTAGACTCTTTGAAGATACATATTTACTTTTCTTTCTTTGCTAGGCTAACTTTGAATTGTGTTACTGGCTTTGAGTTCTTCTTTCTGTGCAATGACCCTCTCTCTAAATTTCCATTTGTCGTAGCTTTAATTCATTTGAAAACTACTTGATTTTGGTGTTTAGTATACCAATTTTCTTTTGCCTCTCTTACTGTTTTATTTATTAAGATACCTTACAGACATGGTGTCTCTGGCAGGGTCCTGCTGGGATGAGTGATTTTCCCCATTGAGCTGTGTTCTCATTTGGCCCATCCTATATTTAAATTCTGGGAAGGGAGGGAGCTCATCCCTGGGAATAGAGTCACCACCATTACTTTTCTCTTTAGTTTTTTAGGTGGTGGTGGAAGCCGGACAGACAATAGCACAGCAACACATTTTGCAGAGGTAAGTTTTCCTTTGACTGTAGAGATTACTTAGGGCGTGGCTGGGGGTTTAAGTGACAGATAGCCAACCACCTAGTGCAGCATCACTGAGGATGGATGTATAAGAAGAATGCAGTCAAGGGTACCCTGGAAAGATCTGTGTCCTCAGTAGCTAAGGGTTTGGCATGTTTCTTCTGAGGAAAAAATCATAGCCTGTAAAATATCCTGCTGCAAACCTGGTTGTGTTTTCCTTTTCTGCTGCTGCTTTCTGTATATGAATTAAAAGCTTGTGATGTTTATAGAGCATTGGTGCTATAGCCTCCGCTGCATTGGCAGCCCTGATGACTTATGACCCAAATTTCAATAAAGCAGTTTTAAAACAACATTGTATAATACTAGTTTCTAGAATTTACCTTTTGTTAACATGGTAGTTTGCTGTGAAATAAATATATTTATAGCCTTTCAGATTCTAGCATGGGACCCTTAATTAATTAACTTCTATTCCTTTGTACAATGTAGCATCCATATATTGAATATGAATTCTCTCTCTTCCCCCTACTCTTCCCTGTTACTCTCTCTCCCCCTCCCTCTCTCTGTGTCTCTGTCTTTTTCTGTCTCTCCCCCCTCACTCCTCCCTCCCTACTTTGCCCCCGAGACAGGTTTCCCTATATGGTCCAGGCAGGCTTCATACTCACTATGTAACATTGGTTGACCTTGAAACCATAATTCCTCCTGCCTCAGCATCTCAGGTGCTAAGATTCTTAGGCATGTGGCACCAGCCCAGTTAGAAGATCAAAACTTGAAATTATTATTTGAAAACAGAGTACTACAGGTAAAAATAAATGGTATTAAAGGACTACAGAGTCTGTGTCTTTTAATACCATTTGTTTTTTCAATTCGAAGCACTTTGGCTTTTCATTTACCTCTTTCTTTTTGGCTTGTGCAACTGAACCTCTTGTTTCTTTAGAGAAGGGCTTGTCTTAAACTCATGAGCTCAACTGATCCTCCTGCATCAGCCTCTGGAGAAGCTGAGACTATAGACATGTGCTGTTATGCCTAGTTTGTAAACTGTTTTTAAGTACATAGTTCAGCGGTGTTCGTACTGCATGCTTGTAGTTGTTTAGAGACTGTTTCCCAGGTGGGAAAGCCCAGGTCATTGGACAGCAAACACCTTTACTGTCTTCTTTTACTTGCGGGTCTCTCTGGTGCCACACAGCTTTTGGGTGCTGAAAGCTGATACATGACCAAAACAATTTTTTAATGTTAAATCCCATAATCAGAATTCCCTTTTATTTTAGAATCATAGCTAATAGGCCCATAAATCACTAAACTTTTATTTATTTGAAAATTATCTTAAGTTGTAAATGTATCTTCCTCCCTTGTTGATGATGTTATAGTCAAGAATTGTATTAGGATGTTTCCTTTTGTTTATGGCTATGGTAACTGCTAACATCTAGTTCTAAGATTTTTAGTCAATTCTTAACTGCTTTAAGATGACAGAGAAGCGAGAGGGGGTTGAATGGGGAACAGGGGGAGGGAAGAGGGCTTATGGGACTTTCGGGGAGGGAGGAACCGGGAAAGGGGAAACCATTCGGAATGTAAATAAAAAAAATATAGAAAATAAAAAAAAACAATCGGAAATATAGATGAGAAATAAAGATCTTTCAAAGATGAGTTGATGTGAACCTAACTCCAGACAGATCATATTTTGAACACTCATTTGTGTTTTCTTGTTGATAGATTGAGAAGCATTTAAAGTCTATACACTCTGTGTGAGGCCTGGCAGTCTTCTTGATGTTAGCATTTCCCAGGGTGTGCTATTTCTGTTCCTGATTGTGCATGTGCAGGAGAAACGTCACTTGATTCTCTTTAAGCGTTGGTTCTCTTTAGAAATGGAAATAGTTGGGTCTGTCAGTTTTGTATGTATGATTCATGAGGAGGAAATGCATTGAGTAAGAAGGAAGATAAGTACATGTGGTCAGCATTCTAACTTTGGTAGGACTATATCTGACACTATGGCCTGGGCTACCCTTCAGGTATTAATTTTGCAGAAGTCATGGTTGTGAGTTCATGTTCCTTAGCAGTGACAGGCTTTGTAGTAAGGTGTAGTCATGCCCAGTTTTCCCTCAGTAGAGTTTTCTTGTCACCATGCCTCAATATTTTATTTTCTCTCTTTCTCTCTCTCTTTTTTCTTTCTCAAGACAATGTTTCCCTACATGGTTCTGGCTGTCCTGGAACTTACTATGTAGACCAGGTCGCATTCATCTCCCAGAGGTCCACTTGCCTCTGTCTACTGAGGGTTAACTTTTTTCTTTTAAAATGATGTTTTACATTTTATAACTGGAAAAATGTCTTTATGATAATATTATTGAAATTCCCAAGGATTTTAAAGAATTAGGTGAGAACTTTTTATACATATTGCTTCTAATACAAGTAGGGGCAGGAAGCACATGTCCGGTTGCCTTGCCTGCACAGTATTGTGGTGTAGTTGGAGAGCAAGTTTAAACACATAAAGTGGATGGGGAGACAGATACAGGAGCGTACCAACCGTCTTGGGGGGTGGCGTATGTAGAAGTACAGTGGAAGGAAGATCATTTGGTTCAGACAGATCATATACACTGACAGAGTACAGATTCTAGATCCAAGTACTGGAGTCCATACCCTAGGTATGCAACCTAACTGTAACTGCAGCAGAATTACTTACAATATTTCCGTATAAATAAATATTTATAATATTTAAAAAAAAAACGAAAAACAAAAACTGTCTCAAAATAGTATTGTTAAGGTATATGTTTTTATATCCATGTCCCTGGAGACAAAAACAGCTTAGACTTAGAAATACAGTAAAATAGAGCACCAGTACTTACTTTCCATGTTCTAATTCGTTATTTTACTACAGGCTTTGATTTTTCTGTGTTGTTTTTTTTTTAACTGGTTATTTTATTTATTTACATTTCAAATGTTGTCCCCCTTCCCGGTTTCCCCTCTGAAACCCCCCTATCCCATGCCCCATACCCCCTGCTTCTATGAGGGTGCTCCCCACCCCACCCACCCACTCCTGCTTCACCACCCTAGCATCCCCCTACACTGGGGCATCGAGTCTCCACAGGACCAAGGGCCTCCCCTCCCACTGATGCCAGATAAGGCCATCCTGTGCTACATATGCAGATGGAGCTGTGGGTTCCTCCATGTTGTACTCTTTGGTTAGTGGTTTAGTCCCTGGGAGCTCTGGGGGGTCTGGTTGGTCGATGTTGTTGCTCTTCCTATGGGGTTGCAAACCCCTTCAGCTCCTGCAGTCCTTCCCCTAACTCCTCCATTGGGGTCCCCATGCTCAGTACGATGGTTGGCTGCGAGCATAGGTATCTGTATTGGTCAGGGTCTGGCAGAGCCTCTTAGGAGATAGCTATACCAGGCTCCTGTCAGCAAGTGCTTCTTGGCATCAGCAACAGCGTCCTGGGTTTGGTGTCTGTATATGGGATTGATCCCCAGGTGAGGCAGTCTCTGGATGGCCTTTCCTTCAGTCTCTGCTCCACTTTTTGTCCCTGAATTTCCTTTAGACAGGAGCAATTCTGAGTTAATGTTTTTGAGATGGGTGGGTGGCCCCATCCCTCAACCATGGGCTGTTCCCTCCCTCCCTTCCTCCCTTCCTCCCTCCCTCCCTCCGTCCGTCCGTCCGTCCGTCCTTCCTTCCTTCCTTCCTTCCTTCCTTCCTTTCTTTCTTTCTTTCTTTCTTTCTTTCTTTCTGGACCAGGTTAGCTTTGAACTCATAGAGATCTGCTTCCCTCTGCCTGTGCCTCCTGAGTACTCGGGTTAAAGGCCTAAGAAGGTTTTATAAAAATTAAAAATCTCCCATAGTCTCATTATTCTTGCTTAAATTTTTCTTTGGCATAGTATTTAACCATTTCTCCTGTGTGTGCCTCATAACTTTTCAGTTACAATCATTGAGTTTATTCTTTTATAATTTTGCTTTTTAAAATTTACTTAGGGTTTTGCTGTCTTTGTGTTCCTAGTAATATATTTTTTATGAATTATTATATTAATCTATATTTTATGACTGCATATCTTTTTATGCTTATACTATTTTTATTAAGCTATTTTTCTTTTCTTTTAAAGATTTATTTATTATTACATGTAAGTACATGGTAACTGTCTTCAGACAGCACCAGAAGAGGGCGTCAGATTTTTTTTTTTTTTTTTTTTTTTTTTTTTTGGTTTTTCGAGACAGGGTTTCTCTGTGTATCCCTGGCTGTCCTGGAACTCACTTTGTAGACCAGGCTGACCTCGAACTCAGAAATCCTCCTGCCTCTGCCTCCCAAGTGCTGGGATTAAAGGCGTGCGCCACCACCGCCCGGCTTTTTTTTTTTTTTTAAAGATTTATTTATTATATGTAAGGACACTGTAGCTGTCTTCAGATGCACCAGAAGAGGGTGTCAGATGGCTTTACAGATGGTTGTGAGTCACCATGTGAGTGCTGGGATTTGAACTCAGGACCTTTGGAAGAGCAGTCAGGTGCTCTTACCCACTGAGCCATCTCTCCAGCCTGCGTCAGATCTTTTTACGGATGGTTGTGAGCTACCATGTGGTTGCTTGAATTTGAACTCAGGACCTTTGGAAGAGCAGTCAGTGCTCCTAACTGAGCCATCTCTCCAGCCCCAAACTATTATTCTATGTTAGATATGTCTAGTTGTGTGATGGTTGATCATGGAATTATGTATACTTATTTCTTGCCCTCCTGAGTCTAGATATACTAAGAAAAAAAACATAGAAACCAGACAGACGGAAATCATTTTTGAGGGCTGGAGAGAGAGCTAAGTGGTTAGAAGCATTGACTGCTTTTCCAGGGGACCATGGTTCAATTCCCAGCACCTACAGGGGAGTGCTGTACAGGGAGGTGTTACTATGCTGTAACTCCAGTTGCAAGGGGGATTTGGTATCTTCTTCTGGACTCTTTGAGTAGTGCACACATTGGGTGCACAGCTATAAATGCAGGCAAACACCCATACACTTAAAAATAATTCTCAATTTTTTTTTTCAAGACAGAGTTTCTCTGTGTAGCCCTAGTGTCCTGGAACTCACTCTGTAGACCAGGCTGGCCTCGAACTCAGAAATCTGCCTGCCTCTGCCTCCCAAGTGCTGGGATTAAAGGCGTGCACCACCATGACCTGGCTAATCTCAATTTTTTAAAAAAATATTTTTCTTGAACCTAATTGGATAACTCAGTTGGACTGTGATCACATGGATGCCCTAAGTTTATATGTGACGAACCATCTGAGAGTTAGGCTGTAGAGTAGACACACGTGCTCAGAACAACACTAATTTTTTTTCCTTTACTTATGCAGCTTCCTAACACAGTAACTCTGTCTACTGGAGAAATATAATTGGTAGCCATTAGGCACTTGCTACCAACCAGATACATCATTCCTGTAGTAGTGAAAAGGAATGAGCAAAGAGGTTCGAAGTGGAGACGAGAGGTCAGGTTCTTGGGCTTCTCACCTTTGTGGTTGATAGTTTCTGTATGTAGTCAGCAAGCACTGGAGTAGTATAAGGTAGATGGGGGAGGCCAGCATTTGTGGGTCAGTTCTGCTTTTATATTCATCAGCACCTTCCACAAGGCCACTTCTTGCTCCATTCGGCATGCTGGGACCTGTGGTAGGCATCTTACCTTTTGCCTGCAGAAAACACTGAGTTGATCAAGAAGAATATAAAGGTACATTAGATTGAATTAAATAAAATTGTTGATATCCACTTGTTTTGATTTAAGGCCATTTAAAATGATTAAGCACTTGCTGCTCTTCTAGAGGTCCTGGGTTTGGTTTCCAGCATCCACAATGGGTAGCTCACAACCACTTTTAACTCTAGTTGTAGAGGGATCTGACTCTGCTGACCTCCATTTGCAGATACATACCCATCCTTAGACACACACAAATATAATTAAAAATAAATCTTTGAAAAAAAGTAAAATTAGCTGGGCGGTGGTGGCACACACCTTTAATCTCAGCACTCGGGAGGCAGAGGCAGGCAGATCTTTGAATATAAGACCAGCCTATTCTACAGAGCAAGATGTAGGATAGCCAGGGCTACACAGTGAAACCCTGACTTGAAAAACTAAAAAATAAAAAGTCTGCCAAGATGGTAGTCAATCTTCAGATAATTTGGGGCGGGGTGTCCTTTTCTTTTATTACCTTGATATCAAAAACAGTTTAATTTTTATGCTTCTTTTATCTTGGTGGGGCTGGTCAAGAGTTTCTTTTAGCTCAGGC
This sequence comes from Tokudaia tokunoshimensis, assembly GCA_036184795.1. Taxonomy (NCBI): domain Eukaryota; kingdom Metazoa; phylum Chordata; class Mammalia; order Rodentia; family Muridae; genus Tokudaia; species Tokudaia tokunoshimensis. The sequence continues at coordinate 63,764,924 of BTHU01000003.1, read as the reverse complement.
TGGTTTGGAACTTGCCATGTACAATGGCTGGCCTTGAATTCAGTGATCTTCCTACTTCCGAGTGTATTCTGAGGGAGCGTACAGGTATGAGGGGCCATGCCTTGCTCCACTTGCTGTTTTAGCCTTGTGTTCCAGGAGCCCCAGGGCTCTGGTACTTTCTTTCACTATCCCATTGTTCTTTTTCTTATTGTAAAATACATTATTTTTTAAAATTTCTGTCTCTGTCTGTCTGTCTGTCTGTCTGTCTGTCTGTCTGCCTTGTGTGTGTATGTGTGTATGAGAGAGAGAGAGGGAGAGGGAGAGAGAGAGAGAGAGAGACAGACAGACAGATAGACAGAGAGACAGAGAGAGAGACAGACAGGGTTTGGCTTTATAGTTCTGGTTGGCCTGAAACTATGTAGACCAGGCTGTCCTGAAATTCACAGAGATCTTTCCCCTTCTGCTTCTAAAGTGCTGGGATTAAAGGTGTGCACCACCATGCCTGGCTTTTTAATTTTTTTTTCTGAATAAGTTATTTTCTTGAGCTAGACCTTTTAAAGTGCAAGTCTTTTAAATTATCCTTTTATATCCCATAGGCTCATATATTTGAACGCTTGGTCTGCTGTTGGTAGAACTGTTTGGGAAGGATTAGGAGGTGTGGCCTTTTTGGAGGAGGTGTGTCACTGGCTTTGAGATTTAAAAAGCTCCCACTATTCCCAGTTAGCTCTTTCTCTGTCTTGTGCTTGTGCATCAGATGCAAGCTGTCAGCTGCTGCTCTAGTGTCATGACTACCTGCTTGTTGCCATGCTCTCTAGTCCTTTGAAACCATGAACCCCCAAATTAAATGCTTTCTTTTATAAGTTGGCTTGATCATGATATAACTAAGCTACAGCTTGGTACTATGAAGTGTTATATTGCTATAACAGGCCTGGCCATGCTATTGTTTGGAGAAATGTGAAAGACTGTGACTTTGAATTAGAAAAGTTGTTGAATGCTGTAAGCCTGTAAGTGGACTTCAATGGGCCATCCTAGCAGAAGTTGGGAAGACAGTAGTGCTGAGGCCAGTGTGGACTATGGAGGCCCTGCTCAAGAGGTTTCAAAGAGGAACAACATTAGCTAGAGACCATGGGCTAGAGACCATTTTTGTGATAATTTGGCAAAGAATGTTGCTACATTTGCCTTTATCTGAATAATTTGCTTGAGACTAAATTGAAGAGTTTTGTTCTAATTTCATTGGTAGATTTCAAGATGGCCTAATATTGATATGTGTGGCTATTAGTGATCACTCTTAAGCAGATTTACAATGAAAATGAAAAAGCAGATCAAAAAGAAGTATAAAATGTATTATTTGAGGAGAAAGAAAGAACCAGGAAATTTAATGTTGGAGCCTTGGTTTGTGCTGAAAGAGATAAGGAGAAATGGAAAAAAAGGGAGTGATGGCCACAGAGCAAGACTCCCACCTAGCTAAGTCTGCGATTTGTGAAAAGGAAAGGCCTAAGGAGTTATCTGTTCCTGAAGAGCAACAACAAAGGGAAACTTATGTGAATGTAATTCTAGGAGGGGCCAGGCTGCATCCCAAGCAGGCAGCAGGACTTGGCAGCATAGTGGCTCTGGCTTTAGAGGGACTGTGGACTCTTCCTCCATGGTTAAGGAAAGATGCTGGGGTTGGGCATGTGGAGGACCAGAGAGTTCATTTCATGAAGCTGTGAAAGTAGAGTCTGGATTGTGTTGAAGACCCCAGGATGTTGGAGATGCCAGGGATGTGAGAGGTGTGGGATATCTGCCAAGATAGCTGCAAATGGAGTGGAACCAGCTCGCGGGAGAAGCAGCGTGCTGTGGGCAGCCAAGCATCTGAGTGAGCCCTGTGACATCAGACTTGGAGTTAGAGGATTTGGGGTTTTCCCTTCTGCATTTCCTCACTAAGCTTCCTTCCCTCCCTTTTGGAATGATAATGTGTATTGTATTGTGCGTTGGAAGTGTGTGTTTTGCTTTTACAGGGGATTACAATTAAGAGATTGCTTTGAGTCTCAGAAGAGACTATAGACTTTTCAACAGTTATGAGACTGACAGACTGGAGATTTTTGAAGATGGATTGAGTGTATTTTGTATTATGATATGGCTATAAGTCTGTAGGGGCCAGGGAGTGAGATGTGATGGCTTGAATGAGAATGGCCTCCATAGGCCCAGAGATTTCTCAAAGAGGTAGAACTGTGTGAGAAAGATTAGGAGGGTGTGTGCTTTGAGGTTTAAAAGCCCACACCATTCCTAGTTAGTCTTTTTTCTCTTTCTGCCTTGTGCTTGTGGATCAGATGTAAGCTCTCAGGTTCTGCTCCAGGACCATTCCTTCCTGGTGCTATATCCCTTGCCATGATGGTCAAGGACTATAACCCTCTGGAACCATGAGCTCTAAATTAATTGTTTTCTTTTATAAGTTGCCTTGGTCATAGTATTTTGTCATAGCAATAGAAAACTAAGACAGATACTTGGAATATGAAAGGATGCACTGTGTGTGTGTCTGTACATATGTGTGTATGTATGTGTACGTGTGTGTGTGTGTGTGTGTGTGTGTGTGTGTGTGGTGTAAATATGCTTAATTGGTTTTACTATGTTAAGGGACCTTGTGAATAATTGTGTTTAAGTACTTTTCAAAAATAAGAAGGTAATTCCAGTCCTTAAAATAGAGACATTGAAAGGAAAGTACAGACTGTATCTTTTTTTAAGTATAGATGTAAAAAACATAGATAAAACTTTGACAAGAAATATATAAAACCAAGCAATATATAAAATGGGAAGTAAATCAAGATCAAGTAGAATTTACCCCAAGAATGTAAGGTTGGTTCAACAATCGAAAATAAGTTAATATAGTTCACTGTATTAGTACTCTAAAAAAAAATTACCCTATTTCAAAACTTGCAACAAAAGCATTCTACAAAATCTAACATCCATTCTTGATTTTCCCCTCCCTGCAGTCTGGCATTAAAAGTGTGAATCAGCTTGTCAGGCTTTTTTATGAGAGTCCTAGAGATTGACTTCAGATTCTCACATCTCTGTCCTATTTGATGTTGTCTCTTTCCTTGAAGACATCCATTCTAATTGGGGTGAAATGGAGTCTCTCAGTGGTTTTGATTTGTATTTCTCTAAATGGCTAAAGATGCTGAAAAATTTTTAACGTATTTTTTAGATTTACTTATTTTATTATTTAAGTGTATGAATGTTTTGCCTGCATGTAAGTATATGTACCATGTGCATGCCTGGTGCCTGTGGAGGTCAGAGGGCATTAAATACCCTGGGACTGGATTTACAAATGGTTGTGAGCCACCAGGTCCTCTGCAAGAACAAGTGCTTTTATCTGTCAAGCCATCTCTAAAGCCCTCTAATGTTTTTGACATCTTTATCAAATATTATTTAGCAGTAGCTGTGCCAGCAAGCCCTAGTGATCCTCCTGTCCCAGCCCCAACAGTCCTGGAGTTATAGATGCATATGGTCATATAGGATTTTATGTAGGTACTGTTCTCCACCAGTTAATGAGACAGGGCCTATTGTTGAGTTAAAAGCTTGCCAGATTCTGCTAGACTAGCTAGTTCACAAACCCCCAGCGGTCCTCCTGTCTCTGCTATTCCAGTGCCTGGGTTACAAGCATAAGTCATTGTAGCTTTTTACATGGGTTCTAGGGCTCGAATATAGGTAGGGAAGCCCTTCACTGGCTTTGACATCTCTCTAGTACTTTACTGAACTTTTTAAACTAAAAGTTTTTTTTCATTTACTTTACATAAATAATGTACATTCTTGTACATGTGTGTGTTTTCATGTGAGCATGCAGTGTTACATGTGTAGAAGTCAGAGGACAACTTACAGGAGTTGGTTCTCTCCTGCTATCATGTAGGTCCTGAGAATTAATCTCAGGTCTTTAGCTTGGTGACAAGTTCATTTACACACTGATCTACCTTGCTGGCCCCAGTACTAATTTTTGAATGCTAGTTTTGGATCCTGCTACTTTGCAAAAATGTTTATTAGTTCAAAGAGTGTTTAGATGGAACTTTTAAGTCTTTTAAGTATAGGATCATATTATCTGCAATTAGGATCAGTTTTGCCTCTTCATTCTCTGTTTACATCCATTTACTTCTTTCATTACTGTTCTTGCTAAGAATTAAGCACTATACTGAGTAAGAGCAGAGACTGGACATCCTGATTTGAATTTCTTCCTTAGTCTAATATTGGACTTAGGTTTGTCATATATATTCTTTAGTATGTTGAGGTTTCTTCTAATACCCTCAAAGCTTTTTATCATACAGGGATAATGTAGTTTTAAAAAGATTTTTTTCAATATCAAGGTAACCATGTGATTTCTGTTCCTAAGGCTATTTACACTACATTTACTGGTTTGTATATATTGAACTATCATAGTATCCCCGTAATGAAGCCAGCTTGTCATGGTGTGCGAGCTGCTGCTGCTGCTGCTTCTTCTCCCCCTCCCCTCCTCCTTTTCCTTCTTCCCTTTCTTCCTCTCCTCCTCCTTTTCTTTCTTCCCTTTCTTCCCCTTCACCCCTTCCTCCTCATCTTCCTCCTTCATCTCTTCCTCCTCTTCCTTGTTTTCTGAGACAGTGTTTCTCTGTGTAGTCCTGGCTGTCCTGGATCTTGTAAATCAGGCTGGCCTTGAACTCAAAGATCCTCCTACTTCTGCCTCTGAGTGCTTGGATTAAAGGCGTGTGCCACCACAGCTGGTGAGTATGAGCTTCTTAAGGTGTACTTGAATTTTATTCATACAAATTTTATATCTGTGTTCTCCAGGGAAATTAACTCTAGATTTTTTTCTTGTATTTATCTTATTTTGGTAAAAGAGTAGTACTAGCTTTATAGAATGAATTTGATAATGTTTCCTTTCTATTTTATAGATTTTTTTTAAAAATACATTTTTATTTTATGCATATGGATGTTTTATCTGCATGTACACCTGCACACCAGAAGAGGGCATTAGATCCAATGTGACTACAATTATAGTCTGTTGTGAGCTGCTACGTGGGTGCTTGGAATTGAACTCAGGACCTTTAGAAGAACGCCAGTAGTATTCTTAACCATTGAGCCATCTCTCCAGCCCTATTTTGTTGAATTATTGAAGAGTATTTGTTCTAGTTCTTCGAAGGTCTGATATGATTGAGTGAGTTTGTCTGTTCCTGGCCCATTCATTGGAGACAATTTATACTGTTTCAGTAGCATGTGTTATAGGAAAGGTTAAGTCTTTTCTGTTTCTCCTCTTTCTCATTTTTCCACAGGAACTCGGAATTCACTTTGTAGTTCAGATTGGCCTTAAACTCATGGAATCCCCTTGCTTCAGCTTTCTAAAGACTGAGATTACAGGCATGAGCCTCGACACACCTGGACTTAACGTAGCCTCTTGGTTAACTTTCAGCCATTTGAATCTGAAAGTCTCTTTTAGATTTTGTAGTATTTTGGAATGTAAGTTTTTCTTAAAGTATTTCACTGTGAACCTCAGGGTTTCATTGGAATTTGTAGTATCCCCATTTTAAATCTAATATTATTTGTGAGTTCTCTCTTGATGAATTTAGATAAGGGTTTGTCAATCATGCTTATCTCTCAAAGAATTATGTTTCATTGATTCTTTGTATTGTCTTAGTTTCTGCTTTATTACTTTCTGCCCAGATCTTTATTATTTTTTGTCTACTGATTTTGAATTTGTCTTACTTTTTTCTAAAACCTTGGGGTACATCGTCAAGTCATTTATTTGAGTTCTGTTTTTAGTATAACCACTCCCACCTATCTGCTTTCCTCTTAGAACTGTCTTCACAATTCACCAAAGATTTTGGTAAATTTCATTTTCATTTTCTTGTAGGATCCTTTTATGTTCCATGATTTTTCAGAGGGACATTGATCAGTAAAGAGTGCTTGTTAATCTCTATTATTTCTATAGAATGTGTAGTTTCTCTTGCCATTTATTTCTACCCATTCCATTATGATCTGATAAAATATAAAAGCTCATTTATTTTATATTTGTTAAGGGTTTTTTTTTTACAGTCTAAAATGTGATCTGCATTGGAGAGAGTCTGTGTCCACTGAAGAGTTTTGCTCTGCAGCTGTCGACAGACTGTCCTGTGTCTACTGAGAAGGAAGGGTGTGTGCTCTGTACACAGACTGTCCTGTGTCTACTGAGAAGGAAGGGTGTGTGCTCTGCAGCTGTACACAGACTGTCCTGTGTCTACTGAGAAGGAAGGACGAGTGCTCTGCAGCTGTACACAGACTGTCCTGTGTCTACGGAGAAGGAAGGATGTGTGCTCTGTACACAGACTGTCCTGTGTCTACTGAGAAGGAAGGATGTGTGCTCTGCAGCTGTACACAGACTGTCCTGTGTCTACTGAGAAGGAAGGGTGTGTGCTCTGTACACAGACTGTCCTGTGTCTACTGAGAAGGAAGGGTGTGTGCTCTGTACACAGACTGTCCTGTGTCTACTGAGAAGGAAGGGTGTGTGCTCTGCAGCTGTCGACAGACTGTCCTGTGTCTACTGAGAAGGAAGGGTGTGTGCTCTGTACACAGACTGTCCTGTGTCTACTGAGAAGGAAGGGTGTGTGCTCTGCAGCTGTCGACAGACTGTCCTGTGTCTACTGAGAAGGAAGGACGAGTGCTCTGCAGCTGTACACAGACTGTCCTGTGTCTACGGAGAAGGAAGGATGTGTGCTCTGTACACAGACTGTCCTGTGTCTACTGAGAAGGAAGGACGTGTGCTCTGCAGCTGTCGACAGACTGTCCTGTGTCTACTGAGAAGGAAGGACGTGTGCTCTGCAGCTGTACACAGACTGTCCTGTGTCTACTGAGAAGGAAGGGTGTGTGCTCTGTACACAGACTGTCCTGTGTCTACTGAGAAGGAAGGATGTGTGCTCTGTACACAGACTGTCCTGTGTCTACTGAGAAGGAAGGGTGTGTGCTCTGTACACAGACTGTCCTGTGTCTACTGAGAAGGAAGGGTGTGTGCTCTGCAGCTGTCGATAGACTATCCAGCAGAGATTTGACGAGTGCATTTGATCTGTGCTACAGTTTAGCCTTGAAGTTTCTGTGTTGAATTTGTTTAGATGATCTGTTTCTTGGTGAGAATGGGTTATGAAGTTGCTAGGATTATATCTGGACTTATGTATTTCTTTATATCTAGTGATATTTTCAAATTGAGAGGAATTCACATAAAATGTAATTCACTCTTTTTTCTTTATTATTATTATTTCATTTTCTATATTCTTTATTCTAGTTCACTCTTTTAAAGTATGTAATTTACCAGTTGTAGCATGTTCATGCCATTGTATAGCCATTACCACTAAGTCCAGAGCACCCACACATATCACACTCATACATATTCTGTGTGCGTGCGTGTGTGTGTGTGTGTGTGTGTGTGTGTGAGAGAGAGAGAGAGAGAGAGAGAGAGAGAGAGAGTGAGTGAGAGAGTGTGATCTGTGTCTGTGTTGTTCTTCTGGCAGTATCCATCATTTCTTTTGGGACAGGGTCTCTCCTGGCCTGAAATTTACCAAATAGGCTAGGCTGACTGGCCACGAAGCTCCAGGGATCTGCCTGTCTCTGTTTCCCCAGTGCAGGCATAATTCCACACTTAGGTTTTTTTCTTTTTAATGTGGGTCTGTGGAGATTGAACTTAGGTCTTTGTGCTTGTAATGCACTTCACATCAGTAAACATCAGGAACTCTTTCTCTTCCCCAGAACTCTTCCATTAGCCGCCAATCTTTTAACCATTCATACTTCTTATTTCTCCAGTTTTCCCACACTAATCAGCCACCAATACACTTTCTGTCTCTATGTAGGACAATAGCTATAAATGGTATCATATAAAATGAACCCTTTTCTGACTGAATATTTTTCTACTTAGCATAATGTTTTCAAGTTTCCCCATGTTATAGCATGTTTACTACTCCTTCATTGTGTGGCTGCACAATACATTGTGCAGACATTCATTCTTTTCCTTTTGGTGTTGGGAATCGACCCCTCAACTTTAGTATGCAGGTGGGATGTCTGCTAGCTAAGGCCTAGCTCCATGTGACTTACTGTGTGTCTCTCTGTTAGCCGACAGACCCTGGACATTTACACTGGGCTCTTAGGAGTAGTTCTGCTATTAATATATTTGTACATGTTTCTTTGTGTTATATTTATAACTCTTATTTTATAGAGATTCTTGTGTCATATAATTAACTGTTTAGCTCTGAGCAACACACCTTAACATTTTAAGTATGTGGAAGATGCGACTGCAGATGGCTCAGAGCAAGGTCTGTCAAGTGGAAGACATCATCTATCTTGTTTATTTTTATTTATACTTTAAGAGGTTTGTTGATTTATATTTGTGCATATGAGTGTGCTGGTGTGTGCATGTGTGGAGGCCAAAAGAGGCCCTTAGATGTCACCCTTATCACACTCTGCCTCTTCTATTGATCTAGAGTTTTCTTGGCTAGCTTGATGCCAGCAAGGCCTAGTAACCCTCCTGTCTCAGCCCTCCCGCTGGAGACATGTGCTTGCTGGAAAGGTCAGCTTGTACGTGGGTGCTGACATCTAGGCACCAGTCCTCACCATGGACCTGTACTTAACTGCCCAGCTCTGTCTTGTTTATAATGACGCGGGAAGCTTTGTCTTTTTACTTCTATTCAGAGTAACTTATTTTGTTGTTGTTTTTCAAGACCAAATTGGTCAAACTGTGTAATTTTTTCAAATGTTTTACTAAAACTCTGTAGTCATTCAGTTAGTTTATACTTATGTAATTGTGTCCTGAAGACCCAGTTCTGTTAATGAGTTCTTTTCCCTTATGCTTGTGTAAGTCTGCTCTGAGACAGATGACCTGGAGCTATTCTTATCCTTTGTGTTGGTTTGGAATGAAGTTCTTAGATGTACTCTTTTATTCTATGTTCTATGGTTAGGGCACGCTGTCATCTAGGGATGAAAGTAGGCTAGAAAAACACTATTACTATTCTTTGGTACTACTTTGCATTTCCAAACAAGTAGCAAAGTTCCTCAAGCTGATGCTGAAGGTGCTTTGGATTTTCCATTTTCTTAGCTGTGATAACAATTGACAGTAATCTAAAGAGTATAGTTAACTGGGCTGGGAGATGGTTCAGTGGCCACAGCACTCTCTGAACAAGTATGAGGACTAGAGTATGGACCCTCAGAACCCCATGTAGAGGGAGAGGGAGAAGGAGAAGCATTGTCTTCAGAAGTGCACTACCGTAAGGTGCTCATGTGCCTGAAAGTCTGTAAATAACATCATGTATGTCCTGTGAGCAACCATGCTAAAACTCAGTGGGTCAACAACAACAACAACACACACACACACGCACACACACACACACACACACACACACACAGTACAAAAGAAAACAATAACAAAAGAAAAAAACAAAGTGGAGGAGACATTAAAGTAGAAGGGGGCTGATTGGGAAGCAGCAAGAGTTGAAGGGGGAATAAAATGTAATGGGGGGTGTCTTTATCTACCCATATAATTAATGAATGCTAATAAGCATTTTAAAATAAAAAATAGAAAAAAAGCCAGTGAATTATAAACAAAATATTTGGATAGCATTTCCTTCTGAAGGTTATGAGAAGGATATGTAGAGAATTTCAGTAGCTTCAGGGAGATAACGAAGAGATGGCTTATGGACTTATATCTTCTCTGCATCTTATTCATGTGCTATTTTACATGTATTGAATATATTATGATGGTAATCTTAATATGTAAAATATCCGTGACCTTGATATGGAAAAGAATGCTATGGTGTTATCCTGAGGCAATGCAAGTCTTTATTGCTTCTGATCCTTACAGTTAGCTAACATATTATGGTTTCTGTATTAGTTACTTTTGGATCTGTGTGACTACAGCACCTACCAGAGACAGCTTAAGGGGAGAATGATTTATTCCGGTTCATGGTTTTGGTCTCAGAGTGTTGGAGTTCGTCAGGACAGGGAAGGCATGGTGGGACAGCTCAGTTCTTGGTGCTAGGAGCACGTGGCAGACTGTTGATGTCATCACAGAATAGGAAGCCCAGAAACAGCTGGTTCCACGGCTTCCCTCAGAGGCCCCCAAAGGGGCTGTGTGGAACTTTTGAGCTTCTAACCTTTTTATGGTAGGGTATTGCTTGGGTTTGGTCTGCATCTTTCTACTTGAAAATAAAATTCTTTTGAAGCAGAAGAGTCTCTTTTTGAAAAACCTTTTTTTTGGACTGGAGAGATGGCTCAGCAGTTAGGAGCACTTGATGCTCTTGCAGAGGGTGAGTGTGGGGTTCCCAGCACATGTGTTCTGTGGCTCATAACAGCCTGTAACCTTCGATCCAGGTCATCCTATGCCCTCTTCTGACTTCCTTGAACACTTCATTCGTATGTGTAAACCTACTCACAGAGACACACATAGTTAAAAAATAATAATCTTTTTAAAAAGTTAATTTACTTTTACTTTTTCCCTTTGCTTACTGATTCTCCCAAACCCAGTCTCTCTCCCTCCCATATTAATGATGAGAATGTGTACAACAAAGGTTCTTATCAGACATAGCTGCACTGCTTCGGCATAGTTTTGACCCGGCCTGTCTTTGATGCCAGTGTCTAGTCAAGAGGTGTATTTTAAAGACATCTATGTCTACTTCATAGAGATGAAGTGTTCTTTACAAGTGGAGAGATGTATTTGTTTTGTTGGGAATGCAGATGCCCTTTGTGACAAAACATAAAGTGTAACTGATTTGAACTGTTAGTTATGCTTGGGCTGGGCGTCCGTGCCAGCCTTTAGCTCATAGCGTATTTCTGGAGGGGAGACTGTGCAAAGGCATGTGGATATGGGTATTAGATAACTGTTAAGAAAAGGAGCTAGGCATTTGCTTTCTTATATATGTAGAAAATTATTTTAAGTTTGTTTACAATCAACTAGTGCAAGGGATTGAGCCTCCCACATTCTAGATTAATGTGCTTTCTGGTTTTTTTTTTTTTTACTAGCTTTGGGACCATCTGGATCACACAATGTTTTTACAAGATTTTAGACCATTTCTAAATAGCAATCCACTGGACCAAGATAATAGAGCCAATGAGAGAGGTCACCAAACTCACACTGACTTCTGGGGACCAAGTCGGCCTCCAAGGTTGCCAATGACAAGAAGATACAGGTCTCGGGGAAGTACTCGTCCTGACAGGTCGCCAGCTATCGAAGGGTGAGTTGTTGTTTGAGTTCTTAAGGGCTGTTTAGATTGTTCCTGGCACAATCTAATCTTTATAAAGTCCTCAGACTTTTGTGGATAAGACAGAAATATAAACAGTGATGAAAATGAAGCTAAATTGAATGTCATACTCAAGAATTATCATTTAAGGATTGGTGATAAAATAGAGAGTGGTATATCTAATACACATCAAATTTTAGAAAAGGCTAAGTTTAATACTTTATGCTTATAAGCATTTGGCAGACTGTGAAGAGCATGAGTTCAAGACCACCCTGGACTAAATATTGAGATCATGCCTCAAAAAGAATGTGGTAGCACATACCTTTATTCCCAGCCCTGGAGAGGCAGGGTAGATGGATTTTTAGAAAACCACTCTGGTCTACAGAATGAGTTCCAGGATCATACAGTGAGACCATGTCTCCAAAATAAAAAAGAAAATAAATAGTTAAAAAGAAAAAAAAGTAAAAAGGAAAAGAAATTTGGAAGATACCAAAAGGTAAACCAAGTATATCCCATACCATTGGGATCTGCCTTAGTTATAAACGAAAGCACAGAATTGTGCATGTGGTTTCAGAGGGCTAAGAGTCCATTGTGACAGGACAGCGTGGCTGGAGCTGAGAACTCAAATCTCCATCCATAAGTAGGAGGCAGAGGGAGGGTACAATGGGAATGTCTTGGGCTTTTGAAACCCCTAAACTTGCCCCTGGTGATACATCTCTTCCAATGAGGACACACCTCCTAATGCTTCACAAATAGTTCCAACAATTGGGGGCCATTCTCAGTCAAACCGCTGCAGAATGCAAAGAACTGGATTTAAAGATTTAAATAGATGAGAATAGCAGGCTTAAATATGAAATTGCTCTAGCATATCCCCACCTTCCATCTTAAAACCATTTCTTTTTTTATAGACTATTTAGATCCACCAGGTAGCTCAGGCTGGTTTTGAATTCTAGATCCTCCTGCTTTAGGCTCCCAGTTGCTAGGTGCATGCCACCAAGCTTGCTTTATACTACATTTTTGTTAAAGGAAAGGGAATCTTTTTTCTACTGCTTCTTACTCTGTGCTCAGAATATTTCCCTTACTGAGCACTGTGTCCTAATGTTTCCTGCCCACAGATGAGAGGAAAGCTAGATGAGTATAGAATTAATTTCGTATCCCTTACTGTGAGGTGGCAAGGAGAATGGTGTGGAGAATGGTTTATGATTAGCCGGCTGCAGTGTCTGCTAATCACTTACAATAGAATAAATGGCTTGCTTTGAACTGGGTTTGGTGGCACATGCTTGTAACTCCAGCATTTGGGAGAATCAGGAGTTCAAGCTGGCTTCAGCTCTCTAGTGAGTTTGAGGCCATTCCAGGCTCCATGAGCCTTTAGCTGAAGCAACAAACTAAACAACAATAAAAGTATGTATCAGGCGAGGAGTTGTACTGTATAGTCAATATTTTTTCAATATATAGCAGTCTTCCAAGGATTTTTTTTTTGTATTTATTTTCATTGTAGGTATTGTTGAGTTTAGATTTTGGCTCTCTGTTTTGTACATTTTGGTCATTTAAATTATTTCTTGATGAATTCTTTCCTTTATATAATATTATATATCTTTAAATAGACCCACCTGTTTTCAATTTTATTTCAATTTTAGATGTATTGTAAAGTGAGACTGCATGTTTTTATATGCCCAAATGTGGACTGTATAGTCAGTAGCAGTTTTTTTCCTCTTACTTTTCTTACCAAGTGGAGACTTTGTCTTGAACTATGAGTGGAAAATACCAAATTGCTTGCTAAGGGTTCTTGACGTAGGGAATTGGTGTGGAACCCACTTTTCACTCCTGGGACTCTAACAGTCTGCTGTCAGGAATCTGGGATGCGTCTCCCAACGCACACATGCTTTCTTATGAAGATCCAAGGATAAGACTAGTTTTTTACTTTGTAAAGATATTATGCGTACAGCTGCTGCAACCACCCTCCAGGTTATGGATGGAGGGTGTGGTTGATGCTGAGGACAGCAGGGTGGGGGGATGAAGAGGGATGTGTCTATTCACTTCGTCCCCATCCTCTACAACTATGAAATAAACACATTTTCTATTGCTTATAATCTTCCCACATGTTCTGTTTAGACTAAAACACAAAGGTTATTAATATCTTTCTTCCTATTAGATATAAGTTCCAAGAAGAAAGGGACCATTATTCCTGCCATGATAGTTGGCATATTATATATAATATGATTTTTGTATCTTTCCTGGACATAAATTTGTAGCCCAGACTGGCCTCAAAGCCTTTCAGTTGTCCTGCCTCAGACTCCCTGGTACTAGATTGTTTTAAAAATAATAGTGTATGAGCTGGAGAGATGGCTCAGCTGTTAAGAACACTGATTGAGCTTCCGGAGGTCCTGAGTTCAAATCCCAGCAATTACATGGTGGTTCACAGCCATCTGTAGTAGGATCTGATGCCCTCTTCTGGTATGTCTGAAGAGAGTGACAGTGTACTCATATAAATAACAAATAAATAAGTCTTTAAAAAAATAGTCTATATATTATACTGTATTAAAACTGTTAGTTATTTTATACATTTCTGGAACATAATATTTGGCAAAAGCAATTCAGGGAGAAAAGGTTTACTTTAGCTCCCAGTTCACAGGACAGTGCATCATGGTAGGAATCAGGGAGGCACAGCGTGAGGCGTCTGCAGGAGGACACAGAGGTGAGTGCTGCTGCTCAGCTCTCCTTAGGCGTGTGCCACCCATGGCTTCCATGGTCTTCTGCCGCAACTAAATGAACCTATTCTAGAAAATCCCGAACCCAGAGACTTGTTTCCATGGTGATTCTACATCCTGTAAAATTGATAATCAAGATTAATCATTTTGGAAACCAAAAGCATATTGCTTTAAAAAGATACCGAAGACTCACTAAAATCAGCAAGAATGGGATACTGCTATGCCTCTTCTGAAAAAAACTAAGAGTCAGTGCAAGGCTGCAGAAATGGTGGCTCAGAAGTTAAGAGCACTGACTGCTCCTCTAGTGGTTCAGGTTCAATTCCCAGCACCCACAAGATGCCTCAGCTGTAACTCCAGGTCCAGAGGATCTGATGCCCTCTCCTGGTTTTTACACTGCATACACAGACATTCATGCAGCCAAAATACTCATACATATAAAAATAAACACATTTGGTTTAAAATAAAAAATAGGCATAAGCACGAAAAATACAATCCATCTATGTAGATACTATGGCTACTTATCTGGAAAATTCAACAAAACAAAATAAAAAAGTATAGATTAAAGAATTCAACTAAGTAACAAAGAGATAGAAAACAAAATGTTTTTTAGCAGTATTCCATTTAAAATGAAAAGTCCAGCTGGGTGTGGTGATGCATTTGACTCCAGACCTGTGTGGCCAAGACAAGGCTTGCTGTACGTTTGAGGTTGGTCTAGTCTGCATTTTAAGTTCTAAGGCGGTGAAGGCTCCGTTATGGTGTACTCTCTCAAAACAAAACAATTAATTAAAAAGGGGCTCTCCTGAGGCAGCTTGGTTGGTAAAGTGCCTTCCTGACAAGCATGAGGACCTGAGTGTGGGTCCTGAGCACCCAGGTAAAGCAGCCAAGTGGGGTCACAACGTCTGTGACCTTGAGGGGAAAGAGTGCAGACAGGAGGATCCCAGAGCCGTCCAGCCAAGTGGCCACCAGTGACAGCACCAAAAGGCCCTGTCTGAAGTGATTAGTATTGGACCAAGATAACAACAACAATTAAAGTATTTGCATTTGGCGAGTTATAGGGCTTTAAAGATATGGCAGCATGTTAGGAAGTAGAACTTAAGAACTTTTAGTCTGGTGTCTTTTGTCTTCATGGAAGTGTAACTGGAATACAGAATATTGTTGGGACATATTTCTCTACCCACAGAGCTGTCTTCCTATTCTGTATGTGTCCATAGTAGTTGTATTACTTGTTTTGAAAGTACATTATTTTGTTTTATATATTATATTAAATTAATTTTTAAAATTATTTTTACTGTGGCTTCTTCCTCATAACAACTTCTGTTCATTTGCGTAGCAGTGTAACTTTTTAAAATCTGCTTGTCAGGCTCTCAGCTGCGCTTGCCATGGTCTACATCTTAAGATCCTGTTCACCTATTTCAATAGACAGTACTTTTCATTTAAGAAAGTAACTGTTGAAGATTAGCCTTTGTGAGACTATCAGTGTGTTCAAACCAGGAGTTCCTCCGAAATATGCATTTCCTGTGGCTGTTCACTGATGTAGAACACTTTTGCTAACATAAAAGTAAACTCACATTATTCATTTATTCTACAATTATTTATTGAATGCTCATAGTGTATACTTTGTCCTGTAATGGTAGGTGTTTAAATTATATCTCATTTATGAGTAATCAGAGTCAGAACATACTAACTTACTTCATCTTCAAATGAAGCTGACTTGTGCCAGAAGACCCACTTGTCGATTGACATCTGGGGGTATTGTGTTCTAATAGCTACCTGATATTATCTTTGGATTTCTCAGACACCAAGAAATAAAATGAGTTGGAGAGCCATCTAAGAAGCCACTGCCTTAACCTAAGCTAGAAATGCCAGTGACTTAGATGAGAATATTAAAGACTTGCTTGAGTCTAGCATTATGTATGGGCTACAGCTTGCAACAGAAAAAGAGAAAAGGACACCAAGGTTGCTGGCCTGAGTGACTAGAAAAGTGGGGATCCTATGACATGGAAAAAGAACAGTTTGGAAGAAAAAATTGGCAATTGTTTAATTTGGGACACAGTGAATTTGAAGTGTTTATTACACATTCAAGTGGAGGGTATCAAGTGCAGGTAGTGAGCAGACAGCACATTTCGCTGGAAATAAAATATGGAAGTTATTGCCTGTTTGTGGCATTTTAATTTAGAAAGTTGGATGGAAAAAGAAGGAGGAGGAGAAAAAGAAGAGAAGAAGAGGAGGAGGAGGAGGAGGAGGAGACGAAGACGGTGACGACAGTGCCGTCAAGATAGAAAATAGAATTTCTTGGCATGGTGACCTAAACCTGTGCTTCCAGCACTTAAGCTAAAGCAGGGGAATTGCTGTGAGTTTGAAGCCCCCTGTATTCCATAGCAAGTATTAGTCTAGCGGTGCTACACAATGAGATCTTGCCTCAAGGAAAAACAAAACAAAAACAAAAAACAACTGAAAGAAAAGAAAAAGGGAAAACAACTCAGAGAACAGCCCTGGGAGAATGAACCGGGCACAACATGGAACTGTGTGAGGGGTCTCCTGTGGGCTCAGTGTGGGACTCCCCTCTACATTTGTGGGTTCATTTTGCTCTCCTGTAGACTTGTTGAAAGTGCAAATACATCTGCCTTCCCTCACACACTTTTAACATTACTCTTAAGTAAGAAATTATGTGACCACAAGAACTATAACAGAAAAATCAGTATAAATAGTGTGTATATTAGCTGAGGGTAATTTCTGAACAAAACTTATTGAGACCACTCTGAGCAGTCTCTCTTTGGTACTTCTGATAAAACTGAGCCAACTTCTAACTTCTAGAAGGTAAGGAACATAGAATGAAGAATGAGCCCCCATTAAGGAGGTGACCCTGCCCGACTCCACATTTATAACAGGCTGGCTGCAGAACTTGAGGGGACGAGGCTGCTTTCTCACTGTCATTTCACCAGTGTGGCAATTGAGTCTTCAAGCCCCTGGTAAGCAGGAGGGGCTGTGGGAGTTACCCCAGCCTACAGTTACTGTCTCATTCTTTCTGCAGCTCTGCCATTGAGGAACAGCTCAGCTAGGTGGTTCTGGCAGAGGGTTCTAGTTAGGTGATAGTTAGCATACCTACGGAGGGGGTAGTCATTTGAATACTTGAACTGGACATGGAAGATATGCTTCCAAGATGGCTCTTCCAATTGAAAATTAGCAGCAGGAGACCTTAGTTTGCTCACCATGTGTGTCTCTTCATAGAGCGTTTTCCCTGTCCCCATGACTTGGCAGCTCTTTTAGAGTAGATGATCCAATATAGATAGAGGTAGAAGGAAAGAAATCATGGTAACTTTTGGTATTCTAATCTTGCAAGCCACAGTCACTTCTGTCATATCTTATCTAGAAGAAGTGAATCACTAAGTTCAACCAAGTTTGAAGGGAGAGAAGTATTGAATAATTTGTAGACATATTTGTTCTATAGTCTGATATTGGCTGATAATCAACATAATCAAAGTTATGTTGATTAGCTTAATGCCTTTTTAAAAAAGGAAATGGGTCCAGAATTTACTAGGGCAGTGTCCTTTGGACCCTTTCTCACCCTGGTGTCAAAGATCCAAGGAAATATTTTGAAAACCACACCATAACAGCAGACCATTTTCTAACCTAATTTAAAAAATTGTGTTAGTCTAAAAATGGCAGAACTCACAGCGAGCAATAATGAACACATGTACCACAGGTAGTGGACTGGTTTCTGTTGGTGTCTTTTGTATAACAAGCAGTGGAAACTGTCGTGGTTTAGAGTGTTGATTGTTGACTAGTCAGCCATGATTGTAGACAATCTGGTGCTGTTTTATCTCACTTTTCCTCTCTTTTAACAGAATAATACAACAGATATTTGCAGGATTCTTTGCAAATTCTGCCATTCCTGGATCCCCACACCCCTTTTCCTGGTAAGTGATCATTCTTTATCTATATTACATTGCTTGAGTAGTGCCATTTTAAGTTCCATAGAGAAAGAAAACCTGCAAAGGTGAGTATGTGGAGATGCCTGGGATATTGGATTGCCTTTTTTTTTTTTTTAAACCAAACCCAAACTCACTTTTCCTTGTTGATGTTCAGGGCAGCCTGGTCCCCTAAGATATTGCGCAACATGCCTGGTTGTTTTCTGTCTTGGTCTTAGTTATGTTGGGTGGGGAATGAGATGGTCCCTGCCAGGCTTCAAATCTGTTTTGCAAGTTTTTCTTACAGACCACACAGGAAGAATTCCTGAGGTTGAGAGCAGCACATCATTTTTCTTTCTTTTCTTAAAGTAAGAAAGTTTCCCAAAACAAACAAAGACACTTAGTTGAGTATCAGTAACACTTAGGCATGATAGGCTTACAGACTGTCTTTCTAGGGCCTCCTTTCCTGCAGTTATTTGTGATTTCTAACTTTGCTGCAGAAGGGCTCTCTGTCTAGTCCTTCCCCACATTTGCTCCACTTTACAGCCTCTGGTTACTTTAGGTGTGGTCTAGCTAGAGCCTATGCCTGTCACCCAAGGCATTGCACCAACAGCACCAAGTCCCTTTCTAAGTGCTCTGAGCCACAATTCACAGGAACTGCTGTGACTGCTTTTCTACAAAAAGTCCTTACTGTGCAGGGCACGTGCCACCTCTTTGAACAAGGGAAGTCTGCTGTAGGTTTGGGCCAGCCAAAACACAATTTTTTTTTTTAACTCACAGTGTGTCCTGTAGCAGTTAAAGGGTATCATATTTTGTTCCAGTTAGGTAAAAATTGTTGAGAATAAAAGCATATCTCTAGATAATCTGCTTAACTTTTTCAAATACAGAGACTTTGTTTGCCTCTGGATTGTAGAGGACTAGTGACTTACAGCTCTGAAAGAGTAGAACTCCACTGCTAGGTCCACTGTGTATGCGGCCGAGCGCCTCATCACCCCACCTAATCCTGTCTGTCTCATCTCACGTATAGGAGCGGGATGCTGCACTCCAACCCTGGGGACTATGCCTGGGGTCAGACAGGGCTTGATGCCATTGTAACCCAGGTGAGGAGCTGCCTTTTGAGAGGGTGTGTGTTTGATGTGTCTCATGGTTCCATAGACTCCTGCATTCCTTCTGCTACTTTCTGAAATGTCAGTCACTCTGCTCTCGCCGATAGTGTGAGCTTTTGGGCTTCTCTTTTTACTAACTGGATGGATGGGCTATGGGCATAGCCTAGTGTCCATGTTCCTACTAGGCATCCCGGATTTCTAGAGAATGACTTTACCTCTGGAAGAAGTAAATACTTACCCTGTAACAAGCAGTTCATTGTAATTTGTCCTCTTGTTCAGTCCTGTGAGGAACAGACACTTCACGGAAGAATAGGGTCTCCCGTGTTGAAGCAGGGGTTTCTGCCCGACCAAGCGAAGTAGAGGAAGGAAGCAGAGACGAGAGCTTCCCATGCTGTGTAATTGCTTCCACTTGTTTGTGCTCATTTTAACTTGACTGGTTTTCATTTCCCTGTGGACTGCTGAGAATAGAAAGCATGTTGTTTGTTTCTAAGTCTTCTCATAGACAGCAGTATATACATCTCTTGGCTTTATGCTGATTTCCATACTCCCACGCCTTCCTTCTGACTGAAATGTTGAGCCAGTTTACTATTGGTTTTTATTAAGTTGTAATTTTATCCTGGACATTACAACTCTTTTGGTATCTTAAATGTGCTTTATGCCCAAGGGTGGGCCTTTCAGTTTCGAGTCTTCCTTAAAATCATGGTTCACACTGGTGTCCCTCTGACACTGGAAAGCAGCTGTGAGTGTCCCGGCACCTGGGCGCCCGGGAGGAGTCCTGCAGAAGCTCAGAGCCTGTACATCTGTCCCCAGCTGGAAGGGCTCTCCCAGCTACGGAGATAATGAGCACTGCTGCCTTTCCCTTTGTAGCTTCTAGGACAGCTGGAGAACACAGGTCCCCCTCCAGCTGACAAGGAGAAGATCACATCTCTCCCGACAGTGACAGTAACTCAGGAACAAGTCAGTAAGTTTACTTTCATATTTGTTCTGTCTTCCTATGACATCTGATGGAACGTTCTGTGCGTTTCTCTTCAAAAGGTATGATTCCCTAACATTTCTGTCTGGCTACCAGCTATGGAGGGCCTAGTTAGCATGCCTGCTTTCTAGGTCCCACAAGAAATAGATAGTTGTTTGTATAAAACTTGATTATAAATAGTACAAGAACTTATTATTAGAAACAAAATGCATTAAGTGATTGAAAAAACTGTTGAAAATAGTGTTGGGCCCATGATATCATAGGGAGGAGAAGAGGACAGATAAGAGGCTAGTGATTCATTTCACACGGGAGATCCAGTCAGGTAAATAGAGACATGGTTTGAAAACTTTTTTACCACCTAAACTTGAAACTTGTCTTGCAGTTTAAAGGTTTTCCAAACAAGCCCCTCCCTTCCCTATCTGGTCAGACTCTCTGCTCCTCAAGTCAGAGACCATCTCAGATCTAATAAAAGAACAGTTTATATTTGACTCAAACAGCACAGCCCTGCTGGCCTTCTTCTGTGACCTCACCTTTCAGAAAGGGGGTCATCAGATGGAGGAGCGAGAGTGTGAGAGATCTTTAGGAAGGTTCTCCTGGAAATATGTTAGATGCAGTGAAAAGGAGAGAGTGCAGAAGCAGGATTGGGGAGACTGTTGCTGGTGTTCAGATGGGGTCCTAGTGATGGTTGCAATGCTGACAGAAAGGAAAAGACAGATTTAGAGGGGTGAGGTTTTGGATTGTCATGGAAGCACACAGCTTTAATCCCAGCACTATCGATGTAGAGACAGGAAGATCTCTGAGTTCAAAGCCAGCCTGGTCTACATAGTGAGTTCTAGCCAGGGCTACATTGTGAGAGAGAGAGAGAGAGAGAGAGAGAGAGAGAGAGAGAGAGAGAGAGAGAGAGAAAAAGAAAGTTCAATTTTGGAAAGTCTTATTATTGATTACATAGTAAGATGAAGGAGGCAAAGGATTATTAAAGATGATTTTAAGGTTCCAGAGCTTTATAAAGGCAGCACTGCCACCATCGGGTGATGGCAAATCATGAACTGGCCCTGGGCCTGATGAGGAGATGCTGTGACAATTTTAATTCTGAATTTATTGGTTCTGAGGTGCTAGCCAAGAGTTCAAGTAGAAACGAGTGGGATTCTCTTGAGGTTGGTATTAGGGGGAATCAGCTGGTGTGAAGTTTTGTGTGTATTTGGATTGCTAAAGAGTTGGAGTTGGGATGCTGGTGGAAGGCTGTGACTGCAGCCGGGACCGGAGAGCGAGAGCTGGAGTTAGGATGGGGCTGGGAGGGAAAGGGAGGAAGAGTCTCTTAAGGGGCCGTCCTCCTCCAAATGTTTCCTCCTCCATCATCATCAGGGCCCAGAGCATAGCTCAGCATTATACTATTAACCAAATTTCTGCAATTCAGGATTTGCCACTTAGAGCTCTCACTACAGAAACCATTTCCTCTGAGAACGGCTTCTGTTGATTGATTTGGAGTCCTGAGTGCACTTGCCCTCTGTAGTTTTGAAGTACCATCTCCTAGTATAGCCTTTAACGACTTCAGAGGACCTTGGGACAGCTACACTGAAGAGCGTAGTAAGGAAAAGAACAGGAGACAGGTAGTTAAGACACCGAGTAGACATGGCTAGGGTGCTGAGTCCCTTAGATGGTGGACAGGTTGCCAGTGTTTACTAGGCAGGACCTGGTTGACAGAGGCTGTCACACATTTGGGAAAATACTTTCCCTGTTTTATTTAATAGACAAATAAGTTTCTTCTTACCTTTTTTGTTTGTTTTTGTGGTTAGGCAATTTTTTTAGATTTGTTTATTTATTTGTTTAATGTATTTGAATACTTTCTATGCATGTAAGCCTGCATGTCAGAAGAGAGCATCAGATCCCGTTATAGATGGTTGTGAGCCACCATATATGGCTGATGAGACTTGAACTCAGGACCTCTGGAAGAATAATCAGTGCTCTTAACCACTGAGCCATCTCTCCAGCCCTGCTTACCTATTTTTTAACTTAAAAACTCCATTTATTTTGTGTATGTGGGCACATGCACCACAGTGCATGTGTGGAGGTCAGATAAGTGTGGAAGTTGATTTTCTTCTTCCATCATGTGGGTCCCAGGGACTAAACTTAGGTCATCAGGCTTGGTAGAAACCTTTTTATTCTCTAAGCCACCTCACTGGGCCAGCTCTGCTGATTCTTCTAACCCAGTACACTGAAGATTGGGCCTATTATACGATTCCTACTAGGTCTGTTGGGATTGGTCCCATTTGTTTCCATGTCTATTACCATTTCTGTCTCCATTTTGAATACAATTCTTATTTCTCATCTGCCAACCACTTAGATATAACTTTTCTCCCCTATACCCTTGGTGTGTATGGTGGTAGTGGTGGTGGGGGGGGCGGGGGACACCTGCGTTTCTTGGGTTTTAGGGACATTTGATTTGGTTTTGTTCTTTTTTGTTTGTTTGTGAGGTAGACTTTGTAGCCCAGGTTAGCCTGAACCATCTGTGCCTCTGCCTTCACCATGCTGGGGTTATAGGCCTGCACCACACGCCTGGCTCTTGGTTGTTTTCCTTTCTTCCTTCTGCTTGTTACTTTAAAAGTGCACATCTTCCTCCAACAGATACGGGTCTAGAATGTCCAGTATGCAAAGAAGATTACATGGTTGAGGAGAAAGTCCGGCAGTTACCCTGCAACCACTTCTTTCACAGCAGCTGCATCGTGCCGTGGTTAGAACTGGTGAGTACAGTGGCTTGGGCGAGTGCCCGTGCCAGGGCCGCTGGCAGGTTAGCTTTGGCCAGGCGGGGCTGGTTCAGAGTAAAGATGTAGTTGCAGTTCAGAGAGCCAAGTAGATGAGATTTTAGCCTCCTGGCTGGCCTAGTGCTACCGACATTGTATTGTTTAATTGTTATCCTGTTTTAGTGCTTCTAATCACAGGACACTGAGCTGTAGCACACAGCCCACCGTGGCACTCCACAGCTTCTGAAGCACAGTTAGCAAAATGTGGCTGTTCCTGTGCTGACTGGGCAGAGTTAGAAAGTTGTAACAGAATTGGTATAGAATAGCCTACAGAGCCTAGAACACGTACTCTCTGTCCTTTAAAGGTTCCGTTTTTATTTTCTAACCATGTATCTATGTGTGTGGTTGGAGTGGGTATGTACACATGAGCACAGTTGCCCTTGGAGGCCAGAAGAGGCTATTGTATTCCTTGGAACTTTGGTTACAGGCCATTGTAGCTCCTAGGTGCTGGGAACTCATTCTTCTGCAGAGTGGAGCGTGTTCGTAAATGCTGAGCATCTCTCCAGCCCCTCTCCGTCCCTTTAAAGAAGAAGTTTGCTTAGTCTCGCCGAGAGTACATGTAGAAATGGCTAATAGTTACCTTTCTGTCATAGTAGAGGTCACTGTTATCAGTTACTTTTGTTTGCTGTTAATGTGTTGGCTTTTATTAACTTCTTGGCTTGAATTCTGTTCATTCTGCCTAAAATTCTATCTATGAAATATGCTGGTATGGTACTTTTGTAGTTGTCAGCCCATGGGCAGGTTCCTTAATCATAATTGGGGGTGAGGTGGCATGTGGGTACACAGGCATATGTACGCATGGGGAGGCAGAGGTCAACCTTAGATGTTGTTCCTTAAGAACTGTTCACTTTGATTCTTGAGACAGTGCCTCTGGTTGGTTGACCCGGAACTAAACAGATCAGACTAGCCTGGCTGGCCACAAATCCCAGGGATCTGTGTGTATGCTTCCTTAGCAACAGGATTACAGACATCTGTCGCTGGCATTTTACGGGGGTTCTGCATTTTTTGTAAACATTTTACTGACTGAACCATCTCCCCAGCTTGATTTTGTTTGGTATTCCAGCTTCTCAGGTCATGCTGTTTACATGGATTGATATCATTTTGTTTCAGCATGACACATGCCCAGTATGTAGGAAGAGCTTAAATGGTGAGGACTCTACTCGGCAAACCCAGAGCTCTGAGGCCTCTGCAAGCAACAGATTTAGCAATGACAGCCAGCTACATGACCGATGGACTTTCTGAAACTAAAGACTACACCTGAACCAGGGCTGCCTGTGTTAGTCCTGTTATCATAGCTGTAAATTGTATCAAAACTAAACAAACAAAATAGTAGATGGATTTAGGAATCATGTAAGAAATCCAAACCCATAATATTAATGCAAATGAGTGTATTTCTTCTCTAAATTTAAAGTTAGGACTTACAGATGGAATTGTATCGACAACCAAATGCCTCTTGTTCCTGACTTGAGTGATAGTTTTTGTAAGTGTGAAACTTAATTATGTCAGTTTTCTCCTGCCTGAGTAGAATCAATTCCTTAAAGTCTAGGTAGGGTTCTACTGTCATGCTGTCTTGTAATGAATGTCTCTACCTCCTCCTCCAATCTCTATCCTACCATTAGTGGATTTCACAGCAGATATAGAGAAGTCAGAGCCCTAAGGTCCTGTTATACAAAGTCTTCTTTTCTTAATTGTACAAGAGTACAAGTACCTACTCTTGGCCCCACTAGCAATTCAGGGGTCTGAGACTCTAATGCTGTTCTGTCTTGATCATCAGAGAACATATCAAGAAAATTACAGTGGGAAGGAAAAATGGCATGTCACTCTACACTTTGATTTTCTTATTTTAGTTCAGGAAGCCCAGTTTGCCTACAAATGACCATGGCATGTCTTACTTAGTCTTGGGTTGGTAGAACTCTGATTTTGGTTCCTCTGTGACATTAAACTGAGCAGCATATAGATGTGGAAAGACAGATGTGGAAGACTTTTACTACTGAGATGTTCTTAATGACCTTCAACTCACTGTTTATTGTCTTTCGTACTAGGAACCTTACAATAATTTTCTTCATAAAGTAATTTCCTTCAAAAATATAATAAATTCCTTCATAAAAAATAGGATTATTTTATTACTGCTTCTATACCAGTTCACAGTTTTAACAATTCATTGTTATTTAGGAATTAAAATTGTATATTGTCTTGTTTTAGTTTGTAAAGCCCATTTTTCATGTCTGAAACTTTTACTGTTGGGTTCAGTTCTAGCTATACTTGGAATCAATCTGATGAATGTAATCACACCCAAACAGCTTAGCTTGGGACAGGCAGACCAGGTTTAGATCCTCATGGTGCTCATGCACATGCTCTGCCCCTGTTTAAAGTGGAGCGAGCATGCCACTGAACTTCAGCGTCTCAAAGGGCGCAGTGGAGATGTAAGAGCATCTGTCGGTGCACCAGAAAGGGCCAGGAGGTGTGCCATAGTGTTTCATAGTTCAGAGTAATCATAACAGGACCTCTATAATTTAGTGTCGAGTCCTTCCCCAGTTTTTGATGACTCACAGTCTGATTTGGGGGTAAGTGTACTTTGTTAGTGGACGAAGAAGTTGGGGAGGGAAAAGAAAGAGATGGGGGAGTGGCCTGCTGAACTAATATAATAGCCTGCCCCCAAAGGTTGTGGTCAGAGGTATGGTTCAGAAACCAGTCCTGTGGTATGGCTCCTGTAACCCCAGCTGTTTGGGAGGCTGATACAGGGTGATCACAATTTAAAGGTTTGCCTGGGGCTTCATAGTGAGTTCAAGACCAGCCTAGACACTTAGTGAGACTCTATTTTAAAATAAAAAAATTAAAAAGAGGCTGGGGATATTGCTTAATGTAGAGCACTTGATTTAGTATGTATAAGGACCTAAGTTCAGTGTTCAATACTCCCAAAATGTGTATGCTCATGTGCATGTGCACATGCATGCATGCATGCAATTTAAATAGTTTAAGGAAAATGAAAAATGTGTTCTTATATCTTCTCATGCTATGCCTTCATAGAGGGTGTTTATTCGGAGGATGTGACCTGTTTATTTTGGTTAGACTATAAAATGTAGTCTGAAAATACACAATGGCTTTGGGTCAGGAGAAGAATGTGGGTAAGTGATAATTGTTACAATTATTTGATTACTCATGTGGATTAAGCTGTACTGAAGTTGTAGTTTTTGAGTAAAATATTATCAGTTATCTCAGAAAAAATTTTGATAGCTCAGGAAAGTCCTTTTTCTCACTGTGTCTAGAGATGTCAAGACAGACGGTTGTGTTTTCAGTTACAATTGAAGAGCTAGAAGTGGAAATTAATTTTACACAATATGGAAACAAAGTAATAGGCAGGGATCTCCCTCTCTGGTGCTCAGTGTGACACACAGACCACGTACATTCTACAGTCTCTAAGAGGGCATACGGCTCTTTGGCTGTTTCCCAGACTCAAATTCCCTACTCAAATTTTAGTGTTCTGTAATGGGCACCTCAGACTTCCAGGTTAGTTTATGCTAAGGATTTGGCATACTTCAGACAGACAGAACCAATCGGATCCTATAGAAAGAGGCATGTCATGGGACATTGGCCTGTGCAATGGTAATGGCTAAGCAGTCCCAGGCTCTTCCATGAGCCAGTGTGAAATCTAGGAGCCAGTCCCAAGGGGAGCTGATGGTTTAGTTCCAACCCACCAGACAGGAAAGACAGGTATCCCAATGTAGGCATTTAGGTAAAAGGAACTACAGCATCCCCTGACTTGAGAGAGAACGGCCTTTTTGTTGAACTCATGTCCTCATTTGTTTGGGCTTTAGAGTAATAATGATGCTTTTCAGCCAACTGAAAATGTTAATTTCATTTAAAAATGCCTTCACATGAGCCTTATGAATAATGGTTGAGTATCTGAGCCTCTTGCAACCTATTCAAATTGTCACATAAACTTGACCATTACAAGGAGGGACCATAATGATCCATGACCTGATTTCCTGCCACGCGAGCAAAGCTTCATTTCTGGTAAGTAAAGTCTAGGTTGGCCTAGAGACTGCAGTGGGATGGCGTGCAGTCTCTGCTTAACTTCTCTTTACCTTGGACAGTTTAATCTGGAGGCAAGAGATGTTGCCCATTGTAGGAGAGAATGGAAGAAACATTTCTATATTTTTTGGTCTAGCATCAGAATGTAAGCTGGGGTTAAAAGCTTACTTTCATAATGCTTTACCCTTAAATTTAAAACAGTTTAGATGCAGTGCCAGTGTCAGAAGGCTAGTAGTATCTCAGTTTCATGTCTGTTGTGATAGCAAATAAACAACTTAGCAGAGGAAAGGTTTATTTGCCTTGTACATTCCAGGTTGCGGTCATGGTTGTGGGGAAGCCAGGGCAGGAAAGTGAAGCAGCTGGCCGCATGTTTAGTTGAGCAGAGAGAGGATGTAGCGTGCATGCCTACCTGCCTCGTCCACTCCACCACGCTTCATCAGGATGAAGGTCAGGGTGGCTCTTCCTTCCTCAGTTAACATCCTTACAGGACTGTCCGCAGGCCAACTTAATCTAGGCAATCCCCCATTGAGATTCTCTTCTCAGATGATTCTTGGCTGTGAAAAGTTGACAGTTCAGAATCAAGTGTCACGAGACCTTTATATTAACATTAATCCCTACCTCATGAGGGCAGAGCTCAGGAGATTTTCCTACTCCAATTGTGCTTGCTGTATATGGATAGACATAAATGCTTCTTTGTCTATTTGTACAGATATAGCTATTCTTATCTGCTACTCTGAAACAGTTGTTTGTACGTTCAGAGCACAGTAGACTTGAGAGCAGGGAAGCTGGCTGGAGCCTTGCTGCTTTCCCAGGGACTTAAGTGCCCTTCACATTTTCAGACAGCATACTCAAATCCATTTTCATATTGATTGATTGGTGTATTAGTTGCTTTTCTATTGCCTTGATAAAATACCATGACCAAGGCAACATATAAAGGAAAGCATTTAATTTGGAGCTCATGGTTCCAGAGTGTTAGAGTCCATCATGGTGGGGGTCATGGCAGCAAGGAGCAGATGCAGCACTGGAGCTTATATCCTAGTTCACAAATAGGAGGCAGAGAGAGCTAGCTGGGAACTGCTGGGCTTTTGATACTTCAAAGGCCCATTGTTAGTGACACTCCTTCAACAAACAAGGCCACACTTCCTAATCCTTCCAGAAAGCTCCGCCAACTGAGGACCAAGCATTCAAATTTATGAGCCTGTGGGGGTTGTTCTCATTCAAAACACTCACTCATAAAACCATTTAGCAGATCTGAATTGGGAAGAAATGGACACATAGTGTTATCTTCTACGTCTTTAAAGTGTGAGGACTGAGTTGCTGTAAGGAAGGAAAAGGAATGATATGGTATTTACAATTAAGTTTTCCCAGAGTTCCTATTTCCAATTCTGTGAAATGTTGAGAAGCCTGAAGATTCCAGGATGACCACGCCTCTTGCTATATGTAACTCTTTGGCCCTTTGTAGTGGGTCGGCCTGATGCTAATTGTATTCTTAAGTTAATACTGGGTCCTCAAGAAGGGTTGCCTCCTTCACATACCCAGGTGATGCTATGTGAACCTTCTCTCCATTTTAACTGATCAATAAAAGGCTAGAGCCTGTGATTGGGCAGTGGAAGGGAAAGGTGGGACTGGAGGCTCTAGAGGGGAAGGCATGTAGAGAGGAAAGAAGAAGAGGAGAAACTGAGGTAGATCAAACCTGCAGGGCCGGACAGAAGAAACCGCAAGTAGCAAGGGGTCTTATAGATGGGGAATAAGTTAGTATAGTACTAGGATCTGCCCAATCTAGGCACTTAGCTTATAATTAAAATATCTGGATTGTGTGTCTTTTATATGGGCTTATTAGGGTTGGAAATTCCAACAACAATCCTTTCCTACAATATGGTTTAATTTATCAGAAAAAGTAATTCCTGGGCTGGAGAGATGTTTTAGGGATTAAGACCTCATATGATCTGGCACCTATGTAAGCATGACACACAAATTTGAGAAACATTCTGTATTTTTAAGGAAAAATGCATGTGTGTGTGTGCATGTGTGCACACACACACACAGAACCACCGCCAACAAAAAACAGGGATCAACAATCATTAGTTTTTGATATCTCTCAATATCAATTGTCTCAGTTGCCCCAATAAAAAGACACAGACTAACGGAATGAATTTGAAAATTCTATCCTTCTGGTGCATCTAAGGAACACACCTCAAAATCAGAGATGGGCATTATCTCAGGGTAAAAGGCTGAAAAGAATATTCCAAGCAAATGGACCTAAGAAGCAAGCTGGTATAGTCAATTTAATAACAAAATAGAGTTCTAAACAGAACTAATCAAAAGAGAGAAGGGTCCTACATACTCATCAAAGGAGAAATCCAAGATGACATTTCAATTCTTAACATCTATGCTCCAAACACAAGGGAACCCAAAGTTTGTAAAATATTGACCCTCTAGCCGGGCGGTGGTGGCGCACGCCTTTAATCCCAGCACTTGGGAGGCAGAGGCAGGCGGATTTCTGAGTTCGAGGCCAGCCTGGTCTACAGAGTGAGTTCCAGGACAGCCAGGGCTACACAGAGAAACCCTGTCTCGAAAAAACCAAAAAAAAAAAAAAAAAAAAAATTGACCCTCACACACTTGATAGTGGGAGACCTCAATACCTGACTTTCACCAATGGACAGTGTGGTGGTTTGATTGTGCTTAGCTCATGGGAAGTAGCACTATTAGGGGGTATGGCCTTGTTGGAGGGAGTGTGTCACTGTGTAGGTGGGCTTTGGAGGACTTCTGGGCTCAAGCACTGCCCACTGTGGAAGAGAGATCCTACTCCTGGCTGTCTACAGAAGATAGTCTTCTTCTGACTGCCTTTATATCAAGATGTAGAGCTCTCAGCTCCTTCTCCAGTTCCATGTCTGCTTGCGTGCTGCCGTGCTTCCCACCATGATACTGGACTGAATCTCTGAAACTGTAAGCCAGCCCCAATGAAATGTTTGCCTTTGTAAGAGTTACATTGATCATTCTGTCCCTCCAGAGCAATGAAACCCTAAGACAGACAGGTCATCCAGACAAAAACTGAACAGAGATAACAGACATTATAAACCAAACAGAACTAATAGATATCTACAGAACATTTCAACCAAATATACCTTCTCTGCACCTCATGGAACTTTCTCCAAAATTGACCACATACTCAGACACAAAGTAACTATACACAGATAAAAGAACATTGAAACAAGTCCCTGCATCCCATCAGACCACCATAGATTAAAGCTAGATATCAACAACAGAAAAAAAAATGAAAAACAAAAAACAAAACTTATAAACTCATGGAAACCGAACAACTCTGCTGGATGAAAAAAAAAATGGGTTAAGACAGAAATAAAGAAAATGAAGACTTTCTAGAATTCAATGAAAATGAATATACAACTTATGGGCCACAATGAAAATGGTGTTAAGAGGAAAAGTTCATAGCACTAAATGAATACATAAAATTGAAGCAATCTCATACTAGCAACTTAACAGCACATCTGAAAGCTCAAGAACTACAACAAAAAAAGTAAGCACAAACTGAGGGTTGAAATCGGTAAGAAAAAGAGCAAATCAAAGAATCAGTGAAAAAGTCGGTTCTTTGAGAAAATCAACAAGATAGACAAACCCTTATCTAAACTAAAAGAATATCCAGATTGATAAAATCAGAGATTAAGAGGGGGCTATATCAACAGCTACAGAGGAAATCCAGAGAATCATAAAGACATACTTTAAAAACCTGTACTCCATCAAATTGGAAAATCTAAAAGAAAAGGATAATTTTCTCAATAGATACCACTTACCAAAGTTAAATCAAGATCAGATAAACAATTTAAACAGACCTACAACTCCTAAGGAAATAGAAGCAGTCATTAAGAGTTTTGCAACTAAAAAAAAAAAAAAAAGAAAGAAAAAAGCCCAAGGCCAGATGGTTTTAGTGCAGAATTCTACCAAGCTGCCAAAGAAGAGTTAATGCCAGTACTCTTCAAGTTACCCTATAAAGTAGGAAGGAACATTGCCCAATTCATTTTATGAGGCTACAGCCAAACCACAGACTCAAAAGAGAATTTCAGACCAATTCCCTCATGAACATAGATTTAAAAAAAAGAAAAACAAAAAACTCAATAAAATACTTGTAAACCGAATCTAAGAATACATTAAAAAGATCACCCACAACGATCAAGTAGGCTTCATTCCACAGATGCGGGGATGATTCAATATCTGTAAGTCAGTAAATGTAAACAAACTAAAAGAAAAAAAAACTCATATAATTAAATGCAGGAAAAGCCTTTGACAAAACTCAGTCCAATACTTATTCATGATAAAAGTCCTGGAGAAAAGTCCAGCATGGAGGTGCATGCCTTTAATCCCAGCACTTGGGAAGCAGAAGCAGGTAGGTCTCTGAGTTCGCTTAGAAGTGAGGGATGCTTTCGAATTGGTTGCTAAAGCTGACGGACAGGCCCACTGACATCAGTGAAGGAAAACAGATTTTGGAAGAAACGGTTTGTATTCAGTAGATATTTGAACGTTAAGGGTTTTTTCCCTCTGTGGTAGAGAAATGAATGGGAAGGTAAAAGTGCTTGTGATGTCTATTCTTGGTTGCTGACTTGACTACAGCTGGGATTAACTAAAACCCATGCTGGGTACACCTGGGTTACACTATCTGGGTGAATCTGAGCTCCACCTTCTCATGGCTGCCTGTGTAAGAACGTGGAAGAAGGGAACTGGTGCTTTGCTTGCCTTGCTCTGGCTGGAGAGTCTCTCACTCCCCTGGCACTGGAGCTCGCTTCCTCAGGATCCCGGCGTGTACTGAAGACCAGCTGAGACATCCAGCCTCATGGACTGAACAGCTAGTGGTTATTGGACTTTCTGTTGGTAACCGTTGTTGGATTCGCTGGACTATAGCCTGTAAGCCACTCTAATAAATAATGTGTATAATTCATTAATATATATGAATTATATATTATTTTTATGAATAGATAAATATGTATTAATATACATATATGAATATAGATCAGTTCTGTTCCTCTAGAAAATCCTAATACAGTGCAGTTTGTGAGATTAATGGAGATTTGAAATTCAGATGGATGTCCTAAGCCTACATAGGGAGTTGGGGAAAGAGTTAATGGAATGGTGTCATTCCTGTGGGAGGAAATTCTGGTCTGGCCACTCAGACTGGGCACCTCAGGGTTGCTCCACAGGTTTATAATGGAAATGAGAACAGTGCATGACTAGGGGCTTGTGTAGCCTTCCCCTGAGCTATAAAATGTTGCTCTTTCTCACCTGTCGGAGATGAAAGGGACACAGACATTAAAGTTTGCGTTTTTTTGTTTTTTGTTTTTTTTTAACATATAAATTTTGTTCTGCTGACAAATTAGATGGTCCACAGAAATGAAGTCTTTGTTGTAGCTTTTTTTCTTTTATTCACTAAGAGCCTCAGGTCTGTAAATCATGGCTGTTGGGTTGTGGTGCTTTCCCTAATCAGAAGTACAGTTCTTAAGACCTCAGATGCATTAGAGATCCTCCAGCAAGAAGAGAAATAGCCATGTGTCTAGCAACTTTTGATGAATGAATAGCAAAAACCTGCTGTGATTTCTATATATATTTAAATCAATTTGTCTTTATCAGTTATATCCAGCTACACGCAGACACACACACATACATATACATATATGTATATATATATGCACATGACGCATATATGTAACTGGTTATAACTATATGTAACACACTCATATATGACATATATGTAAGATATTTATTTGAACAGAAGGAAATGGGTTTGTAGGTTCTTTGTAATAGCTCAGCGGCTTCACAAATTGTGAATTATTCATACAGATTTTGGGCTTCATACATGGAAGTTCATGGACTTATTTAAAATTGAAATTGAAAGCAAAAATTAAAAAACAAAAAAAACCCCCAAAAATAAAATTGAAATTGATTGTGTCTACACATCTTAAACCCAAGACAGTATTTCCCACTTCTGCTTAACTGAATCTTGAAATAATAAGAGACAGATTGTTTCAGATCTTTGCTTTATAGTTGTTTGTTTATTCTGCTTAGTTCAGTGCTTGTGAATATCTTGATAAATGAGCAGAGATCACATGTCTTGTGTGTGCACTTCAATTAATACAGTATGCTCTGTGGAACCTTCTCTGTATTTGGATGTGGTGTTGAGGTATTTGGATTGGTGACTGTGGTAGTTTCAGAAGATTCTCTGAAGAGTAAAAGGCAAATGACTTCTGTTCATGTGAGCTTAACATTTAGTTTAAAATTATAAACAGGTAGAAAAGATTATAGAGAATGTAATATAGTGGAGACTTTGGAGTCAAAATTCAGATGTCTCTCTTGGTTCCAAATATAGGGTCTTATTTGATTCTCAGAAAAACACTGTGGGTGATGTCTCCTTTACACTTCTGTAACTGCAGTTCCAGGGGATCTGATGCCCTTTTCTGTGGGCACCAGGCATTCATGTGGTGCACACATGTGCAGGCAAAACACTCAGCACATAAAATAAAATTAAGTTTCACTTGCCTAAAGAGTGCAGCTATTACATTGCAGTGCCAGAATTTGGATCCAGGTTAATACTTCAAGCCTATTCTTTTTGTCTTATAGGACACAAAGTCAAAAGTCTGCAGTTTGCGGTTTGGGACCATCCTATTAAAGATATTACTGCAACATGTCATCCTTGGTCTCCATAAATCTTAGTTCCCACCTTTGGTAGGTCTGTGCCAAAAAGATAAAGGTGAGGTGTCTATTCTAATGGCTTGTCACTTAGGTCCACTAAATTTTCTGTTCCTATCTTTATTTGAGTACTCCCTGCTGTTGGAAATAGTCTGTTCCTTGTTCTATTTGTGACAAGAGGTTTTCTGTCCAAAGTCAAAAATGGTGTGTGAGTTTAGGAACAGGGAAAGCATGCAAATAAAGGCTTTGAGCATCTTTTAAAGAGCAGTGGCCAGCCAGGCAGTGGCAGCTCACACCTTCAGACCTAGCATTTATGAGGCAAAGGTAGGCGAATCACTGAATTTGAGGCCTGCCTGGTCTGAAGAGTGAGTACCAGGGCAGCCAGGGCTACAGAGAGAAACCCTGTCTCAAAACCACAATCCCCCCCACCCAAAAAAAATTAGTGATCAAAGAGGCTATAGGTCCTGTGTTGTATAGATGATTGCAGTCTGGCCTGCCTGACTTTCCCTCCTCTTCTAGCAGTGGGGGGTCGGGGGGGGAGTGGGGAGCTGAGACATTGAACACCAAACATGCCTTCATTTTTGTTTTCCTTGTAAGCCAGTCACTACGCCTGTCTTGCTCTCTCTTCCCCATATTTGCTTATTTTATATTTTTTCTTTACAGTTTTAAATAAACAGTTCTTTTTAAGATTGGCGTTTTCATTTTTAAAGATTTAGTGTGTGTGTATGTGTGTGTATGTGCGCACGCACGCGCAGACACATGTGCACATGGAGACCTGAAGAGGGCATTGGGTGTCCTCTATTGTTCTCCACCTACTCCTCTGAGGTAGGATCTCACATTTTTCTCCACTGCACCAGACACTAGTGAGCCCCAGCAATCCTGTCTCTGGACAGGATTGAAGCTGAGGCTTTTGGGAACTCTTAGCTTGTTACATGGGTGCTGAAATGTAACCACCAGTGTTACGATTGCATGCTCCTCTAAGCCATCTCTTAAGTCCCTATCTTCTTATCTTTTAACAACTTGCTTATTTGGGGCTGGCGAGACCGCTCAGCAGCCGAAAGCACATGCACAAGCCTGGCCGCCGTCGAAGTTTGATCTCCAGACCCCATGGTAGAAGAGAACTTACCCAAGAGTGTCCTCTGACCTCCGCGTGTGTGCAGTACACTCACAAATGCCTCATGCACACATAAAATAAAACTTGCTTGTTTTATTGTGTGGAGAGGAAACATTCTGTGGTGTAAGGCATACCTGGCATTCAAGGACTATACATGAGAGACATTTGCAACATGTTTTCTTTATTGACACCGAGGTGGGAGAAGCCAGCCTTGCTGTGTCAGTCACAAAGAGATTCAGAAGTATACCGACTGTTCTACCAGATGCTTGGGATGTTCTTGTTGCCTGGGCTGGAGGCATGGCACTCCAGTGGAGATCAGAGGACAGCGTGTGGGAGTCAGTTCCGCCCCTCCACCATGTGGTGCTCGGGTTTGACTGAAATGTTGCAGGCAGGCGAGCGTCCTTACTTGCTTGAGTATCTGGCTGGCCCTCCAGGTGCTTGGAGTTCTTGGCATCCGTTCTGTGGACCAGTCTTCTCTGTGTGATTGTCAGATTTACCTCACTGTACCTTCCTCTGAATTTTCTTTTTGTCACAAGGTTTATAGAACTGTAGAGAGAAAATAAAAGGTTGTATTATTACCTCACAACTTAGGCTAGAACATCTGTCCTGATGTGAGAAGTCTCACCCATCCTGAGATGTGTGTTTGGTGGGATTTCATGACTGGAAAGGGAATGGGGAAAATATATGAACATGATATGTGTGTTATGCGCAGAGGGAGTCACAAGGATCCAGGAAACTCCATCTTTTTCCTCACATGAAAGGAAGCATTATAACTTGGACTCCATGCTACTGCTAAGGTCCAAGAAAATGTGTGTATCTTTTTCTGCTGAACACGCCCTCTTCCATAATTCTACTAAGCCCGAGTTTCAGAAAGATGAAGAAAAGGAAAAACTAGACATGGTTGTTGACATCCGCAATCCCAGTGCTTGGAGGCCAGTCTAGGCTGCATGGGGAGACCACGTCTCAGTTTCTCTCACACATAACTAGTATGATTCAGCTCTGGGGTTTTTGTTTGTTTGGTTGGTTGGTTTTGGTTTCTGTACGTTTAAAGCTTCTTGAGTACAGGAGAAAACATGTTTTGTTCTTGACTAGCAAAGGGAACCTTGAGCAGAGACTTCGTTATTCTAGGATGGCTTTGGAGTCAAAGTTAATGGTGATAGTGCTGGACTCAGTTTCCCCTTTGAGTTTGTACTGTGCCTAAAGAAATAACAAGAACAAGAATATAGCTTATCCTGCTAGGGAAACTTGTATTTAGTAAATCAGACCACTTGGTCCCCAGAGCCCCTGTGTGAAAGTTGTCCCAGTTTAGCATGTCTTTTCCATGGGTGGCAAGCACAGGCTCTCTCCATCCACACTTGCTTATGAAGTTGTCTCTGGTCCTGTTTCTGGGTATATGAGGAGGCAATGCGAAAGTGCAGAGGGCTGTAATGGGGATAGAAGTGCTTTACACGTTATAGGGCATTATGCAGAGTTCCAAGGATTTGTACTAGATCTGTGAGGGGCACACTTAATTCTCCATTAAATAATAGGGATATTTGCTTGGAGGTGTTGTCTAAGGTTAGATTCACCAATCCATCATAACTGTACAAGAGAGACCTTTGCATTTATAGAGCTTACATTATGGTATCATTCAAACTAGTTATTAATTTTTTTAGTGAGTGAGTGAAGGTAGCTGTGTTTACTGTCTCCCACAGGCCTCTCCTACGGTCTGACCTCTTACCCAGTGGAAAGTCCAGTCCATCTGTTGTCACGCAGATACAGAATTATGAGGACTTTAATACCTTAGAACCAGTGTCACCCACATACTGGTTTGCATGCTTGTAGAACATTTATTTCCCTGCCTAAGAGCTTCCTTCTTGTACTT
Source organism: Tokudaia tokunoshimensis (assembly GCA_036184795.1). Lineage (NCBI taxonomy): Eukaryota > Metazoa > Chordata > Mammalia > Rodentia > Muridae > Tokudaia > Tokudaia tokunoshimensis. The sequence goes on along the minus strand of BTHU01000003.1, from coordinate 63,728,566 downwards.
TCCTTTCCAGGAAATAATTAAGTTGACAAAGATACAGACTCAGCCTGGAAAGCTGATGTCTCTTCTGGACATACCTTGAAGGGCCACCAGGCTGGTGACCAGCATCCCCCAAGCCTTTACTTGCAGGAAGCCTGAACTGAGAGTGCCGTTGATATAGCTGAAGTCAGTGCGTGACCTTCGTCTCTGACTTATCTCTGTGTGGTTCCCTGTTCCGGGTTAAAAGAATCATGGATCAAAAGAGGGTTCCAGAAGGCATATCCTCCTTTTGTAGCATTTCCTATGTAATCTCAAAGAAGACCTGGCAGCTTGATTTACTTCCTACACAAATATTTTTTTTAATATCTGTGAGCTATGATATTTATATTTAAATGTAGTAAGTTAACAGAGACTCTAGTATTCACCAGAGGCAGAGATGCAAGTAGGCCTAAAGGAGCTCTGGAGTTTTGATAGAAAGGTAAAACAGATTACCCTGGACTTTGGGGACTTTGGGTTTTTGCTAGATTCATTCATTACAAACAGTCTTCTGGAATGGACTAAGTCATTTAGCATAAGTTAAAATCTCAGGTGCTGGAGTAGAGCTGGGGCTTCTGTTGTTGCCTCTCTGTGTGAGCGTTGAGTGTGAGTTGTCGCAGGACAATAATAATACCCTCTGAAAGTCTGTAGGGAGTAATACAAGCACAATTGCTGGCACACTCTGAGTACCCAGTACAAAATGGGCATTATTTTTTAATATCACCTGCTGTCTATCTGCTACTTTCCAGAAGGAACCTTATTTCCACAGTTGATGGTCATACATGCTGAATACTTAAGTAGCCTGAGAGGATATAGTCATTTCTTGTTAAGGAAAAGTGAAACACTTGGGGTGTGTTAGGAGCTTATGAACACTAGGTTTTAAGAAACAAGGACTGTTGCACCTCATTCTGGTGTGCAGCCTTGGCACTGTGCTCAGGATGCAGAGTAAGTATTCATTCAATGAATGAAGAGCGGGCAGGAGAATGGCTACTCTTGAAGTTTAACTAGAGCAGAGTAGCTGAATAAATACAATGAAATGGCCTAGAGCAGTGGCTCTCTACCTTCCTAATGCCATGACCCTTTAATACAGTCCCTCATGTTGTGTGACCCCCCCCAACCATAAAGTTATTTTGTTCCTACTTATAACTAATTTTGCTATTGTTATGAATCATAATGTAAATAGCTCATATGCAGGTCACAGATTGAGAACCACTGGCCTAGAGCCTCATATTAGGCTAACTTGATTAGGCCTTATAGACACTGAGAAACCATTAATTCTTTGAGTGCCAGCACAGCATATACAAGCTGACCTTCTAGATATGTCTGCTGGCAATGTAGAATGGATTGGGACAGTACTTAGAGTTGGTGACCCATTTGTTGAACAATAAGTCCTGTAGAAAGTTAAAAGAGAAATAATTGGTAATCTCAAGGATCTCCCTTGTTAAAGGCTAGAGAAATACTTCAATTGTGATTCAAGAGACTTGCTCCAGCCATATATGTAGCAGAGGATGGCTTTGTCAGACATCAATGAGAGAAGAAGCCTTTGGTCCTGTGAAGGCTCGATGCCCCAGTGTAGAGGAATGCCAGGACAGGGAAGCGGGAGTGAGTGGGTTAATGAGCAGGGGGAGGGGAAGATGGGATAAGAGGTTTTCAGAAGAGAAACGAGAAAAGGGGATAACATTTGAAATGTAAATAAAGAGAATATCTAATAAAAAAAAGGAGAACATATTTGGGAAGAAAAGAATAACTGTAGGAAAAACTCATAGTAACTTACTTGGGTAAAGAAAACGAGGAACCAGGGTTTTGACAGAGAGTCATGGACAGATGTAAGTCTCAGGAAGTCAAGTTTGAGAAAAGTTCATACAGACAGCAAGCTTTTTTAAAGTTGCTGTATATCTGACAGTGTCTCTCTTCTAACATATTGATTGGTAGTTTGGCTGGGTATAGAATTCTAGGTAGAAGATACTTTTTTTTTGTCCCCACAGAATTTTTGAAGGTTTGCTCTCAGATGGGCCCTTTATAAAGCTTGATTAAGATTGTTATATTTATTGTATTGTTGTGGTAATGAAGCACATGATACTGATCTATTGAGGTGGTATGCCCACTATGAAGGACACAGACAGTCATCAGAAGCCTTGCTATCTTGGTGAGCTCATGACCCAGAGTGACAGTTCAGGGTCCTGTCAACTTTCTGATTTTTGATTCTAGAAAACTGAACTCGGGGGGGGGGGGGCAATCCACGCTTTTGCTTTATTTTTGTTTCTTAATTCAGTAGTTTGAATGGATTCCTGTTTCTTAAATCTGAATGCTTCTTTGGGCAATCACCCATTTTATTTCAAACCCATCTCTGTCTATTTGAGGAAAAACAACTTCATCTCTGGGAGAACTCCAGAGTAAGCAACAAAAGACCTAGGTTGTAGACTTGTATTTTTACTAGCCCAGTCAATGAGTGTCATTAAATAAATTTCTCCACCTCCTAATGACTCATTCTTCTAATGGGAATGAAAGGCATTCTATAAAGATTTGGAATAGTAAATATGTAATTACCTTTGTATATATATGTTGAAGAAAGGTGTAAGATAAGGAGTATCTGCCAATTGGGGTGTCAGCAGAGGATTGGGTAATAGGAAGGATTCTCAAGGGAACCCCTATCAAGGACCTCAAATAGCTACTTGAAACTCCCACTGCCTGCCCTGCTCACTGCTCCTCTGATGGCATTAGGGATATTAGAGACTCACCTGAGACTTGAACAGAGAGAAAATGGCCATGAATGTAGATTTCTGGCTTCTGGCTTCTGGCACAGCACTGGTAGGTCCCACTGTCTGATGGTGTAGCTTGTTCTATGGTCAACACCAACTGAGATGGAATTTCAGTGATGCCATCTGTCGCAGGATCCGTTTTAACCATTAGCTGTTCTAAGCTGGTCTCAGGGGAACAGTTCCAAGATCTGTCTTTGCACCAGAAGAGTATTAGCCCCTCAGCTTCGTCTTTCTTGTGCCACAAAGTACAGGTGAAGCCCAGTCGCCCTCCTTTCTGGGTTGCTGAGCTGGTGATATGAATACATCCTGGAACAGAATACAGAAGTTACCTGTGGGAAGCCAGGGTTCCTCAAGTCCTGCCAAGCTGGTCCTTGTCACTAGAATACAGTCTGACACTGGCAGATGGGAGGCACAACTTCTAATTGCTTCTGTGACAGTAAGCACACAGCCTGCTTCTTCTAATTCTCCTGGGAATTGAGAGGTAAGGGACCAGATATATACAGGTAAAGCTTCTACACCATGCTGCTGGGGGCCATGACAAATAAAACATAAGCCCTGTCTTAGTCACTTTTCAATGGCTGTGACAAAACACCGTGACCAAGGCAACTTAGAAAAGAAAGTGTTTACTTTTTCTGGGAGGGTTAGAGTCCATGATGTCAGAGCAGAAGCATGGTGCTCTGAGAACAGCTAAGAACTCACATCTCAAACTGTAAGCAGGAGACAGAGTGCAGTGAGAATGGGAAGATTTTGATACCTCAAACCTGCACCCAGTGACACATCTCCAACAGAAGCTTAACCCTTCCCAAGCAGCCACTACTGGGGAACAAGTATTCAAATGCCCAAGATTTACTAGGACATTTCCTTCAAACCATCACAGCTCTGCTCTCAAGTCTACAGCCCAAAGTGAAATTGGCAAAAATACTGCACTTTGCTCTACGGTGAACACTGAGATTTCAGGGCATGGTCCCTCGATAGAGGTGGAGGCAGTAGCAGTGATGTTTCTGGGCCTGGAGGTGGTAGGGTAGATGGGTAGGGGGAAGCCCTACACCAGTGGGGAGAATGTGTTTGCCAGACAAAGGTTTGTTCCTGTGCAAACAGATGCAAACAGGTGCTCTGAAATGTCTTCCTACTTCAAGGAGAGAAACTGGTTGTATGTCATAAAGTCAAATTTCTGGGAAGGTATAGCTTATCTTTGGCTACTTTGTGGATTCTTTCTTCTACCCCTTTTCTTCTACCCTTTCAACCCCCTAACACTAGATGGGAGAAAAAAAGGACAGAGGGAAAAGGGGCGACGTCGTTAGACTACTTCCAGTTGATTAGGGGTGTTGAGATCCTTGGGGCAAGTTTGCTCTTCCCAGGCAGGATATCTAATTTCTTCTTGTTTCTTTTTTGCACACAAATACTACTTAATAAACTGTGGTCGACAGCAACCAATCAACAACCCACTCCATCTCTCGAGGCCCTGGCACTTATGTATCCTCTGTAAAGTCTCAGAATCCCAAAGGTCACACAATCACAGCAACTATCTGCAGCTGGAAAAATCATGCCCTTGCTAGAGCATGAGGCACATCATAGTCAGCTGCTGCGGACAGTCTGAAGCAGCCCCATGTTCCACACCTGGGATTAACATGAAAGCTTGTAATCTCTCTGTGTTTTTCAAAGAAACCAAAAATCTCACTACAGCAAGGCCTTACTTGGAATCTGCAGGAAGTAAGGAGAGAAAAGAAATGGAGTGAGCAAGAGATAAAGCCCCAGGAAGGTGGAACAGGAGATCAGAGATGGCAGGAGAGGTTCTCGGACACCTTTTCATGCCAAAGATCAGAAGCAATGGAGCCTCAAAAACTCTACTCTCGTGATATGATTCCACCACGGTAGCTGTGGCCAGGCAAGCTCTGAAGAAATCTTTCAAGGGAAAAGCAGGTCCTTGAAAATAACGGTTGGGGGTGGGGAACAGTAGCAAACAGGAGTTTCTACCTTGTCCAAAGGAGCCCCAAGGGGAGCAAATTTGAGTAGCAAATTGAAAAAAAGGAAAAGATTGGGTGAGCTGTTTGAGAGTGGAAAGGAAGGCTTTCTCATCAGTGGAAGACAGGCGCATGGTCACTAGGCTCCTCTCAGTGTGCCTTTGTGGTAGTGGAACACCAAGGGACCTCACCTGGTTCACTGACACCATGAGTCCAGGGGTGGTGTGTGCAGAAGATCCCTCCAGGGTTGCTGCATGTCATTGTGCTATTTTCAGCATCTGAGCAAAAACTACCGCATAGATGCTGCCAGAAGGCGAATCACCCAGGCAGACTGATTAATCGTGGCCAGTGTGGGACCTGCCAAATGGAGCTGATATACTCCGTGCCTGCTGCCTCCTGTCACAGTGTAGTGATGGTGGCTGCTGTAAGGCTGCCATAGAAGCCCACCTGTGGATGGAGCATGAACTACTGCTTTGTTCTTTCAGCTGTCTCCCCTCTTCAAACGGCAAAGACCTCAAAGGGAAATGATTGTTTTTATGCATGAGTGTAAGTGGGGTGTGTGTGTGTGTGTGTGTGTGTGTGTGTGTGTGTGTGTGTGTGTGTACGCGCGCCTCCTGCTTCTTTCTCCAGTCTAGGCAGCCACTCTCTTGTGTCTCTCCCAGTGAAACTCTTGTGTGGGGTGTGTTGTGTGATGTGACCTTGTGATATGCCTTGGCTCCCGACTGCCAGGGTGTCTTCTCCCTCACAACTGTAACACTTACAAATCTATCTATAACCACAAAATTAAACAATTACTATCAAATTATACAGTTACTATAATTTAGAGAACTTAGGGGTTCCTTCGCATGCCGGGAAGAATCAGGAATCTTCACAGATAAATGAAATCATGCACAGGGTTCTCCAAGTGACTGTCCCTGCCCTGGGACCTATCCTTACCACCATGTTGGAAGTTCACAATTGCCAGCAGGATAGCCAGGGCACAGCAGCTTTGGCCAGGGGCCATCAGGATTTGTATGTTGTCAGCCTCAGGAATTTTGCGTAAAGGTTGACTTTGCTGGTCTATGCCTGCACACTCCTGAAAAGCATGGGGAGAGACTCATTAGATGAAGGCTTCCAGACTTCTGTGACCAGCTCCCTATTTTAGGTACTTGTTGGGGTTGCTCAAAGTGTGATGGAGATGAAGAGCGTCAGGGTTCAGTGGTTTGGGGGAGACAGAAAAAGATGAGGCAAAGCAGAAGTGGAGAAAAGAATCGGGCGGGGGGGGGAGAGGCTGAGAGCCTTTGCCTATTTTTCTTGGGCTAATTTGGCAAATAGCCCCTGTTATATAGCTATGTATGTGTATATGCATATATACATACATATACATATGTATATGCATATATACATATACATATATACATATGCATATATGTATACACATATATGCATATGAATACACATATGTAAATACATGTGGAAAATTATAATATGTAGAAAGGAGAACAAGAAAGGGTAAATATTAGGGGTGAGGAAGAACTGAATTCAGGTGAAGGGCACTTGTATCATGAAAGAAGATATGAAGCTAATTTTGTTCTAGTTTCAACTCCATCATGGATATTTCAGTGATTTCTAAAAACTAAAAACCATATCAGATAGTGAAAATGTAAAATCTGACATGAAGAAGTCCCACAGTTTCAGAATGGCGGTCCTGGAAGTATAGGAGTTTACTGAGATGTAAAGACTTTGGGTTGGGCTAATTTTAGTATGTGGTTTTTTTTTTCTTATTTGCAAATTCTTTACAATAAAGTTTTAATTTTAAAAAAAGTTGTTTGTTTCCAATTTTGTTTTCATAAAGTTTCCCTCAGGTTGAGATTATTTTCTCCTAATATTTTTATTACTACTATTATTTATATTTTTATATTCTAGTCTCAGTTAAGCAAAATTATATCCACACTTTAAAAAGCATCCAAACCAAAAAACAAAAAAACCAACAGGAAACTACTTCATAAATTGAAAAATTTGATTCATTCATACAAGTGAATATTACTCAGGCATGTGCCTTATATCAACGTTTCAGTCAGAGAGAGGCTGCCTGTATATCAGTGGTACCAAGAGATTCTAATGAAATGGGGACAGGAACGAGTGACTGGAGGGACAAGTGGAAAAGGAACAGAGGAAAGGAGAACAGGAAGAGGAAAGAGAGAAACAGGGCAGAGGAAAAGAAAAGAACAGAACTCTAAGAAACCCAGGGGAAGGGGTCCAAAGGTGTTGCAGATCTTAGCAAGCCTTGAAGAAGAGAGCAGCTGACAGGATGAGAATGTACAACCGTCAGCTGACAGGATGAGAATGTACAACCGTCAGCTGACAGGATGAAAATGTACAACCGTCAGCTGACAGGATGAGAATGTACAACTGTTGGCTGACAGAATGAGAATGTACAATCGTCAGCTGACAGGATGAGAATGTACAATCGTCAGCTGACAGGATGAGAATGTACAACTGTCGGCTGACAGAATGAGAATGTACAGTCGTCAGTGGGACTTAATCCCAGCACTCTGGAGGCAGAGGCTGGCCTGGTCTACAGAGTGAGTTCTGAGACACCCAAGGCCACACAGAGAAACGCTGATTCAGAAAACCTTTTTGCCTTTTGCCTCAGCTTACCCAGCTGTGATTACTGGCATGGGTCCTCCAAACTCACATGTTTTAGGCTAAATTTAAAAATTAAGAAGGCTGTAAAGTAGAAATGTTACAGTGAGTGAAGGTTACTTTATGATTGAAATAAGGTTTTTTTTTGAGGTGCTGAGGATCCAGCCAGGGTTTGGGGCACAGTGTATGTAGAGGGGCTGATGTGCAGGGTACAGCAGGGCTCAGTCATCCCCGGCCTCTCCCCATTCCCCACCCACTCAGTCATCCAGAGAGATTCCCAGGCCTGCAGGCTCCAGTCACAGGAAAGGCTTTATCCAAACGGTTGGACTGTAGTTTTACTATACACTGTCTATGTTTACATTCATAACTGCTTCCTGTTAAGTTACTGTTGCCTACAGTATTCTTCATAGTAATGTGCTGTGCCTAAGAGCAAAAGGTTGTGCCATGTGGCCGAGGTAGGCGCAGGCTATGCCATCTTGGTTTCTATGTGTACGTTCTCTGATTGTGCAGCCATGAAATCATCTAGTGATGTATCTCTCAAGGTACCATCATCGTTAGTGATGCATAGTAGGTGCTATTATGAAAACGGAGACTTTCCACTGTGCTATGATGTAGCAAGAGGGTCCTTAGCAAATGCTAGTGTCACACACTTGGCTTTTCCATATCAAGGATCATGAGCCAAATCAACCTCTATTATTTATTTAGAAACTGAACTGTGTTGGTTGTATAAATAAGGGCTGACATTGTGTCTATCATAAGTTAGCATGTCCAAAGGGGCACAGTGTAGGCTATACATATAAAATAAACACATTTTACTGTACACTGTGTACATAAATCCTTACTGTTGTGTTACAGTTGCCTACAGTGTTTAGTACAGTATCATGCTGTGTAACTGTGTAGCCAAGAGCAAAAGGTTGACCATATAGCCAAGGTATGCAGAACCTATACCATCTGAGTTTGTACACATGTGCTCTGTGATTTTAAGAATCTTTTATATGTTTATATATGAGTTATATACATTTTAAATTATATATATATATACATACTTCTAGTCTGTAACTTCTTGAATAGGTGTATTCACAGAGTTTGTGGTCACTTTTTCATTGGTGTGACACAGTAGCTTACTGGAGCAACTTTAGGGAGGAAAGATCTTCTCTGAGTATGGCTTTAGAGAGATTCGGCATATTATAGCAGGAAAGGCTTGGGAGGGTGGCTCCGTGGTAGAGGGAGCTTGTGGCTCAGGCTTATTCACATGACAGCAAGCACGACACAGAGAATTAGGCCAGAAAAGGCTGGTAGGCTCACTAAAGGTGAGCCTAGTCCCCATATCTCAAGGTTCTGAGACCTCCTACAGCAGCATTGTGAGCTGGGGAATAAGTATTTAATAGACGCTGTTGCTGTACATTAAAACCTAAGCTTCAACATTTGAAGGAGAAAGCCAGAAGTATTTACAAATCATGCTTCTGATGTTTACAAATTATATATTTAAAGATTTTTATTAGTTTTATGTGTATGCCTGTGTGATCTGAGTGTGTGTCTTTGAGCATTTTGTGTGGATAGCTGCCCAAGGAGTCCAGAAGAGGACGTCTGATCCCTGGAACTTGAGTGGTAGGTAGTTGTGAACTGCTGTGTGAGTCTTGGGAGCTGAACCCTGATCCCCTGCTAGAGCAGTCAGTGTTCATAATCACTGAACCATCTCTCCAGCCCATAACACATACTTTTTTTTTTGCCACATATTTGTTATGTAAAGAAATGGATTTCATTGTGTTTTCATACATAGATATAGTACTTTGATCATATTCATCTCTTCCATTTCATTCTGTTATTTTCCTCTTCAACCCAAGAATGTTAGATTACTTTTTTTCATTTTTGTTTTATGTGTTTGGGTGTTTTGCCTGCATGTGTATGCATGTGGTGCCCATAGAAGTTGTAAAAGGACATTGTAGCATCCCCAATTGCTATTTTTAAAATTAGGTTATGTTCAATTTATATTTTAACTTAGGAACAATTGAAATTCTTGTGGCATTGATTCTTCAGATCCAAGAATATATTTTCATGTTGTGTATCAATTACTTTTATGTTGCTCTGATAAAATAAGTTGACCAAAATAAACTTATAGAAGAATTTGTTTATGTTTATAATCCAGAGGGATAAGATTCCATCATGGCCAGACATTTTAGCTCATGCTAAGTATTAATCCCAACACTTGGGAGGCTGAGACAGCCAGATCTCTATAAATCTGAGGCCAGTCTGGTCTACAGAGTGAGTTCAAGGATGGCCAGGGCTTCATAGTAAGACCCTGTCCAGAAAAACAAAAATACTCGACCATACACTATGTGAAAGAACACTGAGGAGTACTGGGGGCTGTCGAGATGGTCAGAGGGTAAAGGTGTCCACCACCAACCCTTCAGGGAAAACACCTGAATACCCAAAAATAAACAAATTATAAAAAAGACAATATGAAATATGTAATAACCTCTAACTATACAAAGTAAAATTTGGAGAAACTGCTCGAAGAAATGGGAACTACAATGACACCCATATTTCAACATGGCTGTCTTAACTGTTAAGTGATGAAAAGGTGTAGAAGATTTGAAGAATGACCAACCTGATGGCTTTATAGAAGTCTTTCTTGCTGAACAGCCAGGGCTATACAGAGAAACCCTGTTTTGAAAAAACAAACAAACAAAAAACAACAAAACAAAAACACAAAAAAGAAAGAAAAAGAAGTCTTTCTGTCAAATCATTGTAGCATACATATTCTAAGCAAACCTAAAAATGTAAAACTTGATAGTATGTTAGTCAATAGAGCAAATAGCAGACACTTGGTATCAGAAGACCAATTCTGTTTCAGTACAATTAGCTATCAAAAACAATCAAGGTACATCTTAAAAACTAGATTCTGGGGCATCAACATATTTTTTAGGCTTCTGTGGCAGATCCTAGGTAATGCCCTCAAACCGTGAAAACAGCTGACTGATGCTTACAGCCTAGCACATGCCAGATACATGGGGACAGACAGGTCATTAAAACAAGAATCTGTGTGGCTGAAAGTCTCCTCTTAGAGCAGCAGTTCTCAACCTGTGGGTCGTGATATCCTGCATATCAGATATTTACATTATGATTCATAGCCGTACCAAAATTACAGTTATGAAGTAGCCACGAAATACTTTTATGGTTGGGGGTCACAGCCTGAGGAACTGCACTAAAGGGTCACACTAAAGGGCAGAGAACTGCTGTTCAAGGGTCAGGTTGGATTTGAAACCTGCCTTGACAATTAATTGTCCAATGTTGGAAAAGTTTCTTAATCTCTCTGAAAACAAGGTTATTGATGGATAAAATGATGATAATAGTGTTATCTTCCCAAGGGACTAAATATGGCATCTTAGATAGTGTGCACCTGGCATAGTGCAACTGCTCAATAAAATGCTAGTCGTTATTACTATGGCTGAACAACAGGTTGCAGTTCTCATCCCACCCCACGTTTGTATTTACTTCTTATAAAACTCTGAGCATCATTAATCTCGTGTTCTGTGCAGACCTTTCCAAGAAGCCGCGTCACTCGCTTAAACTTGCAGAGACTGGAAAGCTGGGATCTTAACCCTTTGGTTCCTCTTAGAGCTAGCTACCTCTCTACTCTCAAACAGTGAAACATGAAGGGCTTTGACAAGAACAGAATTGAGGATGCAGTTTACAGGGGTTAGAAAGGGAGAAATTCCGGGCCGGGGCTCTGGGAAGGTTGCAAGATGGCAGTGGAGGCAGACCTCGGCAATTCCGCTGGCTTTAAGAACTGGTACCCGAAGGATGCAAGGATGCGGTGGGAGAAGGAAGGCAGAGAAGGTGGGGGATTTGGCTACCAACCTTGCTGTGCACTCACTGGCTGTGAGATGTTAGAAGTCTTCTCCAGGACTGTGTCCTCCGGGACTGGGACTGACGCAGTGGGATGGAAGGCGGGGAGGAGGGACCACTTCCAACTCCTGAATGCCTGCTGCGGATGGGGGGCGGGGGTCAGTCACTCCACATTAGTGGCTTTGCGGTGACAAGGACTAGCTGGATCAGTGTATAAGTCTGTTTGGGCTCCTCAGCTGGGCTGCGGGAAGGTGGGGATTACTGAGGTAAGGACTCTCTTGGCAGAAATCACCTTGGTGCCAGGAGCACCTGGTGTGTGGTAGACGGGCACAGCTGTCCGGAGTTCTATCCGCTAGAGGGCGCTGTCTCTTCAGAAGCGCTGTCTTCCCAGGGTCCGTGACTCTGGGAATATATATATATATATATATACACATGTATATATATATATACATATATATATGTGTATATATATATACATACATATATATATATCCTAAAATTACTAAAACAAAATGTATAGGACAACGAAGGAAACAAATCCTATAAAGACAATTGTTAGAGCTATAGAATGTGTAACAGAAGAGTATCTATCCTTCAGATCTAGTGTCCATCTGATAACTATCGTAATTTCTCCTTTTAAATTTCAAATATTTTATTTCAAGGGTACGGCTGTTTTGCCTGCATGCATGTCTGTGATCACTTGAGTGCCTGGTGCCTGTGGAGGCCAGAAGAGGGCATCGGATGCTCTGGAACTGGAGTTACAGAGGTTTTGAGCCTCCTCGTGGGTGAACCCGGTTCTCTGCAGGGACAGCCTACTTTAGTAGTGGAGACAGCTGTAACAGCTGCCAGCAGATTTGAAGATACTCCTGCTTTCTCCCAGTGGCAGAGCCTACTGTGGAAGCAGATGGCGACTCCCTAGTAGAGACTGACAAAGTCGAAGATGCATTTTATCCCCACACTCACAAATCCTGTTTGTGTCATCTCCGGTGCATGACACCTGGAACATGAACATCCCTCAGAGAAGCTTCACAGAGGCAGCTCACAACCCCTGCCAGGCCTGAGGGCTTTAGCACAGGCTTGGCAACCCTTGGTAGCTTTCTAGCAGTTCTCTATCTCCTTTATATTTATAAAAGGCAGGTCTTTCACCTACTGTCTTCTCATGAACACAGAACCAAAGAGAGCAGCTTGTGGGATCCAGCCCAGCATGTGTGAGCTAAGCTGCCAGGCCTAACTTTAAAGTGCTCACTGAGACTTTGAGACTTCCCTCTTAGGGATGTGGCGCGCTGCTGTCCCAGCTAAGGCGTGTCTGAACCAGCTAAGGACTTTAAGCCCATAAGAAGAGGATGAGCATACCAACCCATCTGGCATAAGTAGTCTGTCTCTGTCCCTCTGTCTCTCTGTCTCTGTCTCTCTCTATGTATGTATGTATGTATATATATATATATGTACACACAAACACACACACACACACACACATATATATATATATCTCACTCTCTCTGTATCTTCCCCCTCTCCCTCTGTTTTGTTGAGACAGGGTGTCTCTGTGTAGCCCTGGCTGTCCTGGAACTCACTCTATAGACCAGGCTGGCCTCAAACTCAAAGATCCACCTGCCTCTGTCTCCTGAGTACTGGGATTAAAGGTGTGTGCCACCAGCTTCTGGGGAGGGGACAGAGGGACAGAGAGCACTTATTTTTGCCTTTGAGAAGCAAGCTTCTCACTGGTTTAACTGAAAGCTTGGCCCACCCCGCCCCCACCTCCCGTGTGAGCAGTTCTACCAAGCGGCCCATCTCTCCTCCCAGAGCCCAGGTTCCCCGCAGGCCTCTTTACCTCAGGACAGAAGTTCTTCCTTGCTCTCAAGCTGGGGGCTCACGCTGATTGTGTTCTGGGCTCCCAAACTGGGTCTTTAAAAGCTCTTGTTAAAAACCTATCTCCCCACTTCCGTCACAGCTCGACCTTTCACGGTTGATCTTTGAAAAACCACAGAATGGGTTTTTAGCAGCGAGGGGGTCTTCCTGTCTTTCTTTCCCCCACCCCTGTAGTTTTTACTCTCTCCTGTCACTCCCTCACACTCCCTCACCCCCCCCCCTCAATGCACTAAGGTTCAGAGAAGGCTGAGAAAAGCAACTCCTTAAAATAGATTTCTTTACCTTCAGAAATGAAGGCAAGAGAAGGAAGACATTGGTAATAGAATGACCAGAAGACATGCTCTCGGGGATTAAGGTGCTGTAAAAGGTACTTCCTGTGAATACCTTTTGATTTGAAGTAGGATTTTGTTATGTTAATTTGTTTCAAAAGGCTTTTTATCTTTTAGTGTCAAGATGTCAGTCTGACACTATGGTGGGCAAGGAATGGTTATTTGGGGGCACTAAAGATAAACCAGACCTATAGCCCTAGGACTGGAGGAAGATCAGAAGTTCCAGGCCAGTCTAGGTTAGAGACCCTGCCTCAAAACAACAACAATAATAATAACAACAAGACAGTTGTTGGTCTGGTGTTACATTTATACTAATGACCAGTCAGTCCACACTCAGCTGAAACCTCACAGCACCAAGGGGCATGCATATCTCTGAGCTGGCTGTGACCTTACCCAGAGGATGTGATGTTCAGAGTACAGCCTATCTGTTCTTATGTGGGTTCTGGGCTCCCTGCTGCTACAGGCAGAGACAGTCACCCTACAGAGACCCTATCTGTGAGTCAGCAAACATACTCCCTGACATCAATGCTGACACACCCACCCACCTGTACAAGGGGTACACTCCAACTAGAGTATCCCTCCCCCACACTTCTTCCACATCCTGGGAGTTACACATTCCTTCTCTGGAATTTCCTTCTCCTGTAGCCAGACCACAGGCTGTGCTATGGAATTTTCCTCCTCTGAGGCCCATAGAGAAAGATACTCTGCCTCACAGGCCTCCATTAGAGGCCTGCCATGCTGTCTATCAGTGATGCTAAGAACTGAACTCTCCTCACAACCCAGACTATGCTGGTTTCTGCCGGCCTGTTTGTATGTCTAAGGCATTAAAAACTCATCGAATAAATTTAGCCCAAACCACAGTCTGCCTCACTGTACCCCTTGAAACACACACGAGACCTTTTCCATAGCCAGTGCAGCTTCGAACCTTTGGATGGATAAAGCAGTTGTTTGTCTTCTGTCTGCAGCAGCTGCTACGGTAACGGGCCTGCCAGGAATGAGATGCGGTCTCTTCAGTTGACTATCAGACTATTGAAAGAACAGAGTCAAAATAAGTAGAAATTTCCCCAAGAATCTTAATGCTGGGAGAAGGGAAAGGTCCCAGCCTGAGGTGGAGATTCGTCCCCGAGAAAGATTCTCTAAAAACCTATGAGGCCTCTTGATGGGGTAAGACCAAAGCCCAGAGAGAGGTGTGTCAGTGGGCAGAACCACACCCTGATGGGAACTGATCAGCTGCGCATGCCTTTGGAACCTCTAGAGATTCATTTATTTTGTGTATTTGAGTGGTTTTTGTTGTTGTTGTTTTTGTGCTTGTCTGGTGACTACTGCAGGCCAGAAGATTCCCTGGAACTGGAGTTACAGTCAGGTGTAAGATGTCGGGGGCGTACTGGAAACAAACGTGGGTATTCGATAAGAAAGCAGGGGCTTTTGAACCAGGAAGCTCCGGTCTCTGAATGGCCTGTGCCGCTGCCATGGCTCCTTATCTTGTGTCCTTGCTTCAGTCCCTCTAGCAGTGCGCTGCTCACTACCTCAAAAACTACTCATCTGTTATTCTCTTTTTAATTAACATTTTTCTTCATACAGTATATTTTGATCACGATGTCTCCCCTCACTTTCAGATTCTCCCCACCTCGATACTTGCCAATGTTTTGTTCTCTCTCAAAAAACAATCAAAACAAGAAAGAATGAGAAAACAAAGAAAGTGAATGAAAAACAAACAAAAAACCTCCACAAAATGAAAACTGAACAAGCAAAAGTCCAATAAGATATTAAAAAATAAAACTAAACAAAACAAGCAAAGAAGTCAACCAAAATACCACTGACTTTGATTTGCGTTGGCCAACTTCTCCTGAGCATGGGGCCAGTCCTGAGGATGGCTGATGTACCCAGTAAGGCTCCATTAGAGAAAACTGATTTTCCCTTTGCTGGTGGGATCAGTTGCAGAGAGCTCTTGTTAGGGGTGGGAACCTATGTCCACTTCCCCCTCAGTGCTGGGACCTTCTCTTGCTTGAATCTGCGCAGGTCTTGTGTGTGTTACCACAGTTCTATTGTGTCTGGAATACACTGTTTTCTTGATGTCGTCTCTCACCTCTGACTCTTACAACCTTTCTGCCTTCTCTTCTGCATAGTTCCCTGAGTCCTGAGGGGAGGGGTTTGATGAAGACATCCCATTTAGGACGGACTGCTCCAAAGTCTCTCACTCTCTGCACAGTGTCTCTGTGTTAAACCTCGTCTATAGCAAAAAGCAGCTTCTCTGATGTACGGCACGGATCCGTGGCCATAGCAGTATGCCCAAAGGAGGCGTCATATTGCTAAGTTCCTGTAGCAGAACAGTAGTAGGAGGTTCTCTCCGAGGCCCATGACCTATCCAGTCTCAGAATCTGGGCCACATTAGCAGTTGCAGTTATGAGTTCCTTCTCATGGCATGGTTCTTAAGGCCAATCTTTTTTAAGGAGGTTGGTTACTCCTATACCATTTGTGCCACTATTGTGCCAGTACACCCTGCCGGCAGGGCAGGTTTTATAGCTGGACGGTGTCCCTAATTACCTTTTTCTCCAGTAGTGTGTATGGTACCTTCCAGTACCATGGATGCTGCACAGTAGGGGTGAAGCTTCTATTTAGTTCCAGCTTGACTTCTCCACTATCAGATTGTGGAGAACAACTGGCTTTTCAAATGGCCGTTCTGTTAGTTGGTCTTCCCCATATCCCATTCTTTTTCCTGTTCATCCCTCCTCCTGTTTACTTCTATTCTAGTTTTCCCTTGTCTCACTGTATGCTTTATTTTATTTCTTCTTCCTTGGGAGATTCTCTCCTGGTTCCTTACTAACTTCTAGTTATTCAGACTGTAGCACATATTGAAGACTTAAAAGCTAACATCTACACATAAGAGAAAACTTACAATATGTGTCCTTTTGGGTCTGGGTTACCTCAATCAGGATAATTTTTCCAGCTCCATCTATCTTCAAATTTCACTTTTTTAACAGCTAAATAATATTCCACTGTGTAAATGTACTACATTTTCAGTGTGTTTTCATCAGCTGATGAATGTTAGGCTGTTTGCCATTTCTGGGAACTCTGAGTAGAGAAGCAGTAAGTGGGATGGGTAAGTGTCTCTGTGTTGATCTGATATCATTATTGAAAACCCCTTCTTCAAGTTGCCTTCAGATCTCCCTTGGATTTCATGGGTCATGGGTCATAGGTCATGGGTCATGTCTGTGTTTAATGATCCCCAAGCTTAAGGGTCAGACTGGGTTTATGTCCTACCATTATCACTTTACTGTTTGATTTGGGGCAGTTCATCCAGGTTTTCTGAATCTTCCTCACCTTTTTTTTTGGTTTTTCGAGACAGGGTTTCTCTGTGTAGCCCTGGCTGTCCTGGAACTCACTCTGTAGACCAGGCTGGCCTCGAACTCAGAAATCCGCCTGCCTCTGCCTCCCAAGTGCTGGGATTAAAGGCGTGCGCCACCAACGCCCGGCTATTCCTCACCTTTAAAATCAGGATTGTCATCGATATTTAGTTAATCAAGGCAAAGCGTTTGAACCAGTGAGCCTAGGTCTCCACAGAGTAAGTCCTCTGTGGGACTGGGCATCATGATTGCTTCATTTCATTGTTTATTTTGGAATCATTCAAATCTCTGAAGAAAGTTAATTCACCTCAGCCTAGACATTTTAGCACATGCTTGTTATCCCAGCAGCAGGGTGCTAAGTGGATTCAGGAGGGTCTTGAGTTGGAGGCCAGCCTGGGCTATGAAGTGAGACAAAACCAGAGCGAAATAAGAACTTACTTATTCTCCCTAATGCTTTTCCTTTGGAGTTAAATATCTCTAGTTCTTTAGAGTCCTTCCTTCCTTCCTTCCTTCCTTCCTTCCTTCCTTTCTTTCTTTCTTTCTTTCTTTCTTTCTTTCTTTCTTTCTTTCTTTCTTTCTTTCTTTCTTTTTCTTTCCTCCCTCCCTCCCTCTCTTCCTCCCTCCCACTTTCTTTCTTTCTTTCTTTCTTTCTTTCTCTTTCCTTCCTTCCTCCCTTCCTCCCTTCCTTCCTTCCTTCCTTCCTTCCTTTCTTTCTCTCTTTTTTTCAGTGCTGGGACTGAACTTTTGGCTTCGTGCATACTAGGAAAGTAGTTACCATTGAGCCACATGCACGCCCAGTGGTGTGATTTCAACGTCTCCTTTCCCCTGTGGACAGAGTCCAGCCTACCATGCTCCCTCACTAATGTAGGAGCTCGGCCTGACTCTGGTCTTCTTTGGTCACTGCTCCCAAGGATCCCAGAGTTAATCTCTGCACTTCATTGGACCGCAGCAGACTTGCAGACAGTGAGGGTCCTAGAGCCTACCCAGCCTGCACGTCCAGAGTAAACATTGCTGTTGGGCCTTGTTGGCCTGTAGCTTCCTTGCCTGACTCCATGAGACACTCGCTCGGTATGTATCTGTGAGGAGTTAGCCTGATCAGGGATTCCACTGAGTTGTGCTGAGCAGTCCTGGTAAATGAGGAAGCACATGGGCCAGACTGGACAGATGGGTAGAAGTTCCATCTCTTGGCTCCAGGGGACTGTTAGGAGACTAGCTTTTTCCCCAGAGAAGGGTGACCTGCTATTCCAGTACAGCCAACAGCTTTCTGGAAGGAACCCAGTCCTGGGGCCAGAGGGCACTTGCATCAAAGCAGTGTGGGTGTTTAATCCTCTCCCAACCCCCTGTCTTAGTTGGCCTTTAACCCAGAGTTCTTGGTAATATAAGACAAGGAGGGAGGCAGGACTGTGTTAATTGTGGAGGACGGCACCCTCAGGGGTGTGGGTAGCAGGCTGACAGAACAGGTCTTGAGAAGAATGTCTCAACTTCAGTTCTGATTTCCAGTGTGTATCAAATAGTTCACCAAGAATTTTGACTTCTCATTCTGTCCTTTTAAGAAGGCAGAGCATCCACCCAGCACTGTGGTGACCTGAACAGTCTGTGCTTTCCTCCTGGACCATGGAAGGCACCAGATCCTGTTAGGCCAATTAGGCCTCCCACTGAAGAGAGACCAGGCATGAGGAGTCTGCTGGCTCAGCAGCTCAGCCACTGTCTCTTGCTCTACACACTCAAGGTCACTTGAGTTTCTCCACTCAGCCTGGTGGCAAAAATGAGCCCAGCCAAAGCTCTGCCTGACCAGCAGACTCTGCAGCCCTCACTATCTCAAAGGCAGATCCTGCAACAAGGATAGAGATGTGCTTTTCTCCAGTGCAGGGCCACATAGTCGCCTCATACCAAGACAAGCATTTACATGTTGAGTCTGTGGAGGACAATTGTATTTAAACCACCACAGGGAATGACTATACAAATATTCTTCATGGAACTGGAGTGATCGCTCAGCAATTGAGAGCATTGGGTGCTCTTCTAGAAGATCAGCGTTTGACTTTGAGCACCCACATGGTGGCTAACAACTGTCTGTACTCCAGTCTCAAGGGACCCAACACCATCTTCTGGCCTCTGGGAACACTGCATACATGTGCACAGACATGCATGTTGGTAAAACACCCACTGTATAAAATAAAAACAAAGAAAAGAAACCTTTTATAGCCAACTCACAAATTGTACCAACTCACAGCTCTCTGGGGGTCCTCGGTCCTTCACTGGCCTGAAAGTCATTTGCTATAAAAACTAGAAAATTCTGATTATCAGTCACATGGGGCCTCAGTGTATACTATTGCAAATGAGTGGCATTGTCACACACGAGCTGTCCCACAAGTCACCCATCTGCCTGCATAGCTGTAAAACATTTATCTCAGTCCTACATCTGGACCCTGGCCTAATAAATTCCTCCAAAGGTGAGCGGCCCACATGAGCAGCTTCTCTAGATGTTGGCAGAGGCCAGTTACACAAAGAGTCAAAGGGAAACAGTCATAAAAGTTGAGTCAGGATAGGGACAGAGGACAGAGGGGCTGAAATGTCAGGATTAGAGTAAGTTAATGAGCTACTAAAAATACAAAGTCATGTGGGACAATCAAATGTTGAAGTTGAAATAAAAATTGGGGGCTCTCTGATCCCCCATGGCCACGCTGACTTGGAAAGAGCATTGAATGCAGAAACAAATCCCTGCTGTCAGCCGCTGTATCTCGCCATGAACTTGAGATGTCCTTGGATAAGTCACTTCTTCTCTCTGGGTCTTCGTTTCATTGTTAGGAAAAACCCCCAAAACTAAGGCATCACAACATGAGCAGAAGGAAAGGCTTTTTAAAAATGGGGGAGAGGGGCTGGGGCCATGGCTCAGTGGTCATAAGTCTGAATCCCGGTGACAGCTGTGTTTTCCAAAAAATAAAAATAGAAAGCCGGGCAGTGGTGGCACCTTTAATCCCAGCACTTGGGAGGCAGAGGCAGGCGGATTTCTGAGTCCGAGGCCAGCCTGGTCTACAGAGTGAGTTCCAGGACAGCCAGGGCTACACAGAGAAACCCCCGTCTCAAAAAGGAGAGGGGAGCGGGGAGGGACCCAAGTAGATGTTTCTGTTTAGAAGGTGAATGGCTAGCGGGTAAGCAAATGAAAAAAACATTGCTTATCAGCCTCAATCATTAGGAAATACAAATGAGATGTCACACTCATGGTTAAAATAATAAACAAAACAGCAAACTAAGCAAAATGTTTATGAGGATGTGGAGAACCTGGAACCTTTGTGGGCTGCTGGTGAAAAAGTAAACCGGTGTGGTCATTATGGAACCACATTGGTAGGGTGGTTCAGTGGGTGAATATATATAATAGGACTCACAGAGGAGGGGAAAGAAACTGACTCCCACTAGTTGTCCTCTGACCTCCACTAAGGCACATTTGTGTGTGCACACACGCACATAAATATGTGCAATAAACAACTAAAAGAAAACAGTATAATGGTTCCTTTAAAAATTAAATATATGAACCTGAGTTCAGTTCCCAGCATCCAAGTTAGGTGGCTCATGACTCCTTATAATTCCAGCCCCAGGGGATCCAACGATTTCTTCTGGCCTCTGAAGCACCTTTACTCATAAACACCCCCCTGCCCCCACCCCCACCCCCGCCCCAGCACGCACATAGTTAAAAGTAACAAAATAAATCTTAAAAGAAAATTCCTTGCAAGGCGTGATGACATAAACCTTTATTCTCAGCACTCAGAAGGCAGAGGCTGGTAGATCGCTAAATTCAAAGTCAGCTTGTTCTGTTCTAGTGAGTTCTAGGACATCTAAGATACATAGAAAGATCTTGTCTCAAAAAACAAACAACTCCTCCCAACTTCTTTCCTAAACCTCGTGATCACCTACATATTCAGAGAAGATAAGTAACTAGACAGTCATTAACCCCAGGAAACGACCAAACCGTGAGGAGGCCTAAACAGCGGCAGCATCTGGGAATCTTTGTAACCACTGGACAGGCAGCCTGTAACACTCTGCCCTATAGTCAGACACCACCTAAACGGACTTTTATAATAGTATTAAATATTAATATTAAAATGAACACAAAGTACACGTATCGACATGGCTGACTCTCACAAATATTTGAAAGAAATAAAACACACACATTTATTGTTATGAATAAAGCCTAGCATTTTTGACTATTTTTGGGGGTCATGAATTAACTCTCTGTGTTGGGTTTAGATTGGTTTGGGGGCTAATTTATCCCACTGGTTCATTTGCCTCTCTGGTCTCAAAGTCATACCGTAGTTAACACCACCAGTGTATGGTTTTGATATCAAGACACAGAAACTCCTTCCTTAGAAAAATTGACAATGTGTGTGCATGCACGTGCGTGTGCATGCAGGTGTGTGTCTGCCGTGGCATGCTCGTGGAGGTCAGAGGATCAGAGGTCAGAGGCTGCTTCTCTCTTCCCACCTTTTTCTGGGTCTCAGGGATTGAACTCAGGTCATCAGGCTTGAACGGCAGCTGCTTTTATTCGCTGAGCCTTCCGTTGGTCCCATTCTTATACTTTATTTTAAAAACTAGCTTATCCAGGCTCTACTACAAATGAGGGAAATGTCACTGGAAATACCTATCTGTCTGTCTGTCTGTCTGTCTGTCTGTCTATCGTCTATTGGCAAGAATTGACATCGTTGCATTATTCATGGACTTTCGGCTCAGTGGTATTGTATAGTTTTCTAAGTATGCCAGAAGATCAATGGCTCCAGCTTCTGGAGGGGCTGAGCAGAGTCAGGTACCTGGCTCCAGGAGAGTTGCTGCAGACTTGAGAGGCTTCACCTGTCTGCCACAGTGACCTGCACAACTAAACTATTACCACCCTGCGCGGGACACAGTGAGGAAAGTACTAGGAAATGGTGGAATTTACCTTGCTGTTTCTGACCAGTGGCGTAGATGCCGTGTTACCAGCAGGCAGAGTGCCATCCAGTGCCCCAAACACCCCACAGTCCCGACTCACCACCTTGTACTTCTAGCGCATTTATTTTTGCAAATGTTTGTACATGGTGTACTAAGAAGTTCGAGCAACTTGAGGTGACCCTGGGGAGATGAGACCCAAAACCTGAGAACAGAGGCCCCAGGTCACAGAGTCAGTGTGAGGGGACAAACCAGCTTTACTGGTGGGATTAATTTAGTGTTTCACTCACAGATCCTTGAAACATTAGTACATGGTGGTTTTATATTCCAGGCATTTGAGACAAGGTGACAAAAATATAAATCTTAGGAGCTGGAGAGATGGCTGAGCAGTTAAGAACACTGGCTGCTCTTCCAGAGGACCCAGGTTCGATTCCCAGCACCCACATGACAGCTCACAACTGTCTGTAACTCCATTTCCATGGGTGCCCTCTTCAGGACTCCCTGGGCACCATGTATGCATGTGTGGCACAGACATACACACAGGCAAAAAACTCATGCACATAAAAAAAAAATCTAAAAGAAAATACAAACCTCTGATCTTGAGGACTTAGTATTCTGGTAGGAGAGACAAAGGAATCGGCTAACATGTGAATGTGTCGGAACATGGCGAGTTCGTGGACAAAATGGAACAAGGATAAAGGGATAGAGAAGGCAATAAGAAAATGGCCACCTTGGCTTGGACTCTTGGGAAGAAAAAGGAAATTTCTCTGGCAAATTCCTAGTCACAGACTGGCCTTGGATGATGGGTGGAGAGAGGGGGTGCTGGGGCTGGGGCATAGCTGCCATAGATTCTCTCCTTAATGGAAACACTAAGTCAGGTGATTAACATAGACCGTAGGTTGTTAAGCATTTCTTTACTTTTCCAGGGTGTAGACAGGCGCTGCCTGACCAAATAAAGTCCCCAACTTGAACAAACAAACTAACCAATGAAAAGAAACCATTAATGACATATTTAGGATTCAATGTCGAATCTTTTTGATGCCACAGCCATGGCTGGACTGTGGCGGGCAACAGAGCATTAGCCTGGCACCATAAGGCCTTCAGTTTCATGGCCAGCACTTTAAGAAACAAAACCACCCACTACCCCTCGCTATGTCCTGTGCTCACACTTCATCTGCAGGACTCTGTGGACCACCTGAGCTTACACTGTGCAGCCTTAAGGGAAGGCTGAGGGGTGTGCCTGCTCGCCCATCTTAAAACCCAGCAAATTTAGGATCATTGTATCTCAGAGTTGGAAGAGACCCAGAAAATCCCAACTCTGTCTCTCTAACAATGGAGACAGCTCATTATTGGCCTCTGTTCACAACTCCTGTCAAAGGAGAAAAAGAACACGGGAAAGCTGTTCCTGACAGCAGGAGGCCTTATCAAAGCTGTAAATGACTGATCTAAGGCAGGGGTGGAGTTGGAGGCTGGCTCTCCTGTCCTCCTGGCCAAGTATTCCTGGGGAGGATTATTAAGCAGATGATCTAAGCTTTCTTATTTGAAAGATGAATACCATGTAACATGAAAAGGGCTAGAGAGAGTGATGATCCTAGTAGACCTATATGATCAGTAGAGTGTACTCACTCAGCATTAATCAGATCAGAATTATAGGCATGATACTACATTTTTATAGCTATCATATAAAATGTTATATTGTGTGTGGGGGACACCCTGTGTCCCAGCCACAATGCTGTAAGAAAGATAATCAGCCCTGATCAAATATCTGGAACCTCCAGGACAGCCAGGGCTATACAGAGAAACCCTGTCTCGAAAAACCAAAAAAAAAAAAAAAATCTGGAACCTGGAAGAGTCAGAGTTTCAACTCAGGTGTTCTGATTCTAAACCTAAAGCGCCCCAGTCTACCCTAATTGCTTTGAAAGTTATAGTAGAGATCCAGAGAATATAGCCTGAAGACGGAAGGCAGTTGGATATGATGGAGTGGCCCTGATGTCAATTTAAACTTCTTACCCACTGGCTTAGGTCACACCTGGGTTGAGGGCAAAGCCAAGACCCAGGGAAGACAAATGGCCAGCTCTTCATGAGTGGAGGAAAGACGAGGCCACTCAGTCCACAGCCTGGGGCTTGTCTGGTCTCACTGCTGTGAGACGTCTCCTGCCCTGAATTAGGAATGTGGGCTGAGAATCCAGGTGAGGATGGTTTGTGTGGGTGTGGTTGATAGAGATCAGCTGCAGCGGCTGGCTGAGGCTAGCGGCCTGTTCAGCAATGCCGGGCCACAGGGGAGCGGCTTACTGCCTAGCTGCCTTCTTGAGCGACAGAGTGTGTGAAGAGGAAGACAGGTATCAGTAGTTAGAGACCAGAGGCGGCCATTGCCATCGGGAGAGGGGAGGGAGACAGAAAGAACGGAGGTGGTCCTGGCGTGAGCAGGCTAGGGAGAGCTCCCAGGACAGCGGAGGAAGAACCCATTAACAGGGGCTTTGCCTTCCCTGGGGCTTTGGCCTCTTGGTGGCTTTCTAGGTAGGAATTGCAGTGTCTTGCTCTCAGGACAGCCTGAGTGTGGAAGATGGCTGGTGATTAGCCCCTACCCTGACCCTGGGCTAGGGACAGTGATGTTCCTACTGGAATTGGGGATTGGTTGGGTGTGACCCAGTCTTCTGTTTATTGTGTAGAACTGGAAAGGCTGAGGCACCTCCTCCCCACCTTTCTCTAACCCCCTCCCATTGTTAGGCTGGGGTGGGGGCAGGGCTTGATTCTGCTGAGGCCCCTTGAGCATTTCTAGCTCAGGGCCGGGCCAGCTGGCAGGGAGCTGGACAGAGGTCACTTGAACTCAGACCACACGTCCCTGTTAAATACATCAGCTTTTAAATCAATCTTTGTCCAAAGTCCAGTGAGTTCCAAGACTAGTCGTGTTCACAGCAGGGAGAATTTCCGGCGAGGGAGTGGATCCTTCTCCACAGGTAAGAAGCGGCTTCTGCGACCTGCTGCCTGGGCATGAGCCACTTTCCCCTTTTCTTTTTTTCTGGCAAGTGACTGTGGGGAGGGGTTGAGACCTCTGTGGTGGCAGGAGCATAGGTTAAGTGAGGGGCGAGGACGGCCTTCCAGGGGCGCCACGGTTCTTTTTACTGGAGATGTGGAGGCTCTACTTCATGAAGGCCTTGGTGGGCTGCTTCCTGTGTGTGGGGGTCATATAGGATGGAGGGGGTGCTGTACGGAGATTTGATGCACAGCCAAGAGACAGAGACCACAGACGTCCCAGGCCACAGGGAAGTTTCTTTTAAGACTTTACTATCTAAGCACTTAAGGTGTAAGAGAAGACTCTTCCAAAGGCAGCCAGTCCTTGAAATACACAGCCTCAACTATCTTTCCACTGGTGCTATCTATCTCCCAAGACAGTGTTAGCCATGAGGAAAACCATGGATTACTGGGTTGGCTGAGTGGAAATTCAGGTCCTCCAGTCTCCCTCTGGATCTCTATCTATCTTGTGTGAACCTGGAAGGCCTTGTTACTGTGAAGTTCTCCCAGATGCTTCCATGTGTAGACAGGCTTGGGAGGAGCTCACTTCCCAGCACTGAGTCCTTTACCGAAGGGTCCATCGGTTCTGGAGACTCCTAGGCCTGGGTATGAAGACTCTCAGGTGCTTTGGTGTAGAAAGCACCATCCTGTATCCATAAGTCACAGGGCCCTCGCCACCTCAAGTCACCGTTGTCTAGTCACATAGAGCCACATGGTCTTTCATGTACAAACAACCTGGGGAGGTTGAATTAATTTGTGGGTTGTGACCGAGCAAATTGTTCTCATCTTTGACTCTGGTAAGGTCTCTGCCTCTGCCGTATGGATGTGTTGGTGCTGTATTGTGTTCCTAGGCGGCCACTGCTCACCCAAGGGAGAGAGCACAGGTCTTGGTTCACTTATGACAGGTCATTAGATCTGTTCACCTCAATTTTGTTATTTATTGAAGGAAAGCCAGGCACCGTTTCCCAAAGGTTGTTCTGGAAATAAAATTATAAGTGTGAATGTGTTCGAGGAGACTGAAAGGACAAATCTAAGCTGCTTGCTCTTCAAATGAATAAATCCAAATGTGCCCTGGAGTAGTGGGAAGCAGCCCCTACACAGTTAGCAGGAGACCCCGTGCTAGCCTTTCCGTGTCACTGAGCCTTTATTTTCTCCCCAACAACTAAAAGGAGTTGAGACTTGATGTTCACTAAGGGCCTTGCATGTATAAGGTGAGTCTGTACTTTTAAGGTGCGGCCCCTGTGATTTAAGGATGAATTCAAATGTTTCCGTCCGAGGAGGACTTCTTAGTTCGAGCCTCCCTCCATCCTGTCACCATGTCATAGCACTCCATAGCTCCTGTCATCAGAACTCCTTGCCAGCTTTGCCTGGCGTTAAGTATCAAGAGGGTTCTTGCCTCTGTTACTTGCTGTGTCCCCAGGTTTTAGGACAGATTCTGGCTCAGCATAGATGCCTAGATGATCGGGTGGATGGACTCTGGTGTGGAGGGAAAGGAGCTGGAGGTCCTAGGGAGAGGAGGCCGAGGAACTCGGACTCTCTGTCAGGTTGTCTGAATGTGGAAATGGACCCCTCTGCTCCAATCTTGGCTAAATACTCTCATATTTTTGCATAGAAGATGGGTGAGAATAATGGAGAGAGACGGCTTCCTCCTAAGCCTCAGCAGCTCCTTTCCTTGGTTCTGCAGGAGAGACCACTCAGCTCAGCGTAATCTCCTTGCACCCTGGATGAGCAGTTAAGACCACAGGAAGCCTGTGATATCTCTGAGCCCATTTCTTCCTCACCTGAGTATGGTGGGACCTGGTTCTTGCTGTTGGGAAAGTTAAATGCTCTTGCGTCCTACAGGCTACATCATAAAGGTCTTTAGTTCCCCTTTGTGATGCATGGGATTCTGGAGAACTCAGGGACGCCTGGCAGAGGCAAGAGCTTTGCAATGGGAACCACGACACCTTGCCTACCTGATAGCTGCTGAAGACTTACTCTAGGCTTGGACCATCGGCTGCCAGGACCTGGCTAGAAACAGATGCTGCGTTTATGAAGTTGGGTGGAGCCATGGGAACATAAAACAAAAAAAACCAAAAGACCCCCCCCCAAAAATCAAACCAGGAATAGCTCATAGGATTCCCATCAGCCGTACAAACTATTTACATAGCGTGACAATACCATGAGGAACTTTAGTACCTACTCTGTAGGCAGCTTATCTTGATGGGGACACGGACACAAACAACACATGTTGTCTGCAATCTTCAGGCCTGAGTCCAAGGTGCTTTGTTGTCTAACCTGACCTGTTTCCTTTCTTTCATCCTATATATGCATTGAGGTGATTCTGTCACATGAAGATATGTGTGCTCTTCTGCCCGGAGATGTCTTCCTCTTCCCACACTACCTACATGATCCCCTTGAAGCTGGGGAGTAGAAGGAACCCAGACCTCACATTGGAATCTAGGCTCTGCATATCTGGCCAGGTGAAACCAACTTAGCCTTCTAGAATCCCCACCCCCACCCCCACCCCCCACATGCAACGCCTCACTAGTTTTAATTCAGTATTCATAAATAGTATGTAGCCTAGAAATAAATGTTTAACAATAGCCCATTTAAACGATCTTAGCAACAATTATCAGTACTAGTACTGTGTTTTGTAACTCTCTCCACTGGATTCCGGGCTCCCTGAAGGCTAGGCAGGGTTTTGCCTAATCTGGGTTGAGCCTGACGCATGCTTTATTGTAGGCATGAAATATTCCTTGATGAACATAAGAAGGACACTGAAAGATGGAGTGATAGAATCCCAACAGAGAGTGCTGGTCATGCAAGGATTTGAACCTTGGCTGGGTCCTGGGGAGGTTCTGAATCCATTCATATGGAAAATTTGTTTACTTAGTACCTCCTATGAATACACAGTCAGCATCTTAGTAACCTAGGCAGAGCATGTGGCGTGTGCAAAGGGCAGGCAGGGTGTGGGTGGTCATGCAGAGCACAGCTTTGTATTTCCTGAGGAGCAGCAGAGGGTACTGAGGTAAACAGAACTCAGGGCTTCTGCAAGAGCAGTAAGTGCTCCAGGCCTGAGCAGGAATCCACGCTTTTGTTTTTTGATGGGTGTTTTAGATGCTGACCAGGGAGAGAGCTGGCTGGAGAGTTTATCTAGAGGCAGGAAGACACTGCTCACAGACCACACACATGAAAAATGGAAGTGGGTAGAAATGCAAGTTCAGGGACTGGGTAGAGTACTGAGCCAGCATTCATGAGACCCTGGGCCTGGTCCCCTGGGCTCCATCGCTAGCGCCACATAAACCAGGTGGGTTCTGCTAAGGAAGTAGAAGCAAGAGAATCTCAAGTCAAAGGTAAGCTCTAAGCCTGGCCTACATGAGTTTTTCATGTTTTTTTTTTTTAAAAATGCATATGGGTGCTCTATCTACATATAGATATGTATCTGCATATATACCTGCATGTCAGGAGAGGGCATCAGATCCCATTACAGATGGTTGTAAGCCCCCATGTGGGTGCTGGGAATTGAACTCAGATCCTCTGGAAGAGCAGCCAGTGTGCTTAGCTGCTGCCCCAAGCCTGGGCTACATAAATTCTGCATCAAAAACAAAACAAAACAAAATAAAAAAAACTTTAAGTGCAATATAAAATAAAGTGCTGATTTTGGGGGAAACCCTCATTACAGCTGACCTTCATGGGGGCTTAGTTGTTTGGGTACCAGTTCCATCAAGAGTGGGAAGAAGTCCTCTCTCAATGAATGCTTCCATTTTCACACAGTTTTTGACTCCATCTCTCTCACAGCTCCTGAAACTCTTAGGTAAGCAAAGTGTGGAGGGCATTGCACTCCCAGAGCAGAGTCCTACCATATAGTATAAAATATCATTTATGGAGCCTGAAGTAGTGAGGATACTGGGTACCAGCAAATCAAATGACCTTTGCTATAAGAAATTCTATTCTTTGTCATAAAAGAGAAATAAAAATTACTCATTGGGCCTTGCCATCACTGCTCTCTAGATAATTCTCAGTGGAATGCGTCCACGAGTTCCCTGCATTTTAGATCTATCCCTGGCTAGGAGCAAACAGCGACTGTCACAATGGGGAGGTAAGCTTAGCATATCTGTATTTTAGGGCCTTGCTTTTCCTTCTGTTTTGGTATTAGCCACGTAAATATACTTGACTGGTTGGATTTCCACAGATGTTGCTTTTCAAAGGATGAGCCCTAGTGGCCTAAGACCTGACACCTGTACCAAAACTGTAAGATGCGCTCTGGGTAAATTATTTTTGAAGCATGAAGTCAAAGCGTGTTTGTGTCTGCTTGCCGGAGATTCTATTGTCAGTATCAGCTGACACTCCTTCCTTCCTTCCTGCCTTCCTGCCTACTTTCTTTCCTGCCTTCCTGCCTTCTTTCTTCCCTCCCACCCTTCCTTCCTCCCTTCCTTCCTTCCTTCCATCCTTCCTTCCTTCCTTCTTGCCTGCCTTCCTTGCTTTCCTTCTTTTAAAGTTTATTTGTGGTGTGTATATGAGTGTTCTGCTGGTATATATGTACACACACTGCATATGTGCCTGGCACCCCCAGGGTTCAGAAGACGTTAGTTCAATTACAGGTGGTTGTGAGCCATCGTGTGGGTGATGAGACTGACCTCTGGTCCTCTGCAAGAGCACCAAGTGCTCTTAACTGCTGAACCATCTCTTCAGCCATACAACATGATTTCTTTAATGCCCTTAGCAGAAACAGCCTGTGCTAGGCTCTGACAGAGATGGATGTGCCTGTCTAGGTGGGAAGTCCTTTGTCAGAGTTGACCAAATAGGGAATTCACAGCCTGTCTACGATTTTGGACTTAGCCCCCACGTTCTCCACCAATTATATTTTTTTCCTAACAGAAGTCTGCCAACTTCTGTTCTTTTGGGTCACACAGGTGGGCGCAGATGCAAGAGGAGTGACCTTCTCAGGCACATGTGGGCAGATACACCTGGTTAAACTTCCTGGGCGTGTTGCTCTCTTCTTGTTGAAGTGCTTGGGTTTTATAACAAGCATGGAGGTCAGTGAAGATGAGCCAGGTCCAGACTGAAGGCGGCCAGATAGACCCTGCTCCCCCTCACCCGCTTCTGCCTTAATGAGACAGTTTGTTTACTCTATGGTTCCATTCTGTGTTATATAATCAAGGACCCTTCTGCGGGCTCAGTAGCGAGGTTAAACATTATTCATTAGCTGGTTCGTGAGCTTTCACCTTTCAGTAAAACTGTTTCCTGGAGCAGGTGTTTATATAGATGCCCATGGGGAGAGGCTCTGCTATCCCTGTCATTCTGATATTACAATTAATTTCTAATTACTATTAGATAAGATTATGATGAGTCTGTGTACTTATGACTAATGGTGGTAGATTACCATGCTTATGTAAAAGTCTCACTACATCCAGACCATCACACAGGCAAAGATGGCAGGGCTTGGGCTGTCATTCTGGAGGCCGTTGCTGACCATAGATCACATTTTCCCGCTATAGGTAAAGTCCTTGTTTCTCCTCCTTCCTTTATCAAATCCTAGGGAAATTTGGTGATGTGTTCTAGTTGAGTGGAGCCATCCCCTAAGTACTCCCTGGTGACCATGGTCCCCACATAGGTGAGCTATAAGCCTATAGCAGTACTCTCCCCACATGCTCTCCCTCGATCCGTCGTTGCTGGCTTCCACTTGGAGCTCATGTGCTATGGGCTGAGCTATGCCGAGAACGTCAGCTCAGCTCTGCGGCTCTGATAGAGCCCCTTGATTCACAACACATGGCTCTCTAGCTTTCAGACTGATAGGATACTCCTGGGTCAGGGCGAGTCTCAGTGTTATCTGAGCAGTTCACTGGCAACAAAGGCATTCATTCTTCCCAGTGGCTAAGATTAGCTTTACAGAGACTATCAGGAGTGAAAGGATGGAGGACCCTGGCCTAGCGATTGTCTTCGCCCAGATGCCATCTCTGACTTACCTGTTTGACCCCACTGAATATTTTGGTGTGACACTTTATGTCCACATTACCAAGGTTCCTAATTTTATCCATCTCCAGCTGCTTTTCAGGAAGGACTGAACGGGCCTGATTTTCCTCTGTACCCCACTTCCCCATTTCTCCTTGCTCCACTAGTGGAGGATTGTGTCTCATCAATGCTACCTCACTTCCTGTGTTCTCCATATCACTCCACATGCTGATGGGTTTTTTTAAGGTTAAAAATAGGGGCATCTGGCTGAGCGTGCTATTGCACACCTTTAATCCCAGGATTGGGGAGGCGGGGCAAGCAGATCTTTGAATTGTCTAGTAGTGAGTTCCAGGCTACTAGCCAAGGAAAAACAAACATATTAAAAAACAAAATAAAACAAAAACCCCTTCTGTCCCAGCCACTCCTAGAGGTGTCTTCATTTGCTGCCTTTGTCAGCATGCTGGACTTCCCGTCTCTCGGCTTGGTGGCCTCTCCTGGTTTTGTTCCTGTCTTGGCATCAGTTGGCATTGTTACAGTGTCTTGGGATTCCTCTCTGGATGGCGTTGTAAACTTGGGCTTTCTGCCCATGATTTTTTTTCTAGGAATTCCTCAAGGCTGCATCCTTATCTTTTTGTCACTTGGCACATCCACACAGATTGCCCTGGGAAGAGACTTCCCTCCAACATCCTCAGAGCTTCAGGAAAACTTCTGCTGTGTCCCCTACTTTAAGCCGGTCACAGACTGACTTTGTTACCAATCTTCCTCAGTTGTACCTTTGTACTTCTTTGAAACAAGGTCTCGCTATGCCTATCTCTGATTGTGGTCACACTGGAGATTATGGTCAATGTTGTCGTTCAGAGGCAGGGCCATCATTCAGCTCATACTAGAACGGGAGTCCCCAGCTGGGAGGTGGGAACAGATATCAGAGTTGATTAGTAGAATAAACTGGGTAGGGTAGGGAATTCCAGGCAAGGTGTAAAACCTAGATTTTGTGGCAAAGCAGACAGGTCTCCAGTTGGCTTGAGAACCCTAGGGAAGGAAGAAGTGTGTGACCCTGATACCTTGATACCGTGTACCCCATTCCTGCAGCTCCCCATGATGGCTGGTGACAACAGTGCACACGCTGTGACACTTGTGGTGATGTACTTGTTGTCTGATGCCATCCCCACATGGAGAAGGAGAAATCTGAAGGGACAGTGTTGGATGGATGCAATTGACTGCTTGGCACTCTAGATCCTCTGCCTGCCCCCTTCATTCTGGGATCACAGTTTCTAGGCCAAGCCCTCATCACCCCTGAGCCCGACTCTGAACTTATCGTTCCTCTGAACAGTGGTCCCTGTGCGTGCTGCAACCACAGCCACACACATCTGGTCTGGAAATGAAGTTCTTTCATGTCTGCCACCCATAGCCTTCCTTTGGTTTGATCTTTCTCCTTGAGCATGCAGAAAGAGCATTCCCATTCTGCGCCCTGACAGCCATTCCCTGTCTAAAACAGCCACGTCCTTCCTCTGATGCTGTTGAAACCCTGCCCATCTGTTATCAAAGTCGAACCTTCATTAAAGTATTCCTTAATCTGTTCCAGGGTGCACATCTTACACATGTATACTCTGTTTGTAGTGGTGATTCCCATTCCCTCTTTTTTTAAATTTTATTTAGTGTGTATAGGTCATTTGCGTGCATATATAACTGTGTATCACATGCATGCTTGGTGAACATGGACACCAGGAGAGGGTATCAGCTTCCTTGGAATTGGAGTTACAGGCAATCGTGAACCATCATGTGGGGTCTGGAAACTGAACCCCGACCCTCTGGCGGCATGCCCAGTGAGTGCTTCTAACTGCTGAGCCATTTCTCCAGCTCACAGGAATGATCTGCATCAACCCTTTCCCTGACCTAACTGACTCGGACGTCCCTTGAGAACTGTGTGCTTTGTCTGTTGGTATGGGGTGGACGTAGTTGGTGCAAACAGATGAATTGAGTGTGAGGTAAAAGTCCTCTTGATGTTTTGTGGAAAATTGAAGAAGTTGTGTTTATGGTTCTAAATAGACTCTTCTGCTGAGTGAAGAAGCTGGCATGGAGTGAGAAGCTGAGGAAGGGCTTGAGCTCAGTTCTCCTCAGGGCTGACTGGCTGGCTGGCTTTCTCAGACCTGAGTGCAGCTGGGCTAGGGAAGCGGCATGGCGTTAGCTTTTTTTTTTTTTTTTTAAACAAAACAAAACAAAACACAACACAGGGTCTTAATATGTAGCCCAGGCTGGCCTCCAACTCAGAGAGTTCTGCCTTCCTCTGCCCCCTGAATGCCAAGATTAAAGGTGTCCACCGCCAAGTCTGGCTAACTTTGAAGGTCGGTTAGTTTTGGGGCTGGCATCAGAGTTCTCTTAAAATCCTTAGGTTAAAAGTAGTTTTTACCTGCTCGACTCTATGTCTGCCTGGCCCACAACTGCTCGGAACTAGCGCATGGGGAGGAAAACAATAGGCATAGGCTTTATTTAGGCTGCCGTGTATTCCTGTACCACGCCCCATGGCGGGCCTTAGCTATGGGCACAGCTGGATCCTGAGGACAGCACAGGGTGACTAAAGGGCTCTCCTAGGCAGGCTGTCACCATGGCTTCTTAAGGGAGTAAAGGCGAAGCTCTGGGTGACAGTTAATAGTTCATCCAAAGGTGACATACGTTCTTCTGTGACTCCTGAGAGTTGTTCCTGAGGGGGAGAAGGGTCATCAGGTGCTGTAGGCTGATCTCAAAGATTAGTTTCTTTACTTAAGCCTGAAGAAGCTGCTGCCCAAAGATGTGAGGTGGGGACTCAGTGTGGCTTGCTTTGTTGTTGTTGTTTTTTAAATGGCTCTGGGCAGGTGGTTCTGAGGGACAACTGGGATTGAGATCCAATTTGTGGGTGACCATGAACATTGAAATGATATCCCTTACCTGACACTGAGTTCATCTACTTATGTTTTAATTATATATATATATATATTGCCTACCTGCCTGCGTATGCACACATTTGTGTGTGTGTGTGTGTGTATATGTGTGTGTGTATGTGTGTGTGTGTGTGTGCATGCACACCACATGCATGCATGCCTGGTTTCCTTGGAAGCCAGAAGAGGCCAACAGATTTCTTGGAACTGGAGTTACAGCTGGTTGTGAGCTGCCATGTGGGTGCTGGAAACTAGACCCAGGTCTTCTGGGAGAGCAGCCAGTGCTTTTTACCACTGAGGCCTCTCTCCAGCCCCTACACTGAGTTCTCATGTGCATGACTTATTGGTGCCTAGTGGTGCCTGCTGGTCACTGAGCTCATGTTGTTTGGAGTGGCCTATCTGCTCACATAGAGGGAAGCAGCTGGGAACAGTTGGGCAGGGCTGCACAGCTCCCAGGGATGAGGAGAGGATGCTGAATTCTCGATGGTCTTACTTCTCTAGGAATTGCTATTTATTTCGCTTCATTGGAGGAAAGATTTGCCTGGAGCAAATGTCAGTGGTAGAACACAGGCCTTGGGTTTGAACCAGAACACTGCAAAAAACCCAACAAACTCCATACAAAACCAAAACAATAAGATCAAGTGGTGGCACAGAACTTTAATCCCAGCATTGGAGAGGCAGGGGCAGAGGGGTCTCTGAGTTTGAAGCCAGCCTGATCTTCAGAGTGAGTTTCCTGGACAGGGAGGACTTCGTAGAGAGTCTCTGTCTCTCTGTCTGTCTCTCTGTCTCTCTCTCTCTCTCTCGTGTGTGTGTGTGTGTATACATATAAAAGCTCGAAGGAGTTAGACAAAGACTAGGTTTTGTTGCTGTTGTTTTGACATGTGAGCGCCTGTGCACATGTATGTGGGTGTGCCTATAGGGATGGGGTCAAACCTCTATGATGTTTTTCAGATGCTACCTTTTATTTTGTTTTGTTTTTTCTTTTCTGAGACAGGGCCTCTCACTAGCCTGGAGCAGGCAGGCTGGCCATTGAACCCCAGGAATCTACTTGCCTCTCCCCTCCCAGTTCTGGGGTTACAATACCAATCAGCTCTGGGTGTGCTACCATACCAACTGTTTCTGGGGATCAGACTCAGGTCCTCATGCTTGTAGAGCAGAAGCCAACTCTCATATCTGATTCCTTATGTGGCCTGGTTCTTGCTGTGTAGGCTGGCCTTGAACTCAGAGATCATCCTGCCTCTGCCTCCAAGTGCTGCATTAAAGGCATGCACCGCCACACACATGGCTCCTGTGTTTTGAGCATGAAATGTTTCAGGGCTTCCATGTTCATGTTTGGGTCTGGAGCACTGTTTATAATATTCTTGTCAGGTTCCCACTGAAGTTTAGATTTTCAAATTCTATCAGGAGGTCATGAAGCTGATGTGTAAATGGCTTTAAGCCCCTCTTCACTCCGCTTCGGTCTGGGTTGGCTTATGAGCATTCATGTCTGTGATATTTCTCAGTAGGACATTTCCACCTACATGAAACATTATCTTGGAACAGAAGTTTGGGATAGATGTTTGTGTGGAGCATGCTGACAGGATAAGCAGGCCTTTCCAGAAGCCCTACTCATAGCAGAAACAATGCAAGTTCCTCCTAGATATGGCTGTGTGAGGAAAGTCCGGCAGCTTTCAGCCCCAGACACACAGACTGACGCTAGAGCAAGGCTTCCTTTTAGCCTTTGCTAACTAAGCTGGACCTGCTGGCTGTTCGGGCCTCAGTGACCTTGACCTCTGGAGACATGGCTTCCAGCTTGCTTGTGCAGGAACTAGTAAAGAGGAGTGTTCCCCTGAGGATCTGTGGTCACTGTGGACAGCGAGTGGAGAAGCCCTGGTCTGCCTTGGCCTTAGGAGCCATCTTCCGGCCCCATCAACTATTTCTTTTCTGTGGGAAAAGCCTAGTAGTTTGAGTCCTTTCTACTCTGACCCCTGGTAGAAGGGCCTCCCAATGCTCTCTGTTCCTCACCTTGCCTTCCAGCTTACAAAATACACTAAGCCTTTCTTTTGGGCCTTGGTTTATCATTCTTTCTTGGTAGCAAGAATCCAGTTGTTTTGGAAGAAAATGGAGTCTAAAGGTGAGAGTAACATTATTGAGAAGAGTGATGGACAAACTTCTAGGAACCTTCCTCCCCTGTATGCTTGGCCAGTCCCTCTGAGCCTTCCCTGTCTGCCTGGCCAGGGCCTTTGTTCTTTTTCCCACAGACAAGTAAGTTTGTTGCCAAGAATTGACTTTTCCATGGCCGCTCAGACAGGGGTCAAGAGTTCCTTCTCATCTCTAGTTTTTTGATGATTGGCAATAGAGCCTCTTTGGGATGTTCTAGAAATCTCCAAGTTTTCTTTGATGACCTGCACGCCCACCATCAAGGCCTGGTCCTCAGATTTCCTCATAAAGAAGTACATGGGCTGGGGGCTGAGGAAAGAGGAAACAGATCCTTAAATACAACACCTGCTAGTTAGGCTGAAGCTCGGAGTCCAGACATCTCCTCATGCAGCAGCGGCACATGTGTGTTAGCCTGTCAGACCACGGACCCACATAGAACCTAGGATGTGGCATAAACAGAGACAGGGATGGAGGTGGCCTAGAGCAGGTTAACCCTAACCCTAACCCTTAGATGCCATAGTGAATTGGCTTTCTGTAATCCTGCAGCAGGGAGTCTTGTGCCCCAGGAGGCCCATATAAGATCAGGCATCTAAGTTTTGAGTGGCTTGGTTGGGGCGAAAGTATTTACCATCTAATGTATATGCTGGTCATGGATGTGGTGCGTGGACCAGCATTAGTCTGAATGGCAGACATGGCGGGAGACAGCAGGGCTGGGGCATGATGACACTTCAGCTTTGCTGTTGCTGTGAGTTGGCTCTAACCCTGACTTCGACCATAGCTGTGGGAAGAAGCTGTGACCTTGTGTACCTGAGTCTCTTCAAAGCCTCAGGCACAGGTCTTGCTGTTCTCAGTCTGACCATTTAGAAACTTTGAAGCGAGCCACCTAAACAAGATGCCCCCTGAAAGTGTGCCAAGAAAGAGTAAACTCATGATGCCTTGGCACGTCGGGCTTTCGGATGTCCAGTGAGACGGGAGAACATTCCCCAGTATAGTCTTCTCTAGGGAAGAGACTGCACTTTTCATCCTGTGGTGGTTGCCACAGAGGTGACCTGGGTTTCGAGGTGGGTGCCGGAAAGATGAACATTCAACTGTTGACCCACCAGCCTCCTCTTTTGATGAGCGCCCAGCAGGCAGCAGTCTTTGCTCTGGTTGTCAAGGCACAACTGAATTGGAAGCATTTTCATGCGGTTGCCCCATGTTTACCAGAAGGGACTAGGAGTCTTGGCTGAATCCCTTCAAGGCTTCTCAGCGCCCTGGAGTTGAGAACTGGCAGGGGTTTAGAGAAGAGCTTGCTTGTGGTGGGAGATGGAGGCAACATGTGCAGGCTGGGCAGAAGAGTTAAAAGTTGGAACCAGTGCCTGCAAGTGAGGAGACCTGGCTGGAGACGCCTGCACTCAGCCCCTTCCTCCCCAGGGGCCCCTTTCCGGGTTGTGGCTTTTGATGTGGTAGAGCTGCTGTGCTCTCCCAAGGTGTAGGCGATGGCCACTGATGTCTGCGGCTTTGCTCTTCTCTCCTCCTCAAGCCCAATGGGGTCTGTTTCTTGCTTTTTTGATCGCACGAAGATTCACACCAACTTTTGCAGAGAGCATTTAAGGTGGCCAAGCCACAGATGCCGGAGGCCTTCCTGCCTGCTCGTGTTGCCTGCCTCTGCCAAGGCCAAATGGCATCTCGAATGGCCACAGCAAGCCCCAAGGGAGCCTGCAGCAGAGTGTAGCCTGTTCTCCATTCTGTCCCTCCATGTTTTATACAGTCACCTCTTCCTGTTCCCCAGGTAGGAGCCATCTTGCCCTGAGGATCACTGAAGGAGTGGGCTGCAGCCATCTTGGCCCTCTGCTTTCTCTGTCAGCCTCTTGCTGGGCTGGACCCCACCCCCACCGTCCTGAGAAAGGACAGTGCTGAGCAGGGAGGCCTTGGAGTCCCTGGTGGTCCCCCCACTTTCCTTAGCAGTAAGGATCCAATTGTCGTTCACGTGTTCCTGTTCTCCCCGTTTCCTGTAGTGGGGGAACAAGAAGGGCAGGAGACATGGAGACAGAAGTGGCCTTGGGCTGGAAGCCCTTACCTGCCATTGGAGTTCTTTCTTGAGCATCCTTACTTTGCTCTTGCTAGAAACTCCTGGGTCACCTACAGCCATTTTCCTCCCTTCCCACCTCATTATTTCACGGTTTCGTATGCATGTACTATGGATTTGATCATATCTCCTGGTTACTCTCCTATCCTCCACTGCTGAACCCCCTCTTCCCTAAACTGCCACCCACTTTCACATACTATTGTGTGCCCCGCGGCATTTGCTTAGAATTGCTTGTATGAACTGGGGACACCCATCTTTCCTATTATATTACCAGCTTATCAGCCAGCCCTGATGCCCTCCCCTCTCCTCCCCTCTCCCCTCCCCTCCCCTCTCCTTCCTTCTCCTCCCCTCTCTTCTTTTCAGCTGTTTGAAGTCTGCCTTGCCCTGTCTTGCCCCACCTGCCTCCCACTAGCCCTGTACTTCTCAGAAAGAAGTCGTTTCTCCAGGGAGCCCGTCTTATTTCTCACACATTTTATTTTAAAAATCAATTATGAAAAACAAATATTCTACCAAGCGTGAAAGGCAGCACGTGGCTCCTCTTATTCACTCACAAGTTTATCCTTTAACACCCAGAACCTGAGAGGCTCAGCAGCTCGGAGTGCTGGTGCGCTTCGTGGAGGTGGGTGTGGGAAAGCACTTGTGTGAGAACAGCTAATGGGACTTCTGAGGGCTGGGAGGCTGACTGTGTGTCAAAGTGCCTACCGTGCAAGCTTGAGGACAGGAGTTCGGAGCCCCACAAAGCCTGTAAAAAGCTGGACATGGAGGTGTGTGTTTGCCGTCCTCACACTGACGGGGTAGCGATGGAGGACTGTGGGCCCGCTGGCCAGCTACCATGGTCAGATCAGTGAGCTCTGGGTCCACTGAGAGAACCTATCTCAATACATAAGGTGGAGAGGGATTGAGAAGGACACCTGACGTCACCCGATTTCTAGGCACATGCACACACACACACACACACAAATATACACACACAGAGGCACATGCATGGACACACATATACACAGACACACACATGTGCACACACATGTGCACACACACGCACATGTAACACACACAGGTATGTGTGCACACACAGGTACATGCAACACATATGCACAGGCATATACGTACACACATGCACACACATGTGAACACATGCACACACAATACACACAGGCACATGCACACACCCATACACACCTGCATGTGCACACCCACACACACAAGCACACACACACATAAACAGGCACACCCACACACACTAGTACATGCCCAAATGAATCCTATTATTTAGAATGGTAATTAAAAGAAGGTAGATTTGGCTCCTTAAACTTTCTGGGTCATTGTTTTTAGACTTACCTTCTTTAGGGCAGGGGACAAAGTTGAGTTTGGTTGTCATTAGAGGAAGATCCTCTGAGTTGAGTACGCAGTTGGATGCATGGGTCTGACACCAGGTGAAAAGGCCATTCTTAGGGAGTAGATTCGGAAATCATGAGCATGGTCCGCACAGAGGCTCCCCGGGCCCCAGCATTGCTGTGCTGCACACAGAAGAATGGATCCCGACAAGCAGAGGTAGAGGGCTGCGTCTGGATGCTCTCAGGGTTTCACGCCCCAACTAGATTTCCTTGGATTGCCCATGGATTTATTTATCCATTTGTTTTTATCACAGAAATGGCCTCCACCTTCAACCCCAGAGAGTGTAAATTGTCCAAAAAAGAGGGGCAGAACTATGGCTTCTTCCTCCGCATTGAGAAGGACACTGATGGCCACCTGGTCCGGGTGATTGAGGAGGGGAGCCCCGCAGAGAAGGCAGGGCTCCTGGACGGTGACAGAGTGCTCAGGATCAATGGTGTCTTCGTCGACAAGGAGGAGCATGCGCAGGTGATGGACGACTGGGGTTCTTCTAGCATCTCTCCAGCCTACACATCTCTGCCCGTTATGGTTTTGGGGATTGGCGGAGCTCGCTTCTCTTCTGCCTGCCACTGGCAAAGATTTATCATTATATTTTATGTCAGACAGTCTAGTTGCTTATAATTAACTGAGAACCGTAAAAATTATTATACCTTAGGGGCTGTCAATGTGGCTCAGTGGGTAAAGGTGCTTGTTGCCAAGCCTGATGACCTGAGTTCAATCCCTCAGACCTACTTGGTGGAAGAAGAGAAATGACTTCCATAAGTGTCCTCTGATTTCCACATGCGCATTCTATGGCATGTGGCCTGTTATAAAACCAATCAATCGATACAGTAAAAAATGTTGTACTTTAATGGTGTCAGGTTGAACGTGCATTACCCATTTGCCGTGAGCTAGAAATTGTGAGCCAGACAGTTTTATCCGAATAACCTATAAGCCCCTCAGCACAAGCTTGCGATTGCGCAGATGAGGTGGGTGAGTTAGCTTGCTAGCATTCATGTGGTGAATGTATGCGAGAGGCTGGCCTTGCCCCATGTACCATGGTGTCCCTCCCTAGACCTGAGAAGCCCCACTGTGCTCTCTAGCTCAGCGGCTTCAACCTTCCTGATGCTGAGACCCTTTAATACAGTTCTCATGCTGTGGTGACAAAAATAATAAAATTTTTGTCGCTACTTCATAATTGTAATTGTGCTACTGTTATGAACCATAATGTAAGTATCTCTTATGCCGGATATTTGATATGCGACAAAGGGGTTGTGCCCCAGGCTGAGAACAGCTCCCCTAGAGCACTCTTCTCTGAGAAAGACCAGTCCTTGTAAGAGCTTCCTGGATTCCCACAGTGCCAGGGACCCAGTCTAATCCTGCCCAAGATACTGGTGTTGTGGTGAAGGTATCTGATACCCCACTGCTTAGGGTCTGAGTATCAGGTCAGCCTTGGAATCTTTAGGGACACAGAATGAGCCTCTTCCCCTGCAGTTGATGTGGGGAGGGTACCTTTACCAGTCCCCCTTTCTTTCTAGGTGGTGGATCTGGTCAGAAAGAGTGGGAATTCAGTGACTCTGCTGGTTCTGGATGGAGACTCCTATGAGAAGGCTATAAAAAATAAGGTGGACTTGAAAGAACTGGATCAAAGCCAGAGGGAGCCGGCTCTGAACGATAAGAAACCGGGCGCTGGGATGAATGGAGCGGTGGAGACGCGTGCCCAGCCTCGGCTCTGCTACCTGGTGAAGGAGGGCAACAGCTTTGGCTTCTCTCTGAAAACTATCCAAGGTGAGCTTGAGGTGGGCACCAAACAATAGCCTTCGGGAAAGACGGATGCTGGCTAAGGACAGCGTCACTGCAGTTGCTACGCATGCGCAAGGCAGCGTCACTCTCTTTACTCTTCTCCGGTAGGAACCCTTTCTCTGCAGTTGTATAAAGAGAGATCGGGACTTTGGACGCATTGGACAGCAGCAAGGGCTGAGTGGGGTGCAGGGCACTCTTTCCTGGTGTTTGTCAGGCTAGTTCTTTGAGTTCAAGGGCTGATACCTCTTTTTTTTCCAGTGTTTCTCTGGGTAGCCCTGGCAGTCCTGGAACTCGCTCTGTAGACCTGGCTAGCCTTGAACTCAGAGATGCACCTGTCTGAATTTGGGGACTAAAGGCGTGTACCACCACCACAGGACTTCATTGTTCTTTTTAGCTCCTGGAGGGCAAAGATGGAGGGGAAGCAAGGAGGTTTTTTGTGATAGTTACCATTGAGTAAGACTGATAATCTCTTTTTGTGGCCCAGAGAAGCCCTGTGTTCATTTACTTATTCAGCAAATTTTTGAGCATCTGTCATCATGTTACAACCCCATAGCATTGCTGAAGCTGGTGTCTAAACCCTGGCCTTCTGGGAGACATTATAGTACTCTCAGTTGAGGTCCAGTCTCAACTGTCCTAAGATGTCAGTGACCTACGCTTTGAGGGACATACTTGAGAATCCCTGGCCCTCAGAGAGTCCTGTCTGTGGTCTCAGAGGAACACACCATGCCACACTGTTGACCAGAGTTCTTGGTATTTCCCTGAGAATCCGGCTGGAGTTGGGAGCCATGCTCGTTGGCTGGCTCTGTCTTTGTTATACAGAGGAGCAGAAGAGGTTGGCAGGTTCAGAAAAGATGCTGACACGTAGATAATCGCCATTCAGAAATTAGCTTGATTGCAGGAAAAGGGCCATGAGGTGAGTGTGAACGCATCACCTGACACTAGCGATGCCCCTGCCCACATTCTCTGCTGCTGGCGAGGGATGCTGGTAGCTCATGGTTTGATGAGAGAGAAAGGAGAAGGCTATTTGCCAGTTGAAAATCCTTTCAAGAGAGGTAAGTGACCTCTAGCAAGAGATAGCCACTAACAACAAGAGACAGTCCATATATCTTTATTATTAACCACAGTGGTAGGTGTTGAGGGCCAAAGAACCTGGGTATTTCTCAGAAATCTATCAATAGTCAAATAGTGTGGAACAAAAGCAGAGGGCCGCTGAGCTGGCTCAGTGGGCAAAGGTGCTGACTGCCAACTGGTGGCTCCAGAGCCCTACTTGTTGGCAGGAAAGAACCAACACTGACCTCCACATGCATGTTGGGGTGTGTGTGGTGTGCGCGCATACATGTGCACATGTGTGCATGCATGTCCACACACAGAAATGAATGTAATAAAAATAACCTAAAAAGTCAAATTTCACACTCTACTTGTTTGGCTCCTGTGCTAATGCACGCAGCGAGCCGTTTGTTTCACATTATGAAGAGAATATTTGTTTGTTTGTTTCTGTGACAAACTACAAGATTACATTGAATATAAAGGCAACCAAGCAGCAATTGGCTTGGAGAAGAAATTAACATGTAATT
This sequence comes from Tokudaia tokunoshimensis, assembly GCA_036184795.1. Lineage (NCBI taxonomy): Eukaryota > Metazoa > Chordata > Mammalia > Rodentia > Muridae > Tokudaia > Tokudaia tokunoshimensis. Next base: position 63,686,091 of record BTHU01000003.1, on the reverse strand, counting down.
TCCTTTGAGGTTTATTAGAATGGGTGTGTGTGTGCTCAAAGCCATGTGGGGCCTTAGGGTGTGTGAGGAGAGCATTAGACAACACGATATATGGAGAGGCAAGCCTGGCGGGGCCTTAAAGGGAAGGGCAGGGCAGGCATCCCTTTAATGCCTGGGGGGGGGAATGAAGGAATGAATGAGTGAATGAATGAAGCAACCAACCCGCATGAGAAGGATGGCGGGGAGGCTGGAGGAGCCTCTTCAGAGATCAGCGTCCAAACCTATCTCCTAGTCCTAGAACAAAGGGGAGGCCTGGCTGTTTGTGACCTTTGGGGGGGGTGGGGTTGAGATGCTTCATGTCTTGGAATTTAGTTCAACACAGCATATGTGAGGAGGAGCGTGGGGGACTCGGGTATCATCGACCAAGAACTGGCTGGTCCTGTCACAGACACTTCTTAGCACTGTTCCAGAGCGAGCTGCAGGGAGGTGTGATCGGATCCTTGGCCTGAAGGGGCCATCCTTGTGTTCTGATGGGTAATAGGAAGACTGTTCAGTATTCAAGAAAGCAGAGGTCTTCTTACTCCTAACATTACGTATATGGCTGTAGAAAGCTACCCCAGTCCAGAGGGAATATCAGGCTCTAGAAAGAATTCTTACTAGCACTCCTTCAGATTAACACCTAAACCACACCCCATACATGTTCCTTTTCCTCCTCCTCTCTCTGACCTTGCTACCTACCACAGTGCCGTTTATGGACTTTAGCAGTATGTAATGGTTGCTGAGAGAATACTGTTTAGAGGGGAGCAGATAACTTCTAAGTCTAGAGATGCAAAGATAGAATAATGACGGGTTGTTGCAGTGTGGGTATGGGTCAGTACCTTCTGGCTCAAGGGGCCAAAGCTAGATATTTATTTCTCAAATTTATAATGGTGTGTGTGTGTGTGTGGGGGGTACATGCATGCCATTCTGAAGGCATTATGGGGGCCCAGGGACAACTTGCAGGAGTCAGTTTTGTTCTGTTCCACCATGTGGATTTGAGAGTTGAACCCAGGTCATCAGCCTTGGTATCCAGCACCATTGCCCTCTGAGCCGTCTCACCAGCTGTCACTGAGACTCTTGCCTTTTGAGTCGGCTCTAAAGGTATCCAGAGGGTTTCTCTGCAATAGAGTCTCTCTTCTTCCAGGTAAAAAGGGAGTGTTCCTGACTGATATAACACCTCAGGGTGTGGCCATGAAAGCTGGTGTCCTGGCTGATGATCACTTGATTGAAGTGAATGGAGAAAATGTCGAGAACGCCAGCCACAAGGAAGTGGTGGAGAAGGTAATGACCCGGAACGGTGCTCTTCTCACCCCCCTTCCGCTCTGTCGTCATTGGAAGTAGCAGCAGGTGGGCTGAGCATGTGATGGGAGACCAGCCATCTAAGTGAGACACCTCTTTGTGCCAAGGGTGCATGGGCAAGTGCTAACAGGGCACTGGTCCCCCCTCTTCCCTTCTGTTTCCATTTCTATACTTTTAGTTACTTGTAGTCAGCCACATCTGCAAGTAATGGAAACTTTAAAAAAATAGGTGGTTCATTAGTTTAAATAACTGTCACTACAATATATTGTTATAACTGATTTGCTATTTTTTTTTGTTAGTCACGGTGTCTCACAGGTTTGTGTGCAGAGGAAAGAACAGTACAGATAGGGGTCAGTATCATTTGCCATCTGTGGATGGCGGCTTCATTTAATGACAGACAGGTGTAGTGTCCACGGTTGGGTGTGCTAGACAAGGATGGGGCAGGGAAGGATGATGGTGGCAAGAGATGGATTCTATCACGACTCAGAACAGTACACAGCCTGAAGCTTGAGTAATTTCTGAAGTCTCCACTTAGTACTTCCATACTGAATGACTGTGGGCAACAGACTATACTTGCCAGGTGCTAGAAGGCTCCATCATGAATGAGCCAGGGATCTCTTGTTGAGGTCACATGGAACCTTGAAAACCGACCAACCTCTTTTCTTAGTAGAATTATGTTCCGAAGTGGACCCTTACTTTCTTTCCTAGAATCCCATTCTGTCCTTCTCACTTGCACATCCTCCTGGGCTCTGAGGACTCAGGCTCCTACTTGAGTTCAGTTACCATTTGTGTGGTTGGATGTTTTCCCCAAATACCAGTCAGGTTGGAGCAAGCAGCACACACGCTCACATCAGGCTGCGTGCTCCGAGCTTTCTGCTCTGCGCGGTCCACCAGCGTTCCAGTGGATGCCCTGTCCCTCATCTGTGTGTCCTGCCGTAGGTGACAAAGTCAGGAAGCCGTATCATGTTCCTCCTTGTGGACAAAGAAACTGCCAGGTGCCATAGTGAACAGAAGACCCAGTTCAAGAGGGAGACAGCCAGTTTGAAACTGCTGCCCCACCAGCCCCGGGTCGTGGTCATCAAGAAGGGCAGCAATGGCTACGGCTTCTATCTGAGGGCAGGCCCTGAACAGAAAGGTGAGGTGCTGGGGCAGGTGAGTCCCTCCTCCTAGTCGCTGGTTTACCAAGCTCCAGCTCTACCCCAGCTCCGCCAGGGAACGGCAGGAGGAGGGAGAGCTGCTCAGGTTGCCCCAGGTGACCTGATGCTGGAGACCCTGTTGCCATTCCAGAATAGTCAGGCAGACTTTAGGATCTGGACAGATGGGCGGTACTAATGTGGCTCTCTCCTGAAGAAGATACAAATTTGGAGCATTTGCTGATTTCTGTAGTGTGAAGACCCCTACCATGTCTGGCTTCACGTCATCTAGATAATGGCCTTGAATGCGAGGTTGAGCAGGTCGTACATAAGTGGCCCAAAGGAATTCCCCCAGGAATCTCATGCTGGGAAAAGAGAAAGCCCAAGTCTGGGGGTGATGGGCACCCAGAAGGGATTCACAGCTCATCAGTCCGCCTTGCAGAAGACAGGATGGGTCAGTGCAGGACGGGACCTTACCCTCACTTCAGGACCCTGGAGATGGACTTGAAAGGGTCTCTGGATACCTTTGTTCTTCTTACCAAAGTGGCATATAGAATGTCTTCTTTTTTACTTTTTACTCTTAAGTTGGCTGTTTTGATTAGTTTATGGAGGATTAGTCGCTGAGTCTTGCTTGTTGGGGCACAGGCCATTATCCTCAAATCTGGGCAGTGGGCAGTGTTACTAAAATGCCAGCACAGCTTCGGAGCCTGGAAGCCGGTGTTCTTCACCTCCTTCCCTGCCTTTTGGTTCAGGGCCTCATTGCGTACAGACTGACCTTGAACTTGACACACACACACACACACACACACACACACACACACACACACACACACACACCCTGTTTCCACTTCCCTGGTACTGGCCCTGTCCCTTCTGTGACTTCCCTGCTGGGTAAGAGTCATGGCTGTGAGGATGCCCACTGATGCCTCGCTCAGCAGTCACTTTGTCAACAATAAACTTCAGACACTTTCAGTAAATACTGCGTTCTCAATCTTTTAAGGTCCTTTCATTGTTAGATGTAGGGTGTGCTCCAGGAGCAGGCTAGGGAGTATGTGTGTAGGCTCCTGGGGAGGAGGGGTGGAGGTAGGGGGGTAAGGGGAGGAGTTGGCTTCAGGGTGCCTTTATTCTGGTAATTTTTCTTTGTGGGATGGTAGGTCAAATCATCAAGGACATAGAACCCGGAAGCCCAGCAGAGGCAGCTGGTTTGAAGAACAATGACTTGGTAGTTGCTGTCAATGGCGAGTCTGTGGAAGCTCTTGATCATGACGGTGTGGTGGAAATGATTAGGAAAGGTGGAGACCAGACTACTCTGTTGGTGCTGGACAAAGAGGCAGACAGAATCTATAGCCTGGTAAGTAATTCCAGCAATGCGTACATTCATGCATTAAGGGTGGGTCTCTTCACTCATGCCTTCCAGCTTTGGGCTGAGTTACTTTGTTCTTCAACAAGGGAGGGGCATAACCACCATAACAACCATTAAGGCCAAACTGTGGCTCTAGTTGGCAGTGACAGAAGTATATTAAGTGAATTATGAATTCCTGAACTAAAGACTTAGTGAATTAGTGGAAGAATTACTCTTGCTGATCCTGGGATAAGGTATGAATAACAGGAATCTGAAACTGGACAGAGGTGGCTGGGCTTCTCCAAGCTGGCACAGACATACATGAATTTAGTTTTAGATTCATTTTTATGAGTGAGTCTGCATGTGTGTATGGGTTTAATGGTGTCTCATGTCCACTCTGGTGGCGGGACTTGGGAATTTTTGACTGCGCTTACCCCACACCAGTGGGCTATAGGAAGTCGTGGGACCCCGTTCTGGGGGTGGAGGAGCACAGCCTGAGGTCCCTGGGCCTGCACGGAGGCTGGGGCCATCAGGTTCTCAGAATTTAGGGTACCCAGGCGCCTCTGGGAGCTGTAGAAGAGCTGAGAACAGAGTGGGGTCCCCCATGGGTTGGATCTAGCCTGGGGCTGAAGGGGACAAGAGGGGAGAGCTGCAGCTAGGTCCCTCAGGGAGGAGAGAGTCCTTGGCTTGCTCATTGGGCTTGGTGGAAGCTGTGGCTGGGAATGCTGAGCGGCCTCCTGTGGATTAGACATGGATCATTAGACAAAGGCCTGTTCCATGGCTCCCCATGAAAAGAGGCAGTCCGTGGTTTTAAAGTATTTATTGTATGGGGAAGAGCAGCAATGAGTGAAACCATACCCCACTTTCTCAGGCTGGGCCCACGGTTAAGTACCTTTTGCAGGGAGGAGTGTCTGGGAAGGGGAATTTATTGGCTAAGCCCTTCAGACCTTTAGGTACCTCATTAAAATGGAGATCTGTCTTGAGGCTACATAACCTGTGGTCACATCCCCTAGTGGAGGGGCTTGGGGCATTGCCCTTCTGTGACTGATGGCCACAGATCTATGGAGAATTTCGGTCTTGTGTCAGGAGTGTGGCAACTTGCCTACTGTCCCCTGCGGGGGTCACCGGGGTTTCAAACTTAGCTCAACCAGAAACCAGGCTGCCTTTCCTGGTCCCATGTGTGTGTTTGGGCATGTGCATGTAGGTGCTGAGGTCATAGGGGTTAGTTCTCCTGGAGGTACAGCTGATTGTGAACCACTTGTCGTGAGTACTGGGAACTGAACTCAGGTTCTCTGCAAAAATTGAGTGCTCGTAACCACTGAGGCACTTACTTAGCCCTGATAAATGTGATATTGTTGGTCAGCAGGTTTCATCAATCTTGAGAAAAGATCTGGAAAGGCTTACTATTTTGCTGTTGTTGATAGAAAAACCACAGCTCTTACCTCAGAAGGAATAAGTTATTTTGGAGTTAAATTTAAGTGACTGTCATTTGAGAACAGAGACTCAGGTTACCCCAAGTCCAATTCCAAAAAGGAAGCAGTTTAATGGATTTTTCTTTTATAGTTACAGAACAAAGAAAGGTATAAATCAAGGCTTAAAAAAATACATTTGTGGAAACATCAGAGAGGCCTCAGATGCTATGTGACAACATTTAGCCCTTTGGTTGGTGGAGAATATTTTGTTAAGTGAAAACATTCTAACTTGTTTATCAGGATGTTAGAGGTGGACAAGGAATTACTCTTTAGGCTAGAGATCACCCAGAGAAACTGTCATTGGGCGCTGGACCTGTAGTTCTAACCACTCCACATCATAGAAACTTTAATCAGTGGAGACCCTGCTGTCATCTGGAACTACTCAGTCACATTGTCCTTAGCAAACACAGTAGAAACAGGTTCACCACCAGCAAGCTGATGAAGAACCTTACTCCCTCTTAACTCTTATTATGGCAATCATTTGTGTTAACACTTTGAAAGATTTATTTTAAAATTATGTGTATATGTGTGATAAGTGTTCATGAGAGCCCGTACCCACAGAGTCCAGAAGAGGGCTTTGGGTCCCTTGGAGCTGGAGTGACAGGTATCTGTGAACTGATGTGGGTGCAGGAAACTGAACTTGGGTCCTTTGCAAGAGCTGGGCATGTGCCTTAGTCACTGAGTATCTCCAGTCCCAACATTAAGGTTTTATATTTTATGAGAACTGGGGTTCAGTCTAGTTTAACAGATGTCTGGGTGCCAAAGTACCATCTGCCTTGCTGGATGTTGGTCACAGGGATGGACAGATGATAGTCGTCTATGTACTACACAGTAACAGAGGCACTTCAGGGGCATGGCGGAGGGAGCCAGAGCATGGGTGGTGACACCGGCTTCTTTTCATAGTTCCGAGACCACACTTAGACACCTGATGACTTATGGAGGCACCCAGATTAGCAGATATTCACATCAGTATCTGAACTCAAGTTCTCAGACTCGATTCATCTGACCATACACTTTCTCCAAAAATCTTGATTTCAAGATGCTTTTGTAAACAAGATTAAAGAATTAATTGGAAAGAAAAAAAGAGAATATATTTGTTAAACAACCATATCTAGAGAATCTTTGGTATGGGATGTTAACCTGAACAGAAGTCTCTAACCATACACATGGACACACACACTATTATTCCTATCCTGGTTTATTACCTTGGGACGGAGAAATGGTATACACATCTAATGTATTTTCAGAGAATTTAAAGGACTGATAAATAATTGACAGGACAATGAGGTTAATATTCACAACATCCAGCCAGGGCCTGGGGCAACAGCTCAGTTGGTGGAGTGTTTGCCTTGCGTGAGGATTTGAGTTTGATCCCCAACACCTTTGTAACTAAGTCTGGTGTGGTGGTGTGTGCTTGTAATCCTAGTGCTGGAGATGGGGACAGGAGAGTTCCTGGGGCCCAGTGGCTGGCCAGTCTAGCCTAATGGGGGAGTACCAGGCCAATGAGGGGCCCTGTCATAGAAAAAGCAAAGGTGAAAGGACACCTGAGGACTGACACCCAAGGTTGTCTTCTGCATACATGTGTGTACTTGCACACCCACGAATATACATACACCCTCCTAATCAGATTAGGAAGAATAAAACCAAAATGAAATATGGATGCTTTTAAAATACCATTCTAACTTGAAAATACATAGGAATAGGAAATGCTGGGGGCATATTTGTTAATCCAAAAATTGTCTGGTCCCCCCCCCCCAGGACAAAAAAATTAAAGTTATATAACTGGCTCACCGCACTGAGTCGGTCAGACTAGCCATGGAAGTACTGGTAATGAATGGTGGGCAAGCTGTCCTGAGCCCCCACTCTCTTGGCTGTAAGGTAACATGAAGGGTAGTGGGTGGACTAAATTAACTATTTAGAGCATGTGGGTGTCACTGTCCAGTCCTGAGAACCTGCTGTGACTAGTCCAGCAACTAGAAAGGTGATGTCAGAGGGGTTGGGAAGACAGCTGGGTTTTACCTTGAAGCAAGAAAGGCTTTAGAGGAGAGGGGGCAGCCTTGAGAATATGAAGGACTGGCAGGCAGCAAGGACTCATTACTGTGTAGCCTGAATGCACCTGTTTGTTTTAAAAAGAAAGAAAATAGGAAAGGTTGTTCCCATGACTTAAGCTACAGAGGACTAATTTTGGCTTAAGAACTGTAGCTGTTAGATATGGGGCAGCTGACTTTTGCAAGCCAGTTTTGATGTTGTAAGTTGATGCTGGCATTGAGGACTTTGTTGTAATTCCTGAAAATAAAATCTATGATAGAATAGTCCCAGAATGATGTAAGTGTATTTTCCCCATTTCGGTTAATGTGAGAGGGGAGTCTGCCTCACTCTCCAAGGCCGGTTTGGAAGTCTGAGATACAGCAGCTAATAAGGCAAATACCTCTACAGTTCCTGATGGGCTAGATTCAGGACAGGCTAGATTGAGGACTCAAAAGGTCGGATAAAAGCCACCCTGGTTCTTCTTTCATGCTTGTGTGCTTTGACACCAGCAGTTCATCCCAGGCAGCCACAGTTGCTAAGCCTGCTGGGAGTCAGGAGGACTGTGGTGAGTAATGACTCATGGGACTGTTGCAGTCAAGTCTCTCAGGTGGAGTGTCTGTGAAGACATCACTGAGGGCTGTGTGGGGGCCTGACTGGGGATAGATGAGCTGTTGAGAAGGCAGGCAGGCAAGCTGGCAGAAGAACCTCGGGGCTCATTTTTGCTAAGCTGCTACAGTGACAAGGTGGACTGTGTTTCTCCCTTGCTGTTGGATGTCTTGTTTTCTAACAAATATCCTGAATACCCATATAAAAATCTAGCCCCTAACTCAAGCAAAATCCTCAATCAGTTAATGCTATTAAAATAAAAGTAAAAAAAAAAATGTTAGAGATAGGGATTTACCCTAAGTGATGTGTCCTCTCTCCTCTGAGGCAGGCACTTTGAGTCTGATCCCAGGGTGCGTGCTGAAATGCTGGGCATGGTGGTCTCAGTGCAGGGGGTGGGGGCATGCTTGGCAGACCAGGCTAGATTACTGCATGAGTGAGCTTCAGGCAACACAGACCTGTCTCCAGAGTGAGAAGATGTGCCTGGGGTAACTACTCAAGGGGCAGTAGGAAACTGCTGGAGGACAACAGGACAGACGGACGGATGGACAGACCGACAGCAGGGGTGTGCATGCACAAGCATAAAAATAAAAAATAAACCAGTTAGACTTTGCGTTCTGTCTCTGTGCTCATGGCAGTCATTGCTTTCTTCCTGGCCTTGGCTGTGAAAGTGAGAGGACCAGGCATACTTACAGACAGGGGAAGCTTGGCATGAGAGGTGCAGAGTTCATTGCAATAGACAGCAGCCCTGGGAGCCTGGGGGATGGGGTTCGAGTTTACAGCCGTGTGGGCACCTTTCCCAGTATCAGTGTGTGGAGCTTGTCCTTAAAACATTAGTCACAAAAATGTTTTGTCCTTCAGTTTCTATAACATGCTTGAAGATCGTCTTACTGCAGGGCAGGGAGAAGAGGGCCTTGGGTAGCCCCTCAAAGGTGTCTCCCTAAAGGGAGTGTAGACAGTGTTCGGTGATTTGCCTGCTTTTGTGGAGATAGGCTTGTCATGCTGTTAGCTAGCTTTGGGGTCTGGTGCAGAACTGTACACCGTTTCTATGTTATGCACATGTATGTGTCTGTATACATGTTTCTACCTTCCCTGGCAGTAGTAAAGAAACTTAGACTCTTCTCCTCCTCCTCAGGTTTGAGGAGGAACATACATGTATGACACCCTGTATTAAGTCGTGACATGCAGTGAAGTGTGACTGCTCAGATGCATATTTTCCCCTTTATTTTCAAAAGGCTCGTTTCTCTCCACTTCTTTACTGCCAAAGTCAAGAACTGCCTAATGGTTCTGTGAAGGAAGCCCCAGCTCCCATCTCTGCTCCTCTGGAGGCCACAGGCTCAGACACCACGGAAGACGCGGAGGAGCATAAACCCAAGCTTTGCAGGCTGATTAAAGAGGACGACAGCTACGGCTTCCACCTGAACGCCATCCGGGGTCAGCCAGGCTCCTTTGTCAAAGAGGTATGGTAACTAGTTCCAGCAGCTCGGCCAACAGCCGGTTAAGACGGGATGTTCAGTGCAAGCCACAAGTGGCTGTGACACTAACAGTGGTCACACTTCGCACCTCTGAGAGTGCTCCTTGTCCACTGCTGTGGATGTGCACGGTGCCTCTACCCTGTAGGAAAGGGCAATGACAGCTTCCAGGTTGAGATCCTAAGGTGGGGCCTGATGCCTTCAGCCCAGCAGCTGTTTACTATGGTGCTTTGCCAGTGTGGCTGAGCTCAGTGGAGTTCAGGGTGTGCAGCCCATCAAGGAGAGAGATGTGGCTAACAAGTGTTAAGGCTCTTCAGGAGGGAAGCTGCCCAGCGCACCTTCCTCCATGCTTGGAACTGATACTCAGAACTTCTGTTCACAGGTACAGCAGGGTGGCCCCGCTGACAAGGCCGGGCTGGAGAATGAGGACGTCATCATTGAAGTGAATGGGGAGAATGTGCAAGACGAGCCCTACGACAGGGTGGTGGAGAGGATCAAGGGCAGCAGGGAGCGTGTCACTCTGTTGGTCTGTGGGAAGAAGGCCTACAGCTACTTCCAAGCTAAGAAAATCCCCATTGTTTCTTCCATGGCCGACCCCCTGGAGGCTGGCCCTGATGACAAAGGAGAGACATCAGCAGAGTCCCAGCGTGACTCCCACCAAGTAAAAGAACAAGTGAGTGGTGGCCGTGCTTAGCGACCCTGCTTCCCTGGGTTAGTCCCCAGCCAGTGCCTCTTGCCTGCACTTCCCACAGTGACAGAGGGAGGCCAACCTGGCAGGGTTTTGTGAAACAGGAAGTAGTATGAGGACAAATTTATTATCTTCTCAGAACTGTGGCCTCACTGTGGGAGCCCAGGCTGGTCTAGAACTTGCAGTTCTCTTGTCTCAGCCTCCTGAGTGCCAGGACTGTGGTGTGTGTAGTTATTTTTTAGTATGCAGTTGGCAGTTAGTAAGTGCATCAGTTTATCAAAATCATGGAGACCACCGAAGAACCTGACTTGATTATGTAGACCCAGCTCCTGGCTCTGCTCCAGCTTTCTGACTTATAAGACATGGATAATGTGTACAGTTGTTCTCAGAACAGAAGTGTTTGAACTGTGCCTGGCTCACAGTGAGTAAAAACAGAGAGAGAGGGTTAGGCTCCATGTAAGTAAGTGGCAGGAATTACAGTTATTTTTGTCAGAAGAATTTTTTCTGGTCAGTTTTCTCTTTATAGATAAACTTGAGTTTCAAAAGTGAACTGACATCCAAGTTCACAGAAAGAGATTTATAGCAGTCAGGCATCCGATGAAAAAGTCTCACTTTAGTTTTCCATTGTATTAATTCTACTGATAGGTAATGTCAATTAGAGTACTAATGTGGTCTTATAGAAAACTGATTGCCTATGTGTATGTTGGTCTACATACACAGACAATGAGAAACTTGTGTTAAATAGTAATCTAGAAGCAAGCCAAGTGAAGATTCGGATCACATCTTCTAGAGGTGCATGGCTCTCCCAGACTTAAGGCACGCCAGCTCTAGATCAGCTATGCCCCCTCCTGCTGCGGTAAACCCTTGCTTTTTTCCTTCACAGACTCTCAGCACAGCCTCGCACGCTTCTTCCAGCTCTGAAGACACTGAGATGTGAAGAGAACAAACGATGCTTCCTCTTGTGGGTCCAGGAACTGCCTCTCCGAGGAAGGAGCCCGGCTGATCCTGTCAGACCTCCTCTAGACCATCTGTTCCTGAGACTGTCTGCCGCTGTAAGGGCTGCTACTGCAGGTTGCTTATTTAAGCTCAATTTAGCTGGAGGGAAGAGCCAGGTTCAGCTTCTTTCTATGTGGTATCTTCCAAAGTGCAACTTTCCACTTCTGTTGATGGAACCTCTTCCTTCTGTAGACTTGAGCACCTGGGATGACTCACTGTGTCAGTGGGAGCACTACTAATTAAAGGATCAAGCAGGATCTGTTACAGAGCTGTGCTTTTGTAGCAGTGCTGTGGCTAAGCAGCACTGTTAAGTGCTTTTGAGTTGCTTGCAACTTCCCTGTTGGTTAACAGAATCTGAACGGTATCTTTGTTCGATAAAAACATTTCATGCTTTCTCATTTGCTCCAGAAGCCCAAAACATGGCAAAACACACATTGTGGCCTTAGTAATAAAAGGAGGCTTCCAGGAAATATACTTCAGCATTTTCTTATGTTGCATTTGAGTATTAAAAAATCTCAACATCTTCCTTTTATTGGCGGAGAGCTTATGTTTTGGAACTGGAAAGGGCTTGTTCTAGTTAACGTGTACCCACAGCACCGGGGCAAGGGAAAGCCAGCCTGAGTGAGGGAGGCACTGCTAGGTCAGCAAGGGCATGCACTCTTCTCTAAGTTAAAAGGAAATAAAAATCGGTATACCTAAAATCTACTTGGTAAAATCTGCTGTCTATCATCCCTTTCCCAGAAAAGAACAGACACCCTTTTGGTTATTTTTACAGGGTAAAGTTGGGGAGGAGGAGATGCATTTCACCTTAGACCACAATAGCATAACACCAAGCTGTGCTGGGCAAGTGACCCAAGGCCAAAGAGTTACAAACTCCGATTTCAGTAATATTCTCAAGGGAAGCCATCTACTCAGGAGCTCCCAGGACCCTCATGTCCTGGCCGTCTCCTGCACGGCCCCAGGTCCGCAGTGCTCCCTGCTGAGTGCTGCGGGTTCTCTCCTTCTCGTGTCTTAGTTGAAGCTACTCATGACTCCAGCATCTCAGGAGCGGCAGGCATGTGCCTGAGGCAGAGCAGACCTCACAGCGATGCCTGTTTAAAGAGCTGTAGGCTCCGGTACCCCCACTGTGTCTCCTTTCCTGAAGTTGGCAGGGGGTCTGAGTTCAGGGGGCCATATGCTTCTCTGGGGCCTGTTTGTGAGCCAGATAGAGGAACAATATGCTGGAGAGGGCACTGACCAGGAAGATGACATCAAACCAACGGTGATAGAAGTTGAACTGAAGCTCCCCAAGGACTTCCGTGATTATGGTGCGGTATTCTGGGGGCATGCTCATTCGGATCAGCAGTACAGAGGACACGAAGTACATACCCTGCAAAGCCAAACCAATTCATTCAGAAGTTGCTCTGTTTTGAAAGGCAGGCCAGTGCAAACTTTAAGTTATTTATTGGGGCTGGAAAGAGAGCCCAGTGGTTAGGACTGACTACTTTTTCATCATAGGCTTGATTCCTAGCACCTCGTGGGGCTCACACCACCTCTACCTTTAGTCCCAGAGGTCTAACACCCTCTTCCGGCCTCTAGGGGCATCACACACACACATGGTTTATATACATACATGTCGGCAAAACACCTATACACATAAAACGACATTTCTTCAATTATTTGTGCACATAGGTGTATTGATGTGCATCTTCCTCAGTGTGTGTGAAGTCAAAGGACAACTGACCCGCCAGGGTTGGTTTGCTCCTTCTATCATGTGGGTCTGGGTACTGACCTCAGGTCATCGGGCCTGGAGGCCACCACCATTAGCAGCCACTGAGCAAGCCATTGTACTGGCCTAACTTATGCCATTAAAGCAAAACAACAACAACAAAACCCCAAACATTTCTGGGATGTAGAAATGGCTCATTGGTTACATGTGCATGCACTGGTTTTGCAGATAACCCAACTTTGGTTCCCAGAACATACATTGGGTGGCTTGCAACTACCTATTAAACTCCAGGGGATCAGATACACTCTTTGGGAGTCAATGAGTAACTGGATTCACATGTATACGCACAAACACATAACCCCTCTCCCTCCAAAGAAAACAAAAAAACCAAACCCCAAACATTTCTAAGCTGGGTGTGGTGGTGCATGCATGCTTGAAGTCCCAGCACTTGAGAGACAGATCAGGAGTTCAAGGTTACCCTTCACTACATAGAGTATTTGAGGCCAGTATGGCCTATTTAGACTTTTTTAAACAAAAGTCCTCCCCTACAAAAATCACATTTTTGGCATTTTACAACTGTAGACACAAAGGCCAGTCAATAAACTTACCATTATCTGCGCTAATAGCAGGACAATGACATTGGAGGACTTACTGCTGGAGATGGCATAAAAGAACTGTTAAGGAAGGGAGAGAGATGAATCGGGCAGTATGGCAAGCTCCTGTCATGACAACGTGCTGCAGTCACCCTCTTTCATGGCACAAAAAGTACAGCAGGCTTGGCAGTCAAGGCTACAGAGAGGGACTTAAAATACAACACAAACCAGTTTCCCTGAGATGGTTGGTGGTTTTATGTGACTCAACAAGGGAACCTTGGCTGTTAAGTTTCAGAATCTGTAATGCCCCAGCATTAGCACAACACTGACCCAATCTGGAACCACTCTAGGCACCTGTAGCTATCAAGGGGCCTGAGTTCTTTCCTCTCTATCTCTTGCCTTTCAGTGTTTGGATCACTAGGGAGGACCCACTTTTCACCACCACGTGACCTGATTTATGTTGCAAAGAAAGAGCTGCATGCTCTGTCCTCCACTTCCATTGTCTTCCTCTCTCTGGTTTACTATCGTTGGAACCTTGACTGCCCATCTCAATCATTTTTTTCTATGTATCTGCTGAATACTCTGTGCCAAGCTTGGTTATAGATGATACGACAGATCAATGAACAGAATGGACCCTTAATTACCTTTGGAATGCATCTCTGGTTGGTAGATATTGTTACACTTTACTTACAACTTACAGAGAAGTCTCTTTATTTTTTGTGTTGTCTGAGTTGTTCATATTATTGCTGAGGCTCTAACTCAGAAGTCATGTAATTAAATAAGGGCCTTTTAAACACGGTGACACGACATACCTTGGTAAGTGTGATCAGCAGTCCTCTGATGGATGTGACAATAATTATTCCAACCAGAATGAAGGAAATGTGTTGAGACCAGAACTTCACCTGCCATTAGAACAGGAAGAACAGGCTATTACATCTCCGGGCAGAGCGGGAGCTGATGTGAACTGTGACGTATGAGACAGAGCCCACTGGTCCTCCTGGTTGCTTCTGACGTAAACACCTACGGGTGGTAGATACCACGGAAGACTGCATTGGATCCCCTAGTCAGCAGACTCAGTCAAGTCTTGAGGGTCAAAGAAAGCCCGTGGAGAGAGGTGGGAGGAACACTCATCACCAGAAAGCCCACAGCTAAGGATAGGGTGCTCCCAGAGAAGCGTGAGGACGGGGTGAAGAGGACAGACCCAGCAACGCCTGACTGCTTCCTATGCTCTGGAGGAGGATCGCTGACCACACAGCACTTCCAGGGGATCACAGGGAGACTGCTCGGGGATCCTCAGAATCTCACTTGAGCCACACAGTGGAGCTCTCTTCTCCCGTACTGCTTGACAGGGAGGGGCAGGTTTGGGAACCTGTGCTCGACTGTTCTCAGGTATGGAGGCCAGGGCTGCACCACCATCTAAAAGGCTTGTTATCCAGAGCATGACCATGGAAGAAGTAGATGCATCATGGGTAGACATGTGAGCAGCCTCAGAGCGCTCACTTCTGAAAGTGTAGCCCAATTAAACAAAACAAAACAAAACCCCCCAAAAAACCATTTGTTGGCTTTTACTGTGTAGCCTAGCCCTGCCTAGTCTGGAACTTGCTATGTAGACCAGGCTGATGTTGAATTTTACCTGAGATTTATCTGAGGTAAATTATCTGAATTACCTGCCTCTGCCTCCCTAGTGCCTCACTCCCAGTGAGCCCAGTAAACCCGGAGAAATTTAAATGAGAAAATCACACAGGCATCAATAAAGAATCACATGGACCACTGGAAGTCCAGATGACCTGAAGGAAAAGCCACATGGGCACATGCAGAAAGAATATGTTGCTGACTTATTAAAAATGAGTCCTTTAAGGGCTGGGGTAAGAGGGCTTGCTGTAAAAGCAAGAAGGCTTGAGCTGACATTCTAAGCACTCACATAGAGGCTGGGCATGGGCACGTGCATCTGTAACACCAGCATCAGGACCTAGGGACAGGCAGATCCTGGGATTGTGCCGGTTAGTGTGGCTGAAATGTCAAGTTCAGTGAGAGATCCTCATTAAAAATAAGGTGGAGAGAAGCTGTCCTTGCCTCCACAGTGAGGGCTGTGAATCTGAGGCCATCCTCAAAGAGAACAAAGGCATCCTTGGTGTTGTGTCTTTAGGGCTGCAGCTCAGTTTGCTTCTCATTCCATCTAGCTGCCCTTGAGATCCAGGACATGCTCTGCTGAGATGGGAGACCAAGGGCAATACACACCCCTCAGCTCAGCTCAGAATCAGCTGAACAGTCACACCAGGACAAAGAAATGTGGCATCAGTCTTACTATTAATAGTTCATCAGCCCGAATGATGTCACCTGCAAATATATCATACTCTGAATACAGATGCTGACCTCGAGATAAGCTGTGTTTATGCTGGTTTATGAAATAGGAAGAAGTGATCTTTAAAAAAACCCTATTATGTACATAGGTAACAAATCAACTTTGGTCCAAGGTCCACCTTACTTGACTGCTAAGTATCATTTCTTTATCATTTCTGTTCTACTTCAGAACACTAATTAGTTGTTAATTTTCTACCAGGAGATCAAAGGTGAGTTTTGAGATTGAAGAGCTTGTTGAATATCACAGAGAAAGATCTGGATACTTGGTGGGGAGAAACTGTCCAAATGGTGGCTGGCTGTGGGCAGGCAAGGGCACCTGTAGCAGCAGGAAGTACCTGTCACTGCTTACAGCTTTACAAGAAAGCTAACCCTGGCTGTTTACAAATGTGTCCCGTGAGCTGTCCACACATGCAGAGGACAAATGAACCCAAAGTCCAGGAGTGAGAGCCAGAGTGTCAGCCTATGGCTGGAGGGAGCAGAAGGGAACTTAAACCAGAATCTAGCACGGCTCTTACGTCGAACTGGATTCCCAGATAATTCACAGTGATCTCGATGCCTCTGGTGACAGGGTCAGTTTTCCCAACTCGATCAAGAACAATATTGATGGTCGCCTGCAAGACAGAACTTATGTTACAACACCTCTCATCACCCCTCCAAGAGTGACACCTGTCCCGATGTCTCAGGGAGCAAAGGCATTTGCCACCAAGGCTGGCAACCTGAATTCAATCCCTGTGACCCACATGGTGAAAGGAAAGAAATGGCCCCTGTAAGCTGTCCTCTGATTGCCACACAGGCCCTGTGTCACATGTGCTCGAATACACACACACACACACACTAAACACACATACAAAATCAACAAATCATTAAAACATTTAATTAAAAAACCAACATGACTCCATATGAATTAATGAACATATCTTACACGCTGATGTATCCCAAAATAAGATTTACTTCCAATCTAAACCATGAATAGAAAATCTATTTTGTTTACTCACAAAGGCAAATGAGTCTCTATCTCATATTTCTTTTCTATAGAGAGTCATGGGCAATAAAGCATATGCACTTATGATTCAGAGGTCAGAAAGTTACATTCTGGTAAATGAAGTTAGAGTAAGAATCAACAAATGCCATTCCCTGTGCTAATTCTGTGACTGCTCTGAGCAAAGTCAGAGGAGTATGGCTGTTGAGGTAACAAATGCGATCACTTGGAACGAAGACACCCCATTCATCCCAGTGGAGGCAGCTTAAAAAATAAGAGGGCAAGAAGAGGTTTGACAAATGCCAAGCCAACAGCCACGTGGGAGCTTTAAATCTGGCCGTCAACAACAGTAAAATGTAGAGTCTAAATCACGGGGTCAGCAAATTCAGCGTCTATCGTGTGACAGCAGCCGTGGCAATAAAGGGTCAGGCTTGGCTCTGTGCCTACAAAACCTTATTCACACAGGCAAAGCAGTCCTGGGTTTGCCTGTGAAATGGTAGACTGTCAAACAGAAATAAAAATAAAAAATAAAAACCTGACCACTATATATGTTGTCTACAAGAAACTCACTTTAACTACGAAGACACAAATGGGTTAAAAGTAAAAGGATAGAAATAGGATCTATTACACCAATAGCATCAATCCACAAAGGTGAAGTGTCTCTGTTAATATCAAATAAGTAGTCACAACAGAAACATTGCCACTGTGGTATTCAAATTTTATAAACACAAAGGATGTATAATGATTCTAAATGTTCTATAGCTCATAAAAAGCTTCAGACTGTTACAGTGAAACCCATTATCTCATACATTAACTAAAAAATGAGAATATTAAAAAGTAATGCATTATACATTTCAGAATGTCTCAAAGAGAGGACTTAAGATGGAAGAACTGCTGCAGAGGGGGACGGTGCCTCGCCCGGAACTGATCATCTCTCAGAACACACGACGTCAAAGCATCACACTGCACCTCACACAGTCTGCAAGTATGTGCCAATCAAAAATTAATAAAGCATGGGAGCTGAGTGTGGTGGCACACGTCTGCAATCCCAGCACTTGGAAGCCAGAGACAGGTGAGTCTCTGTGAGTTCAAGGCCAGCCTGGTCTACACAGTGAGTTTCAGGTTAGCCAAGGTGAGACAGTGAAACCCTGTCTCAAAACAAACAAAATCCAAGAAGTGTGGGTCAAAAGATAAAGAACAACAAGAAAAACAAAGCTTCAAAGTGGATGGAGCACACTTCTAGGTACACCAAGACAGAACACATCAAGAGAGAAATCAGAAACCGTTTGGGACTGACATACACATCAGAGTGAAATGCTGTTAAAATGGCACCTAAGACACTTACAGCAAAGCACGCCTTTCTTGGAAAAGTCTCCGATCAAAGACCTTAGTCTTCATCATAAGAGCTGATTTGAAACAAGTAGGAGTGGCAATGAAGGGCTTCACACAAGCCGGGGAAATAGGAAGCAGGAAAGGTTAATGAGCTCTCAACTGGTTCTCTAAAAAGTTCAATAAAAATCAACAAAGCGGGAGGTGGTGGCGCACGCCTTTAATCCCAGCACTTGGGAGGCAGAGGCAGGCGGATTTCTGAGTTCGAGGCCAGCCTGGTCTACAGAGTGAGTTCCAGGACAGCCAGGGCTACACAGAGAAACCCTGTCTCGAAAAACCAAAGGAAAAAAAAATCAACAAAGCTCTATGAAGAAAAGAGAGAGGGAGGGAGGGAGGGAGGAAAGAAAAGAAGAGGGAGGGAGGGAGGGAGAGAGGGAGAGAGGGAGGGAGGGAGGGAGGGAGAGAGAGAGAGAGAGAGAGAGAGAGAGAGAGAGAGAGAGAGAGAGAGAGAGAGAGAGAGAAGAGGAGAGGAGAGGAGAGAAAGCTACAGGTTATCAATATCAGGAGTGAGAGCGACTGCCTCACAGCCATTAGGAGAGCTATGACAAAAGACAATGCCAGCAAGATGGCTCATTATGTGACTACACAAGCCTGACCAACTGACTTCAAACCCCAGAACCATAAAAAGCTGGATACAGTGGTATCCTGTGGATACAACCTTAATCCCAACACTCCTACTGCAAGATGGGAGGCAGAGGGAGAATCGCCTGACAACAAGCGCCTAGGCCAGCGATCCTGGATATGCACATCAGTAGAAACAAGAGACTGTCAATACAAGGGAACAGACTCACAAAAGCCCTCTGCATTGGGCAAAGGCATCAGTAAGAAACTCAGAGTCCTCAACATTTATCAGTGGTGTCACACTGAGGAAGGATATCAAAGCACTTCCCCTTGGAGTAGTGTAACCCAGAGAGAGCCGGAGCTTGAACTGTCCACTTCTTCCACCTCTCTAGCTTATGGTTTCTGGTCTGCCTGCAATCTGTCTGTGAGTCTGAAACTGCCTGCCTGCCTGTCTGCTGGCTTATCTGGGGTTTTGTTCTCCATTTGTTAAACAGCACAGAAAGCATCGCAAGGGGATACGATACAGGAACCTTGGACAGATATTTATAAGGGATTGCACTTTACTGACTCTAGTGACCCCAGCTGACCCAGATACACGGATGTAACTGGGCAGTATCTGTATTCAGTTTATAAGGCTGCTTTTCAACCTATTTGTTGCTTTCAACAACTATCACAGCACGCATACAAACATGCATTCCTCTCTGGGTCAGAGGCATGGAAGAGAACATGAATTAAGATTACAGCTATGCATTAGCTTAGTTAGTGAAAGCTGGTTACATGGGAAACCCAAGGCAAGTAAGGTTAGTTGTTAAACTGTTCTCTTCAGAGCTGGTCAAACAGTAATGCTAGTCTGAAGTGATCTCAAGGGTGTGATAACTGGGCTGTAATGAACTGAGACACAGTGACAGGAAAAAGACCAGCTGCCACCTCAGGACTGGAGATTTGAGGGAGGCATTCTAAGGGGCATGTAGAAATTTGGCCATGATGGGTTTTCTCTATCTAACAGCTGTGTCATAGGTGTGCAGTGTCAAAACTTACCAAACTGTACTTAAAATACAGGCAGCTTACTGCATGTCATTTACACCTAGATGCAGCTGTTAACAGGCAACCGGCTCCTGCAGCCCAGGAAAGGTGGGAGCGCAGCACCTTCCTTCATCTCCTCTCACGAAGGAATCCTATTTTAAATGTCATGAGTGCTGCTGACATCAGCCCCACTGATTCAAAGCCCCCCATCGACACTTATCAAAATTAGCTAACCAGCTGACAAAGCTACTTTTTGTGCAAACAGCCCAGCAGGAAATTCATGCAACTAGAACATCAAATTGGCCTTTCCCCACAACCACAGGGTCACTCATGGACACCCACAGTTGAGTCAGATGCAGAGAAATAAATGCACTTAAACTATATGAGGAATAATCACTGAGGGAGAACCTGAGAGGCTAGAGCAGAAAACAAATATTATATACACAAATACATTTTAGAATTTATTTTGGATTTAAGTTTTAGGGGGCACATCATCAAAAATGTGTTTCTATTCTGAGTTGAAAGTTGGAGTTGAGGTGAAATAGTCAGGTGCTCACAGTGACTATGGAAACAGTGTACAACAAGAAACGTATGCATATCCCTTCCTAAGTCCTCCAAAGCATAGGGGAAAAGATAAGATGCTTGGTGGTGTGATGGCTCATGTTCTCTGCTGACTCAATCCAATGTGGAACTGAGCTCAATGTCAGTCAAGCCCCTCTACATGGCTGCCACTCCCAGAAAAAGTCACCCAACGCTGGCCATTAAAAACATGGTTGCTGGGAAGACAGTTTAGTGGGAGAAAGTGGTAGCTATTTTTTTTTTTATATTTTTATTTACATTCAAAATCATTTCTCCTTTCCCCTTTCCTCCCTCCCCGAAAGTCCCATAAGCCCCCTTCCCTCCCTCTTTTCTCCATTCAACCCCCTCTTGCTTCTCTGTCCTGGCATTCCCCTACATCCAGTCTTTCCAGGACCAGGGGTCTCTCCTTCCATCTTCTTGGAAATCTATTGATATGCATATTGTGTCTAGGGTATTCCGAGATTCTGGGTTAATATCCCCTTATCAGTGACTGCATACTATGTATTTGCAAGCCCGAGGACCCAAGTCTCCTCCCCAGAATCTGACCCCACCCCAAGCTGGATACAACAGCCTGACTCTGCAGTTCTTACATCCTTCTGCCTGGATAGATGGTGGATTCAGAGAACTGCCTGAAGCTGTGGGCCAGCCAGCCTGGAGTACTGAGCCTGTAGGAAGACACCTGCCCTAACACAGTGGGAGGAGAGAAGTGACGCCTCAGCGTTGTCCTCTGACCTCATGTGAACCTGCACCCACACAGAACTTTATCATTACTAATAGACACTAACAAATAACAATAATAGAAATTTGTAGTAAATGCTAATAAAACCAATATAATAATAATAACAACAAAAATTCTATAATATACGTACCATAAAAATTTTCCAGACGCAGTAAATAGAGAAAAAATAACCCAGGAAATTAAAATACTTTCCCTTGAACGTTTTGGAGTATTCAATTCTTTCCTAAGGAAAACCAAACACAAAACATGGTTTTTAGTAAAGGGTAGACATTTTCAATAAAAGCATTCCTACGCCTATGGCTGAGTCAACACAACATACATGGTATTATGGGAGGTTACTAGGAGCCAACCTGCGTGGAGTGCTGACTTTCAGCCAGAGATAAGACAGTCTTCTTCTGTGAGCTTCATAATCTCCACTACCCTTATGAAATATGTTCTAGAACCTTCACCTTACAGATGAGAGACTGAGTCTCAGAGGTTAAACAACTCTCTCAGGGTCAGGTGGCGAGTGGGCTCAGGCCTGTCTCCAAGCACATGGTGGCAACCTTGTACCTTTTTAGAGCCACTCGGGAAGTTACCCTCCGAAAAGGCTAGGGTAGTCTGTATTCAGATCATACTGCATTTTAGGTGTGATTTACATTTGCATTCAGGAGTGGTTTCATAAACAGCAAGCCTCTTTCCTAAGGCCACTCAGCTTACACAGAAGCACTGGCTGCTTGCAGAGGACTGCCAGCCCATGCGGTCTCATTCTCTCTTCGACCGTGTGGGTAAGCCATAGCGTCTCCTTACTCTGTACCTTTGTAGCATACAGATCAGCTGTTTCCAGAAAAAGCTGCCTGCTCAGTTCTTCCAAAGCATCTACTTCCTGTTGGATAAGAGTCAGATCTGGCAAAAGGTGGGCATCAAGGTTCAAATCACAGAGAAATTTCAGGAAATAGCGGGAAGAAGGGTTGGACTTGCTCTAGCTGTTGTCCGTATCGTTTCTTCCCACCTCAGCGCCACCTCAGGGCATCGCTCCCAGGCTGACACAGGTTGAAGGAGCTCCCCACCGGCATCTGCCAGCTGCTGTCAGATAGATGATCTCACAGCTAGTGTTTTGCTTTATTTTTCTATATCAGATGCAGTCTGAGTCCTCAAAAGGTGTATCCACCATGACCCACAATTTAGCAGTTTCATGCTGAGTGATACTGTGCCGAGAAACAGCGCACATAGCACTGTGGTCACTGAGTCTTACCGGGCTGGGCTTTAGGCACTGCCTTCTTTATATCTTCTTTTACGTTCCCACAATCCCTTGAGACAGCTGCAACCCACTTCTCAGACAAGGAAAGAGGCTTGGAGTGTTAAATGACTTGCTCCAAACCATCATACATCTAATAGCGTGGGCGCAGAGTGCGGTCTGCTTAAGAGAGGCCCGGTCTTTCCACTATCAGATGCTAGCCTGGCCTCCATACCTTGGTGAGACGTCTCACTATTCCCCTATTAAAGAAGCAGCAGCCCAGAGAGCTAAAAGCTCCTTGATACCTTGGGAGTTTATACCAACCTACACTTGGGTTTTTATGAGTTTTAAAGTAATAAAGATAGTAAGATAGATAGTCACAGTAAATCAAATCTTCCTCTCTTTGTGACGTCAACAAGTGCCCTTCAGTCCCTCCCCTCAGCAGTGGCTATCAGCAAGGCCAGGGCACTCGGCAGCGTCACGGTCTGTCTCCATGAGAAGGAGCTGCTCTTGAGAGGTTAGCCTCAGTCCTGTCACTTAGACTCTGACTGGGAATGGGAAATGGAACAAGTGTTGCAGGGTTACTTGTTTTTCTTTAAAGAGAAGTTTGATTTCAATTTTAACTCTGTATGTATGTGTGTGGGAGGTGCATCTGTATATATGCAGATGAGGAGTGCAGGAGCCATCAGAAGGCAGATGCTTCGGATCTCCCTGGAACTAGAGTGGCTACGGGTCACCTGATCTGTGTACTGGGAACTGAGTTTAAGTCCTCTGCAAGAGCAGTCCCCTCTCCTAGACCCTGAGCTGTCTCTCTAGCCCCTATGACTCATTTTCCTTTTTCTGTGACAGTCGCCTGGTTTTCTCTCTCTGATTCTTATCTGCAGCCACATCAGAATGGTGTCATGATCCATCACAATAGTCTGCATCTTTCTCCAACTGACTTAACTGGTGATAGAGACACAATAACATGTCATCTCATCTCAGTCCTCGGTTTGACCTAATAGCCTGTGGGAAGGAATGGGAAGAGAGGGTGAAACACACAGGCTTGGTTTTCTCCACATGGGAACTAGTCAATCTCCAAACAGCAGGGCCAGGAACAATCCATTAACCAGGCTGCCCTGGGTTTTTTTAAAGGGGCATGTAGAGCTTCTTGAAATCTGTGTGGCACTAACTGGGTTAGGAATGGAACCTTGCCACCACACACTGGGAGCCACTGTGCTGTGGTCTCACATCTGTGGGTGACAGGACAGTACAGCGGAACAAGTTATGAAGCTGAGGCCATAGTTCCGCTCCTACATTTGCCACAAACCACCGTGAGACTTCACCTCTCTGGGTTTACTTTCTCATCTGTGAAATGGAAAGAATGACCTGATAGGTTTGCTCCAGCTCAGAGACAATGCTTCCGTGGCTAGGTACGAGTTTAGGGAGGATGATGTGTCCACTGGACCTCTTCTGCCCAGTGCTGCCCGGCCCTGATGCAGACAGGCACCCTAGAGGGGACTAACTCAGCACTACTTTTTATTCTGCCCCTGGTGCAGAGTGGAGCAGCAGAGTCAAGAAGATAAAGGATACTTTCACTTCCTGGAGCTGAAGCAGTGACGCTCTTCAGCACGCCCCAGAGTCCTGACGGTTTGTTCTGCACATCCCCCCTCTGGAACATCGTTCTCCGTGCCACAGCCATTCTGCAATGAAGAACACCTGAGTAAGAAGTAGGCTGTGCAGCCTCATCTCCACACCGTCCTGCGTCACAGCGTGTCTCCATGGGTTAGGAGTTACACAGAAGACAACATTTCCAGAGGCAACGTGGCCTGGTCCAGGGGCACAGAATATGGTACAGACAATACATCTGAGGTCTGGCTCTGCCACCTGGAAGCTGAGAGACCCACAGATTACTTCCTCACTCTGGGTGGATGTAAAGATTAATGAAATAAGACTGTCACCCATTCTTGCCGTATGCTAATATCATTTAAGGAACAAAGGAAGTGGCTAACAATTCTAGATAAAGAATCAGGCGCAGAGGAGGAACACAAGGAAAAGCAGACCATAGAAAGGAAACAGGAAGTTCACACAGACGGGGCCTTAACTCACTGTGGCCCACCTCTTGCCATGACTGTCACAGAGCCACTGCTGGACAAGGTGATGTAACGGCACCGTTCCTTCCTCCCCTCCTATCTGTGGAGCACTCAGTGGCATAGTGACAGTGGCTGGCAAGTTCCAGTCTGCCCAGAGCCATTAAGAGCAGGGTCATCGTGAGCTTAGAAGATACACATGATTACTTGAAGAGTACAATGGGCCTAAAATCAACCAGGGTGAATCTAGTACAGATAGGAGAGCGAGCTACAGAGAAACTCATGGTGGACAGTTTTGGGTGACAAGAGATAAAAATGGGGATGAGGAAGCAGCAGCATTATCATGCCTGCGACAAATGGTACCAGGTGGCAAGGGCCAGATGGCATTTCTGTGGGCTAAATTCTTAAAGCATCAGTTAAAAGGTCATTCATAACAGAGTGTTAGATATGTTCATTTTGGTGATGAAACAGTTTCCCCTCAGTGAGCTCTGCCTGGATAAGTTACAAACCAAACAGCCCCAAGCTTGGGCTGCCTCTCCTGACATTCCCCCTAACTCAGCATTTTGGGAAGATGTAAAAAAGAACCAAGGAAAGGCTCAGAGCCACGACTCCGTCTGTTCCTAATGGGAACGTGGAACGAGCACGTGAGGGGTTCTGGGCTATGCAGTTCATAGTTTACTTTGGCTCAACACCTGGGATTACTAGCAAGGCAGCTCAAAGGGGGGCACAGAAGCCATTTCTATCCTCCTAGTCAATACTAAAGGCTGTGGTGTGGCACTGGCTGCCTATGTGAAAGTGAGAGGCATCATGCTGTCTCTCGGCAGACAGACAGAATAACCAGGAGTGAAAGTTGGCTGGACATAGACAAATTACCCAGGATCCCCATTACAGATGGTTGTGAGCCACCATGTGGTTGCTGGGAATTGAACTCAGGACCTCTGGAAGAGCAGTCAGTGCTCTTAACCGCTGAGCCAGCTCTCCAGCCCTTACTTTTGATTCTTATCACCTAATTTTAAGCTAGTTTTGCTCTTGGCAAATAAGCTGCAGACAAAAAATAGAAAAGATGAACAGCAGCTAACTTTCTGTGACATGCTTTTACAACACATTGAAATAAACACACAAGCGCAGGAGTCATTTCCCCCTTCTTCCTAAGATCATCTTGTGACAAGAAAAAAAGCTATATGCTATGGGCTGGATGTCATTTAAAAATTCCTAATACATTTGGGTGATGGTGGAACACGCCTTTAATCTCAGCACTTGGGAGGTACAGGCAGGTAGAGCTCTGTGAGTTCGAGGCCAGCCTGGTCTACAGAGTGAGTTCTAGGACAGTCAGTGCTGTTGTTACATAGAGGAACCTTGTCTTGAAAAATAACCCCCCCAAAACAAAACCACAAACCACCCCCCCCCAAATAAAAAAATCCTAATAGGAAAACCACAAGCAGGTGGCTGAGGTCTGGCAGAAGCATGAATGGAAGAGACTGGAGATGTCCGCTCTTTAAGGACTGTGAAACACTTCATGAGGGTCCATGCTATCCCTGTGAAGGGGTCACACTAATCCTGTACCATCCCACCCCAAGTTTAGTATATGCATTGTTGATCCAAGCACTCTACCCTTCGTTAGACAAGTCATCTATTGTTTTACAGTTATTTCTAGCTTAGCTACTTAAAAATTTAGTGTGTGTGTGTGTGTGTGTGTGTGTGTGTGTGTGTGTGTATCCTTTAAGCATGTGGGGTTGGGAATGAAATTCGTATCACCAGGCAAGCACCTTTACCTGCTGAACCATCTCACCAGTGTTGGGGGTTGGTCTGGTGCTGCTGCTACGTATTCAAATGGTAAATATTGGTCCCAAGATCTGGTCACCCCTCCCCCACACAAGCAGATCTTCACATACACAAGTGATGCTATATAAACCCTGCTCCCCAATTTAATTGGTTAATAAAAGGCTAGAGCCTGTGATTGGGCAGTAGGGAGATAAAGGCAGGACTTGAGAATTGAGTGAGGGGTCTGAGGAGAGACAGGAAGAGGAAGAAGAGGAAGAGGAGGAGGAGGAATAGGAGGAAAAGGAGTAAGAGGAGTAAGAGGAGGAGGAGGAAGAGGAGGAGAAAGAGGAGGAGGAGGGAGACAGGAGGAAGAGGAAGAGGAGGGGGAGACAAAGAGAGGGGGGGAGACAAAGAGAGGAGGAGGCCACCATGAGAGGAGATGGACCATGAGCACGTGGCCAGGAGAAACAGCAAGTACCAAGGGACAGATGACTGGGCTATAAGAGAATAGCTCAAAACCTGCCCAATTTAGGCTTCCAGCTTGTAAATAAAATACTAGGATTGTATGTTTTTTATACGGGCTAGCTAGACTATTATAATTCATTGTACACACCAGCCCACTGGAACTCTGAATTTCAGAGCTAATGTACACTCACATACGGTTTTAAGTACAGAGTCCATGTACTCTTTACCAGATTTCCATTCGCCTGAAACAGGATATCGACATTCAAACACTTAAGAATACAACATCTCCATCACTCAAAGGACCTTCATTTTGCCCATGGATACGCCACAACTTGCCTGCCAACAATTTATCAACCTCTAGTAGCCACTCATCTGCCCTCCATTTGTTTGGCTGTCATTTCCAGATGTGCAAGATTCAGATTTAACAGTGCTTTCCTTTGGGTGAATGGTTTTCTTTCCACTTAGCCAAAGGTTCTTCAGGTTGTGTGAATTAGCAGTTTGTTCGTTTTTAAATAGTAGTCCACAGTATGGTTGTACCAGTCTTTTTAACCATTCACCCATGAAAAGCTATCTTTAGTTTGGAGCTATGAATAAAGCTGATAAAAAAATTTCTGTAACCAATTTCCTATGAATATAAAAATTTCATTTCTCTGCATAAACACCCAGTATAATTTTTGGAGTTGGATACTGGCATATTTAGTTTTTAAGGAGAGCTAGATTGTATTCTAGTTACTCTATCACCCTACATCTGCATCTTTACTAACCAGCACTTCATGTCATCATTAAAAGGCTATGTGAACGTGTATGGCTGTGTGTGTGCGTCTTGTACATGTGCATGTCTGCACATGTGTGTGTAGGTGCCTGTGGGATCCAGAAGAGGGTGACAGCTCAGATTCCCTGGAGTTGAAGTAGAGGAGTTATATGCTGTCTGGCATGAGTGATGGGAAATGAGCATGAACCTCCTCTCCAGCATCCTGACCCCACCTGTCAACGGTTTTGAGGCATCCTAACTGTATAGTAGCCTTACTGTATTTTGTACTGTTGACATACAGTTTCCATTTGTATGAGCCCATGTGTTTCCATGAGCCCGATGCCATTCAAAAAAATTTTTTTTCCCACACTGATTGTACTGTTGCTTTCAGTGAGTTTTGGAAGTTCTTCCTTTTTTAAAAATCTACTTAGCCATCTCTTCTCAAACACCTCCTCCTCGTCTACAGCTTGCCTTTCCTCATTCTTTACACTCCTCTGCAAAGTAAGTTTTAGTATTGATGAAGTCCAGGGTACTCATTTTTTGGTTGTCTGAACTGTATTTTGAGGTTTCTACTTTTGCCTAGCTCTAGATCTCAAAGATTCTTTCCCTAAAAGTTCTGTAGATGTACCCTTTATATCTAAGTTCAGGGTCTGTTTTGAATTCATCTTTCCACATACGGGGATGCTTAGATTTGTTTTTGTTTGTTTGTTTATTTTGCTTTGTTTTGTTTTTTGGAGAAGAGAAAGGTCTATGGATTTACTCTTTCAGGATCATTTAGTAAAATACCCATTTCCACTGGACTTTTCTGAGTTTGCCTGGCCTAGTAGAAGGCCAGTTCTATAGACCAGAGAACTGGTACTAGCATGGAGCAGATATCTGGCAGGTACTTCAACATTTCAGGATACAATAGACGGCAGAACACTGTAAAAGTTGGTAGAGGGGTGAGTAGGCCAAGCAATTCTGAGGAGTTTCAGTTAGTGATGCTATTTGTGCAGCCCTCCGAAAGGCCAAGACGGCCTTTTCCATCCAAGCTGTATCTTCCCAGGACAGGGCTGCCTGGACAAGGCTTCTCTGAGCTAGTTCCATGTGAATCCTTTCTATTGCCTGGGACATCAGCTGAGGAGCAAGAAACCTGGATGAAAACTACCCAGGGAGTCACAGCACTGAGAGCAACAGGTCTGGAGAGAAGCATGTCTTTGAAGAAATATGCCATGGATCTACTAAAATCAGCATCATTAAGGTAAAGGAAATAACTATAGTCTGGCCTTGGAGTTTCCCAGCATTGTCTCAGAAGGAACCTAATCTGACTGAAGTTTATTTTTTCCTTTTACTCTTTTTCATTTAACTTTTTATTCTTTGTAAATTTCATATCAAGCACTCCAATCCTACTCATCTCCCTAGCCCTCTGCCTTTGCAACCTCCCTCCCAAAAGGAAAAAGAAAAATTACTGTGGGAGCTGCAGTGTGTCACTGTGTCCCATAGTATACTCTTTTGTCCACACTTTTTTTTAAGATTTATTTATTTTATATATATGAGTACATTGTCACTGTCTTCAGACACGCAGGAAGAGGGCATCAGATCCCATTACAGATGGTTGTGAGCCACCATGTGGTTACTGGGAATTGAACTCAGGACCTTTGGAAGAGCAGTTAGTGCTCTTAACCTCTGAACCATCTCTCCAGCCCTTGTCCACACTTCTTTACTTGCAAATGTTAATTGCAGTGAGTCACTGGTCTGGTTCAAGGCCTCTGGCTTCTGCCACACTATCAATACTGGATTCTTACCCAGACTCCTCTCAGATATCCTGCAGTCGCCCTGTGTCATGGAGATTCTGCAGTTTGGTTCTGCAGGACCAGCTCCTTCACATGCTCCAGCCCTTTATAGATGGGGTAGATGATGAGGTGGGCTGACTCAGAGCCCTGGCTCTGGGCCTGGATGGTAGCTGAGCTGGTCAGCCTGCCGGCTCTCCTGCACCCAGACCACTGGGGCAAAATCTTCAGTACTGTTCCAGCTAGCTCACCCAATGCCATAGCCGGCAAGGGGCAGGGCCAGATCTCCTACTCTCATACCCTTGGGACCAGCTCACACCCACCTCTCCTGCCCCCACCACTACCAGTGAGTGTCAGCTCTACTGTGCTGCCAGGTGAGGGGCAGGGCCCACTCTCCCAGTGCTGCACTGGCTAAAGTTTCATCATCTGGACCCATTTGGAGTTAGTTTCTTTTTTGGTTTTCTGAGACAAGGCTTCTCTACATAGCCTTGACTGTCCTAGAAACTCACTTTGTAGAACAGGCTGACCTTGAACTCAGAGATCAGACACCTGCTTCTGCCTCCTAAGTGCTGGGATTAAAAGTGTGCATCACCACCACCTGGTGGTTGGAGTTTCTATTGCCTGATTTGTATGCTGAAATGCTCACAGTTTCATTTCTTCACAGCCAAGTTAGAGTTTTGGATGGATGTGTGACTATGGAATCTTCTTCCTCAGAGTACTGTACAGTGTACCTGCAAGATGCTAGCTCACCTAGGTTCCAGCTGAAAGTCCATGGTGCCTGCAGCAGCTAATGATAGTGCACAGGTCCACCTTTCAGCTGCTGCTCCTTTAGCTGGCTGCTCTATGACCTCCCAGAGCCTCTGTGAAATCAGTGCTTAACTAAGGACATAATTCTGATTCTGTAACCACACGTTAGGACTCAAGCGCTGGGGTTTCTCTCCTTATGGGAGCTCTCCTAAACTTCTGATCCCTACACCGCTCCTGAGTTCTACCTTCTGACACCTCCTTTCAGAAGGCTTTCCTTTTCTGTCACGAGTGTGTGCCCAGGGTGCACAAACCTGGGGCAGCTACTCAAAGGCAGAGAAAGCCTGCAAATCTAAGAAGTAGGTGCCAATCAGTCATAATAAGCATCTCAGGCTCTTTGGGGCTTCCTGTGTGCACATGCTGTTGCGTGGCGAGACAGGATCTGCTCAGAATTGACATTTAAATTGTGGATCTTGGCCCTCTAACATTCTGGGATTTCAACACCTCACTTTTGATTCCCAGGTATTCTGCTATTCTGAATGCCATGGAACAGCTTTCATACTTTAGTACAAACATGTACAAATGGAGACAAATATTGCTCAGTAAATTGGAGCCTTGGTTATTATTCTGTGTCTATGGCTGTCTCTTCCATTAAGGCTGCTTTGACTTGACTACGGAGCGAACTATACAAATGTGTTGGAGGAGGGAATATGAAATGTGAAATTACTTGTCAACTCAAATCTATGACCACTCATATGTGGATAATAACTTTAGTGAAGACAGCAAACCAATAAGCTTCATGAACGTGTGGTATAGCATTGAGCAGAAACTGTTTCATAAAGTTAAAGACATGAGTTTATGTAAACCAAGTGATTATCACAGATTATTATTAAAGTTAGTACTTGTCTTTGCTAGGTATGACTCACTGTTTTTAGAGGCTGCACGAGTCTCAATGCATTAATAATTCCTTTTTGCCATGTGGTGGGCTTCTGCTATGTAGCCATGGTCACTAATATGTACTGTGTACCCTAGGTAGGCTTGGACTCCTGATCTGTGGGGCAGTGGACCATGAAAGGCAGCCTGGTTCTTGGTCGAGCACAGGCTTGAAACCCCGGTGACTCTGCAGGAACGGTAGGTGTCTTGCCATGTTCCCAGACACCAGGCTCCTGGCATGAGGCCACAGCTCTCCATAGGTCTGTGGCCATCAGTCACATAAGGGCAATGCCCCAAGCCCCTCCAAAGGTAGAGGATATGACCACAGGTCACGTAGCCTCAAGACAGATCTCCATTTTAATGAGGTACCTAAAGGCCTGGAGGCTTAGCCAATAAACTCCCCTTCCCAGACACTCCTCTCTGCAAAAGGTATTTAACCTCAGGCCCACCCTGAGAAAGTGGGGTATGGTTTTCACTCATTGATTTCACTCCATGACAATAAATGTCTTAAAACCATGGACTGTCTCTTTTCATCGGGATCTGCCCTGGGGAGCAATGGAACAGGCCTTTGTCTAAAGAGCCAGCCACCTAATCTCCCACAGAAGGCCTCTCAGTGCTCCCAGCCACGGCCTCCACCAAGCCAAGCCACCCCCAAACAAGTCAAAGTCTCTTTCATCCCCAAGGGACCCAGCTGGAGCTCTCCCCCTTGGCCCCAGGTTAAACCCAGCTCGTGGGTCCCCACTCCATTCTCTGTTCTTCCACGGCTCCCAGTGGCACCTGGGTGCTCGAGAGTCTGAGAACCAGATAGCCCTACCCCCTGCAGTCCTGTGGACCCGAGCCAGCTTCAGGGGTCCCTGGGACCTCAGACTGTGCTCCCCTCACTCCCAGAGCAGTGTCCAGTGGCTTCCCATAGCTCGACACCTGCCTGGCGACGGAGTAAGTAAACACAGTCAAAACTTCCCGTCCTGCCTCCCCGAGCAGACACAGGAGCCCAAACCCTACACTGATCCTTCTGCCAGTGTCTTACAAGTACAAGCTTACAGCCGTGTGCCAACCTACTTGGCTTATTTAATTTTTTTATACATAAGGAAACAAAGGCACAAAGACACAGTACCTAGTTCAAGGATGCATTGTAGGGTGTAGACATAAGATTCTAATGCAAGCCGGGCGGTGGTGGCGCACGCCTTTAATCCCAGCACTTGGGAGGCAGAGGCAGGTGGATTTCTGAGTTCGAGGCCAGCCTGGTCTACAGAGTGAGTTCCAGGACAGCCAGGGCTACACAGAGAAACCCTGTCTCGAAAAACCAAAAAAAAAAAAAAAAAAAAAAAAAAGATTCTAATGCACATAATTTGATTTCAGATGGCTTTGTAGGGTTACTGTGACACAGACTTCTATAAAAATGCCTTTGAAAATATGGATTAGAAATACCTTTTGGGGGCTGGAGAGATGGCTCAGAGGTTAAGAGCACTGACTGCTCTGCCAGAGGTCCTGAGTTCAATGCCCAGCAACCACATGGTGACTCACAACCATCTGTAATGGACATCTGATACCACCTTCTAGTGTGTCTGAAGACAGCAACAGTATGAAACATACATGAAATAATCTTTTTAAAAAATGGAAATACCTTTTGGATGACTTTTACATATCTTTTTTTTTTAGACGGAAACATTCTATTGTAGAAGAGTCTCAAGAGTTTATGAAATTCAGGAGGTATAAGACTCAAAGAAGTCCCTTCTATATACAGTTTACAAAGCTGAGCAACTGTTGGAGGATGGAAAGAGGGAGAGAGAGGGAGAGAGGGAAAGAGAGGAAGAGGGGGAGTAGAGAAGTGGAGGGGGGAGAGAGGGGAGGAGGGAGGGAGGGAGGGATGGATGGAGGGAGAGAGCATCCATCTATATGCATGCTCTTCAGGACAGAGCTGCCTCAAAGCTGCAGGGTTGGGGCTCCAGTACTAGAACCTGCAAGAGGTGTCACCCACCTGTGGGTTTTCAGTGCTGTAGCTGCCCGAGTCACTCATGCTCCTATGGGTAATCTCACTAAAGTCACAGTATCACCAAGCTGAACTTGGATGGAACCCTCTCTTACTGCCCTATCTATCTAGGTGGAGAGAAAAACACCAGTTAGAAGGCTTAGAGGATTCTTAGGTAGCTGGAAAAAAAGAAGTTGGAACAGCCTTAAAGTAAAGAATGAATAGCCTTGTCCTCTGCAGTGATATTAAATAAATGTGTGTGTGTGTGTGTGTCTGTCTGTCTGTCTATCTATCTATCTATCTATCTCCAAATAGTAGACATTATTCTAACAGTTTAAAGAGAAGTGCTGAAATTCAGAGAGTAGAACTTAAGAATTTTCTTCCTCTGAGGGAGAGTAAGTCTTCGTGGTACATTACCCTACGAGTAAGAAAGCGGCCCCACCAGCTTTTTACAGAGGCACAGGGTGCCAGCCTCACCTTTTCTTTTTGCTTATGATCATGTCCATGGTCTGCAGCAGTCGCCGTTCCAGGGCAAGGATATCCGTGTCAGTCACGTTCCTGCAATGAGCAAGAACTTTGTGATGTTTGGGGTTCCACCCTTGGGCATCATACAAGCCATCTGGAGAAACATAAACTCCATACAGCTATTTTTTCTGTTGTCCTAGTAGAGTAGAGTGTACCCTGTGCTCAATCTTTCTTAGCTTTGATCTAGACATATCTGAAATATACACTTATTGGCTAGAGCAGTAGTTTTCAATCTGTGGGTTGTGAACCCCTTTGGCAAATGTCTATCTCTAAATATGTTTACACTACAATTCAAAACAGTAGCAGAGTTACAGTTATCAAGTAGCAATGAAAATAATTTCATGGTTGCTGGTCACCACAAGATGAGGAGCTCTACTAAAGTTTGTAGCTTCAGGAAGGTAGAGAACTACTGGGCTAGAGAAAAGGCTTGGGATTAAGAGTACTGGAGTAACTACTGGAGAGGACCTGGCTTCCCAGTACCCACAGGTGGCTCATGAATGTCTCTAACTCCAGTTCTAGAACACGTGATGTTTCTGTGGGCATCAGGCATACACATAATGTACATACATACATATAGACAAACACTCATAGACATAAAAATTTAAAAAGATGCTTAAAGTGGCACTGTCTCCTACTACTTGATGTCAAGGAGGAACCTATTTCCTGCAGGTGTGAGAAGTTCATACTGTTCTCCACTGGAAAGATGCACTTAAAGAGTGTATGCAAAGGGACATGAAATTCACCACCTAAAAAAATAAATGAGCCAGATGTGGTGGCACATGCCTGTAATCCCAGTGTTCAGGGGGTTAAGGGAGGAAAATCTAAATTAAAATCAACTCAGGGTACCTGCTGTGATGCTGTTTCAGAAGAAATAAAAACAAAATGACTTGTTAGAAAGACTTCAGATAAACACCATGGACACAGAGGAAGAAAGAATAAACAAGCAGTCCTAGATCTCATATGTGGATATTAAAGACATGAGACTTACATATTTCAGTAACAGTAAAAAAGAAATGAGATAAAGTAGGTGTCACCTGAGGAAGTAGGACATGTATGTGTTGTTACCTGAGGAAGTAGGACATGTACGTGTACGGGCAGTTTACAGCTCCAAATCCAGAAAGCAGAGCCATGAGCGTCACCCCGATCACGCCTACCCGGCTGATGAGCTGCTCTATGGATAAAATCCCTGAAAACATCAACACGCGTTAATATTAGGCGACACACACGGGGCAGCCGCCATCTGTGCCACGGAAGCAAACAGTGCTTAAGACATCATCTGGTATCTTATACAACCCATTACAACTTTTGTTTTAGATTTATTTATTTTTTATATGTATGAGCATTTTGCCTACAGTGTGCCTGGTGCCTTTGGAGGTCAGAAGAGAGCTTGAGTTCCTTGGAAGTGGAGTTACGGTTGGTTGTGAACCTTCACATGGGGGCTGGGAACCAAGCCTAGGTCCTCTGCAAGAGCAAGTACTCTTAACCACCATCCCACCAGCCAA
Source organism: Tokudaia tokunoshimensis (assembly GCA_036184795.1). Taxonomy (NCBI): domain Eukaryota; kingdom Metazoa; phylum Chordata; class Mammalia; order Rodentia; family Muridae; genus Tokudaia; species Tokudaia tokunoshimensis. The sequence continues at coordinate 63,651,404 of BTHU01000003.1, read as the reverse complement.
CAAGCTTAGTTTTAATTACTGGCAGGCTGCTGATCTTTGCCTTGTTTATTATATGAAATGCTGAGACAGATATTGCTATTTCATTTTTAAGTAAATTAGTTATGCTACATATGCTTCCTTTAAAATTGTTTTTAATACTTGTATTGGCTTGTCTGGTGTGTTAACTTGGCACAAGCTGGAATTCTCACAGAGAAAGGAGCCTTCCTTGAGGAAATGCCTCCATGAGATCCAGCTGTGGGGCATTTTCTCAATTAGTGACCAAGGGGGGAGTGCCCCTTGTGGGTGGTGCCATCCCTGGGCTGGTAGTCTTGGGTTCTATAAGAGAGCAGACTGAGCAAGTCAGGGGAACAAAGCCAGTAAGTATCATCCCCCCATGGCCTCTGCATCAGCTCCTGCTTCCTGACCTGCTTGAGTTCCAGTCCTGACTTTGGTGATGAACAGCAATGTGGAAGTGTAAGCTGAATAAACCCTTTCCTCCCCAACTTGCTGACTAACACAATACATTATTAATTTACTTATTTGTTTGCATGTGTTCATATCACAGCACACATGTGCTTAGAGGACAACATGTGGGAGACAGTATTCTCCTTCCACCCTGTGGATCCCAGAGGTGGGACTTAGGTCACCAGGCTGGGCAGCAGATGCCTTTGCCCACTGAGCCATCTCACCGAATGGCTATGTGCTTTTAGAAACTACATGTTTCCTCAGACCCAAATGAAGGAAGGATTTTCCTCCTAGCTACCATGTGGAAGGGTGCTGGGAGGTGGGGCAGACTGCAGACGACGCTGGGTCACTCAGCTTGTTCCAATCCTTTTAGCTTCCCCTGTACTACAGGATCTGGGAAGCACAAAGCCCTTTCATGCCCACGTGCACTGTGAACAGTGGCTGTCGTGAGCAGCTGGGCAGAGGCTCTGCTCAGTGGGACGAGCACTGGCTGCCAGGTCTAACAGCCTAAGCCTGATCCCTGGGGTCCACATGGCAGAGGGAGAGAACTGACTCCTCTGACCGCCACAGGAGTACCTTGGCATCTGCGCATGCACCCACGAGTGTCAAAGGAGAAAGGAAGACAGGGCCTGTCAGGAAGGCACAGTCTGGAGAGAACAGTGGCAGCCAGCCCCATCCTTCCTTTTCTGTCTTCCTCGGTTGTGTCCTTGGCCATCCACTCTCACTATAATGCACTGCCTTGCAAGAGACCCAAGCAACAGGCCAGCAGACCACTGACTGAAAGCTCTGAAACTGGGAGCTAAAACAAACCTTTCTGCCTTTTAACTGATTAACTCTTGTTACAGTTATAGAGCTGATCAGTATTCAATATGCCCTGTAATTCTTATGAGACCAAACTAGCATTTGATATCCTTAGAAAGAAGGAAGCACTTTGTTTCGAAGTCAAATACTTCTGAGAGAAATAACTTGCTCCATTTCCCACAATCAAAAGTTTAAAAAGTTATGATTTTTTAAATTAGAGAACTAAAGAGCCCCTCTTCCCACTTCCACTCTACTCACCATGCTTTGGGCTGAGTATGGGGAACGGATCTCCCAGCTTCCAGAAGAAGTACATAAAGGTCAGCCACAAGAGACAGGAGAAGAGCAGGCGCTGTTTGTGCACTGAGACGGAAAACGAGACTGTTAGGGAGAACAGCTACTAACAGCTGCTTATTACAAACACGAGTGTAATTAATATGCAAATGCTGAGACTACATAATTCTTGGCAAAAGAATTCTGACCACCATTTGAAAACCTTTTTCATGTGTAAGTATAATGTTTCATATTTTAGTTAAGAATTTCTTCTCTTATTCAGTCTTTAAACATATTGTTTTCATTTACTCTTTGAAAACTTCATACAATAGATTTTGATCATATTCTTTTTCCTCCCCCAACTCCTCCCAGATCCTTCCTCATCATTAGAAAAGTGTTGCTAAAATTACAATGTGGACTGAGTTCAAGGAGATGTTATAGTAGAAGCAGAAATAAATCTGGCAGGAGACACAATCTACTCTTCCAGACAGAATTCATTTGATGACTGCTTTAAGATGCTGTGGGGCCTCCAGATACTAGGATAAAAGAAATACAGAAATGAAGCTGTCTATAACCCACTCCCAACATCATGCATCCCAATGTGCGTGCTGATATAAGAAGGCACGGTACTCACACAGCTGGACGTTACTCACGATGAAATAACCAATGTAGAAGGGCACCATGAAGACCAGGATGAGCAGGATGACACACAGGTTCACTTTCCAGTGAAAGTAACGGGAGCTGAAATTAACACCAAAGGTTTGCAGCAGGGAGTCAGTGACTCTCACTCTTTCAGTATCCCAAAGGTCTCTTGCTCTTGGAGCCTATGCTGAATATGACCTGTGTAATCAGTCAACTTGGCTGTCACTTAGTTGGGCACCTTTAATCCAAGCACTCCGGAGAAGGAGGTAAGAGAATCTTTTTAAGTTTGGGGCCTGCTAGGGCTACAAAGTGATAACCTGTCTTAAAATAATATGCACACATATACAAACACACACACACACACACACACACACACATCACTTGCTGTCAAGCCTGATGATGTAAGCTTGATTCCAGGGATCCACATGATGGAAGGAGAGAACCGACTTCTGAGCGTTATCCTCTTACCTCCATTCATGCAGGAATGTATGAATGTGCCTCTCCCCAATAAATAAATAAATGTAATAAAAATTAAAATAAAAAAGAATCAAAGGAAAACAAATGTTAATAGTAATTCTGAGCAATAAAGACTCAGAAATTCTTTTGTATTTTGATTTTAACATCTGACATGCACAACTTTCACTAATAGTTATAAAATACCTTTTTTTCTGTTAAATTTTATACAGGGCAAAGTGGCACCAAGCTTTAATTCCAGGAGGCAGAGGCAGGTAGATCTCTCTGAGTTTGAGGTCAGACTGGTCTATATAATAAGTCCCAAGCAGCCAGGGCTACAAAGTGAGACCTTATTTCAAAAAGTAAATAAGTAAAAAGGAAATAAATTTAAAAATATAGCACTTTTGCTTTTTGGAGAAACAATTTACCCACTTGAAGTATATAATCCAATGGTCTTTAATTAATGTAGGCATTTTCAAGACCCCATAGAGACCTTGTGCCCACTACCAGTTACTTTCCATTGTTCCTTCATCTCCCCAGCCTGAGGAAACCACCCAAGTCAGTACCTGCCGTACTTCTGTTTCCGTGGACTTGCATCTTTGGACAGTTCTTATGAATGGAGCCCTATGATAAGTGGCCTGAGGCTGTGACTAGCTGTTCTCACTAAGCATAGGGCTTGCAAAGTTCATCCATGTTACGGCATCTATCAAGAGTCCACCCCTTTATGGTTGAGTAACATCACCCCATTATTCAGTAATTCAGCAGCCAATAAATATTTGGTTGTTTCAACTTTAAACTACTACACAGTGTATAAGCTGTGATGCTATGAACCTGTGTCAGGTGTAACAGCCATGTTTATTTCTCCTCACACAGAGATGGGATGGAGTGGCTTGGCCATATGCTGAGTCTCTACTTCTCTCTGGGCGCTGCCTCTGTAGCCCTGCACACTGACCAGCAGTATGTGAGAGTCCAGCACTCTTTGGCTCTAGCACCACTTGCTGCTGTCTGGTTTTTGGTTATAGTCATCTTGGTGGAAATACCACGGCACTGCGGTTTTGACTGGTGTTTCTTTGATGGTTAATTGGGTACCTGTCTATCATCTTCAGACAAATGCTCCGTCAGACTTCATATACTTTGTTCTCTTTCCCTTTTGTGGAACTCGGGATTGAACCTAGAGACTCAAGCATGTTAGGTAACTACACTACAGGGAAGTGCGTTTTATGACCTGTGTATACTTTTTAACTGTGCTGTTTTTACCACTGAATTGTAAGAGTTCTTTCTATGTCTCAGAAAGAAATTCCTTATTAGATAGGTGGTTTGAAATAATCTTCTCCTGCTCTTGGGAGAGCTATTCATTTCCGATAGTGTCTTTGCTAGTTACTGAATTTAAATTCAGCAACTTGTTACACAAAATAGATAAATGGTTGGGTGGTCTACGAGGATGTAGAAAATACAGGATAAACAAATAAACTGAGGAAATAAGGAAAAAGAATGATACTGGTAAAGGGCAGGTAGTCCTGAGGACAGCTGGGCTAGTCCTGAGGACAGCTGGGCAGTCCTGACCACTGGGTTAGTCCTGACCACTGGGTTAGTCCTGACCACTGGGCTAGTCCTGACCACTGGGTTAGTCCTGACCACTGGGCTAGTCCTGATGGTTATTATAAAATAGGAGTTCTAGACACTTGCTATGGGTGTCTATAAATCGTCTAATAATCTATTTTAAATAGATGATTTGATCACACAGATAAATCATAGTGTATGTAAAAAGAAGGTCAAATTGGTCATAATTACACCAATTTATTACCCAGATAATGAATTTCCTCAAAGAGTCATAGGATTCACTTAAAGATGTCCTGAATGATAATATCCTTCCCAAAGAAACCTGTATGGAGTAGAGGGCTGTCCTTACTGTTTCCCCTTATTATCGATGGCAGGCATCATGAACAAAGAACCCATAAGTAACAATGAGCCTCCAGGGAGCCGCAATCACTAAGTAGAGATGTGCTTGTTTGTGTTGGCAGCTTTTGCTCTCTGGATCAACCCGGTTAGACCATTTACACATGGTCTTCAGCTGGCTTCTGGAACATGCTAGGAGGCAGTAGGTCTCAGTATATTTGTGCTGACAATTAAAGGTCAACCGCAGGCTAGAGAGATGCTCAGTGGCTATGAGCGCTTATTGCTCTTACAGAGGACCCCGTTCTATTTCCAGCACCCACACGGCAGCTCACAAATGTCTGTGACTCTAGTGCCATAGGATCTGATGCCCTCTTCTGGCTAACTTGTTACCAGCCATACATATGGACACTCACAAGCACGCAGGCAAAACACTTACACATATAAGAAAAGCTGATCACCTGTTTTAGCTGAAGAGAAAGTGATGAAAAGTGATGTTCTCTTGGGAAACAAAAAAAGGATCCAAACAATACTCTGCACTTGAATAGAATGCTAAACACTTTACTTAGAGGCAAGTCAAAGGAATACTCATATTTGGAACTAAGTTTCTCTTTTGAAAACTATTTTGAATCTAGTGAATGCAAGATAGACCATAGGATCAAGGCCCACAGTTCTGTCCACAGCTGGCCATCATGAAGAAACGCATGTATGTGCACACATGTTTCAGCCTGAACAAATCCTGTCTGAGAAATAAACTCATCCACACTCACTCCTACACTCAAAGGTAAACTAAGGAATGTGAGAAGCACACCAAAGCAAGTCGGTCTCTAACTGCACGGGATCACGTGTGTTCTTTCCACTACTGCCACTCAGACCTGTGGTCCTAGCTAGGACCTTGCACCTAGCCATTTTTACAGATGATGTGTCACTGGGGCAGGACCGTGCCCATTGTTTATATACTACCTATGGCTGCTTCTGTTTACAATGGCAGATTTGAGTGTGACGGTAGACATCCTATGGCTTACAAAGCCTAAAATATTTACAATCTAGTCCTTCATAGAAAAGTTTGCTAAATTCTACTCAAAGTAGTAAGACATCCATGTTGTGATAATACAGTTTAGCAAATAGCATTAAAAAATAGTTCTCTATTCTCCATAGCTCATCCAAACAAGGTCTGGACTGATAAAGAACAAGTCTGAAAGTAGGGTAGTCATGACTCTACCATCAAGGCCCAGGAGTTACTTTAAAACGATATTTAAAAAAATGTCCCTAGTTCAACCCACTAGGCTATGTGTAAAATTAACCTCGGTAGTTAATAGAGGAACTGGAGCTCAGTCTTCTCTGACCCCTTCAACAGCTGAGGAATTTCAGTCTGAGAATCAGAAGGCTATCAGTGAAGCACAGGGCCGAGGCTCCTGCAGCCTCACGCTTAGCGCGGTCTGCAGAGCTAGTGCTCAGGGCAGGCTCCCCTGGAGACTCATGATCTTCACTAAACGCTTTACCATGTGGCCAGAGCCCACACTTTTTGTGATCACTGCAGCTCCCGAGATTGACCAACATCCACATGCACAGTAGATGTTTTCCACCATGAGGGATGTTTTTGAAAATATCTTTTTAAAGTAACATGATTACAGTGACCCCTCTAGTATAAATGAAAAGCAGCACACTTCTGGGAAGGATGTAGGACTTGCACTTACCTGCTGTTCAGAACTCCCAAGATTTCAAAGATGATAAGCTCAAACATGGTGCATGAAAACGCAAAGGTCACGGAGAAGATCACCTGCACCACATACTGACGCACCTGTTAAAAGCCACATGCAGAAGCTGGTCATGTCCTTGCTAGAAATCCTTAACTGATAATCTTCTGATGACAAGTCGGAAAACATGTGCTGACTTCTTGAGTCTTTGAAAAGGAAATTGGGTTAAATGATGGAAGTGGGCAGCACTTTTGAATCATGGCTGCCCCTTTCCAGAATCTTCTTGCGGTTGGAGAATTTAAGGCACAAGAGGATGAAACGACAGGGCCATGTGTAGCACTTAAACTCCCGAAGTCAATGATGAAAAGAAAACAGATCTGCATGCATGCTTGATGTTAAAAGGAGTTCTTCCACACTGCAGTGCTTGAATCAGCTCTGGAACTCTCCTGAGATGTCTCACAGTATTGAGCAGAAGAGAATCCCTACAACTCTGGGCTCTTCCAGACAGCTCCCCAAACTCCTGGGGAGGTTTAATATAGAACGTCTTAGAAATGCCCCAAAGTGTCCAGTAACTAAATTATATTAGAAAATGTCCAGTATAAGATATGGTTCTTTTTTTGAATCTAAGACTTTAAATAAGATTTGGGATATGGGTATTAACTTAAACGTGAAGGCTGGCAACTATAGATTGAAATGGAAACTTCTGAAGCATTAGAAATTAAACTTCCTCCTGCAGTTGGTGAATGGTCCCAACATGACTAAGGAATGGTCTTCCACACTCTTAGCCATGTGATTTCTTCTTTTGCTTTTAAGTCACCTAAACTATATGGCCTGGTGGTATCTGCCTATAATGCCACCACTTAAGAGGTTGTAGCAGTAGGACTGCTACGAGTTAGTGGTCAGCCTGAGCTATACAACAAGTTTCATGCCAGCCTGAGATACACAGCAAGATCCTGTCTCAAAAATCCATGCTAGTAGTTAGTATTAATAGGCAGAGAAACCTGCCTATTAGTGAAGCCTGAACACCATGTGTAGTTTCATGATAGAAAACCTTGACTGGCGCAGGTTTTCTATTTGAGAAAGTAAATACACTTAAAAAAAAAATGGAACCATTTTTTCTCGTTCCATTCTAAATGGTTTCTTCTTACCTCATAGTCCTTAAACAACTGGCGCATGAAGAAAAGCCACCCAAATCCAAAAAACAGTATCTAGGGGAGAAGAAGGACAAAACGTCAAGATACATTTTCTTTTTACAAATGCCTTATAAAAACTCTTTTATGATAAAATGTCTGCTAACTAGATAGCTATTTTTGGAGATTAAAAATGAAGATCCACTCTTATCATTGGAAAAAGACGCTTGCACGCTCTTAGAATTTTTAAATTATTCATTGTATAGAATGAGTTTTAAGGCAGACAAAAAAGGAAAATACATATATTTTCTTATAATGCTATGAAACCAGTTTATAGTCGTTTGTGGTTCCAAATAAATTTTAAAATAGTGTTTTAGTATTTCTGTGAAGAATGAGATGGGGACGTTTGATTGGGATGGCATGAATCTCTCAAAAGCTTTTGGCATAATTGTTGTTTTCAGTGTTAATTCTACCAATCTGCCTTTCCATTTCAGGTGTCTTTCTCAATGTCATTCTTCAGAGACTTAAAGCTTTTGTTGCAGAGGTCTTTCATTTCCTTAGTTAGATTTATTCCTGGGTACCTTATTTTCTTTAAAGCTATTGTGAACACAAGGGTGTCTTTGGCCTCTTTCTCAGTACATTTGTTGTTCATATATAGAAAAGTTATTGATTTGTACAAGTTGGTTCTATATCCTGCCACTGTGCTGAAATATTAATCATTTCTAGAGTTCTCTGGTGGACTTTCTGGGATCTCTTAAGTATAATATTTCATCTGCAGATAGAAATAGTTTGACTCCTTTTCCTAATTGTATTCAATTTCCTTTTCTTGCCTTATTGCTCCAGCTAATGCTTCTTGAACTATATTGAAAGAGTGGGGATGATGGGCAGTCCCATCTCACTCCTGATTTTAGTGGGATTGCTTCACATTTTTCTCCATTCAAAGTGAAGGGGAAGATTGGCAAACATGGGCTTTAGTTGGGAAGAGGTCAACACAGGAGAGGGAGGGAGGAGGGATAAACAGCACTAAGGATGTCTGACAAAGCCCTAAGGAAACCCTATCTGATAATCACCCACTATTACATACAAGTAAGTGTATCCATCTACCCACTCATGCATCCACCCACCCATCCATGCATCCATGCATGTATCCATCCACCACCCATCCATCCATGTATATAAAATTTAGTTATGTCACTTGGGCTAACAATGCTTCCCACAAGAGCCATAGACCATCTAACAAAAACCTAGCACCAGGCATGTGAAACCTCTTTTTGAGCTGTTGGTCAGGAAAGCCCAGAAGACTCCAAAACAATTCAGGCCATTGTTGTTGCTCATAGTAACCTCCCAAGGCTGGAGGTAAATCTACATTACCAAAGAACCATGCACTTTGGAGACAGGACTTGGAATTTGAGCTGGATCTGAATGAAAGCTTCATCCCTGAGGTAACTTTTATAGTACCATAAGTACTATGTAAACTGCCAAAGGGAGAGAAGCAACCAGCAGTCCTACCTAGCTGTGATGTCTATGAACCAAGACAACAACCAGCCTGGCAAGATAGCCCCAAAATACAATAGTGGCACTCACATCTTGGTGGTAACCAACAGCTGTCTGATTGCACTTGAGGCCCACTGGTATATGGTAAACCCAGCCAACCACCTGGGACTAGTGACTCACGGATCTTCAAGGAAACTCTGCTACCACCGCTTTAGTAGACCAATAAAATTCATTCCTAACTGCATTCTAAAAACTGGTTATACCCACAGATCAGCACAGTTCTCCTCCATTACAAAAGAAGCTTCTCTTTAAAGAAGATGGAGAGCATCGCAGAAACCCACACCTGGTCAGAATACAGACGGCACCGATGGGTGCCTGGCCCTTGTTGATGCACTAGTACTTTTCATGTGTCTCTTTCAGTCAGCTTTCTTAGCTTCTCCATTTTCCAAGATCAAAGGATATTACATTTGACAGCTTCTACACAAACTGGCTTCAGAGACAAAGCCCATGCCAGCTGACAATATGGCTTTTTTTCAAAATTATCTACCTACCCACTTACACACACACACACACACACACTGAAAAAAACCAAACTCCTGTTTCCTTCTTGTATTGCTTGGAACTTTATAAATACAATTCTTTTGGGCCCTTCCTAGTGACTGCAGCAGGTCAGCACAGACTACCCCAACACTTGTGCCCTTCGTGCCAACCAAACATTTACTTAGGACACGACTTCTCTGGTTCTGTAGACACATGTTCTTTCATACTGAATTGTCTGTGATTCTTGGCACGAACTTCTCTCCAGCCCTCTCCCCTAATAGCTCCACAGATCTTAATGTATGAATTGCTCCCTCTGGAAGTCTTTCTCTAGTCTCCTGACTAAAGATAAGGCATTCTTTTTGTATAATCCCATTCACCTTTTCTTCCTCATGGTGCTGATCACACAGTCCTATGATGCCTAATGAAATGCAAGCTGTCAAGGTAAGGACCATGTTTGGTTGGTTGCTCTTTGTAAATAATCCCTGTGAAAATGTCTGTAGTGTTTCCATGTGCGATGTTAGTCACTAGAAAACTCAAACATGAGCAAGACAGTCGTCACCCAAAAGAGCTTACAGTGCAGTGGTGAAGACTCTAAATAAATAATGTAAGGCTGATGATCCATGGAGGGATGAGCCTGACACTGTAAAACATACAGCGGAGGGAGACCAAACCCATCATCTGCTAGGCTTTCTGGAGATGATACCTAAGGTGCAGTTTTCTGCAGAGGTTCCAAAGTTTTTAATCATTAAAATATCCTAAAGTGTTCTCTTAGAGAATGAGTAAGAGCAGAAGTAAAGGGCAACGGTGGTGGGAACAGGAGAGCGGGCTCTCCAGACAGCAAGGAACACCAACAAAGGCAGGTGGATAAGGGGTTGGCACACACTGGCAATTGCCTAGCTGGGCGGTCCATGAGACCATGCTTATTGAGGAGAGTTTGAAAACAAGAATAGGGAGAAGCAGCAGTAACCGGTTACCCAGAGCCCAGAAACCACCCAAGGAGCTTTAACCATTCTGGAACAATGAGGGTCTCTGAGGCCGGAAATGACACTGAGATTTGTTTCATATAACAACTATGGTGGCTTGTGGGACCTATAGGAGGTCTTTGGAAGAACTCACATGAGGATGACAAAAACCTGAGTTAACACTGGTACAGAAGAGGAGGACACAGGCTTGGGAATTATTTTAAAAGGTAAAATCAGCAGATGTCAAGTATGACAAGATGCAACAGAAATGGGACCTGAGGCAAGAGAAACAAACCAAAATTACGTTTTTATGATGAGATAGGGAATGGGAGAAGAGAGAGAGAGAGAAAAGGACAGTTTCACTGTGTTATCAAGTGCTCATGACAAGCAGCCATGAGGCAAGGTGTCAAGATGGGCATTTGGGAATGACAGAGGTATGTATGGTCAGATGCGTAACTTAATGAAAACCAAAAACTAAACCAAAACAAACAAAAAAAAATCCCACCCAAGATAAAAAGGATGGGACCTCAGATAAGAAATAAAAACATAGTTTGGATGATGATATAGATATGGAATGGGGACACAGGGACAGATATATAGCTTTAATGAGTTCTCACATGCTCCACTGACAAAGCCTGAAAGGGCTCTTCAATCCCATGCAGATGAACAAGCAATTGCAGTTGGTGAGGTTACCCCAGCTAGCAGTGCGGTCGCTCAGGAAGCAAAGCAGGAGGATCCCCTGAGCCCAGAAGTGTGAGGTCAGCTTTGGGCAACATAGTGAGACCCTATCTTAAAAAAGAAAAGAAAGAAATTTGAGTATTTATTATATCCAGGATAAATATGAACTCTTGCAATGCTATAAAGGGAAACGGCAACTTCAAAATCTTTTCAAATGCACTGGAACCTGCATGGCTTATTTTTAAAAATGAACAGTTTTACAACTGTGCAAAGTAGACCCTTGACCTTGGGCTCAGTGTACTGCGGGGACTTATGAATGGACTCTGGAACTGATAAGACTTACCAGCTGAACTGATGCCCAGTACAGGTAGATGACAGTTGCTTTTATGGAACAACTTCAAGGATGGAAGGGTAGATTTAAAAAAAAGGGACAATGGTTGGCAAAACAGTGATCAAGAATTAACTGAGAAAGACACCTCTCTTGGAATTTACTCATGCTTCTATTCATTAGCTAATACTTATTAGTGATTACTGTGTGCTAGGAGCTAGAGATAGTTGGTGACTGCTACTCTCAAAGGGCGGATAACCTATGAAAGAGATAATGATAACGAGTAACTACAAGACAGCCCATAAGGCACGAGAGTGAAGAGCATTATGGTGACATGAAGAGAAACATCGGCCTAACCTGTTCCAGAAGAAGTATTTGGATATCCAAGCTGAAATCTGAAGGCTGAACAGCAGTTGGCCAGGAAGAAGAAGGGAAGGTATGAGGGGGAGGATCCCAGAAAAAGACACTTTGGAAATCTGGAGGCACGATTGCACAGCCAGGTTAAGAAACTAAAAAAAGTTTAGGAAGTCTATACAGCATAAAAAACGAAATGAGGACATGGTGAGTGAGACACAAGGTTAAAGGGCTAGAAGTCAGGGTCCTAATGTAAGCGGCTGTGTAAGACATGTTAAGGACTTTGTGCTTTATTCTGTGAGCAAAAATGTCAGAGGTGATAAGTTTTATAAAGTTTAATTTCATTCATTATTTGTGTGTGTGTACATGCGCTTGCAAGTAGAAGGCAGAGGACAACTTTTGGGAGTTGGTTCTTTCCTTCCATTATGAGCACCAAGATCTAACTCAGGTTGTCAGGCTCGGGCAGCAAGTGCCTTTCTTTATCCACTTAGTCATCGCACTGGCCCGAGGTGATAGGGTGATAGGTTTTGATATGAAGCCTCTGACTTCATTCCACATAAACCTTTCAGTTCATACAGAACAGGAAAAATGGTGTATGCGTTGCTTTCCAGTTAACCACACTTCCCTAGGGAGGCGCTTCTATTAAACAAAGACTTACTAAGCCTCACTCTTTGCCACCAACTGGGCCAGATGCTAGGGAATACAAGAGAGAGTTAGAAAGATACTACCTTGGATTTCACAGGGAAGGAAAATAAAACAGACATGAGAAAGAAAGTGGCCAGTATGAAAGGCCACTTTGGTTATTGATAGGGGACAAGTTACGCCTCCCTTTGGTGACATTTTCAATTAATTCATACCTCAATGATGATAAAGTAGCCACAAAACAGATAAGGACAGGGAACATTTGACACAAAGGATTGTTTGGGTTTTAGATTTCAGCACTTTGGTTGGTTAAATTTAATATTTCATGTAGATATATTTGTAAAAGTTAAGGGTTATAAATTTAAAGCTTAAGAGTTTAGAAAGCCACATTCTTGGGTTAACTTTTGAATTATGTTCATGTTAATCTCACAGGCAAAAGTGCATGGCAATTTTCTATTTACACTCTTATTTTTGTACTCTTAAGGGGCTGGGAATGAACATTTATATTTTTCTGTGGAAAAAAAACTTAAAACTTAAATATTTACTTTTCTTGAATTGGTACTAAGGCTGAAAGCCACTCTCTGTCATTATCAAGGACAACAGGGAGGTGTAGAGAGGTTTTAAGCAGAAGGCAGGGTGTCCAGAGTTTTGAGTATCTACACATTTGAAAACTATGCTGACAACAAAAGCAGTCGAATGTAACTGAAAGGCATTAATTCTGAAAAGGGAAAAATGGTTATTGTATTGAGAGTGGTGAAACGGACTGGCCTTTCTTGTTTCATATTTTCTTAAGTGTCGTTACCGATGCTTTCAAGAGGTGAGGGCAGTGTCCCCGAGGGGAGCATTAGGATGCAGCTGTACAAACCCTAAATTCAAGGATGCGCCTTACTTATGTCCCTAAAGGGAACTGCTTCTTTCCCTTGCCATTTGGTTGCGATGAAGAGAAAAATCTTTTACTGGAAAGACGTGGGGTGACAGCAATAACCAGAGGCAGCTTCTGCAGCTGCTCCTACTCAACCATTAGTGAGTTCTTGCATTTGAAAGTGGGTAGCTCTCTCTCTCTCTCTCTCTGCCTGTTCTCTCCCGGCCCTCTCTTTGTCTGTCTCTCTGTCTTCTCCCCTTTCCACATGGTCATGGCTTTTCTTCTCTATTTTCTCTTCTTTCTTTATCTTTCTATCTCTTTTCTCTTTCTATTTTCTTAATAATAAGACATCAAAGCTAAAAAAAAAAACAAACAAACAAACAAAAAAAAAAGAAAGTGGGTACACGGCTATTCACATAAATACGAACATGATATTAGCGCTACCATAAACACTTGGGGTAGGATGGGGTGAGGAAACCTTGGAGAAACACGAATGATAGGAAAAGCAAAAGACTCACTAGACGAAGCTAGCAGGACTCGCCAGTGGTTTATACTCCCTCGGTTTTGTTTAGTGGTAGATGGAGGTGGTCAAGTGAGAAGAAACGAGGGTCTGACCGCGACCCTCAAAGAGTGAACAGCAATCAGAGGACGAAAGATGAGGTGTCACTGCACAAAGGAGAAAGCTCAGACTTGGACCTCACGGAGGCAAACACGTCAGCACCTGGATCCAGCAAAGCCCACACCGGTCCCAGCACTCAGCCCCGGTTGGCACGCTGCCGTGGGCCTCCCGCCGGGAGCCAAGCTTCTCCAGGCTCCATGGTCCGCGGAGCTGCCCGGAAGCCTCGGGGCGCTGTGGGAACTGACCCCACATGGCACCGGCTCAGCGCTGGGGCCAGCGAGGCCCTTCCCAGAGTCTAGGGACGCAGGTTTAGTGAGTGACAGGGCCACACGTCAGCCTTCACTACCCGGGCTAGGGAGTAGGCTGAGCAAATCCAGGTTCTCCCGAGTCCGCGAGGGCGGGCGGCGGCTCACCTGGGAGGTGATCATGATGCTGGAGTCGATCAGGAAGCTCATGGCGAAGCCTCGGGAGGCCCATGCCCAGCGGTCTACACCTCAGAGAAGCCGCTACCTTTCCACCTGCTGTGTTAGGCGGCCTTCGTCCCCGCTGGCCTGGCGCATGCTTACGTCATCAAGATGCGCCCGAGACAGCCAATCAGCTGTCTCATTTCCCGTTTGCACAGCAGGTGAGGGTGGGCAGGTCTGGAAGTAGCTGGGTAGATTTTAAAGCTCAAAACAGACTTGTTTCTTTTTTACTAGGCAGAAGGAGGCGAGGAGAGGTAACATTTGCTTTAAGTAGTACTGCCATTAAATATAATGATCATAACTAAAAAAAACCCCACTAGGCTGAGAGTTGCGCAAGGCCCTGAGTGACATCCCCAGTACTGCAAAAGGTAAAAGTAAGTTAACGTAATGAATTAGGCTTTAAGTCAAGCAGTGTGTTGCAAATGTTACAGATTTTACTTGGTTTAAAAAGCAGTGCAACATCTATAAGTGAAAGGATGGTGGACAGGAAGGTGGTCTTCTCAAACATAGCTAAGTAAATTTCTGATATGACAACATCAAAAGCACACCGTTTATAAAAGTGTGCGCTCTTTGGACTCTAATGAGACCACCATTATAGTTTGGCGCTTTAGGGTGTGGAGTATTAGGCCAAAGGACTGGAAGTTATACGAAGACAGATTTTAATTCAAAATAATAATTACGAGGAGTCTGAAGGTGTGCTATGTTACAAAGTAGTCTCCCCCTTCCCAACACAGTTTGTGTTGGCTGCAGCTCAAACACAAAGTGAATCATAATTTTTTTCCATTAGATACTCAATTTATGAAGGATTAGTATACTATAATGGGACTTATTCTTTTCCCACCAGAACCCTAGCTAGTCTTATTGTAAAGACTAGTTTGTGGTCTCCTAGTCCAGGAAGCTGGCTCCAGCTTGGGCAATAACCCTGGATGGGAGGGAGGGGCTGCAGTCAAGACTCAGAAGGGTGTGTGTGTGTGTGTGTGTGTGTGTGTTTTGCAGAGGATGCTGGTATCTAGAATTTGAGTGTTCAGAAAGAATATTCCCCCAGGTTGCCACACATAAAGACCACTCTTCCTTTGTTCTGAAGTCTGTCTTACCAGCAGCCTGTCCTAGTTAGGGCTACAATTGCTGTGTTGAAACACCATGACTGAAAACAAGTTGGAGAGAAAAGGGTTTATTTCAGCTTACACTTTCACACTGTAGTTCATTTTTGAGGGAAGTCAGGACAGGAACTCAAACAGGACATGGACCCTGAGGCAGAAGCTGATGCAGAGGTGGGGGGGAGTGAGGGTGGGGTGGGGGGGCAGTTGCTGCTTTACTTGTGGCTTGATCAGCCTGCTTATTTATTTATTTTTTTTTAAAAGTGGAACCCAAGACCACTAACTCAGCCGGGCGGTGGTGGCGCACGCCTTTAATCCCAGCACTTGGGAGGCAGAGGCAGGAGGATTTCTGAGTTCGAGGCCAGCCTGGTCTACAAAGTGAGTTCCAGGACAGCCAAGGCTACACAGAGAAACCCTGACTCGAAAAAAAAAAAAAAGACCACTAACTCAGATATGGCAATACCCACAATAGGCTAGGCCCTCTATCACCAATCACTAATTAAGAAAATGTTCTACAGGTTTGCTTACAGCCCAGTCTTATGGAGGTGTTTTTTTTTTTCAATTGAGTTAACTTCTTAGATAACATTAGCTTGTGCCAAGTTGACATAAAACTAGACAGCACACAGCCTAAAGTACCTATCCCAGAGTGTCAGGGAGCTGTGGAGGCTGCCTTACCATGAGAGTCTCTCAAACCTCAGAACTTTGTATTCCTGGTCCCATCTATCAGGGAAGCAGATATCTGCCTACAATGTGGCACTTAACTGTCATTCAAAGCTGTGGGATAGTGCAGAATACTGGGGGGGATGTACTTGTATAATTATCATGCCTAACTAATTTTGATCTATATGATTTGGGAACATAAGGAAGCACACACACACAGAGATGAAATTTAAAATTGAATATGTAAGTTTAGATTGACAAGTGAAAACAGCGGTAGGGATTGTTCTGAAGATCTGCTCACCCATCCTCTGAGCCTGGGTGGAACAGACAGTACTTCCTGCTCTAAGACTAACCACCTTTCTAGGAGGATGGACGTGAGCTTGGCATTCACTCATTTTAGATAAGTACCAACCTTATCGTGGCTTGGAACTTAACATCACGACTTTGGCGAGACAGTCAGACAGGAGTACAATGCTGGTGTATTTTGAAGTCTGAGATACTCAGGATTGGGAATCCTGATATATAGCTACACCCATACACTTTTTGTTTTCATTTTCATAACTCAATAACATTCCAACACCATATGCTCATGCCATGATTTAATTAATGACATCAGTGGGGAGGGGGAAGTGTTCATATGTATGTGTGCACATGTGTGCATGTAGAGACCACTGAGTGTCTCCCTGCACCATCCTCCAATGTTCTTTGTCTTATGATTTGACAGCATCTTCCAGTGAACCTGGAGTTTGCTCATTTGGCTAGACTCGATGCCCAGCAAGTCCCGGAGATCCTTCTGTCTCTACTTCTTTTACATTGGGATTACAGCTATGTGCTGCCCTGCTTGACATTTTTACCAGGATACAGGGGACCTGAACCCTATTTTGCAAGCTCTCATGGCAAGCAGTTTACTGCCATGACTGCTGAGTCATCTGCTTAGTTCCTCAATGTACATAGTTGATGCCTTTTGTATTGTTTGCTATCACACAATTACATGATAAGAGAATTCCTTTTTTATTTTTAATTCTTGTGTGTTCGTATATGCACATGCATGTGTACATAAATAGCTTTAAATGCCATCCTCAGAAACTCCATCCATCTTTTTTTTTTGAGAAAATGTTCATCATTGGCCTGGAGCTTACCAATTAGTCTAGACTGGCAGGCTAGTGAGCCTGGGGGAATCCTCCTGTCTCCACATCCCAGCACTGAGGTTACAAGTGTGCCTCAGCAAAGCAGGCCCTTTACTGACTGAGGTATCTCTCCATCTCTGCACAGTAAAGAAGATGAACCACAAGTAATATTTATCCAAACTTTCAACTTTCTCTAAGCAAGGGACTTTTAATGTATGTGTTCCAAAATCCTGGACACACACTAAACTCCTTCAGCTAGCTTCTGTGACAGTTGGGTTGAGGTTGGTGAACTGTGGGGGAGAAGCCAGGTATCTGTCATGACAGTTGATTCCCAGAAAATCTAATTTCACTTTTGAGGGGACTTGGGGGAGAGCAGCACAGCCTCTTCTCTTCTGATAACTCTCCTCAAAGGCTGCCCCTTTCAGTTAAATTCTGTCTTGGTCTTCAGTAACCTGGAGTGGTTGGTAGACTGAGTTCCCAGACTATTCGAGGACCATTTAAAGAAAAGTAAATCTGAAACATTCATGCTTGGTATGGCTCTTGAAAAGATGTAGCTGCAGAGGATCGACATTCTTAAATTTTGTGGCTTAGTCTGAAAGTCCAAGACTCTAGAAATCGTTGACTTAACATTTCACTACATTTTCATTAATTCAAATCTGTAAATTATAGTCAGGTTTTCTGTGGTTTTGTCTTCTACTAATTTCCCAGGACTGAGGGAGTGTGGTCAAATTTCTCAGAGCTACTGCTTTTCTGTTCATATTTCTGAAGGCTTCCTAATTTGATTCCCTGTTTTTTAAAGTGTAAATGATTCATAGTATCTTTACATCAGTGAAGATTAACCTTTGTTTTTGTGTTTTTGGTCCTGGACTATTATTTTGTGTCTTTTGCTTACTTGGTGTTCAGACTCTGGGTCTTGATTTTCATTTCTCCTTAGACCTTTAGAAGGCACAGTATTTGCTTTAAAGTAGCACAGCTAACCCCATGTTTTCTCTGTGCTAACAGAATCAAGCTCTTGTGAAGAGGAAACAGGGCCCTTCTGCTTTCTCATGTTTGTGCTTCCCATTAATCCCTCCAGTCACGGTTCTTAAGTCTATGTTCATATAATCGAGGACTTTAAACCTTTAAAAAGTATCTATTAGGAATTAATATGTAAGTTGTAGCTTGTAACTAGACTTACAATGATTACATTTAATTCACAGTTTGCTTAAATGTATTTAGTAAATTTCAATGGCTTCTTGGGCACTTTGCCTCTGTGAATGTTTTCACATTTCCTTTATCTTTTAGCCTGAGTAAATAATGAAATCATGTCTTTCCTTTGGAGATGGCTTTGTGGTTATTTTATTGTTTTGTACAGTAGAGAGTGCCTTTTGTTTATGTATTTATTCTTTAAGTTAATTTGTTCATTCATTTTGTATGTGTATGTGTGTGTTAGTGCCATGTGTGTGCCTGTGGCAGTCAGAGAACAACTTGCAGGAATCAGTTGTCTCCTTTCCCCATGTGGGTCTGGGGTTTGGACTCAGGTTATCAAACTTAGTGGCAAATGCCTTTACTCACTGAGCCGCCTCACTGGCTAGACAGTACCTTCTAATTGCATTAACTCCTGAGTGAAATTTTACACATTCTGAGTTCTTGAGTTCTCTTTTCATTCTCAGTGTCCCAGAGACATCCCACTAATTCTTAAAATTTAATATTAACATGAAGAAATATGATGGCAGTAGATATTTCCTCCTTTCCTGGTACTAATCCTGTTATTTCTAGTTTATTCTCTCCCTGGTATTTGGAGCAGTCTAAGGGAAATGACTAATAGAATACGGCATAGGAGATGGTATATAACTTCCAAGGTTAGCTCACAAAAGATGTTGACGATCTCTCCTTGATCTTTTGAGTCACTTGCTCTGGGGTAATCAGCCACCAGGTCATTAGGACACTCAAGCATCCTCATGGAGAGATATGAGTGAGGGGAACCAATTTGGCAACATCAACCTACCTCTCAGGTGGCCCGAGTGAGGGGATTCCACTATAGCAGTTAAGTCTTTGAGAACCCCAGGTCTCATCAATACTGGATTGTAACCTTATGAGACATCTCTGGGCTGCTCCAGACCTGACCCACAGGACTTGTTTGAAGCCACTATATTTTAGAGTGATTATTATACTAAACATATATTAGTACTAAACATTAGTAACATATATTATACAAAACATATATTACATATAACTAATATATGTCATCACCTATAATAACTAATATTTTTAGTGCATATTTGTGTGGAATTATCTGGGGATCTATTATGTAGCCTTGAGTTTTGTTCCTTTATTACTCTAAAACAAACACTATTTTTAATTGTTTTTTGTTACAGACATACTTAATTTCAACGTATCAGTCTCTAAACAAATCATGGTAGCTACTGTGACACAAATCTTGACATTCTCCATGGATTTATACAAGAAAGGTTTAGTTTTTGTTTCAGACAAAGTACAGAAGTTCAAATAAGGAATTTGGAGACATGGAGAGTCTTCTCATCTCCAGTCGTATAAAGAGGATATCTTTTTTGTTTTTTTGTTTTTTTGTTTTTCAAGACAGGGTTTCTCTGTGTAGCCCTGGATGTCCTGGAACTCACTTTGTAGACCAGGCTGGCCTTGAACTCAGAAATCCTCCTGGTGCTGGGATTATAGGCGTGCGCCACCACTGCCCGGCTTAAAGAGGATATCTTAAGATGGCTTCCAAAGTTACTTTGGTGACAGAATCTTTAACATGATGGCTTCCACCTTCAATGTGGCCACCAAGGTTTCTGTGATGACACTCAGGAATGTATGTTTATTTATGACAAAAGAAATCTACTTGCTTTCAAGCCTGAAAACCTGGGATTCTTAGGGAACCACTTTCTCAGGCATATCCTTAGCTAGTGCCAACCTGCTCTGTTGCTGTGGAGAGCTTGGCCAGTCATCTCATTCTGGCCCTGTGTGGCATTCACAATTTATTCATTATTCATAAAAAATAACTATGTTCCAAGAACTGAATGTGCAGATATGTAGGACAAAAATGTCTGCATTTTAAAAATTGGCATGTATTTATTTAGTGTGGGTGTATATTCTCTCTCTCTCTGTCCCTCTCTTTGTATCTTTGTATACACACATACCATGACACTTGTAGAGGACACCTGGGGATCAAATTCAGGTCCTTAGCCTTGATGAAGTGCCTTTACCCACTGAGCCATTTCTCCAGCCCCAATAAAATAATTTGATAAATACAAAACCAGAAGGGTTCATGGGTATCAGGGATCTGAAAAGGAAGTTACAAACTTTATCTTAGAATTTGTGAAATTTCATAAACAAGAAGACACAGATCTGAAACAATGTAGGTTTAGGTTTAGGGTTAGGGTTGGTTCTGTCAGACTAAGGCAAATGTATGCAGAGGGATGTGGGAGATGAGGTTTCAAGGTGGTACATTCATGTAGAATTGTTGCAGACAAGCAATTTAAGTGATCTGGGGCTATGTTAAATTAAAATAAAAGAGGAGGAGGAGGAGGAGGAGGAGATGCAGACAGAGGAGGAGGAGGAGGAGGAGGAGATGCAGACAGAGGAGGAGGAGGAGGAGATGCAGACAGAGGAGGAGGAGGAGGAGGAGGAGGAGGAGGAGGAGATGCAGACAGGAGGAGGAGATGACAATGATGACAATCTTGGGGACAGCTTGACAAATTGAAGGAATGCTAAAAACCATAGTCTGTAAAAAGAAGAATGAAGTATTTCCTGGAGATCTAGATGTTCAAGAACTTGTGCCATCATGAATGAATTCCAACCTATTTTCAGTTTCTGTTATTCCACATATGAATGATATTCTAATCGACCCAGTGGATCCCAAAAGCTGACCTCCACCAAGGAGATCAACTAAGAATTCAACAGAGGCTGGAGAGATGGCTTTGCACTCAACAGCACTGGCTCCTCTTCTAGAGAACCTGGGTCAGATTCTCAGCACCCACATGGAGGCTCTCAATCCCAGGGGATCTGATGACCTCTTTTGCCTCCTCAGACATGGTGCACAGACAGACATGCAGGCAAAACACCCATGCACATACAACAAAGGAGAAAAAAAGAATCCACCAAGTCTACATCCAACTGCAGAAGGATGTTTCCTGTGGACAAATCAGCTGTTATAAAAGAAGGGGATATCAGCCGGTAAAAAGAGACATTCATAAAGGGCTTTGTCAATCATGGTATGGCATGAAGAAAAAATAAAGAGTTTTGAGTAGAGAGGAGGCATGATAAATCCTAGGCAGACACTAATGACTAATTTAACCTGAGCGTGAGTTGGTTTTCACATTTAACAACGCGATTTGTCTCTTGTTTAAATCCCCAAGGGCAAACATGAGAATACACGCTATTCTTTTGCTTCTTTCCATGGGCTAACCAGGTGTGCCTTCTGTTTTTCTCTGAGGTCTGCTCGAGTAGGAGAGGAAACATACTGAGTAAATTTCTGCTGACTGGAGAGTGTGCTCTGCCTGAATCATATTCTCCCTTGTTTCACCTACAATTATCCTGGATCTGTCGAGCAAGTCATTTGCTGAGTTTTTAAGAATTTTGTAAGCCAGTTCTTCAGTTCATTCACTATTAACAACTAAATTGTATAAACCTAAAAATGGAACAGAAGATAACATATACTCAAAGCTTATCATTTCCTATCTTGCTATTAGTTTTTAGTACATGAGTTGGCTTTTTATCACTGTAACAAAATACTGGACACAGGCCATGAGGAAAGAAAAGTTGTGCTATATGTACAGATCTATAGCCTGGCCTTCATGTGGGTCCCCAAACAACTGGAGTGGGGGCTTACCCTGACTCTGTTGCCTGCCATGGATCCTGTTCCCTAACTGGGCTGCCTTGTTTGGCCTCAGTGGGAGAGGATGTGACTAGTCCTGCAGTGACTTGTGGTGCCAGGGTGGGCTGGTAATGAGGGGGGGTCCCCCTCCTCAGAGGTAAAGGGGAAGGGTGGGGGACTGAGTAAGTGGGGACCAGGAAGAGGGGTTGGCTGTGATTGGGATGTAAAGTGAATGCATGCATGCATGCATGCATGAATGATTAAATAAATAAATGGTAAGAAAAGAAGAGTAGCACCATTTAGCTCACAGTTTGGGAGGTCTGATGGCAAAGCACTTGTGTCAGCTCAATTCTGGTGAGGGCTCTGTGGTAGACGGCAGACAGTAAAAACAGGTGTTGCAGTGAACAGTCATGTCTCAAGCCAGGGAATAGAGATGTCTAGGAGGGGCCCCAGTCAATCCTTACATAACCACGCTCATGGAAGAACTATCAGGAGGTCACATTAGAACAGTGAAGGAGTTGTGTGAGAATGACTTCATGCTACCAGTGAACTAAGGACCGTCTACTAGTCCCTACCTCTTAAAGGTTCCACCAGCTGCTAATACCATCCTCTTGGGGCTCAAACCTCCCATTACATGGACTGTTGAGGACATTCAAACCATAGCCCCAAGGCTACTTATTTCTTCTGTACATTGCATATACATTGTATGGTAGGGAAACTTGATAATGTGCTACTGGACTCTGCCAGTAACATCATACTGGATTCAAAATGGGTAATGGTGGATGAATTTATACAAATCAAGTAAGAAAAACCCACAAGCTAGGGCTTCTTTATCTCAGAGAGAGTTGTTAAACATTTACTAGCACACAACTCTCCCTTCCCTTCCTGGGACCCCCCCCCCCCAACTTCAAAAGAGTAATAATTAGAAACGGAAGCAGTCTTTTTACTCAATTGATAGGTCAAGATAAAAAGCCAAGGTTAAAAGTCAAGTTAGTTTTATTTGTTTTGTTAACAATCTAACACGTAGTTATTAGTGCTGACACAGGAGTGGGGAGAATTGGAAAATACAGATTGAAAACTCCCACCCTCCCAGTGTGGCCCCTCCCGAGGGGTTCCCCAGTCAGTTAACTTTGAATGCCTCTCTGAGCCCCTCCTTTACTCATGTGTCTCAGAGAAAGCAAAGGAGCCATTTCCTTTTCTCTCTAGGAAAATTTCTGAATTCTTCTAGAATTTGTGTTCTGCCCTGGAAATTTCCAGAAAGCAGTAAGAGTAGAGACTCTAGTCTGTCCCCCCTCCACCTGGTGGCCACTGCTAGAGTTAAATGGCATCTTCTCCTAGTCTCTGGGAGCAGCAGTGTTAAAAGCAGTAGAGACTGAGTTGTCTTCTTTCTTAATTGCTGAATCTAGAATTACATTTCCTTTATCTCCCTCCATCCCCCAAAGACATATTTAGTTATACTACAATCATTTCAAGTTCGGGGAACCTCCCTGTGTCTTCTGTCATAATTTCTAGGCGCACACTACATCTCACAGAACATGTTTACACTCAGAGTTTTCCATTCAAACCCCCCCCCCCTTTTACCTAGACTACTAGCTTTGGCTGGGCAATTGTTTGTGAACGGCATACATGAAAGGCAGGTGTGGAGTCAGAGAAGGAGGAGTTTGGACTGGTATAAGAGCTGCTGTTGGGTGCGTGGCTCATGCTCACCCTCCTGTGCCCTTTGCCCCCTTAGGAACTGAAGAGTGGTGGTCTGCACCAGTCGTGCCCGTGGCCTCCCCTGGGGCTTCAGCTGAGCAGTGCCTGTGTGCTCGAGTCAGTCTCAGATTTTGACATATCCTTCCTTCTCTGTACATGAGCTCTGTTAAGATGAACCATCTTAGCATCGCTTGCAACAGATTCTCATGATTAAAGCTGTTCTCTTGTGTGATGCGATTCTTAGGCCTCCAGGACCATCCCTCATTTCACTCACTGTCCCCAGTTCACCTGTCTCTCCGGTTAACAAGCTGCGCTTTATTCAGAAGGGACAAGCATCGGTGCTTAGGGTTGTACTTCACACTGTGATCGCTACAGTTTGGACAATGCCTTCTTTCTTCTCTTTTTATTTCCATAATAGTAAGTTTTTGAGAAGACAAATTAGGCCTTGTAAAGGAGGGGGCTCATATGCCCTATTAACCTTGAGAAAACTGTCAAAGAGATCTGAGAAATGATAACTTGGCATCTCCAGAGTTAGAAAGAGGCAGCTGCCACACCTTACAAATGTCAGTGAGTCTCTAAGCTATATGATCTTCAAGAACACTTGGATCCATCACCTAACCAGCAAGGGCTAACGTCATAAAAACCAGACGGCTCTTTTTACAAAGCCCCAAATGCTAGGGATTACCCAGACAACTTGAACAATTCTGGGCTTCCTGGTACAGACCTCTCCTGATGGTGGAGTTACTACCACTATCAAGCCTTGGTTCCTTCCTTTCCTCTGGGAGGAGTCACACTTCTGTTCTCTTGATAGCCAAGGCATCTTTTATTGGTAGGACTATGTGCTCTAGGGATTTATCTAAGGAGCGACTGAGTTGGAAGTAAAGCTGGCCCTAATGGAACCCAGAGCATCATACTCCTGGGTCAGTCATGATTATTTGTCCCCCCAAACAGAGGGCAGGGATGCGTTACAAAGAGCATAGACACACAGGTACCTCTGAAAGGGACCTGACAGGAGCCATGTGGCAGCTGAAGAAGATGCTGTATAATAATCACTTAAGTAACTGCCTGCCTACCTATCCCTGGTCATTATATGGAAACAAGATTTTGTTGAGTCTTTTCTGAGAAAGATGGCAGCTACCCACCTGTTCTCTATCCTGTCTTACTGCTGTTGGAGGAACCTCTCAGGAAGTGGAGCCACAAAGCAGGCTCCAAGTGTGGCAGCCAACTCATGGGTTTTGGTAACCCTGGAGGTAGGTAGGTGGTGCCATTACTTGTTTGTGGACAGGAAACGGAGGTATAGAGAGGATAAGAGGCAATGATAACATAGCCACTAACTGGCGGAAGTAGGAAGAAAGTCCCTGCTGTTGGTGCCTGTGTCTGCTTCTTCCAACCTAGATGCCTTTCTGTTAGGAAGGGCAAAAGGAAATGGCAGGTTATATGGGCTCCAAGCAGGTGTGGGCAGGGCAGCTAGACACTGCTCCATGTAAGGGAGTAACTTGCTGGCATCCAGCCAAGACAAGGAGGCCAGCAACCCTCCCTCACAGCTCTACAACTGGTTCCAAACACCACCGGCAGTCACCTTAAAACCGGATTTCATTTTTTTCTTTTTTTCTTTTTTCTTTTTAAAATTTGGTCTTAGTTGAGGTGTCCGGATTGAACTCAGGGCCTTGAGAAAGAAGGTTCTTTTTAAATGGGAAGCATAACTATAGAGTGAGAGGGCGGCCTGTGGGGGTCAAGAACACTCTGGTGTCTCAGGCTTGGGATTTGGTTACTGTTCTCATGGTACATGACAGAGTCTGTGCCTGGATGCTGTTGCCTGGTAGGGGTAAGATTCCAGTAGTAAGCAGAAGGTCCCGTGTTGAGCAGGTGACTGTTTCCTTCTATTCAACTGTCCATTGCCTCTTACATCCCTCCACTGAATGTTTGTTACTTTGGTTTTCTAGATACATATATAGTTAGTCCTTTTAACTACAGATTTCCTAGGCATAATTATAAAAAAGATAAACCAAACCTTTCAGTGAATTCATCTTTGAAACTGTTTTGGCTGAGAATGTGGCACCAGGCAATGAGAACACTAACTTTCTTAGGGAGGAACAGTTTTTGAAGGCTTATCCAGAACAAATAGGTTAAGATGAAGATGGTAGCCAGAGGGTTGGAAAGGACTTTCCCACTTTGAGATGGTGCTGGCAGGGATTAGGGCAGGTCAAAGGGCAGTTTTACTGGGTACCCAGGTCTCCTGCTTAAGTCTCTGCCCTGTTATCTCAGTTTCTCCACTCCCTACCCGCCCTTGGCACATGGTCCATGAGGCATAGGGATCAGGCGTGTTCAGACTCTTGATACTGTGATCCCATCCTCTACAAAGTCCACACTAGATCATGCATTTCAAACACAAAAAAGTTACCAAAGAAACCTTATAATATTTTAAGTAAGTGTGCTGGAGAGTTTTACGTCAACTTGACACAAGCTACAGCCATTTGAGAGGAGGATCAATTGAGAAAATGCCTTCAGTAGATCTGGCTGTAGGTGAGCCTGTAGGGCATTTTCTTAATTAGTGATTGATATGGAAGGGCCCAGCCCATTGTAGGTGGTGCCATCCGTGGGCTGGTGGACCTGGGGCCTATAAGCAAGCAGGCTGAGCAAAGCCATGAGGAGCAAGCCAGTAAGCAGCTCCTCTCTGTGGCTTCTGCATCAGCTCCTGCCTTCTGGTTCCTGCCCTGTTTAAGTTCCTGTCCTGTTTAAGTTCCTGTCCTGGATTCCTTCAATGATGGATGACAGTGTGGAAATGTAAGCCGAATAAACCCTTTCCTCCCTAGCTTGCCTTCTAATCATTGTGTTTCATCATAGCTATACTAACCCAAACTAAGACTGTACTTTTAGGATTTTGTGTTGGGCTGCATTCATGGCTGTCCTGGGCTGGACAGGAAGCCCATTATCACGAATTTCTGCCTTCTTTGTAAAAAAAAAAAAATCAGATAGCTAGGTATCAAGGTCATCATCACCTGATTGTATCCATATTATCTAACATCTATCTATCTATCTATCTATCTATCTATCTATCTATCTATCTATCTATCTATCTATCTAATCATCTACCTATCTACCTACCTACCTACAGATCTATCTATCCAATTATCATTTATCTCTCTATATACCATCTATTCTGAAAATCAATTGACTGAGTGAAATTGTTCCCTGTGTTAAATATACACATATATTTGATATTTTTTCCCTGATGGACTCAATGAGGTTTGTAGAAGGCTTATAGGGGATGAAGCCTACAAGAGGCCCCTTTAGTCTCTGTATCTCTTTTAGAGATAAAGCTTGAACTGGGTACTGACTGAGAGTCCAGTATGGAGGTAATAGAGTAAGATGCTTTCTCCCCGTCATTTCTCCACTGGTAGCTCTTTGGTGCTCATTCTGTCTGAGCAGGGCTTGAGAGCTGCCCCCCTCAGGACAGGCCTGTGGGCAGACATTTTCCAGTTTGGAACTGGTCCAGCTCCCAGCCCTGGTGAAAGGGAATGCAGATTTTAGGTTGAATACTGATGTTGGAAGAACAGAATTTTTAAAAAGGATTTTTGTTGCTTCAGGGAAGAAAACTGCAATCAGGCTTGAAAGCCTAAAGCCTTTTCATTTCACAGGGAGAGGTCTGATAGCTCACCTGCGTTCTCTTGCTGTGCTCAGGGCAGAATTCTTTCTGATACAAAGGCTCGATTGCTTTAAACCCAGGGGCACAGTGACCCAACAGAATGGTCAGCAAGAACTCTGGGCATCTCTGGACTGATGACTTAAAACATTTCAAAGTAGTAAAATGTGGTTGGAAAACCACAAAATATAGGCCAAGACCATAAAAAAGGACCAATTCCTTAGCAAATCTGGGCTCATTAATGTAAACTGATATTCAACTTACTACCACACAGGTTAAATTTGGATACATTGCATTTGGTCCGCATTTTGTATATAAAATTAACTTGCTAAAATTCCAATTATATTTTGAATTTCTTGTTTCTCATAAAACAACAAAGAAACAAAAACAAAAATCCCCAGAAGTCCAGGTATCAAAGAAACCACTGCCTGAAAGGGGCCCACTGTTGTTCCCATTCTCCAGCTTTCATGGCCCTATCTCTCTCTGTCATATTAGGTATTTAAACCACCAGCCTGGGTCCTGTAGGCTTTTGAGTTTGAGATCTCTCATGTAGGATAGGTAGCTCCTACTAGGGAAGTGCTGGGATACAGAATTTCACTGAGCTAGTGAGCACGAGAGAAGACTAGTAAAAGGTTATGAGGTAATCATGATTCTGACCTGATGGGTTTCCATGGAGAATGGAGAAGGAAAGCAAAGCCCCCTCCCCCCCGACATTCCCAATAGCAGTTGGGATAGAAGACCAGGGCCGGCATGAAATTAGGAACTTCACTAGGACAGCGGGTTTACCTTGACAGCCCATACAGGTGGGAAGGGCAGTCCCCTAGTTGTACGGCGTGCATTGTTCTAGAACAGCATCTATCCAACCAGGGGTGGGGGTGAACCAAGGGACACAGAAGACTCAAAGTATATTGGCACCAGTTGGGTTTATCTTGGTATGTATTGGCTGGAGGTGGGGTATCTCTCTTCTGCACCGTGTCATATGGTGAGATCATCCGACCTGGCCCTGCTGCTGGCTTTGCTCAGCCTGCTCAAGGGCCGATTGTCATCGGCTGTCAGCTCCGGACAGAGTGAGGGCGCCTTCTCCGCAGACAGCC
This sequence comes from Tokudaia tokunoshimensis, assembly GCA_036184795.1. Lineage (NCBI taxonomy): Eukaryota > Metazoa > Chordata > Mammalia > Rodentia > Muridae > Tokudaia > Tokudaia tokunoshimensis. Next base: position 63,623,002 of record BTHU01000003.1, on the reverse strand, counting down.
CTTGCTTGGTTACCTTTTCAGCTTGCAGCTCTTCTTTCTCATCGTCCTTCTCTACTCCAGGGGTCTCTACTTTCTCCCCGTCTGGCACTGCAACTGTCTCCTGCCCTTCTGGGGTTACCTTCTCCGCCTCTTGCTTCTTCTCTCCCACTTCCGGTTCCACAGTCTCCTCCACGGGCTGCTCTTCCGGCTCCACTTCCGGGGCCCCCACCTGAGCGTAAGAAGGCAGTGTTTCTTGGTAACCCCGTGACATATCTGCCAGGGCTCCTGTGCTGATCTTCTCCTCGAACTGACTAAATGGCTTGGCGGAAAGGGGGCTGGTCTCCACCATTCCAACCTCTGTCAAAGGGAAATAGTGTGATACGATCTTCTCTTCTTCTAGGAGCTGGTAGCCCTTGGCTTTCTGGATGGAGGAAACTGCAATGGAGTGGAGGGACTTCTCAGCGATCTCCCCCAGTGGCTGCTCTACAGGCCTCTTGAAGGCAGACCGGATTCCTTTCATGCCCAGGTGGCTCATCTCCATGATGTTGAGGAAGAGGGACACAAAAGCGACCGACAACATGAAGAGGATGAAGATGGTTTTCTCAGTAGGCCGGGACACAAAGCAGTCCACTACGTTGGGGCAGGGCCACCGACTGCAGCGATAGAGGGGCAGGATGCGGAAACCATACAGGAAGTAATGGCCCACGATGAAGCCCACCTCAAAGAGGGTCTTGAAGATGATGTGGCAGACATAGGTCCTTAGCAGTGTGCCCTCTAGCCGGAACTTCTTGGTGCCTTTGCTACTGCTGCTGCTCTTCCTGATGCTGACCTGGTCTGGGGCGATTGGTACCCTCTCACCCCCGTTGCTGCGGGACTGCTGACAGAGCTCCTCAGCTTCACGGTCCTTTCGCTTCTCCTCCATGCGAACGTGGTGCACCGCGTGCCCCACATACATCAGCGATGGAGTGGAGACGAAGATGATCTGCAGAACCCAGAGGCGGATGTGCGAGATGGGAAAGGCCTCATCGTAGCAGACATTCTCGCAGCCTGGCTGCTGGGTGTTGCATACAAAATCAGATTGCTCATCGCCCCACACAAACTCGGCTGCTGTGCCAAGGATGAGGATGCGAAAGATGAAAAGTACCGTGAGCCAAACTCTGCCAATGACAGTGGAGTGCTCATTCACCTCTTCCAAGATGTTTCCCAGGAAACTCCAGTCGCCCATTGCTCACTACCTAGGAAGCAAAAGGCAAAACCTAATTGGCCACAGTGCAACTCTGAGATGATCTATTTCCTAGCTCTTGGAGTGACCTTCCAATGGAACAATCATAGTACCCAACAGCCTCTATCGAGTGCCTCGTCTGTGCTGACTAGTGTTAAGAGATGAAAGGGATCTTGAAGTGTGTTTAATACTAATTTATAAAATAGGGTTACTAACAACATCTGTCCTCATTTACCTCACACGTTGTTTGAAAGGATCCATGAATCAGTATCTGTAAAACTCCTAGAATTTATTGAGACCCGAAATAGAAAGCTACGGTAACATGAATTTAAATCAAGACCATATGTTGATGGAAGATTCATGAAGTGTAATGCTGAAGGCAATCCCATATACTATGGGTACCCAGCTCCCAGCAACATTCTTACGTGAATGAAATTGTAGTCGCCTTACTTTGGGCTGTTTTGGGCTATGTAATGATCACATACTTAAAATAGAAGAGAATGAGCATTTATTGGACACTCATTATGGACAGCCCTTTGATGTTGCATTATTTTGTTTATCTTTTGTTAGACTTTATGCTATCTGATGGTAGAGACCTGCCTGTTGTAGTTACTGCTGCATAGCCAATTCCTGCACACACAGATGTGTTTGTTTGTTTGTTTCCAACTTGTTTTCAGTGTGTGAGAAAACAGGGGCTTTTGAGGTTAAATGGATGGTCTAAGATCAGACAGCTAACCGCTAGCAGTTCTGTACCTGATCCCAAAGGTTGGATTCTCAAACCATTAAGAAATAATGCCTGTGATGTGGGCTACACATTTCTCTGACTTCTGCAGTTCTAATTTATGCTTTCTTTTCCTGAGGTTGAGAGCTGGAAAACCCTTTTAATAGTTTTACAAATTGAGAGCCGTATATTTTTATTATTACCCTTTTAAATCCCAAGAGCAGAGCAAGTGCTTTAGGAGGGAATTGCATTACAGGAAGTCCACTAGGGCACATTCAGTGTTTCATGGAATGACTAGGCTGCAGGGTTTGTTACAGGTGGCTGTTTAAACACAGCTAGAAATTTGTTCTGTAGGGAAAACACTATTAAAGTATATAATGCCTCTAGCATAGCAGGGGCTGATGAGAAGAGGACTGAGTTGATCAGGGGATACAAACTGGGCCACTCATTCAGGACTATGATAAAAGCAACCCTATCATATCACTTTAGGTCAGCTGTCCCTCCGAGCTAACTATCTCTGGAGCTGTGGAACTCTCTCATGCCTGCTCTTAGAGCAAGGCAATGACTCATGTTGGAGAGCCCTTCTCTGGGTTTCTTCTGGTCACCATCCAGAAATAAATGGGAACTATCACAATTGGGTGGTCAATCCAAGCATCAATCCCACACATGAGACAGAGCCAGGGAGGCCATTTCTTATCAAATAGTTCAACTCTAGCTTTAGTGTATTTTGATTTGATAGCTTATTATTACCATGTTATTTAGTACAGCATATATTTATGTTTTGGTTTTTTGTTTGTTTGTTTATTTTTTGACACAGGGTTTCTCTGTATAGCCCTGGCTGTCCTAGAACTCACTCTATAGACCAGGCTGACCTCGAACTCAGAAATCTGCCTGCCTCTGCCTCCCAAGTGCTGGGATTAAAGGTGTGCGCCACCACTGCCTGGCTATGTCCATGTTCTTAATCTGACTATCTTAGAATAGGACATTCTGGGGTCACTTTTGGCTTTATCTTCCAGGAGCCATCACAATGTAGATCAAAGCAACACCATAGTGTGGGCCCTCCATAGATGCCTGGGGATGGGGCCAAGAGTAATGGTTATAAGATCTAAAACTTTCAGCTTCTGAGTAAAGACAATTATCACCAAAATTCAGGGACCCCCCCCCAAGGATTCAGTGAGAGGAAGAACACATAAAAATAATCAAGTTCATAAAATTTAGAATAAAAAAGAGAACTTGCAAGGATATGCAAACCAGGAGGGAAAAATAGAAAGAAAAGTAAAAGGTAAAATGATCCAAACCAGCTATCATGAATCAAAATCAAAGGCAAAACCAACCCTTCCCACACCTGGGGCAGATGGTACTTGTTTTGTAAAACATCCTGAATATAAACTTGTAGACCAGTGACTCTTAATGCTCAGTGTCATACACAGTAACGCCCCAGGACCTTACTGACAGCCAAGTCATTGCTAAGCGAGAGCCAGAGCAGAGCGTTTCCTATGTAACCCACCCCACCACATTAGGATTGTTTTGGGGCTTTGAATTTTTTCTTATGTCTACTAACAGTTTTGTGTCAAGTTACAGGCAACTGTAAGTTAGTATAAAATCTTTCTACTATCACAGCAGTGAAACAGGCCACATCTGCTGTCAAGAAGAGAGGAGTTAGAGATGCCGGGGGAAGTGTTAGGTTATTAAAATATGTTTTAGATTTATTTAGTGTATGTGTGTGCCTGTGTAGAGGTCAGAGAACTTTTAGGAGTGAGTTTTTTTCCAGATAGTTAAAAAATATTTTAATAAAACACTAATGAACATGCTTAGCTATTAAGAGAATTATACCAAGAAAACATTAAAAAAAAAGAAACATTTAAATTTTACATGTGGGATTTGCTTGATGCTTTAATCACCTCAACCTGCTTGATTATCATCGTAGCAAACTCTTGACAGAGAAGCAGGTAAGTCAGAGAACAGTGTCCCCATTAATTCAATTATAATATCCAGGCATTTGTTTACATATAATAAATACTCTTAGGGTATAATGTGTAGGCCTAACAAAAATCCTGATTTTTCACAGTCACCAATATAGAAGAAAAGTCTGTACAATGTAAAGATTATAATCCAGTAAGTTGAATAGTATAATTACACAGTAATTAATCTCAGTAGATTGGTAATTTATATGAACATGTGCTGGAGAAAATATCCAACAAAATTAGGAATATTCAGAATAGTCGATATTGGGAAAGGAAAAGGAGTTCTCAGCAAGAGAGCAAAAGGAGGAGATGTGGGGCGGAGACAGAGGTGGGTTCTCTTCTACCATGGGGTTTCTGGTATCATACTCAGGTCATAGGCTTGGTGGCAGGACCCTTTACCTGACCTGATGACCTTTCCTGCTGCCCTCCTACTTTTAAATTTAAAGAAATTATTTGAAAAAGGAAAAAAAATCACTGATGTACAGGTGTTTTGTCTGTGTGTACGGCTGTGCACCATTGGTGCCTGCCGAGTCCAGAAGAGGTCATCAGATCCCCTGGGACTCAATCTACACATGATTGTGAGCTCCCAAGTGTGTGCTGGGAATTAAAGTCAGGTCCTCTGGAAGAGCAGCAAGTGTTCTTACCACTGAACCATCTCTCCAGCTACCGCCCCTCCTCAAATTTTTATGTGTTTGTCTTTTTTTCCTCCATTAATAAAGATTGACCTAGACATGCCAGGCAAGTGCTGTCTGGCTGAGTTACACCCCCAGCCCTGGCCTTAACCAGGAAGTCACCTGGTCTTAGCCAGGAGCAAGCTGGAGCTTGGCAAAAGCTAAGCCAGAAGAACCAACCACCCACTTCTGCCGTCCTCTCGGTTGCAGTTTGCTTGTGAACATGGAGTGGACCAGTCTAGTACAGGTGGAAGATAAACTGAAGTTTATTGTCGAGTCTCAGCCCCAGGACTGCAATATATTCCTGGAAACTTCCTACTCAGGAATTGTGGGTAGAGGAGATAATTGAAGCAACAACTTAAGTTGAGGGGCCACAGCTTTCCTCACAGTGATGTACACTGATGTGCCTCCGGCCAGTCCTCACAAGAAGCCAGGAGCTGAGCAAGTGGCTCTCATGTTGAGAGTTCAGATTCCTAAACACAACAAGCACCCAAACAAAACAAAACAAAACAAAAAAGACAGCACACAGCTGCCAACTCCTTATTTTAAAAAATAAATGTGTTAGGTCACTAACTGTCCGATTTTACCCTCAGTTGATTAAGAGGGTGGAGCATGTCTTTAAGACCACAAGACTTAAAGAGAATGTGATCTCAGAATAAAGCCAAGTCTTGGAATGGAACGTGTTTAACTTAGTGGAAAGCCACCTCCTTGTCCCCATCATTGCAGCTGTATTTCTGTCACAGGCTGACAAAATTTTGCCTTGAGCTAAAATGGACAGATCTACAGCTTGAGAATCAGAGAATGGAGAATTATTTACCCCATGGTCAGGGAGGGACAAGCAGAGAGGTTACATGAGTCTCCTAAAGTGTCCCAGCTAGTGGGGCTAGCTCATATGTGAACCCTAGTCTTCCCCACTCCAAACTCCAAGGGAATTTCTAGGGCAGTGTGACCTTGTCTTGGGTTTGAAGAGGCTCGGAACCACGTAAACACCCATGCTTACAGGTTTCTCGAAGCATCAGTGGGTCACCCACCACTCTGGCTGGTGATGGGGAGTATGTGTGCCTCCGTCCTTGGGTGTAGAGCCACCAGGCAGCAGCTCTTGCCCCAGGGAGGGCACAGATAATTCCTGTGCTCCATGAGTTAACTGCTTTAACATTGTAAACCCTGAGCCTATGACTTTCCTTCCACCCACAACTCTCAACAATTCCCACCTTTCCTCCCATCTCAGAGTTGTGAGTGGGAAAAACAAACAAATAAAATAACCCCCCCCCAAAAAAAACCTGTTAACTCAGATGCTCATTTCTATCCCCCTGGATTCCTGGAGGCTCCGTCATTCCTTCTGAAAGCATAAAGACCTGAAGAAGTCAAGAGCTGGAGTCTGATCCAACTCTATTCTCACTCAACATATCCTAGTGCTCTCCCTTCCAAACCTCTGCAAACTCTTAGATGATCTCGGAGAGGATTTTCAAGGTTGAGTTTGAAGTGCATCCATCTCAGCCCAATGATAGACCTTGGTGACAACTTTTTCGTCTCAGAGGAAGCTATGTTTCTAGTGGGAGAGCTATGAATGGCTCCAGCCATGCTTGGAAAGGAGTGAAGGGAAGGTTATAGTCTAAGGCCACCCAAGGAAAACTTGCCGTCTGAGTAGTGTCCCGCGGAGAAACTGGTGCCGTCTTTCTCTCTTGCTGCTCAGCAGTAAAATGGCAACTTTGGTGTCTTTCCTTTGCCACCTAAAAGCCCACCTCCCACTTCTCTACCCCGCCCCTAATGTGCTGCACGACTGAGCAGATATGACGGGATCAGCCCTGATGGGTAGGTTTTACTGTCCAGCAATATTTTAAGCTCCCAGCCAGACAGCTTTTATGAAGGGAGGGATGTTTGGAAAACAATGGGAGAGAGAGAATGGGAGAGCTGTGCTGGGCACCAGGGGAGGAGGCTGGGGGGAAAGCTGACGTGGGAAAGCTTCGCTGGGGCTTCTGCAGGCTCTAAGCGGTTCTCTCAGCTACAGACCAGTCCTCTACGACAGGAAATCTTTGGCTTCTTGCAGAGGACAGGTGTGTAGGGGTATTTTCCCAGGCCTTGAAGTCATCATCTTGGAGACTCTTGGTGATGTAGGGAGAGTAAGATGTGACCCGTGTGTGACCTTTCGCCTCTTGTTAGACTGAATGAAAATTATTGGTTCCCTTTAAAGGGTGATAGTTCATCCCCCATTGGGGTTTGATCTTATGATGCAAGACTTTTAGTATGCAGCCTCCCTGATGACTCTGGTCCTAGAAACAGAGGAGTGCTGAACATAGTTCTCAGCCCCAGGAGTGAGATCCATGCCCCAGGTGTGAGATGCATGCCCCAGGTGTGAGATGCATGCCCCAGGTGTGAGATGCATGCCCCAGGTGTGAGATGCATGCCCCAGGTGTGAGATGCATGCCCCAGGTGTGAGATGCATGCCCCAGGTGTGAGATGCATGCCCCAGGTGTGAGATGCATGCCCCAGGTGTGAGATGCATGCCCCAGGTGTGAGATGCATGCCCCAGGTGTGAGATGCATGCCCCAGGTGTGAGATGCATGCCCCAGGTGTGAGATGCATGCCCCAGGTGTGAGATGCATGCCCCAGGTGTGAGATGCATGCCCCAGGTGTGAGATGGATGCCCCAGGTGTGAGATGCATGCCCCAGGTGTGAGATACATACCCCAGGTGTGAGATGCATGCCCCAGGTGTGAGATACATGCCCCAGGTGTGAGATGCATGCCCCAGGTGTGAGATGCATGCCCCAGGTGTGAGATGGATGCCCCAGGTGTGAGATGCATGCCCCAGGTGTGAGATACATACCCCAGGTGTGAGATGCATGCCCCAGGTGTGAGATACATACCCCAGGTGTGAGATGCATACCCCAGGTGTGAGATACATACCCCAGGTGTGAGATACATACCCCAGGTGTGAGATACATGCCCCAGGTGTGAGATGCATGCCCCAGGTGTGAGATGCATGCCCCAGGTGTGAGATGCATGCCCCAGGTGTGAGATGCATGCCCCAGGTGTGAGATGCATGCCCCAGGTGTTAAATACATGCCCCAGGTGTGAGATACACGCCCCAGGTGTGAGATACATACCCCAGGTGTGAGATGCATGCCCCAGGTGTGAGATACATGCCCCAGGTGTGAGATGCATGCCCCAGGGTCAAGGAAACCTCACAAGACACTCCCCCAACAACACAGGGTCTTGCTATTGCTCTTGGCTGCCCACCAGAACTAGAGCCTACATTTACACTACAGACGACACCATTGGCTGTAAGGTACGGAGAGAGCAGGTGGCAGTGAGCTAGAATTGTTTCCATGTTGGCTATCAATCAGTGCACAGGAGGATGCTCAGCAGGATGCTGTAGGAGAAAGACCACAGTTGATCTTGCCCAGCTCTGAATCCTATGAAACAAAAGTTCAACCTGCTGGGCAAAGCAAGCCTGACCTCACCTGTACAGCAGCGGCTTCGCCGTGCTGGGGATAACCAAATGCCTCTGACTGGAGTGTTGTGGTGGTGGTGGTGGTGGGGAACAATCCATTCTTGGTATTTTAAGCCCAGCTAAACTGAGGTCTAGGGAGACTGCCAGCCCCAATGGGGAACTTATTACTGATGTTTAAGTAAATTGGCAAAGCAGCAAACTGCCTTCTAAATACATCTAGGCTTCTGCCCACAGACCTAGAGAAGCCTCTCCCTGTAAACAACACTGGGGAATGTAGAGACCCATAGCATCCCAAGATGCTGAGAATAAACAACAGTTGTCGGCCCAGCCCAGAGAAGACAAATATACCACCCCTCCAAGGCTCAGGGAACACTGAAAAGAGGACCAGAAGTAGGTGAACCAGAAGATACAGTAAAGGACTACAAATCACCTTTCTTTAGACTCAGTACAACTGCTGTCATTATAAACTCTCAGCTACTGTAGCTGCCTTCACTGGGCCCTCATAAGACTGTCCCTATCAACTGTCAGTCAAGGAAGGAGGAGGAGCTATGGTGTTCTACCCCTTACCCCTGAACTATTGGCTACCGATAGCTTCTGATAGAGGAGAGACCATTCTCTCTGTTGTGTACCCTTTGCTGAGCTTACCAGGCTCCACCAGGTGCACCAAACCCATGGCCGTATGGACAACCCTGGTTCATCTAAGCAGGTCACAAAACAGAAGGAATAGTCAAGAATAGGACGGAGAGATTTGTTGGGAGGAGGGGTGTGGGAGAAGATGATAGGGAGGTAGGGGTGAGAGTGGTCAGTATGTGCTGTGTACATGTGTGTAAATGCCTCAAAACACAGTTAGTAAATAAAAAAGCAAGCTTTGGACTTTAAAGGGCTTGGGTGTTGTTTGTCAATTTTGTATCATTTCCCGCAGTTAGAAGTATCTTTGAGGAGCTGGGGTTGAATGGAGGCATTATGCAGGGTTATGCACTTTCTGTAAATGATGGCCTGATGTTTCCTTCATCAAGAGGCTCTTGGTGGAGTATCACTGTGGCCCCATAAAGAACGACATGGGGAGGCCACCTAGGAGGGCACAGATGTGCTGTCTGAGAACCACACCTTTTCCACTGTCTGGGACTATTACACAGCTGTAAAGGTGGATGTTTTGACCATGTTTTCCCAATGAAAGACTCAAAACAATTTATTTTCTTTTTAGTGGTGTGTGTGTGTGTGTGTGTGTGTGTGTGTGTGTGTAGGTATACTTATGTGTGAGAGTAGGTGCCCATAGAGTCCAGAAGAGGGCGCAGGAGCCCCTGGAGCTGGAGTTACAGGTTGCTGGGAGCTGCCTGGCATAGGTGCTGGGAGTGAATTTTGAATCCTCTGCAAGAGCGGTGTGTGCTCTTACCCACTGAGCTGTCTCACTTGGTGGTTGCTGTGTTCTGTTTAACTTTCTTGTTCTTGCTCTTGTTTTGAGACATAGTTTACCTTGATTGTCTAGGCTGGCTTTGAATGTGCACTTCTCTTGCCTCGGCTTCCCAAGCAGCTGGGATTACAGGCACGCACCATTGTTTGTAACCAAAATTTGGGATATTTTATCCCATGAATTGATTCAAGGAAATAATGGAGCAAAAATAGTTGGTATTTGTAATCTTTCAGGAAATAACAATACACATTTACTCAATTAAACACAAATTAAGGGTAAAGCAGGCGTCCTAAAAACTGAGGACTTGCTCGTTGCCTCTCTTCCACTTCTGTTGTTCCTCGTGTTTTCTGTGGCCAAGGACATATTTCATTTTAATGATGGCAGTGTGAGGGAGATGAAATCAACCCATGTGGGTCATGAGGTCCACTTTCATTAAAACATTCAGTAACCCAAGGCCAGCCTTCTTTACATTTCTGATTTCTTCTGAACTCTTGAGTTTTGAGGCCTGCACGCACTTGGACAGTGCCTCTCCATGAAATCCTTCCATGGACAAGAGGCGGCCGAGACTGTTCGCTCTATTTCCATGAGGAGAGAAGGCAGAGGTTTGAGGGGAGGAAGGCGATCCTTTGGAGGATATTTGCTTACATGATCATCCCTGAGGCTTTGTTTTCCCTAAGAAATTCTAGAACCTACAAACTTATCTTCAAAAGGATCTCCCCCATCCAGGGTGACCATATGACCTTGGCTAATGTGATGGGCGATATCAAGTGCCATATTTGTGAGAGGATGTTTGTGGAGGGTGAGTTTAGGTACAGACAGACAGAGTGACAAACAGCTCTGATCACAGTCTAGGTTTGAGATGTACTTCACTTCCCTCCTCTCTTCTCTCTTCCCTCTTCCCTTCTCTCTAAAGTTCCTCCCTCCCCTCCCTTGCTCTCTATTTCCTTCCCCTTCCTTTTGCTTCCCTTCATTTTCTTTAAGACTGGTCTCTTCTGTAGCCCAGGTTGCCCAGAACCCATTGTGTTGCCCATGTTGGCCTCAAACTTGTGACAATCCTGCCACCTCACACTGTGATTAAAGTCACTGTCTGGTTAGCTTCTAATTTAGCACCTTCTTTGTTTATTTGCTTGGCTGACACAGAACACTCTACTAACAAGGCCCAATTAGTTGATGGGTTTTTTTGTTTTGTTTTTGTTTGTTTTTCTGTTCTGTTTGCTTTTGAGAGGAGGTCTTGGGTTTTTTTTGTTTGTTTTGTTTGTTTTTCTGTTCTGTTTGCTTTTGAGAAGAGGTCTTGCTTGCTATGTAGCCCAGGCTGACCTCAGCATCCCCATGTACTATGATTCTGTGTACCACCACTCCTGGATAATGGATTCTTGTCATCAGTTCTATTTGCAGCTAAAAATCTCTTAAAAACATTAACACCCAGTCTTGTACTTCCAGAGACAAGTTTGGAAAGAGCTGGGGATTGAGGCTCACCCTAGCCTTGCCGAGAAAGGTGTCTCTTCCTACCAGGAACCAGAATTGGTCTTGTAGGTCCTTCAGTGGGAAGTAAAAAGTTTTCTCATGAAGGTTGAACTTCTTTCTCTGTGTGTTTTATTTTCTTCCTCTCTTTCTCTTTTGAGACAGAGTCTCAGTGGCTGGAAGCAGCTCACTATGAAGACGAGGGAGTCTTCTAACTCTGATTACCTCTGCCTACTGAGTGCTGGGATTAAATGTGTTACCCACTATCCTCGGCATTATTTGATCTCTAAATTTCAAAACACCAGAAATAATCTAAGTTTAAAGGCAAATTTCAACTTAAGTTGCTTCAGTAGCAAAGCTCTATTGGCAGAAGCAGGTAGCAGAAAGATGTAGGGACCCTGGGGAAGCTAGTCCCAGTCTGTCCCTTTGAAGACTGGGAATAGAAGACTAACAATCTCTCAGCTTCTACTGTGTGCAGCCTGGAGAAACACCATACAGGGCCATGTGCAAATTAGATTGCTTCTCTGAAAATTTCTTTGTGACTTAGGGAGGAACATTATTTGGACTCTCATACATTTGTCCATTGAAGACACACCCGTGAGGTTGAGTGAGTCTGGGAGGTCTGTGGGGGAAGGTAGTGCTCAGAAAGGTGTAGTTGACAAGGTGATTTGGGTCCACAAGGGCATAGGCAGTTCAGTGTGAAGGCTCTAACCCACAAAGAGCTCTGCTGAGGCAGAGTGGCAAGGGAAAATGTCAAGAAGTGTTAAGTTTTTTAAAATTTCCTGATTGTTTTTAAAGATATATTTATTTTTATTTACATGAGTACACTGCCAGACACCCTAGAAGAGGGTATCAGATCCCATTACAGATGGTTGTGAGCCACCAGGTGGTTGCTGGGAATTGAACTCAGGACCTTTGGAAGAGCAGTCGGTGCTCTTAACCGCTGAGCCATCTCTCCTCCCCTCCTGATTTTTTTTTTTTTAAATCCATGCACAGTTGCTTACTGGCATAGGTTCCAAACCCCATCACCATCAAGAAGTGAGACACCACACCATGTCCAACTAGGGGTAGGTCCATTTCTTTCTACCACAGATTTTGTTAAACAGTCACTTTGTTGAAAATGCAGAGATGAATGAGGCACTGTCCCTGGTGTGACGCCTACATAGTACATGAAGTGTGCAAAGAGGCCTTGCACACACATCACATGCTGTTCAAGGAGGCATGGCAGCAGGAAAGGTTAAACAAACAAACAACCCCCCCCTCAAAAAACCAGAAAAACAAAAAGCCAAACAAAACTGTGTGTGCTCAACCTTGGACCTGCCTGTCATTCTGAGAAAACTGGAGGAGGTGAAGTTCAGGAGTGAGCCATCTCAGCTCAGTACCAGCCAAATGCCTGACCCTGAAGAGGAAACTTTCTCTTCTTAATTCCGAGGGAACAGGGCTGGCCTCACGGTCGCATTGATTAAATTAAACAGTGTGTAAAACTGAGCCCAGTGGCGGCCAAGCATCACTTGAGAAACGGTAACTGCTACCATTGCTGTTGCTAGGAAAAAGGCCAGGATGGTTAGGTATCTCGGGAGGGGGAGCAAAGGTTCTTTGCCTCACCGGTGTAGGACTCACTGCTTGCTGTTTCTAGGTTCTTCCTGGAGAGGGGCAGGCTGCGAGCTATGCCTTCTGTGTCCTTTCTCCCTGGTTTATTTGGTCATAAGTCAGATTCTTCTTTATCAGAGCATTTGGCTAAAGTTTAAGGGCTCGTGTGCCCTGAGGGATGCAGGGGGAGCAGGGGGCACTTTCACTCTAGAGAGGATTTCCAGCGCAGACAGTTGTCAGGGCAAGGCGGGGCCCGCTATTGAACGGAGCAGTTCATGCATGAGAGTGGACCATGCCAATTCTATAGAGCACGGCCCCTCGGTCCAGCCTTCTGCTAACAAAGTTATCTTTCCCAATCTGCTTAGGCAGAAGGGGGACACACTTCCTGTCCTTGTGCTGAGCAAGTAACACAGGCGGGACCCAGGCCAGAGTTGGGTCTGGCTCATGGCTTTATCCCAGACTCAAAGTCTTGGGCTCTCTCAGCTATTCCATCACCACTTTGGACAGAGTCGGCTCAGGTTACAGTAACTGGCCTCTGGTTACCTGCAGAGCGGAGCCTGTCTCAGACAGAGTTCTTGGTGCTTGGGGTGGGGGGAGGTGTAGAGAGAATATTAAAGTCAGGTTCTCAGACAGAGGATAAGGGAAGAGGCGGTATCCCTACCATGCTCTGGTCAGTGGGTTTAAATATATGGTCAGTATACTACACTTGCACTGTCACTTGGAATAATCCTTCAAGATAAACCTTAGACCCAGGGAAATAGAAGTCCAGGACGGAAACATTCAGGCTCACGACCAGTCTCTCCTGAGACTCCAAAGTCTGTAAAATGCTGGATCCTCTGCTGGTCGTAGTCCACTTCCAGGTTCATCCAGGACCCAGAGCATCTGATCCGTGCTTTATCCAGCCGTCTCCCAAACATGCTGCATTTCTAGACACCCTCCTGCCCAGATAAGGCCTGTAGGTTCGTTCTTTCAGTTCTTTCTTTCTTTCTTTTTCTGTACTATGGGTTTTTTCTTCTTCTTTTCCTTTCCCTTCCAAATGGGGAAAAGTCCTTTCAAAGACTTCTCTGCAGTTGCCCAGATAGCTGCATTAGTGCACCCTACACTTACCACGGACTGACCATGTACACTTACCCTTTACTCAGAGAGGAGTGGTAACATGATGTGTACACACCAAGACCGAGGGGTGCACATTTTTCTTTCCACTTTATCGAGACCCAGCAAGGTCTGGGTCCCAGACACAGGAACAAAGGGCAGGACCAGGGCTGTCTCAGAGCTGCTTGACTCCAAATCCCATGTTAGCTCTGGGCTGCTCATGTTGTCTCCTTTAATTAAAGGATTTGGCTCTGACCTTTCCTGGTGTCTGGGCTCTTCGGTCTCTGTGATTGTCAGTTAACATTTGAAGAGCTGTAATTTTGTTGTTGTTGTTCTGAAAAACCAGCATCACCGTGGACATTTTCTAAATACTTGAGGCTATTTCACTTTGCACATCCTTATTTTCAAGTGGACAAGCATAAGGGTACAAATATTATACATGGGAGAAAAATCCAACATAGAGGCGAAATTGTTCAACAGTGAAGGACTCGTCATTTACAGCTACCACTACTGTGACTGCCCAAGGTGATTTGTGTGAGCCCCAGTCTACAAATGAGACCAGCTTGTAGCACATGATAGTATCATTTGCCATTTCCCCTTACATCCTGTTCATCTTTGCAGCACATATAAATCAATCTCATTAGGCTAATGCCCAAAATAATACTCCAGAGTAAGGCCGGTCTTAGGAATGTATTCAGCTGTTCTGAAGACCTTTTAGGATTGGATTCCTTTCTCCTTTTCCCTTTCCTCCTCCTCTTCTTCCTCCTTCTTTTCCTTCTCCCCCTTCTCTCCTTCTTCCTCTTCTTCTTCCTCCTCTTCTTTTTTTTTTTTTGTTCTGAAAAACCAACATAACCATGAACATTTTCTAAGTGCTGCAGGATATTTGACTTTGCACATCCATATTTTCTTTTCTGATACAAACTTTTGAAATAATAACTTTTTTTTTTGGTGTATGAATCTTTTTCGAGCAAATGGAGGGAAACTCCTTGAGGCAGAATTACCTTTTCAGAAGAGATAGAATTGAAGATTTGCAGAGTACAACAACTGCTCTTTACACAGACTCCCAGCTGGCATGGAAGCTTCCAGGAGGGCCCCTGAGCTGAAGTTCTGACAGCCACCCGTTGTCATCTCAGCTTTCTGACAGACAGGAAGGAACCTGTAGATTTGCATTTTCCTGGTTACTTGAAAAGTAACGTTACTTCTGGCATGTTCATTGGTTGTTTGTGTCTCTTTTCCTTGGAGTCTGCTCATCGCTTCCTAGTGTGTGTGCCTTGGGTGGTTGTGTTTTCCTTGTTGATTTATAAGCTCTTTTTATGGGCTGCGACTCCTTTTCCTCTTTGACCATGTTGTAAAACTTCCAACTGAACACTCAGCTTGTAACTTTGCTTTTAGTGTGTTTTGCTGTGCAGAGAATTTATATTTTTATCAAATCAAATCCATCTTTTAAAAATTTATGGTTTCTTGACTTTGCGCCTGGCATAGAAAGGCCTCTGAATGCCATTGAAATTCAGGAAGCCGAGTTAGAAGGTTTGTCAGGGAAGCTTCTTTTTCAGCATTTCAGCCTGGATCTTAACAACCTGAATGCCTTAGAGCCCCTCCAGGTCCCTCTCCTCTTACATCCCAGGCTTCTATCTATTTCATCCATCTTCTCAGCCCGCTTGGCAACAGATCACATCATCACCGCCCTGAGCACTGGTTCCTCCCTAGTTGCTCATCGGAACACTGAACTTGGGGGTCCTGTGCCTGATGCTTGCAATAGGTGCTTGGCTTGTCTCTTTATGATTCTAGAAGTTTGAGTCATATTTGTTTCAGAGAGAGAGAGAGAGAGAGAGAGACAGAGAGAGAGAGACAGAGAGACACAGAGAGACACAGAAAGAGACAGAGGGACACACATACAGATGCAGAGACACACAGAGAGAACTTTACTCTTCTTTTTTGAAGGCATATTTTCTACCCTTTCTACAAAGAGGGAGCTTTGGAAGATTTTTTCCACCTTCTTCTCATTTTAAAATTGCTTGTCTCAGCATCTCTAAGATGGCCATTGGGCCTGTAACTTCCCACCTAGGAGCAGCACCGTGCTTCCGACTGCTCGTCTAAGATCTAGGCTGAGCATCTTTATCTTTTTAGACAGGGTCTCTGTGTATCCCTGACTGGCCTGAATCTGGCTATGTAGGCTAGGCTGGTCTCACAGAAATCCAACTGCCTTTACCTCCCCAGTGCTGGAATTAAAGGTATATACCATCACGCTTGGCTTAAACCTCTCTCTCTCTCTCTCTCTCTCTCTCTCTCTCTCTCTCTCTTTCTCTTTCATGTAATTGGTTTTGAACTCACTATGTGGTTGAGGATGACCTCCAATCCCTCCTCCGCTTGCCTCTACCCCCCAAATGCTGGGATTATAGAAATACACTGTTGATACGAGGCTAGTATTCTGTTGTGCATGTATGTGTATGTACATGTATGCACTTCTACATGAGCACAAAGGGGAATGTTCACGTGTGCATATTCATGAAGATGTTAGAGGCCAACTGTGGGTGTTAGCCCTCAGAAGCCATTGCCGTGTTTGTTTATTGAGCCAGAGTCTGTAACTTGGCTTAGGATCCTCCTGTCTCTGTCTTCCTAGTGCTGGGGTTACAAGCACACACCTCCATGAATTGGGAGATCAAACTCAGGTTCTTACGCTTGCAAAGCAAACACTTTACTTTTAGTTGTTGCCCTAGTTCAGCCCTGTTCTTTCTCCTCCTCCTCCTCCTCCTTCCTCTCTCTCTCTCTCTCTCTCTCTCTCTCTCTCTCTCTCTCTCTCTCTCTCTCTCTCTCTTTCTCCCTCTCCCTCTCTCCTAAGTAACTGACTCTGTGCACACGTTAGAAGTTAGAAGTCAACATTAGATATATTCTCTTCACCAGCTGATTGGACTGGCTGGCCTGCAAGCTCCAGTGTTACAGGCACCAGGCATGTGCTATCACACCCAGTGGCATGTGGGTGTTGGGGGATCTGAACCAGGGTGTGCTGGGCAGGCATTTTACCTGCTGGGCCATCTCCTGAGTCCCAGGCTGTTCTTCTTAGAGGAAAGATGAGCCTGGCATAATTTCAGGGGTCCTTAGGTGGAGAAAGGGAGACAAAAAAGAGGGTAAGAGAATCAGGAGAATACAGAGGAAAGCACTCTGAGTTGTCATTGGTGCCTTTGAAGGTAGGCTAAAAGCAGAGGATGTGAGCAGCTCCCAGAAGCTGCCCCTGAGCCTTCAGACAGGAGCAAAGGCTGAGGTACTTTGTTATCTTAGTGAGAGTTTTACTTCAGACTCATAACCTGAACGATTGTGAGGTAACAATGGCCAATGTTTTGAGCTACTAAATTTATGACGATTTTCTATAGCCCCAATCAGGACCTAAACACAGAGCAAGGCACTGACCCTGCCACAGATGTGACCACTGTGGTCACACAACTTGTCACTTTCAGGATACAATCGCAACATCCTCCTCTGATCCTAGGAAACAGTTTGGTATGCAAAAGGCAGCTATACAGTCTATAGAAATAAAACCTGTTTAACCTCTGATTGGAGTCAGGCTCCTGGATATTCTGGTTGTAATTGTTCTTCCTACAATTATACTCAAGTCCAACCTTCAGCTGCACCTTGGCTGACATTCATGACAAATAAAACTACAGTCAGGGACAGTTGCCTTGAATTAAAAAGGAAAGAAAGAGTCTTTTTTCCCTTTGTCATTTCATTTTATTTTGACTCAAATAAACGTTTTGAATGTGACAACATTTTCCTGGGGAGAAATGTGGAAATGGAGGCAGGGAAACTTCATTGCCTATGGTACAGTTTAGCCAATCTGCCATTCACGAAGGGCTTCGGCCACCTTACCCTTGAAGAGGGAATAACAGCAATCAAGTGGGAATCACCGACTGCAGTCCCTAAGCCCCAGGAGACTCCACATAAGGTTACTATTCCTTGGGATCCTAGCCTTTAATATGAAATAATAGTGACACATTGCATCACTGAGTTGTTGGGGGGGGGTGTTAATGAGATTATAATACAAGCTGTTAGATAATTCTTCAGAAGCAAGCTTGAGGTCGAGCTACAGTTCTACCACTAGATGGCACCATTAACACAGCCAGAGGATAAACGACTCTGAAGCCAGGTCTCTGGATGAAGTAAGTTTAACAGTTCCAAAGAACTTGCCTTTTTCCTACTTTTTGTTTGTTTGTTTGTGTTGTTTTTCTGGTGTGGTGTTGGGGATCAACCCAGGGTCTCATATATCCCAGGAAAGCGCTCTGATATTTCCTGTAGAGTTTTTACTTTTTGATGTAAACTTTATTGTGGTCAGAACTTGTCTCAGGCTAGGTAGACTGTGCTGGGGAATGAGTGGTAGTTGGGTCTGGAAATCAAAACAGTCTTTTTGAAACACAAAACTGGCCATGTCTGTCCTGTACTTAAACCTCTCTGTGCCTTGCTATCAATAAGTTACTTGTGACCTGCTGGGAGGCACCAAGAAGGGCAGGAGGAAGAGGAGGAGGAGGAAGAGGAAGAGGAGGAGGAGGAAGAGGAAGAGGAGGAGGAAAAGGAGGAGGAAGTGGAGGCAGAGGAGGAGGAAAAGGAAGAAGAGGAGGAAGAGGAGGAGGCTTGGGTCTGTAGCATGGTGCACTGGGGAGGAGGGCATCGCTCATCTGTTACTCCTGCCCATCTTTTGCCACCGATGTCTTTATACTCAACTCTCAGCATCTATCATCCTGCCGAGGTCCCGATTCCCATTATCCTCCTTCTTGCCTCCAAGCCTCTGCCTATGTAATGCCTCTACACTGAATTCTGACTCATCTCTTGGGGCCTCATTTAATCATTAGTTTCTCCAAAAAGCCTCCTCTGATCCTACAGTTCTCTTGTTCTCAATAGTTCATTTATGTGCCTGTCTCTCCCATTAGTGTATGAGATTGCTGAGCACAAGAGATGCATCTTGATCAATCTATTTTATGAAGTTCTAGCAAAGGAGAGAACCTGGTAATGTGTGTGGTGGACAGCTGAATGGCAAGCAGAGATGGGCCTTCTGCGTAGCTGAGAAGTAGGAGACCAGACAGAAAAGCCAGAGATAACACCACAGGTTGTGAGGACTCATTGGCTTGAACTGGGACACAGGGGAAGTGTTCCAGGGTTTTCTAGGTCCCACAGGAGATCAGGGTGAGATTCTTCACTCTAAGCCCCAGTGAGACGCTCACACTGGTCTCAGGGTTGAGTGGTCCTGAAAGTGGCTTGCTTCTAAGGGTCATTTTGGCTGACCTTCATGGTGTCTGAGGTAGACATCTCTACCTGCTCACATTCCTAAAGGCAATGGGCCTCCAAGGGCTGGTCCTGCCAGGGACCCACAGAGATGAGGGTGCTCTTGGCCTGAGATGGGGAGGGGAAGCACAAGGCTTTACAAGAAATCGCTCTTGCTGCATTTTTCTTCTAAGCCAGTCCCCCAGGCGTCTAAACAATGCCTCTCCAGGCTGCCTGGCACAGCTGTCATAAAATGCAAGTGAAATCGGTATCTATGGAAACGGGCTGGCTCCTAGCTCCCTTTTGCCCAGCTCAATCCCTGCCTCTGGCCAGGATAGGTCTAGACTTCAGGCCCTGCTCTCAGATGTCAGGGCTCTGTCTGTACCCACACCATCCTCCCAGATCCACCTGCTTCTGACTTTGTCTTAACAGAGGCAGGGGAGCAACTGTGGGGAGGGCCAACTTACTGGGGAACTTCAGGAGTCCAGACACAGTGACTATGATAATTTGTCTGCGTAGACACAGGGAGAGCTTGGCAGGATAGCCCTGATGTGACCATGTGGGCTTCCTTTACCTATCTTGGCTCTTGAGAAAGCCTGGTCAGCACAGTTAACTCCCTACTTCCTCTAGCCACCCAATGTATGGCTGTGATTTTTCTGGTCTTTTCTCTTTTCTTCCAAATTAATTATTCATTAGAGGTGCACATGTGATGGAGCCTGACTTAAGAGGTTTATTTATTTAATTGGGTTTAAAATGAATGAAAACCAACTTGCTTCAACACGGCAGAATGGCCCCAAATGGGAATAAAGAGTATTCTTTTCCTCTTCAGCCCTGATCTACTGATTTACTAAATCATGGAAAAAAAATCTGCCTTCACCAGGGGCAATCTAGCATCAAAATGCATTGTAGTGGGCTGGAGAGAGGTCAGCTCTGAAGGGCACTGGCTGCTCTTGCAGAAGACCTGGGCTGGGTTCTTAGCCCCACATGGTTACAGCCATCTGCAACTCTGGTTACAGGGATTCAGTGCTGTCTTCTGGCCTCCATAAGACCCAAGTATGCACCCACTGCTCTTACATACAGGCAGAGCACTCACACACATAACAAAAAATAAATATATCTTAAAAAAAACCCAACAAGTCACATTGGAGCATTGTAGGAAGTTATATATCTTATATATGGGTAAAACGGGCTGAAAAGGCAGCTGGAATGAGGTGGTGCCATTTACAAAAGTCATTGAACAGCAGAAATTCTAAGGAAATCATTATAGCATGCGTTACCTCCTGCCTGGGTAATCCAGCAAAGGGCCAGCCTGGCGCAGTGGTGAACCTCGACCACTAGGGGGAGATACTCTTCCGACTTTAGAGCCTGAGAGCATCAGGTGAACTCTAAATCACAGCAGAATAATGGGTGTGGAGCTGAAGGGACAGGGAATTGCTAGGCAGGAAGATGGGGGGTGGGTAACTTTTTATTCGGTGGACACAATTCTTCTGGTCTTCCAATGTCCTTCTTACTAGACTGATGGATGGGGTTAGGTGACCCACAGCGATGGTTGCTGTTGTTGTTGTTGTTGGTGGTGGTTATCTTCCTCCTCCTCCTCCTCCTCCTCCTCCCCCTCCCCCTCCTCTTCTTCCTTCCTCAAAAGCCCCTCTCATAACCGGAATCTGTCCTCTCTGTTGGTCTCAGTCCCAAATGACCGAATCCAAATATGCGCTTCTCTGCTACATCCCCTCCGTCTCTCCCAGACCTGCCTGTGTTTCTGCTGGGCCTGCAGAGCTCTGCTGTGCCCCTGCCTGTACCAGGGGTGATAAGGGCAGAAGAAAATGTAGTGAGTGGGTGTAAGTTAGCGTTGTTCAGAATCTATTCTAAGAGTTACACCTGGGATTGTGCGAATTTAAGTCACAAGCCTGCAAATCATAGACAGACCTGCCTGCAGGAAGCCCCCGCTGCTGTGGGTTCTAGCGCTGTGGGAGGCAGTGGGGAGGAAGTCTCCTCTACTATTTGCTGTCCCTGCTGGGGCTACTCTCCAAAGCCCCTTTCCTGGGCTCTGTTTGATAGGATAGCTGAACCAACGGAGACTTCAAGTTCCTGGGCAAGGGTCCATTCTTCCCTTGGCCTATTGTAAAGTCCAGCAAGCGGAGAGTCTTGGGGAACTTCTGTCCTAGACCTGGCAGGTAGCTGTGTTTTCACATCCTTCAGATGAAAGTCTTCTAGGGAGACTGCAGTCAGAGCGCTTGTTTGGTTTACCAACATGCCTTAGTATTTTCTGTATTCCTGGGCTCTGTCAGCTGGCTCAGATTTCTACGGGGAAATTGGCTAATTCCTCTAAGTCTTAGTTTTTGTCATTTGAGGTGGGAAACGGCTATTATGGGGACTTAATGATATAATCTATGTAAAGAACTTGACCCACAGACTGACTTCTACTTGGTGACAGCCACTTTGCCAGCATACGGTGAGTGTAGGGGCTGGGAGATGGCTCAGTGGGTAAAGTGCTCACTTTGTAAGGGTGGAGAACCCACGTAAAGCCGGACATATAAATCTGTGATCACAGTGCTCCTGAGTCAAGATGGGAGGTGAAAACAGAATCCTTGGAAGTTCGCAAGCGAGCTAACCTGGTGTAGACAGCACCGAGCAAGAGAGTCTGTCTCAAACGCTGAGGAAGCTGAGGACTGATACCTGGGGTGGCCTTCTCTGACTTCCATGTGAGTGCTGCATCATGTACATGCCTGCGCTCACGTGTGCTTCACATGTATGTGAGTGCACGTGAACACATTCACCCACCCCAAGTATTTATACTTAAAAATTATTTTATGTATGAGTGTTTTGCCTGCATAAATAAATGTGCACCATGTGCATCCCTGGTGCCTGTGGAGGTCAGAAGAGGGGGAATCCCCTGTAACTGGAGCTAGAGATGGTTGTGAAGGCACCATGTGGGTGCTGGGAGCCGAGCCTGAGTTCTCTGCAAAAGCAGCAAGCTCTCTCAACTGCTGGGTCATCTCTCTGGCCCCAGAAGGACTTTTTAAAAAATGCAGTGAGGATAATGCCCAAGCCAGATGTTTCACACTTGCACTTTGCCGTTCTTGCTATATGATCTCAGGAAAACCGATGGGATTTATGTGCCTTTCTGTATAAGATATAGTTTAGGGTCTGGAGAGAGAGCTGGTAGTAAAGACTGTGCTTAGCATGCACAGGGCTTGGGATTCAGTCTGCAGCATCTCATTTGAAGCAGGGCCTGGGAAGACAGAGCAGTGGTTAAGAAGGCTTGTTGCTTTATCATGAGGACTGGAGTTTAGATCCCAGCACCCATGTGCCTTAGATGCTTGTAATGCTAGCTCCAGGGGACCCGACACCCTCTGTAGTGGTTTCAATGAGGATGTGGGTACTTGGTTTCCAGTTAGTGAAACTGTATTAGGAGATGTGGCCTTGTTGAGGGAGGTGTATCACTGGGGTGGGATTACAGGTTTCAAAAGCCCATAGAATTCCCAGTTGACTCTCTGACTCATGCTTGTAGGTCAAGATGTAAGCTCAGAGCTACTGCTTCAGTGCCATGCCTGCCTGCCTGCTGCCGTGCTCCCATCACGATGGTCATAGACTCACTCTCTGACACTGTAAGCCCCAAATAAACCCTTTCCTGTGCAAGTGTCCTTGGCCATGGTATCTCTTCACAGCAGTAAACAAATTAGCTAAGATACCCTCTTCTGACCTCCATGGGCACCTGTCCACGCATGTACACATACATATGCTCACACACAAATAGTAAAAATACTTTTTTTTGAGACAGCATTTCTCTATGTAGCCCTGGCTGTCCTGGAACTCACTCTGTAGACTAGGCTGGCCTCGAACTCAGAAATCTGCCTGCCTCTGCCTCCCAAGTGCTGAGATTAAAGGCGTGCGCCACCACTGACCCACGTAAAAATAAATTCTTAAAAAAATTCAATAAGTCAGAGAAGGTAGTTCATTAAAAGCACCCTAAGGTACTTGCATGGACCACAAAGCAAACATGCGTAGACTATCACACATAGCCAACATGTGTAGATTATCAGAACAGTCTTGGCACATAGTCAGTACCTAAGGAAGTTCAGTCCTTCTGACTTGTGTCGCTGTGGCCTGGATTATCCAAAAGGATCTGCAAAGCCATGATGCATGCTTAGCAGGAGAGTTAGTTTTTCATTTCACTTTGTACTAAAATGGATCTGTATTTGTTGTTTGGACAACTGATCGACCCTGTGTCTTGGTAATTTCTTACCCCGATAAGCCTGTATAAAAAACACACAACTTAGTTATTATCTTTTTAAGCTATATGCCTAGGTTGGGCAGATCTGTCACTACCCTAATTTATTCCCCATCTATGAGACCTCCTGCTACTTGCAGCTCTCCAGGCCATGTGGTTCTGCTCCATCTTCCTTCCTCCTCCTCTTCCTCTGTCCTTCTTCCTTTTCTGTTCCCTACTCTTCACTCACTCTCCAGCCCCACCTTTCCCTTCCACTGCCCAATCACAGGCTCTAGCCTTTGCTTCACCAGTTAGAATGGAGAGAAGGTTCACATGAAATCACTAGAATACATGATCCACTCAGGGCAGCCCCTCTTGTGGATGCAGCATTAACATCGGAATACAAGCGGTACCAGGACAACCCACAACAACCCTGGGGGCAGATGCTTAAAACCTGGCCAAAGGAGACCTGATAGGTACACAGGATGTTCAATACGGTTCAGAGCAAAACTTCTTTTAAGGCATGTGTGTGTGGTGCTGTTCCAACAGAAGACCTGTATGGTTTATCTTTTATACTGCATAGCAACCTAGAAAGACTTTACACTATTTTTCAGGGGTAGGAAGAGAAGAAAGAGACAGATTCTGTGTCCCACGCAAAGGTTGCAAAGGAAAGGCTCTATACTCATACACTAATTGTGTTTAAAATAAAAGCTAATCAAAGAAGCTTTGGTACTGCCTGACGGACAGGTTATAGACGGTGTGTGACGGTTATAGACGGCGTGTGACGTGCCATTTGTTAGATGCCTTGGGCACAGCTGCAGCGAATCCGGAGTAAGGCCCAAGATAGAGCCCATCTCAGGGCGTATACTGTGTGTCTCTGACTACTTATTTTTAGAGACACTGCCAAGAAAATTTGAAGAAAAAATAAAAAAAAAAAAGAAAGAAAATGTCTGGGAGAATCATTATGAATAAAATCATTAGAATAATGAGAGTATACTGTTAATTCTAAAAATGTGAGAAAACCTGAAGAAACAATTACGGTTAACAACTTTGATGCTCATAAATGAATTAATTGTAACAATGGCTTTGTTATGACATGTCATACATGAACACAATGCATTTTGATCCCATTCAGTCCCAGTTACTCTCTCTTACCCCACTCCGACTCTACGGATCCTTCCAATCTCTCTTTTCTATACTTTCTTGTCTTTTCTCTCCTCTGTGGCCCAGTGAGTTTAATTGGCTTATAGATGCCTAGATAAGGGGTTATTTTCAGGATCATGGGAGACTTACTAGGTGCACTGAAGAAAATGACTTTTCTTCCTCCAGAAACCATTAATTGCTTATAGATCCTCAGGGAGGGGTGCAGCCTTATGAACACCCCTCCTTCCAAAATGGAATACTGAGAAGACCAATGTTGTGCAGGTAGTTACAGCTGCTGTGATTCCTGTGTGCAGCAGCCATGTCATTGGAAGACAGTGTTCATACTTCTTTACTCAACCCTCTTCCACCTCGTCTTCTATGATGTTCCCTGAGCCTTGGCATGGGGTATGTGATTAAAAATGTTCCTTATAGGGCTGAGCATGCTACAGTCACTTGCAGCCACCTACTATAAAAAGGAAGTTCTTTGACCAAAACTGACATCAGAAATAATCCTTAGGTATAAACATAAATATCTAGAAGATGATTTGATGAGCACATATCTATTTATCAAAACAACAGTAATAAATCCCCACCCTCCATAGGGCCTATGAATTTCCCAGCCATGGAATGCTGATCAGGTTTATATAAAGACACAAATTTACAGCTATGGAGTAGATTTGAAGCCCAATCAGAAATGATTGGTTATACCCATAACAACTATGCCACTATTACAGCAGTGGGCACATCTTGCTTGGAAGATTGGTAGAGTAGCATCATTGCTGCCCGCCCCACTCTGCCCCAGCCTGCATAGCATCTTTAGCCATCAGGGAAGCTACTCAGCAGGAAGTTCCAGCTTGATTTCTTTATGTCCAGAAACCAAAACTTATGTCTAGTAACAATTGTCTAGTAAATCTGGCAACATGGAGTCAGAAAGAAAATATTTTGCTGATTTCCTAAATAGGATGAAGATTAGCAGGGAGATTTAGAGGTCTGTATGGCCCTTTTCTGATTATCTCTGAAATAGTCGCCTGGATTATTCAAAACAATATTTGCTTTGGGCTTTAGAAAATGTCATGATGTTTGTTTTGGCAATAGATTAATTTTCCAGCTAAAACTTTTAGAGTTATTAAAATATTTTATTAGTGATGACTATATAATGCCAAATCTTTTTTCTTTCAACAAATATTTATTGAGTGTTTACTTTCTATATATGCATTGGCTTAAAATACAAATGACAAAGAGTTAAACATGGTCCCTGTCCTAAGGAAATAATATACACACATAAATCATTATCTCTTTAGAAGATAGAAGAATTCTATTTAAGTTTTTTTTTTTTTTTTTTTTTTTTTGGTTTTTCGAGACAGGGTTTCTCTGTGTATCCCTGGCTGTCCTGGAACTCACTTTGTAGACCAGGCTGGCCTCAAACTCAGAAATCCTCCTGCCTCTGCCTCCCAAGTGCTGGGATTAAAGGCGTGCGCCACCACCGCCCGGCAGAAGAATTCTAAATGTCCATAAAGTGAATCTTGTCTGGTGTGTGTGTTGTAATATGAAGGCTGTTCTATAGATGTAAAGTGGTCACCAAAAGACCGAATAACGCTGTATACCATCCATGTTTGGATTTAGGTTAGTCTCTGAGTGGAAATAAGTTTGCTTCTATGTAAAGCCAGGATACTGTTTCTGCCTGTATTTTCCCACTCTTTAAAATTAATTATTTTAAATATTGATGAATATTACTTCTTGATTGACAAATCATCACTATATGTCTTTATAGAGTATGACATTATGTTTTGATGTGTCTATATACTATGGCATTACTAAATTGATCTAGTTAACATTTTCATCTATTTCTCTATTGATTTTCCTGGTGATCATTTGAAACCTACTCTCTTAGTTATTTTGAGATTGCCTATACGATACACTAACATTGACTGTACTCAAGCTACTGTGTGAGAGATCTTGAAACTTACTCCTGTCTCTGTTAAACTTTCTACTTTTTGATCATAGTCCAACTATAGAAGCAACCTGAATGTCTGCCAGTGGATGAGTGGATGAAGAAAATGTAGAATAAGGTGAGCACGGATGTAGCCCCAGCCATGCAGGAGGCAGGAGTGGAAAGTAACTTCTACCCATTGAGTTCAGCACCATCTCGGACAACCTTGCAGGGCACAGTCTCAAAAACAAAACAAAACAACCGAAAAGGAAGATAAAATATAGACACGACTGAACACTAGTTAGCCTTATGTGGGGTGATATCCCATCAATCGTTATGACACAGGTCAAGCTGGAAGACATTTTACCAATGAAAATAAGTCAAGCACAAAAAGACAAGCATTGCACAAACTCACTTATAATGGGGAAGCTACCAAAATGGAACCCAGACGCAGACAGGGAATGACTGTCACAAGAGGCTGGCTGGGGAAGAAAGGCGGGAAGGAAGGAATGTGGTGGTTTCTCTCTTGCAGGTGGACAGTTCTCTTCTCCAGACTCCTCCTGAAGAGTGAGAAGGGCTCCTGGATTTGGAAAGTGACTCTGTCAGTTACCGGACCAGAGACACCAGCAGCAAGTGCATTGGCTGTCAATGACTGGTAATCTGACCAAAATATTTTTTAATAAAAACACAATTTATTAGTTAAATTATAAACAGAAAAGTAGGCTACTATCTGTCTCATGTTTTCGGGAGCTGACAGTCTAGTTCTCGTTAGACAGTTACAGTTAAGGGACATAGGTGGTGGTTGTGAGCACACACAGAGAAGTCAGTTTTCTACTGCACTTACTAAATGAATACAATATGGCTGGCACCTTTATGTACTTCCTGCAAGATCTATAAAGTATCTCATTTGACTCCATTTTACAGATGGGAGTGCACAGCATACATACACATGTGTGCACACACACACAATTTTTAGATTATTATATTTCTTGATGCTGAATCTTTCATGTGCCAGATAAGCTCTGTTCCACTGATCTGTATTCCCAGCTCTGGAGTAAACCGATCAATTTACTTACGCAAAGTCACTATGCTAAGAAGTATGAGAACCACTGGGCAGTGGTGGTGCATGCTTTTAATCCCAGCACTTGGGAGACAGAGGCAGAGGCAGAGGCAGAGGCAGGCAGATTTCTGAGCTCGAGGCCAGCCTGGTCTACAGAGTGAGTTCCAGGACAGCCAGGGCTATATAGAGAAACCCTGTCTTGAAAAACCAAAAAAAAAAAAAAAAAAAAAAAAAAGTGTGAGACTCAGGATTTCTGCCCAGACCCACCTGAACTGTAAATGTCGGTTCCCATTATGTGGTACCTACCTTGAGAGGTGGAAGCAGAAACAGAAGATCCAAGACAACATCCTGGAAACTTGCTTCACTTTCTCTTCACAAAGAAACAGGGAAGGGAGAAAAGAGTTCACAATGGAGTTGCAAACCAGGCATTCGTGGAAGTAGGTCTTAACCTCATTTTATTTTATTTTATTCATATTTATTTCATGTGTATAAATGTTCCGTTTGCTATATATGTGCATCATGTGCATGCCTGATACCTGCAGAGATCAGAAGGAGATCTTAGATCCCCTAGAACTGGAGTCACTGATGGTTGTGAATCTCCTGTAAGTGCTGCAAACTGAGCCTGGACCCTCTGCAAGAGCAGCAAGTGTTCTAATTGCCGAGTCATCTCATCTCTCTAGGTCTTGAAATGAGAAGATTGTAAATAAGATGTCTTCTCCGAGGTGGGGGTGGAGATTTGCATCTTTACATGTGCTTTATGGTTAAACTGGAACCAGTCTGAGGAGCTCTTGGATAAAAGGAGCAGACTCACCAGCACTGGCAAATGTGGAAGAGCCCAAAAGACCAAGACCCCCCCCCCCCAGGGTCACAGAGAAAGGAGAAATGCTTGCAGTTCATTGCCACATTGAATCATTTCTAATCAGAGAAACACCAATGTCCCCGTTAGCCCTCCTCCCCTGGCTTTGGTAATGTGAACTTCTGCAGGTCATTTCCACCATCCCTCCACCTTGCGGCTCCCTGTGTAATTATGTCCAGCCTTTTAAGAAAGAGGGCCCTGACAGATTTGTCTCTTGGTTTATGAATAACCCCATTTCTTTCATGTTTCTAGCTAGAAATTTATGCTTTTAAATTTCATTTTGGAGAGCCTATTGTAGCCATTCCTGGGGTTGGAAATTACCTGATAACAAAGCCAGTTGGCTTCTGTTTTGTTGACTGCTGAAGCACACTGGGAGAAGAGATGGAGGGAGAATTGCATAGGATAGGTTGATAAGCAAACAGCTATTGGGTAGATAGGTAGATCAGCAGGGAGATAAAGAAGAGGTGGCTTATTACAGGAATCACAATTGGCTCAAGAGAGGATAAAGGTCAAAAACCTGGCAGCGTTCTCTAGTTCAAGCCCAAAGATCTGAGCACTACAGGAGTTGATTGTATAACCTCTAGTCCCTGACTGAGGGGTTGAGAGCAGAGCTGGGGCGGGGTGGGGCGGGGTGGGATGGGGTGGGATGGGGTGGGGTGGGATGGGGTGGGATGGGGTGGGATGGGGTGGGATGGGGTGGGATGGGGTGGGATGGGGTGGGATGGGGTGGGATGGGGTGGAGTGTAGCAGCTAAGGCCTAAAAGACTGACCTGATAAGATGGCTATCTAAGTATAAGAGAGGGAAAGAACTCACCTTTTCTTTCTGTCTTTTTTTCTACTCAGGCCTCGGGGGATTAGATGATGCCCACCTGCGCTGGGAAGGGCAGATCTTCCCAGTCTGTTTTTACCCAACAGATTTACCCTGTCTGTTGGCTCAACTGCTAATCTCTTCCCAGAAAACCTTTGTAGACACACCCAGGTCTGGGCATCCATCAGCTCAATCAAGATGACATCACAGACTTCAACCTGGTTGGCCTCTCTGAGTCCTCTCCAGATGCCTTTTAGAACATTACATCTCTAACACTATGATTCTCCATGCTGCTGTTTCTTCTATTCTAGGAAACAGCAGAGCTTTGGTCCCAAAGGAAACTTTTTTCTCCTTTGTGTTAGTTTTAAGTTTAATGATTTTCATAATGTCCCTAAACTAACCGGTCCTTTTCCCCGCTGGCACGGTCAGGTGGAGTTCATGTTTATACCTACTTAGGAGATAATTAACTTAGCTTAAGAATAGACTATCTCTATTCTTTCTGATCCGAACTTTAACTCAGGAACAATAGAAAGAATAAGTACAATACTATAATATAATGCTGAATATAGTCAATGAAAGAAGCTAGTGCCACAGTAGGGGAAGGAGGCTGATGCATTTGTTTTAATATCGACATTTGCTGGTGTAGCAAATATCTGTATCCTTGACAAACATGTTTGGGTATTTGTAGTTAGTGTGATCATTCTAGTTTTCTGGAAAAAAAATAGAAGGAAAAAAAAACCCAAAACAACCTGTTGTTTCTTTGGGGTGGTCTATTCTGTTCATACCTGTCTTTACGGACTTCATTAAGCTGCATGATGCTTTTTGGCTAACTCGACAGATACCTTCAATAAAATGTAAGTCCCTTGAAGGCATATTAGTTAAAATGAATATTAATAAAATTCTGCTGACCCTTAATTAAGCAGGGTTAGAAGATTTGATACTAAAACATGAAGGGTCAAATTAATTAGATCAATGAAACAACCAGTCGGCACAGTTAGCCAGAGGGAACGCCCAAGCTGCCCATCGCTGCCTGGCTGGTTTGGGCAACTTCTGGTGGTGGTTGCTGGCTCCTGCTTTCTTGCACTCATGTTCTGGTGGAATTTCCAGGGTAAAAGTAGCAATTCAGAAATCCCTTGGCTGGAAGCATTCATTTATCACCACAATTCAAGTAGACATTTTAAAAACATCCCTGGAATGCTACAAATGGTCCTTTCGTTCCCTTCTGCCATATCTACTGTTTCCCCTGTTTTTTTTTTCAGACTCCTTTCTTCTTATGAGTGGGAGCTCAGAGAGGGATATGAGTATCTTACCGCCTGGGGCCACACTGCTCCAGTTTGACTGTATTAGGTACTAAAAAGCTGCCTATTAATATGAAAGAATAAGTATCATTTGTCTCACTCAGCACCATTAAGCAATGACTTGAACATCTTAGAGGATTAGACAACAAAATGTATAAATAAACCCATAAAAGAGACCAACATTTGGCGTCACTAAGCCTTGAGTATCTAGACCAGGACTTCTAAAAATTTCCCTTGGGCAAATCCTTTGACCCAAGAAATATTTTCATGATGCCAGGTATGTGGAAATATAGAATAGGTTTATAAGTATTTACTATTAATAAATCATAAAGAGATTTATTTTAAAACAAGTCTTTGGTATACATGAATTTAACCATTATTAAAGTTGAAAGGAAATCAGCAGACTAATGAGACAGACACATGCTTATTTATCTATTTATTTATTTATTATTTATTATTATTTTTATTTTCTATATTCTTTATTTACATTCCAAATGATTTCCCCTTTCCAAGTTCCCCCCTCCCCGAAAGTCCCATAAGCCCTCTTCTCTCCCCCTGCTCCCCATTTGCCTAAGAATTTCATGAATTCATTGTTTTTAATTGCTGAGTAGTATTCCATTGTGTAAATATATATGGAAAATATCTCTGATAAAATTGAAGAAATATATAGAAAAACATGTTAAGATTGACTATTTCATGGAAAAATTATACAGATAAAATGGTAGGCATAATAATATTCCTAAGTTGATTGAAAGTGGAATTATAAACATTTTCTGGTAAAATTGAAAATCTACAAGGAAAATATTTCTGATAAAACTCAAGAAATATATAGAAAAAAACGTTAAAACTGACTATTTCATGAAAAATTATACAGATAAGATGGTAGGCATAAAAATATTCCTAAATTGATTGAAAGAAGAAGTAAAAACATTTTGTGATAAAATTGAATATTTACATGGAAAATATCTTTGATAAAATTGAAGAAATTTATATAGATAAATTGGTAGGAATTAAAATATTCCTAAGTTGACTGAAAGTAGAATTGTAAACATTTTCTGATAAAATTGAAGATTTACATGGAAAATATTTCTGATAAAATTGAAAAAAATATATGGAAAAACATTAAAATTGAAAATTATCATGGAAAATTATACAGATAAAATGAGGCATAAAAATATTTCTAAGTTGATTGAAAATGAAATTATAAACATTTTCTGATAAAATTGAAGATTTACATGGAGAAGCAACAATCACTATTCCTTAATATCTTATAATGTCAATAGACTCAATTCCCCAACAAAAAACATAGTCTAACAGAGATATTTTTCATGTGGATCTTCGATTTTATCAGAAAATGTTTGTGACTCCTCTTTCAATTTAGTAATGTTTTTTGTGTCTACCATTTTGACTGTATTATTTTCCATGATAATCTTTAATTTTAACATTTTTTCTGTGTATTTCTTCGGTTTTGTTGGAGGTGTTTTTCATGTAGATCTTCGGTTTCGTTGGGGGGGGTGTTTGTACTTCCACTTTCAATCAATTTAGGAATGTTTTTGTACCTACCATTTTGTCAGTACAATTGTCCATGATAATCTTTAATTTTAATGTTTTTCTGTATTTTTCTTCAATTTTGTCAGAAGTATTTTCCATGTGGATCTTCAGTTTTATCAGACAATGTCTATAATTTTACTTTCAATCAACTTAGGAACATTTTTATACCTTCCATTTTATCTGTATAATTTTCCATGTAATAGTCAGTTTTAACATGTTTTTCTATATATTTCTTGAATTTTTTCAGGAATATTTTCCTTGTAGATCTTCAATTTTATCAGAAAGTGTTTATAATTCCACTTTCAAAAAACTTAGTAATATTTTTATGCCAACTATTTTATCTGTATAATTTTTCCATGAAATATTCAATCTTAACGCATTTTTTATATATTTCTTCAATTTTGTCAGAGATTTTTTTTATATAAGAAATTAAATCTTGAGCCATGTGTAGTGGTAAGCCCAGTAGATGGGAGGTAGAGTCAGGAGGATCTAGAGTTCAAGGCCATCCTCAACTATAGAGTGAGTGTGAAGCTAGCCTGGGCTACATGAGACATTTTCAACCATCTCCTCCATCCCCCAAAAGGAAACTAAATCTTGGCTATTTGATATCACATGCTGTAGAGCCTGTTCAATGTTTTTCAGAGTTGATCAATGTTTAGAGTTTATATTTGTCAACACTGAGAATGTTGCTTCACAGAAATACACAGTACAAAGCAGTAGACACATGTTTATGGCCATTTCAGATACTGTTGGAAATTCTATCCTAACCTCAAGCCAAAAAACTCATTAAATGATTTTTTAAGTGAAACTTAAGCTACCAACTCAAACAGCAACTTTAAAAATCAAATATTCTAATACAATGTAATCCAAGATACTGATTTGATATTTAGATGCTGAGGAATGACATCAGGAAAACATTAAAGATGCTTTCTACAGTTAAGCTTATTTGCTTGCTTGTTGTTTTGTTTCTGCCTTTCTTTTCTTTTCTTTTCTTTTCTTTTTTATTTTTTTGAGACAGGGTTTCTCTGTGTAACTCTGACTGTCCTGGAACTCACTCTGTAGACCAGGCTGGCCCTTGAACTCACAGACATCCATCTACCCATCTCTCTCTCTCTCTCTCTCTCTCTATATATATATATATATATAGAAGCTGAGATTAATTGTAAGTTACACTTACTTGTTTGTATGTTCATTTGTTTATTTATTTTGTGTGTGGTTATGGATGTGCCACAATGCACATGTAAAGATCACAGGACAACTTGTAAAAGTAAATTCTTGCTTGCTACCATACCAAACTGAACTCATATTGTCAGATTTCATGGCAAGTGCCTTCACCCTCTGAGCCACTCGCTGGTCAAGTTTCCTTTGATGGATAGCCTGTACATTTCCTGGTCACAGTTGCTTCAGAGGGTAGCCTTCTGTGATGACTAACTGTGACTGTAAACTTGGTGACATCTGGAATCATCCGGGTGGGAAGACTCATCTTCGATCCAAGCTACACCTCCTGGGGGCAGCCCACATAAAAGCACACAGGAGAAGGAAGCGTCGGTGGGATTCTGATATAGATTGAAGACTGGCTGAGACATCTAGCCTCATGCACTGAACTACTGTGGAGTCAGCTCATCAAGTGCACTGATGGGAGTGGTAAGCAGAGTGTCCTGAGACACCACTGCCTTGCAAGCAGTGTCTGTAGAACTGTTCTTCTGCACGGCAGGCACATTACCTTGGACTTCCAGTAAGTTGCTAAAATGGCCATTCTCACCAAAAGATAGTACTCTATCTGAAAGTTTGGGCGATGTATGTTCATCCTCGGGTTGTTCTGTCTTATGCCCTTCATCACTCTTGGATGAGCCATCTACAATGACAAGGAAAGACTTCCATGTTGCATTCTTATCATGTGTGCCTCCGGAGAGTAGACTTGTCAGTAAGAGGCTGTCCACATCCATTGCACATGTACGACTTCTCTCCCGTGTGGATGTATGGTGGCATGGGACCATAGCCTGTAAGCCACTCTAATAATCATTGAATTATGTATGTACTATATATGTATATGTATGTTCATTCTATCAGTTCTGGTCTTTTTAGAGAGCCCCAACTCATGCCTTCTCTAATTTCTAACTAAAATCTAAGCTAAATTTAGTACAGTTCCTTCTCTTTGGTGATCTCCAACCCCTTCTTGCTTTCCTACTATCTGGGCTGTGAATAATTGTGTTCAGCCTCATGGCCTTAGATCCAGATAACAAGTATTTCTAGGAGCGGAGTGGAGAGGAGTTTCTTTTTTCCCTCTTGTCATCAATCTTTGTCTTTAAGCCCTTGGCACATCAGTGGCTCTCAGATTCTTCAAATTGATGTTTTTCTTTTAAATATTTTATCTAGTGTTTTCTTCCCAACTGATCTAGGCAGGTGAGCTAACATGACTTACTGTTCTGCCACAGCTGTAAGTCTCAGTGCTATCAAATTCAAACATGTGTTTTTCCAGATGTTTCTCAAGTAATCAGTTGCTGTTGGACTGGGTGGTAAAGAATATCGGTAAACTTGGCTTATAAAGTTCATATTGCGTTAAGAATAGAACACATCAAGTTAAGAATAGTACACATCCAGAGCTGAAGTAAGTGCACTTTTGGCAGCCCCAAAAGGGAAGCTGTCTTATGATGCAGTGGTCAGTGAGCCCCAACTCTGCCCAAGCCTAAGAGACATGGAGACCCCACTAGTTCTCTGCTTCTTGTAGGAAATCTGCAATCTTTTCTTCAGGGTCAAATCCTTCTTTCCTTCAATCCTTTCCAGGAGGTATCTGTAGCATTTGGACATCGCTTATGTTGAGTGTCTAAGTCTTTCCCTCACTTTCTCGTATTCGTAACCTGAGGGGCAGGTACCACTCTTCAGAGCAACAACAGCCGTATGAGGCTTTGCAACCCTGTGTTCTTGCTGCCATGGGACACAAGGGACCCTTCACTGGGTCTCAGTTTCCTTATCTACAAAATGAGAAGTTTGCACTAGTTGTCTTTTAATATTTATAACTGCAGCCATTGCTTTCAACAACTGTGGCTAGGACGCCTGTGCCACAGACCCATATCAGGCTCAGGGAAACAGTAGAACCTTGCCTTGGTACAGAATTGACCAAAGTCTGATGATTAGCTAAAGCCAGTGTTTGCAGAAATATAAGCCATAGCTTCTTCCTCCCAGATGGCTTCAACCCGAGACTGCTCTCCTTATAGAGACCTCCTATTGAGAGTAGCAAACTGTGCCTTCCCTGCTCGGCTGTATACGATGAATCTACCTCCTTCATCAAGATGTGGAAAATAAATGCAACAAGTTTCTAGGCCTTTCTCCATCAGAGTGTACAGTCCACCCGATCCCAGCTTTTCTGTATATATGTCTATACTTTGTTCATTCCCTGGTTGCTCCAGTCAGGTCAATCCCTAAAGCCACCCGGGTCTCAGCAGAAAACATAGCCATGTATTCTGTGTGACTTTGGGCTAGAAGCATGTCTTGAGGAGGCCAGAAAATGCACTGACAGAAAACCACAAACAGAAGAGGTTGATCGATTTGCTGAAGTGTCAAACTTGCTAATCCAAAGTCACTAACATTAAAGAGAAAATGCCAGTCAGCAGTTAGGAAAAGTGTTTGCAAAATATGCATCTCACAAAGAATCTTTTCATATATACAGATATATTCTGGAAATTGCAAAAAAGAATAACCAACAAATAAAGGAGCTAAAACAAACAAACAAACAAATAAATAAACAAAACCTTCAACATTTCACAAAAGATAATATAGGAATAGTTAATAGGCACCTAAGAATGTGCTTAACATTATCACTAGGAAAATTCAAATTAAGATAGCAGGTACACATCACTGTTTACCACCGGAATGGATAAAGCAAAAATCAACAGTGCTAAGTGCTGGCAAAGACACGGTCAACTAGAACTCACTGCTCATTGGTGGAAACTTCAGTCAGAAAACAATTCCAGGCAATCGGAAGTTAGCAAATGCTAAACTTGTACCAAACAAAAACACAAAACAAAACCAACCCTTTACCTGTTTCATAACCCCACGACTTAATTCTTAAATATTTATATTTCCTCACAAGAAACAAAAACACCTGTGCAAAAAGATTTGTGCAAGAATGTTCATAGCAGTAGTGTGTGTGAGTGTGTGTTTAGCTGTGGACATCAGAGGACAACCTTGGGTTCCCTGATACAGGGTCTCTCATTGGTGTGGAATGTTGCCAAGTTGGCTAGGCTGTCTGGCTAGGAAGCTCTAGAGATCTGCCTGTCTCAGCCTTTCTCTTGCTGGCATTAGAAGCATCTACTACCATGCCCATATTTTCACATGGGTTCTGGAAGTCCAAATTCAGGTCCTCAAGCTTACAAGGCAAATACTTTGCCAACTGAGTCATCTCCCCTGTGTAGTAACTTGAATAAATTACAGGTGTGCCAGGCAGCACTGTGCAATGCTATTGTTTTCTGTTCCACAAAAAAGATAAGGAAGCATTGATTGGTTAGGAAGTGTTTTTGGAATTCAGAAATGGGAGAAGTGTCTGAGACGCTCTTGGTTAAGGCCCTGTTGGGAAGACCTTGCTAATCAGAGAGGGAAGAAAGAGTATAGAAGGGAAAGAGAGGCATTGGACTGACACTGGATTTGGCACATGTTTGTGGACAACAGGCTAGGCAGCCAGGCTATAGCTCGGCTTGTGGAAATTATTCAAGAGGGAAATGGTCTGACTGTGAGAAGGCATTGGAATGTGTTCTGTAGCCCAGTTTCTTACAGGAATTAGGGAGTGTGTGCAGAGGGTGGGGGTAGGGAAGGAAAAGTCCATGCATTAAGAATAATGTTCTGTTCCTGGACTTCACGGCAAAGGGCCGTGCTGAATGCTGGGAAGGGCTGGCTCCTCAACCTGGAGTCTCAGCGCAGTCTGGCTTTCTTTTTCACACGGTATTTGTTCCCAGTCCCTGGCTGTCTCCCCTGGGGAGGACATCCGTGGGGACAGTTCCTGTTTCCCTGCTGCTCCTGGCCCAGTCTTCCTGAGTGTGATATGATTGTTTCTTGGGGCACAGTGCAAAGATGCCAAGGGAGAACGGAAGTAGCTCATGCCTCAGCAATCTTTCTACAGCAGCAAAAAAAGAAAAGACCATTGAACTTGGGAACCCTGGACTTTATGTCCTCTTTCTGGTGTGTAAGTAGGGACATTGTACAGACACTGCCAGTCTGCCCTGAGGGCCAGATATATCTAACATGGGAACCCTGAGGCTCCCATCTGAGCTGGGCAGTGATGGCTCAGTTCCTTCTAACTACTATATTTATGGAGTTTCCCTTGGGAATCTCGGAATGTGGACATGGAGAGCGTTCCTCTTGCCACCCCTCCCCTCTTCCCTGCCCACATTCTCGTCTCCCTTTAACAGTTCGTTATCACTTGCTTACTTCTTTACTTAGTCACCTTCCTCTCATTTCTTAATAGTCACCACATTTCTCAAGTATCTATACAAGTATCTATATGAAGACGTGTATGCCCAACCTCTGCTACATGGTAAGTTCAAGGCCAGCCTGTGCAGAGTCCCTGTCCCAAAATTACTTAAAGAACGAAGTATATTTTTTGACATTGTTCTCAGTACAGAGCTCTTAAATATTTGGAACTTACGTAAGTGACAGAAATGTGTTCTGTTATTTAGCCCTGAGTTAGTCAGGGTTCTCTAAAGGAACAGAATCAATTTTGTGTGTGTGTGTGTGTGTGTATGTGTACATGCATGCCTGTGTGTGCAAATGCATGTATTTGTGCATATGTGCCTATCTGCACAAGTATGTGTGTGTGTGTGCATGCATGTGTCTGTTTGTGTGTGTGTGTGTAATTAGTAATCAGCTTTAAAATAGCAACAACAACAGAAGCAGACCTGAGAGAGAACCTGGTAAGTTGCATCATCCTTGATGCTGGGTGTGACTCAGTAGTCCCAATCTGGTAAGAGAAGTCTGAATGGCTCCTGGGGACCTCCCCCCTCACCCCCCCCCCCCAGTCCCTGGGAAATGCTTAGACACAGCATTCTGATAGCAGTGAGGGAGCCAGCAGCAGCAACAGAGCGAATGAGCTCAGTAGGCAGAGGGAGGCCTAGAGAGCATGTGAGTTGCTCTCCCTTCTGTCACGCCCCCTTTCTCTGCTGCTTCCAGCAGGCGCTGGCCATAGTCAGGGTGGGTCTGCCCACAGCAGTCAAAGCAATCAGGGGAACTCATCAGGTGAGGCTCCTACGTGGGTGACTCTAATTTGTGGCAAATGGGCATTGAAACAGCTTTATTAAGCCTTTTCACTCACACCAGGCTTCATGTCATTGACCCTACATAGCCACAATATAGGGTGGGTACCTTACTTGGAAGGCCATGTCATTGGAGGGTAGGCAATCACCTTCATTCTATCCACTGCTTTCTGGGGAGCTGGCAGGAGGCTAGAGATCAAGATCTATGGAAGCTCTGTAGTCCGACTCTCTGGGTGTCTCTGAGTGTATCCTTATCACAAACTTGTACACACAAGTGAAATATTTTCCTCATGTCAATGTGCCTTTCTAGTAAATATTAAACCCAAGCAGGATGTGGTGGGAGGCCCCGATATATAGCTAATTGGATAGAGGTGTTGGAGGTTTAGGCTTGGTACTGGCTTCTGAAGTTGGGACAGTTTATAGGTCTGACCCCTTGACTTGTGGGACCACATCAGAGCTAAAGTGAACTATAGACTGCCCAGCTACTGTTTGGAGGCTGGAGAAAGAGGTAGGCATTTCCTTGATGTACACCTGGTTTCTGTACTGTTTCATGAGAGCACAGAGAATTAGCAAGGACATGCTTATCCAGATGAGGAGGAACCAGGTGTTGAGCTAAATACTAAGAATTTGGCAGTGTTGGGGGCTACCCCTCACATTTGCTCTCACGCATCTACTGTCTGATAGGAGAGGTTCCTTACCATACTCAGTAACAGTTATGAGGAAGGAAAAAAAGACAGGCAAAATTATGGGGAAATGAGAAGGAAAAGATCTCCCCTTTGGGGTCTTGTGGAAGCCACTTGCCAGTGGAAGAACCAAGATTCCAACATAGTTAACAACATATGCTTAAGGCCTTTCTCCTCTCCCAGCTAATGAGCCTACAATTTCCCCAGGATTCTTGTCATAAACTCCTTTACAATAAAAGGATATTTTCTGAGTCCTTGTGCAACACAGTTTTATTTTATCAGGTTGTAATCCCACCCAAAGTACCATTGACATCACTCTTTAATCTCAATTACCAAAAACAGAAATGGAGGCAGGAGAGGAGAGGGTACCATAGAAACCTGTTAAGCAATGGGATTCTAAAAGCTTCCAAAATCCCATTTATAATTACCACTGGACACTTGAAGTGTGTCTCTCTTAGAGAACTCAACACCAGTGCTCTTGGGCATGTCTCTCTTTCTCTTAATCCAGTGCTTAAAATCTTCATTAAACTATCTTTTCAATAGATTTCAGCTCTGCTTCATTCTGTTTCACCCCAAAATTCTTTAAGATGTCAAAGCGAGGGATCCAAAGGTCTAGGTCCTTACGAAGTTGAGGGACTCCTCAGGCTATTGGGAAAAGCCGATTGGAGCCACACCTCTGTCATTGCTTCTGCTGCAAGCTGAGAATTCTTTACCTGAAATCCTTGAGTCTGGGCTTATTTGGGGACTTCAGATTTTCAGAGTAGGCATGGCTGACCTGTATTAAGCAAGGGATCATGGGAAACACATAAAAAGAGAAAGAACACTATAACAATGCTTCCCATAAAAGTCACAGACCAGTGGTTATCAAGTGTGGGTCATGACCCCTTTGGGGTTGAATGATTCTTTCACAGGAGTTGTATATCTGATATCCTGAATATCAGATATTTACATTTTGATTTATAACAGTAGCAACATTATAGTTATGAACTAGCAACTAAAATAATCGTAGAGTTAGTGCTCACTACAACAGAAGGAACTATATTAAAGGGTTGCAACATTTACAACATTGAGAACCATTGCCAAAGATCCCCAGTACCAGGCAGGGGAACCCATCCTTTCAGTTGTTGGTTGTTGGGGGTAGGAGTTCAAGAGACTCCCAAAACAATACAGGTATTTTCATTGCCTTTCTCTGACCTTGAAGGCAAGACCCTTTAGACACTAGTCTTAGAGGAATTGGACTGGATCTGACCTCAAAGTCTCCTCCCCGAGGACTACTCTCACAGTGTCTGAAGGTGTTGTGCAAGCTGCTAAGGGCAGGTGTGATCAACAGCTCTACCTAGCTGTGAAGGCTGCAGACCACAGCGACGACCACTTTGCCAGATATTCCCAATGGTACACTAGAGGCACTCTTATCTCGGCCATAATCACAGTTGTCTAATTGGACTGAAGGTGTGCTTAGTAAGAAGGAATTCATCCCTTGGACTGTAAACCTTTCCAACGTCTGAGGGTATTTCAGACTAACTTCTCAACACCTGTGACTGGAAAGGCCAGTGACCCTACAAGAAAACCTACCACTACAGTTTCCCTAACCAGCATCATTTCTGACTGCATTTCAAATACTTACCTACAGATATATGTAGCTCTCATCCCTCATCAAAGAGGTTCTTTTTGCAATAGATAGAGACTACTATGGTGGTCCAAAATTCGTCAAAATACAGAGAGTGAGTGAGTGTAAGGTGCATAGCCCATTGGCATATCTACTACCCTACGACTGAGATCCAGGAACACGGGACAGAATATAGGACAGGAAGTTTTTACAAACCAGAGGACCAGAAAGTTTTCTGTGAGACTGTGTCTTTTAGACATGACAGGAAAGCTACATCCATAAAATATCACAACATGGTTGCCGAAACAACGCTTGCATAATGATACTACCAGTTGACAAACCAGTGTGGATGGGGGCAATCTCAGAAGGCTCCACCCCAGTGAAGAGCTACAAGCAAGCAATGGCTACTGAGAGAGAGAGAGAGAGAGAGAGAGAGAACCAGTCTTCCCCAGGGATGAGCTACTTGATGGGTTGTGTGTGTGTGTGTGTGTGTGTGTGTGTGTGTGTGTGTGTGTGTGTGTGCATTAAGAAGAGATTGTGAAGTTGAAAGGGAATGGGGAGACATGAAGGAGTTGGAGGCATAGAGGGAAAGTTGGAAATAATGCAAACATAGTACTCATGCATGAACTTCTCAAAATACGAAAAATTTAAATTAAAAGCATAACTCAAAGCTCTTTGAAACCTGGGATGCTTATAAATCCCTCAGCTACAGCACAGAGATCAGAATAGCATGACCGCCAAATAAAGAATGATGGGGGGGGGTGGCGATGCCGGGCTAAGAAGTCACATGATATAAAAAGAATAGAGGTTCTGGAGTCCCTCAGACCTCAATGTAATTTCCAACTCTATTACTTTTTAGCTTGGATAAACTGTATAGTCTTTGTTGCCCTCAATTTCTTATTTGATAAACAAGGATAACAATGTCCATTGCATGGGAACTGAGGAGGGATGGATTACCATGGGAGCTTCACAGAGCCACGCTCAGGAGTTTGGTCTAGAAGCATGGGGTGTGCTGTCACATGTTGAGTGGTATTTCAGAGTAATGAAGCCAGGGCAGTGAGTTAGGCGCTGGAGGGGAGGCACTGTTAGGTGACACCATAATCCAAGGGCACAGAGTCCTTATTCAGGGCAGTGTGGTAGAATGAAAAGAGGTGTGGGTTTGATGGACTTTGAGGTGGAAGCAAAGGCAGGAGCAGCTAGGGAAGTTTGCCCAGGACCCCGGTCAGGAAGGAACTCAGACTCTTCATTCCCTGGAAGAAGCCCAGCAGGGTTTTCTGGTGGCTGTTTGATAAATCCTTTCATATCTGGGTCTAGTTATGGTACTTTTTGGTACGGGCATATTGTGGGTTTTGCATTTCACCATGCCTTCCATGCCTTTGTTGTTGTTGAAAGCTAAATATGATACATGTGGGTTTAAAGAAGTATCAGAGGCATCCAGGGAGCTGAGGTATCCAGGGAGCTGAGGTATCCAGGAAGCTGAGGTGTACAAGTTGCTGAGGTACACTTGCCTTTCAGTAGGAGGCTTTACGTTTTTTTCTGGCTTGATGTTATGTTGATTCTGAAATGTTCCCACAGGCTCATGTATTTTAATGTTCCATCCTTCAGGTTGTAGTGTGATTTTGAAGGTAAAAGAGCCTTTAGGAGCTGGACTGTGGCAGGCAGACATAGTCAGTAGATTCTTGGGGGTCTGATTGTACACTGTGCTAAGTTTATGGGTATAATAATGACTCCTGGGTTGGTGTGACAGTCTCCTAACCTCGATATCCCCTACCCATTGTCTCCCATGCCATTTCCTTCTTTCCCCTACATTTCAGCCAGTGGCAGTGTTGTGTAGTAAGAAGTACATTATTAGGACCCGAGATCATGGACCAAATGGTCATTGTCTCTGTTGCTAATCAACTTTGTGCCTTGTGTACATTTCCTAGTCTCTCTGACAATGACAGCAGCTACCTCATTGAATATAGTCTTGTGTGTGTGATTACTAATTAACAACCCATGGCATGTAGGAAGTAGTTAGGAAATTATCTCTATCTTAATGGTTTTCTTTGATAATACTAGAAGTTTGTTAATGAGGTGCTAGGAAATTTTAATCAAATAATCTTATATTTTTTTTTAAAAATGGGGAAATACAAATAGCATTACATTTATTATCTCAATGCCATTTGCAGGAATAGTTTGGTATTGTTTTCACACTGTTGTATAACCAATTTCTAGAATGTTCCATCCTGCGAAGTGAAAATCTTCCTCTCTTGGAAACTGGCATTATATACTTCATGTTTCTACAAGGTAGCTTTTCTCCAGCATGAATATGGATTTCATCTGCAGCGAGACCTGGAGCTTTGACTGCTCCTTCTGCAAGTCTTTGATGTGGGCTTTCTCTACAAGACCCCACTCTGGCATCTGTGACAACAAGGCAGTGAGTTTCCCCAAGCTGGGCCCTCCGTGATTTCAAGATTAAATTGTGGGACTCAGATCCCTGATTCTATCCTCACCTAAGGATAACAGCTGGGTCACACGGGCTCTGGCTTGGAACCCTGGACTCTGAGGCATGGATTCTGACCTGTAAGTGACACCCAACCTCCTGGATTCATCTTTAGCTCAGTATCAAATCCGCCCACGCTTCCCTGGCTCTTTAACCCTGAATGGACTCCTCCTTCCTGGGGTCCGCTTTCATTTTGCCTTTCCTGTCAATGGCGCTTCCATATCTCCAACTTTGTTTTCGTGAATTATTCATTTTTAGACAGATGTGTTTGTCTCTTGTGCATCAGTGCTTTCCCTGCCTTTATGCCCACACATCATTTATGTGCCT
The DNA here is from genome assembly GCA_036184795.1 of Tokudaia tokunoshimensis. Classification (NCBI taxonomy): domain Eukaryota; kingdom Metazoa; phylum Chordata; class Mammalia; order Rodentia; family Muridae; genus Tokudaia; species Tokudaia tokunoshimensis. The sequence goes on along the minus strand of BTHU01000003.1, from coordinate 63,579,999 downwards.
GGTGCCTACAGGAGCCTGGGAGTGCATTGGGTCCCACGGAACTGAGTTACAGGTGATTGTGAGGTGCTGAGCAGGGAACCAAACTTGAGTTATCTTGGGGATCAAATTTGATCTGTCCCTCCCCTTCACTTCCCTCCAACCGTCTGTCCACAGCCAAGGCCACTTGAGCCTGACTCATGGCTCGCCTGTCTTCCAGTCTGATTGTCATTGTTATACAGGTTCTCTTCGCCTCTCCTCAAGCCTTCACAGCATCAAGGCTTCCCAGGGCCAGACTGATGACGTATCTGAGTCATGATCTTCCTATAGCTAATGCAGAACTCGGAGATGCTGAAGGTTTGAGCAACGGGATCAGTCTCCCATCCTTCCCAGGTACATTAGTTACATGGTACTTCATGACAAATCATCCCAGACATTCTATGGCTTGAAACTAGACATTTGTTATATTTTTCTGGGTGGGGAATTTCTACAGGGCTTCACGGGGTTCTCCGTGCTCTCTTTTAAGACTATACTCAAGGTGCCCGGTGGAAACAGAGTCAACGTGAGGTGCGACAGTTGGGGTTCTGCCTACGCTTGCCCAATGATTGTTGACAGGATGGAGACGCTGCTGCCATATCACATTTCTTGCCCACTACTCCGTGGTTAAGCACCATCCTGTGTGTCTGTGCACCATGTGTGTCCGGTGCCCTGATGTAAAGGCCTCCAATTCTTTTGCCCTCTAAGCTTTCCTTAGGAGATTCTGTCTAAATGCCCCCTTTTCCTCCCTAGCTGGCTATTAACTTTGATAAGCATGACTCAAATGCCACCCATTATTCCTGCAGAGCAGAGGTTTTTCTTTTCTTTTTTTGACCAGAGTTAGAGATAATTGCCCACTTTGGAGTCCTGGGAAGCTCCCCGAGTCTTTTCTCTTTACTGGCTGTTGTCATTCTCCGCTCTGTAGGAAACTAGTTTGTGGACGTATACCCCCAGTTCTCAGCAGACCCAGCTCCTGGAGGGTAGACTCACACCCTTGTAGGCTTTTGAGTGTCTTTTGGCCTTAGGTTGCCTGGAACAGTGAGCAGTCAAACATTTGTCAAAGTGCAAACAACTGCAAGGCCTGACAGCCCAGGTTCTATGCAGGATGGACGGATGCTGTTGGAAGGGCAACGGCAGAGAAAGGACACCCAGTGCTTCCCAGACAGCCCTGCAGCGCAGCCAATTTAAACCAGAACAGCTGCCTTTCTGTGACTCTGGGGATTAGCGAGGGACTGGACTGCAAGGACTGTCACTGTTGGGGGGCAGAAGCCGCTGATATATGAGATCTGCACAGGAACTTGGGAAGACTGGTGGCAGAAAATCTTATTCTTACTCTCCCATTTAAAGAAACATTCCTTGTGGGCTTGGTGAAGCCAATGCTGGTATTTCAAGCTCAGAAAGTTCTTTATAAAGAGGGTATTATTATGGACCTTTTGAAAATTAATTAAAAAAAAAACAGACTATTTAGAAGGAACCTCACTAAACTGTGATTCAAATTCAGGTGTGATGGCACACTTTAAGGTCCATTCTACTATGTTATTCTGCTACTATACTGGGCAGTTAATACGTGTACATTTTTGTGAACATGTTGAAGATTTTATAAAGTATAAGGTATGACTGTTATCTTTCAAAGGCTCTCACCCAGAGCTGAATTTTGGGCGAGTGGATTAGGAGGTGCAGAGTTTTCATTCAAAAGAGTGGCTCATCCTCTGCAGAACCACCATCCACGCCCCCCCCAAAGCTCCCCTCCCAACATCTGCATGTGGTAACATAGTGACAGTTATGTGACTAACTGGGCAGAGTTCTTTAGAGGAGGTAGAAGTTATAGAAAAGGTAGGACTCTTGAGTTTTAGAAGGGAATATTATGACTCCAGTGCCTCACTGTCTCATTCTGAACAAGATATGTGTATGTATATGTGTATGCATATATAAAATGCCGAGTATGCATATTCAACATTATAGGTGAGGAAGAGTAGAGTACATCCATATACCTGAACCTACATTAAAGTTAAATCAGGAAATACCAGGTTTGCAAACAAAAGAGTAAGTCAGAGTTAAGTTTTGACTCTAATAAGCTGCATTCCTGTAATAAATTCCTAAGTGACTAAATGAGATGGATTCCCATTCTCTGGAAACAACAGCAAACTCTCTCCAGGTGGGGAATGCTGAAGTGTCCCAAAGTCTCCTCTCTGAGCTGCTGTGTAGTGCGTAGCTTTGGGACCGCTAACTGCGGGCCTTACATCTGTCTTGGTTGTACTTCACCCTGTTACTTGGGGAGATCTTCTCGGGCCCCTGACACTCTTTGCGTTTTCTGTTTTCAGCTTCCTTTGTTGTGTTCTACATTGATAAACACCTTCCTGGGTTTTGACTGATTTAGTGTTTAAAATGTTGACTAAGAGGGCAAAGGCCAGCATGCTGAGGCAGGCAGCTGTGGATGGGTGATGTCTGGGAACAGGCCTATTGTTCAGTTCTCAGTAGGGCGAGGCGCAAACACCTCTGGTAAGTACGGAGATGTGGGAACCATAACTTCTACTGAGTGCTCAGGGCAAACTAGTGTGGCCACTTTCAAGTGTTATATGAGGCCATGTGCTGCAACAGAGTCTCACACCTATGAGGGTTTTTTAAAATGCCTTCATGAGGCCTTCCTTTCTTTCTTCCTTCATTTTTTCCTTCTTTTTTCTTTTTGGCCTTGGGTTTTCAAGACAGGTATTCTTTGTGTAGCCATGGCTATACTGGAACTAGCTCTGTAGACCAGGCTGGCTTCACCTGCCTCTGTCTCCCAAGTGCTAGGATCAAAGGCATGCACCATTACCACCCAGCTCTTGAGGCCTCTCTTATTTGGTCTTCACAGAAGTCTTATGAGACCATTGCAGAGCATGTGCAATGCATGTGCAATACATGTGCAATGCATGTGCAGAGCGTGTACAGAGCATGCACAGAGCATGTGTTATTCTGATGATCATAAACTGCTAATGGATCCGAGGGATGTCTGCAGCTCTCAGGACAGGAAGCAGGAGATCTGGGTATCCTCTTCTGACTTATCTGTTCATTTGCTTAACAATAATAATAATAATAATAATAATAATAATAATAATAATAATAATAATACCCATTTCACTGAGCGCTAACACTGCTATTTTTCCTTTCTGTCATTCCTCATACTTGTGAGCCTGGTTAGTTTTATCTTCCCTTCTAGACTCTGCTCTGTGAGGGACCATGTTGGCCCATCTCTATCTGCTTATAACCTTGCACACAGGCTCAGTGAACAAGTTCATACAAATCAGGAAAGTAGGGGCAGGAGAGAGGGGCATCAAGATTAAACATACAAAAGAAGCCAATTGTTGACGGCTGAAATCCTTCCCCATCTGGGCTACCCCCAAGGAACAGAGCATTTGGAGGAGTGAAGCCCCCACTGTACAAACTCAGGGGAGGTGGGTGCTGTGTAAATGACCTATAGAGGGTCATGAGCCTGTGGGCCAGCACTTTAGTGTATATGCTTGGCTCAGTTCACTAGTCCACCCCCATTCTCAGGAGTATCCTTTTCTTTCTTCATAAACTGCCTCTATTTCTATCAACTTACTGTATGTTCCTGGTATAATTCTTTGTCCTGGGACAAAAGAACCTGGAAACTTTAGCAAATGCCCTTTGAGCTGATGCAGGCAACTAATACATATACGAGTGTGAAAGAGAAATGATTAAGTATGAACTAATATTCAGATATGATTGTTAATGAAAAGCATCTCTCTTGTTTTATCAGAGCTGGGCTTTTACATTGCTCCCTTCCACTAAACACTGGATGAATGAATGCAGTCATACAGCTACGTACGCCATCTTTTCTTGATACTGAACTTGAGACATGTTATGCACGCCCTGTTTTTCCTCACTGCTCGACAACAGGTTGAGATCATCCTATCAGCCTTGAGAATAGAGATTCTTTATCTTGCTCAAAACCACACAGGCATTTTCAGGAGCAGCTGCTCACAGATTCTATGGTGTTTTTGTTTTTTTTTTTTAAATTCAGCCCGTTGCTGAGGATGTTAAATCCTACTAAAGCTATCAGGCACCAGGGCCTTCTGCTGCTTTTCAAGGATCTACAATGCTCCCAAATTAATTCATGGAAATGGCTGCAGGATTGTGGGAAAGCAGCTGGGTACTTCCCAGCAGAATTAACTGTAGCCAGCTTAGTCACTGGCTGAAAGAAGGCAGGAAATCTCTTACAAAAGGCAGCCACACTCCCTGTAACATAACAGCTAACAAACATGTTGTGGAGGAGCCCCAGGTGCTGGGCTGGCTCAGGGAGATCAGGGCAGACAAGAATGTGAGAGGTTTTACTGTTAGATTCCACTCTCTGATGTGGCCACTCTGTTACAGATGGCTCAGACACTTTGACAAGAGTGGAATTGATTTGTCAATGAAGTTAAAGGAGTTTGTGCTGTCACCAAACCTCAAGCCACACTCAGACAACTGTGGTGCCTTTCTTTGCCAGGCCTGAGGTCAGCAACCAACTACTGGCCTTCATTCAGACAGGCCAGGAAATGCCCCATGCCGCATCACTGGAGGACAGCCTGGCCAAGGGGAGTCAGACACAGGGCTATTTATTTAATACTATACTACCACACTAAGTAGTTTTGAAAGAATTACAGAGTTGAGAAAAGGGCACAAACAAGGTGGATGTAATTTCTTTGAACATGATGCTTTATTTCTTCAAAAAGTTTTGTATGTACTCATTTCTTACAAATAAATACTTTTTCTGGTGTGTCAATCAACCAACAAGCAACAGAAAATTAATTTAGGTGCATTACTGTCCTCAGACCCCACTCAGAGTGTTGCAACAGCATCCTTTATGGCTAAAGGTTTGGGTTTGAAACTCATGCTTCCTAAGCAAGTCTTTAGGTAATGTCATCTGTAAGGGCACCCCAGTCTTTCTAGTCTGTCACCTTTCTTTACCGATTATGAAGATCATTGGCAAGTATCTCTCCTTTTAGCCTGGCCTACTCTTCCCTCAGGAGGATGTTTATTGTGCATCTTTGAAAGGAGAAAGAATGACCCAGAAGCCATGGTGCTGGGTGGTGCAAATGTTCCTCTGTTCTTATAACTGATGATGTCATCTTTGGTTGGGCTCCTCAGATGATGCTAGCTAGGTGTCTCCAACCCCAGGTTACTTTCTCTCCACAGTGAACCAACATTATGTATGAAAAGGATGAAGATATATGCTATTCCTCAGCATGCAGTTGGTTTCTTAACTTACTGCTTTATATCTGTGTGGGCTCCTTTCCTGCTATATTTAATAATTATCACCACAATCGCTCATTTTGGAAAAGTGTGCCTGGTTCTGCCCCAGGAAGATTCTTCAAGCAGGAGTTTGTGTGCTTTGATAGACTCCTATTTTCCCTCGACTACTTTCTTGTCTTTTGTGGAGGATAGTTTAGGTTTATTTTATATTTCTTGTGTTCCAACCTTGAGTCTGGGCATTTCAACAAGGATTCCTGTTTCTTCGAAGTAGACAATGATATTTAGAAGACAGTATCTGGGAAGTACTGTGCTTATTGCCACGGGATGTTTTGTTTCCAAGATTTGTCTGTGGACACCAGTAAGGAATATATATGAGTATATTCATACATGCTTACATCTGTATTTATTTTAATAGCTAGCTATTTATATTGTAAACCGGCATCTCCAATTGCAGCTCAACACCATTAAGTTCATTCTCATTTTCCAAATATGTAGCTCCATTTTTCTGATGGTATGAAACCTGACTCTTGGGATCTTTAGCGTGCTTAAGTATGTGGTTGGAGCCCTATAGGAAACCACTCTCCTCTCTCCATTGCTATTGCTATTCCCTCCTCTGCAGATGTGCTCCCCCTCTGCAGATGTGCTCCCCTCTGCAGATGTGCTCCCCTCCTCTGAAGATGTGCTCCCCCTTCTCTGAAGATGTGCTCCCTTCACTCTCTTCCATGCCAGGCACTCAAGAGCCCAAGCAACTTGCAAGAAACAGGCAGATAAGACAGTCCAGCTGCAAACATGCCCTGCCTGTTGTGAGGCTGGAAGGCTGACTCAGTGGTCAGAATGCTGAGTCCAGGCAGTAGGGAGCTAGAGAAAATTTATTCACAGTCCTCAAAACTTGGGGAAGAAAATCTAATGTTTGCTTGGTGTGTCGATTACTTTTCTCATCGCTGTGACAATATATCTGATAAGAACAAGGTATGGAGGGAAGGCTTTGAAGGGACAGCCCATCACAGTCAGAAGTCATGGAGCAGGAGTGTGAGGCCGTCGGTCACACCACATCAACAGGGAACAGAGAGAGATGGCTGGTGGTGCTTAGCATGATTTCTCCTTCGTTCAGTCCTGGACCCCAGTCCATGAGATAATGCCATCTACATTTGGGGTGGTCTTCCCTCTTCAGGAAAACTTTTCTGGAAATGCCCTTATGGATAGACAGTCTGGAAATCTGTTTCCATGACGATTATAAGTCCAATGAAGTTGACAATGGAGATTAACCGGGACATTTGGTAAATTTCAGACTGTGATGGACCAGTAGACCCCTCCTTTTTATTTTTTATCTTTACCTCCCATGTCCCTGATTTTGAGGTCACTTTTGAATATTGGGATTTTAGGACAAATAACTTGTCTTTCTAATTTCATAGGTCCTTAAGTAGGGAGTAAGTATACACCAGGAGTTATGTTACCACGTCCAGGATACTCAGGTGGACCTGAGTTAAAAGATTTAGACAATAAGATTTTGCACTTGAGCTGTTGTGATGAGATTTAAATGGTCTATTAAGCTGGGTTCTCTAGAGAAGCAGAGCCTACAGAATGCACAGGCCTTATAAAGTGGGATTTAATAGCTTGGCTTATGTAACTAGGGTCGGGAGGTCCAACATGTCTACTTTCATGCTGCAGAGACTTAGAACACAGTAGCTGATTAGTCCACAAACTGGATGTCTAAGCAGTCTCGATCCAGTGATGAAGGCTGGGGTGATTCTTGAAGGGTAACTGGTCTTCAATCCATGTTGAAAGGCCAAAGAAGTCGGAGTCTGAGGTTAGCAGAGGATGGTGTAGCAGCGGTGGTGGTGGCAGCAGAAGCAATAGACACAGTTGCCAGCAAAGGCAGGCAAGCAACTCTGCCTTTAACTTGAACCTCTCTTTATATGAATCTGGGTCACCCATTGAAGGGAGAGCCTTGTCTTCTCAGTAAATTCTTTCTGGCAATATCCTCATAGATTTGCTTTGAAGTGTGTCTCTTTGTCGAGTCCAGATCCATACAAGTCGATGATCAAAATGACCATCCCAAATGGTGACATCCAGAGCTTCTATTGCAAAATACCATAATCAAGGTGATTTGAGCAAAAATTAATTTTGTCTCAATTTTTGAGGTTCAAAGCTCAAAGTCAGGGTGTTCACAGGATTGACTTCTCCTTGGCACCTCTCTCTTGGCTTCTAGAGTAGCTATTTCTCTAGAGGCTCACAGGGAGGCTCAGGGAGGCTCACAGAGGCTCACAGGCTTTTCCTCTTGAAGAGTTCAAATTTCCACATTCTATGAGAACCTTGTTAGAGTGCCTCAGAGTTCACTCTTTCTAAGGAATTAGCTTAAGCTTAATTATCTCTTCAAAGTCTCTATTTCTGGGCCAACAAATACCTGAAAAAAAAATGTTCAGTACTCTTAGCTCTCAGGAAAATGCAAATTAAGACGACATTGAGGTTCCATCTCACCTTAGTCAGAATGGCTGTCATCAAGAAAGCAAACAAATGCTGAGCAAGAAGTAGGAGTTTGGGGTAGAGGACAGGGAAGGGACACTGTTGGTGGCCATGTTAATTAGTGCAGCCACTGTGAAAATCAGTAGTAGGTTCCTCAAAATAAAAAAAAAATTAAAGCTAGAATTAGCACCTTAGCTTGCTATCACACACTTGGGTATGTACCCAAGGGAATGGAGGTCAGCACAGAGTACAGATGGTTACCTACCCCTGCTTACTGTCATATTGAGCCAATGACCAAGTTACGGAATCAGGTGCCCATCAGCAGAAAAATGGCTAAAGGAAATGCAATATAGACAATTTTACTCAGGCATAAAAAGAATGAACCTATGTCACCTGAAGGAAAAAAAATGGACGTAAATGGAGAGTATCTTTTAAGTGGAATAAACAGGCTGAGAAAAACAAATATATATATTTTATATTATATATTATATATTATATGGTATGAGGGACTGACTCGGAGCACTTGATGCTCTTGCAGAGGACCCAGGTTGGGTTTCCAGCACTCACATGACAACTCACTGCTAGTTTCAGAGGATCCAGTACTCTCTTCTGGTGTCTGTGGGTACCAGGCATGAACACAGTATTATTACATATATGCAGACAAAATCCTTATGAACATTCTTAGTCAAGGTTACTAATGCTATAATGAAATACCATGGTCAAAGTGAAGATGGAGAGGAAATGAGTTAATTGGCTTACACTTCCGTGTTGCAGTTCATCACTGAAGGAAGTCAGGACAGGAACTCAAACAGGGCAGGAACCAGAGGCAGAAGCTGATGCCGAGGCCATGGAGGGGTGCTGCTTATACGCTTACTCCTCATGGCTTGCTCAGCCTACTTTCTTATAGAACCCAGGACCTGGATGGTACCATCCACAATGGGCTGGGCCCTCTCACATCAATCACTAATTAAGAAAATGCCCTACAGGCTTGCCTACAACTGGATCTTATGAAGGCATTTTCTCAATTGAGGCTCCCTTCTCTCTGATGACTCCAACTTGTGTCAAGTTGACATGAAACACATAAAATTGACAGTAAACACACAAGATACAGTATATTAGTCTTTTAAAAAAATATATGAAAGGACTGGAGAGATGGCTCAGTGGTTAAGAGCACCAACTGCTCTTCCAAGAGGTCCTGAGTTCAAATCCCAGCAACCACATAGTGGCTCACAACCATCTGTAATGGGATCTGGTGTCCTCTTCTGGTGTATCTGAGGATAGCTACAGTGTACACATATACATAAAATAAAGAAATCTATCTATCTATCTATCTATCTATCTATCTATCTATCTATGAAAGCAGAAGGTATAATATTTGGTAAGAGAAAGGGGATCAGTTGGTGGGAGCCACAGGGATAAAAGAGGTGATGGCAGGTGAATTTGGAAAATCATTATATGCCTTCTGGAAATGCCACTGTGAATCCCATTTGTTCATGCAATTAACACATGATAATTTAACAAAAGAGACCTGGTTTCTAAATGCAGTCCCACAAATGCAGAACTAAGGTTAGAACTTTCCCCCATGAGTTTTCCAAGGGCGTGATTCAGCCCATAACAGGTGGGGTGAACATATATGGGGACCGGGTACAAATCATGGGGACAAAAGGTGGTGCAGGTGGGTAGAATTCCAAGATGGTTCCCCAAATTCCTGCCCCCCGGTATGTACCACCCCATTGAATGTAATGAAAGAGTCACTGTGGTTATGTTGGATTGTATAACCTCTGTCTTAGACTGGAAGGAGTTAGGGTAGGAGAGCGAATTTCTCTTGTGTGATTCAAAGAAGAAAATGGCCAGACTGGGAGGGAACCCCTGGGCAAGTGGTGGGAGTGTCTAGAAGCAGCTCCTCCTGACAGGCTGGGAGAGAGCAGGATGGCAGTCCTATAGACACAGGGGATGCGTTCTGTGGACACCCACATGACCTCAGCAGGGGACCCGGAGCTCTAGAAAGACTTGTAGTCTGTGCGACCCTGGGATTCTAGACAGCTGAGGCCCAGTTAAGCTAGGCCTGAACACCTGCCTCACAAGGTCTGGGAGATAATAAATATATATTTTTAAATTCATCCATTCAGTGTGTGTGTGTGTGTGTGTGTGTGTGTGTGTGTGCATGTGTGTGTGTGTGTGTGTGTGTGTGTGTGTGTGTGTGTTGTGCATGCACATGCGCACTGTGGTGAACTTGTTGGGGAGGAGGTCAGAGGACAACTTGTATAAAGAAGTCATTTATTGCCACTGTCCTCAGGATAGAACTCAGCTTGTCAGGCTTTGTGGCACATGCCTTAGCTTGTGCTCACTGGCCTGTAGGTTGTTTTAAACTGCTAAATATGTGGTGCTATGTCATGGAGCATTTGAAAGCCAGTATACTGCCCAAGACGTCTAGCCTTGTGTTGCTTTAGCTGTCATCTTCAGCCTTTGCTATATACCCTGACTTCCAGCCAGCCAGCCAACCACCAACACATATAACACACACACACACACACACACACACACACACACACACACACACACACGGACACACGGACACACAGACACAGACAAATACACATACAGAGAGAGAGAGAGAGAGAGAGAGAGAGGGGGGGGGAGGGAGATTTTCAAGCACACATTGACTCCATTAGGCTTGTCATCTCTTAGCTTTTGCTTGTTGCATTTGGTTTCGTGGAAGGAACTAGCTTGTCGTCTTAGCTTTATGGTTCCCAAACTTACACTTGAAGTTGGTCACCCTTGATTGTATGAGCTGGGTAAAATATGCACAGCTGCATGGAGACAGCTAAGAGGCTACTAAAGAGGCCCAGGAAGAGACTCACCTTGGCGAGGTGATGGGCAGGAGTCTGGAGGAGGCAGGTGGATCTGAACACTCAGAGGCAAGCACTGGCAACACCACTACTTACCAGGGTAATGTGGTAGCCAACCCCCCTGATGTTCCTTACTTTCTGCATATATATGCATATTTTACACTATTAGTATGTTTTAAATTTTGTATGCTTACTTTATACTTATTTTGTTGCCATCAATTATCTGAAGTATTATCATTTAAAAGCATTATTTTAACAAACCATTGCTTTTCTATTCTAAAATATACTAATAAAAAATACCCAGTAGAATTTAGGGGGCAATGGATTGAGTGATGGAGAACTGGAGGAAGCACAGCCCTGGGGGTACCACTGACTGTCTTCCTGAGATGCTGTCTACACTGAGCCTGTGGCTGAGAAGTGTGGTGGCAGCAAGGCCATGTGCATCTCAGTGATCTGCCCTGGCCTCAGACTCCACGCCCTCCACACCCGTCACAGCTCACAGCCCCCAGCTCCCACCTACCAGCCATAGGCTGTAACACCTCACGTTTGTCAGCACGTTTATCACAGCCCAGATCCATACTGGGTGTCATCTGGGGTAGATAAAGGCACACTGAAAAATGGTAGTTTACAGGGGAAACAAGACCAAGTTGGGTAGTAGGAAAATGGCTAGTTGGTAAACACTTTTCCAGACAACAAACAAAGAGTTTGTTAAGACATCAGACCAAGGAGTTGGAGAGATGGCTCAACATCGGAACGCTTTCTGTTCTTCCAGGACCCAGGCTCGGTTCTCAACACCAACACCCGTGGCTCACAACCACATTAGCTCCCTTGCCAGGGAAGCTGGTGCCTTCTGCTGACCTCCTTCCTTCCTTCCTTGCAGACAAGTGTACTTATATACGTACACACACACACAAACACACACACACACAAACACACACACACACACACACACATGCAAATAAAAATGATGAAATGGCTGGGTGTGGAGGCAGAGGAAGGGAAATCTCTGTGAGTTGGAGGCTAGTCTGGTCTACATAGTAAGTTCTATGCCAACTAGGGAGACCCTCCTTGTCTCAAAATAAATAAACAAATAGCTACATAAAATACATCTTAGAACAAAGGAATAACATCAACTCTCGCTTGAGACATAATAACACTTTTTACTTAGGCCATTCGAAACTCTCTGCAGAACTTGCTATCTGATTCATAGGAGTCTGCAAAGCTCACACACACACACACACACACACACACACACACGCCCATGCACACACAGCAGCTGCTCTACTTCCATGAAGGTCTGGAAAGCAAAGAGTGCTCAGGTTAGTGGAGCCTTATCTCTGACCTCCCACCTCGAATTCCCCAAACCCTTATCCGTACTTCTTCACCTTGTCCTATGAGGGACAAAGCAGGACTTCTCCCTCCCACACACACACTCCGAAAGTTGTCAAATAATTTAAGCCAAGGTGTTTGTGGATAGCAAAGGTGCTGCGCTGATAAGGAAAGTGTTACTGATGTGTTTAACACCCATGGAAAGATCTACAGTTCAGCGATGACTTTCTGAGACGAGTGGGGCTCAAGGAAGGAGTTATGTGGCAGACGGCATTGGGGGGACTGCAATTTGGAGATTGAGCGACAGACTGAGTTTCAGACTGGACTGACCTTTACAGAAACCTTACGCCCGTCCCCTCTAATGGCAGCAACCCTTTTGTTTCTTTGGTATAAATGCTGAGCTACTACTAGGTGGTAAAAGGATCCTCACAAGCACAGCTGGCCCCACCTGACCTGCCCCTTCCCTCTTTCTTCTCAGTCTTCCCTCAAGAATGGTGAGGAAGGAAGGGGGTGAGGGAGTGCTGATTTCACCCCAAATTGGGAGATCTAGTGTTAGAAGTTTAGTTCTTTTTTTCCCCATGCTTACATATAAGAAAGAATTCTCTATAAATATTGACTTGAGGCCGAGCATGTGACAGTTGGTAGTGAGCTTGCCTAGCTAGCACAAAGCCCTGGGTTCTATCCCCAGCACTTCATACCCTTGAGGTGGTGCAGGGCTGTAATCTCAGCACTCTGGAGGTGGAGACAGTAGGATCAGAAGCTCAAGGTCGTTCAAGCCAAGGTTACATGAGACTCTTGTCTCAAAAAACCAAACCACAAAGAAAAACACTGATTCAAAGTTAGCTACAAAAATAAGTTGGGCCACTAATGCTATTTACTGCCCTGCTGAATATTAATGTTCAAACAGTCAAACAGACAATGTAGTGTCATGAAATCAAGAGTGGTCTTGTACTTTGTGTCTTTTTGATTAAAGGTCTGTTGCTGAAATGCCTTCCCTCCGGGAGACACAGCAACATCTCTCCTTCCTCCTAAGGTCCTAATGACAACCTGAAACACAATTCCACCAAAGTTCACCCTGGGAAACCAATGAGTTTATTGGCCTTCCTTATAGAGCACATGTGAGGTGTTGCTTGCAGACGCAAGGGTGCTCCCAAATCTCAAAGGCTGCACTATAAAATCTTTACTCAGCCAGGATTATGGCTTTCCCATAGCAGCAGTGATGGAGCCTCCCTTTCCCAGTCTGCCTCCTCCCTGTGTGCTCTAGCTGCTCCGGAAGCCATGTACACCAGGTGGCAGAGAGCCACAGGACACTCATTTGAGGGCATCATGAGGGGGTGTGAACAGGCAACAAGGTCAGCTGGGATGTTCTTTTGCAAATGGGCACAACTTCCCAAGATGGCTCAGCCAAACGGTACAAGGTTCCAAGTGTCTCTTCATGAGAGGATTTCGCTTTCTGTCGAGATTCTTGTCTTTTGAGACAGTTGCCCCGTGCTTAGTTCTCTAAGTTTGCCATTATTCTAGCCTTTCTTCTTCTTATTTATTTATTACTTATGTATTTAGATCTATTTTGTGTATATGGGTGTTTATCTGTGTGTATGTATGTTTGTGCACCATGAACATTTCTGGTGCCCACAGAGGTCAGAAGAGGGTGTTGCCTCTCCTGGAACTGGAATTACAGATGGTCATAAGCTGCCGAGAGAGCGCTGGGAATCACACCCAGGAACTCTGCAAGAGGAACAAGTGCTCTTAGCCATTGAGGCGTTTCCCACCTCCCTCTCTACACTTTATACTAGCGTTCTATATTTGTAATCTGTATCTATACACTGTTACTACTTGCCATAATTTTATCACAAATTGCCATTCATGTTACTTCTTTGAATTTAACATGATCAATGTTCAGAACAAGGAAGAGAATTAGTTTTTCCATAGCTGTACTTCCAATATCTAGACAGTAGCTAGGACGTAGTAGACACTAGTGAGTATCTGGTGAATATGTTATTTTGAATGGTAAGAAGAGACTTCTAGAAACTCAGAAGTTAAACCTTCCATGTCTTAACAATTGGTAACTTTATATACGTTCCTAACTTTAAAAGAAACACGTGGGCACCAGAAATGTTCATGTTGCACAGGCGCACATGCAGACAAACATCCATGTACATAAAATAAATCCATGCATGCAGCACATAGGATTAGGAGTCAGAATCAACCCAGAACCAACTTTGCTTTGACCTTGGGGTAGTGATTCCATTATCATTGGTTGAAGTTTTTTTTTTTTTTTTGTTTTTTCGAAACAGGGTTTCTCTGTGTAGCCTTGGCTGTCCTGGAACTCACTCTGTAGACCAGGCTGGCCTCGAACTCAGAAATCTGCCTGCCTCTGCCTCCCAAGTGCTGGGATTAAAGGCATGTGCCACCACTGCCCGGCAACTGGTTGAGTTTTATAACCTGGAAAGGGACTAATTTGTGTAGTTCCGTAACAGGCGATGTGGGGCTTGCAGGAGATTGCATGCGGGCTCCAGTCTGGCAGCAGGTTCAGTGAGTGACTGCTGGGGGTTCTCCTTGGAGTCTGGGATGAACACTCCTCACTCCAGCAATGAGACACAATTCTGACATCCTAAGGATGCTTGACTTGAGCGTATATGACAGCTCAGCCATTACCCTCCCCTTGTGCTTTTTCTCTCAGTGTCTGATCGTAGCCATCACAGGAATGTGACTGACTAGCTGGTAACTTTGGCTGGCTCGAACACTTTTCTGAATGTAAAGCATTTTTCTCTGTAAGGGGGAAAGAGTAACTTCCACCTTGGCAGGTTGCTAGATGTGAGACACACCTGTAAAGCACAGTGCCGTAGCGGGGGATGGGCGCCACCGGGTCCTCGCCAGCCTCCTAGCTCATCACACAGAGATATGGAAATTGGTTGAGGACTCTCTTGCTTTGCCTTAGATGTTTTTATTTTATATATTTTAAAATTTTATTTTAGTTTACACACACACACACAGACACACACACACCACATATGCAGAGGTCAAAGGACAAGTTTTGGGAGTCTGTTCAGTCTTTCCACCATGAGTGTTCTTGGGATCCAACTCAGGCTATCAAGCTTACCCACTGCCCTCCTGGGTGGTCTCAGCAACCCCCCCTTACATATTTTCAATCACCTTGTGGAATTCCACTCTCCTACAGCCACTTGGGCCTTCTTTGCTGAGTTCTTCGGGGCTGGTATTTTGACCCATTTTTTGTCTTCTGCCAATCGGCCACTTCTTTTCCTGTATTTCAGGCATGGAAAGGAGGCTTAAGGTGTCTTGGGGCTTCTAAAGTTACATATTTAAAAATTTAAATGCATGGATTACAATGCATATATAAGTTCCAAACACATATGGTTATATACCACCCCTTTCCGTTTTTCTTGCTGGGAGCCCAGTTCACATGGTTACCCCCTCTAGACTTAGTCTAGGTTTCTAACTGAACTCCTTGGCTCTAGACCTTTGCCAAAGTGCCTACTCACACACATAGCTACCAAATGGTTCTTTTAAAGACAAGGTTTTACTATATAGCCCTGGTCAGCAGGGAATTTTCTATGTAGAGCAAGCTGGCTTTCAATTCAAAGAGATCCCCCTGTCTCTGCCTCCCAAGTGCTGCAATTTAAAAGGTGCGTGTCACCACACCTGGCCAGATAGTTCTTAAAATGCAGGCTGACCTTACTTCACTCACAGAGACCACACGCGGGCTTCCAGGGTCATTATACGTTGGCTTCTCTTCCTTCTGGTCCAGTGCTTCTCAGCCTTCCCGGTGCTGTGCCCCTTTAATACAGTTCCTCATGTTGTATGCTGACCCCCAACCACAAAATTATTTTTGTTTGTACTTCATAACTGTGATTTTGCTACTGCTATGAATCATAATGTAAATATTTTTGGAGACAGAAGTTTGCCAAAGGGGTTGTGGCCCACAGGTTGAGAACTGCTGTCTAAACCAATCTTTCTGCAGTCCCCTGAGCTTTGACTTCACCTGATCTTCCCTGCCCAGTGCCTTCCCATCTGTGGCTCTTGATTCTAATTGGAATATGCTAGTCTACTATGTTTCCGTGCTTTACCTAAACACACTCGCTCCTTCCTCGGCTCCCCGGACCTTTTTACAGGCTGTGAACTTGGTCGAGTATCTGCAGCTCTTCTATAGCCCTTTCACAATCGTATGCTCCTTAGGAGAGATGTTTTGGAGTTTTATTCTCATCTGGTGTAATTCCTTACATATGTCTACGCACATGGGTGCTGGGTCTGACAACCTGATTTTAGAGTGCTCAACTTTGCACGTTAAAGTTCCTTTTCCAAAAAGACCTTGTTAGGCTAAGTGTGACTCCGCCATGTGAACAATACCGCGTGAAGATGACGCACTTGTTCTCCACCCCCTCTACCTGCCCCTGCATCTGTGGTTTTCCATGGCTTCTCACCCAGGGCTTTGAGCAGTCTCTCCATCCTTCCCCTCCCACGCTCCCCGCACTCCCTTAGCCCTGGCAGTTTTTCAACTTTCCTTCCTGCTCAGATTCTCCTCTCTGCTTCTTTTTCATCTGCCTTTCCTCTTTTGCTTGACCCTCCCATCACCATCCAGTGCTATATAAGACTTGGAGTTTGGGCTTGGGTTGAGGAGAAGCAGCAGAGGATCGGAACACATCTGGCAGGAGAAAGACGAACCCACTGGGCCAAGCTGCGGTCCCCTCATGGCATTCTCATCCCGCAGAGGCACCAAGCCTCTGGCTTCTGAGAACGCGACCATCCCAGTGCCCGCCTCGCTGGTTGTGAACTGTTTACAGGTACGTTGCAACCCCACTCTGTCCCGCGTGTCTGCTACTCTCTACCCACTGAGACCTATGGGCTGCAAGTGCTTGCTCTTTCCACAAACAGAACCAGCTGCCGAGAGCCAGGAATTCTGCCACCCCTCAGACCCGAATAGCCACCTCCCCTCGCTCCGACTTCTCACCTCCTGAGCCCTCTGTTCCACAAGTGCGCCAGATAGCACACTATCATATGACTGTGGGCCCCCAGGGAGGTGCAATTTAATCTTCAACCTGTTTCTCTAAGAAGGGTGCTTTTCCGGAGCACATTTTTTTGGAGAGCACAGATGTTTTAGGTCTGATCATCCAGCATTTTTTATCCTGCCCATGGCCTGTCTGTCCATTAACATACACCCTCCCTTGTCATTAATAGCAGCCTCTCCATTAAACTGTCCTGCTCCCTCTAGTTAGTCTAACAGAAACTTCTTCATTATCCTCAGTTTACCCCAAATCACCCTTGTGTTTAGAATCCTCTGCCTTGGGCACAGAGATGGCTTGCATGGGCAAGGTCAGGTGCACAGTCAATGCTTGTCCATTGTAATCCCAGTGCACCTGGGACCCCCAATACTCTCAAATAACCAAGTTCTCTAATTGGGAAGGTGAGTTCTGTTTCTCGTGGTACAAGCTTTCTTTAGGGTCGAAGAGGACCCTTAGGACATTTAAAATGAACACGAGGTATTCAGTAGATAGACGCTTGCTGTGCAAACCTGAACACCTGAGTTTGGATCCCCAGAACCCACACAAAAGCCAGACACAGTAACACATGTGTCTGTAATCCCAGTGCGCCTACATGAACTGGGAAGCAGAGGCAGGAGACTCTTCAGGAGCCTGAGGGACTAGATAGCCTGGCTGATAAAGTGGCAAAGAGACCCTTTCTCAAACAAGGTGGAAGGCAGATCGGCACCCAAAGATTGCCTTCTGACCTCCACATGTGTGCTGTGGAACCCAAATTCCTGAGAACTAATCATGGTTGAATTTAGTTTTCTCGTGAATATAAAATGTCTAGAGGTCTTGCTTTCTGGGCTAACCTCAGTATACAATGTCAGTAACACTCAAGGCCCTGGGGACATCCAGCTAGCATGATGGCAATCTTCCAAACCTGTTGGGTCAACTCCAACCTCGCCCCATACGGATGAACCTCACAAATAAAATGTTGTATGAAGAATCTTGCTCTATCCCAAATATGGTAGGGCTACTCCTTTCCTTACTTATTTACTTAATAAGTAATAAATATAAGGTTTAAATACCAAGAAAAGACACCTATCATGCCAGATGCCAGGCTAGTGGTTATCTCGGAGGAATATTAGTTGATATAGAAGGGCACAAAGAACTCGGGCTACAGGTGATCGCCCTTGAACATTGAGTTTGCTCTGTGGACGCTTACAAGGCTCTATGTACTTTTCTGTATGTGTGTGTTAGATTTTTCTTTAAGGTGCTTTATTCAGACCCTAGCTGCTATGCTTGAGTGTGAATCATGACATGACAGTAATGACAGCCAGAGTTGTAGCTTGCCTGGCATGTATGAGGATCTGGGTTTGATTTACCCACTGTAAAAAGCAAAAGACAAAATCCTCCCCAACCATTTCGAAACAATCACAGCTACAACAACAATAAAGGCCCCCACATTATTAGGAGTAATTGCTCCAATAACTGAAGGTGCAAGTACCCCCAACCTGGACAAATGGCTGCAGAGGAGGTGGACCTAGAATTGGGCAACCGGTAAAATCACATAAAGAACTTAAGATGCTCTAGATCCTACAGTAGACATCCTCCATGCCCTAGCATAATGTGTTCTGAATCGTCAAGGGGGAGGTGAGCAGGGCACCCCCACAGGGAAGGCTAAAGAGGAGAAAAGGTCTCTTTTGCTGTTCTCTGGCATAGGGGGTGTCTTCACAGTCTGGCCCGATGAGTGGATGGATGCTTCAAACCTTGTCTTCCACTCTTTGGGGTAGGTGATGATGCTCAAGGCAGCTGAGGAGGATTCGGGTCTTGCTACAGTGCTGAGTGTCTCGTGGAGGAAGAGTTGGTTCACAGAGAATCCTCCCATAGCTTTCTAGATGTTTCTTTTGCTTGGTCAAAGCATGGTAATCAGGTGTCTTTATAGATGTACCTAGTCTGCATTTGCCACTGAATCTACTATTTTGTCTCTAGAATAATAAATTAACTGTATTTTTCTTAAGTATGTTTTTTTTTAAGCTAAAGCAAGAAAATGAATATCTTCAGGGTCGACTTGACTTCTCTGTTCCTTTCCCCGCCTTTGAGAGAGGGTTTCTCTGTGTATTCCAGGCTGTCCCACAATTCTCTCTGTAGACCAAGCTGGCTCAGCTCAGAGATCTGCCTGCCTCTGCCAGCACTGTAGGATCTGCTTGACTTCTAGTCTTCCTCATCTAAATGTGCCTGGTTATACTTATACTTCCCCAAATCCCTTTCCAGAGAAAGCTTTGCTAGTGATATGCAGTGACCATGCCTGGGACGAAAGCTCCTCAGCAAAAGAGATTTCAGATGGTTCTTGCCATTCATTCTGCACTCAAATTTTCGCACAGGGCTTTCCAGTTTCACTAACTAGAGATTGCCTAGGGTGAACTATATTCAGAATCACCTGTATTCATGCAGGGTGATTAATCATCTGCATTCCTGCGTATCACCTTTTAAAAAATGTCTTTCTGAGATTAGTAAATTTAAAAAAACTGGAAGTGGGGGGTGGTGGGCAGTTCACAGGGAGTTCATCTCCGAGCTTGGAGCATTCAGGAAGGGCAGGAACGAAATGAGCTAGCAGCACAGGGAGCCTCGGGAAGGCAGGGGCCTCATGAAATCATAGGATTCATATCAGGAAGGGAAAAGGAGGGCGTCCAGGAACAGAGCAGAGCTGCAGCATTGTGTCAGCCAGCCGTAGATGAATTTTGCTATTTTCCGTTAGGCTGCTCTTTTGTGTATGTATATTTCGGTTTTCAAGGTGGGTAATTGGGAGCTCCTGGCCTCTTAAGGTTCTGGGAGTCATTACAGGTGATTTATCGTGTTATTGTAACTCCTAGCTTATGCTCCTGACACCATCAGGAGAGGCAGTATGGGTTTAGGATTCACCCTGCTAGACTAATCTTCATAAAACAACAGGAGTTCCCTCACAACCAGCTATGGCAGAGAAACTCATCTCCATTGTTGATTGGGTTTCTAGGCTGGTAAGCTTCAGCAGGGCAGAG
This sequence comes from Tokudaia tokunoshimensis, assembly GCA_036184795.1. Taxonomy (NCBI): domain Eukaryota; kingdom Metazoa; phylum Chordata; class Mammalia; order Rodentia; family Muridae; genus Tokudaia; species Tokudaia tokunoshimensis. The sequence continues at coordinate 63,560,097 of BTHU01000003.1, read as the reverse complement.
ACTATGAGCCTGGGACAGTCAAGCAGATTTGTAATTGGTTGAACAATCTTGCACAAATGCTGATGATTAATGAATCTGTGTCAACTTAAAGGAAGGCCTCTAGGCACTTGCTGCAGGTCACTGTCAACATCTTTATTAATGGCTTGGATGGGTTCACAGAACAAGCTGATCAAATTTGTTGAAAGGGTTAGTGGCTATGCTGGATGACAAAACCGGGATTTAGAAAGATCTCAGCAGACTCCAGTGACATCCCAGATATTACAAGATGGGATTTAATGGGGATAAATGTGAAATCTTGTACTTAGCCCTCAAGTGCCATCTGTATATGTATGTGTAGAGGCTTGGAGTCCCATGAACACAGTTGAAGAAAGTTCTTTTTCTAAAGCGGGCCTGCGACATGCTACCGAGAGCCAGGGGCCTGTCATCCAGAGCACACCTGAAGAGTGGCTTCTCCTGGCATTGCATCCGTAGAGCAGTGGGACAAACAGGACTGTGCTCCCAGCACCAGACCAGACCACGAAGGGTCTTAAGTCATGTTGTAGGAGGAACAACTGCTGGAGTTTCTTACTGATGCTCAGAGGTGTCAAGGTCACACCACCCAAGTTTTGTCATTAACAGGCTGGTCAAGGGGAAGGCAGATTGGATGTCTCTAATGGTCTCAAAGAGATCAAACTCAAAACCACCAGTGTGTGAGAGCTGCAGCTTCCCCCTACCTTACAAAATTCAGGCAACTTTTCTGACAAGTAGGAAGAAGGAATGCACAATGGTAAGAGGTCAGTCTTAGGAATTAGGCGTTGTTTAGAATCTCAAAAATGCCACTCCATGACAGCACTTTAGGTAAGTTTTCCCTTTTGTTGGCGTTAAGACGGACATACCAAGGCACCTGGCATATGGTTGGCTCCATGTAGGGACTTGACAGCTGATAGCTATTTTTATAATAGTTTTTGCTATAGTTGCTTAAGAGTTGAGTGAATGAACAAATAGGAGCTTGACCTACGAGCCAGATATTAAGTAATCCACAATCTTAAAAGATTTTTTTTAAATTAACACCCAGCTGTATGTAAGCTCCGAGCTAATCATCTCCTATATAATCTTATGAGCACATTTCAACATGACATAGCAATATTATATGATAATTCTATAATAAATACCAGAGAACATTTCAAGATATTGACATGAGGAAAATTATATAATTAATTTCACAGGAACATTAAGTAGGAAGCAATTAATTCTAACTGGAAGATTAGGAAAGGCCTCTTGGAGAAAGTGGCATTTGAGCTGGGCCTTAAAGGACAAGAGAGACTTTGATTGATGGGAGTTGGGCGGGGGCAAGGCCTTCCAGGCTGGGGAATGACTTAAACAAAGGCACAGAAGTAATTAGCAGAGATAATGGGCCATCTTCCCAGGGCTAAGGATGCCCTTTTCCTATAGATGCCTTCATCATTGTCATCCCTGATGATCACGGTTAATAAGAAATAGCAGGAGACACTTTGCTTTTGGTGAGCTGTTGCCATTGTACATGCATTGAGGTTATTTTTTTTTCTTTTTGGTTTATTATTCAAAATGGTAGGATGCCTATACCATGGGTTTGCAGAGTTCTGAATGCTAAGGCAGGCAACACTATGACTCAGAAGAGCATGAGTGTGGGAAGTCAGGAGGTCTCTGGTCACATGGAAGCAGGCTTTCCTTACCTCCTGGGAGTGGCTATGTGGGGTTTGTGAAGGCCATTTATGGATGGATTAAGCCTACTGCCTAGAAAGAGGTCTGAGGAGGGGGGGGTGCGTCCATTGACATTCAGACCTGCAGGACACTCACTGAAGTTTTCATTCAATCTTTGCACATCAAGTAAGTTCAGGGAGTATAAAAGAGACTGAGGCCCAATGGCTGGCCACCTGGTGAGGGAGACCCAAGGATGGATGGGAAGGGACACCTTTCTACTGGTCTGTCCAGGTTCATCTCCATCTCACCTCAAGCACGACTCTCCTGGCTCAAATTGATCACGACTGGCCTTTTGGGGACTCTACTGGTTAGTTTTACATCAGTTTGACACAAGTCAGAGTCATCTGAAAAGAGGAACCTCAATTGAGAAAATGCCCCACCAGGTTGGCCTGTGGGCAGGCCTGCGATACATTTTCTTGATTAACATGGGAGGGACCAGATCCTTGGGGGCTGTGCCCTCCATGACTGGTGGTCCTGGGTGCCAAAAGAAAGTGGGCTGAGCAAGCCAGTGAGCAGGGAGCCAGTGAGCAGGGAGCCAGTGAGCAGGGAGTCAGTGAGCAGCGAGCCTCATGGCCGCTGCTCCTGTTCCTGCCTCCAGATCCCTGCCCTGAGTCCCCTCCACAGCTTCCCTCAGTGGTAAACTTGTGAGCTGTAAGGTGAAACAAACCCTTTCCTCCCCGGTGTTTTATCACAGCAATAGGAACCTGAGACAGTGGCTGAAAGGGAAAGCTAGTGATGGTTGCAGAATTTATATATTGATGGAAGGAGGATTTGTATATTGATTAGAGAGAAGAATTAGGTAAGAGGATGCTGTGATCTGACTGCTTGTGTCCCCTCATTCATATATTGAAACCCAATGACCAATAAAATGTTATTAAAGCACTGTAGAAGGGAGCTCTCATGAATGGGGTTGATACCCATCTGGTAACAGGGATAGTCCACCCTGTGAAGGCATACGCTCTATCTACGAACACTGAAGCTGCCTACAGTAACCTGGCTGTACTGTGACTTGGTCTTAGATTTTTGAGCCTCTGAGACTAGAAATACATTTATTGTTTCTAAGCTGTCCTGACTAAGGCATTTTGTTATAGCAAGTGAAAAAGATTAAAGACAGAGAGGATGCTAGAGTGCTTGTCTTAAAGCTGCCTTTGTCTATCATTTTGCTTAGATTGTATAACATAGACCAATAAACAAAACAATCCTTTAAACAAAAATACATTTTATATCACATTTTATGTAGGCTTTAGAAAATGGCAGATGTCTATGTGAGTCAGAAAAGTACCCAGAGCTGAAAAAGGACGATCTTTAAGTCTCTCATTATTGACTGGACCATGGATAACTTGGGCAAGCGAATTGATGCTAAGGCTTCTTCCTGCACCTCACAACCTCAACCCGACACGTCATTCAGGCACAGGAAGTCAGTGCTCTTGCTGAAGAAAATGTTCAGTCCTTACCAGAGACCTTGGCAACTACTGCAAAGGAGTTCAGTCAGAAGCCTAATTCAAAGGAACAGGAACTCGAGGAGCTTAGGAGCCCAGGAGCCAGCCCCAGGGTGTCTTGTTAAATCAGTGTTGGTTCCAATGCCTCATATAGTATTTACTGAGCACCTAGTATTACTTATTGTTGTTATTGCCAGGCACAGAACACCAACATGGATTAAGATCCTGAACTCGGAGAGCGGCAGCCCATTGAGAAAATGATCCACATTAAGTGCCAAATTCAGGTGCTTCAGGGCAAGAGGCTAAGAATGCTTTCATTAAGAGTTTGTCTGGTGCTGGGCAATGGTGGCACACGCCTTTATTCCCAGCACTTGGGAGGCAGAGACAGGTGGATTTCTGAGTTCGAGGCCAGCCTGGTCTACAGAGTGAGTTCCAGGACAGCCAGGGCTACACAGAGAAACCCTGACTCAAAAAAAACAAAACAAAACAAAACAAAAAAAAAAAAAAACCAAAAAAACAATGTTTGTCTGGAGGTTGTCCAGTAACTCAAGAGGTAGGTACTGATTACCTCATTTTATTGAAAATTTGTCTGACTTGTTCTAGGACATACAGCTAAGCTACAGAGCTCATACAGCCAAGTTTCCCAGAGTGGGTTTGAGAAAGGGGGCAGGGCCATCATGGAGAGGGCTGGAATTTAGTATGCGGAATTGAGAGCTGACCTGTCCCTTCAGAATGAATGATGCCAGCTCACATGTACGTCCTGGTAAATTAATTATAGCTAAGATGGTAAGAACACAGGCATGGTAGCCTCGTGGGGAGTAGGAGAGGAAGGCAGGGTGTTGGTGAGAAGATACAAGAATTTGAAACTCGTAATTTTGTCAAGGGATGAACTTGACTATAGATCAGATTCATCCAGCAATGGAGAAGAACTCGGTTGAGCAGTCAGTTGAGATGGGTGCCAGCGTGCTCCTTGGCCTTGTCAAGTTGGTACCCTTCCATCTGAGGAAGGGAAGCTACGGAGAATTCTCCTGCCTTGCGCTTTGACGCTATGGGGAATGATATCACCCAAAGGCTGGCAACTGAATGGGTCACCTAGACCGAATTTCAACGTCAAATAAGTAAATTGTCAGGACTCACTCACGAGTGTCTTCTAGTTGAGATGTTTATTCAACAGCACAGTCCTTGTGTCTGAGATGGTGGGAAGATGGGGAGAAGGGAATGGGAATTAACCAGTCCTTGTGCCTTGGCTGAAGAGCAGAGACAGAAGGAGCCCCAGCATTAAACTAGAATGAACAAAGCAATGATCTGGCAGCCTGACCCGTTCTCAGCTTTACCATCTGGTGGTTTCTATTTCTGGAGGATTTTTTCTCTATGTTCCCATCACTTGATGGCATGGGAGAATGGTACTGACCATTCTCCAGCCATCCCAGCTCAGTGACATTTGAGTGTGTGTCACAAGATCTGTGGTTCTGAGGCAACAAGCAGCACACAGGACCAAGGGACAAAATGCTCCTGACATATTGGCAAAGAAATGTCAGCCTGTGACAGACAGGGACAGAGCATTGTCAGCCAAAGATTCTGTCAACCCTTAGTGGTCACTGACAAAGAAGGTGTGTCTGTAATGACTGTACCGTTTCCAGAAAGCCTGATGTCTAATGACCAAGGTGGTTTGATGATGAGCTTGCTTTCTTTAGATATCATTTCATTCTTCAAAGAGTTCTTTCTGAGTGTAATTAAATATAGCTTATTTGTCTTGCCTTTGAAAAATGTGGCACTTATGTTAACATATTTAAAAAGCAGCTTAGTCATTCACGGCAAAAGTGAAGCCATGATTCTAGTGTTTGGTTATGAAACATACGGACATAGGACAGTTGGGAAATCAGTCTGCTGCATCTGTAAGAGACAATGACTTGTTGGAAATTAACTTCACCAGGCTAGAAGTCAGAAAGGTGATCTGGGAGGTTTTTGTCTTAGAGTGGCTTATGTGGCTGTGATAAAAGACTCTAACCAAGGCAGCTTGGGGAGGAAAAGGTTTACATGGCTTGCAGATTATAGTCCAATAACAATGAAAGGCAAGGCAGGGACGGGGAGGCAGGAACCGGAGAAGAAAACCTGTAGGAGTACTGCTTACTGGCTTGCTCTGGTTTTTTTTTTTCTTTCCTTTTATTCTTTTTTTTAAATTGAATACTTGAAATTTATGTTTCTGTGAAACCATTTTCTATTGTTTTTTTAAAATTATTTTCTGTATTTTTAACAACAAAACATAACAAAATAAAATATAATACGATAAAGCAAAACAACACAAAACTCATCACACAGGTTGAACAAAGCAAACCAACAGAAGGAAAAGAGCCCCAAGAGAAGACACAAGAATCAGTTGTTCACATGCAGGAGTCCTGAAAGTAGTAAGCTGAAAGCGATAATGTATACAGAAGACCTGGTGCAGACCTGTGTCAGTCCTGTGCATGCTGCAATAGTCTCTGTGAGGTCATAAGTGCGTTGCTCATGTTGATAGAGAGGGCCTTGTTCTCCTGGAGTCCTCCATTCCCTCTGGCTCTTACACTTTTTCTGCCTCCTCTTCTGTGGGGTTCCCTGAGCCCCGAGGGAAGGGGTTGGATGGAAATATCTCATCTGGAGCTGTGTTCCAAGGTCTGTGTCTCTGTGTCTCTGTGTCTCTGTCTTTGTGTCTGTCTGTCTGTCTGTCTTCCCTCCCCCCGTATGTGTGTGTTTGTATTTGTTCCCATCTGCTATAGGAGAAAGCCTCTTTGATGATGACCTTATCTTTGATGATAAGGTACTGATCTATGATAGCAGGGCTATCTAGTCTCTGGTTCTTGGTCACCCAAGCAGTGTTGGGTATGGCTCTCATCTCAGGCAGTGGGTCTTAAGTCGAATCAGATGGTTACTCCCACAAGCTGTGTGCCACCATTGTCCTAGCATATTTTGCAGGTAGGACAGAATGTAGGTCAAAGGTGCTGTGGCTCAGTTGGTGCTTATGGTTCTCTTTTGGTAAATGTCTGAGTTCCTTCCCTTACCAAAGACACTAGAAGGTAGGGTGAAGATTTTATGTAGGCACCAGCTCTGCCTTTCCCTGATCAATGAGTTGAGTGAGTATTTGTTTTCAGCAATGGGGCCTTGCTGTCCGTTTGTGGAGAACAACCTAATGTTTTGCCAAAAGTCTGAGTTGTTTGGAGATTTCTTAGGACTCCCTTTGTCCAGCAGCTCAATTGGATGTAACCCAGTCCCAGCACTGGAAGCTTTGTTTGGTGATAAGAGACAGTCTGTTGGGACTCTGTCTTCCCCCTTATTTGAAGACTTCATTTGGATTGCTTTCATATATTTTAGGAAGTTTCCACTGTACTAGGTTTCCCTCCCACCCCTAATGCCCCTCAGTTCCAGCAGTTTCTCCCCAAATTCCCTCCCTCAACACCATCTCCCCTGTACCCACCAGATCCTCCCACTCCTGTACTAACACCACCCCCTAGCCCCACCCACCAAATCATCCATTCTAGTTCACCTTCCCAGGGAGATCTATGCATTCCAACTAATCCCTTCTTATATGCCTAAATCTCTCTAGGTCTACATACCATAGCTTGAATATCATTCATTTAATGGCTAATATCTACATATAAGCAAATACATACCATATTTATCTTTTTGGGTCTAGGTTTCCTCACTTAGTATAATTTTTTTTTCTAATTCTATCTATTGGCCTTCAAATTTCATGGTGTCTTTTTGTTTGTTTGTTTTTAAATAGTTGATTAATACTCCCTTGTGTAAATGTACCACATTTCTTTATTCATTCTCCTGTTAAGGGACATCTAGGTTGTTTCCAGTTTCTGGCTATTACTAATAGAGCTGCATTGAATATGACTGAGCAAGTGTCCTTGTGGTAGGATGATGTGTCCTTTGAGTATATTCCCAAGAGTAGTGTACTGGCTAGTTTTGTGTGTCAACTTGACACAGGCTGGAATTATCACAGAGAAAGGAGCTTTACTTGGGGAAATGCCTCCATGAGATCCAGCTGTGGGGAATTTTCTCAATTAGTGATCAAGGGGGGGGAGGGCCCCTTGTGGGTGGTACCATCGCTGGGCTGGTATTCTTGGGTTCTGTAAAAGAGCATACTGAGCAAGCCAGAGGAAGCAAACCAGTATGTAACATCCCTCCATGGCCTCTGCATCAGCTCCTGCTTCCTGATCTGCTTGAGTTTCAGTCCTGACTTCCTTTGGTGATGAACAGCAATGCAAAAGTGTAAGCTGAATAAACCCTTTCCTCCCCAACTTGCTTCTTGGTCATGATGTTTGTGCAGGAATAGAAACCCTGACTAAGACAAGTAGTATAGTTAGATCTTGAAGTAGATCAATTCCCATCTTTCCGAGGAACCATCATACTGATTCCATAGCTTGTGCTCCCACCAACGATGGAGGAGTGCTCCCCTCATTCCACATCCACACCAGCATAAGCTGCCACTTGTTTTTATTGATCTTAGCCATTCTGACAGGTAATATAGAATCTCAAAGTAGTTTTGATTTCCAATTCCCTGATGGCTTAGAAACTTGAATATTTTTTAAGTGCTTCTCAGCAATTTGAGTCTCCCCTAATGCGAATTCTCTGTTTAGATCTGTACCTCATTTTTAATTGGACTATTTTTTTTGATATCTAGTTTCTTGAGTTCTTTGTGTATTCCAAATATTATTCCACTATTGGATGTGGAGTTAATAAAAAAATCTTTCCCCATTCTGTAGGCTGCTGCTTTGTCCAATTGATAGTGTGTATCCTTTGCCTTACAGAAGCTTTTCACCTTCATGAGCCCACATTAGTAAAATTGTTGATCTTAGAGCCCATGCTATCAGTGTTCTGTTCAGAAAGTCTTCTCCTGTGGCAATGAGTTCAAGGTCAATCCCCGCCAACTCAGTTTTCAGTTTCAGTATATCTGGTTTTATGCTGAGGTCTTTGATCCATTTAGAATCGAGTTTTGTGCAGGATGATAAGTATGGATCCATTGGCATTCCTCCATCAGTTTGACCAGCACTATTTGTTGAAGATGCTTTCTTTTTTCTAGTGTGTTTCTGGCTTCTTTGGCAAAAGCCAGCTGTCCGTATGTGTGTGAATTATGTCTGGGTCTCCAATTCGATTCTGTTGGTCAACATGTCTGTGTTTTCTGCCAATGCCTTGCTGTTTTTATTAGTATAGTTTTGCAGTACAGCTTGAAATCGGGGATGCTTTGCAGCTGATATTTCATTGTTCAAGATTATTTTAGCTATCTTGGATTTTTTTGTTTGTTTTTCCGTATGAAGCTGAGAAATTTCCTTTCAAGATCTGTGAAGAATTGTGTTGGAATTTTTGATGGGGATTGCAGTCAATCTGTAGATTGCCTTTGGTAGGGTGGCCATTTTTACTATGTTAATCCTACTAATCTATGAGCATGGGAGATCTTTTCACATCTTTTCTTCAAGGACATGAAATTTTATCATATAAATCTTTTGCTTGCTTGATTAGCTATCCCCCCCCCAGATAGTTTATATTATTTGAGGTTATTGTGAAAGGTCTTGTTTCCCTGATTTCTTTTTCAGTCCATTTGCCATTTGTATATAAGAGGGCTACTAGCTTTTCTGAGTTAATTTTTTATCCAACTACTTTGCTGAAAGTGTTTATCAACTGTAGGAGTTCCCTAGTAGAATTTTTAGGGTCACTTATGATATTATATTGTCTGCAAGTAAAGATAATTTGATTTGTTTTCTAATTTGTAGCCCATTGATCTCCTTCAGTTGCATTATTGTTCTAGCTAAGACTTCAAGACTGTATTAAATAGCTATGGAGAGAGCACAACCTTGTCTTATCCCTGATTTTAATGGAATTTCAACTTAAAAGGAGAGAAACTCCAAGCTTACTTTTATAAAACCCAAGACTGAGTATTCAGGAGTGGCACCATTCACAGTGAGCTGGGTCTTCCCATGTCTATCATTAGTCAAGAAAATTCCCCACAGACTTGCCTACAGGCCAATCTAATGAGGGCATTTTCTCAATTGAGATTCCTACTTTGAAGCCAAGTGGTTCTATCAGATTGACAAAAAAATGAACCAGCACAGTCATGATAGCACTTCAAATGAGCTGTGGAGTTGGACTGACTGAGAGAAGGCAGAAAGGGAACTGAATTCCATGGAGCACCTCCCTTGAGCCTGGCTCTGGACCACTGTCATACATGGCCCCCTTTGATCCTCATACCTACTCAGAAGTGGGCATTAACCAGTTATACATGGAGACTCTGAGTCCTGGAAAGATCAACTAGTGAATTCCTTAGAATCTTGACATAAGGAATACCTACTAAGGAAATCAGTGAGGAAGTTAGTTGGCTTAGAAAGGACAAGACCCCATTCTCTGGTCCAGTCACAGCTATTCCTTCCCCCAAGCTGTCACCATTGGGCTTGGTGGCAGCTTTAGAGATTCTATTTGCTGCTTCTTCATGAGGCAGACATCCCTGTATCTTGCATGTGAGTTATTTGTGATAACTTTCTGAACTCGGCCTGATAGATCTTTCCCAGTAGCCTGTGCTTCAACTCAGGAGAAACAAAACTCAACACTTCCTGAGTACCGTTGTATATTACCCACACGGGCTTCAAAGGAATCCCAAGTGGAGGATGCAATATATTGTTTTAATTACAAAAGGATAATAGCCTCAAGCAAAGAAGTTTAACCAAGAAGAAATGAGCAATAAAAACTCCTGCAATTACTATCACTGCATTGATTCAGCCAGACCTCAGTGAGATCAGAGAGAGACTAGCTTCCATCTGAACTCTGTTCTTGTCTGCTCCAAACATTCTCTATTATCTTCTCTGCTAATCACTTCTTTTTTTTTCTTTTTGTAATTTCACCTTGTAGAGGAGCCTAGCCCCTTTCCATGAAGCCTGGGTTAAACACATTTGTACGCAAAACTAATAGAACTATAATATGCTATTTCTTCCAGACTTTTACATTTTAAAATGTTGGTCCAGCGAGGCCAATCCTTAATCTCTCCAGTGGTAGAAATGCCAGCATATGTTAGAAAGAATTCCATGGGATTCTTATTTTGTCTTTTCTTTGTGTGAATGGGTCTTTGCCTTCATGCATGTCTGTGCTGTGCTGAGCATGTGCTCCTGGTCCTGAGGCCAGAGGAGGGCTTTGCATCCCCTGGGATGAAGCTCAACATTGGGCCTACAGCTAAATTTTTTTTTTTTTAAAAAAAAAAAGTTGTTCATGGTTGCTTAACATCTTGGGAAGTAAATAGCTGGAAATCTTGTATTTTTCCCTGAGGGATGTGGGAGGATTTCATTACTTCCTGGGTACTACATGGAAAAACTACATAGTATAAAAGGTTTTTAGTTCCCAGGACCTTTGAACTTCACCCAATCACTCAATATCCATTGATCAAAATAATATCAAAAGGTAGTAGCTACTCCTGCTGTTCTTGCAAAGGGAGGCATCGAGGTCCCTAGATTCTGATCTGCACTGTCAGACAAGTGCTGTGGAGTAAATGGAGACTGAGATTAGCATTGTAGGATGAAGGAGAGCCTAAACACATCTGCGAGGATGTCTAATCCTGGACTCTGCATCTGAGGAACTCCGTATTGGAAATCGGTTAAGGCAATCCATTTCACATAAACATGGTTTTCCTGATAAAGCTGGGGTGCTTGTCAGTATTTTAGAGCTAAGTTTCTCAAAATATGGTTTCTAGTACCTGCATTAGAATCATCAGGGAGCTAGACAAAAAATGTAGATTCCCAGGTTGGAGGTGCCAAGTGTTTTCAGCTATAAATAGTGGAAACTCCATGTGTGAATAGAAACTCAATGGTTCAGAGACTCAGTAACCTCTTGTAAGAAACATCTTCCCCTGCCCAGTTTTAAAAACTTATCTTTATTAATAAAATGGGCCCCTCTTCAGTGATACTCTCAGATGTAAGCTTAAAGTTGTTTTTTTTTTTTGTTTGCTTTGTTTTGTTTTTTGTTTTTGGAAGGGGGCAGGAATGGAAAATTGTTGCTAAAAAAACAAAATAACTGGGGCTCTATAGATGGCTCAGTGGTTAAGAGCACTGACAGCTCTTCCAGAGGTCCCGAGTTCAATTCCCACAACCTCATGGTGGCTCACAACTGTCTGTAATGGGATCTGATGCCCTCTTCTGGTGTGTCTGAAGACAGCAACATAGACAGCAGTGTACTCTCATTTTAAAAATAAATAATTCTAAAACCAAAATAACAATAACAATACCGTAACTGTTAGAGCTGCCCCCTTTCATTTTTCTTCTCTTCGTCACTTTGTCATCAGGCTCGTTCCCCACATAGCTAGTGGATGGCTGCCATAGCTTTTGAAATGCAGTCACAATGGTGCCTAGTAGAATGACTTTATATGGGGGATATCCCTTTTCTAAGATATTCCCTGAAAGGCCTGGCTTTATGGGCATCCAAAAACCTGTGCAGTCTGCCAGATTCTGTGTTCAGAGAAGCCTGGCTGCCACTTAGTAACCTTGTTATCGTGCTGACCTTCTCTGCAGTGCTATCTTTGAACTTGTGCTGTATATGTTAAGTCTGCTTGGATGATGGCTCAGGCATGTGGTCTGAGGTGAGGTGTGTTTCTGGCCCTCCCTGCCAGCTTGCTCACATACAGTTTTGAAGTGTCTCATAGATGCTCACAGAATGTGTAAGGGCTTGGCAAGGCTAACGTATAGGGGAAGAAAAAGAACTCTCTATGCCTGTCGAAGTCCTTTGATGAGAGGTATTTCTGTAACAAAGGACAAATTAACAAAAGGAAAAGAAATTTAAACTTGTATATTTCTTTTATATGTGGGAGATACCCAGAGAAACAAGTAAATCTCAAAGAGAGGCTTTGACTCAGGCTTAAATACCACTTATTTTTCTGGTGTGGTGGTTATCTTGCCAGCTTGGCACACCTAGAATCACCTAAGAATAAAAAAAGGAATGGTCTGGATTCAATTGACCTGTAGGCAAACCTTCAAGGGAGTTTTCTTGATTGTTAATTGATGTGAGAAGACCCAACCCACTAAGAGTGCCACCATTCCTTAGACACAGGCTATATGATTGTACGAGTATAGAGGAGGCAAGCACCAACAGTGTGTGTGTGTGTGTGTGTGTGTGTGTGTGTGTGTTCATTTCTCTCTGCTCTTGACTGTGGATATGCTATGGCCAGTTGTCTAAGCTCCTGCCACTGTGACTTCCCCACAGTGATGCACTGTAGCCCACAACTGTGAGCTAAAAAACCCTTCCTTCTCTAAGTTGTCTGTTGCTAGGATATTTTATCACAGAAATAAAACCACAAGAAGAAGAAGAAGAAGAAGAAGAAGAAGAAGAAGAAGAAGAAGAAGAAGAAGAAGAAGAAAGAAAAGAAAGAAAAAGAAAGAAAGGAAGGAAGGAAGAAAGAAAGAAAGAAAGAAAGAAAGAAAGAAAGAAAGAAAGAAAGAAAGAAAGAAAGAAAGAAAGAGAAAGAGTGGAGAACAGGTTGGTTAAGGGGAAGTCTCAAGGCAAAGCAAGGACCTGTGGGACTAGTTGGAGTTTTCACTCGTAAGGATTATGATCCCGGCATCCTGCTCTTCCTAGTCTTAACAAATTTCCATGTCAACTTCCCCTTAAGAAAGAACAGCTTCTTTCCTGGGCCTGCAGCTTCTCAGAGAGAGCAGCAAAATGAGCCCCTTGCTAATGGGCCTTCTGCAGAGGCACATTCTGACCTCAGCTGAGAGGCTTCCTTTACACTTCTCATTTTCAGAATAGCTTTGGACCTAGCTGAACCTTTTATGAGGAACAGTCACACTTTAGATGTTAGGGTCATTGAAACTAAGAGCTCAGTGGGTAGCTTGGCTTTTCTTTTCTGGGCACAGCATCTAAAGTCTAGGTAAGAGACTCTAGGACAGCAGAGAGGCCTGCTTATGGGGGATGCAGGCTCCCCTATCAGGCAGGCTTCCTCCAGACACAGAGAGCCGAAGCTTACAGAATTTGGTGTGTGCTCCCATTAGGGATCCTATTTTTCTATTAAAACATAGTTATTAGAATCACTATAGGACAGTTTACTTAATGTGCCAGGCAAGTCATTTAACCCTTTCAGCTCTACATTTGTCATGTCCATATTGATTTCCTCTCTTCATTCTTTCACCTCCCCATTTTCTTCTTCCTCTTCCTCCTCTATCTCCCCCTCCTCTTCTTCTTCTTCCTCCTCCTCCTCCTCCTTTTTCTTCAATAAGTTCTCCCATAGTCTTGAACTCACAGAGAATGGCATAGAACTTCTGATCTTCCTGCCTCTGCCACTCTAGTGCTGGGATTACATGTAAGAAGGCGTTATCATATCTTTTTGTAAAATGTGCTAGGGTTGGAGCCCAGGGTTCTTTGCACACAGGGTGATCACTCTACCAACTGGACTACATTCCCAGTCTTTAAACTCTTTTTAAAAATGGCTTCTTTGGTAGTAATAAAAATAATGCAAAACTAAAAACAACTTAAGATCCGAAGGTGTGCTTTATGAGAAAAGACCAATGGTTTTGCTGCACAAATCAAGCAACCAAGGCCCAGAGCAGAAGGTGATTCAGAAAGCTCGTTCTGCAAGTGGTGGCTGCTGCATCCCGGCTGAGTCCAGGTATCTCCTGTTACCGCTGGCTGTGCCTTAGTTAGGGCTCCTGTTGCTGTGATAAAACACTGTGTCCAAAAGCAACTTGAGAGGGAAAGGGTTTATTTGGCTTATACTTCCATGTCACAGTCCATCACGGAAGGAAGACAGAGCAGGAACTCAAGCAGGGCTGGAACTCACAGGCAGGAGCTGAGCAGAGGCCATGGAGGAATTCTGCTACTGGCTTGCTCCTCATGGCTTGCTCAGCCTGCTTTTTTAATAGCACACAGTACCACCAGTCCAGGGGTGGCAACTCCCATAGTGGGCTGGGCCCTTCCACATCAATCGTAGATCAAAAAAATGTATCACAGGCTTGCCCACGGGCCCATGTGATGGGGACAGCTAGTTTCTCAATTGAGGTTCCCTCTTTCAAAACGACTCTAGCCTGTATCAACTTGATATAAAAACTAGCTTTCACAGGCTGCAAAACCAGCATCCATGGGTCACTTAGCATGTGCCTTCTTCTCTAAATAACCGCACCTCAGTAAATACCATCAGTTCAGTGGGACTCGGTTGGATTTCTTGAGCCTCAGTCTCCCTTCCTTCTTTTAACATCTTAAATCTGAAAGTCACCAGCCTGCCCTCTTTTTTTGGTCTCCTTTCTCCTACTACTCTTCTTCTGCAATAAGAATCCCAAACTTCTAGTTGACAGTTACACCTGCAACTCTCCTAAACATTTCTCAGCAAAGCACAATGAAAAAAACCATATTAACAGCTGGATAATCCCTGTTGAGGAAAGCTGTCTTTATTTGAGAAAAAGCCACTGACAGGGTCAGAAGGGGCAACCCCACACAGCAAGTTAGGGAACATCAGTGTGGGGGGGAAAAGGAACAGGGAGGGGGGAGAGGAGAGGCGGCGCACGGGTCTTGCTCGAGCGGCAGTGGCAGCGGCAGATCCCGCGTAGGAGAGGCACAGGCAGGCAGAGCCCGCATGGGGATAGGGGATGCCTCAGGACGCTGGCGCTGGAGTATCTATAGAGCATGAGGCTGCCTGGCTAGCAGGGAGGGCAGGGAGGTCTCTCTCAGAAGGCGGTGCTGTTCTGGCATGGACCTCTGGTGCCTGAACCTGTAGAGCGCGCAGGAGGCTGCCTGGCTAGCTAGCGCAGAGGTCTTTGTCTAGAAGGTGGGGCCGTTTGCAGAGCCCCAAATACCTGTAGAGAAGCTGCTTGGCTTAGATGCTGTTGCTGAGATGGCTTGGATCCTTTCCTGGCGGCTAGGAACGCTGAGGCTAGCTCCGTGCAGCAAATAGCTTCAATGCTTTACTATTAAGAAAATAAGAAGAGAAAAGGAGATAGAGAAATAAAGAAAAGGAGAAGATAGAAAGATGAGAAAAAGCCATGACCACATGGAAAGGGGAAGAAAATAGAAGAGAGAGAAAGAGAGAGAGAGAGAGAGGGAGAGAGAGAGAGAAGGAAAAGGGGCAGGAGAGAGATAAGAGGGATAAAGAGAGCGAGGAGGGACAGGAAGCCTCCTTAAATAATGGCCTGGGTTACCTGTTGTCAGGTAACCGAGGGGCGGGGAAAGCCTGGTTGTAGCCAGGTGACTGCAGAGGTGGAGTCCAGCCAGAACACTAGGGGCCTGGGGCATGGCTACACGTGACTGATGGCCACAGGATTATGGAGTTGGCCTTGTCTCACACCATGGTCCCACACATCAGTGATGAACAGACTTGTCTGCAAAGGAATTAAGAGCCTCAGGAAACTGCATCACGAAGATTGCTATAAGTTTGAGGGCAGCTTGGGCTACATAGTGAGTTCCAGGCTACCCCAGCTACAGAATAAGATCCTGCCTCAAACAGAACCAAACCGAACCAAACCAAACCAAACCAAACCAAAACCAAGTTAGCAAACAGAAAATCGGAAAGAGAATGGAGATTGGACATGTGAGAAGGAAAAGAGAAGAAAAGAGTAGCAAAGGAATGGCTGAGGTAAAATGGAGGAAAAATCCAAGGTATCTAGACCACAAAGCAGGGCTCTGCCAACACAGGCTTTGATATTAAATTAACCCATTTCCACTGGTGCAAGGTACCTCTTTCCTTTCCCTCAAAATTCGTCAAAGGCTTTATGAAATACACACACACACACACACACACACACACACACACACACACAATCAGGGCATACCAAGGAAAGAGACTGTTACTCAAAAGCTTGCTAGAAGGGGAGCCCCAATGTGTAGAAAGGTGAGATACTGACACGTTGATGTAATTGCTGAACCAGAGAGACACAAAACTTGAACTGCCCCGAGAGAAGGCAGGCAGCCAGGGGAGGGCCCTGAACTTCCCACAGGATGTGGACTGGAGCTTCAAGCCAATCTTATCTGGATCTCGAGTGGCATCTGACCTTCGGATCACGTCAGATTTTATTTGTTTATAGCATCAACCCCCTTTCCTTGACCTAGCATTCTTTCCCTCGCCCTCTGAAGCTGGGGTCCCTTAGCTCAGAAGCCCTCTGCTCCAGTTAAGCTATTAGCACTGTAGGCTCAAAAACACTGTCTGCTGAGTAGTGCCCCTAGCCTAAGTTTGGTTTCTCCAGGTCTTTGGGTGGTGGGAGTAAGGAGACACGGTCCTGCTATGTCGCCTAGGCTGACCTTAGACTTAGGATCCTCCTGTAGTAGCCTCCTGGGTGAAGGAACTACAAGCTTTTTGCCATCACAGCTGAACGATCCTGGATCTCGAATGCTCACCATTCAAACTAGGGAGGTTGAGGCAGGAGGATGGTGGGTTTGAATCTAGTCTGGGAGATTTAGTGAGACGGTGTCTACAAAACAAAACACAACAACCAAGAACTTGACATGAGTAACAAACGATCTGGTGCTTACACTGGATCAATTGTGCCTAGCTCAGGTGGACAGTCCTATAGTGACTTCAGAGGTGGGGCTTGAGCCTGTCTAGTGAGACTGGACACAGGGTGCCCTAGGCACTTGCAGTGCCTGCTGTACAATGGGCACTGGCAGAGCCCATTGTACATCAGGAGCCCAGAAGAGGGGAGGAGAAGTGTTAAGTCAGCCGGGTTTGCTCCTGTGAGAGGATTGCTCTCTTCCCACGCAAGGACGCAGACCAGCTCTCTGCTCCTTCCCACTGCCACCCCAGCCTCCTTACCTCCCAGGTAGAGGATCTTCTGTTTTCTGCCTGGCATTCTGGCCACGAAGCATCTTCTCCACCCTGTTTCACTGATCCAGAGAAGGGGCACAATCAGCTTGTGTCTCATCTACAACAGTGAGGGCTGGCCCTGCTACCTCACCCATGCAGCAGCCCTGAGCTGCCTGACCTTGGGTGAATTACTTTAATTTTCTCATTTTAAGTAGTTCCATTCATTAATCAGAGCATGAAAGTCTGTGATAGATGTAGTTCCTGGGAGTCCATAGTGCATACTTGCTCAATTGTCCAACAAATATTTAAGGACCCCCTCCCCCACATCACTCACATTGTGGGTGCTTGGATTTAGGGTAAACAAGTCCCTGCTCTCAGGAGATTATATTTCAGATGGGGTTGTAGATAATAAACAAGAACAAAATATAAACAAATATAAAATACATGTTATGCTAACATATAATAATAACAAGGCAAAAATAATCCTAAAATATGCTATGGAAGATAGTGACTTGGGCAATGGATCATGGAAAGTGTTGGGCAATGACTTGTTTTTTTGTATAGGTTGGTCAGGGAAGGCCTCTCCGACAAGGTAACACTTGCACAGATATCAGAAGACTTAAGGTCCTGAAGGTGTGGGAGGCACATTCAAGCAGACAGGACAGTAGTTCAAAAGCCCTGAGGCGGTGCCATGCTCCGTGGTTCAGAGATGCTTAAGGAAGCCCTGTGATTGGACCGTGAGAAATGAGAGGAAGAAAAATAAGAGATGAGGGAGTTATTATGAATCCCTTAAAAAAATCAATTAATTTCTCACTCATTTTATTCCCTGGGAGTTGGAGTGTTGGGATGGCTGTATGGTGAGGTTTTGACTGAGTGGCATATTTCCTTTGTGTCCTTGGGTATTACATCAACATATCCGAGGTGCCAGTGAGCCCATTTGTCAGGGGGAGGTTGCATGTAGTAGATGACCTACTTGCTGCTAGTTATGCACGTTTTCCTATGTGGTGCTTCTCTGGAGGGTGGGTGGACATCCCTCCTGGGATTGGGCTCTGTGACTTACTGGGGCAAGTAGATCCTTGGCAGGCATGTCACAGCTGAAGATTTTAAAGCAGCTCTATTCCTTTTGGAGCTTGTTTTCCTCAGTTAGGACAGCTTGCTTCCTCAAGTGACACTGACTAAGACAAATAGTGACCAAGGGACTTCCATACTCATGCACAGACCCTAGGAATAATTTCACTTGGTCTTATGAGGCAAGTTCTCATGTAGCCCAGACTGGCCTTAGATCCTCAGTGGGGTTGAGCTATAACTTCTGATTCTCCTGCCTTCACTTCCTCAGTTCTAGGATTATAAGAGGTTGTGCTCCAATGCTTGGTTCAGTGTTGTACTAAGGCCCCAACCCAAGGCCTTGCCCACACTAGGCAAACAGTCTAACTTAGATACACCCCATGCCATAAATATTGGTGCATTTAAGCCACTCAGATTTGGGTGTTATTGGTCATTGCAGACCAGAAGAGGCAGATTATAGCTTAGCACTTTCAAATGTTATCGCACTCCACACTCACCCGGCATGCCTTCTGGCTGTGGGAATTCTCACTCTGGTTTCATACACGGCAAAACAGGGGCCAAGAGAGGAATCAAGACACTTCCACAGAATTATCAAAGTCCATCCATCTGACTTTGGCCATTATGCAGCAAGACACTTTCTTTTAACCAAGGTCTGTGACAGCACCAAACACCATTAGTGTGGCACTGAATTGCTCCCAGCTGAGCCCGGAAAGCTAGAGGGTTCCTTTCCCCTGTTCCCAAGACCCCTTCATTCGTCTTTCACACCACCACTGTAGAAAATGCTCCTGGTCTCTCATTTTCTCCATTTTCAGAGTAGATCTTCCCTCTTCCCTTAAATCTCCCTGGAAACTCCCTCATGGGCAAACCTAGGGCCATGTCTCCTGGGTGATTCCAAACCCAATTAAGTTGACTGGGGATTTGCTGTCACAGAAAGGGAGAGAGGAAGTCATTGCTTGGTGCATGCTTGTAGCATCACTTCACTTGGAGGCAGCCCTGGGGCCAGGCCATGTTGATAGTTTGTTTTGGAAATCTCTGTACCCTTCCCACCAGCCCTGTTGCCTCATGACTTCCTGTGTACTCCCGCTGTGACCTCACAATTCATTAAAGGCCCTCTGTGACCTTCCTTTACCCAGGAGCACATTTAAAGTGCTCTATCTGCCTCCCAACAGGAGACTAATTGGCAACACCTGCAAACTTGTCCTGACACTTGTCTGCCAGGCTCCACATTGTACATGTGTTATATATGTACGCTTTGTCACTGATGCCTGTAACCATCCTCCCAGGATGGCACAGCTTTAACAAAGAGGAGGGTAAGCCTTAGGGAGAAGCTCAGAAGAACAATTGGCAAGATGGGGAACAAAATGGGGGATGGGGGGAGAGGCAGGTTCAGGGGCAGAGAAAACTTCCAGCTCCCATATGCCAGCAGACTAATGACATATGTCCCCGAGGCTAGCAGTCTTTTATGACTTCAGTACTCACTGCTGGGAAAGATAGTGTAGCTTTGAGTTAGCTGATATTTTCAGGCAGGTGTGTCAGCCAATGACACATAGGTCATGCCTACTGAGACATATGGGGGGGGTCTAGTTTTGTCTTTCTGTTTTTTAAAGAGAGGGAATTGAGAAGAAGGACTCTCTCTACCTTGCCTGCCCAACTCTGTCTCCTTATAACTGCCCCAGCCTGTGAGAACCCTGCCTTCTTGGGCTCACAGACCCAGAGCAGCTGGGATCACCCAGGGACGCTATTGTGTATGCCCCATTTGCTATTGATCTGACATGGTGTCTCCCATTCATTACACAGATTCCTCTTCCGGTCCTTTGGGCTCGGTCCCCTTTATTTCCCAGGGACACCAGTTTCCCTACCCCTACCCCTGTGCAGTGCTTGCTGGGTCCAGCTGCAGAGGTTCAAGCCCAGGCTTCTTATCATCTAGGGTCACAAGGAAAGGGGTGTAGATGAGATGCACACATGGGCTCGTGACAGTGAAGCCTACTGATGAAGCTATGGCAAGAGTTCCATGGCCGAGCACTCATGAGCCATGAGGCTGTCACTGTGCCAAGTCCCTGGTCAGTTAGCTCTCCGCTGGCATCGTACTGAAGATGACCTCACGGGTTGCATGTGATGGTGTCTGTCTTCCAGGATGCTTGGCTCTGCTTTTCAGATTCATCGGGAGCCCCTCCTCTGCCTCCCCATCTTAGTGCCAGTGTGAGCTAGGGGCTCCTCCTCCTCCTCCTCCTCCTCCTCCTCCTCCTCCTTCTCCTCTTCTTCTTCTTCTTCTTCTTCTTCTTCTTCTTCTTCTTCTTCTTCTTCTTCTTCTTCTTCTTCTTCTTCTTCTCCTCCTCCTTCTTCTCCTCCTCCTTCTCCTCCTCCTTCTCCTTCTCCTTCTCCTTCTCCTTCTCCTTCTCCTCCTTCTCCTTCTCCTTCTCCTTCTCCTTCTCCTTCTCCTTCTCCTTCTCCTTCTCCTTCTCCTTCTCCTTCTCCTTCTCCTTCTCCTTCTTCTTCTTCTTCTTCTTCTTCTTCTTCTTCTTCTTCTTCTTCTTCTTCTTCTTCTTCCTCTTCTTCTTCTTCTGTCTCCTGACAGTCTAACCTCTCTCCTGAGCCTACACATCCATTTAATACCCAACACATTCGCATTCAGTAATAATCCTAGACTCTTATCCTTCACAGTAAACCCAGTTAGGCCTCAGATGTTCCCATCTTAAATAATGGCCGGTGAACCTGTGTGGGCTCATCTCTCTCCCCACTCCCTTTACGTTCTCCATCCGATCCTTTGGTGAGTTCTATTGGTACAGCCTTTATAACTCACTAGCAGCTGACCACTCCTCAGTATTTCAGCTTTTCATGTCTTTCTGATGGCTACCACCTGTCCTCCCTGGGTTACTGTAACAGCTTCCTAGCCATTCTTTCTGCTTCTTCTGCTCCTCCCCTCCTCAGTCTATTGTCATAGAGAACTTGGTCTTCTTTGTTTTCAAGACAGGGTTTCACTGTGTAGCCCTAGCTATCCTCGAACTTGCTCTGTAGACCAGGCTGGCCTTGAACTCACAGAGATCTGCCTGCCTCTGCCTCCCAAGTGCTGGGATTAAAGGTGTGCACCACCACTGCCTGGCTTGAGGAGGTGTTTAAGTCATGTGACTTCCTTCTACCCAGAAACCTGCAATGGCTCTCTACTTCCCATAGCTCAAAGTCTGGAGTGCTCGCAATGGCCCATGGCATGTCCTGACTTCTCCGCTTTTTCTCGTCTTCCATTACGAGGCTCCACATTTACTTTCTTCATTGCCACTCCTCAGTCATGCCAGGCCGGAGCCCAGTCAGGGTCCGTGTCCTGCCTGGGCTCTCTGACAGACATAACCTGATTCACTCCCTTGCTCCCTTCCAGATGGCTTTGCTGTTACTTTTTCAATGACGAACACACTGACCAGTCTGTCATGAATTCCACTCTACCCCAGCACTCTCTTCCCCTCAGTAGCACTTATACCTCCAACACCCTATTAAGTAATTCCCTGATTTATGTCTTATCCCCCAAAATATAAGTTCTAGTCAGTTAAGGACCTAGAAGAATAGCCAGTATTTACATAACGCTGTATTCTAGGTGATATCAGAAGTATGCATGATGAGACATATTTCTAATACCAATGCCAGGATAGAGGATGCTATTGCTATCTTAAATTATGGATGAAAACATTGAGGCATGAGGAGAGGGCTGAATGACTGCCTGGGCCATGTATCTAATAGTGACCAGTTCTGAATTCAGATATTCTGGGTCACAGTTCGTTCTGTTACCCCACCAAGCATATTGTTCCTGACTACATAGTTCTTAGGAAGCACTTAATAAGATTCTATGACTAAACTCCCAAAAACAATAATTACTTAGCAAATAACAGATTCTATTGTTACTGCCTCATCAGTGAAGAAGGCAAGGGGACAAATGGTAAGAAACCACCCAGGTGGGTAGAGACAGACCCAAGCACTGCTTCCGTCTCCAGCATTCACCATGGACAGAACTGAGGACAAACTGCTGACAGGCATCCGTCCTCACCCCTTCATGGAAACCTCCTGTTCGATCCACTGCTGTTTCCCAGGGGTCCTGTCTACTTCATTTTATGACACTGGGTCAGGTGGACACTGGCCACGCATGAACACCACAACTACCCAGTGGCTCAAGTCATTTCTATCAAATTTCCAAGCATGTGTTGGTAACCACGTTGTCCTGATGCTCACTGGCCTGGCCTTCCATGTCATTGGAGACATACCCATGCTGAGAAACTCAGTTAATTTCTTCACATCTGCATTCCCAACTTTGCCCAATCTGAGCAGCTAGGAACCACTGAAGGCCGGTGTAAGGGATATTGGGAGATCGGACGCATGGAGAACGCTGTTTCTGGGTGCTGGGAGTTAGATGAGCTTGGGGAAGCTAGACAATAAAGGTTAAAACAGCAACTAGAAGTGAGGCTGGTGAGGTTCAGACCCATCTAACAGCCAACACAGATATAAAATTTAGCATGGACTTCCTAGATTTTAGGCAGATTGCACCATTACAAAAAGCTAGTTAAAAAGCCTCTCCTTTTCTGCCTCTAGCTTCCTTTGGTACTCAGAGCCCTCATTATCTCAAGTTGTCACTGACTGTTTTCTCTGTCTCTCTGCAGCTGAAGTGTGAGTTTTCCTGGCCTTTGAATCTCCAGAGCTCAGGGCATGGTCCACATGGGTTGCACAAGATAGAGCATGAAATGGTTAAAGAGGCAAACCTCCACATGGCTTCAGTCCAAGGGATATGGATGTCTTATAGATCATGGTCCAATGAGGAGACCCAATTTTTGGCTCTGCTAACCTATCACCCTCTTTTTTTCCCTCTCAAAGAACATGATTATGGCCTTTACCCTGCTGTGTTTTGGGGAGGTTAGTGCAAGGCGTGGGGGCAGACAGACGACAGGCAGCTGAGGGAAAGACATCAGGATGATGATTGGGGCTATTGGCAAATGGCTTGCTGTGTGTACCAGAGGGGCTCAAACTCACATTAATCATGACTTGTCTCTGTTCTCTGCGGCTATATTGGAACAGACTATAAGTGGAGGTGTTGAGATTTTCTTAAAGTTGCAAGGATGCCATGGCATAACAAAGTGACCTTTCTTTCTGGTGATGCCTAGACTGAGGTTGTGTGAAACCCAGGAAATGTCAACAAAATGAGGGTGAGGAAGGAAGAAAGGAATCTGATTTCGTCAAGACCGAGATGCCTTCTTGAGACTTATAGCTAAGGGGTCATCGCTGCCTCACTAAGGAGGGTGTATGGGCAAGTTTTATATCAAAGTGACACAAGCTAGAGTCATTAGGGAGAGGGAACTTCAATGGAGAAAATGCCCCCAACAGATTAGCCTGTTGGCAAACCTATGATGTGTTTTTTTGATTGATGATTGATTAAGGAAGGCCCAGCTCACTGTGGGTAGGGCCCCTTGGGCTGCTGGTCCTGGGTGCTATAAGAAAGCAGGTTGAGCAAGCCATGGGGAGCAAGTCGGTCAGCAGCATCCCTCCGTTGCTTGCTTTTGCTTCAGTTCCTGCCTCCAAGTGTCTGCTCTATTTGAGTTCCTGCCCTGACTTCCTTCCATAATTGGCTATAAGGTGGAATTGTAAGCTGAGATGAACACTTTCCTCTCAAGTTGTTTTCAGTCAAGGTGTTTTATCACAGCAATGGAAACCCCGGCTAAGACAGAGGGGTTGGGACCTCACTGTGAGATGTTTGCACCTGCCTGTAGTGGACAACCAACCAAGCACAGTACTCTTTCAGCAAGGATGGAATAAATGCTGGCGCCATCTTCATACCTCTTCAGTGTTGGAACTGGATACCATGGATCCTAGAGTTATGTCACAGCTGATTCTAGAGCGGTGTTTCTCAACCGGTATGTAGGTTGTAATCTGTTTTAAGGTTGCTTAGCAGATATCCTGCGCAACAGAATTTGCATTACAATTCATAACAGTAGCAAAATTACAGTTATGAAGTAGCAACAAAATAATTTTATGGCTTGGGGGGGTCACCATAACATGAGCGGCTGTATTAAAGAGTCACAGCATTAGGAAGATGGAAAACCACTGTTTTAGACTTTAGTCTGGTAGAACTTGGTTCTTACCAACTCATCTTCCTGCATGCAGATGCTCTCATTCAACCCAGGGCACACCAAGCACTCTATCATGTTCTAAATGGATCAATGGGTTTGGCTTACGCACCTAGTACTGTCCCTGGCCGTGTCCTGTCCACAGTGCCCCACACATGGCCATTTCTCTAGAACTAGTGCCCGATGATCTGATCTCACCTACCCCACTTTTCTGACCAAGTGGCTAGACATTAAGAAAGCACAACTCACAGGGTGTCTCTGCATGGTCACTTCACTGAACAGAGAAAAATAACTCAAAGGTGCATGCGAACAGCTGCAGGGTTTTTTCCTGCACAATCTCTTCCTCAAGTTCAAGTTGAACAGCGACAGCTCCTGTTTTGGTTTCCTTGCTTGTAACTTCCCAGGTGGGAAACCATCTGTCTCAGAGAAAATGACTTATCACCGGAACTGTATGTAACACACACACACACACACACACACACACACACACACACACACAAACCCGACTGGCGAATGTTGGCTGTGAATTTCTGCTGTGAAGCAATTGCTGTAACTATTCAGTGGCAAACACTCCACTATTTGGCAGCAGACTGTAGGCTCTGAGTTCAGATGGTTCAGCGTCTGAATCCTGACTCCCCAGCCCTCTGCTTGTGAGACCTTGGCATGCTCCTTTAGTGCTTCTGAACTTCACCCTCTTCCCTGTGGAGTGAAGAATTGTGATGTGTACTCGCCAATCCTTATGGAAATCTTATCAACCAGCTCACCCAAAGGTACTAATAATGGGGTTGAAGTCTGCCTCCAGGGCCAGCATAATCGACTCTCCCATCCAGGGGAAGTGGTGCTGATGGAGGAACAGGGTGGTTCCAGGTCTTAGGCAAATCAAAGTGTGATTCAGAAGAAAGAGAGCTTCCAAAAGCAACAGAGCTGAGAGAACTAGGAAGGCAGTGGCCAAGAGGAAGGTGATTAATTAATTTAGCTGATAGCTGAGTTCCTAGCATTTACTAGCTACTGTTCTTGGGCTGGAGATCTAGCAGTAAAGCGAGACAACTTAATTTTTAGCCACATGAGCCTGCAATCTAGTGGGGAGAGACAGATGCTAAACATAATGAGTTAAATATCGATGGAGTGCCCAAAGGTGTGTAAAGGAGGCAGTTGTCAGGCACTGTTGGCCTTTGTTTTAAGCAGAGTGGCTAAGGGTGCCTCGCAGAGAAGGTGACATCACAGTGAAAAACAAAGGTGACCAGATTGTGTTGTAAAGGTACCAGACAGCCTTTATGTGGATGCTCTGAGGTGAGAGTGTCAGGGAGTAGAAGTGACACCCCAGCCTCAGTCTGCCTTCAGCACCTGGTGAGGTCAAAGAGAAGGGACAGCTTCTGTGATGGTTGCCTTTTTTCTTAGGTTGTTTTTACATTTAATTAATTAGCTAACTAATTAGGGGTGTGTGTATGTGTGTGTGTGTGTGTGTGCACTTGCCTCCGACATCATGTGGGTGGAAGTCAGAGGACAACTTGCAGGAGTTCCTTCCACAATGTGGGTTTCTGGGGATGGAATTCAGGTCTTTAGGTTTGACAGCAAGTGGCCCAAGCTACAGAGCTACCTTGTTGTCCATGTTTTATTTTGTTTTGTTTTGTTTCTTTTTATGGGACCAACCAACTGGTAGGACTCCTACCTCCACACCTTGGACCTCAGACTAGCAATTCTTCTTAAGTTGTTTTGAGACAGGGTTTCACTATGTACCCTTCCTAGGCTGCTTTGAACTTGTGATTTTCCTGCTTTGGTTTCCTGAGGGCTGCATTGCCACACAGGGCAGCAGCCTCATTTTAAATAAAGGCCAGGAGCCCTGAGTCATTGGGTGGGTTGTATGGGTCCCACAGGCACATACACCTCAGGGGTAGATGTATTCAGGCATTCTCCGATTATATTCTTGTGAAGAGTTTCAGGTAGATATCGGCAGAGTCTCCCTAAAACAGAAGCCAAGAGTTGTGATAGTATTATGACACGTGTGGATAAAGTTCCTGGGACAAGGGACAGATACCTTTTCCTAGCAATAACCCAAAGGTTTTGGTTTCTGAAATCTCTCACTACTAGTTTGTTTGTTGAGGACTTGCTAGTTTAGTTGTATGCCTGCCCCACTAAGAGTTCTACTTGTTAGTGGTTAAGAGCACTGGCTGCTCTTGCAGAGGACCCAGGTTTGATTCCCAGCACTCACATGGCAGCCATATGGCTTCCTTACACACTGGAGGAAACTCCCTAGTAGGGCAGCAATTCCAGAACTCAGTGTAAGCGAAGTTGAGACAGGAGGGAGAGAGCCAGGAGACATTTCAGAACACATGTTCAGAGAAGCATGAACTTAACTTGGGGGATAGCGGCTCGAGATTGCAAGCAACACTATACCGTATACTGCCCCTTGACACTATCACTGCAGTTAGGTTCCCTAACCCACCTCTCCTGGCATCCCTCGCTTCATCTCTAATTTCCCTTCACCACGGTTTGTGTGCTGAGAACTTGTTCCCCACCGTGGGAGGACCTTAGATTATCTAGAGTCAAGACCTCAATTGAGAAAGGGATGGTTGAGAAGATAGCTCAGTGGTTAAGAACACTGGATTCTCTTGCAGAGATCCTAGGTTCAATTCTTGATACCCGCATGGAAGTTCACAATCATTTGTAACTCTAGTCTTAGGGCAACCAGCATCTTCTTCTGGCCTCTGTGAGTATGTCATGCACAGACATATATGTACAGGCAAAACACCTGTACACATAAACTAATAATAAGTACAAGTTTTGAAAAAAGATCTCAGAAGGGATTAAGGGATCTCTGTGGGCCTGGGCTAGCTTTCAAGAGAACGAGTTGCTGTTGGGAAGGATGCACATGTGCCACAGTGTGTGTGTGGAGGTCAGAGGTCATCATGAGGTAGTCAGAACTTTCCTTACATCATGCGGGTCCTGAGACCCTCTTCATGGTTGTCAGGCCTGGCAGAAGTGTTTTTACCCCTTGAGTCATTTTGCTGCCCCCACATCCTACCCTTGACTTGCTCTATGGTTTCCTGTCTTGTGAACAGATCTGTTACATGGCCTTTTTATGAACCATCCACTGGAATGGGATGTAGCCAAAAGGGCCTTAGCAGGGACTGTGCCACTCTGTACTGTCTGGTTTTGCATGCCAACTTGACACCAGCTGGAGTTATCACAGAGAAAGGAGCCTCCCTTGAGAAAATGCCTCCATAAGATCCAGATGTAAGACATTTTCTCAATTTTAGTGATGGAAGGGTGTGTGGGAAGGGTCCAGCCCATTGTGGGTGGTGCCATCCCAGGGCTGGTGGTCCTGGGTTCTATAAGAGAGCAAGCTGAGCAAGCCAGGGGAAACAAGCCAGTAAGCAATACCCCTCCATCAGCTCCTGCCTCTAAGTTCCTGCCCTGTGTGAGTTCCAGTCCTGATTTCCTTTGGTGATGAACAGCAATGTGGAAATGTAAGCTGAATGAACTCTTTCCTCCCCAACTTGCTTCTTGATCATGATGTTTTGTGCAGGAATAGAAACCCTGACTAAGACACACACTGATTGGAGCTGATTGGAATTTCAGCTTTCAAGATCATGAGCTACATGAATTCCTTTTCTTTGTACATTATTTGGCCTCAGATATGTTGTTATAATAGCAAAACATAGAGAACAATTTGAGGACATTTAAACAAAGTCACCATATTTCTAGGAATCCCTTTGTGTCTAGTTTCCTTCCTGCTCCCCACTGTGTGTGCTGAGTCATTAGCTCTTCAAAGAAGCCAGACGCCCCTGTGGTTTCTCATCTATGCATGGTCACTCTATTCTGGTGTCAATAAAACTTTATACTAGTTCCTCTATTGCATTTTTCTCTGTAGGTGTCTGTGTAAGTACATGCCATATGTGAGCTGTGTCTGTGGAGGTATCAGATTTCCTGGAGCTGGAATTACAGGTGGTTGTGAGCCATCTGACATGGATTCTGGGAACAGAACTTGGGCCCTCTGGAAGAGCAGTACATGCCCTTCACCACTGAGCCATCTTTCAAACCTTCTCCATAGTCCTTTTGAAGAATAGATTGCATTTCACTCACCTAGGTCGAACTTCTTTAGTATTATAGTTGTCCCATGAATGTACTTCCAAGTAGCATCTTTGGTACTTAAAAAAAAAAGCACACATTTTAAAACCATGGTACATGCTACAAACAGCTTTTAATCCTCTATGTCTTAAAAGGCTGTCCCTCATATGTCATGTCTACACTGAGCCTGATAATTTCCTAGGAACTGAGATATAAATATACATCCAATGAGTCCATGCAGATAAGAATAACACCTGTAATTTTTGGAGCATGGATCAAATAGCCAGGGTATGATCTTCATATTTCAGGGTATATGCAATCCCCCTATGGAGTTGGAGAGAAATCCCAGATCCCAATATGGCAAAGAATGGGCTACCCAGAGCCCTAAACCCATATAACTGAGCAGTCCCATGGGGCTTTGTGGCACCAGTTCGGTTTCTGGGGAAATGTGCAGAGTATGTGGCCTGTATGACCCTGATACATGAGTCTCTTTGGAAAGTTGCCATTCTCAGACATCAGGCATGCTGATGAGCAAAGTCCCCAGAGTGACTCAGGAGCAGAAATACCACAATTTAAAAATATTCCCTGGGCAGTTTATAAACTGTGTACAAGTCACTCTGGCCTCCGTGCGTGTGGCGTGGCAGGTGGGGTGTCTGTGTTTATTTATTCCTGGCTTGTGATTACTCAGAGGGGCTGCATTTGTCACACCCTGTCTCCTCTGTGACAAGGACCTCTTAGAACTTAGCAACCTCCAGGGAGTGTTGGGAAGACTGGGACTCTTATACTCTGTGATGGAGACCAAGGGATTTCTGACCTTCCTGGGAGGCTGAGAAAATGAGAGTGGCCAGGGCTGGGTGGTATCTAGGTAAATGTGATTGCCACAGATGTGTGCTGGTGTTCTTACCAACCCTGGCGCCATCTTGGATCCACCCACTGTTGGTGGTAGATATTGTCTATGCTATGTCTTTGGATGGGGAATGGAAGGAGGTCTTGTCTAATGACACACAGTTGTGGGAAGACACTTGGTATATACAAGAGAACACATAGAAGTGCTGTCTCAGAATCCCCTAGACTAGCCAGGGGCCCCCAGGGAAAGCCAGTTAAAGGGCAGGACTGGCAGAAAGAATTCCCCACCCAAAGTTTTGAGGAAATTCCAACCAAAGAAGGAACCCAAATAGGCTGCAAAGAGAAATGGAATTAAGAGGAGAATGTAAGGCCCAGACTCCAGACCTTAGTCACCTCATGACTTTAGAAATGGTTAGGGTGCATCAGCTGACATAAAAGCCTATAGCTGTGGCAAGTGCCCAGGGAGAGACAACAGGGGCAGATAAGCCCGCCCAATTACTTCTGTTGTCAGTGGATTCTCCACTTACTCTTGGTGCCAACCTTTGACTGACCTGACCTTGGATTTCAGCTTTCTGCGAGCACGCCGCTGTGCGTTTGTTTGTCTCTTATATCCCCAGTCTTATTTGATTGACACGATGACTCTGAGAGGAAGGTAGACTTAAGACTTGCCATCTCTGTGACACAGATGAGAAAAGCGAGTCTTGGCGATGGGATGTCGCTTGTATAAGGTCCCAGAGCCAGTGAGCGATGGAGCTGACCCGAGCCCAGACCTTCTGACTGTATTTCCAGCATTACACGCTGGTTATGTCTGAAACAACCAGTGGCCGTGCTTTCTTTGATGTCTTATGTTCGAGCACGCCTGTCGATACATTCACTCATGTAGAGTAGAAAAATGCATGGTGGTCTTTAATACATGTGCTATATTATAGAGAATAAAAACCTACATTTTAGAAGGGTGAAAACTTGAATATATTTTTTAAAGGTCATATAGACTAACACTCATTGAGAGTGAAGGTTGATAGCTGGGCACATAGAGATTATTATGCTATGTGAGTGTTTGACATTTTTCCATAAGAAAGTATTAAGCAGTTAAAGGTGATGGCATATACATCTAACCTCAGCACTCTGGAGGCAGAGGCAGGTGAATCTTTGTGAGTTTGAGGACAGCCTAGCCTATATAGCAAGTTCCAGGCCAGCAGGGCTACATACCCTGTCTCAAAAGAAAAAAGGTCAGGGCCCAAAAAGTTGTGGAAGCTTTGTCTAGTAGTCTTGAAGTGAGGCAATATAAACAGGAAGCTGTTTAGAACATGCTGCTTCTCATGGCCGGCCTCAGCAGAGCCTGTGGGACAATGATAAGGGCTCAGTTAACCTTGCTTCTGAGATTTCAGCAATGGCACCAGAGTTTGTTCAGTTTCCTTCTGTAAGAGGTGTGCAGTTCCGACAAGGGAGTTGAGGGACACCCCTGTCCTGTAACCTGGCTCTGTCTCCTGCAGGTTATATCTCGGGAAGGAACTTTGACACCTGGTGTCTCAGTTTTCTCTGTATGGACGGGCAGAGGGTGCTCCAGGGCTGACTTCTTCATTTGGCATCAGCGACATATACTGAGCACGTTCCGAGCACACACACAGGTGTGTACTCATGTGTACTAGCAGGACATTTTGAAGCTTGTAGTTGTGAGTTCCTCCTATCCTCATCTTCCTAGATATCATACGCTCTAAATTCTTGGGGACCCTGCATCCCTCATTTCTAACTTTGACTCAGTTTCTGAAAATGGCTGCATTTAATAGTGCCTGTCACCTCTGGGTACGTGTGATTTAGAAAACGGGGAAAGAGTTCTGGCTTCTGTTACGTGGAACAGGAAACAGAGAGGTGGGCAAAGTGAGCTTAGGTTTGAGAAAACATTTGAAAATGAGGTCAGCCTCTGTAACCTCTCACATATCATCTGCCTCAGTTGGTCCACCTGTCATTTCTCATGTGGCGATTCAGAGCAGGTGGCCCTGAAGCCCCTTACAGAGCTGACTTTGGTGCTTTATTAGGGTCTTAGGATTTTGAAATTCAAACACTGTCACCATGGGTGTGATATATAGATTATGTAGACAATAATTGTGGAATATAAAGTGTGGCTATTTCAGGAGTGTCCTTTAAGGTGATCTTTTACTTTCTTCTTTCTTTTTGTGGTTTTTGGTTTGTGGTACTGAAGGTTAAATGCCCAGAACCTGCTTCATGCTAGGCGAGTGCTCTACCACTGAGCTCCATACCCAACTTTGACGCGCATGTATGATTAAGTTTATACGCATATAGATGGTATATATTCATATATACTTAGATACATATATGTGGATTTTTCATTTTACATTGAATATCTATTATGTAATCAGGAAAAAACTCTCTTCATGGGATAAAGAAGAATATATTAATTCTGAAGATGGTGGTGCATGCCTGTATGCTAGCTCTTGAGAGACCGAAGATAAGGGGGAGTGTGAGTTCAAGGCCAGTATAGAGGTATAGAGTGAATTGTCTAAACAAACAAACAAACAAACGAGTATATTAAGAAGTCTTGGATGTGGCTTAGGTAGAGCTTTGAATGCATAAGGTTTTGGTTTTGATTTTAGCATCACGTGTGTGCACACACACACATACACAGGGTATATTAAGTATATAGCTTTATATATCTGTATAAGGATATAATTTTTAAAGGTAAAAATTGCAAAGTGCCTGAGAACACCAACTGTCTCTTAGAGCAATGAACCTCTAAGCCATGTTTTAAAATACATTGTTTACACTATTTTGCCCCATGATTTCATCCTAGATTTCATCCTAGTGCTTCTTGGTTGGTTGTCCTTCCTAAACTGATCATAACTAGGAGAGTCTCCAATGTGTCCAGAGCTGGGACAACTGGTTTTCTGGGGACAATTAAGTAGCCTAATCATCTGTTTTAATGGGCTAATTTTCTTTCATGTTAAAGTTATTCACCACATTGCATTTGTCTCCTGTGTTTGGACTTGCTGCAGACTGCAGTAACCTCAGAACACAGCCCCACAGCCGCTCACAGAGTGCACTCCTGCCTGTGGTGGCCTAGGCCCTCTGGGCAGTGGCTCCCAGGGCTGGGTTTTGCGAGAGGGTGAATGTTAAACAATAGCAGTGGAAGTTGGAGTAGGCTCTGGACTGAAAGCACTTCCTCCCTGGGCAGGTGAGGGACCTGGGCAAATTTCCTCCATGGTGGCTGGCGCTTTGTCTTTTTTGCTCTGAATAACGATCTTGAGAACAAAGAGTTGCAGCTGATCATAACTCAGTTCCCACTGTTCCGGAGGAGACAAGGGCTTTGGGGAACTACCTGCTCATTCTCCCCTTATAGATTCAGATGATGGTCACGCTCCCTTCCTCCACACACCAGAAGCACTATCCTACCTGAAATTTCTCCTCTTCTTCCTCCTCTCTTTCCTCTCTCCCTCTTTTTCTTTCTTCCTTTCTTCTTTATTTGTGAGCTTGCCTCAGATTCCTAAGTGCTGGTATTACAAGTATATACACTATGACTGGATCTGAGATTTTAAAAAAAAAATGTATAAACTTTACTATTAAAAACTCTTGCAAATAAATAAAAACAACACACACTAAAATTAACCAGACCCCAAATCTGTGCAACTTAATAATTTTATATGTAAGTAGACTTGGTATTCAGTATAGAAGCTGTGAAGTTTCACATTAAATGTTAAACTTTTACTATCGAATATATCTTATGCACTCATCTACCACCAAAACAATGTATACCCTCTTTCACAGTTCATGTCCATTGTTTGCATTTTTCTCAGAATTCTTTTTATCATAGGAAAATTTTATTCACTAATCAGATTCTATGCAGCTAAAAGCAGGGACAGATCCTTTTCCAAAATGAGAAAATATGAAGGTCGTTTGCCATTTTATTTAAAGTTGCAAATTAGAATTTAAAAAAAAAAAGTAGATGAGACTAGAAATCATTCAGCCACCTGCACTCTGGAGAGAATGAGGTGGATGCCAGGTGCTGACCCACGATGACGCAGGAGATGCTCAGTCCAGGATGCCTCTGCAGGCTGGAGCTCCCGGGAGAGCACACGGTTGGTTTACAGTGATGTCAGAGGGCTAGGCGTCACTACAGGAGCAGCCTTCTCATATCTATTCCCACTCAGGATGGAGAGAAATCTCCTCTGCTCTCAACTTCACCACGGAAAAGAGAATGCTGATTATGCAGAACAGGAGACCTACCATCTCAAATGACACAGTTGGGTTCTTAAAGATGTACTTGACTTCAGTCTCAAGTAGAATTGCGTGGTGAGTACTGATGATGTCACAGGAGTAAGGATAGCAGGTAACGTCACAGATGCCGTAGGGTCACACTGTTCACGAGGTAGCCAACTCCTAAAACCACTTCATTGAGGCCCGTAGGTACATAACACGGCCTCAGTCCTTACCTAGAACCAGTGCTTTGTGCCCTGTGGTTGAAGGGCCAAGCAGTCGTAAGCACAAATCTTCATTAAGGAAAGAAAGGGAAGTGGTCCCCTCACCTCCAGAGAAGTCTTTGCTTGTTCAGATTGGAAACCAAATCCCTCCAAGGAAAGAGCAAAAAGAAAAGAAGTAGCTTCTTCTTGTGTATCTCAGAATTCTTAACAAGGTCAGCTCCGTGCATTACTCTTCCTTGAGTTCACTCACAATTAAAAAAAAAAATGACCAAAATGGCCATTTAGCACTTAGTATAATCATAGTAGCAGACGACTATTTACAGAGCATTCTATGCTATGCTTTCAGTTGTTGTGATCCAATACCCTGAACTAATACCCTGGACCGAAGCAACTTATAGACAAAAAAAAGAGTTCATTTGGGCTTATGGGTCCAGAGAGATTAGAGCCCATCATGGTGGCTAGTGGCATGGTGTCAGGGTGGGCAGCTGAGGCATCACACCTCAAACCCACAAGGGAAGCAGAGAGAGCAAGCTGGAACTCTTGAAGCCTACCCCTGGTGACTTACTTCCTGCCTCCCCAAACAGCACCACCAGCTAGGGTACAAGTGTTCAAATACCCAAGCCTATGGGTAACATTTCTTATTCATAATCCCACACCTAGTACTGACAATGTGACTGGAGTCAAGCCAAATGCTTTTAATGTGAGCTCATTTCATTTTCACAATTTGAGGGGTAAATATTATCACCTCCATTTTAAAGATGAAAGACTTGAGTAAAAGTCACACTATTGGGAAGTTGCTCTGTAGAATTAAAAACTCCAGGTCTATCTTATCCTTTGACCCTATGCATTTCAGAGTCAATATGGGAAATGGCCATTCTTGCTCCAAAGAACATTTAGTTCATCTTGCTCATCAATCTTGGACCTCCATCTGGGAAGGAGGGTGAAAGAGTTTTTTCTTTCCAAGATATTTCTCCTGGCAAATAGTTGAGGGTTCTAAACATGACCAGTGATCTACTGGGCCTTTGTTTGAGAGGAAACAGAGACCTTCCTGAATAACAACAGAAAGACATCCATTCATCAGGTTTATCCCTAAAAGCATCTTTACTTTCCTAGTCTTAGTGAGGAGATTTGCAGGCCAGAGAGAAAGGGCTACTCTTGAGTCTTGGCCTTCTGGGATAGAATTGAACTTCAAAAAGGAACATGATTGTTCATATTTCAGTCTGTCTCCATGAAAGTCAAACATTTTATTTTTATTCTAGGTACTTGGTAGATAAAGGACTCTCTACTGCCCTAACTGTTTCTACAAAGACAGTGAAAGATGATGTAAAAATATATTCCAACTGATGGCAATTCTTCAAGGAAGGAAAATGGATTTAAAGCTTTATAAAGGGCTTGTTACAGGAATAACAAATGTCAAATCACTCATCTGAAGCTTATAATTGCCAGGTCAAAAAGTTAGGGAAATTTTGCCGAGTTGTGTTAGCTAGCAATGCTTTCTTACCGTTTTGGTTCATGCCGGCACACAGTTACTGAGCCTTTACTGCACACTGTGGTGTGGGAGCTCCACTCGGACTCCAAAAGTGGGTTCAAAGCCCACTCATTAGCTGCTCAGCCCAGTGTTCTTTAAACTGCCTGTTCATCAATGTCTTTTTCTGTCAAATAAAGGTCATACTCAACCAACAAGGATCACTAAAGGATCAACACAGTGATTTCATGGGCTCAGTAAATGGCATCTCCATTCCCTGCCCAAGTTAGGAAGAAGTGAGAAGACTAGGCAGGGGAGCCAGGCAGAAGGAGGTCAGGGTATTATATTACCTCGCTTACTGATGGACTGAGTTCAAAGGCCTGGCCGAGGGCATGCAGCAACACTGGGTGTTTCGTCTCAGGCACCTTGCAATGTTGGATATGGCTGTGCTCTTGCCTAATGCCAAGTAAGGTAGAGCAGGTTAACTGCTTGCTTCCTACAGACAGGCAGGTCCTGGGGCGAAAGAGCAGGAGCCAGACTGACCCTTCCCCTGCCTGTAGGGCAGCAGTTGGTTTTTTGTAGGTCATGGCTACTGTGGCTTTCATGGGTTGCCTCTTCCCCCAAAGCACTGTGGATTCGATAACAGTTATTAGAACTATATTTAAAAACACTTGTTGACTTAAAGGGATTCTTTTTACATATGTTTAAATAAATTAAACCATTTTCTGTGTGCTTTATAAAGCACCTGCGACTCCAGCTACTGTGCCTAATTGATAAATTGTTCCCTTATGAACAGTTTAGTTTCCTGCTTTCCCAACTAGAGAATCTCTTCCTCCTGTCTTGGGAAACATTGAGTGACCCCCAAAGATGGAAGAACATGTTGCCCAGATGGAGATAAGAGTTCTGGGGAGGGGGAGAGAATACTTCTAATTCTCCACAAAAGTAAAGTTTTAGAAAAAAAATTGTACAATAATAGCCTAGATGGAATAAAAGCAAGCCAAGGTGAGCTAATTACAACCCAAAGCAAGAGGGAAATCAGCTCAAAAATGAAGAGCAAGTCCCACGCTGGGCAAAGCCCAGAAGCAATTCCTTGAGGTCGTGATATTTAAACTCTGTCTTGCAGGATAAAAGATTCTTGCTCGATAAAGATTTGATCAGGGTAGAATGGAGGCATCATTCCAGACTCTGGGAATATATGAGGCATTCTGGGAGTGGAGGAATTCAGAGCCATTCCACCTGTTCCACCTGCCTTTGGTTGGCTCCCTGACTGCTCTATTGGTATTTCCTATTAATGGTGGACGGGAGAGAAGTCTTTATTTGTTCAATGCACACTAAGCGCTTGGGTGCTTTATGAATGTCTCATTTACTCTTTCCTCCGATAGTTAGAGGTGAATATTGTTATTTTTACTTCTTCTAGACAAAGAAGTTGGGACTTTGAAAATTTCAGACAGGCCACAGAGCCTTCAGGATAATCACCAGAGACCAAAAGCCAGAACCCAGGCTCCCAACTGCCTGCCCAGAGCCCCGCTCACGCCTTCCTCAGAGACTTCAAAGAGATGTTCTGAGAGCTCTACAAAAAGGAATTCTTACAATTATATTTTAGGAAGAATGTTTTTCCAGAGATTCATTTCTGGCATTCCATTCCCCAGACTGTCAGGCTCCGGGATGCTTTTCCGTTCCTCACCTGCTCATTGTCTATTGAGGGCCTTCATCTGTTGGCAGTGCCTTTTTCTGATCTCTTAGGCAGTAGCCAGATTTCTGCTGCTCAGTGGACTCTGCTGATCACTCCCCAACAGGGACTATTCTAGGCACCCAATGCTGAAAGGGGCTCTGTTTGCTTGCCCCGAGACCATGCTGGGTTTGTAGGAGCTAACAGACTCTTTAACAGACTATAAGTGCTCAGCATGTAATAAACACTTGCTTTTATGCCTATACAGGGCTTAACACTTCATGTCATCTATTTTGTCTGCTTGACTGTCTTCTGACATAGGCACTGTTAAAACTACAGACAAGGACACCTGTAGCGAGAATTTTGGAATTTTGGTTTCTTTAAAAAACATGGAACTATTATAAGAATGTGTGGATGTGGGGCTGCTTCAGACTGTCCATAGGGGCTGACTGATTTGCCTCGTGATCTAGCAGGGGTGTGATTTTGCCAGCTGCAGATAGGTTCTGTGATTGGGTCACATTTAGAATTCTAGGGATTTTTCAGAGGGTACATACATGCTAGAGCCCCAAGAGGCAGGGTGAGTGAGTCATTGGCTGTTGTAGACGTGTTGTTGGTTGACTGCTGTTGGTTGCTGTTGGTTAAGTAATTGTGCACAAAGAAGAAAGAAGAAATTAGATATCCAGGTGGTGAGATTCAGACTTGCCCCAACAAACTCAATGCCCCCTAATCAGCAGAAAGTTGTCTAACAATAACATTCCCCCCCTTCTAACCGCTGCTATCCTTTTTTCTCTCCTATCTAGTGTTAAGGGATTTAAAGAGTGGAAGAAAAGGGGTGAAGGGTGAAGGGTAGAAGAAAAAAAAGAACCATAAAATAGCCAAAGAGAGGCTACAGACACCAAGACTCAGAAATTTCAAGTAATTTTCAGAAAATGACACTATTCTGATTGGTGATCTGAGGTAGGATTTAGTTCACAATCTGATTACAAACTTGCCCTGAACCATGATGGGTCCTAGCAGAGCCTAGCGCTTCCTTCCCATCAGGTGCCACTGGAGAGAGGTTGACCTTACTACTTTAGTCCACTTAATTGCAGTCAAGCAGATTATTTTTAGCATTTGCACTTTCTCTTGTTCTTCAAGTAATGCTTCTTTAGGAAAACAAACAAACATCAGAAAAGGTTGGAGCCTCAGCCAAGGCTGCTCTTAGCCTTGGAATCCTTCTGTTGCAGCCTCTCCAGAGCTGGGACGAGAGGTGTGTGCTACCATGCTCGGCTTTAAGTCATGCTTTACAGGCCTTTTTTCTCTTTCATCTAGCTTCATCCAGTCTTCTGCCCCACCCCCACCTCCCCTCTTTCCTACCCCCTGTAATGGCCATAGCATAATGCTAGAAGCTTGAGTATAGAATTCTTGGCTGAGAAGTCTCCTTCAGAAGACCAAGCCACGAGAGATCATCCATGGACTCCATCTCTTCAGCATTCTGAATGGACCAACGTGTCCCAAATCCCTTCCCTTTGGATGTTGAGTATCATCTGTGGCATCACGTAGCTTTGCCTTGAATTCCAGCTCTATGTCTAGACAGTGTAGGTGAGTCTGGGCAGGTACTTCAAACTCTCTGTTTTGGTTTCTTCTCTCATTATCAGCCTGGTAGGCTTGCTTCTAGAAGAAAAATCCATGCACACAGCACTTAAACAGTGTCTGGTGAAGAATACACATGCCATAAATATCAGTGATTTTTATTGTCACTCCTTCCCAGGGCTGGGCTAAGGGAATGTTCTCCCCCTGGAACCTGGATCTTTAGCAGAGTGCCAAGAAGACAGGAGTCCATCTGAGCTGACTTATTTGGCTCTGAAGAAATGGTCCATTGGTTTCTGCTCCCTGAACCAAGACAGTCCTTTGTCCTGGTCCTTCCTGAATCTGGAGTTTCGTCTATAGTTAAACCTGTGCCACCTTTCACAAACTTCCCCACCTTCTTCCTGCCTCCCTGGCATGCATACAGGTCAGTCTTATGGAAGTAAATCCTTAATTGACATTCTGTCTTCCCAAAGAACTCTAGCTTGTGTCAAGTTAACAAACAAACAAAAATAGCAAATAAAGCCAACCAATCAACCAATTAAAAAAAACTAGAACTTCTTTTGATAGATTGTAAGAAAAACAAACTTTTGCCTTTACCATTAGTGAGGCCTGCCTGCAACTGGTAGATAGCAGTCCTTGTTGGGTGCAGTAGTGAGAGTGAACACCTCTGGCCAAGTGGGACACACTTGTGCTTGGGACCAATAGGGACACACTACCCTCCCTCAGGACTCACTTGCAGAGAATATCTCAGACTCCGAACGCTAAGATGGACATTGTCAATCTACCTCAAGTCTTTGGCCCTATAATAGTTGCCCATGCTGTGCCTGCTCTAGACTCAGTGACAATGTCCCAGGACAGCAAGTGTCAGCTCAAGGTGGGAGAGCACCTGCCTTCTCTGCCCCTGGAATACTGCAATCAGTTCGCAATGGTGGAACAAGAGAATATTGACCAACCCAGCATTGCAATGGAAACCCAACATCATTGAGATCAGACTAAAGTAAACTTACTAGGGCCCATGACACTCCTGAATTTCAACATATCAAGACCCCTTTATCGAGGTCCCTGTCCCAGGGATTATACAAGCTCTGAAAGAGCTCTCCAAGGTTTGGGAACCAAAGCAAGTCTGCCATAAACTTAGATCATCAAGGCAGATCTTCCCTTGCTCCATACCTCAGGTAAAGTCATGCCTGTCCAGTGGTCCCAGCATTTCCTGACTGCAGGAAACTCACCTGCTTGGCCACAGCCTCCTGTAGAATTCCTACTTTCAGCATTTTCTAGGCTTTAAATGAAGTTCGTGTATGGGGCTTTGAGTATCACTTATCTCCTTCTCACCTCTGGTGACTAACTGGCACCTTGTGCTAGTTGTTGGGAGCTTTTAAATAGAACTTTCCTGGGATGAAAGGGGTAATAGGTATTTGTTGTGACTCTTTGGGGGGGAGCAGGGGGTTATCCCTTTGGCTTAAAGTCAAATATTGCTCCCGGAATGGCTTTCTTTTGACGTCACTTAGACAGTAATAGAAATCCTACCTTAGGTAAAGCTGTGCTGTGTCAGGACAAGAAGTTCCAGGACAGGATGAAGAGCTGGACAGGGGTTACAGGATGACCCCTTCTCAGAACCCGGGTTCCTCATCCTCCTCTAGGACTTGAGCTATGGCATGGAGCCCTCAGAGTAATGGGATGGATTGGGCACTGATCTGAGTACACTTCTCTTTCGTTTGGATTGATTACACCTGAGTCCTAGCAAGTGCTACAGCCCTGCGATGCTATACTCATACTGACTCTTATCTGAAACACATGTATTTGGAGTATTATGTAGAAAAAGTTAATATCTTTTTCAAAATGAAAAGGAAAAATAAACAAATTTGTAGTTGGTCTCCATTTGGACTTTTCCTAGATTCCGGGTTCCAACATTTTCATCTTGGAGGCCAAGTATGCTGAGAGGGACACTGTGAGGGCTATCCTGCTCTGTCTGTGTGCATCTGTCACTGTCCGAGTAAGGAGATATGAGGTTACCCAGTCCTGAGCTCTAACAGTGGTGCTGGAGGGGTTCAAAGCAAGCTGACCATAGAAGTGATGTTGTATTGTGTGTGACCCAGGACAGGGCAACTGAGAACTCATCCTGGGATCCCTGGGGATTGGAGGAAGCTCCTGTGTCAACCTCTTCTTTGGCTCCCTGCTGCCTGCAAGGAGGTTTATAGCTCAGAGAACTCTTAATCTTCCCTCAGTTCTCCTTTCTCTGTGAGTCATGCTTTCACGTACCTGTTGGTCCATCCGGACAGAAATGCTCTCTGATCTTCAGACTTTTGCTCACGACGTCCCACAGAGCTTAGCTGTTATCCCCCGCCCCATTCCTGCCTAAATGACTCCCACTCATTTATCGAGGCACAGCACAAATGTCATTTTCTCTGTGGGGCCTCTCCTGGCACTTCCTCACATATTTCTTCCTCCGTTGCTACAGATACTGATCTTGCCTTACTACAGTAATTACCACACAGCCAATACTATTTAGTTTGAAGTTAAGTGCACACAAACTGAAAGCAAACCACCTGGGTTCAAGCCCCAGCTATCCCACTGAGCACCTGCACGCCCTCGGACAAGGTTTCCATTTCCGGTTTCCTCCTCTGTTAAACAGGGCTACCCATATTGCCTCACAAGGGCTTGAAAGGGTTAATGGACGAGCATGAATTGAGTACTTAGGCTATAGCCCAGCACACAGTCACCATGATTAAAATCATTATCTGTTTGCTATTAACATTCATGGTCTTTACCTGATTGAGTCCATCCTGTCCTTCAGTCGCCATGTCTAGGCCAATTGTAAACCACAGTCGCTATGCCGGATCCGGAGGTGCTGAGGGTTCCCACAGTTCCTTGCGTATAGACCAGGTGAACAGGAGAAAAGACACGTGGTTCCAGTCTCTGTTCCCCTGATCTCACAGCTCCCCACTGACGTCTTTACATTTCCTGGCATCACGAACTGTCCCCACAATCTGAACAAAAGATACGGCAGGGCTCTTATAGACGTGGTGTGCTACACTGAGACAGATTTTCTTATCCTAACTAGTTCTCTGACTAGTCTTATGGGATGCTCACTGGCGATATCATTTAGTTGGCTCTTGGAGAAGTCTAAGCAGAATGCTGAAGACAGCTCTAGGTTTGGGTCTTTTGGTTCTGATGCTATGTCGGAGTCAGCAGTCTGTCATATCTATGTCACAGAGCAACACCAAATTCAGTGGACATTTAAAATGAAGGTCTGGCTGAAAGAAAAAAACATCAATATGTAGGGAAACAGATCAAACAACTAGGTGGGCCCAGTGGCACAGGCCTGTAATTCTAGCTACGTAGGAGGCTGAGTCAGGAGGTTCACAAGTTTGAGGTACTGCCTGGGCTACAAAATAAGTTCAAGACCAGACTGGGCGATGTGATAGAAGCTAAGTGGGCCATGCACTACTGAGAGCTGACACACATCCGTTTACACCACAGGATGATGGTCAGGGTGGTTGGCTGACTCCACCCGTTTTCTTCACTGACAGCTGAGAGCTGATTGAAACACGGCTCCAGATGCTGACTCATTTGTGTTCTCCTCCTCCGTGTATCCTCACGGACTAAATGCTGTGCCGCCATCTGGAATAAAAGCAGCCTGAGAACATCCATTGTGCTCCCCAGAGCAAGAGAAAATGCCACTGGGAACTGAAAATGAGCCTGGATCTTTTTTCCCCCAAGATTTGGGTTGGCATTGATATACTTAACAACTTAGAATCACAAACACTGTTAAAATGGCAATGAGCAGTAATCTAATGCAAACTCTCCCTTTCACCAAGATTTCCAACTAAAGGCCTAAGAGTGACTGTCAAGGTCACCTGACTTTGTATCAATTAGACCCTGAGTCCTGGTCTGCGGAGGTCAAGCAGTGCCTCCTGGCCTGACATTGTCCCATTAACCAAGGCCTCTTACACATGGCCTGGCCATTGTGTGAAGAGCTGGTGCTTTAACTCCAGGGCCATGTGGGAGCTTACAGAAGCCGGGATGGAACTGGAGGTGTGTGGCCTGGTGGCAGCTGTTCTGGGCTGCAACTCCACAGCAATGGGGGCCTTTCCTGTGAGCTCTTCAGGATTCAAGTCTCCACCTCTGCTTACCATAGGCGCCCATCCCCCCAGACTCGTGCAGTTCTTTCCCAGGGTCTCCAAGGCCAAGCTTATCTCTCCAGAATTTCACCTCGCACCCAGCCCACTTCCTTTTGCGTCTTGCATGTGTGATGGGGAAGGGGTTTGTTGAATGGGGGAAGCTAATATTTTTGTTTTGTTTTGAATGGTTTTGTTCAGAAACTCTGCTTTTTCCCACAAGCTGTTGGCAAGGCTTTGAAAGGAGAGCTCAGATCCCATGGAGTCACTTACTTGGGGCAGGGAGAGAAATTGTTTCG
Organism: Tokudaia tokunoshimensis; assembly: GCA_036184795.1. Taxonomy (NCBI): domain Eukaryota; kingdom Metazoa; phylum Chordata; class Mammalia; order Rodentia; family Muridae; genus Tokudaia; species Tokudaia tokunoshimensis. The sequence continues at coordinate 63,517,580 of BTHU01000003.1, read as the reverse complement.
TAGTAGAAAGTAACAAGGCACTACTTGTTTGCAAAATAGTTTATTTTGCAAAATAAAAGCTGAAATATTAAGAGGGGCCATGGAATGAATTTTATTAAATCCACAGACATAAAACTGTGTCACCCAAGGTCTTGTCAAAGGATGGATGTGATATATCTCCTGTATTCATCTTCAGATGTGGACTCTTGAGAATTCTAGTACAGGGGCAACTCCCCGGTAGATAGAATAGGCAAAAACATGTCACACTGTCTTTGGATGCTATCTCTTCTGGATATGCCCATGGTGATCATCAGGCAAAAGGGATGTCGCTACCGACATAGAAAATGTATCTGACACTTGCTGACCAAAAACAAAAGCAAAGTACAAAGAAATCCTCATGACACATTTCTAAATATGTAACAAGGTTATAAACATAAACATATGGTGGAAAGTTATCTGGCAATATTTTTAACAGTGATGATGGGTGGTTTATTTCTATTACTTGGGTTTTTCTGTTTTGACTAATTGTTTTTTTTCTATGTGCAGGTTTGTATGTACAGGTACAACTGTGGATGCCAGTGGAGGATGATGAATATCTTCCTCTATCATTATCCACCTTAGCGTTTGAGACAGGATCTCCAGTGAACCCAGAGCTCACCATTTGGGCTAGATTGACTGACCAGGGAGCCCCCAGAATCCCCCCATATACAGCTCCTAGTACTGGGGTTAGAGTCCCTTGATTGTCCTGCTTGTCTCTTCCTTTCTTCCTTCCTTCCTTCCTTCCTTCCTTCCTTCCTTCCTTCCTTCCGTCCTTCCTTCATGTGGGTTCTGGGAATTCAGAATCAGGTCCTCATGTGTGCACATCAAGCACTTTGCCCTCTGAGCCGTTCTCACTGCCTCCCGCTGCTGTTTCTGTAATAGGACAATGTTCTATGAGTTAAAAACAATGACAGTGACTCTACCATCACCAACTTGGAGGCTACTTTATGAAAGAGATGTGGCTGAGAGGGTCAGTCAGTCCTGGCATTAAGAAGTTCAGGTGGCTAGTAAATACGTTTCCCTTTTCTAGAGAGAGAGGAAGGCAGGAAGCTGGCGTCCTCACTGCAGATGTGAGCCGGAGCATCATTCATCTGAAACGCAGGAGAGATGTGTATCCCTACAGCTGTCAATCAGTATGCAGTGCTCTCTGAGCCAATGCACAGGCACTAGCTGCCAGAGTCTCCAGTACTCTCAGCCCTGCGGTTAAATAGCATTGTCCCTTAAGTAAGTTTGCATGGGCTACTCTGGGAAGCTAATTATCTTTCCTGACATCATTTCTGCAGGAAAAACAAATGTGCTCTGAATTTCACTACACCAGTTTACACTGGAGCTTTTAGGATATGGCCATTTTTGGTTTGGAGACCTACCTGGGTCAATCTTTATTCATTAGTTACTTACAATTTTTTTCTAGTGTTTCATACTACATTGCAAATGTTGGGGTGCTTCATCTGATTTGTACTTCGTCTGTTAATCCATCACATGGTCAAAGGGTTTTCAGGGCTGCAGGGATCTTAGAAGTTGGTGCCTGGTGACTCGCACTGCTGGTTTGCCTCTTCTTACCACTGCCCCTAAGTCTGGCTTTCCTTTCCAGGTGTGTTGTTGGGAGAATGTTTAAGGAAAGGAGGTTTTGTTTTAGGGGTTGTGAGATCAGTGTGGTCCTGGGTGGGCGTGTGCTGTTGACACGAGCACAGCCCTGGCAATCAATCCAGTGCCTGTGGAAGTGGCAAAGCCACATGCGAGTGAGGCTCAGGGGATGGCAGACCTCTGGTCCATGTACAGAAAATGTCCACCGAAGCTTTCTCCCTGGAGATGTTTATGGCTTGAAGACTGTTCCCCTACAGAGGTGGCGCCTACTGAGATTAGCTACGCCTGCATCCTTGTTCAGTTCCATACCATAAGCCCCAGCCCCTTCATCAGTTGTACGCAGTTGTCCTGATCCCTGTTCAGCTGTATATAATAAACACTAAGCTTCCAGGGCTCCCCATGAGACCTCAGCTTTTCTGTGTCTGTAGGTCTGTCCTTTCTTTATTCTTCTGTTGCTCCAATTGGGTCAGTCCATGGAGCTGTGCAGAGCATGGCAGAAAGTTACTCAGTGACCCAACATATTACAGATTTGTAGAGGTCAGCCCCGGGCCTGTGATCCTACAGCTCCCTGGTCTTTGAGACAGCCTGAGAATCGCCTAGACATCTAGGTGTGTTGAGAGCCGGGTGCTACTCTAGCTGAGTTGTACGAGTCTGGGAAAGTTATACCTGAAGGATCTACATGTGGGCGGAGATGGTGTCTCCGTGTCTGACACATGAACTGAAGGACTCACCTCATGTTAGGGGGCAGACTTCGGCCTGCTTGCTAAGAGGCCGCTAGGTCAAGGGAGAGGCAGAACATTCCCCCCTCTGCTAGATTTATCATGTAGGTTGTGCAGTCATTTCACTAACTGGAGGTTTGTGGGAAATAACCTTGATTAGTTAGACTTGGAGCAGGAGCTTTGACCTTTTCTGGGTCAGCAACACGTGTGATTTAGATAGAATTCTATACTCCATGATGCCTACCAAAGATATTTTAGGGGTCCATGGATGTAACATGAAGCACCTCTGGCCTACCTACCAAATCTTACATGCAGCAGATTCCTGGGACTCTCTGTGCATGTGCATCTACAGGCCAGATGTCATTTCTTAGGTGCTGTCCATCTTGTTAGGACAGAGCCTCTCCCTGACACCTGGAGCTCTCTGATTAGGCTAGGCTGTCTAGCCAGCAAGCCTACAAATGAACTTATCTGCCTCCCTAGCTGTGGCATCACGAGGATGCACCACCATGCCTGGGTTTTGTGTGGATTGGAGGAATCTGAACTCAGGCCTCACACACAGCAAACACTTTGCAGTTGAGCCATCTCCAAAGCTCAGGGTCTCATGATTTTCCTCTGAGAGAACAGACAGCTCTAGATCAAAGATGTCATGACCTCTCTTTGGTTCTTTGAGAGACTATAGTTCTCTCTTGTGTAGAGTCAAGACATTCAAGGCACAGAGAGATCAAGAAATAACCTCTTTTCTCTGGTGTTCATAGGTTAAGCTCAGAGACTTTCAGCTGAGTCCTCTAACAAATGTAGGAGGATCTATTACCAGTTACTTGCCCTGCTCAGTCTTCAGGGAAGTCCCCAGATTTCCTAGATTACTTGAGAGAGCTGGCTTCTGTTCTGAGACAAATTTCTCAGCCCATCGGGGCTTCAGCTTTCTGGTCCACTCAACTCTTCTTTGCTCCCCCACCCCACACTGGTGCCCCAGCATCTGTGTAGCACTGAGAGGTCACTCAGAGAGGAATTTCTAGAGCATGTGTGCATTTGTCTGAGGAGCACTTGGCTTCCCAGAAGCCTTCAGGAGGAGGGCAGGAAGTCAGCAGTTTTGCCTCTTTTTCTGCTTTGAGAAGAAACTTGCCGAGAGCCACTCATAGCACAGCTGTCTGTGGGGTTCACACCCCATACTCTTCTGAATGAAAAACTTCCATCAAGAAGACCAGAAAAGGCAGGTCCTGCCGCAGGGACTCACTAAAGAAACAGGAGTCACTTGAGTCTTGGGCATGATCCCACGTCCATGACTCACCCCTCACTCTTCCAAAAAGCCAGGCACAGGAATTAATTTATGGGTTCTGTCCAGAGGTCCTTAAGTAAACAGTGCTAACAGCCCTTTCAGCTACCCAGCAAGCTTGATTTGAGGCCCCTGGGAGGAAACTAATGACTTGTAGTTACTTGGCTATTGTTTTCCGAAAACAATTTGACTTCCTTTTAGATAGCCTCACAATTCCTTCTTTACAAATTGGGGTGCTGGAGCCAGGGCAGGGGTGAGCTGACCAGCTCCAGAGCACAATGCCCTCAGTCTAAGGGCCCCTTTCTTAAGAACTTTAAAGGCACCTGAAAGTTTGTTGAGCAGGCAAGACTGTGAGTAGAAAGGACCTTTGTGACTCTGCCCATCTCTTCAAATCTCACCCCTGTTCAAGAGCCTATAATAACAATTAAGCTGCATAATGTACAAAGAACAAATTTGTGAATGGCTATGTAAGGTTATGACCATTCCACAGATGTAAACATTGAGGCCTGATGACTTGCCTGAAACCATATAATTAGCAAAGGCTGAGGGTAGGATTCTGTCTCAGATCTGAGCAGGGAGACTGTCCTGAGCCAGCAGGCTTTGCTCTGTCCCCTGACAATCAAGTCTTCCTGCTGGAATAGAATGTACATTCAGCTGTACCGGCTGTGAAGTTGAAGGACAAGACCCCCCTGCCCCCCAGTCTCTCCTCATTCTCCAGAGCTGGGGTAGGGTTGGGTCTCAGGTTGGAAATTTTTCTTTCGGACAGTCTTTCAGAGCCAAGGCTTGACCAAGGATGACCTTAATCTCCTGATACTTCGTTGTCCACTCCTCTAAGGGCTGGGATTACATGAGCCACCACATCCGTCCCAGGGAAACCATGTTTGAATCGTCTTTCTGTTACAGGTGCACAGGTGCACGGGAGCGCAGACAAGAGGGGGTACAGGTGCGCAGGGGCACAGGGGTACAGGTGCGCAGGGGCACAGGTGCGCAGGGGCACAGGTGCACAGGGGCACAGGTGCGCAGGGGCACAGGTGTGCAGGTGCGCAGCGGCACAGGGACACAGGTGCACAGGGGCACAGGTGCGCAGGGGCACAGGTGTGCAGGGGCACAGGTGCGCAGGGGCACAGGGACACAGGGACACAGGGGCACAGGTGTGCAGGGGCACAGGTGCACAGCGGCACAGGGACACAGGTGCACAGGTGCACAGGTGCGCAGGGGCACAGGTGCGCAGGGGCACAGGTGTGCAGGTGCGCAGCGGCACAGGGACACAGGGGCACAGGGGCACAGGGACACAGGGACACAGGTGCACAGGTGCGCAGGCGCACAGGGGCACAGGTGTGCAGGTGCACAGCGGCACAGGGACACAGGTGCACAGGTGCGCAGGGGCACAGGTGCGCAGGGGCACAGGTGTGCAGGTGTGCAGCGGCACAGGGACACAGGGGCACAGGGACACAGGTGCACAGGTGCGCAGGCGCACAGGTGCACAGGGGCACAGGTGCGTGGGAATGCAGATGAGAGGGGGCACAGGTGCGCAGGGGCACAGGGGCACAGGTGCACAGGGGCACAGGTGCGCAGGGGCACAGGTGTGCAGGTGCGCAGCGGCACAGGGACACAGGGGCACAGGGGCACAGGGGCACAGGGACACAGGGGCACAGGGGCACAGGGGCACAGGGGCACAGGGACACAGGGACACAGGGACACAGGGGCACAGGGGCACAGGGGCACAGGGACACAGGGGCACAGGGGCACAGGGGCACAGGGACACAGGGGCACAGGGACACAGGGGCACAGGGGCACAGGGGCACAGGTGCGCAGGGACACAGGTGCACAGGTGCGCAGGCACACAGGGGCACAGGGGCACAGGTGCGTGGGAACGCAGATGAGAGGGGGTACAGGTGCGCAGGGGCACAGGTGCACAGTGGCACAGGTGCGTGGGAGCGCAGATGAGAGGGGGCACAGGTGCACAGGGGCACAGGGGCACAGGTGCGTGGGAACGCAGATGAGAGGGGGTACAGGTGCGCAGGGGCACAGGGGCACAGGTGCGCAGGGGCACAGGTGCGTGGGAGCGCAGACGAGAGGGGGTACAGGTGCACAGGTGCACAGGCGCGCAGGGGCACAGGTGCGTGGGAGCGCAGATGAGAGGGGGCACAGGGGCACAGGGACACAGGTGCGCAGGGGCACAGGTGCACAGGTACGCAGGGGCGCAGGGGCGCAGGGGCGCAGGTGCGCAGGGGCACAGGGGCGCAGGGGCACAGGTGCGCAGGGGCACAGGGGCGCAGGTGCGCAGCGGCACAGGTGCGCAGGGGCACAGGTGCACAGGTGCGCAGGCGCACAGGGTCACAGGGGCACAGGTGCTTGGGAGCGCAGACGAGAGGGGGTACAGGTGCACAGGTGCACAGGCGCGCAGGGGCACAGGTGCGCAGGCGCACAGGGGCACAGGCGCGCAGGGGCACAGGGGCACAGGGGCACAGGGACACAGGTGCACAGGGACACAGGTGCGCAGGGGCACAGGGACACAGGGGCACAGGCGCGCAGGGACACAGGGACACAGGTGCACAGGGACACAGGTGCGCAGGGGCACAGGGACACAGGTGCACAGGGGCACAGGGACACAGGGGCACAGGGGCACAGGCGCGCAGGGACACAGGGACACAGGTGCACAGGGACACAGGTGCGCAGGGGCACAGGGGCACAGGTGCACAGGGGCACAGGGACACAGGGGCACAGGGACACAGGTGCGCAGGGGCACAGGGGCACAGGTGCACAGGTGCATGGGAGCGCAGACGAGAGGGGGTACAGGTGCACAGGTGCGCAGGCGCACAGGGGCGCAGGTGCGCAGGGGCACAGGCGCGCAGGGGCACAGGGGCACAGGGACACAGGTGCGCAGGGGCACAGGGACACAGGGGCACAGGGACACAGGTGCGCAGGGACACAGGGGCACAGGGACACAGGTGCGCAGGGACACAGGGGCACAGGGACACAGGTGCGCAGGGACACAGGGGCACAGGGACACAGGTGCGCAGGGACACAGGGACACAGGGGCACAGGGACACAGGTGCGCAGGGACACAGGGGCACAGGGACACAGGTGCGCAGGGACACAGGGGCACAGGGACACAGGTGCGCAGGGACACAGGGGCACAGGGACACAGGTGCGCAGGGACACAGGGACACAGGGGCGCAGGGACACAGGGACACAGGGGCACAGGGACACAGGTGCGCAGGGACACAGGGGCACAGGGACACAGGTGCGCAGGGACACAGGGGCACAGGGACACAGGTGCGCAGGGACACAGGGGCACAGGGACACAGGTGCGCAGGGACACAGGGGCACAGGGGCACAGGTGCGCAGGGACACAGGGACACAGGGGCACAGGTGCGCAGGGACACAGGGGCACAGGGACACAGGTGCGCAGGGACACAGGGGCACAGGGACACAGGTGCGCAGGGACACAGGGGCACAGGGACACAGGTGCGCAGGGACACAGGGGCACAGGGACACAGGTGCGCAGGGACACAGGGGCACAGGGACACAGGTGCGCAGGGACACAGGGGCACAGGGACACAGGTGCGCAGGGACACAGGGGCACAGGGACACAGGTGCGCAGGGACACAGGGGCACAGGGTTACAGGTGCGCAGGGACACAGGGGCACAGGGACACAGGTGCGCAGGGACACAGGGACACAGGGGCACAGGGACACAGGTGCGCAGGGACACAGGGGCACAGGGACACAGGTGCGCAGGGACACAGGGGCACAGGGACACAGCTGCGCAGGGGCACAGGGGCACAGGTGCATGGGAGCGCAGACGAGAGGGGGTACAAGTGCACAGGTGTGCAGGCGCACAGGGGCACTGGGGCACAGGCGCGCAGGGGCACAGGGGCACAGGGACACAGGTGGTATTCTCAGATGAACAGTCCAGTCCCTTTCTGCTAGGAAAGATTCCCCTGGGCTTTCTCTAGAAGTAGTCTGAACCTTTTTGATTTTTTTTCTTGATTTTGAAAAAGTGTAATATAAACAGACTTTAATGCTTTATTATTGACTCATTTATATGTTATGTGTATATATATATTATATGTACATACACAAGAGAGAATATTCATGTAGTTCTTCCTACACTTTAAATAAGGTATATCCCATCCAAAAGCCAGTCCAGAGGTTTGATAGTTATTAACATCATCCTCATTTTAAGTGAAAAAGAGGGTCCCATAGATGCTAAGTGGTACAGTCAAAATCTGAGCCCAAGTCAGTACTTTTATTATTTTTGTGTTGCTGAAGTTTGAACCCAGTGCCCTGCACATTCTAGGCAGTTGCTCTACTACTGAATTGAGCATCTGCTTCGCAGCCGGTAGTGTCTTTGTGTGTGTATGTGGAAATTTGTGTGCACATATATGTCCATGTGTGTTGAGGCCAGAGATCAATGTCAGGTTGTTCCTGTATCTTACCAATTCAGTGAGACTATCCAGCTTCTATCTCTAGGATCCTCTTGTCTCTGCCTTCCTAATATTAGGATTACAGGCATTCAGTCCTGCCCAGTTTTTAACATGGGTGTTGGGGACTTGAATCCTCATGCTGGTGCAGCAAGTAGTTCCCAGATCCCCCGAATCTAGCACTTTTCAGAAGAGCCCACTGGTGGCTATCACTACAACTGACAAAGGCACTACTCTTAACTGCAAGTTATTTTCCTCTACATTCTGCCCATTTTATCTCCAACATTTAGCTGACTGGATGTAACACTAACCTTTGAAAACCAATGAAAATTTAAACTTTCTAAATGCTTCTCATTCATTTCCTGTAATAACTTGACCCTAGGAACACAAGTTCAACCTAATGACAGATATGAACACATAAAACTTCTGTCCTTGAGTTTGGGTTTGAACATCTGTGACTAAATTGTCAAGACAGACCAAGGGCATTGTACCTCCGTTTATACTTAAGGGTCTGCCTGTATTTTGGAGTGACTTCTTGGAGGTTGTCTGAGTGCACAGCATATTTCGCAGAAAGTTCTTCAATCTTGTACTTTAAGATTTTTGTCAATAAACCACTATACCAGTTTGCTTTGTATTGCTGTGGTTAAAAACAAACAAACAAACAAACAAAACTGACCAAAATCAACTCTGGGAAGATTTATTTCACCCGTCAGTTCATCCCTGAGAGAAGTCAAGGCAGGAACATGGAGGTGGGAACAAACACAAGGGCCGTGGAGAAGTGCTGCTTCCTGACTTATTCCCCACGGCTTGCTTTGTCTGCCTTCCTGTATACGTCAGGACCCCCAGCCCAGGAGTGGTACCACAGTGGGCTTGGGCCCTCCCATGTCAATCATTAATCAAGAAAATGAGTCCACAGACTTGTCCACAGGCTAATCTGATGGGGGCAACTTCTTAATTGATTCCCTTTTTACAGATAACCTTGGCTTGGGTCAAGTTCACAAAAGCTAACCAGTACAACTACCAAGTACCAGACTTTGCACTCAAAGGAGAAGCAAGTCCTCTTTTGTCCTTGTGAGGCAGAGGTTAGGCAAGGTTGCATACCTTGTTAGAGGGAAGGACGGAAGGAAAAAAGTAAGGAAGGAAGGAAGGAAGGAGGGAGGGAGGGAAGGAAGGAATCTAGCTTGGTATTCAGCTGGAATCACTAGACCTTGTCTGTAACAGGACCAGCATTTAAGACTCTCAATAGTTTAGTTTCAAGGATTTTCTAGACTTGGAGAGTAAATGGCTTTCCAAGATGTCCAAGATGTGGCAAAGATAACCACATTTTTGTTGAAGGAAATCTCTAGTCCTGGACTCTTGGGGGCCACTGTTTGCCCCCACACTGACTTTAGTGGGAGAGAATCATGCTTGCCTGGCATTAGGTTGACGGTGATGATGACTGTGAGGGTGATGGTGGCCGTTCCTCTTCCTCTTTCTCCTCTTCTTCGGCTCAGCCTGCCACAAAAGAGTTCTGAAGTCTGGGATCCCAGAGGACCCCTAAACCCAAGATTAGGTCTGGATAAGATTTTAACCTTGCCTTTGGGGATTAAAAGCTTGAAACAGTGACGAGAGAACAAAGCATCAGGAACAAGAGAGGCTGAGTTTCATTTGCTTTCTGCTTCTTGGAACAAAGTGGGTTTTTGTTTGTTTGTTTATTTGTTTGCTTGTTTGTTTGCCACTATCTGGAAAGTAAAAGTCCTAAAGGGAATGGCTTAAGCCTGCTGTGTTTGTTTCTCATCCAGCAGAAACGTGTGACCTCAGCCCACTAACCACAGCTCCAATTGCCCATTTACACCCTCCAATTAGGCGCTGGGGACTCATTGCTCTTGCAATTAGCTGCTGACAGAAATTACTTGCACGTGTTACCATGTAGGCTGCAAGGGAGGTAGCTGTTAAAACATCTGCATCACAGTGTCTTGGGAGGGTGAAACCTGAAGAGCCAGAGATTCACGGAGTGAAGAGGACATGGAAAATCTGTCTCCTCATTTCTCCCTTTGTCCTTCTAGGGACAAGGGGAGAAGGAAACAAGTTTTGAGATGTCAGCTTTAAAAGACTTTGGAGAAGGTGGAAATCTCAGACTGTGAGACACCGTTGTAGTTAACCAGAAATGCAGCCTCTTGCTGGGGGTGGAGTCCATTCTTCTTGTGCTCTGACTTGGGGTGCCCTGGGCCCCTTTCTTACTACACTAGAAGAATTCTTATTTTCTTCACTGCTGTGGGACAAAGTGGTGATCCTGTGTGTGCTTCAGGCAGAACTTTTCTCCATGTCCTAAATAACCCTGGTCAAGTTACTCAACCTCTCTGAGTGTGACTTTCTTTACGTTAAAATGGGAATAATAACATATTGTTTATCGTGCAGTGTTGTGAAGTGAAATGTCCAACTTTCCACTTTGCTATAACACAGCAAAGCAATCAGTCAAATGATTTTTCCTCCCATAATTTAGCAACTTATTGTATATGCAATGCTGAGGTTATATTAATTGCTTTACAGTTAAGAACTCTATTTTGCAACCAGAACACCAGTCCTTTGAGAACCGAGAAGGAAGAATGGTTCTCTCTCTGTATTCCTGATGATCTAGCATTACATTGCTGGCACTTAGTTTCTCCTTTGACAGCTCCAGGATCTATGAATTAACATTCCATTAAACCTTCCCCACTTTCAGATCACCCCCAGGTGACACTTTATGGGATCTTAACTGGCTATCTCTGGCTAGAGGTAATAAGGTGTCCCCAAGTGCCTTGTTTTGTGGAGTGGCTGTAAAGTAGGGACAAAGTCACAGCATGGGGTCAGGGACCCCTGGGACCCAGGGCTCTATGCTGGCTTCAAGGCTGAACTCTAATCCCAGCCATATTAGGCACAGGAGGAGAAGGAACAGGCTCTGGGCTGCACCACTCCATGCTGTATTCTGAAGTCATACCCTCTGCACCTCCCCGTAGTAGCCACTAATCTAAGTCGTCACATATCTCCCTCAGTTCTTGTGACATCCCTGAGAAGCAGACATTATTAGCCCCAGCTTACAGCTGAAGAATCTGAGTTTCATGGAGGATGGCTTTCCCAGTGTAGTTCCCCCCTACAGAGTGGCAGAGCCAGGATTCGAACCCGGATAGGCCGGCATAGGACATTCTGGCTAAGGCGTCAAGATTCCTGCGCTTGTTTTTATCATAACTGTTGCCCTTCTTCCAGTCCCGTAAAAGAAGCCCCACACCCGAACCTCTCCCATGGCCCTCAGCTTGTTCACTGATGGGAAATAGAGTCCGTTTGTGACGAACTCTAGCTCGGGAGGGAACCAAGTAGAAGACTGTTGGACAAGAGGCAGGTCTGTGCGCTGGCCTGGCACCTGCCACCCTCTGTGGTATATGACCCCATTAAGGAGTCTAGACTGTCCCTCAGTTTCCCCGGCTGTTGCAAATGATTTCTGAGATTCTCTTGCTCAGCTGTCATAACTGTGGCTCTTAGTCATTGGTTTGTCTGACTTCAGCAACTCCCACCTCTGACATTTGTCACAGCCTCTCGGCCCCGGGCTCAATGCTTCAAGAGAGGGATTGGTAGAAGGTGGAATAGGAGGTGGTTTGAGGCAATGATTTCTGAATTTGCTCTCCTGTGACAAATAATGTTCTAAGATCTTCCCCTGGTTCAGCTATACTAGGGACATCGACAGGCTTCTTCGGATTGCCCAAGGAAGTGGATGTTGGCATTGGCTGGAACCTAACTTGCTGGGCAGCCGAGTCACCATGATCCCGTTACTCAGGCATGGCCGAAAGTGAAATCAGAAACTGGAATGTTGAAGTGGAGTCAAACAGGACACATGTGTGAAGCCCCTCGCCTAGTGCCCAAGCACACACTTCTCTTCTGGTCAGAGGAAAAGAGGGAGAGGCAGAGGGGTGGAGAACACTCTGGTTGGTGGGGAGCGCAGCTCCACATTGGGAACCCCAGGTTAAGAGGGTTTGACCGGTCAGGTTAAACCTTGTGCCCATTCTGGGTGCCTAATGGCTGTGGTTAGGGAGAATTACCTTTCCCTGGGCTCCCTGGGGGTTTGCTGTGTGGACAGACACCTTCTTTTTGGTGACAGAAAAAGGACTTGGAAGAGGGATTTTCCTTGGGGTGCCTCAGGAAAGCAGAATCCTGTAGTTTCAGCGGCAGAGGGATGGGCAGAAAAAGACCCAGGAAGGTTGTGCCTGAGACAGCCGAGACAGCTAGCAAGTGCATGGACTGCTGCCTGCCCGCCCGGATTGCTGATTGCCAAGACAAGGACAGCCACCCGGACAGGGACAGCGCGACACAGCGGAGGGCAGCAGGGTGGGGGCGGGGGTGTCTTCTCGACTGGTGAGGAGAAGGGAGGGGAGAGGACTTTTAAAATGAGTGCAAAATTCTAAGCACAAAAGAGAGAGGAGGGAGGGACCCAGAGGGAGAAAGGGGTGGAGAGAGAAAGAGGAGGAAGACGGGGGAGGAGGGAGGGCGATGGGACACCGTTAAAAAGAGGGTGGGCGGGAGCAGCCAACAGGCTCAAAAGCAAATAACAGAGGGCAGTTGAACAGCAGCCAGAGCCTGAAGAAGCCAGCTCCAGGGAGGAGGAAAGGAAGCAGGTAAGGGTGGACTTGAACTTTAAAAGCTAACCCTACACATCAGTGGGACGTAGCTCAGAGTCAGAGACATGCCTCTGCACAGGCGAAGAAGCAAATCTCCCTCTGTACCTATGAGGGGATTCCCTACCCCTCTCTAGTTCTGCCATAGTGAAGCTTGGCTAATTAAGTGGGGAGGTGTAGTGTGATCTACAGGAGCTGTAGGAATGTGAGTGGCCTTGGGTAACAGTCTGCCCCCCCGTGCAAGTGCAGTGCTCCGAGGGGGCATCTTAGGAAGTGGGTCACTAGTCCATCTCCAGGAACTTCTGTTAAGTGGGAATTGGCCCTTTGAAAACAAAAAACCAACAGTGTTTTCCGATGTTTTCTCTAGGCATGAAATCTCTTTTGAAACGCTTTTCACAGTGTCTAAGAGAGTACCTTGAGTTTTTGGAGTTTTGTTTTTTTTCCCCCCCTTCATAAGGCATGTTGGATGGTTTAAAAATATTCTTTGCTTAGCTTCCTGCGGTGTCTCATGTCCCCACTGTGCAGTGGCCATACACAAGAATCCAGCTACCCCCGAGGTCAGGTAAAGAGGCTACTGAGACCCAGAGAGGTAACCAGAGGGAGGAGGCCCAAAGGTCTCCATCCTATCAGCCAGCAGTGTGAGGCAGAGGCTGATGTGAGCTCCTTACCCCTCTTCTGATCATGTGGCAATAGAACCCAGTCTTGGGGATGGGAAACCTGGGGCTGATCCCTTGGGTAGCTATGTGACCTTGGGCGGGACACTTCCTCTTCTGGTTCTCATTGTTCTCCCATGAAACGTTGGAAGTAGAAGGACTTTCTCTGGTCCAGTTTGCAGTGACACCATACAAAACTGTGATTCTGTAGGCTCCAATGAAACTCAGAACCACTTAAAAAGCAACACTTGACACAATGGTTTAGGTTTACATTTTTTGTTCCCCTGGTTCCTGTATCTGCCCCCCCCAACCCCGCCAGTGCCCATCATAGGGACTCCTGGTCACACCTCAGCTCATCCCTAAGGTGAGTGTTTCCTGGTCAAGGTTTAAAGATGGCTAGAGAGGTCCACCTGGCCTTAGAGAAGAAAGGGCAGTGGACAGAGAGAGACCTGAAACCGAGAAATGCTCACAAGAGTGGAGACAAGACCCTGGCGGGCAGGAAGCTTCTTAACTGGCCTCATCCTGAAGCTAGCAGGCATACCTGCCTGACTTTCACAGTAGCAGGTTAAGTGGGCTCCAACTTCTTCTCTACCCTATGTTCCCAAAGGCACAGCCCAGCCCATAGCCTGACAGCATGTTGGACTTCCTACCTTCCTGTCAGGTCTCCACCCCCACCCCTGGGGCAGCAGAGTTGTGTGGAGTTTGTAACCCCTAGCTGCCCCTCTAGGCCCTTTCCTCACTCGCAGCTGCCAACAAGGAATCCAGAGTGCAGAGTGGAAAGCCCTAAGCGGGATGTTTTCTGGGCCCTGTCTTTCCTACACTTGTGATGTTCACAGCTCCATGGTACTCATCAAGTCAAGTTGTTCTGCCTTGCCACTGTCTTGGAACTTCTGTAGTGTCTGGCTGGGCTCCTGACACTGGTCTCTGTGCTCATCTCTTAGCTGCGTCACTACTACCTAAAGTCCTGCCCTAAAGTCTTAGGTCATTAAAACCGGAAGAAGTCTCCAAGTAGCCAGTCGCGCCCAGCTCTGCCCCTTGCTCTTTGCTATGTTTCTTCCATCTTCCCTGATGCTTCCATTTAAGCGTCTCTGCAATCCTGAGCTTTGGCAGACACTGCCTGCCTGCCACCTGCCCCTCCTCACCTCCACTGGCTGGTAGAGGTTACAGACGGTAGACTGTCACAGGCTCCAGCAGTCACCGAGGCTGCCACAGTGCCACCTGGCCTCCCGGGTACTGACTGAACACATCTCTGGGGATGGCCGGTTAAAGTGGGACAGGTGAGCTGCCTGTCTGTCCCTCAGGATTGAAGTGGGAGACCTGCAACCCCCTGAGCCAGGGGATCTGATGTCACTGAAGTCAAGCTCTCTGCCTCCCAGGGAAGGACTGTTCCACAGGGGATTGCAGCAGCTTTCTGTATGAATGGGTGCCTGAAGGCCTGGCTCTGGGCTCTGGTATCAAGGGTTGACTGAGCTAGCCAGAGAGGGCAGATGCTCATTTTCCTGGAAGGTCTGGAGGTTTCTGTAAGAAAAGCAGACTTCCTTCCTATTGTGGGAAGAGGTTGACTTGCAAATGACAGCTTAATACCCGTTTCTGAATCAGTTGTTCATGACATATTAGCAAATAACTGGCAAGAAAAATCCAACAATCCATTCACTTTGATAAATAAATGGAGTTTTGAGGATTCAGAATCAGAAGGATTGAAATCACACAGAGGTACAAGTTAGTGTCTCAGAGATAGGGCAAAAGGAAGAAGCTGGGTATGGGTTTGGAAATTAACTATGTGACATGGAGGCAAATTACTTCATGTCTCTGATCCACAGCTACAGGTAGAGAAAGTCTTCTGTAAGGCTTAGATAGCATCGCATAAAGCCCACTTCCTGTTGCATGTTGAACACTGGGGTCCAGGTACATGAGTACAGACACCCCACTGTTGAGCCACACCCCAGCCTGGTATCTTAAATGGCTATCACAATCGTTGTTCAACCCATGACAAAGCAGAAAGGCCAAATCCAGCCAACCTGTCCTCAGTCACAGGCTCTTTGATTTACACCTCATTTGATACAAAAACCCTTTCTCAATGAAGACCAGCCGTGGCATCCCATTCTGAGAAGGTACTGCTTGCTTTCATGATTTCCAGATAGATTTTCTCCCCCATGACTATTCTTGCCAACCCCTAAGCTAAGGGTTAGAAAGTCTGATTTGTCTCTTGACTTTGCCACTCAGCTGCAAACCTCTCACAACTGGGCAAGTTCCAGGCTCTCCAGATGTACCAACTTGGGGCTGTCAGGCCTTGGCAAGCATTCCACCCAACTGCCTTTCTCTATACTAATGCATTGTGGTTCAGGGAACAAAACCCATCTGCCTAAAGCCACAGAAAATTAGCCAGAGCCGGAAAAAGCTTCCTTCCATGAGATGGTAACACTGGTGTCCATAAAGGACTTCTAGAATTCCCTGCCAACCTGAAAAGTTCTTGGTTTAGAACTTCAGGAGAAGGCAGAAGTGGCAAGCAAAGATGTCTCTGGTCCCCAGCTTACAGAAGATACATTCCCCTTTCTCCAGTAGACCTAGTCTGCTTGGATTCAAAGCCTTTAGCTACAAACACATTCAAAGGGCTTTAGTTCCTCAATCCCCCAACACGTGGTCAAGTGCTAAAGTATATATGAGGCAGGCTGAGCCTTAGGAACAAGAGGAACCTGATCTGAGCTGGCCTCAGCCCCCTCTCTTTTCCTCAGTCTTGCTCAGAGGGTCTTGATCCAGACACATGAGTGTCCTTCCAACCTTCCATGTTTTCCTCATCCCTGACAGTTGTCTTCTGGTACCTAGTGCCAGGAGAAACTTTCAGTGTCACTAGCCTGTTTCTTGTATCTTCAAGTTCTCTGTGATTGGGTATAATTGGGTAATTGGGTCATGGTTGAGGGGTTTTACTGGGGCCTCCGATGTGCTAAGTAGTGTTCTAGATGCTTCCACATATTCATAAATCCGTTAGTGACCATGATTAAACATTCCCACTTGTTTTTGGTCTAGAAACTGAGATCACTTGACTAGAGAGCAATGAAATCAGAGTCCTGGCCCTACTGATTCTCAGAAACCAGGAATCCATCACCTGGCTATGACCGTTCCTATTGTTCTTGTTAAGCTATGACAGCCACAAGATGCTGGAACCTGCTGTTCGGCTAGCTAGACAGCCATCAGTAGACACCACCACAGCCAAGAGCACTTACTGGCTAAAAAAGGAAATAACTTTCTATATGTGAATCCCAGCCAAAGGGTAGCAGGTGCTGAAGAGACTCTGGGGGTCCTGTCCACTGTAGGCTGAGGCCCCTGAGGCAGTGACTAGTGCCAGGAACAGTTTCAGTAAGTGCTGGTCTGCCAATAACACACAAGGTGACAGAAGAACCCCCCAGCTTCTTGTGGAACTGAATAA
The DNA here is from genome assembly GCA_036184795.1 of Tokudaia tokunoshimensis. Taxonomy (NCBI): domain Eukaryota; kingdom Metazoa; phylum Chordata; class Mammalia; order Rodentia; family Muridae; genus Tokudaia; species Tokudaia tokunoshimensis. The sequence continues at coordinate 63,500,858 of BTHU01000003.1, read as the reverse complement.
AGTGAGCAAAGCCCGGTTGGTCCTCAGGTTGAGGCTGGCATTCTGGATGCAGGTTCATCATACTTTGTTGGTTGTAGGAGTTTTTTGATTCCCTTGTATAGAGACATAAGGGGAGTGTGTGCTCTGGCATCCGATTGATAGATTCAGGTCTGTTTGCAGCATTTTCTAATCATGGGACTTTGGACCCATTACCAAACCCTTGGACCTCCATTTTCTCTTCTATGAAATGGAACAATATGACTTCCCTAAGAGAAAGGTTTTAAATCGTGGCTTGTAAAGACTGTGCACATGGAAATACATCGTGTTCTCAGCGGTGCTGCATGTTCTCATGGTCCCCGTTCTACAGTCGTCTGAGCCATCTCTGTGTCTTTCAGCTGTAAGGTTCTATGAGTCTATTACAGGACCATAGGAACAATAAAGAAATTCGAGTATTATCATAAATAGAGTTTTCATTACTAATTGCATAGTAACTAATCAACTCCTGTGGGGTCATTAATAAGGACCTCCTGATGTTCGGTTGTACGTTACCATTTCTATACACTACGCATGTCTAACTTCTTCTTTTAACATCTCAAGAAGAAAATGATTGTTTTTTCCTAACATAATTCTTCCTCCACTCTGTCTGTTCCCTCTACCCTCTTGGCTTCAAAACAACAATGTGCCAGCAGGTGTCTCTGAATCGTCCAATCTGCCCTTGCCAGAATAAAGTAATTAGATTTTTAAAAGAGTCAATTGTCTGCCACGGGCTTGAGTGGGAGGAGAGCTGTTTTGCATACTGCGTGTCGTCCATCTGTCTCTTTCCTCCTCTCTCTCACCTCCATCTTCCTCCCCTTTATACAGTGATCAAGGCTCAGGGATGATGCCTCCCAGTCAATGTCTAATGCTGAGGAAGTAGCTCACGGCTCATGCTCAGTTAGTGGCAGCTACTGTCAGGTGCCTGGTCACATACCCTTGAGAATTTAAATCTGAGATGTAAGAATTAAATCAACTCCCAACATAACATTAAACTGTCCCATGAGCATCCAGTCACCTCATACAAAAGTGGCCGACTTCTCCTGGGAGGTTTTGCTAAGGAAAGGAAGGATGGGCCATTTAGATGAACATGGAAATGGGCACAGTTGTCAACACGGGGCTTCGCTTCAGGTGTTCCAGGACCAAGTTTGGCTTCAGCTTCAACCTCACTCTGAGCTCTGAAAGTGGGTAACAATGCCTCCTATTTCCTTAGCTTGCAGCGAGGCTCCAAGGAAAACAGTCTGTAATGTTTATGGGGTATTCGGTGCCCAGGAATATCTCTCAATATGTATTATATCATCATCATCATCATCATCTATATTCTCTGGGTGTGTGTGTGTGTGTGTGCACGCGCTTGTAACACTAGGTAAACTAGAAGATGTAGTTGACAATTTCAAGGATAGTAAAGACAAGTGAGACAGCTGAGTACTTAGACTTGTTTTGCATGTAATTCTTCCTATGAGTCTTCAGGGGAAAACTACTACTAGGCAGGGAGAAATCAGAAAACTGCACAGGAGTGAGTGAGTAGGTCTACAAGAGCCCTGAGATGATGTCCTGTCACTCAGTAAACACTTCCTACACTAAACTGAACTGGCACAATGCTATGCCTGAGGCATTCTTTGAGGAGGCCTGTTGGGTCCTTTTACGACAGAATTCTCTTCATTGGGAAGCAAGTCAACCCTTCCCATGCTGCATTCCACTGTATGACGCGTGGAATTGCAGTGGGGCCCAGGGGACTGTTACTATTACTATGAATAACAGCCTTTATGAAGAAACAGAGATCTATAAGACACTGTCCAGGACATGTGTCACTGTCCAGAATTAGCCTCTGTGGAGTGGTTTTATAATCTAATTTTGACAAACTCCCAGTAATCTGATGGGAGGAGGAATGAAGGAGTAGTCTGTAGTAACACTGTCTAGTGTAGATATTCAGTCCTGATTAGCCAAGCAGAGGTCTCTCTGACAGGTAGAAAGAAGGTTTAGTGGCTTCCATGTCCTTGGTGTCTGTCATGGAGCGGGAGTCCCCAAGCCAGCTTTCCAGGAGACTGGCCTTCCTGGTGTGCAAAATGGCTCCTAAGTGGAGCTAACTTCTTCAGCAGCTGAGAAGTATCAGCCTCACTTCTCTTGGTGCTTGGTGGTTTGAGTCACGTGAATGTTAGCCTTCATCTACTGTTACTGTTATGGTGTGGCGGACATCCCACCGGGTGCATGGCACAACCCAGGAGGGGAATTCATCCAGAAGACTACAGTGAGAGATAATACACGGCTCGTGGAACAAAGGGCTCTCATATTTTAGTGAGACCCCCAAAGACTTTCCAGGACACCCTAAGTCTCAGCTGCTGACTTGAACACCCAGAAATTGTTGCCAGATCCTATGTTAGAAAGTTGGCTACATGTGACCCCCAAAGAATAAAGATGTTGTTCAAGAATACAGTTTTCAGCCAGCCCTTTGGGAACTGATTTGTTCATTCATATGCACTCCTGAACAGGGGAGATGAGGATGCTGGGATCGGAAGCGTGTTGGGGGACGCCTGCTCCTACGTGGTTTATGCTGCAGCCATTACTAAAGGAGTGATAGAGATTACAAATCACGAAATCCTTAATATCCCAAGCGTCCTTGGAGGGCTACCTTCTCGGGGTCAGCCCTCAAAAGCAAGGCATGTACTGGGCACAGTGAACGCTGTGGACTGAGAATTGCTTCAGACTCTGAGACACAGCCTCTAAAGTCTTCCTTGATCCACCCCCTGGCCTCCTAGGCAGACCCTCGTTTTGTTTTCTTTGTACCCCAAAGCCATGTCCGCTCTCATCCACTGAGTTCCTTCCTGCAGCTCTCTTTGTCTAAAATGCCCCCATCTCTCCTGCATCTCCTTCACCTACTCCGTGCCCTGATAAACATCATAACTACTTGGGTCGTCTCCTCCAGGAAGTCCTCTTACCCACCCACCTGCTCCTACTCTCCCTTGTAGTTAAGGGCAATGCTAATTTTCTCATTCTTATGCCACATCGCACCTCATTTCTGGTCCGTCTCTGGCTTTATATGTATTCCTCCACAGGACAGCGTCTCATTAACATAGAGATGTACTGACCCTTGGGTCTCTGAGTTCTAGCACTGGGCTAGAGTAAGAGACACTCAGGAAATGTTTATGAAGTTGAAATGAGTTATGCTTTCCTACATACTTTACCCGACACTATATATAGCATAGGTTAAGTCAAGGGAGCATAATAAATATTTGCTTGATTGCATAAAAGCTGACCCGAGACGTTATCACCAAACAGCAGATTCATGTCTGAAATCACTCATTGGCCCAGCATTCATGGGGATTTGTCCAGCTCCAAGTGCAGAGATCTGAGAAGTGATGGGTTCCGTGCTTGGAGGGAAGTTGGAAGGAGACACAGGCATCTCATTCCATCAGTGGTTCTCACCTGTGGGTCGCTACCCCTGTGGGGGTTTACATATCAGATGTCCCGCATACCAGATGTTTACATTATGAGTCATAACAGTAGCAGAATTACAGTTGTGAAGTAGCAATGAAACAATTTTTTGCCCGGGAGACACCACGGCATAAGGAACTGTATTTAAGCGTCACAGTGTTAGGAAGATTGAGAACCACTGCTCTAAACTGATCAGAGACTGAAGCCCTAGGTCTGTTTCTTTAGTTTGTCTTTGTTTCTTTGATCAGCTCAGCTCTATCTTTCTCCTTCTGCAGAACATGCAATAGTAATCCCTGTATAGAGTGGTCATGAGGCTTCATCCAGCTACAGCAAAAACTGATGTCTGCAAACCTGAGGGGAAATTCGGTCTGAATGGAGAAAATGTAGCCCTTGCTCACTGAGCTGGCAGGAGACAGAGAGGTACATTCCGAGCAGGGAAAGGTTTTAGTTGCTATAACTGAGTTTCCAAAAGGAGATTTGAACTGCTCTGTGCTGTCGTTATTTGTATTTCCTGCCATGACAAAATACCTCACAAAAGTAATTTGCGAAAGGATTGTTTTGGCTCCTGGCTTAGGAAGAGATGTGGTTATGGAAGGTGTGGTGGTGAGGAGGTGGAAGTGAGAATGTTCTAGTCAGCTACTCTGTTGCTGTGGTTTAACACTGACTAACAGCGTCTTGGGAAGGAAAGGGTTTACTTGGCTCATACTTCCAAATGATAGTCCATTATTGAGGGAAGCCAAGATAGGAACCTGGAGTCAGGAACTGAAGCTGAGACCATGGAGAAATAAATACTACTTACTGGCTTGCTCTCCATGGCTCCATCAGCCTATACAATCCAGGACCACCTGCACACATCAATCATTAGTCAAGAAATCACCCCACAGACGTGCCCACAGGCCACTCTGATGAAGACAGTTCCTGAATTGTCTTCCCTTTCCCAAGGTGTCTCTATTCCCCCTCCTTCACCTCTCTCTCTCTCTCTCTCTCTCTCTCTCTCTCTCTCTCTCTCTCTCTCTCTCTCTCTTTCTCTGTGTGTGTGTGTGTATGCACACACTCAAGTGAGTTGCAGGTTCCCTTAAAATCCAGAAGACTGTGTCTGATTCTAGGTCGAAGGAGCTGCCTGATGTGGGTGCTGCGAACAGACTTTGGATCTACTTCAAGAGCAGGTACATGCTCTTAACTGCTGGGCCATCTTGTCAGCCCTGTGCTTACATGTGGGTGATGGGGACCCAAACTCAGGTCCTCATGCCTGCACACCACTTCTCCACCTGATCCATCTCTTCAGCCCTTCCTCAGCTAAAGCTCTCCGGTTTCACTGGAAAATCCCCAAAGATATACCTATTGGCACATCTCCTAGGTGATTCTAAATCCAGCCAAGCCGACAGCAAAGGTTGAGTAGAGTACTACACCGCCAGATAAGTTTGTTTCTTCAGTTAAGAAAGCATTTGTTGCATTTCTAATTAGAGAATCTAATGCAACATGAATAAGGAGATGAGCCTTTTAAAGGAATTTACTGAGCATTCAAGGAGGAAAAGCTATTAAATCTACAAGGAAAAAATCATGTGGGGACTGGAGCTGCCCAAATATTGTTCCTCACACTCAGAGCAGTGGTAGATACAGAGAGAGGACACAGGAAAATGGTTGTGGATTGGCTGATTGACAAGAACAGTTCAGAGAACAAATCTAAGGCAGCATCTAAGTACCAGAATGTACCCTACATGCTGGGTGGTAGTTTAGAGACTGGGAGACATCAAAGAGATGGGGTCAATTTAGAAGACTTCTCCATTTCATCCTTCATCTGTGGGACAAAAGGAAGAGGTCCTGATTATGAGTTTATGACTTACCTAGTTGTCATTTTGAGTTTTCTTTTAATAAAACTATTAGCTGTGTAGGGCACAATAATGTAGTGTCCTCCAGACACTTGACTGGACCAGAGCAGACCCCTGAGCTTCAGAGTGAGCCATGCCATTCATGAAGCCAAGGTCTAAATGATCCATTCTAGCACCACATAAAATCCTTGGCCCTTACCCATCTAGCCAAGTGTTAGTAATGTTATGCTGCTATGACAAGATACCTGAGTTAAACAACTCAAGTTAAAAAAAAAATCTTGTTTTGGCTCACGGTTTCAGAGATTTCAGTCCATGCTTGGCTTTGTTGCTATTAGATCTATAACAAGACAGGGACATCGTGTTATAAGGACATGGCAGAGGAAAGCTGCTCACCTTCTGACAGCCAGGGAGGGAGAGAGGGAGAAAAGAGAAATAAGAAGTGAGGGAGTATGCAGAAGGCATCTAGGGACAAGAGTGACTTTAGTGTCACACTCAAAGTGACCTATACTTGAAGTGAACTATTTCCTCCAACTTGGTCCAAGTTCCTAACAGAGCATTCTGCTATGATCTTATAAATGGACTAATTCGTTGATGATGTTAACACCTCATAATCCAAACACCTCCCAATAACTCCACCAGTTGGGGACAAGGCATTCAGTGAAGCATGAGTTTTGGGGGGAAGATAGTTCATTTCCAAATTCTAACACTGCTATGTGACCCTATTCCTGGGGACACATGAATAGATGTTCGCTCACCTAACCTAGGGACCAAGGATATACCAAAGTTCAGATAGATACCACCAGAGTCCAACTTGACAAACTGATGAATTTTATTGGGGTTACTTACAGAAATATGGTGAGTTACTTACAGGAATAGAAATGACTCAAAGACAGTTCCATTGCCAAAAGCTCATGCCAGCATGGGTAACAGCTCATAAAAGTTGGAAACCTAGAGCTCACTACACAATTTGTAAACAGCATGACAATTTAGAAAATGTCTCTTTTGAGCAACAGATAGTTTGAACCTCTTCCATGAAGCTCAGCTAGTCTCTGCCTTTCCCAGGCAGCTTGGATGATCTGAGAGTCTTCTGGCATCTCAGATAGTCTGAGAGTGTCTCTTAGCTGTCCTTCCTGCTTATGTACACTTGGAGGGAAGGGGCATCGTGTATCTTGTCCGTTTCAGGGACCTCCTAAAGATGTTAAGTTGTTGATTTTCTATCTATTATTGAGCTTCTGTGCAAGATGGAATATTTCACCCCTCTTTAAGGAGCCTCCTGACAAGATGGGAGGTTTTATGTTAGAGGAAACAATTACACACAACAAACAAACTCTCAATACCATCATACAAATATTACCAGACAAGTTACCTTGTGAGCCATTTAAAATTTATTTGCCCTAATGTTTAAGCATTGAAACAGGATGTTGAAGATATCTAGACTGAAGATACTTTGCAGTTGATAGAGGTACATTTTCTCCAGTATCCTGTGGATTATCTCTTCTAGCTCAGAGATTTCAGTCCTGCTCAGTTGTAGAGAGCTATGAAGCACAGTAAGTTATCCATGGCTATTTGAATGGCCCTGGTCCAAGAAGACCCTATGCAGACCCAGTGAACCAGCCTCAGGCTCCCAACAAATGCCCCAACAGCTTCTTGTTCTTCCTTAATGTATTAACATTAACATTGATGGATTAACATAGTATCACACAACATGTTTTGCTCAAAGTATGCATTTCGTTTCTCTCCGTAGGGAAATAAAGGCAGTTACGCTAAGCAAAAGCAAAAAAGAATCTTTGCTTGCCTCTCCTTCATGTTGAATCCTCAGTGCCTAGATGATGTGGCACTTGCAAGCATCACCCCCCAAAAAAAAACTGTTACATGATTGGATGAAGCAAAGGATATTCTAGGTGGCAGAAACAAGAGGTGATGAGGCAAAGATGTGAAGAAGTGATATATATGTATATATATATATATATGCATGCCTGGAGAATTGGGAATCTTAAGTAGTGAGCGTGTGAGGCAAACAGTGGGAAAAGATGGAACCAGACAGTACTGTGAAGGATCTCATAGGGCAGATTTGAGTTTGAACTTCACAGTGGATGAGGCCAGTGAGGCCCACAGCTAAAGCAGTGTGGGAAGTTAGCATTGTGCCCACTGAATTTCCTCACGGGAGGGGCAACTTCCTTCAGCCCCCTCCCCCAACACACTTCCTGTCAAAAAACAGATCATATCTAGAAAGCATTTCATGTGCTCTATGCCCAACCAACTCACTCAGTGGCTAATCTACAAATATTTTTGGCCGAGGTTGTCTGGGCCCCTGAGAGACTCAATGTAGCTACAAAATTGGCTCTGTCCATGAGCATTTCACATTAAAACCTGAGCAGCTGGGACATGGAGGCAATTTAAAGTTGTTCTGACATAGTCTGGAGGTCAGAGGAAGTCATAAGCAAAAGGTTCTTCATCTTATTTCCTCTGCCCAGGGTCTGCCTCACCCCCACACCTCCCTAGATAACGTCTATTATTCCCTCCTAATGAGATATCCTTCCTAATACCATGTTTCTGGTTTTCCAAATATTTTATCTTTCAACCTGGGCATTGCTTCTTCCAGGTGCCACCCCTTGACCACAGCAAGGGACCCAGCAATCAAACCCCTTGATGGACCAGACCAATGAGTCATAGTGATTGTCTGGAATTATTTTTATACTTCCTTGGGGACTTGCATGGAATGAGTGACAGAGAGAAAAGATCAAGAGAAAATTCCTCATGGATTAAGAGTGGGATACTGGTCCCAAACCCTGGAAGAATGTGTCATTTATTTTTATTTCCTTTGAATGTCTTGTCTTCTTCTCATGCCTCTCTCTTTCCAGTCCTTCCTTCTCCCACCCCTCTCCTTCTGGTCCTCCCTTACATTTCTTTTTGCTCTGTCGTGACACATGTTCTCCTTTTCTTTGTCCTAACTAGAGTCTAGTTAGTCATGACTTTGTTTCTCATATGCTGAGCTCTGTGTAACTGTTTTTGTGCCATCCATAGCCCTCCATCAGCCGAGTCCCGCCTCTCCATCTGCTTCGCAGGTGAGGGCAGCAGAATGCGGCCTGAACCGTTAGTTCAAGCTCAGCCCGGAACAACAGGAGCTTGAAGGCTGAATAACCCCTACACTGGTGTTCTCTTAACTCGAAATTATACGACTTCTTCTTCTCCATTTCCAACTTGCCACTCTCATTTTCATTTCTTAAAGATTATTTTATTTTTAATTGTGTGTGCAAGTGGATGCAGATGCCCACAGCGCCTGGAGAAAGCGTTGGGTCCCCTGGAGCTGGAGTTGCAGGTGTTTGCAAGTGTTGGGAACCGAACTCCAGTCCTTTGCAGGGGCTGTACACACTCTAACTGCTGATGGTCTCCCAGCCTTCATTGGCGGTTTCTCGTCTTGGTTTCTGTCCAACTCCTCTCCGTCTTTCCCCTTTTGCTCACTCATCGTGTCTGATTGGTCCACAGCTGTGACTGTCACTGAAGTGCTCGGCACCACACGATATGCCCAGAAGAGATGACAGATTATTCAAACCCTTATCTAATCTGCTATTTTCCTTTTGCGAAAAATGTTCTACGGTTCCCTGTACTTGGAGGCTGAAGGAATGGGCTCTCCACCACCTGAAGGGCAGATGTCTAGTTACAACCCAGAAGGAAAGCCTCAAGACTTTGTGTATGATACGTAAAGGAGCAGAAATACATCTCTTTTCATTCCTAGAGTGGGAGGATATGTCAGAGCTATGGCTGGTCATCATCCAGGCATCTGTGATCAGGGCCATGGGATGCAGCACAAAGAATGCCCTATGGGGGCTGGAAAGATGATGCTGTGGTTAAGAGCTTAGTCGTTCATAAAGACCAGAGTTCAATGACCAGCACCCACATCAGGTGACTTAGAACTGCCTGTAACTCCAGCCCCAGGGGACCTGGATGCCTCTGGCTTTCCCAGGTATACACATGCACATGGCGTGCACACACACACACACACACACACACACACACACACACACACCCCAAAAAGAATGTTCTATGGGAACTAGAGTCGTTGTAAAACATGAAGATTGAAATTGTGAAACCTCTATGGTCTCACTCTGAGTTGTTTTATTACTATAAGTCTCTTTCTCTGTGCCTCTCTCTCTCTCTCTCTCTCTCTCTCTCTCTCTCTCTCTCTCTCTCATATCTGTGGATTAGAAATAGTTGGAGATTTCTACTGTAAGGGTATTTGTTATCCACAGAAGAGCCTGGGAGGTAGATAAGAGTTGGTCTGGAGGCCTCGGGCCACTGGGCAGCATTTCTGAGATTCTCTGGGTAGCTTCAGGCTCACATCGCCTCTCCACAGGCAGGAAGTGGTGGAGACAAGAAAGACTGTGAGAAGCCTGAAAAATTCTTTTTCAGAGCTCTCCTTCTACATGTGGCTGCCCTGTGCCTCTGTGGTCTGCAACAACTTTGTTAGAGACTGAGAAAATGCCATCTGGATTATGTTTTTAGATTTATTTTTTATTTTATTTTGTGTGTGAGTGTTTTACTTGCATGTATATATGTTCACTGTATACTTGCCCGGTGCTCACAGGGATCAGGAGAGGGTCTCGGATCCCTTGAGACTGATAGATGGTTGCAAGCTACCATGTGGGTCCTAGAAACTGAACCTGGGTCCTCTGTAGGAGCAACAAACTTTTTTTGTTTTGTTTGTTTGTTTGTTTGTTTTTCTGAGACAGGGTTTCTCTGTGTAGTCCTGGCTGTCCTGAAACTCACTCTGCAGACCAGGCTGGTCTCGAACCCAGAAATCCGCCTGCCTCTGCCTCCCAAGTGGTGGGATTACAGGCATGCACCACCCCTGCCCAGCTGCAACAAACATTCTTAACTAACCACTGAGCAACTTGTCCGGCTCCATCTGCCTGGGTTGTTCAGTGTGCTAAAGGATACAGGCAAGGAACAAGTAATTGGCTTACTCTTGGGCAGGAAACTCCAGTACCTCTTATTCTTCTTTTGCTCGGCTAAGATCTTTTAAGGACCTACTTTGGATTGGTCTCTGGAAGACAGAAGAAAAGATGCTATCTGTTCTCAAAATCTCCCTGCTGGGGAGAAGGTTAAAAGTGCTGGGAAGGTTGGGCACCGTGAGCATCACCACGGTAGCTGAGCAGGGAGTATGGGGACCTAGAGAGAGGGTGATGGATCCAGCTCTGGGTACTGAGCAGGGAGTATGGGGACCTAGAGAGAGGGTGATGGATCCAACTCTGGGTACTGAGCAGGGAGTATGGGGACCTAGAGAGAGGGTGATGGATCCAGCTCTGGGTACTGAGCAGGGAGCATGGGGACCTAGAGAGAGGGTGATGGATCCAGCTCTGGGTACTGAGCAGGGAGCATGGGGACCTAGAGAGAGGGTGATGGATCCAGCTCTGGGTACTGAGCAGGGAGCATGGGGACCTAGAGAGAGGGTGATGGATCCAGCTCTGGGTACTGAGCAGGGAGCATGGGGACCTAGAGAGAGGGTGATGGATCCAGCTCTGGGTACTGAGCAGGGAGCATGGGGACCTAGAGAGAGGGTGATGGATCCAGCTCTGGGTACTGAGCAGGGAGTATGGGGACCTAGAGAGAGGGTGATGGATCCAGCTCTGGGTACTGAGCAGGGAGCATGGGGACCTAGAGAGAGGGTGATGGATCCAACTCTGGGTACTGAGCAGGGAGCATGGGGACCTAGAGAGGGGGTGATGGATCCAGCTCTGGGTACTGAGCAGGGAGCATGGGGACCTAGAGAGAGGGTGATGGATCCAACTCTGGGTACTGAGCAGGGAGCATGGGGACCTAGAGAGAGGGTGATGGATCCAACTCTGGGTACTGAGCAGGGAGCATGGGGACCTAGAGAGAGGGTGATGGATTCAACTCTGGGTACTGAGCAGGGAGTATGGGGACCTAGAGAGAGGGTGATGGATCCAGCTCTGGGTACTGAGCAGGGAGTATGGGGACCTAGAGAGAGGGTGATGGATCCAGCTCTGGGTGCAGGGCTGTACGAGCTGGATGGACAGTGCCCTAGTCAATTCCATTGCTGTGAAGAGACACCATAACCAAGGCAACTCTTATAAACAAAAACATTTAATTGGAGACTTGTTTACCGTTGTAGAGGGTTAGTCCATGATCATCATGATGGGAAGAAGACAGGCATGGCCCTAGAGCTTTATATTCTACATACTACCTGAGAGCTTTCCATTCTGATTCACAGGAGAGAGAGAGAGAGAGAGAGAGAGAGAGAGAGAGAGAGAGAGAGAGAGAGAAAGAGAAGGAGAGAAAGGGAGGGGAGGGGAGGAGAAAGGAGAGAGAGGAGAAGAGGAGAGGAGAGGAGAGGAGAGGAGAGGAGAGGAGAGGAGAGGAGAGGAGAGGAGAGGAGAGGAGAGGAAAGGAGAGACTAGGCCTGGTGAGGGCTTTTGAAACCACAAAGCCTACTCCCAGTGAAACACCTCCTCCAGTAAGGCCACACGTCCTAATCTTTCCCAAATAATTCCACTAACTGGGAACCAAGCATTCAAACATATGATCCTACTGGGGGCCAGTCTCATTCAAACCACCACAGAACCTCTGGGAATCTGGTAGGACTTGGTATGGATGAACATAGAAAATTCGTATGACCTTTTATAAGCAGGACTCTTAGCAAATGGAGCCACAGTTGCAATGGCTGTACCATGGGACTGACCTGAAGAGCATTGTCACATTGCCTGACACTTGTGGAAGCTGAAGGTGGGGACCTAGAGCATTGTCACATTGCCTGACACTTGTGGAAGCTGAAGGTGGGGACCTAGAGCATTGTCACATTGCCTGACACTTGTGGAAGCTGAAGGTGGGGACCTAGAGCATTGTCACATTGCCTGACACTTGTGGAAGCTGAAGGTGGGGACCTAGAGCATTGTCACATTGCCTGACACTTGTGGAAGCTGAAGGTGGGGACCTAGAGCATTGTCACATTGCCTGACACTTGTGGAAGCTGAAGGTGGGGACCTAGAGCATTGTCACATTGCCTGACTCTTGTGGAAGTTGAAGGTGGGGACCTAGAGCATTGTCACATTGCCTGACACTTGTGGAAGTTGAAGGTGGGGACCTAGAGCATTGTCACATTGCCTGACACTTGTGGAAGTTGAAGGTGGGGACCTAGAGCATTGTCACATTGCCTGACACTTGTGGAAGTTGAAGGTGGGGACCTACTGAGAAACTGTGGTGCCTTTAGAGAGACCAGGATGTGCTTTTCTTTGCCGTCTTTCTGCACAGTTAGTGCTTTCCAGATGGTTCTGATCAGTGGGAGCTGCCTCTGGAGAAGCCAAGGTTGCGATTCCTGCCCTCAGTCCTTCTGTCCTCCTCCACCTCATCCTGACTTTTGGAGTCAGAGAAAGAAATGATTTTCTGTCCAATATCCATTCAAAACATATGGAACATTTATGGCGTGAATTTCAGAACATCACATTCTTCACCTCATTCGATCCTCCAGGTCCTCTGGTCCAGCTCCTCCAAGTTCCGCTTGAAGGAAAGTAAATAGATTCAGTGAATCAAGTGCTCAAATGCACGTGACAGAATCCAAGCCTAGTTTCCCAACTCCAGTCATAGTGCCTGCTCTCCTGGCCAAAATCATCAGAAATGCTTGCTGCAAGCCCAGATTTCTAAGAGGCCACCCCATTAGATAGAAGAATGGAGTAGAAATGGATATTTTGGGGAAAGAGCTGACATCTACTCACTTTTCAGGAATTAGCTTTATTAGGAGAAAGGCTCTTGAAACTGAGGTAAGGGAGCATTAGAAAGGAACTATACAGGGCTGGAGAGATGGCTCATCAGGTAAGAACACTGACTGCTCTTCCAGAGGACCCGGATTCAATTCCCAGCAACCATATGGTGGTTGACAACTGTCTGTAACACCAGTCCCAGGGGATATGGAACCCTCTTCTGGCCTCTGCAGGCATTGAATACACATGGTGCACAGACATGTAGGCAAAGCACCAAACACAAAGAAAGAAAAAAGGAAGGAAGGAAGGAAGGAAGGAAGGAAGGAAGGAAGGAAGGAAGGAAAAGAACAAGACAATTATACTGACAATAACATAACAAGGCCTCAAAGGATACAATCAAACTAAGAGTTTCGCCAAGAGGGTGAGCTTAAAGAAAGAAGAGAGGGGCTGGAGGGATGGTTCTGTGGCTAAGAATACTTCCTGTTCTTACGGAGGACCCAGGTTTGATTCCCAGCATGCACATGAAAGCTCATAACTCTAGATCCAGGTAATCCAGTGCCCTCTTCTTGACTCCCTGGGTATCAGGAGCACATAGGGTGTTCATACATACCTGTGGGCAAAACACTCATAAATGAAAAACAAAAGTAAGTCATTTTTTCAAAGAAAAATATGTGAGGTAGCCATTATGATAAATGAGAGTGAGGGAGACCCAGAGGGAAAGTCTCAGAGAAATCCCTAAACACAGGAAACAACTGGCTTTTATCTCCTTAATGGGTAGTGGGACTTTTCATCTTACTTGATTTAATTCGGCATATGCACATATCAAAGAGCATGGAGGAGCCAGGTTCTGGTTGAGACCATTAATTAGGGGCCTGTTGATAGGCTGTATCACAAGTCTTCTTAACTCTCCATCAGAGGGATTGGGGGTGGTGGAGGTGGGATCTGGCCTCTTAGAGAGGTTGATGTCTTAAAGGGGCAGGCAATGATAGATCACCTTCTAAAGTAGAGTGTCTGGGGATGAGACACAGACTCTACATTGTAACACACACATCTTACGTGATGTCTAGATCCTTCATGGTGATGTTATGCTTTAACTTGGCTTAGAATCTCCTCTCTAGTTTTTGAATGGGAGGGTACTTTTCATGACTCTTGGCTTTAAGAAAATGGCACTGTTCTCATTTTTAGTTATTTGATTGTTTTGTGTGCCTGTGCAAGTGTGTGTGTGTGTGTGTGTATGTGTGTGTTTGCAAGCAGGCAGCATCCCATGAAGACAGAGGAAGGTGTTGAATTCCCCAGAACTGAAGTAGCAGGGGGTCGCGAGCTGTCACATGGGTACTAGAAACCAAACCTGAGCCCTGCCCCCTGCCAAGCCCTTGCAAGAGCAGCAAGTCTTCTTAACTGTGGAGCCATGTCTCTAGCCCCTCTCCTCATTCAATTTATGTTTTAAAAAAGTAAATTAAACTCACCTGACCCCCAATCTCTTCCCTTTAATTTCTCCCACCATTTCATCTGTTTTTCTTTTTTTAATTTATTTCGACTGAGCGCACATAGTACTGCCACTATAGGCATGGGCAAAGCCACCCACTGCCGCATAGGTAGATCTTGAGGTAAATTTCCGAAGAAAACGGTCTCTTTCTTGCCCAGGGACCATCCGTTGCCAGTAGCTCCTCAGCTAAGGATAGGGCTTCATGACTCCCATCGCCATCCGGGCCTGGACTTGGTCTGGCTTGAGTTTACGATCACCTCCTCTGTCAGTTCGTGTGTACAAAAGTAAGTCGGAGTGATTCTAATTCCAGAGGCCCAGGTCACATCACAAATGACACAAACAGCCTCTAGAAAGTAGAGGGTCTTTTTTAGATATGTAATATTTATTTTAAACCATCCACAAATCAGTTTTGTCTTTGAGACAGGATCATGTGTCGCCCGGCTAGCCTCCAGCTAATTCCCATGAGCCCACGGGAAACTCGAACTCCTGCTTCTCTGCTTCCCTTTCCCAAGTGCTGGGACTACAGGTGTGCACCACCATACCCAGCAAGAGTTATACTTTCTTAAAGAACACATTGGTGTGGATCAGTGGCCCGGAGCATGATAGGACCTTCTAACCCTCTTGAAACACCCCTCGTGAACATCTTTCTGTTTCTGCTCTGTTTGCAGAAGGTTCGACATCAGTCTCCTACTCTTGGCAAGATGGGTGACTGGAGCTTCCTAGGGGAGTTCCTGGAGGAGGTCCACAAGCACTCGACAGTCATCGGCAAGGTCTGGCTCACGGTCCTGTTCATTTTCCGCATGCTGGTCCTGGGCACCGCTGCTGAGTCCTCCTGGGGAGATGAGCAGGCTGATTTCCGGTGCGATACCATTCAGCCTGGTTGCCAAAACGTCTGCTACGACCAAGCCTTCCCCATCTCCCACATTCGTTATTGGGTACTGCAGATCATCTTTGTGTCCACGCCATCTCTAGTGTACATGGGCCACGCCATGCACACTGTGCGCATGCAGGAGAAGCAGAAGCTGCGAGATGCTGAGAAAGCTAAAGAGGCTCACGGCACTGGTGCCTATGAGTACCCGGTAGCCGAGAAGACCGAGCTGTCCTGCTGGAAGGAGGTGGACGGGAAGATTGTCCTCCAGGGCACCCTACTCAACACCTATGTCTGCACCATTCTGATCCGCACCACTATGGAGGTGGCCTTCATTGTGGGCCAGTACCTCCTCTATGGGATCTTCCTGGACACCCTGCATGTCTGCCGCAGGAGTCCCTGTCCCCACCCAGTCAATTGTTACGTCTCGAGGCCCACAGAGAAGAATGTCTTCATTGTCTTTATGATGGCTGTGGCTGGACTGTCTCTGTTTCTCAGCCTGGCGGAACTCTACCACTTGGGCTGGAAGAAGATCCGACAGCGCTTCGCTAAGTCGCGGCAGGGTGTGGACAAGCACCAGCTTCTTGGCCCCTCCGCCAGCCTGGTCCAGAGCCTCACTCCTCCCCCTGACTTCAATCAGTGCCTAAAGAACAGCCCCAGTGAGAAATTCTTCGGTGACTTAAGTAATAACATGGGCTCCCGGAAGAATCCGGATGCTCTGGCCACTGAGGAAATGCCAAACCAGGGGCAGATTGCTGGGGAAGATTTCATCCACATGCACTATGGCCAGAAGCCCGAGCAGCCCAGTGGAGCCTCTGCAGGCCACCGCCTTCCTCAGGGCTACCATAGCGACAAGCGCCGCCTTAGTAAGGCCAGTAGCAAAGCAAGGTCAGATGACCTGTCAGTGTGACCCTCCTCTTAGGGAGAGCCAGTCCCAAGAGGGATCTAAGGAGTGTGAGGCAGGAAAAAAGCAGTCTCTGGCGACTGCATACCCTCCTCAGCACCACTCTGCTTCTTCTGTCCTGGGTTTGTCTTGCTCGTTATCCTCAAAATTAGAGTTCTGAGTATTCTCAAAGACTGGGCTACTCCTCGAGTCCCATCCCTCCTCATCCTCTGCCAGTATTCACAGTGAAGCCTTTCAAGTGATTTACTGAATATAGTGGAGGCAGGAAAGGGAACCATGTAAAAACCTGGTCTGGGGAGGACAGACATGAAGATTCAATACCAGCAACACACCAGATAGACCCCCGCCCTGAGTCTTGTCTTCTTTGGTACTATGCCCATCCTTTTGTTTTAAGAGCCCAAGGTTGAGAGTATTCATCAAATAATCTGCCTTGTATCATTCCTTTGAATCCGTGTTTCCATGTGCCGTGCATGCGTCGGAGTGCTGGTGAGGTAACTGTGGGCTGCCCTTGGCTGCATCTCCCTCCTCCCAGTCTTAAAGGGGTATCCTTGGTCCTCGGCCAGCATCAGCTTTACAAGTGCCTTGGTATGTGCCTTTGGCAAGCATTTCATGTTGATGATGTCGCAGCCTTACTGCCAGCCTAGACACCCAGCTCATAAGGGTGCCAAGACCTCTAGGAGTCACTGTGCACACGAGCATCACTGAAATTGCCACCAGCTGTCATCCTGCGGTCCTTTACAGTTCAACCTAATGATAGAAACATCACCCAGTGTTCCTCTAAAATCTTTGTTAACAGGAATGTCCAAAGTCACCATCCTCTCTTGGATCCTGGCCAGACTACCAGTCACCAAATTCAGTGGAATTTTCCCAGGATTTAATGAAACAAAGGAGCATTGTGCTTCTTCTGGGGGGGGGCACAATTCTACTGTGAAGATGAAAAGGTGGGGGGAGGACACTGGAAAACTGTTTTCCCTCGTGTGTATGCCTCCCACCGTCTGCCGGCTTTGAATGCCGAGAGGTGTGGTGATGGCAATCGAGGCCCAAGAGCTCTCTCCCTCTTAGAGGCATCAAGGGGACATGGAGGTAGAAAGGGATCTCTAGTTGGTCTGGGCAAGGCCCTTGTTTAGTGCAGATATTCCTATGTTTTCTTGGTACCCCTAGGTAACAACAGGGGAGGACTGTAGAAAATCCCGGCCTTCCTCTGGGTCTACCCTGGGGTATAGTCTGAGTGGATCCACCTTATGCAGATGAAAGATGCTCTGCATCAGATATGGAGGCTTACAAACACAATGCTGTGTGTGTGTGTGTGTGCATGCTCATCCATTTGTGTGTGTGTGTATGTGTGCATGCTCATCCATCTGTGTGTATGTGTGTGTGTGCATGCTCATCCATTTGTGTGTGTGTATGTGTGTGTGCATGCTCATCTGTCTGTGTGTGTGTGTGTGTGTGTGTGTGTGACAGCGTGTGCATGCAGACAGAATGGTGAAGAAGAGCCCTGAAGACCGGTAAGGAAACATGTAGAGAAACCTGGGTCTTTCTGCCTCCTTCTCAGTTGTCCGGCAGGAGGGCTGAGCTTGCTTCTTAATCAACCTAGAGGTCAGGCATGAGATGTACAGGAGGGTGAAGGTTCAGAGGTCAATCCCTGTCCTAGTGTCCCATCTCTGGGTCCCTCTGCTGGTGTCTGGATGCTACTCATGGATAGAAAGAAATGACTGAAGATACTTGGGAAAGGAAGATGGACTGTTCCAGCCCCAGCACATTTCATCCATTCCCGACCCTGGCACTAAGATTCTCTGTTCTTCTGGTTATGGGATGTGTGTTTGTTTTCTGAAATGGGGTTTTTGAATTAGAAAACCTGAGACCAGACTTTGATGGTAAGGTTTTCAGAAGAGAAAGAGGAAATGATATGTGTGACTGGTTTTAAATAAAATCTGTCTCTACATGTTAACTCTGGTTTGTGTCTCCTTCACACTGTGGCTTTAAGAGCATGACAGCCTTGGTGGGGAAGGGAGAGCATGGAGTGAGACACACAAGGGTTAAAATCCCAGCTGCTCTCCTCCTGGCCAGCAGTGAGCTACTTCACAGCTGACGTTATGTCACTCACCTGGAAATCGATCTAGTGATGTCTACTCCATTAGGCTGTGAAGTGAGAGGCTGCTAAGGAAGAGAACAGATTCTCTCAGGCATAAGAGTTTGCAGTTGAGGGACAATTGTTATTTTCAATACAGAGTGGTAGAGAACCCAAAGTACTAAGGGATAATTCTAGACCTTCCTCTTTTGGAGCTCACAGCATGATCTACCTGAAGTGAACTAATAAACTCACATAAAGGACACAATTAGGGTGCACCCAGGAGATAGCTCAGTGGATAAGAGCATTTGATATGCAAGCATGAGGACTTAAGTTCAAATCCCCAGCACCTGCATGAAAAGCTAGGCATGGCCTTTAGTGGCATGTAAACCTAGCTCTGTGGGGTGAGGTCTGGGGTGGAGACAAGGATTGCTGAGCCTAGCTCTGGGTTTAGGGGACAGAGGGTGATAGGGCAGGATACCTTATGTTCTCCTTATGTTCACCTGTGTATATATATGTGTATCCTGCACCCTATACTATATACCACACATATCAACCACATAGTCACACACACACACACACACACACTGTTTAGCCACTCACATATAACACACACACCACATAAATACAACACATATACCACACACATTCAACACACATATATCACACATATACAAAACACACATATACACACACTCTCATATACCAAACATTCATGTACATATACCAAACACATAGACTCACACATACACACTCACTCATACATGTATACCCTCTCACAGCACACCCAATCACATGCACCCCACACTCACACACTGATACAATTAGAATATTAACTTCTATTGATTCTAAGAACCACAAGTCTCCAGGAAGTGATACAAACCAATAAATGCACATGGAAGAGACCAGACCTGCACTCAGAGGCCTGAGCCAGGGACATAGTTTGGTTCAGGTAAAGTGTTTCCCTTGCAAGTGTGAGGACCTAAGTTCTAGCCACAGATCCTCTATTTTAAAGAAAACTGGAGCATGGTGGCATGTGCTTGTAATTCACATGGTGCAGTGAAGATAAGCACGTCCCTGGAGCTCACCCACCAGACAGCCACAGCTGCTTGGCCAGCTCCAGGCCAGTGAGTGACCATGTCTCAGAAAACAGGGTGAACGGCTCCTGAAGAATGACATCCGAGGTTGTCCTCTTTCCACACGTGTGCATGTGTACCTGCACACACCCCCCACAGAGGAGAGAAAAAGAAGAAAAGGAGAAAAGTGGGGACCTCAAAGGTAACTTTGTGAAGTAGTTTTAAATCCTCCCCCCATTTCGTAGTCATGGAAACTGGGGTACAGGAAGGTTTCTCTAACCAGGAAGTAGTTTCTCACAGGCCTCTGAATGAGATCACATGTCTTTGAAAATACACAGGCCTCTGAATGAGATCACATGTCTTTGAAAATAGTGAAATAATTCATGCTCCAAACAAGGGTCAAAGGTCATCTTAGCCCGTTGCCACCAGATAGGCTACATTTCTGAAAGAAACAAGGGTTAGGGAAAACAAACAGAAGCGCCGTCATCTTCATTGTCCACGAATCCCGTTTGTCACGGCGGGTAAGCTCTTTGAAGAGAAGTTGCAGATACATCCTTATCACGTGTGTCCTGAGACTTAGTATTCACTGACACCTGTCCACGGGTGAGGGAAGGTTCCCATGGCAAAGGATCTATAATCCACCTCATAGGGGTGTAACCATGGCTATGCACAGCATGGTTTAGATGGTGCTCAGACCACAAAAGCTTAAGTGGCTTTTGAAAAATCTCAACCTTGTGGTTGGCTACTCTTAAGTTTTCCTCAGCTTCCATCAACAGGAGCACAAGCTGATTAACAAAACAGCAGACACACTCTGAGTTCAGGCACTTCAGGTCCCTTCCCTTAATTTCTTCCTTGAAGGTCAGAGCTACTACCTGAGCTGGAGCGATGACTCAGCAGTTAAGAGTGATTGCGGCTAAGTCTGGTTTTCAGCATTCACTTCCAGTGGCTGCAACGGTCCGTAACTCCAGCTCTAGGGGATACGCCATTCTCTTCTGGTCTTCTCAGGCATCCACACCTGTGTGTGCACTTATACACACAAAATACACGTGGAAACAAATAATAATTTAAAATAATAATTCCTAGGGCTGGTGTTTCATTCTACTGGCCAGTGCGTATTTAGTGATTAGATGTAGCCTCACTCCTATGAGTCAGTGTGATGAATCTCAGGGGTTTTGGTTTTTTTGGTTTGGGTTTGGGTTTTGGTTTTAAACAGCAAATGTGATAGCAGAGAGACGAATGAGGCCAGAGGCAGGCTGGAGATTCTTTGGAGAATTATTTTCATCATATGCACATGAGGACAATAGTGAGCCTGAGGGAAGCTTCCAGAATGAGTGCCCCTTGCAGGAGGCCCTGGAAGCCCTGTGGTCAGCCGCCACAGGACCCTTGATAATAAGCAGAACTTGAAAATGATAGACAAGCAGAAGGAGTGGGGTTAGGGGCTTTCTTGTGGGTCACTTGATAGTCATAAGACATTGGTAGAAACTACAAATGTTTATCACTATTTTAATTGGGAAAGAGAAAAACTTACATTTAACAATTTATGGCTGTCCATTCGTTGGAAGCAGGGTCTCATGTAGCTCAGGCTAGCTTCAAACTCTATGAAGCTAAAGATGATCGTAAATTCCTGGTCCTCCTGCTTCCACCGCCTGTGTGCTGAGCACAGGTGCCTTGACCAGGCCTAGTACCAGGCTCTAGAAACACAGCTTCATAGAGCAGACACGGCCCATGCCTTTTCTAGCTTCTAATAAGGGAAGGACCTGTAACGCAAGTGAACAGAGAGATTCCAGAATTTCAAATCATGTTAAATACCACAAAGGAAACAAACTGGTGGTAGGCCAAGGCTGCGGCGTCGGTGTAGACAGAAGGAGTGGGAAGTCCTTTCTGAGGAAGTAGTGTGAAAACCCACATCTGGCAACTGAAAAGCCAACTGCTGGGGAGCATGGTAGGGAATCCAGATTCCTTCTAGGAAATTCCAAAATACAGTTGTGTTTTATTTCAGTTAAGCCTAATGTTTTTGAAAGATACACAATTCAAATGGCACGGACACCAGCGCTGTCTGGCCTTCATTCCTGCAAAATACACATCCCTTTTCCTGGAAAAATCTCAAGGGACAGACAGCTTTTCACTGAAGCAAATAAAGGAACGTTTAGAAAAGATTTGAATGAAAGCAACCAAATACCAACATCAAGTCAGACAAAAATATCCCACTTAAGGCTGCGATGATTATTTCCACCAGGGTTTACTCTTACTACATTCTCCGGGCTTCAACGCTAGGCTTATTCTCTGGAGTGGGTATAGGAGGGGAGATGGGGTTGCTCCAGGGCAAACCTAGCCACAAGGACCGATTGGCAGAAGGGAGATTGGAAAGAACCTACTGTGTGCTCCAGAGTAGCCGTGGCCTTAGAGAAGTCAAAGCATGAGACCTTAAGCACACAGTGGGTAATGGGGATGTGGGTGCATCAGGGAAGTCAGGCTACAGAAGCTGTACATGACACCAGACAGGCAGGCATGTCTGGAACATACCTGAGCAGCCAGGGTCCACAGCCCCTGACCTGGGTTTGTAGGTTCACCTCCAGACTCAGTGGAGGAAGACTGATGTGGGCAAAGCTAAGCATTCTCCCGAGGGCTAGGTCATTCAACAGGGCACCAGTTCAGAGCCTCAGTGCAGGACAAGGTGGGGATATTAGCAAGATGCAGATGGATTGCCTGTAATACACTGCTGAACCCTTAAACTAAACAGGGGACCAATAGTGAGAGCTCCAGGGACCTCAACAGGCCAGGGTAGCAGATGGGGAAGCCATTTGCCATGAAGCCCATGTTACTCTGAAATCACTCCTTCACCCTGGGGAAGTCATAGTTTGGTAACAAGGCTCAAGTTCCTTTGTTCACACCTTACCTGGCTGAATCATCCATTACCCCATTTCAAGGCCCTTGTGGACACGATACTTGATGACAAGGGTTTCTCCAGAGGGAAGACTCGTGTTTGAAGACTTTGGGGAATGTTCATCTTATCGAGCTCTGTAGCCTAGCCAAGGCTCTCAAGGTGCTACCAAACAACAAGGGACTCGGGACTGAGTAGGAAGTTACGTTATTCCTTCCTGGGATTGTCATTTAAGTGGGGTGGGACAGAGTCTGGAGAGCCTTAAGCTTATACGTATTTGATTTTTAAGGTATGCACTTGAAAACCAGCATAAAAACCTATGTAGACTACAGTCAACTGGGTGAAGGTCAACTTGATTTTGGTCACGGTAATGAAACCAACTTGCTGTTAAGCCCTTGTGGTTTGCTAGGCCCCGGTATGTGGTTTTATGAGTTCCCGTTTCATCCTCACAATAATCCCATGTGCTCACTGAACCTTCATAGATGAGGAAAACTGAGACTCAAGGAAGATCCAGATCTATGCAGCCAGCCTACTGCCAGACCACAGTACAGCCCACATCTCTCTCTGTCTATGTTGTATTTCTCTTAAGTGTTTATCATATATTCTCAGGGGGAAACAGAACATTATGTGTACAGCATGTGTCAATGTCTCAAAGTAGGTGCTTATAACAAGGGCTCAGGAGCCACACGAGTGAAGGCAGCTGGGACAGGGTCTTCAGCAGAGGTTGCTTTCATTCTCTTTCCTTGGTGAGCTATTTTAGTGTTACCATGTTATTTTTAAAATAAAATTTTCATATATTTATATTCAACCTTTGGACTAAATTTGCTGCCACCCTGGGTGGCTGCCAGGAGCTGCCTCTCCCCACGTCCACCAAACTTCTACTTGAGAACATTTTTCTTTGCTTGGGCTATGACTGCGCCCTTAAATGGAATAAGGTTAGCAAGAGGCGCCATCCTGGATCCAGGCTGCGACTGTGGTAGCAGATGGTCTGCCAGCTGTGTACTCTGGAAATGGCTGTGCGCTGGAGTGGGTGGGAGGCTGACTTCCACCCCTTGGTCTTGCACACGCCTTCCATGTGGTGAGTGTGAACAGCGCCTGCTCCACTGCAGGTCAGGGTGTGGGGATAGCCAGGGTGTAGGGGAGGATGGCAGTCTGACCCAAGCCACTTAGGGTGTCTCAGGATTGATTGCTTTACAAGAAAGAAGAGCAAGGTGGGACAAGAGGGGAAAGGGTGCCTGCTGGTTCTCAGAGGAAGGGGAGACCTGGGAAGGACACATATTCAGGAGGAGCTCTGAAGAGGGGCTTGTACTTGGGTGACTTTGAAATAGGAATGTGATTTTGTTATGTCAAGGGAGACTTTTGAGTTGGAGAAAATAATATGTTTACCTCCTTACACCACCCAAATGCACACCACATAACACACCACACAGACCACACACCACACATACCACACACCACATACACCATGCCATAATCACACCACATCCCACACCTCATACACCACGCCACACCATACCACACCCCATATCACACACTACATACACCATGCCATAACCACACCACACATTACACACCACACACACCATACCACACCACACACCACACCACACCACACATACCACACATACCACACACCACACACCACACACAACACCACACCACACATATCACACATACCACACACCACACCACACCACACCACACACCACACACTACACACACCACACCCTACCACACCCGAGCAGAACAAATGACAGAGTGGTATGATTTGTTTCAGAATCTGAGAGAAATTTTGAGAGGAACTGAAGGAGATTCTGAGGCCAGGAGGATGATATGCTTTTGAAAGACTAGAAACTGACTTTCTCTGGGGGCTGTAGGGAGCTATGCTTCAGAGCGACTAAAGGTGACAACCTTTCAGACCCAGAGGCTGGGAGAGTGGCCGTTCAGGAGCTAGGGACGAAGGCAGGGGTCCAATTGTAAAGATCCAAGAGCTGACTGGGTATGGGGTGGGGATGGTAATAGAAGAGGCCAGAGACATGAAGGAGTTTTTAGGGGTCTATGATCGTTTACTCAATAAAACTGAATCCCATTCACTTACTCAACAAAAACTAGATGTTTTTGCTTGCCCTGTGCCTCAGAGCACCAAGACACGGGGTTCAGAGATAAAAGCTGCACTGTTCTCAACGCATCAAGAAGGTAATAAGTATGTCAGACCCCTTTCAGTCTCACTTCCGCCTTACCAGCCTCCTGTTCCAGCTTCCTGATCCGACCTCACACAGGAGCAATGGGACAGATCCTATCCTCACCCGGAACTTTCTCCATGACACGTGGTAGGGCACAGATCAGGGCTTGTACTAACACACGAGCAACTAAACGTGCAGGAATCAAAGCAAGATGGGGCAGAAGCCCTGTACCATTCCTGGCCTCACCACCCTGGCAATGCTCACCCTAGCTGGTAGAGTTTCTCTGGGGTGCAAGGCCTTTGGACTGATCAGCTGACCCCACTTGGACACTCTTGGCTTAATTGCATCTTCCTATTGCTTTCTCCTCTCTCCCGCCTCTTTCCCCTTGAGCCCACTCTTGTCTCTAGAACTGCATACCCTAAGGATAAATCAACACACCAGCCTTGTCTCGGTCTCTGTTCCAAATGCTGAAGCTGTTTGGAATCTAGCTCTTCCAATATAACATCATCGAGTGTTCAGGCCAAAGTCAGAAAATTATTACCTCGCTTCAACAACAAGTATATATAGCAGGTAAAAAAATAATTTTGATGTTTGAAGTATCTGTCCTGCCTCTGCCTGGGTCTATAGGGGTTCTCATGATGTCTTGTGTCAGTTGGTGTGATTGCAACTTTACAGTAGTCCGGGTTACACAGCACTTAGGACAAGAGGGGACTGGTAAGAGATGCCTGCAAACCTCTGCCAACTTGAAGCTGTCCTCGACTCCTTAGGTTCTGTCTTTCTGCTGCCTCACTTTGTACACCAGCTAGTTCTTCCTGAAGACTTGTTTTCATCCTGAGATTTTTAGTTACATGTATGAGGTATGTCTGCGTGTACATGTGAGTGCCAGAGGCACTGAGTCCCTTGAGAGCTGGAGTTACAGGTGGCTGTGGGCCACTGGTGTGGTTCTGGGAACTGACTTGGGGTTCTCTGTAGGAGCAGTACTAGCTATTAGCCGCTGAGCCGTCTCCTGAGCCCCAACAGACTAGTTTTAAAAATGACATGCCCTTCCTGCCCCTGGCTGCTTGTGTCTCCTGATGTGGCACAGATGGAAACTTCCATGGAGTTCAGAACATGCTCCTCTCCAGCACATACTTTGGTTGTGCAATGGTTCATCTAGAGAGCTTCTGTCCCTAGCAGGGGATCTGGAGTCTTTCTTGGGGACTGTCTAAGCCTGCGACTGTCATCATGACTTTGGGGGATATCCTGTGCTCTCACACCCCCTTCCAAGCTGATAGCCTCGGTACCTGCTTTTTCCTTTCTCTCTAATTTTCAGTTGGAAATGGGGAAAAAGTATAAAGAAGTGATTCTTCCCTTCCCACTTCACCCCGAAACATTCTCAAAAATTTAGTTAAGTTAAAAATCACACATTCACACCCACTTATTGGGGCACTATCTTAATATTTATTTCAGCCTTTAGGTATTTAAAATGTGTATTTACTTTTTTGTGTTCATGCATGTATGTGTGTGTGTGTTGTGTCTGTGGAGTGTGTGTGTGTGTGTGTGTGTGTGTGTGTGTGCTGGTAGGATAGTAAAGGAAAGTCATTGTGCCACAGTGTGTGTGTGTGTGTGTGTGTGTGTGTGTGTGTGTGAGTGTGTCTGTGTATGTATGTGTCTGTGTGTGTGCTCATAGGATAATGAAGGGAAATCCTTGTGCCACAGTGTATATGTGTGTGAGTGTGTGTGTGTGTGTGTGTGTGTGTGTGTGTGTGTGTGTGTCTGTATGTGTGTTTGTGTGTACTCACAGGTTGGTGAAGGAAAGTCCCTGTGCCATAGTGTGTGTGTATGTGAGTGTGTATGTGTCTGTGTATGTCTGTGTCTGTGCAGGTGTCTCTGTGTGCATGTGTCTATGTATGTGCTCAGAGGATGGTGAAGGAAAGTTCTTGTGCCATAGTACGTGTGTGTGAGTGTGTCTGTGTGTGTCTGTATGTGTGTTTGTGTGTACTCACAAGATGGTGAAGGAAAGTCCCTGTGCCACAGTGTGTGTGTGTGTGTGTGTGTGTGAGAGAGAGAGAGAGAGAGAGAGAGAGAGAGAGAGAGAGAGTCAGCTCTCCACAGTTCTCTCCTTCCTCGTGGATCTTGGGGATGGAACTCAAGTGTTAGCTTCACGACTTCATGGTGAGGACTTTTACAGGCTGAACCATGCATCAGCGTTTTACCTGGAGGGGTTCCTGGTGGTGGAGAGTGGCCAAGGTCATGGTGGCTTTTCTCTCCCCTCCGGCTCTGGCAGCAGGGCTAAGAGTGTGGAGGTGTTGAGTTCAGGACGGCCAGGGCACTTCAGCTGGTGAGAGAGAGTGAAAGGTGCCCTCTGACAGCTGGTCTGGGACCTGTCAGGGTGTAGATAGAACAGCTCTGTGTGGCAGCTAAGCTTTCAAAGGGAAACACCTCTGGCTTTCCTGTTTCCTCTCCCTGGCACCTACTTAGAGCCTGCCAATCCAAGGCCCTCTTGCTTCCAACACTCTCCGTCTTTCCTTTCCCACCCAGCCGGGCAGCTGAGTTAAACTGGGGCCCATGACTCCCCAAGTGAACCCTGGAAAGCCAGCACACCTGACATTTCTTACTGTCACCCCCCCACACCCAGGGGCCATAGGCTTCTGGAACTGGGAGGGACTACTAGCAATCAAAATGGAACTCTTCTTATTGTCCAGAAAATAGCAAAACTTCTAGAACTCTGGTGCTGAGCAATCACCTGGTTTTAGTTCCCACTTACTCCTATGAGCTCTGCCTTGTGGTTGTCCAGCTTCTGAGCATTTCTACCCACTAACAGAGCAGGGTGCTTCAGCTTAGTTGTCCTGGCTTCACAGCAGCAGGGTGCTTAGACTTAGTTGTCCTGGCTTAGCAGCAGTGGGGTGCTTAGGCTTAGTTGTCCTGGCTGCACAGACCTGGTGGCAGAGTCCAGCTTTGGTCTTTACGTACTTCTTAGAGCTCTTGTCTCTGTCTGTCCGACAAAGGCAGTGTCTAACTCCTTTAGAGAAGGCATCTATGTCACCCTGGTTCTATAACTCAATGGTGACCTTAATGGAGTCCAGTCACTCAGGTCATTTTCCTGATCATCTGCAGCTTTTGTAAGACACCTCCTAGTTTGTTTGTCGGTTTGTTTTTTTATCTTATTTTAATTTTTAGTTATCAGTTTTTCCCTCAGTTGAGACCTTTGTTCCTGGAGTTTCCACCCAGCACAAGTTGCCCAAGTGACCCAGTAGGTTTAGAGCTGCAATCAGAAACCCCATTACTGCCCAGGCCAGGTGCCCTGATGAGCATGCTGCGGGGACGAAATGACAGCAGTGTAAACTGCTGTGACCCTTATTGCCCTTTCAAAAGATGAGACAACAAAGTGTGTTTTCTAAAGCCTTAGAGCTAGTCGGGGGTTGGGGCAGAGGCGGTCAGACTCTCATGTCTCTTTCTAGTCTGATGTTCTGACCTATGATGGGTCCAGCTTCAGTGAGGTCCCTTTTGCTTTGTCTACCTTAGCCGGTCAGAGAGGGAGGGATCTGACGCTGAGCATAAGCAGCGGCCTGCTGTACGTTGTCTCCATCTCCCTACAGACATCTTAATACGTTAAAGAAACATGCACAGAAGGGCTGTGACCGGCAAGTGTCCTGGGGACACAAGTTTGACCCTTTGACTCTGTTTAAGGTTCTGCATCAAAACCACAAACATCATCTGCCTCCCAAGCCTGTCCTGTAGAGATGGATGACAGTCTGAAGCACGGACTGCCCACATGGGAGCCTCCTGGGGACCTGCTCCTGGAGCAGAATACAGAAGCAGGGTACCTAAAAATCATCAAGGAAGAAGAGACACTGAGACAATACTCAGACACAAACTTTTGCGATGAGTTCGGAGCTCTGTGTTTGTTTATATTCTTGGAGCCTAAAGCTTGAGAAAATATTAAACAGAGCATGTGTTTGGGTGCTGTATTGAAACACAAGAACACTCATGCAATGAAGGCATAGTAGTCCAGGGGTACATGTGGTATAGTGGCTAACCCTGCATGAAAATCAGGTCAAACTGGATCAAAGACCTTATTTGTAAGATTGAAAAGTTTGAAACTTCCAGAGGAAAACATAGGTAAAAATACAAGATAGGAACGTAGCCGAGGACTATCTGGAAAGTGCTTCAGGGGCACAGGAAATAACACTAAGAACTGACAAATGAGATTGCATGAAATTAAAAATTCCTGCATAAGAAAGAAAATACCTTCAGAATGAAAACACAGCTTATAAAGGGAGATGACATCTTTGTCAGCAACAAAACCAAGGGATTAGTATGCAGACTACATTAAGAGATCAAAAAAGTAGCATACCCGTTAA
Source organism: Tokudaia tokunoshimensis (assembly GCA_036184795.1). Classification (NCBI taxonomy): domain Eukaryota; kingdom Metazoa; phylum Chordata; class Mammalia; order Rodentia; family Muridae; genus Tokudaia; species Tokudaia tokunoshimensis. Next base: position 63,472,061 of record BTHU01000003.1, on the reverse strand, counting down.
ATCCAATCAATAAATGGCCAGTCTTGGTTTTCAACTGGACTGCATTTGGAATATACTAAAATCCAAGCTTCCAAGCACTCCTGTGAGGGATATTCTTAATAAAATTATTAGAAGCATGAAAATCCACCCTAAATCTGGGCCATACATTCTGGTGGCAGCCCACACAGAAGGACATGGAAGAGGGAAACTTTGTTTTTGCCTGATGCCTTCATGTTCACGGGCAATTTTGTCTATCCTATTGCCTCAGCCAACATTAAATCAACTTCTTCAATATTCCAAAGTAGACTGATGTAAGCTTAGATTTTTAAAAACCTACTTTCAATAAGGATTGTCAAATGCTTTGACCCCTCTTTTAGCCCACCATCCAAAGGTAGGGGAGGCAAGACACATGAGGACCTGTTTAAAAGTAGTTCTTTGGGGGCAATTCCAATCTCCATTTGTCAGGATACCAGCAGTCCAGTTCAGTAGTGCCAAGATACCAAACATGAATTAGCAGCAGTGGCATGATCCAGCAGAAACCACCAGGACTCTGCAGAATTGGCACAAGTCAGCTGGAAAAACCAGGGCGAGCCTGGAATGCTGCCATACTTCTCTCAACGAAGTGAAGATCAGCAAGGTCTTGCAAGGCTAGCTATGCAAGCACGCCATCACTGTCCATTGAGTCCTGATTATACTCAAACATAGCATGTCCTCCCACAGGTCTTGTCTCAGCAAAACACCACTCGAGTCTGCATCACATGACACATCCAGAAACTTCTACTTCAGACTGAAGACCAGCAGTTCTCTGGGAATCTTCCAGACTCCAGAACTAGACTGGGACTGAAGACACCTAACCCATGGACTGACCAAGTATTAGAAGAGTTTTGGCTTACCTATCATAAGACAGCCATTGTTGAAGTACTTGGGCTACATTCTGCCAACCAGAAAATAAGACACACACACACACACACACACTCATGTACACTTACATTCATTTGCTTGCACATGTGCACATTCATGAACACACAATAAGTTTTGTTCTGTTAGAGAACTCTGAATAATATAGCTATCATCAAGAAAAGAATGCTACAGAGGTCAGTGAGGATGTGGAGAAAGCACTTATGCACTGCTGGTGGGAATGTAAACTGCTGTCCTCACCATGGAAATCAGGGCAAGGGTTCCTCAAAAAGCTAGAAATAGAATTACCTTATGATCCAGCTCTCTAACAACAGGGAATATACCTAAAGGAATCTAAGTCAGCTCACATTATGCTGGGTCACCCATGTTTATTATGACAATATTTACAACAGCCAAGCTATGGAATCAGTCTTGGTATCTCTTATCATTTCACATGATAAAGAAAACGTGATATAAAACACAATGAAACTTAATTCAACCTTTAAGAAGAGTATAATTCTGTCATTTGTAGGAAAATGGACGGAGCTGGAGATCGTTGTATTAAGTGAAGCCATCCAGACTCAGAAAGAACTATTAGATGTTTTCTCTTTATATATAAGGCATGAGAGTAGACAGGTGACTACTTGGGAAGGGGGCAGGGAGCCAGTGAGGGAGGGGCAGGAGAGGAGAGAGTAATAGAGGTGATGTCAGGAAGGAATTTATCAAGCTGCTCTTATAGGTTGCTCTGGGGGATCCATATTAAGTTTAACCATTCATTGAATTTTTTTAAAAATGAGTATGCATCGGCCTTCGTCTGCATGTATGTCTCTGTACCACATTCGTACCTGGGGTCCACAGAATCCAGAAGAGGACATTGGAATCTCTGGAATTGGGATTACAGGTGGTTTTTAGCTGCCATGTGGGTTTTGGGAATCAAACCCAGGTTCTCTGGAAGATCAGTTAATGTTCTTACCCATTGATCCATGTCTTTAGCCCCCAATTCAATGACTCTTAAGGGATCAAACTTGGTTATGTCTCTGGCCCTGATGCCTTTCACGGTTCCCACTCTGCCTCTGGTGACTAAGTACTGCTATAGTATCTAGACCTAATCACATTCTATAAAACCAGGTAGTCCATTTCAGTTGCAGCAGTTCCTACCCTTGGTCTCAACTTAAACATCCTAGCCACAGACAGATTCAATGCAGTATGCAGACAGCAGCAGTTAGTGAACTACTGTCACTGGCCTGCTTAAAGGGCAGCCCCGAGGAACTATGGGAAAGGGAAATCCTTCCATTGTCAGAGCATGGAGTGGACTTGTGAAGTATATCTTATCTAGAAAGAGATCCTGTGAAGCGGATCTAAGCCAATCCATTGACAATAGCTAGTGGTTTGGATGGGGGAAACTTGAAAGAATTAACTGAAGGGTTTGTGGGGAAATGGTCTATGAATACTTCTTGTATTGAGTCCAGGAGGTACAAATCCGCTTGTTCCATGAGAATGCTCTCTTAAGTATTCACGGTGTGGAAGTTTCTCTGATAGGAATAAAGTGTCTTGCTCTGTGAGTTGTGGTCTTCCTGATCACCCTGGTATTTTCTCAGTGAGATTATGCTCATCTGGAACTAAGATTGACAGATTCAATGACATGGACATCCCTATATTCAGGTTGACCTGGCCACATCTCTGCTGAGAACTCAGCATCCTTGTAGCATGTCTTAGGGTTTTACTGCTGTGAACAGACACCATGACCAAGGTAAGTCTTACAAAGGACAACATTTAATTAGGGCTGGCTCACAGGTTCAGAGATTCAGCCCATTATCATCAAGGTGGAAGCATGGCAGCATCTAGGCAGGCATGGTACAGGCAGAGCTGAGAGTTCTGCATCTTCATCTGAGGGCTGCTAGTAGAAGACTGATTTCCAGGCAGCTAGGATGAGGGTCTTAAGCGCACACCCACAGTGACACACCTACTTCAGCAAGGTCACACCTCATAATAATGCCACTCCCTGGGCCAAGCATATACAAACCATCACAGTGCAGTAACTAACCTTGAATCTTTTTTTTTATTTTATTTTTTTAATTTACATTCCAAATCACTTCCCCTTTCCCGTTTCCTCCCTCCCCGAAAGTCCCATAAGCCCCCTTCCCTCCCTCTTTTCTCCATTCAACCTCCTCTCGTTACTCTGTCCTGGCGTTCCCCTACATCCAGTCTTTCCAGGACCAGGGGTCTCTCCTTCCATCTTTTTAGAAATCTATTGATATGTGGATTGTGTCTAGGGTATTCCGAGATTCTGGGTTAATATCCCCTTATCAGTGACTGCATACCATGTGTGTTCTTTTGTGATTGGGTTACCTCACTAAGGATGATATTTTCAAGATCTGACCATTTGCCTAGGAATTTCGTGAATTCATTGTTTTTAATTGCAGAGTAGTATTCCATTGTGTAGATATACCACATCTTCTGAATCCATTCCTCCGTTGAGGGACATCTGGGTTCTTTCCAGCTTCTGGTTATTATAAATAAGGCTGCTATGAACATAGTGGAGCATGTGTCCTTATTGCATGCAGGTAAAGTCTCTGGGTATATGCCCAGGAGTGGTATAGCCGGATCCTCCGGGAGTGTCATGCCCAGTTTTCTAAGGAACCGCCAGACTGCTTTCCAGAGTGGTTGTACCAGCCTGCAATTCCACCAGCAGTGGAGGAGTGTTCCTCTTTCTCCACATCCTCGCCAACAACTGCTGTCTCCTGTGTTTTTGATCTTAGCCATCCTGACTGGTGTGAGATGGAATCTCAGGGTTGTTTTGATTTGCATTTCCCTAATGACTAAGGATGATGAACATCTCTTTAGGTGCTTCTCAGCCATTAGATATTCTTCAGGTGAGAACTCTTTGTTTAGCTCTGTACCCCATTTTTTAATAGGGTTACTTGCCTCTCTGGAGTTTAACTTATGGTACTATAGGCTAAAGGTACCACTCTTAACGTGTGCCCAGAAGGCTGATTGTGTTGGATTCTTTATCATGGAGGAGACAATTTGGTTATTGGAGTAGATGTCCATTTGGATATAGATTTTTCCCCTTCTCTGTCCACTATCCTTCTATGAAGTACATCACATGCAAACTTAATAAATGCCTGATTCATGGTTGGTAGCCCACAAATTTTTCTTAGACATCAGTATTGATTTTTTTCTTCCTTCCTTCCTTTCTTCCATATTCATATGTTTCTCCTAACATTCTGAAGGCTGCTCAAAGACCACCAGAATACTCACAGGCTCAAATGAGACAGCAATAATTCAAGTTGATCTTTTTCTGTAGCCTGTGTCCTTGTATGTAACTGAAATATAGTTTCTTAGATTTATTTTTTGTTTTAGTTAGGGGTGTGTGTGTGTGTGTGTGTGTGTAAAAGCATGCACACATGCACATAGGTACCAACAGAGGCCAGAAGAGGGCATTAGATACACTGGAGCTGGAGTTGTGAGCCACCTAATGTAGGTTCTGGGAATAGAACCCAGGCCCTCTGGAAGAGCAGCAATGGCTCTTAACTGCTGAGCCAGCTCTCCAGCCTCACAACTGAAATTTTAATAGACCATGATAAACATAATTTCCATCTTAAGTTTCATCATTCTTCCAACTGCACCGTATCCTGTATTTATTTACTGCCCCCTCACCTTTCACTTAGTAACGGAGCACGACATCCTTACCACCTCAGCAATACTTCAGGGAACAGCTCTGATTTTTATATACTGTGTGTCTCCCCGTTAGTATATAAATCCTACTGAGTCAAAGGCTTTGGCATTCTTATTACTATATTCCACCACTGAAATCAGTGTTTAGCACATAATAATTTAAGACAATAAATAAGTACTCACTGAATGAGTGATAGGCACCAATAAACACTTGGTTTGTGGATGAGGGAAAACAAGGCTGTGGCATTGCCTCTGACAGACATTCTAACACGGCGGTCTCATGTCATTGCTCTTACAGTTTGGCACATTGAAAAACTGAGTGGTCATGATGCGAGCCTCAGGTCAGGAGAAGAGGAGGTTACATAGTGTGGCTTGGGTGATGAGGTGGAGCTGACTGACTGAATGCACTTGGGGAGAGACAGCCCCAGCAATCAGTGAGATCGGTGGAAAGAGGCAGCTCTCTAGGCTGATGCCATCCCCTCTGTACTCAGGAGTACCCCCTCTGTACTCAGGGGTACCCCCTCTGTACTCATAGGCACCCCCTCTGTACTCATGGATACCCCCTCTGTACTCATGGACACACCCTCTGCACTCATGGGCACCCCCTCTGCACTCATGGGCACCCCCTCTGTACTCATGGGCACCCCCTCTGCACTCATGGGCACCCCCTCTGTACTCGTGGGCACCCCCTCTGCACTTATGGGCACCCCCTCTGTACTCGTGGGCACCCCCTCTGCACTCGTGGGCACCCCCTCTTTACTCGTGGGCACCCCCTCTGCACTCGTGGACACCCCCTCTGCACTCATGGATACCCCCTCTGCACTCATGGGCATCCCCTCTGTACTCGTGGGCACCCCCTCTGTACTCGTGGGCACCCCCTCTGTACTCGTGGGCACCCCCTCTGTACTCGTGGGCACCCCCTCTGCACTCGTGGGCACCCCCTCTGTACTCGTGGGCACCCTCTCTGTACTCATGGGCACCCCCTCTTCACTCATGGACACCCTCTCTGTACTCATGGGCACCCCCTCTTCACTCATGGACACCCCCTCTGCACTCATGGGCACCCCCTCTGCACTCATGGGCACCCCCTCTGCACTCGTGGGCACCTCCTCTGCACTCATGGGCACCCCCTCTGCACTCATGGGCATCCCCTCTGTACTCGTGGGCACCTCCTCTGCACTCGTGGGCACCCCCTCTGCACTCGTGGGCACCCCCTCTGCACTCATGGGCATCCCCTCTGCACTCATGGGCACCTCCTCTGCACTCGTGGGCACCCCCTCTGCACTCATGGGCACCCCCTCTGTACTCATGGGCATCCCCTCTGTACTCATGGGCACCCCCTCTGTACTCATGGACACCCCCTCTGCACTCATGGGCACCCCCTCTGCACTCATGGGCACCCCCTCTGCACTCGTGGGCACCTCCTCTGCTCTCATGGGCACCCCCTCTGTACTCATGGGCATCCCCTCTGTACTCATGGGCACCCCCTCTGTACTCATGGACACCCCCTCTGCACTCATGGGCACCCCCTCTGCACTCGTGGGCACCCCCTCTGCACTCATGGGCACCCCCTCTGCACTCATGGGCACCTCCTCTGCACTCATGGGCACCCCCTCTCATGGCCGTGCTTTCTTTCAGCCTGGCATGAGGGAGACTGTCTCAGAGATGAGGAGAGGTTGGCACTTCTGGATGTTTTCCTCCCATAAGGCAAACTCCTACTGAGAGTTTGGCCTACAGCTTCTTTCCATCTGTGCCAAGGGTGGAGCAGCTTGGCAGCATCGAAAGCTAAAAGTAAACCCTGAAGTCAGCATTGTCTGTCGGGAGCAGGTGTCTTAGAAGTACTGTTGGACCAAATCCTCCATTAGACCTTTTCAAGAGGAGATTGGTATGGGTGACAGCCCGGAAGGTTGCTTTCCTGCCGTGGGTCCTTGAAGTCATTCCAGCCAAATCATCTTCACCCCGCACATGGCACATCCCCATCGTGGCTTTCTTGGGTTTCTTCAACCACCTCTTGCCCAATAAAGATTCCCAGGGCCACCACCTTTTGACTCAAGGATTCCAAAGTTTCTCAAAATAAATAACACGGAGCAACTGCTGTACCTGGGAGCAGGCAGTGGGATTTCGAGGCCCTAGGACAAAGTTTCTGTTCCCTCGCCTAGCCCCTGTAGTTGCCTGTCTAGAAACAAATAGACGGAAAACTCCTTCTACCTCTTTTGTCCAGTTTTGCATCAAGAGGAAGATCGTGTGGGTGATTGTGTTCAAAGCCCTCTTTTGCAGCTTCGAAATTGTTCGAATATATTCTCCCATAAACTCATATATAGAGCCCCTGAAGCTAAGCAGAAGTGGTTGAATAAGAGGCGGAGAGGAGTGTGTGGTTGAGCCTCACCCACTCTATTTCATCTTGGTCTCTCCCCTGGGAGCCTGCATGAACTATAACAGTGTGAGGCCCACAGAGCCCTGGCAGGATGAAAGGGCATTGAACTTAAGAGGGGGAGGTCAAGGTGAGCATTCAAGCCTGCGTTTACCTGCATGTGAGTGGCTGAGATCATATCAGATCACCTCAGCTGAGGGGCCTTCAGGACCAGGAACCAAGGCAAAGTCAGAGACGGTGAGCAGTTTGACTTGGCCTAAAAAAAAAAAAAAGACCTAAATGTTTTCAGTGTGAGAGTCTGTTGACTGCAGTAGGGAGAACCATAAAGGAGCAAGATAATGGATCCTTGAAAGACAGTCCAGGAAGCTTGGGCATAATCCAGTAGACCCCGGGGAAGCACTGAAACGCTTGCAAGAGCAGCCAAAACCATCTGTGCTAACAAGCAATCTGCTCTAAAGATCTGTGTCTGAACTACAGGAACCTTTAGCAGGCACTCCATGATGGCTCTTGAAGGCTTCCCTTCCTCCTGTCTGTCTTGGTGCCTGAACATTCTGCCTAGTGCTTTAGCACCCATCTCTCACCACCCAGAATGGGTCCATCCACCAGCCTGATGTCCCTGTGAGCCTCCTGAAACACAAACCTAGCTAACCGTGGTACCTTCTCCTCCAACTCCCTCACCGGGATCTTCATGGAATAAAGTCAAAACTCCTACAGTGCATGCCGAGGATGTAGCTCAGTTGGTAGAATGTGTGCCTAGCTTGCATGAAGCCTTAAGTTGGATCCCTAGCTCTGTAGGACACTCCTGTACTCTCAGCACTCCTGGAGGGGGAGGCCGGAAGAACAGAAGTTCATGGTCATCCTTGGCTGCAAGAGGAGTTGACGGCCAGCTTGGGGTACTCAAGACCTGTCTAAAAGAGAAAGGAAGGAGGGATGAAGGAAAGACAGACCAAAGCTTGCTTTCCCCACATTACCCTATAGATTTCACACAAGCCTTGCACTCAGTGGTTAATTGTGTTAACTTGACAAGAACTAAGTTCATCTGGGAGCTAAGCCTTTGGATATGTCTATGATGGAGGTCCCACCCTGAAGGTTCATGGCACCATTCTATGGATCCCAGGCGGAATGCGTAGGAGAAACTGAGCTGAGCCCCAGCCTCTGTGTTCTGCTTTTTCACACAGGAGGCACACCGACCAGCTGCCTCATTCTTCCTGACGTGGCTAACTGCATCTTCTCAAGACTGTAAACCAAAAGTTACCCTCCTTCAGGTCGATTTTGTCAGACACTTGATCACAGCAATGTGTGCAGCTAACACACTACACTGGATATTTCTACTATCCCCACCTCTGGCTGACCCAAGCTGCGCCTGTACCTGGTTTTCTCCTTCCCTTCAGACTCCTTCCCCTTCTCTGAGCCCATGTGGAAGACCTACTTTCAAAAAGACAACCCAGTTCTAATCTCATACCCCTTTTAAAATGCTCTTCGGGACTTCCCAATGAAACTGTGTCTTGAGGCAACACGTTTGTATGTGATGTATCTCCTCGGGCACTTATCTGTCTGCCTACTATACATGCTATTTATAAATTCCTGTTTCTCCCAGCATGCTGTGTGCTCACAGGAAGCAAACATGGAATTCACAAAGTAAGAACTTAGTGAATTTCCCACACTTGTTAACTGAGTTTATAGAACTTTTTTCTTAAATGGTTTCTCAAATGTTCAAAAACCATGAACCGTACCAAGGCCAGGGTGTGCTGAACATTCTTTCAAGTTCCACACAATCCCCCCTCACTCTATAAGTGAGGTCAGCACTAGATAAAAAATGCCACCCTGAGTAGCCAAAATATCCCACACCCCTTCCAGTCCAGTGTTGTGTCTAACACCGAAGGCGGGCTGGCAGTTTGAGGAAAGGTCTGGTGTCAACATTAAAACACCAGGACTTTATCCACCACAGCTGACACTTTACACCCTTTACTGCTGCTTTGGCCCTGGTATTGGAGGCTGAGGCTGTTTAGCCTGTGAAGAAGTTGGAGAAAAATACACTTAGCCATGGAAGCAAGTCCAAAGAGCAGCCATCTGCCATCACTGATTGAGCAGTGCTATAGCCAGCCTCTGGGCTAAGAACTATACGTGCAGAATTAGGAATGGTGGCCAAGCACAAGAGGGAACAGTCTGCAGCTAAAGTAAACTTGTGTTCTGCAACCTACATCTGACAAAACTTAAAACTCCTGCTTTGGAGGAACCAAAGAATTGGAGTGTCCTGGCTGGGTTTGTGAGTCAACTTGACCACAAGCTAGACTGACCAGAAAGGAAGGAGCCTCAGCTGAGGAAATGCCTCCATGAGATCTACCTGTAAGGCATTTTTTTCAACTAGTGATCACTGCAAGAGGACCCATCCCATAATGGGTGGGGCCACCCCTGGGCTGGTAGTTCTAGGTTCTATAAGAAAGCAAACTGAGCAAGCCGTAGGAAGCAAGGCAGCAAACAACGCTCTTCCATGGATTCCGTATCAATTAGCTCCTGTTTCCAGGTTCCTACCCTGTTTGAGTTCCTGTCCTGATTTCCTTTGGTGATGAACAGTGATGTGGAAGTGTAAGCTGAATAAACCCTTTCCTCCACAACTGCTTTTTGGTCATGGTGTTTGTGCAGGAATAGAAACTCCAACTAAGACAGAGAGTAAGGCTGTCCCACCGAAGCCCATTCAACACAGAGTGCCACTAACTACAGAACCTTAACCTTACAGGACTCGGGCACCTTTAAAACCCAGCTCTTGGGGGAAAAGACATTCTGTGACCATCGCCTTTGTATTCAGTCCCGAGCATGAGGCCCCTCCACCCCACAGCAGTACTGTGAAGAACAAAAAAGTTCTCGTTCCGTCCACCGTATAAATTGGAGTTCCCAGAGTTTCCAGTGTTTGTAGTGGGTGCCTACATACTGCAGAATGGAAGAGGATTCAGATCTTCATTCAGAAATGTGAGTCCTTGGCCAGAGTGGTCATTGATGGACAGGATGAGGTCAGATGGTGTTAGAGGTGAAAAGATCCCTAACCTCACTAGAAGCATTAAGATTCATTTACAGTCTGTGAATGCAACCCACACCGAGGCAAGGACACCAAAAGGTTCCACACCTGCCTGTGCGGTCATCGCACAGAGCTCACAGCACAGCCGGGCTGGGAACCCAGCAGGCCTGACGTGGAGCTGGTTACTCTGAGTTCAGACATATTTTTCCTTTGTTTTTGGTAGTGCTGGGGATGAGCCCAGGACTCACACATGACGCCCAAATGCCCTCATTCTGAGCTATGTCCCCAACTCTAGTTTCCTCATCTGAGATGGACTGGCCATGGCTCCCTTACTTCCAGGGCCTCTGGGAGGTTTAAGTGAGGATATACTTACAAAATCTTTATAAACCGCAGTAGCTGCATAAATGGGAACTCTGTTTCCTCCACTCCCAACCACCTCTTATTCCTCTCTTCAAATTTACTAGTATGATTATGGGATATTGGAGCCAAGACGGCTACCAATTCAGCATAGAGACTGTTGACACTTGATCCTCTGTCTTTTCTGCCTTTTGTGGCATGTCTCTTAAGACGGGCAGTAGAAAACATGGCCTCTCTGTATTCACATAAGAGGGGTCAATCTCCAGGAGGGTTGTGAGCTTCAAAGATGAAACTTGTTTGCATGGAACAGCACCGGAAACACTCTTGGGTGTCTGTCAGAGTGGAAGCAGAAGCTCATTTTCCTCACCTACAGGGGACTGGAGAGAGCGAAGGGTCATCTTGTGAGTGCTCACACACCACACCGCTCATTTCAGTGGCTACCTTTGTCCTTTACTGGTTAGGCTATTTGTTCACATTGCCACTTGGAGAATACTACTAGTACATTAGGTTAAGCAATATGCTGGCCGTCTGTGAGGGATTTGTTTTTCGATCACTTGATGCCGCTTTCAGCATTGTCTATTACCTTGCTGTTGGGTTCTGATATCTGGTATGAACCATGTCTAGGTGTAAATGGCTCAGACCTTGGTGAGTTCTGACTGATGGTTTTCTTTGGGATCCCACTGATTAACATTACTGTTTATCCCTTTTATAAGATATAAGAATGTAGACAGTAGAGGCTGGAAAGACGGCTCGGCAGCTAAGAGCAGGCACCGTTCTTACAGAGGGTCCAAGTTCAGTTCCCAGCACCCACAGTGGACAGTTCACAAGCACCTGTGCCTCCAGATGCAGGAACTCTGACATCATTTTCTGAATTCTGCAGATACTTGCTGTGGTGGTTTGAATAGGCTTGGCCCAGGAAGTGACACTATTAGGGGGTGTGGCCATGTTGGAGTGGGTGTGGTCTTGTTGGAGGAAGTGTGTCATTGTGGGAATGGGCAATGAGACCCTCCTCCTAACCACGTGGGAGCCAGTCTTCTCCTAGTGGCTTCAGATGAAGATGTAGAACTCTCAGCTCCTCCTGCACCATGCCTGACTAGACGCTGTCATGCTTCCCACTATAATGATAATGGACTGAACCTCTGAACCTGTAAGCAAGCCCCAATTGAATGCTGTCCTTTATAAGAGTTGTTGTGATCACGGTGTCTCTTCACAGCAATAGAACCCTAAGGCACTTACACTCACAGACCCACACACAGACCCATACAGATTCACATAATTTTAAATGACAAGAATAGTCATTTTTTAAAAAAATGTAGACGACTACTTTTCCGACAGTAAAATCACACAAATGTATTACTGGTTACAAACTCTTAAGCAAAATTCATAATAGCAGTTAACACATCCAGTGCTGAACATGCCACTGGCATAATCTCTCAGTTCTCCCAACAACCTTCTGAGGTGGGTTGACAGTTTACACTTCACAGGTGAGGAAACGGCCACTTAGATGAGTGATTTACCCAAGGTCCCGCTGTTGGCAGGTAAAGGATGTGGGGTATGATAATACTCATCTGAGACAATGGGCCTGCGTGTGAAATTCTCCAAAAAGGATTTTAAAAGTAAATGCCCACTTGGTTGCATAGTCTGTGAAAAGGGCTCTGGAGTGAATAAATGGAAATGTCCTCTTGACTCTTGTTTCAGGCCTGGGGGATTTACTGTCATCAGCCACAAGTCTCCTTCGATCCAGAGATGACTTCTCAATGTAGCAGCCCCAGATGGTCACTGGGTTCTCATGACTGTACAATCATCCCCATAGGCAATATCAAGTACTGCTCCAAGCCTCCGCCGGACCCTTGCTCCAGAGAAGAAACCTTCACTGAACAGACCCTTACTCTGAACAGAAGAAATGTGAAGAATGAACAGGAGGTTCCAGCCAGCACCTAACCTCTGCATCTCCCTCATGGATGCTGTTCTCTCTGTGCTACTTGTGAATACCAGGCCATGCCAGCCCTGGACACGGCAGTCAGTGACACCACCACAAGCCCTCTTCCCTCTCTCCACACCTCCTTCCTCAGCTGCTTCTCCAGGAGGCCACACGACATGGGATCTTTTGCTAGAATGCTCAATGAATAGGAGAGTAGAAGGGGCCACAGCAGTTGCCTGTGGCCCCCACCACAGCGGAGGCTGTGCCCCGTCTAGTCGCACTCTGACAGCAGCTGCCACAGCAACCACACAGGTTCCAGGAGTCAAGTGGCTGTCCTCACTTGTGTTGACAGAGCTGAAACAGACGGAAAATGACTCAATAGCAAATTGATTGAGTCAGAACCTCAAGACCGTGCCTCTCTCGGGCCCATTCCGTTCCATTTCTGCATCTGTGGATTACCGAGAATCTGGGCTCTAGCAATGTGTTGGATTCAGGGAAGAATCAAACAATCTCAGAAAGATAACCTTGTGGCGATTCTTCAGGCACTGTGTGTGGCAGACAGACAGATAAACCCAGGAAGTCACAGGTCCATATCACATGGATTCTGGGGTTTCTGCCAAGCTTTGAGTCTTATTAAATATTAAATCACGAAAGCTCATTTTCTCTGACTGGGGACATCATGATAAAACCCTGTGACGACAGAAATCTGGAAAGACTGTTGTTGCCAACCACCGCATGGGACACTTTCACATCAAAGAGAAACTGCTTGCTGTTGCCCTGCCTGACCGACCCGTGGCAGCCACCTTAGGTGGTGGTGCCATCTACAGATGGGGCTGAGTGTCTCAGACAACCTTCTCTCCAAAGCTCTGCTCTTTTAAACAACTTAACCTCTGGTCTTTGATCCTCCAGGCTGCAAGGAAACAAAAGCAGTGAGTGGGGTCACAGTTTGACCTCCTCTGGGGTCACAGCTTAAAGCTTTCAACCCTAACCGCGCCTGTTCAAAAAAGTCATGGAAAGTGAGTTGAAAGAACATGGCTGACAAAACTGTACTAATCCTGGGGGATGCAGATGAGGGAGTGCCATCAGCTCGGTTCTGAGAAAGTGCTCTGGACTGAGACAAAAAGTTGGTACCACTCATTCAAAAAATATATCTTTCAGTTATTTTGAGGAAAGCACCCCCATTCACATCCTGGCTGGGCTTTGATATATTTAAAAAATATACTTTCATGTAATTATGTATAATACAATGAGAGAAGGTTGGAGTCACGGCAGAAAGATGCCATAATTTTTCTTCTGTTAAATAAATGGAAATGCAGTAAAGAAGCCAAGAAAGGAAAAAATAACTATCGGAGTGCCCGGCCTGTCGAAAATGCCCAACAAAGATTAATTGCATGCTATTTCTGCTGTGTGTATTTTGTATACCACTGCACTGTGGACACACTCTCTTCTGTGTGCTTTATCTGTAAATACTGATTGCAGCTTTCTTAACCAATGTGCCTTCTCCACCCTTTCAGATTCCGTGCTTCTTTAATTCTTTAATTATTATTGTTTCGTGTGTGTGTGTGTGTGTGTGTGTGTGTGTGTGTGTGTGTTAGAGGGAGAGAGAGCATGTGTGTCTGTGTGTGTGTCCGTGTGAATTAATGCATAAATGCAGCCTGCTGAGTTCATTTCCTGTCGTTTGTATGCATATGTTTCTAAGGCTGACCACTTGGATCAGATGACCATTTAGAGACTCATTCCTGGGGAATTCTAACCACCACCCCCCCGTCAGCAATCCTTGGTTTCCTGTAGCTCTTCATCTAGAAGTGGGACCCTGTGAAATTCCCCCAATCCATGTTTATTTTATTAGTTTTTTACCTTTCTTGCTTCAGCTCTTCATATTTGTCCCAGAAGCTTTCTTTTCCATGCTCTCCCCTCTCCCGGCAGCTCATCCTTTCTTACTGTTCACACAGGTGTCTGCAAATGCATGCTCTCTCTCCAATATCATATTTAGTCCTCACTGACTTCCTATAGACGTTCATCGTAAACATATAAATCAGAATTTACCTCATCAATAAAACATTAGCATTCTTTATTCATGGGTGCATTTTAAAAAGAAATGCAATCATGCTTTCTTATCTTCTTAATAAGCCCAATGCTTAAAAAGTAGGGGGACTGTGTACTTATTAATACACTAATAAACATTTCAAAGATATAAATTGTTTCTGTGAAATGAAAATGTTTGTCTATTTGACAAATCAGTTTGTCAGGTCACATCTATTCCTCTAACAAATTTATGCTTGTTCAATTTTTAAACAAGCATAAGTAAAACGCGGTGATTTATAGTAATTCCAAGATCACCTTCAAAATGACCAAGTGAAAAAGACATGGAAATACAACTTATGTGTTACCTATCCATGCAAATGTACAAGCCTGGGGACCAAGGAGCTGCCGGGCAGTTCAGAGCACTTGCTGTTCTTCCTGAGCACTGGAGTCAGACACCCCCCCCCAGCCCCCCACCCCACCCGCTGGTGTCAGGCAGCTCAGGACTCTAGCTCCAGGGATTGAGATTCCCTCCTGTCTCTGCTGACACTTGTGTGGGGACTCATATACACATAATTAAAAATCAAACAAATCTTGAAAATCCCAAACCTAGTTTTCACGACTACTAGTTGTGTGTCTGCTTGTTGGACAGTCACCCGAGGGCCACAACTCACTAAGTTATAGCAAACAATGCTCCTGCCCAGATCATCTTCAAATTCCCACCTTTCTCAAGCCTACCTGAAGGGGTGCTAGCTGGGCAGAACTTGGCAAACATGGCTCTGACAGGCCTTGCCCGTCTCCCTCATTCCCTCTGCCTTGTTAAAAACTGTTAGATTCCATTCCTAAAGCTAGCCACGGGAAGTCTATTCCCTTATTTGCCCACTTCCTTCTCCTGAGACTGACTACCAAGGTCCAGATATTAAAGTATTGAAGTCCAGTGATCAAAATCCCCCTTTGGCTCGCTTAATAAACATGCCCAAGTAAAATTAACCAGCTTATCCTAACTTGGGCTTTCCCCTTGTACCTTTATAAACTGCCATTTGCCACATCTGTCTCCTCTCTATCCAGAGTCAGGCCTTTGATACGTCTACTCCCACCCCACCTGGGACAAATACACCTGTCCCTTTCCCTTGTTCCCTCCCTTTCTCCCTCACCCTCTATCTCCTGTCTTTGTCTCTTATTCTCTGCCCTTTGACTCTCTAGGCAAATAAAACTCCTTTGTGCTGAGTACTTGGTCTGGGCATGCCTTGTGCTGGATTCTGGTCCCTTCATTACTGTGAGTGTATATATCTCTGCCCCTAAGGCTCTGAATACTTGAAATGTCTTTAACAACTAGGTTGAAATGTAAAGACCCAACCTCAGTGTCATGATCTCTGTGAGGTAACCCCACCAAGCCTCAGTGCATCACCTGATGCCCCAATGGCACCTGTCATGCGGTCGGGTGTATCTCCCTGTGTGACTTCTTTGGCTTCAGAACTTGATAATGAGGGCCAGGATTTGTTTGCATCTGCATTCCTAGACAGTGTCATCGTATGGCAGATAGATGTGTGCCTGATACCCAAGGGTCAGAAGAAGATGTCAGATCCCCAGGAACTGGAGTTACCGATGGCTGTGGGTGAAGAGAATGGACATTCTCCTCTCCTCTCCTGTCCCCTCTCCTCCTCCCCCTTCTCTCTCTCCTCTCCTATTCCCTTCCTTCCTCTCCTCTCCTCTCCTCTCCCCTCCTCTCCTCTCCTCTCCCCTACTCTCTCCTCCCTTTCTCTCCCCTCTCCCCTCCCCTCTCCCCTCTCCTCCCCCCTTCCTTCTCCCCTGACCTTCCCCTCCCCTCCTCTCCCTTCTCCCCTCCCCCTCCCTTCCCCTTCCCTCCTCTCCTCTCCTATCTCCTCCCCTCCTCTCCCCTCCCCTCTTCCCTCCTCCCCTCCCTTCCTCTCTTCTCTCTTCCCCCTTTCCCCTCCTCTTCTCTCCCCCTTTTTTCCCTCCTCTCCTTTCCTCTCCCCTCCCCTTCCTTCTCCTCCCTCCTCTTCTGTTCTTTTCTCCTTTTCTCCCCCATCCCTGCCACCAAGCTGTGGGAAAGAACTAATCCTCCACCACACACCACAGATGACCGACCTTTATGTTTGTGAGAAAGTCATACAGTCATGATTGGGTTGGGGGTTTTGATTTTTATCTTTTCTTGAGCTAGGAATACTCATCAAAATACCACCTCCAAGCAGGACAAAAAGGGAAAATTATGGATATATGGGAAGAAAAGGAGTCCCCGCTCTAGACTCTTTTTTTAAAAAGATTTATTTATTATTATATCTGAGTACACTGTAGCTGTCTTCAGACAGACCAGGAAAGTACGTAAGATCTCATTACAGATGGTTATGAGTCACCATGTTGTTGCTGGGATTTGAACTCAGGACCTTCACAGAAGAACAGTCAGTGCTCTTAACCGCTGAGCCATCTCCCCAGCCTCACTCTAGAGTCTTATTTAAGCCTCTAAGCAGCTGAGAATCCAGAGTTCTTGTACAATTAACATTTGCTGCTGACACTGGGACAATATTTCTTTTGTAGAGAAGAAATTTTGTACACATGTGGTGATCATGGTTGGATGTTTGTATGTCAGTGCACATGTGTGTGCAGGTGCATGTGCATGTATGAGTGCACAAGTGGAGGCCTGAGGGAGGGAGACATTGGGAGTCTTTCTTGATTATTTTCCACTTTATTCAGTAAGTCAGGGTCTCTCAGTTGAACCCAGAGGTCATTGAAATAGCTAGTCTAGCCAGATGGCTTGTTCCAGGGATCTCTGTGTCCACCTTCTAATCATTGGAATTACTGTTGAACCACACATCCAGTCAGCATTGTGGGTTCTAGTCCACACAAGTCCCACAATCTCCAGTGCCCACTAAGCCTCCTCTCTCTCTCTCTCTCTCTCTCTCTCTCTGTCTCTCACGCACACACACGCGCACACACACACACACACACACACACACACACACACACACATCTTTTCTGGACTCCGTCCTACTTCTACTGCACCATCTCCTTCTTGCAGCTCCCTTTCCCATGTTCCTGTCCTTGCTGTAGTTTGGGGGAACCATCTGGCCCGCCTCCATTATCATCGCTGGCAGGTCCCACGCTATTGGAGTGTTGGCATGTGCTACTGTGATTAGCAAACTGGACTCGGAAACTCAGCAAAGACAGCCAGCAAGCCAACCTAGGTGAACATAGCCCCCATTCGGAATGATAAGTGTCAAAGCGAAGAAAGGTTGATGGTGCTGCACACAGAACTGAAAACAGCCCTGATGCCGCTTTTGACTAGACACCGACCTCCAGCCACTTCAACTAGTGAACATTAGGTGGCCTTAGGCCTAGAACGCTTGTTCAGAAGGTCTTTACCCATGCAAACTGTCTCAGCTCAAATACCTCCTGCTCAGGTTTACCATTAAGGGGTAATGGGAAAGCCATAATTGTTTTCAATATGTAGAAAACATCTGGAAAAACCACATAGTCACCAGGAATAACAGAACAAAGGCTTCCTAAGAAAGCCTTCTTCAAGTTTGTTTTTACTTAAGATTCTGTAGACATTGTGGTATAAAATCTCTTGATTAAACAAGGAGGAGGAGGCAGGGATATTTGTCCCTGGTAGGGCAGGGGTGGAGGTGTCAAAGGACTGCCTCTGGGTGGAGGGGAGACAGATGTGGCCCATAGGCAGATGAAGTTAAGCATCCAGTACAGATCTCTGTATACTCGTTCAAACCATCATTGGCAGTAACCAAGATACAACTTAAAAGAGTCCACTGATGGATGGTATGTTTCTTTGCTTTCCTGTTGCTGTGATTAAAAACCACAATAAACCCATTCACAGGAGGGAAGTTTGCTTGGTTTACGTGTCCAGATCAGTCCGTCACTGAAGGAAGTCAGGGTAGGGTCTCAAGCATGGCAGGAACCTGGAGCCATGAACTGGAGTAGAGACAACTGAGGGATTCTGCTCACTAGCTCGCTCCCCATGGCTTGCTCAGCTTGCTTTCTTGTATTACCCAGAACCCCCCATCTAGCAGTGGCACTGCCGACAGAGGCTGAGCCTTCCCACATCAATTATTAGTCAGAAAATGCCCCACAGACTTGCCTGTAGGTAATCTTGTGGAGTCAATCCCTCAGCTAAGTTTCTTTTTCCCTGATGACTCCACCTTGTGTTAAATTGACAGAACAAACAAACACCTAATCAGCGTGTGTGCATGCGTGTGTGTGTGTGTGTGTGTGTGTGTGTGTGTGTGTGTGTGTGTAGCGGGTTGAGGAGGGACACTGGTATGTATACAACACACAGTATTACTCAGCACATAGGAGATACTGTCATGTACAGCAACATGTGTGAAGCCGGACACAGAGCTAAATGAACACAGAAAGACAAACACTTTAGAAGGTTACTTACTTACGTACAGATTTCTTTGTTCCAAAAGGTAAACAGAAATACTGAGAAGGGCAATAGCTGGGAAGGGCAGGGGAGAGGGAAGAGGTGGAAAGACAGGGCACAGATCAACAATCGCATAAAATGAATAAGTCCAGACAGTTAATGTTCAGCATGAGGGCCAGAGGTGTAGCAGACGCAATACAGGAAAGTTGCTAAGAGGGCAGAATGTAGATGCTTCTCTTTTTCTTGCTGTTCTGGTAATTAAACCAAGGGGGTCGTCCACCCTAAGCAAGTACTATAACTCCAGTCTTCTTTTTAATCTGTTGATTGAGACAGTATCTCACTACACGGTTCAGGCTGACTTTGAACTCACTCTGTGTCTCAGGCTGACCTTAGCTTCCTGAGTAGCTTCTGTGCCATTAATTGCTCTTGTTATACAGCAAAAGGGTAGCTATGGAACAAATTATGTGAGTTTTTGTTTTATTTCATTAAAAAAAAGTGGAAAATCTAGGTATGATGGTTTACGCCCTTAATCCCAGCACTCAAGAGACTGAAGTAGGATCGTAGGTTCTAGACCAGCCTGAGTTATACAAAGCACACCAACACCACCAACTACACACACCAGCAATAACAATAGCAACAACAAGCCAGCCAAAACAGTGGAGAGGAGATGTGGGGAAAGTAACTAAACAGCAAGCTGCGGGGACTTTTCTCCTCACTGAATCTTTCAAAATATAGAAGCCCTCAGAACAAAGAGAAATGCCAAAAGTGCCCAGGGCAAACTACTGGAGTCATCCAATGGTCTCACTTTACAGCTAATTGGAAATCATGACAATGGACATGCCTGGGCAGTCATGGGGCAGGCTAGCAGCAGTCATGGACAGAGGTAAGCGGAAGAGGGGGACCATAGAATCTCTGCTTCCCAGACCACTGCTCCCAGGACTTCACACAGTAGTGTTCTCAGTGTTTTCCCCCAATCCTGTTTGAGTTTCTGATCTTCTCAACATCATTAGATGGTAGAGAGAAACACAAGACGGAAGGAGGGGTCCTGAGGCTGCCCAGTAACAGGAGAAACTGGAAGCCTGTAACATCCACCACTCAAACAGCAATCACAATATGTTCCAGGCAAAGCACCTCCAGCCAGGCCATCCTCCACAAAGGAGAATCAGAAGGTCAGCAGCTTCTGCTGCCTGCCTTTGGATTACTGTCCCCTAACTGGGCTGCCTTGCCCAGTCACACAATAGGAGATGAGCCCAGTCCTACTGCAACTTGATATGCCAAGGTGGGTTGATAGTCATGGGAGGCCTCCATTTTCTGAGCCTTTTCTGAGGAGAAAAGGAAGACAGGAGGATGTGGGGAGGGAAGGGGAGAGGGAGGGACTGGGAGGAAAAGAGAAAGGAAGCTAAGGTTAAAGGGGGAAAGGTCAGAGCTCCCCAGGCTTAGGGTGGCAGATCACCCACCCTCTTCAAGTGCAAGGAATCTTGTGGTTTGCTAGAAACTTGGAGAAACAAAGAAAAATGAAGCAAAGATGCGGAAAGATTGCTCACATACCGAGGGCCACACTTGCTCTTGAGATTATCCTGTTCCTGTGATGCGGATGCCTGTCTCCATGCACGCACAGTTAGAATAAACGCAGTTTTTCTGTCCCAGACGACCCTGTGAGTAGAGTTACCTCAGGGGGATTACCAAGAGGAACTGCCCCAAATTTTCTTAAATCTGGGCCAGTTGGGATGTCAGAGAAAGACTGACTGTCAGGGTAAAGGACAAGTCCAGAGCATCCGTCCAGGGGCTGTCGTGCAGAAGGACTGCTGCTCATCCCAAACCTCATGGTGGTGAGAGGCAGCCACGGGTGGGCAAGGCATCCTGACCTGGAACACATAAGATTAGGCCTTAGATTCGGTACAAGGTCAGGGCTGGTTTCTTTGCAATGCTTTCATCAGTGCCTGGGAATGTTCAAACGGTAGGAGAAAAACATGTAGCTGGGTCACAGGGCTGTCATGGTGCTCTCTGCAGGGAAAAATCAGTGGGAACTGAGGGATCCTAGTGTTTATTCCAGTTCTGAAATTGCACACCACACACACACACACACACACACACACACACACACACTCCTCACAACTCTCTAAGCAGATACTATTATTTTCCCATTTGATAGATGGAGAAATGGAGTGGAATGAGGTAAGCGATCTCAGGTCCAGTCTAGACCACTGGTTCTCAGGCTTCCAACCATAAGATTATTTTCATTGCTACTTTATACTGTAATTTTGCTACTGTTATGAATCATAATGTAAATATCTGATATGCAGGATATCTGATATGTGGCCTTTGTAAAAGGGTTGTTCAACCCACAAAGGGGTCTTGGCATATAGGTTGAGAACCACTGGTCTAGCCTATGCCATTAAGTGCTCTTAACCACCATGGTAGGCAATGAGCATCCTCTACTGAAGAGTATCCTTTTCCTGTCCATCTCTGTGTATTCTTAAAGGTGACGACTTGTACTGTCCACTCTACTCCGCTTAGCTGGGTGTCCAGCACATGGTGTATTCTCAACAGATGGTCCTTAAACTGAGCCAACTCAGTTCCTCAGATCTCTGCTTCTGCCTTGGACTAGTCACCTTCCTGTCCAGAAATCACATCCTCCTTTTGTAAAATGAGGGAACTGACTTGAGGCCCTTCAAGAATCCTAGCTCAGCTCCCCATTTGCTGGTTTCTGGAGCTCTGCGGTCTGCTGTGGTTCTCACCCGGCCAACCCCACTCCAGATCCCTCTCCCCAGTGTCCTTGTTCTCATGGGCAGTGTCCCCTCAGATCGCAGCTTTCTCTCTTCCCTTTCTCCACTCCTGAAAGCTTACAGAGACTGCTATTTGATAAGCCCTGAGCTCAGCAATCAGAACATAAATATAACTTACATTTATAACTATCAAAACATTGTCTCTTTGGCTAAAGATTTACTAACTAAATGGGGGAAAAAATCCAAACTCAATCAGACAATTTAGCAATTATTCTCCTTCCTTCTGTCTTACTATGTAGCTCTGGCTGTCCTGGAACTCACTATATACACGAGGTGGCCTAAAACTCACAGAGATGTACCTGTGTTTGCTAGGATTAGGAGTGAACATGCCTGGCTTATTTAGCAACAATTCTTAAAGAAAAAAGTTAGACTTACTAATTAATTTCATGTGGATGAGTGTTTTGCCTGCCTGAATGTATGAGCATCTCGTGTATGTCTGGTGTCTAAGGAAGTCAGAACTGGAGTGGACATGGGAGTGGAGAAACAAAATGGCAGAGGTCATGTGTGTGTGTGTGTGTGTGTGTGTGTGTGTGTGTGTGTATACATGTGCACACGCTTGAGTATAAGTGTAAGAGATGGCTGAGACCTAATGAAAAAGAAAGAAAGAAAAAGTGGTCCTGGGAGAAGTGGTTTTAAAGGGAGAGCAAAGTCTGCTGTAGCCTCTGGGGGAGGGAGACATTGTGGTGAGCTGAGGAAGTTAGGTTTGTCCCAAGAATGCACTTAGGGGTTCACCGGGGAAGAGAAGTGGCCTGGATCCTGCTCTCTCCTAGTCAATCTGCCTCTTCACAGCTGCTGCCAACTCTGGTGTCACAGCTCATTTGGAACTCTCCTCATCCCAGGCACCAGAGAGTCTGTCCCTGAGATCTAGAGGGGACAGTGACTACCTCTCTGCTGCAATTTTTCCTGAACTCTGATGAAAGTAGAATGTCGACACAGATGTTTCATATTCCTCCCTTAAGTCACGGGTCAGATCCTATCCCTCTGTCTGTCCGGTTTGTTCACCAGAGCCCCTCCCTTGACTCTATCTGAGCTCTTCCGCTCCCTCCTTCCCCGAGGACTGGCTGGGTCGGAAGACACTGAGTGGGCTCCTTGCTTTTTCAAACACTGGGCATAGAGGAGTTAAAAAAAATTTCAATCTGTGCATGTGTGTCTGTCTGTGTATGTGTGTATCTGTATGTTTATGTGTCTGTGTGTGTGTGTGCATGTGTATATCACTGTGTGTAGGTGTCTGTGTGTCAGTGTCTATGTTTGCATCTTTGAGTGTGTATGTGTGTGTATCTGTATGTTTATGTGTCTGTGTGTGTGTGCGCGCGTGCGCGCGTGTGTGTATCTATTTGTGTGTTCATGTGTCTGTGTGTGTCCATGTGTATCTCTGTATCTCTGTGTGTATGTGTCTGTGTGTCAGTGTCTATGTATCTGTGTGTGTGTGTGTGTGTGTGGTGTGCTCGCACTCTAAAAGAGGATGAGCATGTTTTTAGATAAGCTCTATCAGAAAGTTACTCCGGTAAAGCAGACTAAATAGGTTGGGTCAGAACAAAGCCAGGCTGCCAACTGCTCAGAGATCTGTAGAGAGCTTCTGAAGCTGGTCGCCTCGTGACTTAAGAGGAGAGATGCTTCAGAATAACAATCAGGTCGGGCAGACAGAGCTTTGCATAGCTTTCTAGTCAATTATTCATTAGCTAAATATTTGAGTTCTTGCTATATGCCAGACACCTTGCTAGACACTAAAGATAGAACACTCGGGGAAGGCAGACCAAGGTCACTGCCCTTGAGCAGTTTAGTGAGGGATCCTGAAAGTATGGGATCTTCAATGTGGAAACCATATGGGAGACTGGGTGTGGGGTACTGTGTTCACGGGAAGATCTAATCTCTTTCCCGCCACACCATGCAGGCTGCCCGCGTGACCAGCGTGACCCGCAGCTTCTGCCTATTTCAGATTGCTCACTCAGAGGGAATATAGCTATGCCGTGCCATGAGGAATGGAAGGTTCTTGCCAACAGCCATGTGAATAATCCATCTTGTGAGCAGATCCTCAAGCACCAGGCAAGCCTTCAGCACCCAGCACCGGCTGACTCAACTGTAACCTGACAGGAAATCCTACGCCAGGGCCACTCCCTAGGCCACAATTACTATGAAGGAACAAAGTGTCATGTTAAGAAACTAAGTTAGGGGACAACTTGTCACACAGTCATAGTGAACTAATGCCAAAGGGACCTAGGAGTGACAGCAAAGTTGGGTGGGGCTGCTTTTTAAGTACACTGGTTGTCACAGGTCTTGCTTGGAAAGGAAACCCTGAGCAGAGACTAAAGCGTTCTGGGGAGCTGGTGTGAATAATCCCAGCACTCGGGAGATAGAGTCACGTGGATCTCTTGAGTTTGAGGCCAGGATGGTGTACTAAGTGAGTTCCAGGATAGCCAGGAATTCACAGAGAAACCCTATCTTGAGAAAGAGAGAAAAAAAATGGGGTGAGGAGGAGGAGGGAGTCCTGGGAGCCAAGCAAGCACATGTCTAGGGCAAGTGCTCCCATTCTGAAGAAACGGCTCGAGCTAAGGTCTATGGAAAGGATGTGCTGAGAAGTCTGGTGGACAGCAGAGGCAGTGTGGCCAGGTGGCGAGGGTGGAGAGCAGCGAGAGGCGACTACAGGAGAGCAGTGGGTAGTCACTGCAAGGCAGAAATGTGCTCTCGCACTCCAAAAGTGTCAGCATGGGCCTCCATTGGGCAGTTTTAGTTTTGGTGCCCTGCAGGGGTTGATGGGAGAAAGGGAGTGGAGAACAACTCCATAGCTTTGTCACAGTGAGTAAGAGAAACCAGATGTACCCATGGAAAAGCAACTAGTGCCAAGAAGTGGTTTGTAGTTTAGGGGGTACACACCTGTACGTGGGCAAGCTGACGAACCCTTTCTGGGACAGTGGAAATGAAGGCTGGCAAAGTTGCTGAAGCCCTTGTTGAAGCTGGGAGAGAGGTGAGTCAAAGATAAAGTGAAGAGTTGGATTTCAGAAGGACTGAGGGTTCAACTGCATTAAAAATAATGGGTTGCAGTGACCCACAGGTAGATGTGGGGTCCCTGGCAGCCCTTACTTGATAATCTCTCCTTTTTCAATGGAGGAAGGGAAAGGTTTGCTTGTAATGCACTGCTGGAAGTGAAGGATGCCAAATGAAGCCACCGTCCATAGGTAAGGAAGACAGAGGGTGAAAGCCACAGAAGAAGACACACCTCACACAGCTTGTTTAGAAAGGAAAGCAGCAGAACACATAGAAGAGAGTCCTTGTGTCCAGAATAAACAGGATTGTGAATTGTACTCCATTCCTGGTGCTGGGTGCATTTTCTAGGGGAGATGTGAAAGTATGTGTATTCACCCCAGGCAAGTCACTGATGATGGACCAAAGAAATGCTCCTCGCAAGTCCAGTGAACCTATGAGTTTATTTGCATTACTTACAGGAGCAAGAGCGGGAGCATCCTTACTGAAGC
Organism: Tokudaia tokunoshimensis; assembly: GCA_036184795.1. Lineage (NCBI taxonomy): Eukaryota > Metazoa > Chordata > Mammalia > Rodentia > Muridae > Tokudaia > Tokudaia tokunoshimensis. The sequence goes on along the minus strand of BTHU01000003.1, from coordinate 63,447,171 downwards.
CACTGGAAGGCAGCTGCACCACTGAGAAGCCCAGTCCAGCCTGGGGACTGCATCCCTGGAGCTCCCTGCCCTACCTGCAGGCAACTTCCCAGGAACAGACTTCTCTGCCACCATTAGCCACTGGATTTCTATAACCTTAGGGAGAGAGCTTGTAAATCCTGTAACTTTGGGACATTTGAGTCTAATAATTTCCTGTTGATAAGTCAATAAGTTCCTGAGCCTTAGAAGTTTCTTTGACTTTCCTCTGAAGTCTGATGGAGTCTTATGTACATCCCTCCTCCAGGAGAGAATGTACTAATTTGGAAGAAAGAGCTGCATAGCTGGTGACTGTCAAGTGATCTGTGTCAACTGTAGCTCTGTGTGAATTCATGCAAGAGCGAGCAATGTGGTAAACATCTTCCAGAATATGGGCTCAAATTCTACCATCTTCATATGTTCAAGGCTAAAGACCGAAACGAAGCAAAATTTGTTTTGAAGAGAATGTGAAGGTATGTGAAGTGGCTAGAGCCAAGCAAAGGCAGAATCCTCTGAAATCTTACCACACAGGGCACTTACTATAAGACCTACTGTCATCAGTAGATACCTGAAATGCTCCGTCTATTGACACCCAAGCAACCTCATTGTGTTCAGCTGGCACACTCATCTGCCCCTTTCCTCCAGGAGAAATGTTTCATGTGGGACTCTACAGGGTACCCCCTTCACTGTCTTTGAGTGTTAAAGTGGGTAATCATTAGCTCTGACTGGCCCTGGTTTGCCCGAGGTTCATTAAGGCCCCACTCATAGAGAACAAGTGCCTGCCGCCCTGAATGTTCTGCTATGCTTTGAGCTGGCATCCTTGAGTTCCCTAAGGACAGGCTGACTTATCTCTCAACCTTGGGCACCCTTTTGTCCTTTTATTTCTCAAACCTAAGGGAGAGTAATTACCTTATTAAGGTCCATATTGGAAAAGTTAATTAGTATGTTGATTTTTCCTAAACACCATGACTTATAAGTCTGGGATGGCAATGGGTTGGGGAAAAAAACATTTGACTCTTGTGATAATTGCTCTACAGTCAAGATAGATGATAGATAGATAATAGATAGATAGACATATAGATGGATAGATAGGTTCCTTCAGTGTGTGACTTTCATTAATACACAAAACTTCTCTTTAAGGAGAGAAATCCTAACTATACTAGCAGTATTACCAAAAAAAAAATGTCTCAAGCTAAATTTTAAGAGAATGAACTAAAGGGGTGTGTGTCTTAAAGTACTTATTTACTAAAGTTCAGTAGAGAACAAAAGAGTGTTCCTTCTACTTCTATGGTCTACTTGCTTTTTTTTCTTCCCTGTTTCTCTGGAATAAGCTAACAGAGGAACTGGCTTTAAAGAATGCTGTACAGGGTCCTTGGAAACAGTCCTTGCCTATGGCTTTAGCTGATTGCCACGTGGATCTCAGAAGGGCTGCAGGATTCACTGGCCACCCTGCTGTGTTCTACTGCCCATAGCATTCAGAGCTCCTGATGTGCCCAACACAGGAGAATCTGCACTTGGGAGAGAGGACACCCTTAAAGAATTGAAAGACATGGCTTCTCCAGAATGAAAAACCATACGTGAAATAAGTACAGCATCAGATTTAACAGGTCTAGAAATACTGAATGCTGTAGGAGAGGACAGAAAAAGAGGAGCACGGAGGAGGGTGGGGAGGAAGGGGAGAGTAGAGAAGGGAAGAGGGGACTACAGTTATTAGTTGCCTCTTATTTGCCAGTGACCCTTTCTTTCTTTATCCTTCACATCAAAACCATGACATAAGTGCAGCTCCTTTTAGAACTGAGGACAGTGAGGCTTAGGAAGGTCCAGAAACTCCCTTCAATCACACCAAGGTAATGAAGGAGAGTGGAGAAACAGAATAAAATTCTAAGGATTGATCAAGGAAGGGCTGAGCCTGAAATCACGGGACTCTGATTACCATCAGCAACAGGAGACCTGGCAGCCAGACCTCAGGCAATGAAGTCAAAAGTGACCTACCCACAACCCATTGTGTGTGGGGGGGGTCCTTTGGTAACTAGGAAACCAGAAAAACTCACTGCTACCAAACTGCAGGGCGGCACAGCATCAGGAACTGACCACAAGGGAACTGCCTCCATTGACCTTTGACAAGTGAAATAGTAGACTCTAGGATGAAGGTCAATAGATACAGAAAAGATTTTGGTTTCAAAGAATATAAATCTTTCCTGGTTTCAGAAGACTTGGTTGTTATGCTTGTTTTTACAACATGACCTCCGTGACTTGGGTAGTTAGTGGGTTCTTGTCTTTCACTGGACCCAGCAAGGTAATTAAGAGCTAGAATTCTGTAGGACCTAGTTTTATACTTGTTCTCCATCCTTTTCCTTTTTAACATCTATTTATCTATTTGTAATTTAATCTTGACTGATAATATCTTTATAAGTACCTTAAAATGAAAAAAAAAGGAGAGCTGGAGAGAAGCCTCAGCATTAGGAGCACTGGCTGCTCTTCCAGAGGTCCCGAATTCAATTCCCAGCACCCACATGGTGGCTCACAACCATCTGTGATGAGGATCTGATGTCCTCTTCTGGCATGCAGACATACATGCAGATAGGTCACTCATTTACATAAAATAAATGAATAAATCTTAAAAGAAAAAAGGAAGGAAGAAAGAGAAAGTTAGGAAGAACAGAAAACCAGAGACTGCCAGAAGTTTGAGGGAAACCTTGAAATCCTAATGAATATCGGAGGAGCAGTTCTTCATAATCAAAAGGCAATGGACAGTACAGAGCAAGACAAATCAGGCATAGAAACTGAAACGAAATTGAAACAGAGTAGTTCATCAAAGCTGGTGAGCTGCAGGAGCCATGAAGCAAGGTGTGCTGAGAGGGGACTTGGGGGGTCCAGAGAGCTGAGCCCTGTATGAATGATGGCCAGGGGTGTTTGACATCACCCAGATTCCCAGGCATGTTCTATTTTCTTTTGTGGGAAGGCCAGGTGGAGGATGAAGGAGAGCACACATCCTTCCTGTGTGGCTGTTCACTGGCAATGGTTTGGAAATCCCAGGTCTCTAGTGCTTTACTAGGACTGGGCTTCTGGTCTTAATACTTGAGGTGAGTTTTTAGATCAGTGGTATTAACATATATAGATTTATATAGCACAGAAGTGATGGTTTGAGTGAGAATAGTCCCATAGGCTCATATATTTTAATGCTTAGTCCCCAGTTGGTAAAACTGTTTGGAAAGGATTAGAAGGTGTGGCCTTGTTGGAAGAGGTGTGTCATTGGGGCTTTGAGATCTCAAAAGCCCTCGCCATTCCCAATTAATACCCGCCTCTTGCTGCTGTTTCAGTGTATATGCTACTGCTCCAGCACAGGGCCTCTTGTCTCTGTTTCAGTGTATATGCTACTGCTCCAGCACAGGGCCTCTTGTCGCTGTTTCAGTGTATGTGCTACTGCTCCAGCACAGAGCCTCTTGTCGCTGTTTCAGTGTATATGCTACTGCTCCAGCACAGGGCCTCTTGTCGCTGTTTCACTGTATATGCTACTGCTCCAGCCCAGGGCCTCTTGTCGCTGTTTCAGTGTATATGCTACTGCTCCAGCACAGAGCCTCTTGTCGCTGTTTCAGTGTATATGCTACTGCTCCAGCCCAGGGCCTCTTGCCGCTGTTTCAGTGTATATGCTACTGCTCCAGCAGAGAGCCTCTTGTCTCTGTTTCAGTGTATATGCTACTGCTCCAGCACAGGGCCTCTTGCTGCTGTTTCAGTGTATATGCTACTGCTCCAGCACTGTGCTCCACTGCCTGCTGCTGCCATGCTTCCCACCATGATGATCATGGACTCTATTACCCTCTGGAATGGCGAACACGATTAAATGCTTGTTTCAATATGGTGTCTTGCCAGCGGCCAGCCCCGGAGGTTCTTCTTTCTTGTTGGTTCTTGTTGGCAGTGGAGGGGGAAGAACCTCTCTTATGAGATATTTAGAGTTGCTGTATAATAATAAAGCATTTACTTATCTTAAGTCTAAGCCACTTTGCTACTGTAGTTGATCTGACTGAGTTCCCTTGAGGTCAGAAACTGCTTAGCACCTCATTGTAAAACAGCAGGGATTAAGTCAAGTAACCTTTGTTCTATCTCTATAGGAACTGTGCAGCTCTCTGAATCCCAGCCTGCTAGTTGAAGTCTCAGGAAGAAAAAGGGACACATTGAAAAGTGATTCTAGCCTTTATTTCTAAGTTATTCAGTTCTCCAAAAAGTTTCTATAAAAGTTCTCCTCCAAAAAGTTCTCTCTAAAAAGTTCCCTCTACTCTCTTCTAACCTTGCTTTTTGCTCTTGCTCTGATGTCACCATAATGCCCTTACACTCCCAATGCTTTCTCTCCCAAATCCTTTACTTCTAAGTTCTTGAGTTCAGAAAATTTCTCTCTCTCTCTCTTTGTCCTCAGTACTTATAGATCCTTCAGAATACATGGTAAAAAGTTCACCACAAGTTTACACATGCATTCAAATCATAAATCAAATAAGTTTATAACAGAGAATGTTTACATGCATATCCATTAGGGGTAATTATCTGGCTAAACCTTCATCATCTGTCACCAGCTTTACAGGCTCATGGAGAGATAAAAACTATAACTTTTGTGACTAAGTATTAGTGAAGTTTTGTATAGATAAACCCAGTCAATATTTTGTCTTCTCTCCTTGTACCTATAGTAAATTGATAGTTCCCTTTTTATTGATAGTAACCCTTTGGTTAATGGTTTTGCAACCTCTTGGAATGTACTCTGAGTTGTAGATGACTGCTTGCTATCTCAGAAGCAATTAACTCATGACATTTGAAGACTGGCAGAGTTCTCATTGCAATTTTGATTATCAGAGAGGACTTAATAGCAGTCCTATTATAAAAGAGTTTAGTAATTACTAATATAATTTTAGGAATTCTTATAGGATCATCATTAAGAATTAAGAAGTCATCTATTTGTCTATATAGTATCACTACAAGATAGTATGTCTTTACTGTCCTGCAGAAATCTGCTTAAAAGGATGGGCCAATACCTAGTGATTTTATATATATATTTAATAATAACAGGAAAAGCATATTAATTGCTGGAATCTTTCTCAAAATGGAATTCTCCTCAGCCTTGTCTAAAGGAGAAAATCCATCACAGATTTTAATCTATGGTAGATGCATCTTAGGAAGATCATTTGGTAGCTTTTAGCTTCTCCTAGATAGTTCCTGGCAGTGTCTCTTCACAACAGTACAAATTCTCTGACCTTTTACTACTGAAAATTAAAAGTGGAGCCTCCAGTTGACCTCTATGGCTGCATGAAGTCATCTTGTTACATGTCATCTTGTTTAGAATTCTTGACCAGAATGTCTTAGTTTCCGTTTCTATTGCTGTGAAGAGGCACCATGACCAAGGCAACTTTTATAAAGGAAAACATTTAAGTGGGGCTGGATTACAGTTTCAGAGGTTTAGTCCATTATTATCATTGTGGGAAACATGGCAGCATGCAGGGAGACATGGTGCTAGAGAAAGAACTGAGAGTTCTACATCTTGATCTGCAGGCAGCAGAAGGAGTCTTTGCTTTCACACTGGGCAGAGCTTGAGCATAGGAGACCTCAAAGCCTGCCCTTACCATGATATACTTCCTCTAACAAGGCCACACGTTCAACAAGGTCTCACCTCCCAATAATGCCACTCCCTATGGACCAAGCACTCAAACACATGGGTCTATGGGGGTCATTCCTATTCAAACAACCACACAGAATACCAAGGTTCAACCTCTTATTGTCATCTTTTGTCCTCTTATAATTCAATTCCCCATGTAGTATCTCTTTCCACACACTCCTTTTAATATGCAAATGACCATACTCCTTAACCATCACACATGACCAGCACCAGTCAGAAAGTGCAATAAATGGCACTGCAACAAGGGAACATGGCAGTGGTAGTGTTAGCTTAATGTTACCCAGTCCCCAGCCCTGTGAAGGAATAACTAAGGAAGCTCATTAGGAGAGAGAAGGTTTATTTGGGATCCTGACTTCAGACATTTCAGTCCAGAGTTATTTGACTCCATTTGGGGGTGACTCTGGTAAGGCAGAGCACCTTTGTAGGCAATGGTGGAGGTGGCTACTGTGCTTAGTTCATGGTGACTGGGCAGGGGAAAGAGGGGAGAGAAAGAGAGAATATGAATGAGAATGTGTTGGAAGCCACACCATTCAATCCTTTAGGCCTCAGGTATGTCTGGCCCTACTTCAGCAGACAGTGAATGCTTCTCTCCATTCCAGAGACACCTCGTTTCTCTGATTCCAGAGATGAGCACACCTATATATTGACTTCCATTCTCTGACTGGGTACTCTGTGGCCCTTATTTTGTAATTAGAATGACTCGTTTATTCTGTACTGTGTAAAGCCACGTGGCACATCAAAGCCATCCAGTCCATGTTCTCTGCAGTCTGTTCTCTGGTGTTTAGTGACAGATCATCAAACCTATGACACCTTCCATAACCTGGTCTCCTTTTCTCAGAAAACAAATGCTTGAGCAACAGCTGTGTGCCTTTGTAATTCTTCAGGTAGTCAGTCACACTCCAGAGAAGTGATCTGAATGAAATCTTACTGCCAGGGGTAGACCTCCCCCAGGACAATGAATGGACACATCTTCCATTTGCCCAACCCAAAGACCGCCAAGAAGACCAGCTCAGCACACAAGGCAGGTCCTGCCTCCCACATCTCCACTTCTCTGGTCGAGTTGTTTAAAGGTTCCAAGGGGTAGTTTTCAGCCCTAGGCATATCAATAACCCACTACATGGCAATCTACTAATTACTCCTCCATGACTCCTTCATAGCATCTATTCCTGATTCTAATCCTCACACTCTGCCAAGCAGCAAAAAGTCTCACACAGAGAAAGCAAATATATGAAAATCTTAACTGGTAAGCTATCAGCTTATTGTCAACATATTACAGATATGGCTGCAATATCATATTGTCTACACTTTCTTCAATGAGAACTTGATGGTTTGTAGCTTCAGGTTGCTGTCTTTATATATAGTTGTATTGAGAATGATGATAAATAATCATTTTATAACCTTCATGTCAGGCAGCGGAATGAGTACTAAGCTCATTTCAGAGAAAGCTAGTCATTCCCTTTATCCTAAGGACTGAAATAACCATGGAGCTATGTTGACTAAGTCAGCCTTCTGAAGTATGGGCTCTCTCTCTCTCTCTCTCTCTCTCTCTCTCTCTCTCTCTCTCTCTCTCTCTCTCTCTCTGTGTGTGTGTGTGTGTGTGTGTGTGTGTTTGTGTGTGTGTGTCTGTCTGTCTGTCTGTCTTCCCCCTCTCTCCCTCTCTTTCTATCCTTCAGCTCTTGCTGTTGCTTCTGGTTTGCTAAGTCACTGCTCACCTCTGTGCTAGCCTCATCTCTATTTGTGTGTGTTGCCTCCAATCTTTAAGAAAATCTCATGTGGTAGACATTAATTTTCATATTGTGTAGATAATGTTCAAGTTTAGAAAGTTCATGCCTTGTCTAAGCCCACATAGAAGTGATAGACCTGGAATCCAAATGGACATCATCTTGTTTAAAACTTTCTCTTTCTTACTTCTGTCCTGGCTATTTCCCAAGAGAAAGAATATTAGTCACTCCTACATAAATCATAATCAAATTGAGATAATGCAGCAATTTGGGTAGGGAAAGTTTGGTTAAGTACAAGGGGTGTGATAGTTGATACTGATTATCAACTTGACAGGATCTAGAAAGCAGGGAATGAATCATGATCATGTCTATGCCAGAGTTCCTCAACTGGGTTAGCTAGCCTGGGGAGACTCACCCTAGATGTGCATAGCACCAACTGGAGTTTTGGATAGAAGAAAAACAAGAAGGGAAGCAGAGTGCAGGCATTCATCTTTCTTGGCTTCCTGCCTGCAAGTACAACAAACCAGCAGTCACATCACCCATTGCAGTGTCTTCCCCACCATGCCAGACAGAACCTCAGACTGTAAGCTAATTTTTTTTGGATGTGCCTGTCATAGTAACAAAGATGGTAACTAATGCAACAGGAAATCAGTGTGAGGAGGAATTTGCTTGTAAAAAAAAATAGCAACAAACTCCAATTCAATGATGAAGTGAGTCATTTACTTATTATTTATTGATTGATTTATTTATTTTTAATGGGCAAAGAAGCTGATTGGGTATTTTGCATGCATAAGTACAGAACAGCTGGTGTGAGTGGACTGTGCACTCCAATGGAGACACAAGCAGCTACCCAGAAACTCAGTGAGTTTATTATAAACCTATGAGGGGGGAGGTGGATTTTTTTATCTACAGGGGAACAAGGAAGAAACAGATTAGCTGATCTCTATAGAGGGTCTGTCCGGGAGCAGCAGTCTCAGGCTGTAAACACCAGGATGGGGAAGCTACAGTCGGTACTGCTGCACACTATGGACATTCCCACGCTGACCATGGAAAGACTTTTCCATTTCCCTGCACCTGACCTGAGGAAGATTTGACCATTCCCATGAGTCTGAGGCCCTAAAGTCCCTGACATGTCCGTGCTCATGCCAAGAGTACACACTCACTCAGGACTGCTCCCTACAATAGCCAGAAAAGCTATGCTTTAATGTGGACAGAGAAATAAAGAAATTTGAAGACAAACAAGTTAAGGCTACCAACCCAGAGCTACAGAAGATATTGAGAGGAATGGTGTGCCCAGAGGAGCAAAGAATTCTCAATAACGAGAGCACAGAAATAAACTTAAGGAGAGATTAGACAAGCAAAGGCAAAGTGAAGGTAGGGAGCAACCCATTGTATCTAACATGGTAAACCCAAAGACCAGCACTAATGTGGGAGACAGGAAGGAACGCACGTAACCTAAGCCAAAATAACAACCATTGAAACTGTATGAAATAGTAACATCTCTCAATAATTACTTTAACAGTAAGTTATTTCAACTCATCCATAACTATAGATACAAACTGACTGCATTAAACAACAAAACAAAACAAACAAAAACAAAAACAAAAAAGTAGAACTGTCTATCTCCAAGAAACACATCTCACAGGCAAACACTCCCACAGACTAATAATCAAAGGATGGAAGTCAACCTATCAAATGCACAAACTTAAAAAAACAAGCTGGCACTGCTACTGTGATATCTGATAAACCATATTTTAAATAAAAATTAATCAGAAGTGATTAAAAAGAACACAGCAGGTCAGGGAGATGACTCAGTGGTTAAGAGCACTTTGTCTGCTCTTCTGGAGGTCCTGAGTTCAATTCTCAGCAACCACATGGTGACTCACAACCATCTGTAATAGAATCAGATGCCCTCTTTTGGTGTGTCTGAAGACAGCTACAGTACACTCACATACCTAAAATAAACAAATAAATCTTTTAAAAAAAAAGAAGACCACAGCATATTAATAAATGAAACAATTAATCAGGAGATATAATACTTTAAATGCATGTACAAAATATTGGGCATATAATTTCATAACCATGGATGTGAAGGCCAGATCCTGAACAATATCAATGAACGGTATCAGTATCCAATTCTCATCTTTGCATAGGTCATCCAAACTAAAAGTCAGTGAAGAAACTTCAACTACACCGTAGATCGTGGCCTTAACAGACACATGTGGGTTATTCCATCCAATAGGTATGGAACACACATTCTCATCAGCCACCCATGAAACTGTCTGCAAAGAGACCACAAAGCCTGGCTTAATAGAAAAGAAACAAAAATAAGCCCTTGGATCTTTGCAGATCGTACAGAATAACTAGAAAGCATATCAAAACTAAGAAACCACAGGAGATACACAAAATCCAAGAACTCTCAAGTAAAGAGCGGGTCATTGAAGAAATTGGAGTGAGCTGAAAAGATCCCAGAATTCAATGCAAATGAAAGCACAACCTGTGAGAAGCTTTGGGATGAATGGGAGGGGGAGGGAGCCCTAAGCGGAGATTGCTCACATGAAACAATTGGAAAGCTCTCAAAAGAGAGCTCAGGTCCTTGGAAAACAAGGCAGAGCTGAATGAAAAGGCAGACACCAGGAAATAATAAAGGCTAGTGTAGAAACGCTTGAAGGAAGAGTCCCAAGAAACAACACACAGAGCTGATCAATCAGAAAGGTAATTCTTTGAAAGAGAAACAAGACTCACAAACCCTTAGCCAGGTAAGTAAAAAGAGAGCGAAAACCCAAATTAACAGAACTGGAGATGAAGGCGGACTGTTACCACACACATTCCAATGAAATCAAGAGGATCCTTACGGAATAGTTTTAACAGATATATCAAAAAGCTGAAAGAAATTAATAAAATTACCAAGTTCATAAGATCCACATTTTATTTTATTTTATTTTAGGGTGAGGAGGCTCTTTTTGTATCACTGACTCTCCTGGAACTCACCCTGTAGATCGGTTGGCCTTGAACTCACAGATCTACCTGCCTCTGCCTCCTCGTGCTGAGATTAAAGTATGTACCACCACACCCAGCTCAAGATCCACCAATCCAAAATTGAGAAGATATAAATAACTTAAGCAAACACAAAACAGTAAATAAGACTGAAGCAGTAATGGAAACCCCCCAAATCTTCCCTGCCAAAAATGAAAAACCTAAGACTGACAAATTTACTGCTGAATTCTACCAAACCTTTAAATCTGGCCTAACATAAGTATTTCTCACACTGTCCAGTAAAGTGGAAAGGGACAACAAACAACCAAGCTCAGTCTGTGAAGCCAGCATTGCCCCGATACCAAAAGTGGGTGAGGCCAAGAAAGAGACTAGGTCATTTCCCTGATGTACCAGATGTGAAAATTCTCAGCAAAGATAGTATTCAAGAATATATTACGGGACTCGAACACCATGACCAAGTTGGTTTCATACCAGGAATGTGAGGTTGGTTCAAACCATGCAAACCAAGCTGAGTGTGGCAGTGCAAGTCTTTAGTCCCAGCACTCAGGAGGCAGAGGCAGGCAGGTCTCTGAGTTCGAGGCCAGCCTGGTCTACAGAGCACATTTCAGAACAGCCAGGGCTGCAGAGAGAATCCCTGTCTTCAAAAAAAAAGGTGCAAATCTATAAATGTCATACACTAGATAAATAGACTTGAGGATTTAAGAGAATCACATGATATTTACAGACAATAGGATCTTAACTCTCTAAAAGACCCCCAAAGACCCTATCAGAAAGCTTTTAGACCTGATACACATTCCAACAAAGTAGTAAGATACCAAATCAAGATACAAAAATTCTACAATAATAAACTTGCCAAGAAAGAAATCAGGAAAAAAAAATATCATTCACAAGAGCATCAGAAAAACACCAAGGAAGAACCCTAAAGGAGGAGATGACACCCTTAAGACTCCAGAAAAAGAAACTGAAAAGGAAACTACAAGTTGGAGAGGTCTCCCACACCCAGAGAATGGCAGATTAATATTGTAAGAATACTGTATTACTAAAAGCTATCTACACGTGATTACCATCAACTCCCCAATGGCATCCTTCACAGAAGTAGAAAAGACGATCCTGAGGTTTGTAGGAACCATAGGCCCTGAATAGCCACTGCATGCAGAGCGGCAGGAGCACTGGGAGAGGCAGCATCACAACGCTCGATCTTAGATCCTTTAGCTATTTATTATTATTATTTTTTGGTTTTCAAGGCAGGGTTTCTTATAGCCCTGGCTGGCCTGGAACTCACTCTGTAGCCCAGGCTTGTCTTGAACGCAGAGGTCTGCCTGGCTCTGCCATCCAAGTGCTGGGATCACCTAGTGATCTCAAATTTTATTACAGAGCCAGAGTAGCAAAACTAAAAGGTAAATGATAAAAAAAAAAAATCAGAAATGTAGAGCAGCAGAATAGACCGCGAGACCTATGAGCAAACCCACACGCTATAGTATGACAGCCATGTCAAAAATCTATCAGGGGGTAAAAAAAAGGCAGCTTCTTCAACAAACAGCGTTGGGAAGAGAAAATATGTACTTGTAGACACTAGATCCATATCTCTCACCTTGCATGAAAGTCAGTTTAAAATGTCTCAGATGATTCAATGCAAGACTGGAAACTTTGAAACCTCTAGGGGAAAACACAGGTTAGAACACTTAAAGATATAGGCACAGGCAAGGACTTTGTAAAAAGGACTCTAATAGCTCAAGCGATAACCCCAACTGACAGATGGCACCACATCAAATTTAAAAGCTTCTGCTCAGCTAAGGAAACAATCTCCAGTGAAGAGAAACAGCCTACATAATGGGAGACAAATGTTGCCAGCTATACACAAGCAGAGGATTGCTATGCAAAATATATAAAGAACTGCAAAAGCTATAAGAAAACACCCAGTCAACATATGGGCTAATGGACGGAGTGGACCGCTCTCAAAAGAGGAAAAACGAATGGCCAGTATTTGAGAAAGTGTTCAACATCCTTATCAGTCAGGGAAATGCAAGTTAAACTATTTGGGATTCCATCTCAGAAGTCCATACCAGCCAGAATGGCGACCACCAAGCAAGCAAACAACAACAAATGCTGGGTAAGTGTGTAAGGGAAGAAGCCAGGAGTGGTGCTATGGGAACTGACACTGCCACTAACCTTGGGAATTACTGTGAATGTCCCTTGGAAAGCTAAGACATAAAACTATTATAAAAGCCTGGCCGTATGCACTCACTCCTTGTTGTGTAGCTGACATACTCTAAGTTGGCGTACCACAAAAACACATTCATAGTCTTCTTCATTGTGTGGTTTACAATAACTAAAAAATAGAATCAGCCTAGCTGTTCATCATGTATGGATGGATAAAGAAAATGTACCTATACACAACAGAATTCAACCATAAAGAAATGTGAAATCAAGATATCTCTAGGGGCTGGAGGGATGGCTCAGCAGTTAAGAGCCTGACTGCTCTTCCAGAGGTCCTGAGTTCAATTCCCAGCAACCACACGGTGGCTCACAACCATCTGTAATAGGATTAGATTCCGTCTTCTGGTGTCTGAAGACAGTTACAGAACTCACTTACATAAAATAAATAAATAAATAAATCTTTTTTTTAAAAAAAAAAGACATCTCTAAGGAGGTTATGCTGTTTTCTCTTAAATATAAATTGTGTGCATGTGTGTGTGTGTGTGTGTGTGTGTGTGTGTGTGAGAGAGAGAGAGAGAGAGAGAGAGAGAGAGAGAGAGAGAGAGAGAGAGAGAGCTGAGCTGTTAAGGAAGTGGACAAAGAGGGTAGAGTGCTCATGGAATACATGTGACAGGAAAGGACCGAAGAGAAGACTATTTGGGGAAGGAGTGAGACCAGCAATAAGGGACAAGGAGGATGGAAAAGACAGTGAGGGGGAGAGATGGACTAGAACAGAGAATAATGGCGTGTGTGGAAATGCCACGAAGAAGCCCATTACATTGTGTGCCATTTAAAAATACTAATTAAATAATCCCAGACATCAGATAGGTCACACAAAAGCACACACACAGGACTGAAAGGACTTGGGGTTTTTTTGTTTGTTTTGTTTGTTTTGTTTTACTTCTGGTACAATCAGTGTTTCAAGAAATTTCTGGTAACAGTAAGTGTAGACTATAAGGGAGAGGGTGGAGCCAGGGAAAATAGCTGTAAGCTGGGGTGCAGTGAGGAATGAAGCTGGTTAGGGCACTGGTGCGCGTCAGAGGACAGCCTCTGTACACCAAGGGACAACGCCCAAGTGGAGAAGGATTTCTGCAGCATCATTTTCTCAAAGGAAGCCAACACAATCTCGGCATTGCCTCCTTTTCAAGATCCACTCGTCTGCTGATCTCTGCCGGCTCCACCGTCCTAAGGTGCCTGAAGGACCTCTGACCTCTCCATATGTCCCCAGAGGAAGTCTGTCCACTGCTTTCTGAATTGCCTCCCTGTTACCTCGGGCTAACAGCAGACACTGGAGCCTGTTGCTCTATTGGGGCCATACTCTTAGCAGCCTGACATTCCTCCTGGAGACAGGGAATGAAACAAGAGAGGAACACTTGCAAAGTACCCCCAACATGTTTGCAGAGCAAGAACAGTCACATAAGTTACTAAGGAGACTTCTTCAGTCAAAGTCATGGAGACTTGACTGCTAGACGCAGTATGCTCTTGTTGTGTTTTAAATATTCCTTGTTTGGTTTCTAATTTCCTTCTCTTACATGGGCCCTTCTCCTCATAAATCTTCGTATCTCGGCTTTCTGCTCTTTTCTCCTGAGTATTCTAAGGGAGGACTTCTCACAAGTCCTCTGGGGCGAGTATGAGAACCATCACAGGCTTCAAGCTGCACTCTCACGAAGGCAGGTACTACCCTCAGCTTTCATCTTCTGGAAGATAGACTATTCGGGAGGACCAGTCAGAGGACAGCAGAGCGAAGAAGTGGGTTCGGGGAGAGTAAAGAGAGTTGAGGGACGGGTGTTTCCTAATCCTCACCTATTTTCCCAGCTGCCAGAAGAAACATGCTTCTGGCTGGTTTTCGTGGAACAGACTAACCAAGCTTCGGAAGGGTTTTGTTTTGTGTTCTGTTTTGTATGTGTGTGATAATCTAGTTGCAACCAGGCCCCCCCCGCACCCCCCCCTCAACATTCTACCATTCCACCCCATCCCTCACCAGCACTCCTCCTAAGGCAGCACTCCTCCTTAAGGCAGACCGGGAGCATGCGCCCTCTAGTGGACATCAGAGGTACTGGGTTTGAGAGGTAATTCCTCAAGTCCTCAAAGAAGGATACCAAGAAAAAAGAAATGCCTTCATCACTAACACCTAGAGGAAAAGGCTTCCTCATGTGCACAGAGGAATGCAACCTGTGAGCGAATGTGTGCTTCTTTCTTAGGACAAATAATTTCGAGGCACTAGCAGTAGACGCAGTCCCCTCTATGGGGAGCTTTGGCCAAGTGCACTGCACACCAAAATGGCCCACATCGGGGACAGTGGCCTCACCTCTCTGGACCATGAAGCAAGAGCTTCACGTCTTGCTGAAATGACTTTCTGTGCTGATTATTCTCCTCAGCAAAGAAGAGTTGTGGTACGTTTCTATATCAGCCACTTCCCTTTTAGGTCTAGAACTTCTTCTCAACAAACATATCAATAATACTACTTTATGTAGCTTTTATAATACATTTGCATATAGTACCTCATGTTCTCCCCATTCAAAATGCTGAACCAGGAGAAGACAGGAGTCTTTTCTAAAATGCACCACACAGCCTTTCCATGACTGCTGATATCACTGTGCTCCCAGGAGACCGTTCCACCTATTCAATGGTAATTGAAATTGTGACATCATTGACATGTGTACTTCTCCTCCTTGGATATCATCTGTCCCTCCACTTCCTTATGAGATGGACATGGATCAAATATTGGTAAAAGTCCTTTTTTGTAGCAGCCTCCTCCAGACTCCTTCAGGTACCCTCCTCCTCGCTCTTTTTCTATATTAAAACCTCAACTAGATAAAGACAAAATGACCAATACACATGTAGTCCATGAATGATCAATACATATGTAGTCTGTGGCCAACAAGACACTATTTGCCCAAATATACCCTTTGCATTTCAAAAGCAGTTTCTAGATATAACACCAAAAAGGCACACAACTAAAGAAAAAGTGGATACATTGGATTTTATACAGATTAAAAACTTTTTTTAAATTAAAGGCACTGTTTGATGAAGTGAAATGGCAATGATCATGATAGCAAACGTCTTTGGAAATCACGTATTTGAGAAAGAATTGATTGATATCAAGCATATGTAAAAAACACCCACAACTCAACAATACAAACAGCAAACAGTCCCAATTTTTAAATGGGTGAAGGAATCACACACACATATATCTCCAAAAAAGAAACACAACCAACACCAAAAGTGCATGAGAAAAGATGGGTTGTCACAGTGCACTCACAAGGATGGGTGTTGTAAAACAAACAAGACACAGATGTTGAATAAATGGAGTCCCACACATCAAGGCTGGGATATAAAATGGTGTGGTCACCATGGGAAACACTGCAGAGGCTCTTTAGAAAGTGAACCAGGGGTCTCTTCTACCCCTCCCTCCTCTGCCGCCTGTCCCGTGCGTTCCAACGTGGTAGACCTATGCCAGGTTTGCCACAGGAGAAGGCCCCAGTTCCTGGTACTTTCTAGAGACCCAGCAGGTAGGGGGTGTTTCTTACAGACCTCTGGAGGTCTACTGGGACCTACTACCCAGCAAGTACCTAAACTCGCCTTCCCTCCGGATCACCACTCCCCTTCTGTCTCTTCTACCCCTCCTTCCTCCATCACCTGTCCCATACGTTCTGATGTGATGGACCTGTGCCAGGTTTGCCATGGGGAAGGCCCCATTTCCTGGCACTTTCTAGAGATCCAGCAGCAGGGGGGCATTCAACCTGTGCCAGGTCTGCATGGGGGAAGGCCGCATTTCCTGAGATCCAGCAGCACTGGGGCATTTGATCCAACAGCAGCGGGGCATTTGAGAACCAACAGCTTGCAGGACATTTAACCCTAGCCAAGTCTGCTACAGGGAAGACCCCATCTCCTGATACTTCCTGGAAAAGCAGCTGTATGCAGGATATTTGAGAGAAAGAGAATCCCAGGAGTATAGATACACAGGCCTGCAGGACAGAGAAGTCACAGTCAGAGACAGCAAGACCATCTAACACTGGAGATAACTAGATGGCCAAAGGCAAACGCAAGATCATTACCAACAGAAACCAAGGCAACATGGCATCATCAGAACCCAGTTCTCCCACAACAGCAAATCCAGGATACTCCATCACATCAGAAAAGCAAGAACTGGATTTAAAATCACATCTCATGATGCTGTTAGAGGAATTCAAGAAGGACATAAATAACTCCCTTAAAGAAGTAAATGAGAACATGGGTCAATGGGTAGAAGCCCTTAAGAGGAGACACAAGAATCCCTTAAAGAACTATGGGAGAACATGGGTCAACAAGTAGAAACCCTTAAAGAGGAAACACAAAAATCCCATAGGGAATTATGGGAGAACATGGGTCAACATGCAGAAGCCCTTAAAGAGGAATCACAAAAATCTCTAAAAGAAACACAGGAGAACATGAGTCAACAAGTGCAAGCCCTTAAAGAGGAAACACAAAAATCCCTTAAAGAATTTCAGGAAAACACAAACAAACAACTGAAGGAACTGAATAAAACTATCCAAGATCTAAAAATGGAAGTAGAAGCTTTAAAGAAATCGCAAAGTGAGATGTCTCTGGAGATAGAAAACCTTGGAAAAAATTCAGGAGTCATAGATGCAAGCATCAACAATAGACTACAAGAGATAGAAGAAAGAATCTCGGATGCTGAAGATTCCATAGAAAACATTGACTCAACAGTCAAAGAAAATGCAAAATGCAAAAAGCTTGTAACCCAAAACATCCAGGAAATCCAGGGTACAATGAATTATACCAGACTTCTCACCAGAAACTATGAAAGTTAGAAGATCCTGAGCAGATGTCATACAGACACTAAGAGAACATAAATGTCAGCCCAGAGTACTATACCCAGCAAAACTTTCAATTACCATAGACGGAGAAAACAAGACGTTGCATGACAAAAGCAAATTTACACAATATCTTTCCACAAATCCAGCTCTACAAAGGATAATGGGTGGAAAATACCAACACAAGGCAGGAAACCACATGGTAGAAAAAGCAATAAAGTAATCTTTCAACAAACCCAATAGAAGATAGCTACACAAACAGAATTTCACCTTCAACAAAGAAGATAACAGTAAGCAACAATCACTTTTCCTTAATATCTCTTAACATCAATGGTCTCAATTCCCCAATAAAAAGACATAGACTAACAGACTGGATATGTAAGCAGGACCCAACATTTTGCTGCATACAAGAAACCCACCTAAGTAACAAAGGCAGTCACTACTTCAGAGTCAAAGGTTGGAAAACAATTTTCCAAGCAAATGGTTCCAAGAAACAAGGTGAAGTAGCCATTCTTATATCAGATAAAATTGACTTTCAACCAAAAGTTGTCAAAAAAGATAAGGAGGGTCACTTCATTCTGGTCAAAGGAAAAGTCTACCAATATAAACTCTCAATTCTGAACGTCTATGCTCACAATGCAAGGGCACTGACATTCATAAAAGAAACTTTACTAAAGCTCAAAGCACACATTGCACCCCACACAATTATAGTGGGAGACTTCAACACCCCACTCTCAACAATGGACAAATCATGGAAACAGAAACTAAACAGAGACACAGTGAAACTAACTGAAGTAATGGAACAAATGGATCTAACAGCTATTTATAGACCATTCCACCCTAAAGCAAAAGAATATACCTTCTTCTCAGCACCTCATGGTACCTTCTCCAAAATTGACCATATAATTGGTCACAAAACAGGCTTCAACAGATACAGAAATATTGAAATTATTCCATGCACCTTGTCAGATCACCATGGCCTAAGACTAGTCTTAGGCGCAAACAAAAACAATGGAAAACACACATACACATGGACTTTGAACAATGCTCTTCTCAACGATAGCTTGGTCAAGGAAGAAATAAAGAAAGAAATTAAAAACTTTTTAGAATTCAAAGAAAATGAAGACACATCAAGGGATGGTTTCATTATGGGACACAATGAAAGCAATGCTAAGAGGAAAACCCATAGCTCTGAGTGCCTCCAAAAAGAAAATGGAGAGAGCCTACACTAACAGCTTGACAGAGCACTTGAAAGCTCTAGAACAAAAAAAAAAAAAAGCAAATACATCCAAGAGGAGTAGGGGGCAGGAAATAATCAAACTCAGGGCCGAAATTAACCAAATAGAAACAAAACAAACTGTACAAAGAATCAACAAAACCAGGAGCTGGTTCTTTGAGAAAATCAGCAAGATAGATAAACCCTTAGTCAGACTAACCAGAGGGCAAAGGAGCACTACACAAATTAATAAAATCATTAATGAAAAGGGAGACAAAACAACAGAAACTGTGGAAATTCAAAAAAAAATCATCAGATCCTACTACAAGAACGTATATTCAACAAAGCTTGAAAATCTGGACAATATGGACAACTTTCTTGATACATACCAGGTGCCAACATTAAAACAGGATCAGATAAACCATCTAAATAGTCCCATAAGTCCTGAGGAAATAGAAGCAGTTGTTAATAGTCTCCCATCAAAAAAGAGCCCAGGGTCAGATGGGTTTAGCGGGAATTCTATCAGATCTTCAAAGAAGAGCTAATATTGATACTCATCAAATTATTCCACAAAATAGAAACTTAAGGAACACTACTCAACTTATTCCATGAAGCCACAATAACACTTATATCTAAGCCAAACAAAGACCAAATAAGGAAGGAGAACTTCAGACCAATCCCCCTCATGAACATCGATGCAAAAATACTCAACAAAATTCTGGCCAACCGAATTCAAGAATGCATCAAAACTATAATTCACCATGATCAGGTAGGCTTCATCCCAGGGATGCAGGGATGGTTCAATATATGGAAATCCACCAACATAATCCACTACATAAACAAAGTCAAGGAAAAAAAACCACATGATCATTTCATTAGATGCTGAAAAAGCTTTTGACAAAATCCAGCTTCCCTTTATGATAAAAGTCTTGGAGAAAGCAGGAATCCATGGCCCATACCTAAACATAGTGAAAGCATTATACTGCAAACCAGTAGTCAACATCAAACTAAATGGAGAGAAACTCCCACTAAAATCGGGGACCAGACAAGGCTGCCCACTCTCTCCCTATCTATTCAATATAGTACTTGAAGTCCTAGCCAGAGCAATCAGACAACAAAAGGAGGTCAAAAGTATACAAATTGGAAAAGAAGTCAAAATATCACTGTTTGCAGATGATATGATCGTATACTTAAGCGACCCCAAAAATTCCACCAGAGAACTCCTAAAACTGACAAACAACTTCAGCAAAGTGGCTGGATATAAAATTAACTCAAGCAAATCAGTAGCCTTTCTCTACTCAAAGGATAAACAAGCCGAGAAAGAAATAGGGAAATGACACCCTTCAACAATAGTCCCAAATAATATTTCATACCTTGGTGGGACCCTAACAAAGCAAGTGAAAGATCTGTATGACAAAAACTTCAAGCCACTGAAGAAAGAAATCGAAGAAGATCTCAGAAGATGGAAAGATCTCCCATGTTCATGGATTGGCAGGATCAATATAGTAAAAATGGCCATCTTGTCAAAAGCAATCTACAGATTCCATACAATCTCCATCAAAATCCCAAACCAATTCTTCATAGAGTTAGAAATAGCAATTCTCAAATTCATCTGGAATAGCAAGAAGCCCAGGATAGCAAAAACTATTCTCAACAACAAAAGATCTCCTGGGTGAATCACCATCCCTGGCCTCAAGCTCTACTACAGAGCAACAGTGATAAAAACTGTTTGGTATTGGTATGGAGACAGACAGGAAGATCAATGGAATAGAATTGAAGACCCAGAAAAGAAACCACACATGTACGGTCACTTGATATTTGACAAAGGAACTAAAAACATCCAGTGGGAAAAAGACAGCATTTTTAACAAATGGTGCTGGATCAACTGGCGGTCAGCTTGCAGAAAAATGCAAATTGACCCATTCTTATCTCCTTGAACAAAACTCAAGTCCAAGTGGATCAAGGACCTACACATAAAACCAGACACACTATAGCTTATAGAGGTGAAAGTGAGGAGGAATCTTGAACACATGGGCACAGGGGAAACGTTCCTGAACAGAACACCAATGGCTTATGCCCTAAGAACAACAATTGACAAATGGGACCTCATGAAACTGCAAAGCTTCTGTAAGGCAAAGGGCATGGTCAGTAAGACAAAATGGCAACCAACAAATTGGGAAAAGATCTTTACCTATCCTATATCCGATAGAGAGCTAATATCCAATGTATATAAAGAACTCAAGAAGTTAGGCTCAAGAGAGTCAAATAACCCTATTAAAAAATAGGGTACAGAGCTAAACAGGGAATTCTCAACTGAGGAAACTCGAATGGCTCTAAATCATCTAAAGAAATCTTGAGCATCCTTAGTAATCAGGAAAATGCAAATCAAAACAATACTGAGATTCTACCTCACACAGGTCAGAATGGTTAAGACAAAAAACTCAGGGGACAGCAGATGCTGGAGAGGATGTGGGGAAAGAGAAACACTTCTCCATTGTTGATGGAATTGCACACTGGTAAAACCACTCTGGAAATCAGTTTGGTGATTCCTCAGAAAATTAGGCATAGTACTACCTGAGGACCCAGCTATACCACTCCTGGGCATACACCCAGAAGATGCTCCTACATGTAATAAGGACACGTGCTCCACTATGTTCATAGCTGCCTTATTCATAATAGCCAGAAGCTGGAAAGAACCCAGACGTCCTTCAACTGAGGAATGGATACAGAAATTGGTATATATACACAATGGAGTACTATTCAGCTATTAAAAACAATGAATTCATGAAATTCTTAGGCAAATGGATGGAACTAGAAAGTGTCATCCTGAGCGAGGTAACCCAATCACAAAAGAACGCACATGGTATGCACTTACTGATAAGTGGATATTAGCCCAAAAGCCCAAAATAAACAAGTTACAATTCACAGACCACAGGAAGCTCAAGAAGAAAGAGGACTGAAGTGGGAGTGCTTGGGTTCCTCTGAGAAAGGGAACAATATACTCACAGAAGCAATAATGGAGGCAAAGTATGAAGCAGGGACTAAAGTAAAGGCCACCCAGATACTGTTCTACCTGGGGATTCACCCTATAAACAGTCACCAAACCCCAACACTACTATGGACGACAAGAAGCGCATACCAAAAGGAGCATGTCATGGTTGTCTCTGGAGGGGCCCTGTCAGAGCCTTACACATACAGAGGCAGATGCTAGCAGTCAACCATTGGTCTGGGAGTGGGGTCCCCAAGGGAGGAGTTGGAGGGTGGTACGGAGGAGCTGAAGGGGTTTACAGTCCCATGGGAAGAACTACGATGTTGACCACCTAGATGCCCCAGGACTCCCAGGGACTAAACCATCAACCAAGGAGTACACATGGTTCCAGCCAAAAATGTGGCAGAGGAATGCTTTGTCGGGCATCAGTGGGAGGAGTGGTCCTTTGTCAGGTGAAGACACAATAGGTGCCCCAACAAGGGGAACTTGAGGGGGGGGTGGGCGTGGGTTGGGTGGAGGGGCATATACTTGGAGGCAGGGAGTGGAAGGAGGGGTTGGGGGGTATTGAGGAGGGGGGAAACCAGGAAAGGTTTTACCATTTGAAATGTAAATGAAGATTACATTTAATTAAAAAAAAAGAAAGAAAAAGAAAAGAAAGTGAACCAGGATGACCATCCAATTCACTAACCCTGTGCATGGGCGCAAACCCCAAACCCTGGACACCAAGACTGAGCGGGTATCTGCTCACCCATATTCACAGCAACATTGTTCACAATATTAAGAGGTGAAAACAACCCAAGTGATAGTCCGTGGGTGAATGGATAGAACACGATGCTTGTCTTAGGGTGTCTGTCGCTGTGAAGAGACACTCTGATTCATAAAGAGAACATTTAGTTGCAGCTGGCTTATAGTTCAGAGATTTAGTTCATTATCACCATGGTAGGAAACACAGTGGTATGCAGACTGCCATGGTGCTGGAGAAGTAACTGAGAGTTGTAGATTGGACTGGAACTACATCCCGATTAGCAGGCAGCAGGAACAGAGAGTAACTCTAGGCCTGACTTGAGCATCTGAAACCTCAATGCCTGCCCTCACAGTAATACACCTTCTTCCTCCAACAAGGCCACACCTCCTAATAATCCCTATGGGCCATGGGGGCCATTTTTATTCAAACCACCACATTGTGATAATCCACATGACAAAACATCACTTGACTTTTAAAGCAAGGAACATTCTGGTACCTGCTGTGATGACCTTTCAGGAAATTATGCTTAAGTAAGACAGACAGGAAAGAACAAATATTGTTATCCCATTTTCATGAAGTCTCTAAAAGAGTCAAATTTATAGAGATGGACAGTAGGCCTTCCCAGGGCCTGCTGGAGGAAGAGGCATAGAGGATTATTATTTAACAGCTATGGATTTCAGTTTGGGATGGCGAACATTTTCTGGAGATGAATGGTGATGGAATTGTGAATGTCATTGAGCGATATGCTGCAGCTGGTTAAGATGCTAATGACTGTCTACTGCTATTTTACAGTACAGAGTACAACGAAATGATCCTTTCTGGCTGGCCAAGTGTTAAGGCTGTGGCCAATGAAGTGCAAGCTCCTTAAGAGTGTGGCATCCCTGACACCCCTAGAATTAGAGATCAGATACGTGTGAGGCCTAGTCTTCTCTCACAAGGCCTTGAAAAATACAAGCTATCTTTCTAAGCTAGAATTTCCTTGTCTCTAAATCAGAGTTCAACATATCTATTGTAATTTCTCCTTCACGTAGGAAGATGTCAAGTTTCCTTAGCCCCTATAGTTTGGTTTGCTGAGTCTACTCCCTGGATACTGGAGGTGGGATTGGGACATGGCTCAGATTTGGGTATTCAGTTTTTCTTCTTCCTCTGGGTAAATAAATTTAAGACCCAAGGAAGTTCAAGAGAATTAATCCCAAAACTCTTACTAGAACAACTACAGAACAATTTCTTCTTTTGGCTGGGCTGCCAAAGCGATAGAATGTGAGAGTTGCTGGCAGACATTTCTGACTGAGGAGAAAGCTTACCAGAGAATAAAGAAGATGTGGGAAAAAATTGGTCTGAGAAATGGAAAGCATGAAATTACATCAAGATGTGATCTAGGGGTTTCGGGGACAGCTCTGTCAGTAAATGTGCCTGATGCACAGCAGGGGACCTGGTTCAGATCTGCAACACCTGAGTAAAAGCAGGCGGGGCAACGTGCTTCTGTAGTCCAAGTACTGGAGCAGGTTGGAGGAGGCTGATACAGATAGATCCCTGGAACTCAGGGAGCACCCAGGCCAGCTGAATTGATATGCTCTAAGTCCAGTGAGAGGCCCTGCCCCAAAAATACAAGGTGGAGCACCAACCAGAAAGACAAAGCTGACCTCTGACCTCTACACCACACATACATACACACATGCATACACACATCCACACACACATGCACACACACACACAGACACACACACACACACACACACACACACACACACGATAATTCCATCTAATTCCTGGGCTCAGCAGTACCCGAGGGACATATCCTCATGAATCTTTTGGTTACACGAGCCATTGTTTTATTTCTGTTGTTTAAAACATTGAATAATCATATTTTATTCCTTATAACTAAAGAAGTCTTGACAGATACATTTGCTTTGCTGTGTTATGGGAGGAAGTAAATGCAATAATTACATAAGGTCTACAGTTTGTACTCTGTCTTATCTTTGAATCCCATCCAGAAAATGTAAGTGTAACAATTTTATTATACGTATGGATAGTCACACAAGCACAAAACTGGGAATTCTGGGTATGGCCCATATTGTACAGGCTCAGAATATAAACGCAGAAAAGCTTTAAGTTGCCCTGGGTGAGTCCTCACCTTCATGAGGCTGGGTCAGGCATGGTGTAGGAGCTGAGATCCCACCAGTTAGATGTTGTCATCCGGGCTAATTAAGAAGTTGAAGCTTGACACTGTCATTTGGATACAGATGGCATTTGGCGTGTGTACTGAAATGAGGACTGCCTGTGAGCAGAGGGGAACCATCCTGTCCAGGACAGAAGGCAACATAAAGTATCCCATCTCATCTCAGGACAGGAGCCTTTACATCATTTCTCTAAATCAGTCCTTGGCAAAGCGTGCTGAGTGCGTGCATTCTTTCCGGTTAGGGTTTCGTTTGTTTGTTGTTTATATTTATCAGCCCTGCCTGCTCCATAGCCTTCCTCTTCTTCTGGGGCAAACGGCTTATTCTTCGTTCAAAAATCACCAAGTCAAAATACAATACTTGTGATTGTCTGAGCAACAATTAATCAATTAAGCTCAGTAGCTGGAGGAGGGAGTGGCTTGATCTCCAAATAACTTAGAAGTCAAGAACAGATCCATGATAACATAGCTGTCCCTAAGCAAGTATTCCACTGGTTTATTATGACTAAAGTCTCTCTGGACCTGTCCATAGAGCAGTGGCTATGTGTGAATGAGGAGCAGTGCTGACTCTTACAGTGACTGTAGCTTACCTCAAATGGAGTAAGACTGACAGTGAGCATTTCATTAAGGACGTAGCTATAACTCCTACCAAAGGAGAAGGGACCTTCAAGATCTTAAAAATCATAAGGTACTAAAATGACATCGAAGGTAAGAAGGGCTCCTGAAATGAGTGACTACTTGGACAGTATCTGAGAGTCAGGATGAAATAATGATCTAGAATATTCTTTTTTATTAGTCTAGTTCCTATCAAACTATGAATTCTTTAAAAAAAAAATTCTGTACAAGGCCTAGTAATTCCACTAGGTATGGTCTCAAGAAAATGTAAATATATTCTCACAAAAGTTTGTAGATGACTGTTCATAGCAGCATTATGGTGCAGAAACAAACTAAATGTCTACTGACTGATAAATGGATAAATTCAATGCATGTAATAGTCATTTCAGAAGAGTAAGTAAACCTCAGCTGACAGAATGGTACCACTGCATTGGCCTGTGGGCAAGCCCATGACACACACTCCCGATTATGGTTGATGTAGGAGGGCCCAGCTCACTGTAGAGGGTCCCACCTGAGGGATGGTAGTCTTGAGCGCTATAAGGAAGCAGACCCAATAAGCCACAAGGAGCAAGTCAGACAGCATCGCCTCTCCACGGTTTCTACTTCACTTCCTGCCTCCAGGTTCCTCCCTGACTTGAGTTCCTGTCCTGACTTCCTTCCATAATGGGCGGTGATGTGGAACTCTAAGATGAAATAAACCCCTTCCTCCCCAAGCAGCTTTTGGTCATGGTGTTTTATAACAGTCATAGAAAGTTAACTAAGACAATATCCTTACAATGGATTAAAATTTTAGCGATTCAAATGAAGTTGTAATCCATACTGCACGGGTAATTCATGATACATAGGTATTTCTTATAAATACAATGCCAGATGAAGGAAGCCAGACTCAAAAGGTCACACATCGTGATTTCATTTATTTGAAATGTGAATTGGCAAATCCACAGACACAGAAGGTAGGTTACTAAATGCCAAGGGCTCGAGGGAGGAAGAGGTCGAGGAGTGGCTATGGATGAGTTTGGATTTCTTCGGAGGATAATGACTATGTTATGGAATTAGATAATGGAGACTGCAAAATTTTTGCTAATATGCAAAAATATGATTGAATTATTCACATGAAAGGGTTAATTTTATAGTGTGTGATTAATAAAACAAAACTATTCGCACAGCTTCAACGTTGTGAAGACTTCCGTAGCCTCTTGGTTAGAATCAACCTTTCCTTCTATGTACAAACCTTAGATCACACTTCACTGTGGGCTTATTTAGCTTTTTATAATGCACCAGCCTCCTCTGGTGATTATGAGATCTTCTAGGGAAGGATGACGTCTTATCCGTCCTGGTATCCTCAGATGGACACAGGAAACTCATTTCCTGCATATTCAGAAGATAGGTCAAATGAAAGGATTTTTCACTTCCCCAGCCTTCATAAACCACAGCAATACTGAGCAATCTATATTAAATATAGCAAATGTTCTGAATATTCTGTATGTAAGACTTTGGTGATGTCCAAGTGAAAAAGGCACAGTCCCTAGCTCCAAGGAGTATTTTCACACAATAGTTACAGCACTTCCATGCTTAGAATAAACAGCAATGACATCCATAGCTAATAGTTTAGGGATGTAAAAATTACCACCTGAGGGTGATGACAGGAAAAGTCATCAGGCATCGAGGCGGAAGTGAGCCCTGGGGTTGTTAGGCGCTTTCCACAGCCAACAGGAATGCTGCACTGCTTTGCACAGTGCAGGGGACCGGAAGTTCTTAGAGTGAACCGGAGTCCCTGAAGAGAAATCAGCCAAGAACATCAAGTGCAGGCATGATCTTCCGCACAGCTCTAATCAACCTGAAGTTTTTCACTTCTAAAGCTACTTCGGATTCCTCTGGGATTTGGAGGAAGCAAAGGAGAGAAAAAAAAACAAAAAACAAAAAAACAAAGGAAAACTAAGGCCCTAGCCTTCCTTCTTTCAAATCTCAGGCTTCAAGCCCATGGCCAAAGCAAGCTGGAGGAGAGGACGGGCACCAACTTTAAATTGAGGCTGAAGTTAGAATTCTTACCTAAATCTGACAGTTTATTCCCAGTTTCCAGTTTGTTTTATGATTGAAAGCAGTGAAGCTGGGCCTGGGAGACAGGACAGGAGGTAAGGTAGGGCGCGTGTGGCCAGGTCTGTGGACCCAACCAGATGCCTTCCCTGAGACACAGCACAGAGAGAATCAGCTCTTGAAAGCAGTCCTCAGTGGTGAAAAGTAAGGGCTGCTCTTCCAGAGAACTCGGGCTCCATTTCCTGTCCCCACCTAGTGACTCAGTGCCATCCGGAATTCCAGTTCTAGGGGATCCAACGCTCTCTTCTAGCCTCTGTGGGCCCTAGGAAAGCACAAAGAACAAAACACTCAAACATATAAAACAAACGTGGAAAGGGGAAACAAGTGGCAATCTTTAATTACCTCTGAGGCATAACCTCTGCTTATATCTTGGGAGACAGAGTACCTTGGTAGGGACTTCAAGAGACAGTTAAAAATGAATTTGCTTTAAAGTTCCTTTGTCCTGGTTGTGACTTGCTTGGTGTGACTGTTACAAGAGAACCCAGATCCGAGCTTTATTTGGAAAAGTCCAACACAAATAAATGTATTTGCCCTGGGTGGAGACAGCAGAAGGGATCCTGAACAAACAGGTGTGAGGTAGGTTGGAAAGGCTCCAGTGCCAAACTAAAGTCTTTTAAGTTCTGGACTATACTTCTAATACATTCTGGCGTTGGTTTTACACTTTATGTTTTAGACGTTGGAGATCACTAATGCTAAGTACTCAATACTTCAATTATAAATAAAATTATATATATACACATATATTTGTATGTATTTGTAACTGAAGAATTGAGTATATCATGATGCTCTGATATGTGTATACATAGCAAAATAGCTAGGTCAAGTTATTAACAAATGCGTCACTACGCTGTCTTTATGAAGTGGTAAGGAAAACTTAGTAGCAGACACAGCGCAGGTCAGCCATGCTGCTGCAAGGAATCAGTGGTTCCTTGAATGCTCTAGAGCCACACTTACTTCTGAAACAAGGACACTGAAAAGTCTATATCAGTTTTCCAATATATATTGTCATTCACTATAGGAACTACTATTTCTTGGTCTTATTCCTCCTACGCAACTGAAGTTTTGAGTCCTTTGGTCATCAATCTTCCTAATTCCTTCACACGCACCTCAGTTTCCATGACCACGGTTTTACTTTCTATGAGTCCAATGGTTTGGGTTTTTTTGTTTTTGTTTTTGTTTTTGCTTGTTTTTAAGACAACATAAAAGTGGCATCGTGCAGTATTTGTCTATGTGTCTGGCTTGATTTACTTAGCATATGGTATCTCCAGTTCCATTCATGTTATCACTAGTGACAATGTATCCTCATTTTTAAAAAGACTGAACACATTTTCTTCATTCAAATAGCCAGTAATAAACACAGGCTTATTTCTTATACCTTGAACATTATGAACTATGCTACCATGACATGGGATTGTGGATATGTCTTTGACATACTGCACTGCTTTCCTTTGGATGCTGACCCAACAATGGGATGACTAAATCATGTGAGAGTTGCATTTGCAATTCTTTTTAGGTTTTGAAGCTTTTCATTTGGATATTTAAAAATGTACACTCCAATAATTAAAATCACTTGGACAAAACAATGGCGTTCTGTATATGAGTACACTGTAGCTGTTTTCTGACACACAGGAAGAGGGCATCGGATCCCATTACAGATGGTTGTGAGCCACCATGTGGTTGCTGAGAATTGAACTCAGGACCTCAGGAAGAAGTGTCAGTGCTTTTAACCACTGAGCCATCTCTCCAGCCCCTAACAATGGCTTTCTGACTAGACTGCATTTTACAGCCTGCAGGATGCCTTGAATAATTTTGGATTTTACTCTGGGTTTCACTATCTCTCACCCAGCTTTTCCCTCACTAGACTGCAGGTTCTTTTCCTTCCCTGCCAGCCTGAGTGGCAGACGGGCTGGAGAGGCAGGCACCGCCGTCCTGGACAGTTCTGATTCTTTGACGAAAAAGCGCAGCACAGTCGTTTATACCTTATCCAACCTCTTTGCATCGTATAAACAGCTAAATGACGTAAGTAAGAAGCCAGGGCTTGTAGGCTGGATAGTGCGTGCTGGTACTCATTACCGTACACCTACTTGCTTTTCCTGGTCAGTTGTTTCTTTGAAGGCAGATTTTTCTTTTGCCTTCTGGCTTCTTTAATTTCCACTTATTGTATTTCTTGATCTCAGCCTTATCGGATTTGTCAGGCAGGATTATCCAAGGAGTGGAGCAAGGTGGGTGAATGAGAATTGGATTTCAGTAGCCACCAAGGTTCCATTTTCAAATTTTTGAAGCTCCTCTCTACTCTTTTCTATAAATAGTCATTTACATTTCCACTAACAATGTGCGAGGCTTCTCTTCTCTTCCCGCCTGGTCAGGACTTGATATCATTAATCTTTTGGGTAACAGCCATTCTCACACATATGAAATGACCTCGCATGGCAGTTTTGATTTGTGCTCCCCTGATAATTAAAAATACTGAGCATTTTTTTATTCTTACTAGCTACTAATCTCTTCTTTTGAGAAATGTCTATTCAAGCTAGAGAAATGCCTCTTATGTAAGAGCACTAGCCCTGAAACTATGAGGACTGAGTTCAGATCCCTAGCACCCAGAGAAAAAGCTGAACACGGCTGCTCATGTCTAGAACCCCAGCGTTGTAGGTCAGAGACAAAACAACCTGCAGAGCTGACTGGCACCAGACAGGGCGAAACAGAAAGCTCTCAGCTCACTGAGAGACCCTATCTCTGGACAATAAGGCAGAGAGTGACATAAGATCTAGGCACCTCACTCTGGTCTTAACATATGCATGCATAGGTCTAAGCATCTTTATGCTAACATGTATGCCTTGGGGATAGGTCTCCCTACCCCACACAGAGCTTTTAGAGAACCTGCTGACAGTCAGAATCCCTGTCTCCTGCCTGTGGGTGGCCACTTATCCCACTGCTGCTCATAGAAGACGCTAGCTTTGCCCCACTTTCTGTTCTCAGCGTCTTTGTTGAAAATCTGTCAACCGTGGGTAAATTTATTTCTAGGTTCCCTGTTATGATTCATTGGTCTGCATGACTGTTTTATGGCATTACCATGTGGGGTTTCTGTTGTTGCTATAGTACACTGTCCAATCCAGTAATATATTGTCTCTAGCTTTATTATTCTTGCTCAAGACTTCTTTGATATCTGGGGCCTTCTGTGGCTTCATGTAAATTTTAGGATTCTTTTTTCTATTTCCGTGAAAACTTCCATTGAAATTTCAGCAGGGGTAATACTGAATTTGTAGGTTTCTTTGAGCATCATGGACATTTTAACCTTTCCAAACCATGAACACAGAACATCTTCCTATTTGTCTATATCTGTTTTGTTTCTTTCATTAATGTCTCAGTCTCCTCTGTAAATACGTTACACCCTTCTTTAAACTTATTCCTCTTTCACTGCTGTAGATGTGACTGTTTCCTTGATCGATTACCATTAGGGTACAGAAGCACACTGGTTTGGGGATATTGGCCTTGTAGATACTTTAGCTCTACTGGGTTCAGCGCTTAGCTCAGGTGGTTTTTGGAGCCTTAGAGTTTTCTCTGTGCTTTCTTGCTGTCTGTAAATAGACAACTCAACTTCTTCCTCTCCAAGTTAGATGCCTTTTATTCTCTCCTCTTGCCTATTGCTCTGGGTTTCCAAGAGTGAACTTAATTGAAATGGCAAGAGTGGACATTCATGCTTCATTTCCGATCTCAGTGGAAAAGCTCTTAACTTCTCACCACTGAGAATGGTGTTGGCTAGGTCCTTGCTACAACTGCCTTTTGCTGAATTGAGATATATTGCTTCTAAAGATAACTTGTTGAGAATTTTATCATGAAAGTCTGTTGACTTTATCGAAAACCTTCTTTGAATATACTGAGCTGATTTCCTTCTGTGAGCCACATACCATGCTTAGAGATTCACGTATATGGAATGATCCTTTTGTTTCAGTGACAGATCCCACTTGATTGATGGATGAGCCTTTTATAGACTGTTGAATCCAGGTTGCTAGTAGATTTGTATTTATGTTCATCAGGGATACTGGCCTGAGATTTTTCTTTCCTTCTGGTGGCTTTGTTTGACTCTGATGTTAGGCTAATGCTTGCTTTGTCAAATGCATTTGGAAGTTATCCCTCTGTATCAGTCTATTAGGGATGCTGCAGTGATTTCTGAATACTATGATCTTATTGCCCATAGTTCTCAAAGCTAGCAGGATGAAGATAAGCACCAGTTCATATTGTCTAGTTCTAATTCGAAGGATGCACATTTTCTTGCTGCATCCTTACATGTTGGAAAGGGGAAAACACTCCTTTTAACCATAGATCAGCATTCCCATTCATTTTTTTTAAAGATTTATTTATTTTTATTTATATGAGTACACTGTAGCTGTCTTTAGACACACACCAGAAGAGTGCACCATATCCCATTTCAGATGGTTGTGGTTGCTGGGATTTGAACTCAGGACCTCTGGAAGAGCAGTAGAGTGCTCCTAACCACTGAGCCATCTCTCCAGCCTCCCATTCTTACTTCTGAAAGGGTGATCTTCCTATATTAGGGACTAAATTCTAACATAATACCTTCCATTTTAGGAAAAGGGTTGGGAAGGATTAACATTAGTTCTGATGAAAATATTTGGTAGGGTTTAGAATAAAGCAAGCAAGCTCTGGGACTTCTTTGATGGAAGGATTTTTATTACTAATTCAGTCTCCTCATATTCATATTTTCTATTGTTTTATAGTTCAGTCTTGTTAATAATATTTGGAATTTATCTTCTTTTCTAAATTATCCTATTCATTAGCATACAACTGTCCACAGACATCGTATTAACAGTTTATTTCTGAACTAAGACTTGAATGTCTTCTCTTTCATTTCCAATGTCTATGTCATCCCTGCATTTTCTTAGATAACATAAGTCTTGATAATTTAATCTGTCTTTCATTTTATTGGTCATTTTTAGTGTCTATTTTTATTTCTTACATTATTTTCCTCTTTCTGCTAACTTTGGGCTTAGTTTGTTTCTCTTACTGGTTTTACATTAGCTTCTTAGACTGTCACTGTTTGAGGTAGGCCTTTGTTCAAAGACTTTGGATGAGTATTTCCTTTAGAACTATCCCTGCCACGTTTTCTAAGTCATGGCTTTTTCCACAGTGGTTTCCAGCCTCATGTTTTACTTCTTTTTTGACCTGTTGGTGGTTAGGAGAGTGCTATTTAATGTCCACACATCTGTGAATCTTCTGAAATTGCTTCTGTTACTGATTTCTAGCTTCACATCACTGTGGTCAGAAAAGATATATTACATAATTTCAACTCCCTTAAATATTTTAAGACTTGTTTGATGGTCAAACCTTTGACTCACACCAGAGAATGTTTTATGTACACTTTAGAAGAATACACCATCTTGTGTTGTAGAACAAACTGTTCTATGTAGCTCAAAGTGTAGTTCAGACCAATGTTACCTTATTGACTATATGTCTGGTATACTGGCTGGTTTTGTGTCAAGCTGGCACAAGCTGGAGTTATCACAGAGAAAAGAGCTTCAGGTGAGGAAATGCCTCCATGAGATCCAGCTGTAAGGCATTTTTCTTAATTAGTGATCTAGGGGGGAAGGCCCCTTGTGAATGGTACCATGTCTGGGTTGGTAGTCTTGGGTTTTGTAAGAAAGCAAGCTGAACAAGCCAGGGGAAGCAAGCCAGTAAGCAGCATACCTCCATGGCTTCTGCATCAGCTCCTGCTTCCTGATCTGTTTAAGTTCCAGTCCTGACTTCCTTTGATGATGAACAGCAATGTGGAAGTTTAAGCTGAATAAACCCTTTCCTCCCCAACTTGCTTCTTGATCATGATGTTTTTGCAGAGATAGAACCCCTGACTAAGACATCTGGGTTATTTATCCATTATTGAAAAGGGTATTGAAGACTGATACTATTACTGTACACTCTCTGTCTGTCTCTGTCTGTCTGTCTCTCTCTCTCTCTCTCTCTCTCTCTCTCTCTCTCTCTCTCTCTCTCTCTCGATATCTTAGTACTTTCTTGACCTAGACCAGCAAGTTTTTCTTCAATAACAAGCTCCTAAAAGTAAGTACTAATGATAAGAAAATAAAGAAAATAGGAAAGCTAGGACCAGGAGGTCTTGCAGAGACTGATAGCTAATACTAAGCACATTTATTAAGAAGTGCAGCTAGGTTTGCAGTGGGGAAATGGAACAAAGTCAGCAGGAAGTTAATAAAGCAATGTTTCATTAAGGGAACACAGGATATCTTAAGTGCACCACAGACTGAGCACATAGCAGCTTTGGGACTTATAACTCCAGTCTCAGGGGCAGGGGTTATTCAGGTTTCCACTAACTAAAACCTTAACTTCTTCTAGGCTCTGGCCCCAGCCCCAGCCCAGACCTTGCCAAGTCTGCCCCTAGGCAGGGACATACAACTGTTGTTTTCTTTGTTCTTTCATCAGGACCTCTAAGAAAGCCTTGGATCAACCTGGCTCCCTACATTTGCGTATCTGTTTAGGTACTTCAATGTGATGTGTACGTATTTTTATAATGCTTTATTCTTAATGAATCAATTCTAATATCATTATATAGTGTGGCCCCCCACTTCCTCCCTCCCTTCCATGGACTTAGAGACTTTTTTCCTACTCTCTCAGTTTCTGTTTGCTTGGGTATCTTCCATCCTTTCATTTTCAATCTGTGAGTTTCTGGTAGGCAGCATACTGTTGAATGTTGCATTCTTACCCATTCAGTCACTCTACCTCTTTTGGTCGGATAGTTAATCCATTTACGATCAAGATAATTACTGACAGCTAAGGACTTCCTTTGTCTCTTTTTTAGTTATTTTCAGGTTATTTGTAAATCCTTTTTCCTTTCCTCTGTTGCTGTTCTCCATGATGACTTGATGCTTTTTCTCTAGTGCATGTTTTGCATTGATTCCTTACTATCTCTTATGTATTTCACTATAGCCTAGTTATCATAACATTTCCATAAAATAGGCTAATTTAAGATGATAATATCAATCATAAAAGATAATAAACAGTTTGACTTCATAACATCCATTCTGATTTTGGTGTGCAGATTTTCATGTTTTGTTTTATATCATTAACAAATTATTGTGGCTACTATCATGATAGTTTTATTTTTAAACTTCATACTAACAATGTATGTAATTTTCTTAGCTTGCAGAGATTTTCCTACTTTCTCATCTTTTTTTTTGTTTGTGTTTTTTGTTTTGTTTTGTTTTTCGAGATTTCTCTATGTAGCCCTGGCTGTCCTAGAACTCCATTTATAGTCCAGATTGGCTTTGAATTCATAGAGATTTGCCCACCTCTGCCTCATGAGTGCTGGGATTAAAGGTTTGCATCACCACTGCTCAGCTTTTTCTGATGTTTTTATGTTACCAATCCCTTTCTTTATCTTTCTGCTTAGAGAACTTCCCTTTAGCATTCCTGTAGAAAACCCTGTGGTGATAAACTTCCTTGGCTTTTGTTTGTCTATTTTTGTCTCCTCCATTTAAAAAAAACAAAAAACAAACAAACAAAAATAAACTCTTGTATTTTAAAGTCTATTTATTTATGTATGAGTGCTCTGCTGCATGTACACCTATATGCCAGAAGAGAGCATCAGATCCCTTTATTGATGGTTGTGGGCCACCGTATGGTTGCTGGGAATTAAACCTGGGTCCTTTGGAAGAGCATCCAGCTCTCTTTACTGCTGAACCATCTCTCCAGAACCCTCTTCTTCATTTTTTCCAATAGTTTATTTTCTTTATTTGCCTTACATCCAGATCACAGCCAGTTCCCCCCTGTCCCAGTCCTACTCTTATAAATTCCTCGGGCTGGAGAGATGGCTCCGAAGGTCCTGAGTTCAAATCCCAGCAACCATATGGTGGCTCAACCATCCTTAATGAGATCTGATGCCCTCTTCTGGTGTGTCTGAAGACAGTTACAGTGTACTTACATATAATAATAAATTAATTAAAAAAAATAAATTCCTCTTCCTATTGTCCCTTCCCCTTCTTCTCAGAGAAGGGAGACACCTCCCTTTGGGTACCACCCCACCCTGGGACATCTAGTCCCAGCAGGACTAGGCACATCTTCTCCCACTGAGGCTCAATTAGGCAGTCCAAGTATGGAAAGGGAGCCTAAATTTGTTTCCATAAAGTGTAGCTTACAACCACGAGAGTGAGTAACTCCAACTCTAGGGAACCTATTATCTTTTAGCTTCTGTGAGCACCTGTTCATATATATATATATATATATATATATATAAAATCTCACAACATATAACACATGTAGCTAATAATCTTTTTAAAATAATAAAAAAAAAATCCTGAAAATAAGTCAAAAGGTATATTGAACATAAAGAGACAAAAGATATTCTCTCTGGCTTTTCTTTTCAGAAATTATCATGGCACCTTGCCAAGTGCAAGCATGGCTCAGAACAAAGATTCTCAAATGTCAGTGGACTTAAACATCCAACAGTCTTAGAAAGTGGCCATGATCAGATGGCTTGAATTCTCACTACTGGATCTGAGGAGCTTGTACACTTTACAAGGTCAATCCTGAGTTATATGTTGCAGTTGAAGCTCACCACTACTGGTGGAAAGCATACTGTGGCAGCTGTCAGTCCATTGGACAGTGGCTCTGCTCTCTCTGGGGGGCCTCAAGCTCCAAAGGGCTACAATGGATACCACACATGGTAGAAATAATGTTGTAGATGGGCCTGGTGCTGTTCTTGTGAACCAATCCCCTAATGAATCGAGGAGCCAATCACTGGGTGATTTCCGGGTTGAAGGGAGGAAGAGAGGAAACAGGAGAGAGTGAGTTCCTTTTGGAACTGGGACAGCAGAAGAGTAAGATGTAGCTGTGAGAGTTTCCTCGTATCATGGTGGATCCGCAAGGATTGGCCACCAGAGGAATCAGATTTTAATAAGGCTTTCAAGATTAGGTTTTAGTTGTTGTGTCCAGAGATTGAATTACCATTGTTTCTGAACTAAGTTTGTGTTGCATTTTCCTTCACACTGCAGCTTGTATGAGTTCAAGAGAGAAAAGTACAGCAGCCAAGCGTAGGTTTGCCTGAGGTGCTCCACAAAGGCCATGGGAGATTTGAAGCATGGGGTTGGTGTGGTAGTGACCTGCCACTGGGAACCTAGCGAGCTGGGTGGAGAGGTTGTGGAGTTCAGAGTCAGAATCTCCACAAGATAAAAACAGGTTGGCCATTGCCTGCCAACATATGACTGGCTAAGCCACCGGGGCAGAGGCACAAATGCAGGAATGAGCCGGTTCTACTTTTTAATATTTCACTTAACAAAACAGCTCTAACAAGAAATTGAATCTTCAGGGAAGATGTAGCTTCTGCAAGTCATGGGGTTCTGTCTGTTCACTGCCCCCTAAAGACTCTGCTTGTGTGGGATCCGTCTCTGGGATGTCTCTGCTGTCAGGAACTTTTCTCATGTAACAGGGTCTCTTCCTAAACTCCAATTATACAAACATTTTCTCTTTGGATGCTGTTGGTCCCACAGATCTCATGAAGTTTTATTCATTTTTCCCTTTTATAGTCCCTGACTATTTTTTTAAGTGATTTGTCTTCTATCTCACAACCTTTTTCTTTTTTTCACATGATCACTTTTGTTGATGTTTCAGTTGCATTTTCTTCACCTACTGCTTTTCAGCTCTAGAATTTGAGTTTTTCTTTTTTAATAATTTCAATCTGTTAAGACATCTTGTTTGGGCCATTGTTTTTTTGATGTGGGTGAGCTATTTCTCTGTGATTTCTTGAGGTTCATTGAGTTTACTTGTATTATTTAAAATACTTGTCAGGCATTATTTGGGGGATGTATTGTTAGTGCTGCATTTTGTTCTCTCAATAGTGACATATTTCTCTGTTAATTATTTTTGATATTTGCGGTCATGTATTGTTTCCTGTTCCTTTTTTTTTTAATTTTTCTTAGTTGTTTTGTTTTGAATTTTGTCTTTTTTTTTGCAAAGGATCAAACCCAGAGCCTTGGGCTGACTAGACAAGTACGCTACACCAAGCTTAACCCCGAAGTCTAGGCATTTTTTTCTTAAGTGGCATGTGAAGTAATAAAGATCAGCATAGCATTCATACATACCTGGGTTTACTGTTCTTGCTCCCCCATTTACTTCCTCAGGCTATCTGCCCCTCCATTTGCTTCCTCTTGTGTTATCAAGTGACATGCATCTCTATTACCCTCTTCTTAACTGAAAGGCACAGCATGCTACATGAAGTCCCATGCCATCCTTGCATGGGGGCCATGCTGACTTTCTCTGTATCATTCCAAGTCTAGTATCTGCACTGTGGACATGAACAGTGTCAGGTGGGGATGTGCTCCAGTCTGCAGACTGACTTTACTTGGGAAACACCATCATCAGGTAGCCTGTCCAGACAGTTCATCACTAATGAAGCAAGTATACTTTAAAGATGAGCGTTATCCTGTATCTTTTATTTATGGCCATCCTGGAGGTTGAACCTAGGACCCAGCACATGGCAGACGAGTGCTCTACCTCTAACATGTATCTCTAGTACTTTCATCTCAATGTTTTTCATTTTCAACTTCAGTTAAACTTTACAGAGTATTTAAGTAATATTTCATTTTTTATTAACACACACATACATCTCTTTACGTCTACAGAATTTCATGTTCAAGTAGTGTCTTAATTAGGATTTCTATTGCTATGAATAGATACCATGACCATGGCAACTCTTACAAAGAACATTTAATTGTTTCAGAGGTTTAGTCCATTATTGTCATTGTGGACAGCGTACAGGCAGACATGGTTCTGGAGAACGAGCAGATAGTTCTACATCTTGATCCATAGGCAGCTGAAGAAGACTGTCCCACTAGGCCTGGCTTGAGCATAGGAGACTTCAAAGCCTGCCTCCACACTGACACACTTCCTCCAACAAGTCCACACCTCCTAGTAGTGCTACTCTTTATGGGTCAGCATTCAATGCCATGAGTCTATGGGGGCCATTCCTATTCAAACCACCTCAAGTAGTATTAAATGTCTTCATCAGCAAGAAGACAGAATAGAGTTTCCCAAGGCGTATTTCCTCACAGAAATACTAATTCAAACTATCTACATGGGAAAACACCTCCACAAGGACCAAGGAAAGTAGATGGGAGGTCATATCTGAGCACAGCACAGACCAAAAAACACTAGGAAGGATAGGAATTACAGGTATATACACTTTTCTCTTTCTCCAGCCCCAGAGAGCACAGTTGGAAGAAATTCCTTCCACTAGGTAACAATGTCAGCAGAGGAAGTTCTTTGCATGGAGACACTGGGCCTGTCCCAGTAAATGCTGGTCTGGTCCCCACATCCTGAGCCTCCAAGCCCACCTAATTACCAGGCTGATTCTATTGACTCCACAGGCTCCAAACTTTGGGCCACTCCAGGGCCATACCAGCCTCTGCAGACTCAGTCTCCAAACTCAGGCTTGCAGATTATGCCCAAGTTTTCTACATCCTTACCACAGCACCAGGTTGAACTCCATGGCCCCTGTCTTCAGAACTAGATTAACCCAGGCATTAGTCAGGTCCAGCCTCAGGCTGTGATGAACTTTGCACTGCTGAACACTTCTTTCTGAGCCTCTGCTAAGGAAAATAAAAGGAAATAGTTCCAAATATTTTCTCTAGTCCATTGCTTTGGTGTGAATGTGTCCCCCAAAGTTTATGTGTCTAAAATTCAGCTCCAAAGGCTGGAGAGATGGCTCAGTGGTTAAGAGCACTGGCAGCTCTTCCAGAGGACCTGAGTTCAAATCCCAGCAACCACATGGTGACTCACAACATCTGTAACTCCAGTCTCAGGGAATCAATTACCTTCTTCTGGCCTCCATGGGCACCAGGCATGCATATAGTGCACAAACAGACATTCAGGCAAAATAGGCAAACACATAGAAATAAAACTAAGACACTTTCAAAACAGTATTTAGTTTCCAATCAACACTGTTAAGAGGTAGGGTCTTGAGGAAACAAAGTCTTCTAATGGATGGAGTATGGGAGTGAATTCCTTATGAAAGAGTAGTTCGGCCTCTCTCTCTCTCTCTCTCTCTCTCTCTCTCTCTCTCCCACCTCCCTCATGCACACACAGTGTTGTGATAAGAGAGCTCTTGCTGGATGCTACTCCTTGGATTCTTGGTCTCTGAACCACAATACATTTCTATTTACTATGTGTTACAAACTTTCAGAAATTCTGTTACTCAGAACAGACTAGAATGTCTGTTATCCCTGTCCCCGGGCTGTTAGCTTTGACCAGTGGGGAGGGGCAGTGCTTTGCTTCCTCCTTGAGACAGTAGTGTTCTTACTGACAACTGATATGAAGCAATTTTAAGTCTTAAGAAAATGGGCCTGTAAGGGGGTTATTAGGACATGAGTTCTCCTGGGTACAATGTGCCCTCACTCTGGAAAGCAGTCTGGCGGTTCCTCAGAAAACTGGGCATGACACTTCCGGAGGATCCGGCTATACCACTCCTGGGCATATACCCAGAGACTTTACCTGCATGCAATAAGGACACATGCTCCACTATATTCATAGCAGCCTTATTTATAATAGCCAGAAGCTGGAAAGAACCCAGATGTCCCTCAACGGAGGAATGGATTCAGAAGATGTGGTATATTTACACAATGGAATACTACTCTGCAATTAAAAACAATGAATTCACGAAATTCCTAGGCAAATGGTCAGAACTTGAAAATATCATCCTTAGTGAGGTAACCCAATCACAAAAAGAACACACATGGTATGCAGTCACTGATAAGGGGATATTGACCCAGAATCTCAGAATACCCTAGACACAATCAGCATATCAATAGATTTCTAAAAAGATGGAAGGAGAGACCCCTGGTCCTGGAAAGACGGGATGTAGGGGAACGCCAGGACAGAGTAACGAGAGGGGGTTGAATGGAGAAAAGAGGGAGGGAAGGGGGCTTATGGGACTTTCGGGGAGGGAGGAAACAGGAAAGGGGAAATGATTTGGAATGTAAATTAAAAAAATAAAATAAAATAAAAAAAATAAAAAAAAAGGTGTTAGGTAAATGAGTTTTGTGGGAAAAAAAAAAAGGCAGGCGTCTGCAGCGGGTCCAAGCAGCCCGGAAAACTGGCAGGCAAAGCCCACATAGGGAAAAACTGGCTGAGCCCACACAACTGCACCGGGATGGGGATGGTGGGCATCCGAGTACCTGTAGAGTGAGAGGCTGCCTGGCTAGTGGGGAAGGGGGGGGGGGTCCTTGCTCAGAAGGCGGTGCTATTCTGGCATGGACCTCCCGGGTACCTGTTGAGGAAGCTTGACTGAGAAGAGGCTGGGTCCTTTCCTGATGGCTGGAAACACTGAGGCTTGCTCCATGTTCTTACATGGCGGGTTTTGATAAGAAGAGACAGTTCATAGTTTCAATGCTTTATTATAGAAAAGTAGGAAGAGAAAAGGAGATAGAGAAGTAAAGAGAGAAAGAGAAGATAGAGGGATGAGAACTGGCCATGACAACATGGAAAGAGGGGAAACAGGGAGACAAGGGCAAGGACGAGAGAGAGAGGGTGGGGGCAAGAAGCCTGCTTTTATAGTGGGCTGGATTACCTGGCAAATACAGCTAGGTAACTGTTGGGCAGGGAAAACCTGGCTGTAGCCAGGTGACTGTAGGGATGGAGTCCGCCCAGAACGCTAGGGGCCTGGGTGTGGCCATACGTGACTGATGGCCATAGGATTATGGAGTTGAGTCAGCAGTCTGAGAGCATGGTTCACTGGTTCCATCCCTTGTAGAATGTTCTACTGGGTCTTTGTGGCCTTGCTCAACCAGGCCACAGACTGTCTTACATGGTCCCAAAGAGTTTGAGTTGGCTTACCCCACCCTACCCTCACCCCATGACTTTTCATCCCTCCACCAAGTGAAGACAGCCAAGTGGAAGGAACCAGCAGTGAATCAAAAGGAGAGATTCCTCAGTATGATATCTGCTGGTGATTTCAGGTTGAGCTTCCCAACATCTAGAACTACCAGAAACGGTTGATAATATTTTTAACATAATCAGTCCTAGATATTTTGTTATAGTACCTAAATAGGCTGATAGCAACAATCTGCCATCTTTCTCTGCCTCAAAGAAACGATTTCTTTTTTTCTTTTTTGTTTTGTTTTGTTTTTTGTTTTGTTTTGTTTTGTTTTTGAGACAGGGTTTCTCTGCGTAGTCCTGGCTGTCCTGGAACTCACTTTGTAGGCCAGGCTGGCCTCAAATTCAGAAATCCTCCTGCCTCTGCTTCCCAAGTGCTGGGATTAAAGGCGTGCGCCACCACTGCCCGGCAAAGAAACGATTTCTGATTGCCTTTATTTTCCTTCATCTTGTATGAATAACAAGTCTAAGGCAAACACATTACCTGGGTATGGTGGCTTATGCCTTTAATCGTAGCACTGCACTTAGGAGGCAGAGGCAGACAAATCTCTAAGTTTGAGGCCAGCCTGGTCTACACAGCAAGTTCTAGGATAGCCAGGGCTACATAGAAAGACCCTATTTCAAACAACAACAAAAACACCCCACCATCACCATAGACACCATCACCATCAACAATAACTACAAAAAAAGTGTGTTCACAGTCTGTTAGAAAAGTGTTTTTGATAAGGAGACTTTTTAGAAATATAGAAATGTCTTTGTTGTATGTTTTAATTTTCATGATGTTAGATACTGGATCCAGGGCTCTACCCCTCAGCTATCACCTTTGCTCAAAGATGGCTTTTAAACAGGTTCATGTATATTTGAGTGTGAGGTTATAGTCATTTTTGCTTTGTCTGTTTTCTGAATACAGGTTCTCACTATGTTGCCTGGAATGGTTTCAAAATGCTGGACTCCCGTGGTCCACCCAATCTCTTGATTCCAAATTTTAATGAAGTATACTCTGTAGGCTTAGTTTTTTTTAAACCTACTTTTAATTAGGGTTCTCAAATGCTTCAAACCTCCTTCTAATCCACCGTCCAAAGAAAAGATAGCAAATAGGACAAGGGGATGTGGACCTGTTTAGAAGTAGTTCCTTGGGGCGACTCAGGTCACTATCAGGATACCAGCAGTCCAGGTCAGTAGTTGTCAGGACAGTAAACACAAAGCTGCAGCAGTGGCACGATCCAGCAGAAACAGCCAGGCCTCCACGAAATCAGCACTAGTTAGCACGAGTGACCAGGACCAGCCAGGATGCCAGGAAAAGTTCTCCACCATGCCTCTTTCAATGAAGCGAAGATCAGGTAAGACTCAAGACCAAGAAGCTTTGCAAAGCTAGCTATACAAGAGCACCATGACTGTCCCTTGAATCCTATTTATACTCTCTCCAAACATCATGAGTCCTCCTATGGGTCTTGCCTCAGCAAACACCATGTGAACATATCACCTGACATATCCAGAAACTTCCACTTCTACATTCCTTGTATGTCTCAAGACATAGATGGTTCAAATTCTAGATTTTTCAAAACCATAAAATAACAGAATCATACCTACAGAAATATAAATATTTCCTGCCTCCCTCACCCACCCCGTGTGTGTGTGTGTGTGTGTGTGTGTGTGTGTGTGTGTGTGTGTGTGTGTGTGTGTTGCATACATAATATTATGCTGGTATGCACATCTGCACACTTGCATGCAGAGACCAGAGCAGGCTATCATGTGTCTTCCTCTAACACTCTCCACACTATTGCCCTTTAGACAAGGACTCTCACTAAATCAGAAGCTCACCTTTCTGGATAGACTGAATGGCCAGGTAACGCTTGGGATCTACATGTGTCTGCTCCTAGTGCTAGGGCCACAGCAATGCCCAGTCATTCTTGACCTTTTTCATGGGTGCTGGGGATTCAAACACAGGTCCTCATGATTGCAGAGCAAGCTCTCTTACTTTCTGAGCCATCTCCCAGCCCAATATTCCAGTAATTTTAAACAGCATGATAGACCCAAGTGGTGACGCATTAGAAGCATTGTGGCTCACTCTTTTGTGGGTAATGGGGCGTCAAGAAGGGTGTTTAAATGAGGAAATGGCAAAGATATAGAGAGACATAGACACGCCCTGTTGGAACTGGGAGAGTTGTAAACTGTTAAGCTCTCTTTCCCCTTTTCAGAGCTCAGCGTGTCAGTCAGTGTGAGCAGCCTACAAGGCACGTGGGAAACTGATAAAGGCAGAGGTGGGAGTGAGGTAGGGAAGATGACAGAAAAACACTGAGGTGGCTGTTGTTTTCTCTTGTGCTCCTGGTTCGCACTAAAGAATGACCCCGTTATCTGTGATGTGGCTGGATTCAACTTCCCCTTCCCCTCTAGAGATGATTGGCAGTGGACTTCATCTGGCAAGCAACTTTGAAGGCCAGGATTTCTGTTGTATGGAGGGGAATGTTCCTCCTGTGTAACTAGATGGAAGATCAAGAAAGCAAGGCTGCTTGGAGTCACTGTGCAACACACAGGGGTGGGGGAGT
Source organism: Tokudaia tokunoshimensis (assembly GCA_036184795.1). Lineage (NCBI taxonomy): Eukaryota > Metazoa > Chordata > Mammalia > Rodentia > Muridae > Tokudaia > Tokudaia tokunoshimensis. Next base: position 63,403,501 of record BTHU01000003.1, on the reverse strand, counting down.
CAAAGGTCACTAGACAGCTTAAAGATAGAAGGAGCAGGACAGAACTGAAGCTAGAAGTCACCGAAGACATCAGAACCAGATTCATCCAGGCTCGTATCCAGCTAAGCATGGGGGTGGGGGGTGAGGTGGGGGTGGGGGTGGCAGTTCTCCTGAATCTTCGAGATGCAGGCTAATCACTCCTCTCTTTTCATGTTGAGTCAGCTTGAGTGAATCTGGTTTTCGGTGACTTGTAACAGAAAGTCCCAAATGTTTTTCAGTAACAGTAATCAGGAATGTTTTTGGGGGGATGGAAGTGGAGGTAGGCAGGAAGAGGCTCACTGAAGTAAGGTCATGAGAGATAAATCTCACATATAAGACAGATTGTCTGACCAAGCCCGCTCAGTCAGTCAACAGGTTCTCCAGTACAGGAGCGAGGATTAAAAGAAAGAGACAATTAGACAAAACTGCAGCATGACCCCAGTCAATTCTGAGACTGAAGGCAGGTTTAATAATTTCAAGTCCACTTTTTAATACCAATTTAATTATATGCAGAAATTAAGATCAATAGTGGTACAGTAAGGAACAAGTAAGACAGTAAACACAAAATTGTCAAGGCAGTAAGCAAAATTCTGTGACAGTTGTTTCAAAGGGTTTGTCAGAATGACCAAAATACCTGAGCCTACTTCCTCATCCAAGCCCAAAATCTTGCCTGAAGCTTGCTTCTCAACTCCTTCTCAACTCGTTCCACCCTAAGATTAAAATTCTTGCCTTACCTACTTCCCTACTATGCCTGAATGTCAGATTCCTGTTTGAAGTCCTTGTCCCTGGCCAATGTCAAGTTCCTGCCAGGCAGCACAGTACCCCAATAAGACTCTCTACAATTGTCCTCGTCCAAAGGCCTCCCAAAGTGTATGTGCTGGAACTCTGACCCCAGTGTGGCCATGTTTGAGAGGTCATAAAGGTGAAAACCCCATCCATGGATTAAGCGATTCTGTGGGAACAGTTTAGTTCTGGCAGGAGTGGCTTTGTTTTAAAGGTGCCACCTCTAGCTACATTTCTGTATCTTTCTTGTGGTTTAATGGTGGTACGCATCCACTTGGGGCTTGGGCCGATAGGTGAGGCGGGATGCAGGAGTTTTGACTGCACTTTCCCCACACCAGCAGTGCCAGGTGGGCGTCATGTTGTTTGAAGCCAAGGGACCCTGCTCCAGGGGTGGGGAAGTGCAGTCTGAAGTCCCCTGGGACTGTGACTGGTGGGTCCCAGGGCCTCTACGGAGACTGGGGACAGCAGGTTCTCAGACTCATGGGCACCACAGACACCAGCTGGATGCTGTGGAAGAGGTGAAAACATAGTGGGGAGCCCCCCTCAGGCTGGATCTAGCCTGGGGCAAAGGGGGAAGGGTGGGAGAGCACTCCTGCTGGGTCCTGCTCTGTGGGGATGAGCAAATCCTTGACTTGGTGGAGACCATGGCTGGGAGCACTGAGAGGACTTCTGTGGGAGAGACTAGATGTGGCTCTTTAAATGAAGGCCTGTTCCATTGCTCCCCACAGCTGGGAGCCAGATGAGAAGAGGCAGTCCATGGTTTTAAAGCATTTGTTTTCATGGAGAGTTGTGATGAGTGAAACAGTACCCCACTTTCTCAGGGCGGGCCTGAGGCTAAACACCTTTTGCATGAAGGAGTGTCTGGGAAGGAGAGCTTAATTGGCTAAGCCCTTCCGGCCTTTAGGTACCTCATTAAAATGGAGATCTGTCTTGAGGCTACCTGTGGTCACATCCTCTACCTGTGGAGGGGCTTGGGGCATTGCCCTTAAGTGACTGATGGCCACAGAATTATGGAGTGGAGAGCTGCGGCCTTGTGTCAGGAGCATGGTGTCTAGGAGCGTGGCAAAATGCCTACTGTCCCTTGCAGGATTATCTTCTGCTGGGTCACCAGGGTTTTAAACCTAGCTCAACCAGAAATCAGGCTGCCTTTAAAAGTCTCATACTTTCTCTGTTAACTCTCTATTGCTGTCTTACCTTCTGACCTGTGTGATCCCTCTGCCATGCTCTAATACAAGGAGAGCCAGATGCCAAGAGGATGCCTGTGCCACGCTCCTGAATTTCTCAGCCTCCAGAACAGTGAGTCAAATAAATCTGCATTCTCTATATATTATCTGGCCTCTGTCGGGAGGTGGTCTGTGCACAGACAGCCTGGTTCCCAGGTAGAGCAAGGACTTTGAACCCCGGGACCCGGTAGGGGGTGGCTTCTACCTACAATCTTGTGGGCGGAGCTTCCACCTGCATGGGACAGGAGGAGTTCAGTCACTGCCCCCTGGAACCTAGCTCCTGGCGCAGCTGCAACCCCCCAGGAGAGATTCGTGGCTACCAGTCACGTAGTTGCAGCCCCAAGCTCTCCCCACATGTAAATAAGGTTTCCCTAAACTCTCAATCCAAGCCAATGAGAAGTACCTGCTGCCAAACCCCCGGAGCATCCCCAAATCATATATAAATCTCAACCTGGATCCTATAGAACAATAAAAGGGTGTTTGAAGATTACTCTACCGTCTGGGAGGTTTTATCACAAAGAGCTGTAACACACAGGAAGAGGTTCTCTCTCCCGGAACACTGTTGGCCGCTCCGTTGTAATCTTTCCTGGCTAGGCGACCTTCGCCAGCCTCAGATCGGATCAGGCACAGAGCAGCGTGGGCAAACCCCCGCACCCGCTTTCAGCGGGGCCTCTGCACGGAGGCCCATAGGCCTCAGGTGCTTTTTCATAGGTATTAACCATGGTAACTTTCATATAACCTACCAGCCCTTCCTAAGTTCATTAGCAAAATGTATACAGCTGGTAGTGTGAACTCCCCATGGCTGGGATTTGGATTACTTAAATCGCTATCAACATATGTGTGCATCCTTGGGCAAGCTATTTGTCTATTGTCTAAGCTCAGGCTCTTTATGAAACGGTAGTAGGATAGATCTGCCACTTGAGCTACAATAAGAGTTAATTAACACACTGAACGTCATGCATATGGTAATAACATTCAATTATCATTACTGCTTTTCAACACTTTTCCAAGTTTGTTACACACATTTTTGTGAGGGAAACAATAAACTTCCAGTGTCACCAGCTTTCCTATCTATCAATCTCTCCTTTCTTTCTATCCTGGGAGGAGCGACCTTTAATGAATGACATAATCCCTGTACTGCCCAAGGCTTTCCTTTTCTCCTTTCTTCATCAGACTTTGTCCCAGACCCTTGATCCAAGTCTTCAGAGTTCTGTTTGTCAGTCACTCCTTGTGTCTTCATCGTTGCCTCTTTACTGACATTTCATTCCATTTTATTAAAGTCTCCATATTGAAATCCTATCACAGCTCGGGATTCATGGGTCTTGCACTGAACCTATAAGTTTTCTGTCACTATTACAAAATGCCTGAGGTAATTAACTTATAAAGAGAAAAGGTTTACTTTGACTCGTGGTCCTGGAAAGCTGCAGACCACAGTCAGGTAGTTCTGTGACTTTGAGGCTCTGGCAGGTGAACATGACAGAGGAAACCATTCGCCTCAAGACCTAAGGAACAAAGAACAAGGGGAAGACAGTGGATCCCATGATCTTTTACAAACAGATGTCTCTAGTCACCTAAAGACCTCCAACAAGGTCAGACCTCTCAAAGTTTTTGCTACTTCCCACTTTTAACACATGGATCTCTGGAGAACAGACACCCAAAATAGCTTGTGCCTACTGATTCAACCAACTGTCGATCAAAATACTCTGAAAAAAAAAAAAAACAAGCAAATAAACAAAGAAGCCTAAACCCAAAACCAAAATCAAACAAAACAAAAATAGCAACAAAAAGTTAGAGTCAGATAGCCTGACCCTTTCTTGTCATTATTTCTTAAATAGTCTGGTGTAACAACTTCTTTCAGTATATTCTCATTGTATTTGGTATTATCATTAAGTTGGAGATGTTCTCAAGTGATGAGAGGATGTACATTCATTATCTGCAAACACTACCTGGAAGCTCTTGTTTTTCCTCCTGGCTCCAAGCTTCAGAAATAAGACTCTGTGACTTAAATATATTTACAGATGCCTAGGCCAAGGTTTTACATGCTCTTCCAGTTTATTGCATGACTAGATACCTCTGCTCTGCTTTCACACCTCTGTCTCCATCAGTATCCAGGGCCAAATCCTCCATGCCTCACTAGTTCCCAGAATTCTGTCTGCCGGTTGCCCCACCTTCTCATCCTGCCTCAGGTCATTGGCCAAAGGGTTGTTTGGTGTTTTTTTTTTTTGTTTTTTTATTGACAGGTGAATGTTTTTACACAATGCACAAGAGATTATCTCCACAACTACCCCATTTTATGGAAGGGGCTTCAATGTCTAAGGATTGGAGCATCAGTGGAGGAGTCCATGTCTCACCATCAGAAGTTCTTAAAGTGGGATCTGAAGAACTACTCTATCATAAATGAATGGGAGCCCTTGGCTTACTCAGACCTAGACTAGCACTGATGCACTTGAACTCCAAATGTCTTCAGTCAACTGTTATGACTACATACTTCAAATCTCTAATAGCACCAATCACCATCCCACCATAAACTATGGATTTGCAGAATAAAGAAACTCTCAAACAGGCTCCTTAAGTCCTTATATCAATGTGCCCCGTGGTGCCTGTTCTCTCTCTCTTCAGTATAGAGGGCATACAGTTTCTCCATCTGATCCTAATGATGTGGCCTAAGTTTATTTCTCCTCTTGTTCCACCTTCTTAAGAGCTCTCTAGGCCTTTATTCCATCTCATATCCATCCCCTCCCTGTCCACCAGCATTTAAACACAAGCTTCTCTTCAAAAGATAAGTCTCCCTGAGTGTCAGTGACCAAGCACTTCCAGCGCTCTCTTTGTGCTCACCTTCCTGATGGTGTCGATACTCACTCTCCACGCACTCCCACTTGCCTTGAACCTCTGCCCACTGTTTCCCCAGGCTGCTCCTCTCCTTTGGCCACAAATGACTGGTGTTAGATCCCAGGGCCTTCCACTGCTGTCACTGGATTCTCAGTTCCCTCTGACACTACTGCTCCATCTTCCTTTTCTGTTTTGATTTGCTTTTGTTCTAGAAAGGTTCTCACCTTCCAGGCTTGGCTGATCTGGAATTTTCCACTTACACCAGGCTAGTCTCAGGCTCAGAGAGCTGCCTGCTTCTGCCTCTAAGTGCTGGGATTAAACAGGAATCCATTCCTTCTTAAAACTTTTCTTGGTTCCCTTCATATTTAGGTCTTGAATGGAGAACTCCTCAGAGACATATCTCAGGCCTCATTTTCTGTCTTCTTATCCTACTGCACCAAGGTTTTATCCATACAAACTCTTGTAACTATAAGCCTCGAATAGAAAAGCCCTGCATATACATTCCCAGGCCACTCTTACTCTGATCTCCAGCTCACCGTCGACCCTACAGAGGGCATTTCTACACGGATGCTGCACAAGTGCTGGCTTCCAGACCATCAAGGTAAAAGTCAAAGGAAAGTAATCCTCATATCTTTTGATATTTGTTCTAGTACTAATACCATTAAATTAAACTTCTGAGGAGATTTATGTAGGAAGCAACCATGACATAGGAGTCACTAACCTCTACACTACTCTTGTGGCATAGTCTATCATTTTCTAAACCAGTACTTAACAAGTACTCACAATGAATCAGACACCATGCTCACCACTGGAAATGAAGCAATAAAAGTGTGTGTGTACGTGTGTGTGTGTGTGTGTGTGTGTGTATGTGTTAATCTCATGGCTAGCACTGAGTTTCAAATAATATTAAGTGAAACTCTCATGAAAATTTACTGGAGGAAAATTTACTTGTTTCTCAAACTAGCCCTATTTTATAGTAAAACCAGGGTCAAAATAAGAGTCCCCTTCTTGGCTGTCCCCAGAGCATGATTTCAAGACTTCTTACCTTTTTTTCTCTTTCAGCTTCCTACCACTACTGTACAGTACACACATAATGCTGACAGGGCTCCCAGGCGCTGACAAATAGTGCCTTCAGCTCACGAGTCACCTGTCATTTGCCAGCCTCGCCAGCTGTGGCTCCCTACCCACTGGCACACGCTGCTCTCCCCCACTGCCCCATTGCACTGGCTATTGCTTACTTGGGTCAAAGGTACTCATGATGCTCACCCAGTGAGTGCCAACGATTCCAGAGGGCAGGGTGTGGCCCAGCCCTGCTTTGTCCACCATGGCAGGAAGTAGGGCAGCCAGATAGCAACCTTCCACTGCCTTGAAGGCTCTCTAGCATGCTAAGAATGCCAAAGAGGCTGAAGTTGCTCTAATACCAGGACCTGTTTATACTGAAACTGTACTGTGTTTTCCCTCACCTGTCTGAGGGCCACGCTCCCCAGCTGTTGGAGTTACAATGCACTACTCAGGCTCCAATGTAGTATTTCCTGATGCTCCTGAAAGTCTCAGTTTGTCTCGTGTTGTTACATTTTGGATCTAAGTGTTTACCCAAAAGCTCATGCACTGAAGGTTCAGTCCCACATGCAGCAGTGTCCAGGGTGGGTCTCTTGCAGGGAGGCGGTGACTCCAGCACAAAGGTTCCAACCTATTACCTTGACTCGCTCTTAAAAAGGTAAGTCCTAGTTGAAGGAAGTGGGTCTGAGCTAGGATAGAAGGGCCAGGAAAATTATTGGGACACAAGAAAAAAAATGCTCCTCATTCTTACCAACCGTCAAGCATGGATTCCTTTCCCTTGTTTTATTTATTAGATATTTGCTTTATTTACATTTCAAATGCTATCCCCTTTCCTGGTTTCCCCTTTGAAAATGCCCTATCTCATCCTCCCTCCCCCTGCTCACCAACCCATCCACTCCATCTTCCCTGACCTGGCATTCCCCTACACTGGGGCAACGAGCCTTCACAGGTCCAAGGGCCTCTCCTCTCATTGATGTCCGACCAGGCCATCCTCTGCTACCCATGCGGCTGGAGTCATGGGTCCCTCCATGTGTACTCTTTGGTTGTGGCTGTAAACCTACAATCTGAGACTCTTACCAGAAACCCAGTGGCTCCTGGTTTTACCTTATCAGACTCTAACCTATCCAAGGCTCCCTCAAGTTGTCCAGTAGTTGCACCAAAAATAGCAAAGGGAGGGGATTGTAGTGACCCTTCCAGATGTGCTTTTCTTCTTTTTTTTCCCCAGACATGGCTTCTCTGTGTAGCTTTGGCTGTCCTGCAGAGCAGTCCAGTCTTGAACTCACAAAGATCTGCCTGCCTCTGCCTCCCAAATGCTGGGATTAAAAGCCTGCACCACCAGGCAGGGCCAAGATGTACTGTGAGAGCCATTAAATATATATATTATATATATATTTATATATATATATATATATTGTAATTGCTAAGACATTTTGCTGTGAATCTCTTATGGGAAGCCCAGACCTACTTGCAGGTGTCTTATTCTCTCACTGAACATCTCTCTGTCATAACTCTTTTGCCTAAAATCTGTTAAAAATGGCTTCTAATAAGCTGAGACTATTCTTTGAGCAGCCTATAGCCATGTATGCCCTAAGGTGTGTTTTGTTCTTTCTTTTTGTTGCTTTTTTTCCCATTCCAAACAGACTTCAAGTCTATTTCTTACTGGTTTGCTTTGAAATGCACTTCTAAGTTGAAGCCCACAATAATGTCCCGCAGTTAAAAGATTAGGAGAATGCCTCAGGATGTTAACAACACTACTGGCCATTCTCCGGTCCCCCCTGACACTTTTTGGTGCCTCTATTCCAGAGCAGCCGCTGTCTTCCCTCTCAAGTCTCTGGCTCTAATGCTTTGGGCATGCCCCGAGAGTGCTCTACCGCTGAACTACATCTCTAGCTCAATTTTCTTAAACAAAATGGGGGGGGGTGGGGGGAGAAGGTAATTTCACAAATAGTAAGCACTCAATTGAGAGATGTTTCAGATCTTGACTTTAGTAATCTTGCTTTGAGGACTTCAGGGAATTCTTCCACATTCAAACTTCTTCTTTCTGCCCCCACCAATCCTAACACTGCCTCCCCTTGCCCTCACCCCAGGAGGCAACCCTGGGGAAACCCTCTAGGGAAAAAAAAGCAGATGAAATTCCTCTAATTACCTAGAGCTTTTTGGCTGTCTTAGGCTGAAGACTGGCAGGGTGGGGAGTGGAACGTGGGAGGTATAGGGGGCGGGACCTTGAGCGTGGCGGGGGGGCCCGACGGACTGCCCTCCCTGGGGACCTCGGTCACGCACAGCATTGTGGGAGTTGTAGTTTTTCCTGGTCTGAGTTTCCAGATCGGACAAAGTCTCGGGACTCACTTTCCCGTGCTCCTGTGCGCAGACTTAATTGGGGCAGGTCCTTGGGAGGGAAAGAAATTGCTTGGGAGCTCGGTTATAAAATGTGGACCCGAATCCGGTGTGTCCGTGGAACTTCTGCTTTTGCGGCCTCCCATTCACTAGGTTTGAAGTGCAAGTTTCAGGTCCAAGTAGCTACCCTGACTGAGCCTGCAGCAGGAGCGGCCGGCGTCGGCTGGGCTTAAACTACTAGACAGTCTTTCTGCTCCCACCCCTTTCTCTCCACCAGGCTCCCGCCCCCCGGGCCTGACTACCGCCGGGTCGCCCCGCTAGTGTAGCTTGTTCTGAGAGCTTGGATGCATTTGCCCTCCAGTTCCCGCGAACTTCTGAGTAGCTGCTGAGCCCCGTTGCCTGCGGAGCCCTCAGCTTCCACAGCCTCCAGCATGCGCGTGTGGGCCTCCGTGGGCGTCCTGACCTCGCTAGCTTACTGCTTCCACCAGCGGCGGGTGGCCCTGGCCGAGCAGCGGGCGCCCGATGGCCAGCGTCCGGTGAATCGCGACCTACTGGAGCTGAAAATGGTGCAGGTGGTGTTTCGACACGGGGCACGGAGTCCGCTCAAGCCTCTCCCGCTGGAGGAGCAGGTGAGAGGCGGCCCACGTAGGGGTTCGTGGGGACACACCTTAGCGTCCCTCCTGGCGCAGAGGGGCTCGGGCTGGGTCCAGACCAGAGGGAAACAGCAGTAGATTGGCCCTCAGGCTGAGGCCTGGAGCCATCACCCCATCCTCATCCCCCACACCACCGGTGTATAAGCCTTCCGGGCTAGGGCAGCCCTCCAAACTTTCAGTTTCGAGGTGTAGTGTAACTTTTCAAAGATGCATAGCAATGGCCCGGGGGAGGGGTCTTATTTAAATGCAGATTCTGATTCGGTGGATGTGGAGTTAGGTCACGTTTAACAGTTCTGTGGTTGAACTTAAGTTCAAGGATGCAGCGGACCTCGAAAGTGCCTGTTTCGCTGGTTGTTAGTGGCAGAGACCTTTGTACCTGCCAGGAGATACCTTTAGTTCTACCACAGTGCAGAGCAAGCTGGCGCCTTTGGGACCAGATCTTAATACAGAGTTTTCTCATGGGCTTGCCAGTGACCATTTGAGATCTTGTGAAGTCTTAATTGCTGACAAGGACTGTATATTGGGGTTCTTTTACGTTTTAGATTTAGGAATCTGGAAAGGATTTGTGGTAAGAAGGGGGAAAAGTTAATTGGCTAGTCTTGTGGCTATAAGTCAGAATAATTGTGATTAAAGCACAAATAATTAGCTTTTTGTTTTAAAAATGATTGCCTGACAGGTAAAAAAAAGAATAGGGCACCAGAAGTCCCTAACACCCCAAGTGTTGAATTTACCTGTGGAGTGTGTATTTGTTCAGTTGGATATACTCTTCATGGTCATTTCTGCTTTCCTGAAGTGCCGTGAGTTATAGTTTCAACCCAAGATCTGGTCTTTAAAGAGGGTCGCACATGAAAAAGTCAAGCCACCAGGGCAGCTCTCACATAAATAAATACATTTTAGCAGGCATTTATTTACCAGGTTTCCAGTTAGCCTGTTTTTATGGCTCTACTACTTTCTCTCTGGTTCTGCAACTCTTTTTGCTTCTTTGATCCTCACCCACACAGTGCCTTTAACATTAGACCTCTCAAGTTGTCGTATTTTGTCTACACATGCCGTCTACACACGCCCATCTCTTTGCACCCCTATTCTTCTCTATCCTTATTAAAGAGTGTTAGATATATTTATGTTTTAGACAAAGTGACCAGTCATAGCAGAGAATAGAAGTTTGTCTGAATCTAGACCCAGTGTATATAGACAGTGCATTTGCCTGAACTGGTGGATGTCAGTATAGAACTAGCTTCACTGATATGCTTTGACAAGATATCACCATTCTATGTTGAGGGAGCTGGGAGAAACAATCCCACTCAATTCATTACTGGAAAGATATTCATTACATTACTCCAGCCTCTTTGAATTGGAAAAAAAAAAGGTTTAAATCCTTTCAGGGAGTGTGTGTGTGTGTGTGTGTGTTTGTGTGTAGGTAGGTAGGTGGGGGGGGGGGCGTGTAGGCCTGAGAAGCTAGAAGAGGCCATTGGGTCTCCTGGAACTGGACTTACAGGTGGTTATGCACCACGTGAGGATGCTGAGAACGGACTGATGTCCCTGGAGCAAGCACACGTAGCTGCTGAGTTACCTCTCCAGCCCTAGGCAGAAGCTTTAAGCCTGTCTGGTTTTCTTGGATAAAGTTCTGTTCATAAAAGCCTGGGATGGAGCCAACTCTGGTTGTGAGTCGATGCCATCAGCCTCCTCTGACCTGTTTCTGGACGTCATCTCTCAAGTTTTCTTTTCAGTCTCTACGTTTTTTGAGTTTTCTAGCCTTCCTTACTCTGCTGTTGTCAGAGCAGAACTTGCCAACAATTACAAGAGTGAAATCGCCTTTGCTTCAGTTTTTGATTTCTGACTGGTTTATAGACACGTGCTGTCACTGGTTTGGGTTTCTCACAGGTCCTTACAAGGAGGCATTGTTTTAACAGTAGAAGTTTGGCTGGGTTGTTTTCTTAACGGCTTGGATAACAGTTGGTCTGTCCTGCCAAAAGGCCGTGCTTTGGAAATAAAATCATGGAACTCGGTCGAACATGCTTCTGACCTCCAGAGTAGCTCCAAATTCACTTACAAGCAAACTTTTGAACGTCTGTTTTCAACTTCTTCAGGACAGTGGCAAGGTGACCCACCGATAGGGAGGTCTTTCGACTCTTGGGAAGTTCAGCCTACCCCAGTTCCTTGTTAAGTTCCTGTCTGCCTTTGACAGTATAGATGAGCTGGGAAGCATGTTATATTGCTTAATTCCTTCCCAAAGCTCAGCTGAGAGATGTTTCTATGAAGGATGTGTGAGTTCCTTCACTCCACTGGGTTGATGGTTCTAAACCCTGGCAGGATATTGAATTCTTCAGAGATGGTATGGGGGCTTGGAGTAATGACTCAGCAGTTAAGAGTGTTCACTGCTCTTGGAGAAGATTCTGTTTAAGTTCCCAGCACCTTCATGGTGGGTTGGCCATTGGACTCAAAGTGCTCTTCCCTCAGCATCCTGTCGATATGCCTGGTCCAAGTTCCTCTTTTCCACTCTCAGACTGGACAGCATGAATGAATGGATGTATCATCCACACTTGAAAATCTGAATCGACGTGACCTGGTTATCAGGAATTGCCCTGGGAAGCACCATAGGTCCTCTGTGGGTAAATGTGCTTAGAGATTACATCTACTGTGTCTGAGTGGCCCTGTGGACCTATGTCTCCGGTTCCGTGGATTTAACAAGAATGGAGGCTTGGTCTGAGCTCTAAAAGAATTTACACTATAGCGAAGGAGAGAGAGAAAACAGATCCAGGTCAGGCTTAGGGGAATGTGCGGAGAGTGGGAACTCAAAGGAGGTAGCTTACCCTAATCTGACCTGAAGCAATCACAGCTTTCCTGCTGCTGCCCTGTTAGTAGCCATGCAAGTGCAAAACCAAAGCCATATTCATCCTCCTTCTTCCTGCCTACCTGCCAATCCCACCCCCAAATGGAGCCGTGTCTACCCACACACCACGTCTTATGTGATAGAACTGCCTCCTCTGTTCCTGGAGCCTTGTAAGTCTTGCTGACATGGGAAAACCAGCTCTCCTATGTCCACTGTAATTGTGACATGTGCCACAGGCATTGAGACTGCTCTGTGGGGCTATGGTCCTTTCACAGTACTGGCGGTGTGCAGGGGAGCTGGGCCCTGGGCGCCCATACTTCACCTAGAAAAACTGCTGTTTTAGCTTTTCCGTTACTGTCCTGAAGTTCACCTATTACAAGTTCAGGTGTTGCTTGTCTGTATCCCTGTGATTGCGTCAAAGGAGCGCCTCAAATGTCATTTCTTTTGAGACTTCCTGAAGAAGAGCTGTGTCTGGCTCTGAGCTGTGGCAGCTGTGTCTGGTGTCTTGGAGGGCGCACCAACTTCTTCTGTGTCTATGCTATCGTTTAAGTTCATGGCTTGCTTCCTCTAAGCTGAAAATCCAGGAAAGGCCAGATCTGGTTATCTGACAATTGGTGTCTTCCATGGGATCTAGGAGATCTTCGGAACTGTTAATTGTATCCAGCCGAAAAAACCAATAGATAACTCAGTGTCTATTCCATGGAAGCTGTGTATTGAACAGGACAGATGAGTAAAGGAACTTGCCTGGTGCACTTTGATTAAGGTTTTTAAAGAGCCAGTAAGCCTGCTGTGTAAGCCCAGGGCCATGGCCACAGCTCTTGAGTTAGTTATATGCCGTGAATGAGTTTCCTTCAGGGACCGGGGCAGAAGGGAGTCAGAGGTTTGTTTTAGAATGTATAGTTGTGTTCACACTGAAAGAAGTAATCGGTTGGGAAGAGGAGCTGGTTACAAACTAGAACGGGAGTTCTCAACCTAGGGGTCATGACCCCTTTGGGGGGATCAAATGACCCTTCCACAGGAGTCGCCTAAGACCTTCGGAAAATACACATGTTTACATTATTATTCATAACAGCAAAACTACAACATGAGGAACGGTATTAAAGGGTCACAGCAGGAGGAAGCTTAGGAGCCACTGGATTAGAACATCACATCTGACTCCAAAGGAGTAAGAGTCTCATGGTTCAGTAGAGATGTGAGACCTGTGATGCTTTAATCATCCCGTTGAGGCAGGAGCCAGATTAGGAGGACTGAAGGAAGACCAGAGAGGCAGAGTCGACTGTAGATTACAGCCACTTGCTTCAGAAACTAGAGAAAAGAACAGGAAGTAGGCGATAGTAACACAAGGTGTTAGGCAGAGTCCTAGGATTTGAGGCATGGAAACTACACATCGATTCCTTAGAAGCTGTTACTAGGGCGGGCAGTCACTGAGATCAGGTATACTTCATTCATTCAGTTGCTCACTCATTCATTCATCCACTCGCTCACTGAGTAGCTGCACGCCAAGCAACCTGGCATCTTCTCCCCAATAGTCAAGTGGGACAAGAGTGCTGTAACTGAGTCTTAGGGTCGGTGAGGGCATTGGAAATAATAAGTCATGGCCATATCTTCCTTTAGTTGGAGGGAGAGTTCAGGTTTCAAGGAGAGATTGCAGGCCTAGTGTCAAGTGCTTCTGGTCATGTATCCCAGAGGCCACAGGGTGTCGCCGCCGTGAGCTTCAGGAACTTTTATTCAACCATATGTCATTTTTTTTATGGTCACAACAGGTGGAGTGGAACCCCAAGCTTTTAGAGATCCCACCTCAAACTCGGTTTGATTACACTGTCACCAATCTAGCCGGGGGCCCGAAACCTCATTCTCATTACGACTCTGAATACCACAAGACCACCTTGAGGGTGAGTGGCAGTGGGAAGCCCAGGGCAGAGCTTCAGGGATTCTTCTCTGGGCTGAGCTGAGTGGCCGAGCATCCAATCTTCTCTTTGTCTATGCCCCACTTTAGGGTGGTGTGTTTGCTGGGCAGCTGACCAAGGTGGGCATGCAGCAGATGTTTGCCCTGGGAGAGAAGCTGAGGAAGAATTACGTGGAAGATATCCCCTTCCTTTCACCAGTCTACAACCCACAAGAGGTCTTGTGAGTCACAGACAAGGAGATACTTACTCATTTAAGGTCTTGAGCATGAGTGGGTCCTGACCCCCACTCTCATCCAACATGATTGGGGGGCACCAGATCACCACTGAGCGATTACCCTTGTCATAATCTGCGAACAGGTAGTCATTGAAGGCCACAGCCATTGACTTTCAGGTTCTTGGGGGCAGCCAGTCTCTAGAGAGGAAAGGCTTTCTCCCCGTGGGGTCCGTGTGTGGTTTGAGAGGCGTCCAGCTGCTCCGTTCCCAGCTGTTCTCTGGTCCTGTGTGAGCATCTCTGCCTCTGCATGTTCATTTCTCTCCAGTATTCGCTCCACCAACATGTTTCGGAATCTGGAATCTACTCGGTGTTTGCTGGCTGGGCTTTTCCAACATGAGAAAGGTTTGTGTTGTGGTCTGAAAGTCACCCCTGTGCCAGGGGAGCTCTCTTCTCCTCACTTCCAAAGCTGCCCTTTCTCTTCCTCCATGCCTGTTCTCCTGATCCCTCCTGCACTTATGGATTCTAGTTGCTCCAGTTGCTGGGGGTCTTTCAGCATCACCATCACCCCAGTATCACCATTCAGCCTTCCGTTGTTGCCCTTGCCAACCTGACCTCTGCGGTGAGCAGGAGTTAGATGCCCCTCCGCTTCCCGACTCCTCGGGCTTCTAAATGAGCTGTAGAGGGTGACCCTGCCCAGTCCTGTGAACAGTTGTGAGGCACTACTGAGAAAGAGGGTAAGGAGCACACTTAGCGGACGCCAGGACTGCTGCCATTGTTCTGATGTTCGTGATAACCCCAGCCTAGCCTACCCGGAGTCAGCGTGCTCTGCTCAGCCTTTCTTAGTTGAGAAAGTTGTCGAGTTTGACTTTTCATGTAATCAGGGAATGATTATAGTTGTCAGCTTCAAAACTTCTCACCAGAGGGGACTGTGTTTATCTCCTTCCTGGATCCCATGTGAGGCCTATATTAGTCACCACCACATCCCTGTGACCAAACATCTGACAGAAATGGCTCAAGGGAAGAATGGTTAATTTTGGCTCCAGGTTTCAGAGCAAAGGGAGGCTGCTGTGGAGAAGCAGGGCAGCAGGACCTGCTCAGCTCCTCTGTCCCCATCTGCGGTTCCCCGAGTGGGAGGTGGTGAGTGTTCACATTGTGACAGACTAGGCCTAGCCTGAGGCAGCGTAGCCTCCCAAAACCCTGCTCTGCTAATGCCAGCCGGGCTCACCTTGTGAATGCTCTACATTTTCCACACCTCTTCTTCCCCTCTAGGGAACAAGCATTCAAAACAGTAGCCTGTGTGTGATTCAAGCCCTAACAATCCTAACCCACCAAATGAGGCCACGTTCATAATTGTTTCAAATCTGCATTAAATCACTCTTCTGAACATCAGATAATCATGACCTCACTGGTATTCAGACATTAAGTGCTGCTGCATAGCAGAAATTCTTGTTTTGTTTAGCTTCTAGGAGTATCTTAAATGGAAATAAAGTTTCTATTAAACTCTGATTGACAGTAGACCCTTCAGGGCTGAGGAGGTTGGCTCTACCTCTCAACTGGTTTGGGTCTCGGACTGAAGCCAGCCACTTCACACACCATGTTTCTAGCAAGCCAAGCAAACAGGACAGGCTGTCCCTTCAAGGGAGCCCTCAGACTGGGTGATGATCTATAAGGCCTGATCTTCTGAAACACTATCGGTGACTCAGGAGGAGGCTTCGGAGCAGAGAGAAGCCTGGGATAAGTCACTGTCTTGGCCTTCAGAAGTGAGTCAGGGGAGACAACAAAACAACCCAATTCTGATAAAGTGGGGACCAGCTATTCTATGTTAAGATGCCCGCATGCCGGTGCTGGTTGTGCCTCGGGTAGGGAATCTTTGGAATGAGTCTGGGAAGCGCGGATCTCATCCAGGCCTGTGCCTTTTCTGGTCTGTGGCCCAGTAGGAGGGTGTGTGTGCTAGACAGAACAAAGCTGTTACTTTACCCAGTGCTTAGAGGAGACCTGTGGGCAGAGCCAGGGTAGGAACTGCTGGTAAGGTTGACCTTGGGATCTTTGGCCTGGGTTGGCTCTGTAGACAAAGGGAAGCAGCAGACAGAAGTGGGGGGTCTTGGAAGAGTGAGCTGAGCCCCCCTAGCACCTGTGCTTCCTCTTTCCTTGCAGGATCTGCCATTATCCATACCGAAGAGGCAAGCTCTGAAGTCCTGTACCCCAACTACCAGAGCTGCTGGGTCCTGAGAGAGAAGACCAGGTAACCGGCTTCTCTAGGTCTTGCTGAGTTGACAGGTACCCAGGCATTTCTGGGGGTGCTTGATCCCTTCTGGGCTATGCTAAGACTATAGTCCAGTGCAGAAAGAATACGGTTTCCAGACAGATCTGAGCTGTGCGTTGGTTTCGGTAAAATAGGTAGAAACCTCCGAGGAATAGGATTTGGAAACTTAAGCCTTTTGTCCTATCTGTAGATCTTGGTGACTTACATTACAAGTCATTTAGCTTCTTGGCACCTTAATATGTTCACCCCTAAAATAGGAATAATATTGCTAACCATACCAGATTGTTGTAAGGATTACAAGGTATCGTAAACGCTGAACAAAATTACGTTGTGTAGATGACTGATCACTGTACAATGATAATACAAGAACCTGTGGGTTTGGCAGGGGCCGGAAGAAGGCTGCCATTTTGCAGCCGGGCATCTCGGAGGATTTGGAAAAGGTGAAGACCGGGATGGGCATCAGCAGCGGCGATGAAGTGGACTTCTTCGTTCTCCTGGACAACATGGCTGCTGAGCAGGCAGGATAACTGTTTCCCTGGGGTCCTGGGGTTTGGGAGGGGATGGGCTGGCTCCGAACTTGGAACCGACTGGAAGGCCCTCTGGTCTGCAGGCTGCTGTAACGAGATTTATAAATGGGGTGCATCTGAAGATTTGAAGGGCCCAGATCAACCTAGCAGGGATAGGAGGAGTCAGCTGATACCTCACACAGGATCCACACAGTTCTAGTTCATTTCCCAGATTACCTGACCTGTGTGTTTGGGGGAGTGGGGATAGGGTAGGGCTTGGTTATGAGTAGAGAGTATGTAAGAGTATACCCATACTGTTTTTCTATGTGTATATGTGCGTGTATGTTTGGAAGCCAGAGGACAACTTCGGACATCTTTCTGCAGGATACATTCATCTTGTTTTTTTGAGACAGTCTCTAGCTGGGCTAGATTAGCAAGCATGATCGGCTGTGTGGAGTAACCTCCAGGGACCTGCCTGTCTCTGTACCCAGCGCTGCAGTTGTAAGCTTGGGCCTCCGCAGCTGGGGTCTGAATGTGGGCTCTTGAGCCTGCGCAGTAAGCACTTTACTGAGCCATCTTTCTTCCCAAGCCAAGTATTGCTTTCTCTGACACAGGATCTCTGCAGCTCAGAACTGCCTCAGATCTCTGCTTCAGACTCTTGAGTGCTAGGGTTAAGGTGTGTGACACCCCCATGCTCTTCTTGTAAAGGGTCCAGAACCGTCAGGGTCCCTCTTTATTGGATCACTCTTTAGAGAGTCTGCATGGGGATGAGCATATTTTAAAATCTGAGCTGGGTGTGGTCCACAGTCCTGTACTCTCTGCATTTAACATGCCAATGCAAGAGCATCGAAAAGTTGGAGCTAGCCTGGCCCACACAGTGAGATTCTGCCTCAGATAACTATATTAATATGTTTATATTTAAATCTTGGGCTGGTGACTTGGCTCCTTGGGTAAAGATGCTTACCTCAAGCTGGACAACCTGTATTTGATCCCGGAGCCTACACAGTAGGAAAAGAGACCTGATGGTTTTGAGTTGTCCTCTGACTTTCACATGCTCACTGTGGCAGTGCATTCTCCACCTCTGACACTCGCACATGCATGCTTCCATGTATACACACACTTACATGTATACATAGTTACATGCTTACACACGTGCACACATGTTTACATGTATATACACACTTGCATGTATACACACGTGTATACACAGTTATGGGCTTACACACATGCATACACATACACACACTTACATGTATACCACACTAACATGTATATACACACAGTTACATGCTTACACACATGCATACACATATGCATATACACACATGTATATGCACATATACACGTGTGTGCATATGCACACACAATTGAAAAATCAATCAATATAAAATTTTGGGATATCTGTAAAGTAATCTGGTTAGTCCTTTAGACTGGTTTCCTCAATTTGATTTATCCATAAAAATCTTTCTATGTACTAAAAATATATTATACATATTACAGTTTATGAATGCATATAACATTTTATGTAATATAACTATGTTATTAAAATGCATTGAAATGTGTATTCCATCATTTCATGCAATAATAGCCTCCCACAGTGGGAGTGCTTCTGTGGGCTGAAGTGCTGATGCCCAAAGGCAGTGAGGTCTTTTTCCTTCTCTTACAGAAATGGTAATGTCCTTAAGGCACCAGTGTGCCTAGTGCTTATGTGTAGTAAATGTAAGGTTATATGGCAAGGGTTCATGAAAAGTATTTATATGGCATACAGTTTCTAAAATCATTTTAGGGAAAATAAAAATCAGGTGAAATTGTCAGTTCCTTGACATATACTGTATTCTTCATTAAAAATTAAAAAATTGTTAGTTTTTTAAAACTTGAAGTGCATGGAGCCGTCATGGGGTATGGAACAGTTTTTACAATTCTGTGCCTGTATGGAGCTGGAGAGATGACTCAGCAGTTTAGAGCACTAGCTGCTCTTCCAGAGGTCCAGGTTCAATCCCCAGCACACACAATGTCCCTAACGCCCGTTCCAGGCGATATGACATTCTTACACAGACGTATATGTAGGCAAAACACCAACGTCTGTGAAATAAAAGTAAATAAATATGTAAAAAACAAAGAGCAATTCTGTGCCTTTAGATCTGGAGAAACAGTTTTAGAGGGCCTGAGAACATAGGCTCCCCAGGAAGAAACTGGCTGCTACAGTATAATGGAAGCTAAGGTGCCCTTAGTAGGCAAGAAGTGTTTTCTTGTAACATCACCAGTGACTCTTTCAGGTGCACAGCCTTCTAAGCTGCCCGGCCCTGAAGAGATTCACCCAGCTGATTGAGCAGAGAGCTGTGGACATGGCCCTGTACATGCTACAACAGGAAGACAGGTGAGGGGTCACGACAGGAGCTTAGTCAGCGGCCGAGGAGCGTGCTTGTGTGTGCAGGCATGCCTGGGGACAGGCCTGCATCAGCTGTCAGCTGGCACCTCTGTGTGGCTAGCCTACCCTCAGGCCTCTGCTCTTATTGGGGTGGTGACCCGACCTCCTTTCCAGTTATACACAACCCAGTGTCAGACTCTTGTTTTACTTTGCAAAAGCCTGAGGTGGAGGGAGGGGAAGGAGGAGTGGTTATGCTACACTCTGTTGATCTTGGTTCAGTTTACAAATAATTCCCCTGTTCTCACTGCTTGGGAGGCATCTTTTGCTGCTTTTATAGGTAAAGGAGCCGGACAGAGTCCACAGAACCCGCCTTTGATCCCTGTCACTGCTTGAGAGGGAGCAGGACTGAGCTGAGAGAGACACTTTTTCTGGGCTTATTTGGCAGGTGGCAGAACTAGGACTTGGTCCCAGATCCTCTGACCAATTTGCTGCATCTTGCTGGTACTTGGGATGCAATGCCTGTTCTGGAAGGCCCGTTGCTTTTCTTTTTCTGACTAAGAGCATTGAGAATACGTGGAAACAGTTAAGGCAAAGTGAAAGGATAATCTAGGGCTGTTGCGGGAGGGGAACAGTTAATGTTTCAAGAGTTTGCAGGGTCTGTTGGATAAGAAAAGAGCCCCTGGTCAGGTTGGCTTGGAGTCAGCATGCCCGTGTGTGTGTGTGTGTGTGTGTGTGTGTGTGTGTGTGTGTGTGTGTGTGTGTGTGTTAGCCTTGGGCATGCACAAGGGCTCCAGCCAAACCATCCACTGCCCTCCCTCCTGCCAGTCCACACATAAATGTTCTCAGTAAATACCTCAGGCTCTGCGGGGCATGCCTGGTCTGTCGCGGCTTCGTTTTTATGCATCATGAAGCAGCTCTGGGTAACAAACAGGCACACAAATGGGCATGGCCATGTTCCAGTAAAACTTTATGAGGACAGGCAGGCAGCTTGTATCTGGCCATACCGCAACACTGTGCCTTCTGCTCCACTCTTCCTTCTGTTTATATCAGTTTCATAAAACTGATGTTTTCTTCAAGGTCAAATGGTACAATGTCACAGTGCCGCCTGGGTTGTCTGGCCCGCGTCCCTGGCAAGTGCATGCCATGTGCAGAGGTTGGCCCCCTTCAGTCACTGCTTACCATTCCCTCAGGTATAAAGGTGGCAATTTCCAAAATAGACTCACACCAGTCTCTCCAGCCTCCTTCTCCTTTGTGCAGTTAAGTATTTAGTCCTAAGAGTGGTAGGTTTTGTTTTAGTTTTGAGGGTCCTCCCCCCACACACACACATACATAAAAAGTGTGAGGCACAGCTACAAATAAGTCTTTTGTCACTTGGCAGCCTTTCTTTCTTGCTCAGTACTGTGAGAGTTGAGTTACCGTCACCTGCAGTCACCCGATGACCCAGAATGAAAGGGATGGGAACTGAACTGGGCTGAAGAAGACAGTCCTTAGGCTCAGCTCCAGAAGTCAGAGGTGGCTGGAGGCTGGGCAGCGGGCGCTCCTCCTTCCCACAGCTCTTCCAGGGCCTGCGGGATTTCTGGTCTTGTTCCCTCTTCCCTTCACAGCTTTGCTCTTTGATTCCTCACAGTGTAGGGTTTTTGTTTGTTTTTTTTCATTTATTTATTGTGCATGTTCACATACATGTGTAAGATGTGTGCACATGGATATGTATGATGTGTGCACACACATGTGTATGGTGTGTGCACACATGTGTGTGGTGTGTGCACACACAGGTGTATGATGTGTGCACACACATGTATATCGTGTATACAGATGTGGGTGAGCTTCCTTCTACTCTGTGGGTTCCCCATTTCTAAGTGACTTTATCCTCTAAGGTGTATCTCCAGCCCAGGGCCTACTCCCTTATAACTCCCCGAGGGTCTCCAGCCCAAGGCCTACTCCCTTATAACTCCCCGAGGGTCTCCATCTTGGGTGAATCTATGGTAGGGGTATATCCTGAAGATTTTGTTGGAAGTCTTTGTTCACAGAGAACCCTCAGACTTGATGTGAAGCCATTTCTCCCCCGCCCTTGCTGTGTCCCCTGCGTTACTTGTCTTTTCTTGGCCTCCTCTGACTGGGCTCCTGAGGTCCTAGGAGTCAGAAACAACACCTCCCCTGGGTGCTGAGTGCCTGCCGGGTGTTTGATTATTACTCATGCTTCACAGGGAAAGTATCCAGATGGCGGTGGGCCCGTTCCTACACATCCTGGAGGGAAACCTGCTCAAGGCTGTGGATCCTACCACCCCACCCGGCAAGACCAGGTACCCTGCACAGTGAATGCTTAGGCCACAGAGAGCCGCAGGGCCTCTGGCTGCAGGGAGGGACCCGAGGGTATGCGCCAAGAGCCAGGCTGTGAGCGGCTGCAGGTGCTTACAAAGCCACGCACCCCCAAGCACTTCACGGCTGTTTACCTTTCTTCCTATATGGCTTTCCTAGAATGTTTTTATTTTAATGTCTCAAAGTTATTTTTCTTTTCTTTTTTAAAAATTAACTGTATATATGTCAAATACATTAGTATCACACTGGTTTGATATTTTGATAGTCCAAAACAATGATGACTTGGTTTGAATTTTTCATTTGGTGTACATTAAGTATGATCATTGTGCTTTTTAAAACATTGGAAACAGCTTATGGGCTTCTATCCCCACTTCCACAGAGCCTGGGACACCAGGCTAGGACCCTGGATTTGGAATGTCATATGTCCTGGGGACTAGCTCAGCAAATTGTATTTTGGTATCAATGTGGTAACCTGGAGACTTGTTTAGACCCCTCTCTGTCCTGCCCAAGCAGAACCTGCATTTTATTTAAATGTTCCTTAATGTTCAGGTACTGCCGGGTGAGGAGAAATGAGGGTCTGAGATAACACAGCTAAAAGCCTACAGTGGATGTGAGAGGTGCGGGGAGCTGAATTCCTAGGGTGAAGCAGGCCTGGAACTTGGAGCAGCATTTCAAGCAGTAAACCATGCCTGTCCGTCCCTGGCCATCACACACACCTGCACGGCATCTCCTACACCTTTTGCTCCTTGCCACTCTGCCCTTGTGCAGGTCTCCTAGGGTGAGAGTAAAGTCCTTGACCATGCTGAGGAGAGAAATGTTGGTGCCAAGCAGATACCATAAAATGGCCTCTTTTATTACTGACTAAGGCTGCTTGGGATATGTGTTGAAAACCAAGCAGCTTAGTGTATGTTTGAAACTAATTAAAATTCCCAAGCCTGCAAGGAGCAGGGCTTAGCCTCCTACACTCATGGACCAGAGTAGGAAGAGCATCAGCCATGGGATGGCAGGACCCAGAGGAAGAAGAGAGGTAGGCCACACAGTTCTCCTCTGAAACTCACCAGGGGAGGAGTAAGTGGGTGGGCAGGAAGGCAGAAGCCAAGGGAGTTGCTCCAGGGGTCGTTCCTCTCCCTGAGACGTGAGAGTAGGAAGAGGCTGTTCGCCATCTGCTCCAGAGGAGTGTTGCGCCAGCTCAGCTGACGGCTCACTGCCCCTTGCTTCTGAGACAGCTGCTGTCTTTCACTCGGAGGAGATAGGCACCGTCTTGGCCTCCTGGTATCCTGATCCCAAGGCGAGCAATTGTGGAGAATTGTTTCTTCTTGCAGAAAGATGTACCTCTATGCAACACACGACGTAACCCTCCTGCCTATGCTATTGGCCTTGGGGATTTTTGACCAAAAATGGCCCCCATTTGCTGTTGACCTGACCATGGAACTCTACCAGCACCAAGAATCTAAGGAGTGGTTTGTGCAGCTCTATTACAATGGGAAGGTAAGATCTCTAAGGGGAGTGGGTGGTGGCAAAGCACTCAGCTCTGCACATCTGGTTTAGTGTCAGGTGTCTCTTGTCAGGTCCAATGGAGTCCCAAGGAGTAGCCTTGACTGTCTGAATCCTATGAGCACAGGGCAGTAGTCAGCCTGTGGTAGCAAGGTCTAACATGGCCACAACTCAGTTCTATTCTAGATCTCTTCTAGGAATAGGGCTCCTCTCCAGCTCTCCTGAGTGTGACTACCAGTCTTTACCTCCTGACTGTGAGGCCCATTTTAGGAAGTCACAGAGGTGTCTTGGTGCCCTCGCTGACCCAGCATTGTTGATGTCCAGGAGAGGAACTGTGTACTCTGCAGGGGTGGGGCTCTTTCAGCTCACGGCCCGAACTCTGCTAAGGCCTCTCATCTCGACAGCAGTCAGGATGCAATGCTTTTAATTCTGGAAACTTGGGGTGGGGGTGTCTTCCTGGCTGTTACATATGTGCTCATCCACACTGCATGGGTGAGACTCTGGGCTCAATTGAGGGCAGAGGGTGGAGCTCTCTGCGTACCTGGTGACTTCTGTTTCTTCTGCAGGAGCAGGTACCAAGAGGCTGCCCCGACAAGCTCTGTCCACTGGACAAGTTCTTGAACACCATGTCAGTTTACTCTGTAAGCCCAGAAAAATACCGAACACTCTGCTCCCAACCACGGATAATGGAGCTTGGAGAGTGACTTGTTTACACAGACAAGTTGATTTTTAAATAAAGCGCCTTTATATAAAAGAGTATCATGTTGAGATCAAAAGGGGAGGGTGTCTCTACTCTGTGACATGATTTCTTATTTTATGTCTAAGAATGTTTTGCCTGTATGTAAGTCTATGTACTGCTTACATGACTGGTGCCTTACACAATTCAGAAGAGGGTATTAGATTCCCTGGAACTGGCATTAGAGATGGCTGTGAGCTGCCTTGTGGATGCTGGAAGCCAAACTTCCCCTGAACAATAGCCAGTGCTCGCTTGTAACCACTGAGCCATTTCTCCATGAGCCTTATGGTGTGATTTCCAAGGTCAAAGCATTGGTGTGAGCCTGGGGAATTGTGACGCTGAGGGACTTCAAGCTCTTTTCTTCTATCAACTTTACTCAGGCCCTATTAAGCCCTGGTTATCAAGAAAGGTGGCGAGTTCTACCTTCAAGTTATTGCAGTTCAGTGGAGAGAAACATAAGTAATTGGTGGCTTTCAGGGCAGTGTGTCTTAAGTGTATTATGTGCAGTGTTTTGAACATAGGAACAAACCTGCTCCTTCTAGTGGGGCTTACACAGACAAGCCAAGAAGCCTTCTGGGGGAAATTTTGTCAGGGTCAAAGTTGACACTGGAATAGTAGTTAGGGTTAAATTCAGCATTCATCAATAAATACAATACAGAATGTATATAGACTAAAGGACAGAAATCACATCGTCATCTCAGTAGACAAAAGCCTCTGGCAAAGTCCAACATCCCTTCATGATTAAGGCCCCGAAGAAAACTGGGAATAGAAGAAACATACCTCAGCACAATAAAGGCTGCCTGTAACAGACTTATAACCAGGAAAAACTGAAAAGTCAGAAATAAGACAACCATGTCCACTCCACTTACTCAATATGGTGCTTGAAGCCTTATCCAGAGCCATAAGGCAAGAAAAAGAAAAGAAAGGCCCACAAATAGGCAAGGAAGAAGTCAGATTATCCTATGTGCAGATGGTGTAGTCTTGTACTTAGGAGACTAAAAGACTCCCCCAGGAAACTTCTAATTCACGCTTAGCACAGTAGGATACAAAATCAGCATTCAGACATCAACAGCCTTTTTATAAAAGCAATTAACAGAAAACAGGAAAATAGTCCTGATCACAATAGCCTCAAAAATAAAAATGGTTTAAAAAGAAAACTAAGCAGAGAAATGAAAGACCTTGCCCTGGCTAGATTTTACTGTCAATGTGGCAGAGCTACATTGTCACCTGGGAAGGAGGAGTCTCAGCTGAGGGATTGCCCAGATCAGATTGGGCTGTGTCCAGGTCTGTGGGGAATTGTCTTGTTTGCAATTGATGTGGGAGGACCCAGACTTCTGTGGGCAGTTCTACCCCTACAGCAGGTGGCCCTGGTCATATAAGAAAACTAGTTGAGCAGTAACTAGAGGGAGGGAGCAAACCATTAAGCAGCATCCCCTTGGTTTTTGTTTATATTCCTACCTTCCCGCCATGATGGATTGTGACCTGGAAGTATAAGATGAAATATGCTCCTTCCTTCTCAAGCCACTTTTGGTCTTGGTTTGTGACAACAACAGAAAACAGAGAACAGACCTCTACATGGAAAACCTTAAAACACTAACGACAATGAAGAGAAGTAGAGGAAGGACTTACCATGTTCATTGGTTTGCAGTTTTAATACTGTGAAAATGGCCACACTACCAAAAACAATCCATAGATCCACTGCAACCCCTCAGAACTCCAGTGACAAATCTTCGCAGAAACAAAAAAGACAACCCTAAAACTTACAGAGGACCCCAAATAGCCAAAGCAATACTAAGCAAAAAGCAGTACTGAAGGTCCCATGATATGTCAAGTTACACTACAGAGCCATGGCATCAAGACCAGCATGGAACTGGCACAAAACCATGTATAAACCAATGAATGGGATGGAACAGAGGCCCAGACAAACCTGCATGGCTATGGGTACCCAGTTTTTGACAAAGATAAAACACACACACCAGAAAAGCCAAACTTCACCAATTCGTGCTACAAACACTGGATATTCACAGGTAGAAGAATGAAACTAGATCCTTAGCTATCTATCACCTCGTACAAAAATCAAAAGGGAGCAGTGGCACTGGAGGCCTGAGAGGAAAACACGCAAATAGAGCCGGGATTTCCTGGCAAGGATTCTAGCTCAAGAAAAAGTTGGAATTGATGAAGGGGATTGTATGAAATGAAAAAGCTTCCTCAGAGAAGAAGCAATGAGAAACAACAGGAAAGAAACTTTTGCCAGTCTAATAGGGTACTAACACCTCTAAAGAACTCAGAAGAAATTTAACGCTGTCCCCCAATGCACACCTAACAGCCCTCTGTGGTGGTTTGAGTGAGATGGCCCCCAGAGACTCTCATATTTGGATACTTGGTCCCCAGTTGATGGAACTTTTTGGGAAGGATTGGGAGGTGTGGTTTGTTAGAAGAGGTGTGTCACTGGGCATGGGCTTTGAGGTTCCAAAAGACACCCCACCCCGCCTCCTACTTGCAGTTTAAGGTGTTTTAAGAATTCTTCAGGGCTGGAGAAATGGCTCAGCAGTTAAGCACTCATTGCTCTTCCAAAGGTCCTGAGTTTAAATCCCAGCTACCACATGGTGGCTCACAACAATCTGTAATGAGATCTGATGTCCTCTTCTGGGGTGTCTGAAGACAGCTACAGTGTACTTACATATAATAAATAAATAAATAAATCTTTGGGCCAGAGAGAGAAGAAAAAGTATCTGAAGACAGCTACAGTGTACTTACATATAATAAACAAATAAATCTTAAAAAAAAAAATCTTCAGCTGGACTTTTGCTCTGCCATCATAGACTCTATCCTCCAAAACCACGAGCCCAATTAAGCATGTTCTTTTATGAGCTGCCTTGGACACAGTCTTTTTTATCACGGCAATAAAAAAGTCTGAAGAGTTCAATAAGTGGACGAGCACATAAACAGTAAAGTTTGAGTGCCTCGAAGTAAAAGGGGGAAAAGGTGCTCCAAACCCTAACCCTCACAAACAGCGAAAACCACACTGCGATTCATCTCATCCCAGTCAGAAAGGCTGCAATTATGTAAACCAGCAGCAAATGCTGGTGAGGATGTGGGGAAAGGAACCTGAAGACACTGCTGTTGGGAACAAAAGCTAGTCCCTGTGGAGATCTCAGAGACGTTCCTCTCAACACTATAATGCTGCTGTACCTCTCTGAGGTGTATCCTGGAGCATGCCACAGAGACACCTGTGGGTCCATGTTTTTTGTGGTATTCTCCATTAGCTAAGCTATGGAGTCAAACTAATGTCCATCAGCGGAGGAATGGATTAGGAATATGTGGCATGCATATACAAAGGCGTTTTATTCAGACATCTACAGAACAAAGTGATGTTGTTTGCAGAAAAATGAATCAAACTGTAGAGCATTGTATTAAATAAACTATAAAAGTCATATTCAGAAAGATAATTTATTTTTGCATGTGGGTCTTAGAGTGTATGTATTTTTTTTACATGTTAATATAGATCTAAAGATAGATGGCATGAAACTAGAAGAGGATTATATAGGAAAAGGAAATGCAGAAAGGGTAAATGGAGACAAACATATGGTATGATTGGATGAAAATATCCATGAAGTTTCTTGTTTTTTTGTTTTTTGTTTTGTTTTGTTTTGTTTTGTTTTGAGACAGGGTTTCTCTGAATAGCCCTGGCTGTCCAGGAACTCACTCTGTAGACCAGGCTGGCCTCAAACTCAGAAATCCGCCTGCCTCTGCCTCCCAAGTGCAAAATCTATTGTTAGAATATAATGAATACACACAAATAATAATGGAAGGGTAGGGACCTGGCCAAGTGCTGAGCGCCACCTGTGATTGGGTACCCATGAATGCCTGCAGCTGCTGGTAGTCCGGTTTCCCTGTCCACATCCCCGTTCTTTCCCAGATTAGTTTTAAATATGATGATTTTAAACCACCAACTTCTCAGAGAGAGAAGCCCTCAGGAAAGCCTCCCTCCTCCCCACTGTCTGTGTGACAGCCGCTCAGACGGGGAGCCCAAGCCAGCCATTCTCAGCTTTAGACTGTCATGTCTACTCGCTTGGCCTGCAGACAGAATCGTCCATGACAAGATCCCTTTTCTCTTATAACCCTGCTCCCACAGGCTTCCCTCTTGCCCAGCCTGAATGGAAGGCACTAACGCCATTCCTCTAGCTGCTAACCAGGAACCTGCCAGTGTTTCCTCAGACGTGGCCCTGTGCTGTAAGTTCTGTCCTGTTAACAGCCTGCTTTTAAATCCCTTTACATCCCTCCATCTTGTCCTCCATGTCCTGTCCATTCTCGCTCTGCTGTTTCCTGCAACCCTTATTTCACCAAGAAAGCAAAACCGAGAAGTGTGCGCATCTCACAGCACATCTGCTGGTCTATGCTGTGTGGCAGCCCCTCTCGTCCTCCCTCCTCTCCCCCTCCCCTCCTCTCCCCCTCCCCTCCTCTCCCCCCTCCCCCTCCTCTCTTCCCGTTACTAAGGACCTTCCCTCTGCCCATCCCGCCAGCCTTCCAGCCTGGCCTTTTTGTATTGCCAGTGTTCTTTTCCCACTCCGTGTCTCCATTAGCATACAAATAAGCTATAAAATCTCCTGTCTTAAATTTTCTCTCCATCCTTCAGCTATGCCATTTTTCTTTCTAGCAAGGCTGTTCAAAAATAGTTGCCATCCCTGACTCTTCTTATTATGTTTTCACACCCACACTCCATGGAGACACAGCCCTTGTCAAAATCGTCAGTGACCTCTGGCAAATCCAATAGCCAATTTTCAGTCTCTTACTCAGCTTGCCAGCATTCTGGGGGTTTCTTCATTTGACTTCTAGTTCTCTATCTATTTCCATCTCCATCCCGTCTCCATCTCTATCTCATTTCTATCTCTCATGACAGGGTTTTATAAACCAGGTTGGTCTTGAACTCACAGAGATCTGCCTGCCTCTGCCCCCAGTGCTGGGATTAAAAGCTGCCATCACCACCTAGCTCTAAGGGACTCCCCTTGCTTCCTCCACTTTCTTGACTTATGTGTTTTTGTTGAACCCCCCCTTTTCCTGAACTTAGTTTCTGGACACGTTTTTCCTACCTCTTCTGCTCTCACACCCTGGTGACCTCAAGCGGTTCTGTAATTTTAAGTAACAATTACACAATAAAATTATACTTCAAGATTCTGAATTTTGGTCTCACTTCTTTTTACTCAGTAGAACCTCAGTTTAAATATTAAATTCTTTTATTTATTAAATCAGATATTAAATTAGATGCTAGATAGTAAATTTAGATATTAAATATTTCATAGGAATGAGACTTCCCATGGCCCACAATAAACCTTGAGCTCTGAAACCCCCTTTTCCATCTCCCCCTCCCACAGGTACCCTCACCTAGCTAAATCACTGTTCACCAAGTTGGGGTCACCCTTGAGTGCTCTCCTGCTCTCATAGCCTGTGCCCACTGCCCATCATCAGTGGACCCTGCTGACTCAGTCTCTGCACTCTACCCAGGCCTGACCCCTGCACTGCCACTGTCTTCTTTCTCTGAGTCCACTTCCTGGACTCCTGCACAGACCTGCTAACCAGTCATGCCTTTCTGCCCTTCTTCCCCAGACTCTTCCAACACAGGCGCTGTTCTAAATGCAGTCTGCTCCTGTTTCTCTTTTGCCCCCAAATTCTCTGATTCCCATCTCAAAGTAAGTGCCGGTCGTTGTAGTGGTCCTCAAGGCCCTGGGAACTCTTGCCTTCTTGCCCATTCTTCACCCCCACCTCCATGGTAACTTTTGACTTTATCTGTAATTGATGAGTAATGATTGTATTTATAAAGGAAAATATAGTGTTTGATGTATATCTACAGTATGAAATGCTTAAGCTAATTTACATAACTGACTACCTTGGCCACTTTTTGTGCATGGAGAAAACAAATATCTGTACATTTAAGAGAATAGAGTTGTCACCGTTTGGGTTCCGTGGAACCCTGGTCCCTAGGGTGAGAGAACCGGTCATGTGGCCTAGTGACTGGCGTTTGGGTCATTGTAGCTCTATTTCCTGGATCAATGAGTACCACCAAGAGAGGGACTTGCAAGAGCACTCTGTCTCCTGCTCTTCTGCCATGTAGTGACATAGTGTCCCTTCTCTCAAGGATGCACATGTCACCATCTTAGAAGCAGAGAGTCAGGCTCTGACCTGCCTGGGTCTTGGTCTTGTCTGCCCTGACCTCTAGAGCTGTGTGAGATGAATCTTCTCTTAAAATTACCCCCTTTGTGGCGTCCTGTTACAAAAGTCCCAGGCAGTCTAGCGACACATCTTTAATCATGCTCACCATGTGTGCAGGACATCATGACGACTTGTTCTCCCTAACTAAAATTCTGTGCTCTTGACCTTCATCCTCCCCTAATCCCTGCCCTGTCTTGGTGCCCTTGAAAAGGAGTGTGCCAAGAAGCCCAGAGCCTTGTTCTTACTGCAGTAACTTTGCACAGGCTCTACTCTTCCTGGATGCTTATCCTGACATCCATGTGGTTAGATCTCACTCTTCATTCAGATTTCAGTTCACTGTCCTCTCAGGAAGGTTCCCCATATCCTCCACAAATAACACCAGCCCCTTCGCTTCTCTACTGTGAGCCTTTGTTACAGTCTATCATGTTGTACCATGGGCTTCTAAGGTCCTCCAAATGTTCCTACGTTGAAGTTTTCGGCCCTCTTCCTTCAGATGGATTAAAGACGCCGTCAGGGTCAATGAGGTCATATGGCTGAGTCCTGACCCAATATGACTGCATCCTTATAGGGAGAAGAAATTGGGGCACTGAACAGAGGGGATTCCGTGGGACCACACCATAAGATTACTACCCTCTCTGAGCTAAGGAGAGAGGTCTCAAGAGACCAACCCTGCTGTGCCCCTCACCTTAAACTTGCACCCAGCGCTAAGGAAATGAGTGAATTTCTGATGCAGTCTTTGGTTCTTTTGTTACAGCAGCCCTCAAAAATACTGTCCCCACAGCATTTATTAGGGCTCGAGACTACAGATCCAGAGATTGATTTGCTTATCCCACTGACTGGAACGTAAGCTCCACTGGGGCCAACTTGATCATCTTCTCATCCATGAGTGTCATCAGCAGTAGACTGGTTTCTAACATATGCTCGGATACCCGAGTGTTTGAGTGGCAGGTCCCCTTCTCTGTCACTGCTTTCCTGAACTCACATTCACCGTCCTAAGACCCTGGTGTGGCCTCCTAATGATTCACACCTTTGTTTCCCATCATCCTCTGAGGTCTGACCTCTCTCTCCAGCCTTGTTTCTCACACACCTCCCTGGGTCAGGCAGGTAAAGATTATGTGTATGTAAATTATTACATTTGTTTACTTTGCATGTGTGGGTGTCTGGCATAGTCTACATTTGGGGGTTCAAAGAACAACACGCTAGAATGAGTTCTCTCTTTCCTCCATGTGGGAATTGAACTCATGTCGCCAGGCTTGGCAGCAATTGCCTTTATGCCCTCCTGCAAGCCATCCTTCCAGCCCTGAGAACCATATTTTAAAAAAGGAAATTCCACTTTTCTGGCCTCTTTCCTTTTGGCGCACATTCCATCCCCTAACCCTGAACACATGTTGCCTTTGCTTGTCCAATCCTTGATAATCTGTGTTGGTCACTTCCACATAGGACGCTGGTCACTCATTATAGGTCTTGTATGTTATTGTAGTCTACAGCAAAGTGTAGGGATTGGTAGGACACAGACTTCAGCAAAGGTTCTGACCAGTCAGGGAAGTGAGAACTATCTCCTTGTGCACACGCTTCCCTGTTCGCCACTAGGGGGAAGCCTGGAGCAAAGGAAAATACCTAGGCTGTAGCCGGGTTCAAATTCTGTTTCCAAAGATCCTATTTTCCCTTCATTTAAATGGCAATAGTGATAGCCATGCCTCAATTGTGAGCCTCTACTGAGCAAACAGAAAGTGACCCAAACATCTTTTCTCCATTTTTCCCTGCTTCCCACTATAGTTTTACCCGTGAGGGTTTCCTCTCCTGAGTCCCCTAGCCCTCCGCGAGCAGTGTCCTATGTGACTGTCCCCAGGCAGCACACCTGAGGGAACAGTCACATCCTGATTCTGTCCCTCCTTGCTGGTGTGACTGAGGGGAGTCACAGAACCTCTAAGAACTTCTGTTTTCCTATCTACAAGGCAGAGGCATTGCTATTTGCCCACCAGGCAATTTGGCCTAAGTGTGGAAGGAGGAGGATGGGTGTGGAGGGACTTCATGGCTCCTCCCCTGTCCCAGGCCCTAACTCCTTCCTCTGGAAGTCCAAGAATGCTGCTAAAACAATCCTCGAGATGGCTTGCTCAAGAGAGTCAAAGTAGCCAGGCCTCCCTAGACTTTCTCTTCTTCAGCTCTCCCTGCCTCCTGCTTGGGCTCAAGCGAAGAGGCTGTAACCTGCAAGGACTCATCTGCTAGAACTTTCTGAGAGCCTTGACCAAGGCTTGTCCTAAGGGACTCTGTTCTGCTAGTCAATGAAATGAAATCACTGACATTAGGTAAATTCAGTCTCTGCTTCAGTTATGTGCAGATTTCCCATAGTTTCCTCACCCAGGAAGTGAAAAGGGAAGTTCTCCGAGGAGACAGTAGGGGACCAGAACCCAACCCAGAGATGAGGAGCAGACGTCTCATCTTTACAACGTGGTCCTCAAAGCACCAGGACCAGACACACAGGCCTGGTGTGGTCTTTCTAAGAAGCCTGAATTCCAGTCTTTTAAAGTGGTACCTGGCACCCTGCTAAGCTAGAAGCTTTTGGGGACATTTCCTGGACACCTCAGAAGCCCCCAAAGG
This sequence comes from Tokudaia tokunoshimensis, assembly GCA_036184795.1. Classification (NCBI taxonomy): domain Eukaryota; kingdom Metazoa; phylum Chordata; class Mammalia; order Rodentia; family Muridae; genus Tokudaia; species Tokudaia tokunoshimensis. The sequence goes on along the minus strand of BTHU01000003.1, from coordinate 63,371,163 downwards.
AGGCCTTTGGGAATAAGGGCTTGCAAAATAAAGTGTCTACTGCTGTGTTTGTTGCATGCCGGGAGTGGGGTGGGGTAGGGGTGCTGCTAGGGTGGCATGTCCTGGGGATGCCTGGCAAAAGCTTGAAACCCGTTTCAGCGGGCTGGAAGGGCAGGTCTCTGGGGAACTGGTTTGTGCTCTGTTCAGGCCCTGCCCCCTAGCGGCCAAGAGACTCTGTAAGCCTAGCCGCCTGACTTAGCCTCTTCAGAGAACTGAAAAGAATTTCCCAACACAAAACTGTTCTCATTTCTTCTTTCTCCCTACCTGATTTTTTGAGAAGTGGTGCTCACTGAAGAAGTGGGAGGGGGGAGCAACAGATATTTATGAAGCGAAGGCTAAACACGGTCTGAGAACGGAGGGGTGCTGACCTTGGAATCCTGTCAAGCTGGTGACAGTCCTCCTCTCTGCCTTTATTGTGGGTCTAATTTTGGACAAGTCAGTTAGCCTCATAATGGTGAACCATATAGAACTAGGGTATGGCTTACCTGTGGAGCCTGCAGTTTGATCCCTGGCACCACAAGTACAAACAAAATATTATATATTCTACAAACAAAAATATGCGTCTTCGCTTGTAAAAGGGAATCTAATCTGACTTCTTCCTCTCGGGATTGTCTAAGGTTCACATAGCTTAGGTAGGTGAAGTTCTTCCTAAGATAAAAAGTGCTATATAACCAGAAGGCCCTGCCCGTATTGTTCCAGAGAAGTCTGTGTGCCCCTCCCTGCTCTCCAGAATCTTCGGACCACTACGCTTGGTGCTGGCATACCACTAACATGTACAATTTCTGTGACTGGGGGTTACAGTGTTCTAGGATTGCATGAGCCACACACCTACCTTGCTTGAAGTTGACAGCCAGGGACCTGAATTCTAGCTTTTCCTGAGCCCAGGGACCTTGTGCAACTCTCAGAACACTGCAGTTTCTGTTGATGCTGTCTGCTGAGGACTGGGTGGGTGGGAAGGTGTTAAGCAAAATTACTGTGTAAGTATTTGGAATGAGCTAGCTGCTCAAATACAGATTTGGAATCCATATCCTCTTACATTTGGGGTTGAAAGATCCCAGAACTTAGGAGCTACAATATGCTCAGACATCGCGTTGCTCTGCAGGGCGCTGGCTTTAGAGAAGGCAAGTGCATAATTTGATATCAGAGATATGGCCTAATTATACCAGCAGAAGTATGCCGAGGCTGGCTGGAGTTGGAAGTGTTGTTGTCTATATTTTGGTAGGCAAACAGGGCTTTCCTCCCCAGCCCCCCACCCCGGGGCAGGCTTCTCAGAGAGACATCTGGATTTGGGAAGATTATAAGTCTCAAAGGTAAGGGGACGATGTAGGGAAATGGCCTGCGCTGAGTCTCAGCAAAGGACAGTATTCATCAGAGAATTAATTTGGAAGGAAATAGGGTGTGAAATAGCAGGCTAGGCTTTCAGCTTTGGCATCGCGGCCTCAGAAAGCCAGAGCTTCAGCGGCAGCACCCAAGGCTCAGCCGGGGGTGGGGGGGCGGGGAGGGGTAGCCACGTCTGGAAAGCAGCTGGGCATGCTCGGAGACCACAAATGGATGAGCTGGGGAGGAACTGATTGAGTGTGTAATTAAGGGAAGGGCTGTATAACACTCGCGTAAGGAGAACTTGATGGGGTCAAGCCAGCGGGCCTTCTGAGAGCTGAGGGAGCAGCCAAGGGCCCGGTTAGGAACTGAAGGCAAACACATCCTGGTGGACCCAGCTCTCATGGGCCGTGGAGGGAGAAGGGCGAGAGAGGTGGGGCGCGGGGGGGGGCGGCAGAAGGAGCGACCGCTCCCCAGGCCAAACTGTCCCCTCTTAGTACCTCAGTAGCTCAGCTAGAGAAATAAGGTGATATTATGCAGCAGTGGCAAATCCCATGGGGATGAAAAAGTGACCTAGGCCTGTGACCAGGCCAAGGTCACACAGGGCAGAATGGAGATCCCTGACTGCCTGGCCAGTGTGGCTTGCTCTATGTGAACACTGGTGAACAAGGCATTGCTTGGAGTGTGAAGGAATATTCTTGGATCTTGTAAGAGAATTAGGAAGGCCTCCTAGGTACAGGCATTCCGTGTTTCTGTGAACAAGCCGGGCGGTGGTGGTGGTGGCGCACGCCTTTAATCCCAGCACTTGGGAGGCAGAGGCAGGCAGATTTCTGAATTCAAGGCTAGCTCACTACAGAGTGAGTTCCAGGACAGCCAGAGCTATTGCCTTGAAAAACAAAAAACAAAACAAAACAAAGTGTGAAGAGGCGTGATGCTAGAGCAGCTCAGCACGGGGTGAATGACTGTAACCCAAACCCAAATGAAGCCCCTGCTACCTCTAGCCTCACCCTCACCACACGCGTCCTTTCCCAGACAGACTGTGAAAAGTTGTCCTTCTTGTCCCTCAGATCCCAGATCTTAAAGACTCTTCCTTCAGATCTTCCCCAGGGAAGTCTATTACCTAGTGGTCAGTGGTCAGTGCTGAGAACATACGTACAGGTAACATACAGACTGAGCAGGTTATATGGTAGGAATACGTGTGTGTGTGTGTGTGTGTATGCATGTGATAACAATAAATCAAGAGTAGGGAAGGGTATATGGAAGAGGGGAAGGAAAAGATGGTGTGACAGCACAGTGATCTCAAAAATTAAAAAAAGGAGAAAAAAAAAGATGTCTTACTTGCACATGATAGCATCTGCTTATGTAACTATGAGTGAGTAGGCTTATGTTTATGGTTAGGCACCCAGGCTCTGGAGCCAGACTACCTAATCTCACAACTGGATAGAGGTTTTAGTGACTAGTCTCTCTAGTGTGAATCAATAACATGACAAGGTCCTCAGAATTCTGAATGTACCATGACTGCTCCATTCCTTGGGGTCTGTGCAACCCAGAGAAAAGGACTTGACTTCTCTGTGCTTCCATGCCCTTTCTCTATAAACAGGAATCGTTGTGGCTTCCATCACATGAAGTTTTATCACGAATAAACACAGCATTTAGAACTCTGCTGTCACGTGGGAAACGCTCAGTAAATGTTTGCATTTATTTAAGTTTTTTTTTTTAAATCATCCCGTCTCTTCTGTAGGCAGACATCTTGTGTGGTTTGCTATTATCGTGTGCTATTGAATACATCTCCTGCTGTACATAGATCATGACCTGGAGCAGAGCGGGGCTCAGTATGTAATCTGATTGCATTTAATGCTTAAAGCAGTTAATTCAGTAGTCTGTGCTCTTTGGAGACACACTCCACATTATTTCATAGGCTACTACCTCATTGTACATGTTCATTCCATGATTTGCTTAAAACACAACTTAGTAGAGCTTGGAGTAATGATATTTACCAAAGATAAAAGCGGGAGGGGTTTTCCAGGGTGACCGTGAGTTAACAGGTTATACGTACATCAGTGAGTTCGTGTGAACACCACTTTTGGATGCTGGAACACTATTGAATACAGGGCTCTAATCCTAGGTCCTCAAAAATCAATTTCTCACAGTTGGCAGAGGCTTTTGTGAGCATGATGTTCAGTGTGATGTGGTTCTCAGAATTCTAAATGTACAGTGGTCATCTGGTACTCGGAAGAAAGGGTTTGATGGTCCTGCCTGGTGCTATACAGCATGCCACATGGCCAGAGAACTGTGCACACATCTTAGAGCCAGGTTGAGAGCAGAGCTGTACAAATTCATCAACCAGAGAAACACCATCAAGAGGAAAGAATCAAAGGGCTGAGTCGTCCCAAACACATCAAATGTATGATTTATGTAGGCCTGGAGGACACTCTCAGACAAGCACCTACAAGTGACAGGATAGAAAGGCTTGAGATCAGTAGAAGGGAAATCTTTGAAAGAATCAGAGCTGTGCATGGATGAATTGGGCCACCTCAGAGGGCGATGTCCCTGGAGGACTGTGAGCTTACACTGGCACGGAGCCAGGGGCACACCCTGGCCAGGGACTGCTTACTCGGAGGGAGAGTCTGTGGTTCTGAGATTTCATAGCGTCCTTTATCCTCCTGGACAGTCTGAGTCAGAAAGTCTCATTTTGCTTTTCATGTGGTCGGAAACAAGGTTCGGTCCTCTAACCTGATGATTCTGAACATTAAAGAGGGCACACAGAGGTGCTTGAGAATCTGGTGACCCTGGCCTGACCCCAGGAGCAGTGCCTCGGCTGCCCCGCCTGGGGCTCGACGGGCTTTGGTATGGCAGGGAGCGCCGACCAGTAGCCTGCGGATGCAGCTTCCGTCACTGCTTCGCCTGCCTGGGTCGGAATGTCTACTCTGATACCTCCTCCTTTCTTCATGGTTTTGAAGCACTATCTCTGAGAACCCGGAGCAGCAAGAGGCTTTTGAATCAGTCCTGGGAGAGAAGAGGCGTAATTTGGCGCCAGCTAGAACCCTAGGGCTGGAGCTGAATGTGGGCTCCAGAGCCAGGTGGCACGAAGGGTGACATGAGGAGCCAAGGGAGGTAGTGCTCAGTGGGACTTGTTTCTTCCTCACCCGGCCTTTATTTAAAAACCTTAAAAATAGATGCATTTAAGTGCTTGGGGAAACTAACTTCTGTTCTATGCACAGACATATTTCTCTGACCAGATAGCTAATACGGTTGTAGCCTTTGCTTAACAAATGCGACTTTTCCTCTAGCAGCAATTTCACATGGATTACATGAGTGCTTGTTTCCTTTTCCAGCAGGTGCCTAAGACTGAAGCACCATGGGAAATACCGTTACTAGGCATCGTGTTCTTGCTCAGTTTACTGAGATAGTGACAGTTTTCTTTTTCTTTCTACCATTTTTTTTAATTAAACTCCCGAGATCTTAAGTTGGAGTCTTCAGCTCAGGCCACCAGCTGACCCTCACTTGTCCTCTGTCCTTTGAATGGCTCAGGCTCGTGAGAGCCCTTTTTGGGCCAATGTTGAGCAATCTGACCGGATTTTCCAGGTATTCCAGTTTCTCCTCCATGCTGGGGTTGTCAGGGCTGCTCTGGCATCAATCACCCTTGGGTCCCGTCATGAAGTAGATGGCCACCGGGAGGCACAGCATTGAAAAAGATAGATGCTCTCCCTGAGAAGAGCAGTTCTGAGAAAGGAGAAGTAGGGGTGTGTGTGTGTATGTGTGTGTGTGTGTGTGTGAGAGAGAGAGAGAGAGAGAGAGAGAGAGAGAGAGAGAGAGAGAGAGAGAGAGAGAGAGAGAGAGAGAGAGACAAGGGATGCAGCTGTGAGCCTTTGAACTCACTGCTGAAGCCACTTCAGATCTTGTCTTTGCATTGTAAGCTCTGCAGTGACTCAGAAATGCTCAGATAAACCCTGAGCACACGCACCTGTGTTATCTGACATCAATTTCACCAAAACATCTTTGCCATCAGCACCTGGAGAGAGGCAAAATCAGACCTGAGAGTCCATCTGATCTTTCTTGGTTTTTGCCACACCTCTCTCTGCACTGTCCTCTGGAATGCAGCTTCCCTTAACTCTGTCTCCTTTGCCTCAAGTGGCACTTGATCCATTTGTTGTCTGGTGTCTTCCACCCTGGGCCCAGATTTCCTTCCCTGTGATTTCTCTGCCAAAGATGGCAGGAATTCTATTATCCAATCTTTCTCACTCAGTGGGTTCCCTCTCTCTCTCTCTCTCTCTCAGATTTATTTATTTATTATATGTAAGTATACTGTTGCTGTTTTCAGACATTCCAGAAGAGAGTGTCAGATCTCATTACGGATGATTGTGAACCACCATGTGGTTGCTGGGATTTGAACTCAGGACCTTCAGAAGAGCAGTCAGTGCTCTTAACCGCTGAGCCATCTTTCCAGCCCCCTAAAACATCTTTCTAGCCTCTTAAAACAGTATTTATGTTGCCTCACACTGTGCTTGCTTCAGTTTTCCTTTCTTTTTCTATCTACTTTCCAGCACTTGCCTGGAGCTGACTGCCAAACCTACTAGTTCACAAAATGTGCAGAGTAGCTAACACACACTCACACACACACAGACACACAGACACACACACACACAGACACACACACAGACACACACACAGACACACACACACACAGAGGCATGCATGCAGGCATGCACGTGCACACACACATATACTCGCATGCACTCGCATGCACATGCATGCGCTCATACCATGATTCTGTTTTCTCTGCTCTACCAGAACTGCTCTCTGGAAGAGGAATGCATCAATCACTTTCAAGAACCTCTGTTAGTGATTTGATTCCTGAGGGCATTGGCCCTGGGTTGCCTTGTCTATTTCTTGAAGCCACTGTCCCCACCATTTGGGCTTTTTGCAGTCTAGTGCTTCCTTGGCTACTTTAATGGCTGATTCTTTCCACCTGAGTTGCCATTTCCTTGCTGGTCCAGAGGTGGAAGTGGTGGGAACATCTCCATAGTTTCCCGTGAGCTTGTGTCCCTTCTGCTGGAGCTTTGTCCCTTTTGTGCTACCGAGCTCACGGGCTTAGTTCTCAGCCTCTGCTTGCTTTCTGTTCTCTCACATTCATGGAGAGAGCCCTCATCTCCACAGGCAGTCCAGATGTGCAGGCCTCCTCCCTACACAAGTGGGTGACACAACACCTCACACCACTTAAGCCCCAATGAGTCCCTTCCTCAGCCTCCTTCTCTTTTAATGAGGATGCCATAAACTTGGCTAGAGTCATGTGGGGAGGAAAACTAAGGGTTTCTTCTGGGGACAGTGAAGGCAAAAACAGGCCCAATCTATAGGGGAAAGGTATAATGGCGGAGCCATAACAGTGGCCCATACTACATCCCCAGCACTTGGGAGGCTAAGGCAGGATTGTAAATTTCAGGCAAGCTCAGGCTCCATCACAAGACCCTACCTCAAAACCCAAAGACTAGGGCCGGGGTGGGGGGGGGCGGGTATACTCACTTGACAGAGTTTTAGCGTGAGGCTCAATCCCCAGTAAAGCCAGTTAATTCTTGTCTCGTTTGCTTTCTGCCAATGTGGTAAATACCATGACCGAAACAAGCTGTGAGAGAAAGGGTTTAGTTTATTTTATACCTTTATGTCCATTATGAAGGGAAATCAGAGCAGGAACTCAAGTAAGGTAGGAACCTGGAAGCAGGAGCCTTTGTGGAGGCCATGGAGGGGTGCCGCTTACTGACTTGCTCTTCAGAGTCACGTTCAGCTCCTTTCTTATACCACCTGGGGTCACCTGTCCATGGGTGGTGCTACCCAGAGCAGGCTAGGCCCTCCCACATCAATCATTTATCAAGACAGTTCCCACGGACTTGCCTACAGGCCAATCTGATAGAGTTGGCTTCTCAGGTGAGGCTACACTCTCCCTCCCCCCCCCCAGCCCCACAAACACACACACACAGATGGCCCTAGTTTGTGTCAAGTTGACAAAACATGAACCAGCACAACTCCAAATCCTTTTCTTTCCTTATAAATCTCTCCAACCTAAGCACTCTGTTCTTCAGGCTGAAATGGCCAAATGAGCATGGTTAAAGGGTGGTAGCTTTAGGGAAGTGAGGGCAGAGCACCTGGCCTTCTTTTAATGAGCTCAGATCTTCATATCTGATGAACAATACCCTGAGACAGATAAAGAGCTCACACGAGTTATGTCAGACAGCAACACGTGAAAACCTAAGATAGACATATTTCTAGTCTTAGAGAGCGAAAGCACAAAGGCAAAGATGACCTCAGTTTTTAAGGTCCACCATGGACCATAGAACCTAAGACTGGTGATGCCTTATTTCCCACAAAAAAAAAAGGCTGTGAGCACCAGGAATGAAAGTGGTAATCATCCTTTGAGATGGAACTTAAATTATTTTCCTGTTCCTGAGGACTAAGAGGTCAACGGATGGGAAATTTGCTAACATTGTTCCTGGTATGTTACCTAGCTTAGATAATAGCAGCCTCCTCTTTCTCACCAAGTCTGGACTTGTAAACGCTCTGACTTCTTTACTAGACTTTGAGTTTGGTGGGAGTGGTTTAGGATCACCTCTGATCAGTTTACTGCTGGATAAATGCTTAGCCTTATAGGTACCAAAAAGAATCCTGGGACTGAAGAGATAGTTCAATGGTTAAGAGGTTAATTTACTGTTCTTCCAGTGGACCCAAGTTAGGTTCCTAGCATCCGTGTAGGTCAGTTCACAACTGCCTATAACTTGATGGCTCATAACAATGCCCTTTTCTGGTTTCTGCAAGCAACCATGCACACATGGCACATACAAACACGCATAAATTAGAAAGAAAGAAATTAAGGAAGGAAGGAAGAGAGAGACAGCAGGTTTGAAGGCTCCAGGCCAGTTTAGCCTACATAGCAAGGCCTTGCCTGACAGAGAGACAGAGACAGAAAGACAGAGACACAGAGATGCAGACAGAGACACAGAAATAGAGACAAAGACAGACATAGAATGAATTATTTGATGGGTAAATGGACAAGGTGAACTAGGTAAGTAAACTTAAAATGATTATTGGATAAAGAGCCGAATTGATGTCGATGTAAAGATTAGCTCTAACAGTTTTAGGAAAAAAAATATGGGCATCGGGGTAATTCATTTCATCACTTATAAAAAATAAATCTTAGAAAATAAACAATGAGTGGGTAGACATATATCATATAATGGAGTATTGATTAGGCTTTAAAAGGATAACATAACTCTACATATCTACAGCATGGATGGACCTCAAAGACACGCTAAGTAGAACAGGTCAGACACAAAATCACAAATATTGTACGATTCTACTTATGGGGAATTCCTAAAAAGCAAAGCAGAGAGGCAGTTGCCAGAGTCCAGGGAACAGGAGTGGTAGATGTTTCATGTGGGGCTTCTGGTTTTATCTTGGAGAATGTCTGGAGACAGATGGTGGGGATGGATGCTGTCCTAGTTATGGTTTCTATTGCCGCAACAAAACACCAAGGCAAGTTGGGGAGGGAGGTTTATTTGGCTTGTACTTCCACATCTTTGTTCATACATCTTTGTTGGGGTACAGGAATCACCTCACAAACCACACAAATACGGATTGCAGTCAGACAGTGATAGTTTATTGAGCATACGCCCCAGGACTGGTAGACCAGGGTCATGGTCCAAATTCAGGAACTGAACCATGACTCCAAGTTAAGATCCTACAGCGTTTTTAAGCCCAAAATCCACAAACATCTGTGCCAAGTTGTTCTACCAATCAGGACTCAGGGATAAGGGGATTTCCATGGGAACATATCTTTGTTGTACATAACCTGTTTCCATTGGTTGGGGCACTCAACCGTGGCAGGAGACTTGCCTTGTCTAATAGTCATGTCTTAACTTGTCTACAAGGATGGGACATGTCTAACATTCATGTCTTAACTTCCCAACCAGTACATCAGCTACCCACATAGCTGACATTTCTGCTAAGTAGGATGTCAGTTTTCAGAGAAGTCTTGGGAACTTAAACTTTACTTGAACACTACACAAAATGGAAGTCTTATTCCAAAATTCCAAGTAGTTTCTTATATTGGTGTAGGTGTCACTTTTATGTTGAGGTCTATCCCAGGGACAGCTTATACCATAAAAGTAAAAGGAAATGCTGTTGGGTGGTTGGTTTAAGTCCAAGCTTACGGTGGGTAACTATATAAAACAGTTCCTCTGACTTCTATTGTGATTGGTTTCCAAGGGCACAAAACATAACAGAATATGTAATCAATCTTGGCATTAGAAAGTTTCCTACTAACAACAGAAACAATTTCTTTATGATGGCAGGCTAGCCAGGTAACTGTTACCTAGGCCTTAACATTTTACCTAGGTCCCAACAATCGCCAAAGAGTCAGGACAGGACCTCAAGCAGACAGGAGCCTGGAGGCAGGAGCTGACGTAGAAGCATGAAGGATGCTGCCTCCTGGCTCCCCAGCCTGCTTTCTTATAGAAGCCAGACCGCCAGCCTAGGGATGGCACCCATTGTTATGGCTGGACCCTCCCCCTCCAATCACTAACTGAGAAAATGCCTTCCTTATATTTGGATCTCATGGAGGCATTTATTTCCTCACTTGCAGGTCCTTCTCTGATGACTCTAGCTTGTGCCAAGTTGACACAAAACAGCTAGTACAGATGCAGTGAGTTGAATGTACTAAATGCATAGCATCTTCGCATATACCTAAAATGGTTAAAATGGTAAATTGTAAGCTATGATTTTCATTTTCATTTTATTTATTTATGTATTTATTTATTTATTTATTTATTTTACTACAAAACTAAATGTGAGTGGAAAATAAAAATGCCTCAAAAGTATCAGGATCCTTCCAGGTCTTTTCATCACTTGCAAGAAAATCAGAACAGCTTCCCTTTGAATACAAAATTACAAAGAATCAACACACAGAATTTTAGGATAAACTTCTAAGGTTCTCAAGACTGAGAGACAGTAAATCTTAATGAGGCTTGAGATGAGCTGAGGTAATTGCTGCCTCAGTATAGGGGCAGACTGGTGCTGAACACTTCCTGCAGTGTGTGTACAAACTGATGCGGAGAAACTGTGAGGCCCTGGGGAGGCAAAGGCAGGTCTAGATCATCTCAGCTGTTGAACAAGGGAAGTTTATGGGACAGAGATAACCGGGAAGAACTTCAGGGCCATTTTTACTACCAAGGAGGCTGCCATATGAAATAAGGACAGTCCTTGCTTTGTATCTACTCCTAAGAATGAATTGGGACCCATTTTTAGACAAGGAAAAAAAAGTCAAAAGAGGCTGTCTTAGTAAGGGTGTCGATTGCTGAGACACCATGACCATGGCAACTCTTATAAGCAAGAGCATTTAATTTAGGGGTGGTTTACAATTCAGAGGTTTAGTCCATTATCATCATGGTGGGAAACATGGCAGCACACAGGCAGACATGGTACTGGAGGAGTCTAGAGCTCTACATCTAGATGGGCAGGCAGCAGGGAGAATGACAATAGGCCTGGCTTGAGCATTTGAAACCTCAAAGCCACACCTCCTCCGACAAGGCCACACCTCCTCTAACAAGGTCACACCTCCTAATAGTGTCATCCCGATGAGCTTATGGGGGCCACTTTCATTCAATCCACCACAGGAGCCTAACTCATTATGTGGCACAATTTTCTCAACATCTGGAACTGGTGCTATCCACGGAGTAGCCCAAGCCACTGAGGGGCTTCAGTGGAGACACACGTGACTTCCGCGCAGCGGTTGAATCTCCGCTATTACCTATCTTTCAGTTACTCAGTCTCAAAGCTTCAGTCTCTGAAGCCTTTCTTTCCCGCCGCTCCCCCCCCCCCCCGACTTTTCCTTCCTCCTGGTATCTAATGATATCTTGGCGGTCTTTCCTCAAAGCATGTTCACCCTTTTCTCTCCACGCCATTGTCAGCAGTCTCATCTCCCAACACACACACACACACACACACACACACACACACACACACAAGCAAAACACCAAGTTTGTCACTGTAAGCTCTTTCCATTTGGCCTTTACCCTGTTCACTTTGCATGTACCTGCCCGACTCGCAACCCAGTTGATTCCCACATCAAGATGCAGTCCCGTCTCTTGGCCTCTGGGGCTGTTCTTCCTTCCATCTTTTCAACTCCATATTCTATTACTCAACTGGTTTTCGTTACTTAAGTTGTCCCTTCGACGTCAGCTGGCTCCTTGCCTTGACCTGTTCTTTCCCACTTCTTTTCCCTTTGCTGTGCTGAGCCTTTGTACATCCCCTTTCTGATTCGTTTCAGGCTCCAATCCATGTATCACAACCACCATGAAATACTCTCTAGCTACCCATGCTCATACTGATCCTTCTGTTCTCTGGTCCACTTAACAAATATTTACTGATCTCTTGTCAAATGCAGACACCAGATGCTAGGTGCTAGTGAACAACTGATGAGCAAGAGAGAACAGGTCCCTGACTTCATAAAGTGGCTCACAGAAGTTATTGCTAAGAGGCATGTAAACAAGTTCTGTGATGCTGAATTATGAAGTGTGTGTGTGTGTGTGTGTGGTGTGTCTGTATGTTTGTGTGTTTCTGTGTGTATGTATCTTTTTCTCTGTGTGTGCGTAAGTTTACTCCCTGCAATATGGAAAGTGTCCTGAATAGAAAGATAAGAGGAAGTAGAGGTTGAGACAGTTAGCAAATGGGTGGCAAGATGGCTCTGCTGGCGAAGGTACTTGCTGTGTCAGGCTAGTGACCTCACTTTGATCCTCAGAACCCATATAAAGGTAGGAGAGAACCAAGTTCACAAAACTGTCCTCTGACTTCTGTATGCTATGATATACATTCTCCCCAGTTCTCCACATCATACATGCACACATACACATATACAATAACTTCCTTTAAAATTAAAAGCAATACGACTAGCACCATGTGATAGTTGGTAATGTTAGCTAAGGTAATGGGAGAGAAGTGTATGAGTTTAAGAAATATTTTGGAAATAGACACAAGAGGATGTGACAGTTTGTTAAAAGCAAAGGATTAAAAATAACATTTAAAAACCAAGCTGGCGCTTACCTGTAAGCCTCATCCTTACTGGCTAGCTTTCCTGGTGCTGGAAGGTGCTATACATATTGCTGAAGGAGAAAAGTAAGCCTCATTCTTGCCAAGGTATGAACCCTGCAGACTACAACAACTGACCCAACAAGATATGCCCATCAGAACAACAGTGGCATGAATTCTATGTGAATAACCAACTACTTTCTGAGTAGATCTAGGGCATACTCAAAGATATGGAACCCGTATCTGTCACTATTAATGGAGATGAGAACCTGTGGATAGATAGGTCATAGGCCCTAGGGGAGAACCCCATGCTATTATTCTGCTAAATGGACATAGTATTAAAACAACTTCTAACAGTTACTATTATGCCTATAGATCAGAGCATCTCTCAGACCTCATCAGAAAAGCTTCTCCTTACAATAGATGGCAATTAAAACAGAGACTCTCCCAAACTGGTCAGTGTACTGAGAGTAAGAGACTGTGGGGGTGTGGATAGGGCTCAACCCTAAATTGGACAAACATATCACACCTCTCCTCCCAAAGCTCAGGGATCTTTGAGGAAGAGGGTGTAGAAAGATTATAGGAGCCAGACAGCGGTGGTTGGTAGCATCAAGAAAACAGTATTTTTCCAGATAAAACAAGGCAATTGCACATACTTACAGTGGTTGTGATAACGTGTCTAAGATCTGCATAACCTCTAGTGAGACAAAATCCCAGCATGTGGGGGTGGGGGTTGGGGCTGGGGAGGAACACCAGATATCACTAGCAACTGAGGAGCTACTGGCATTTGGTAGCTTCTGGGAAAGAGAGAGCCACTGTTTAATGCGTGGCTCTGGTAGGTCTACCATACACCAAGGCAGGTCCCACTCCCTAGCTGGACGACACAAACTGGGCTTGAAAGGGAGAAAAAGAAACAAAGAAAAGAAACAACACTAAAGTTGGGAGGGGAAGGATAAGAGAATGGTTTTGGAAGGAGATGGGGGTGGTGGTGAATGTATTCAAAATACATTGTATGATATTCTCAAAGAATTAATAAGCATGTTAAAAAAGAATGACTTCTGCATGAGACTCAGGGGGAAGACAGGCTGTTTCCTGTAATAGGAAAGTGGCGTTTGACGGGAAAGTTGGAGAGTTAAGTTTAAGGTGTCAGGGTGACTTTTATGAGCAGAGCTCATGCTATGCAGAGAGCCTAAACGCTTTGCTGCTATCTACACACAGAAGGCACTGACCAGCTGTGACTGTGCAATCAGAACAGTCAGAAGAGGGCCTTGCATGTTTGCCGATGGAACTCCAAGGAAAGAGAAAGCTTAAATGGCAAGAAGGATCTGAGCATGTCCTTACGGTCACTCTGTCCTGCCTGCCTACGGTTAGTAATGCTTTCAATGCAGAATGTGAGCAGAATCAAGAAGCATTATTATTTACATAGCTATACACATAGATCTGTATGCTTATATAAAACTTTAAAACGTATTTTTAATTATGTGGATATGTTGGGGGGGGATATATAGGTGTGGGGAGTTATGGGTGGTTGTGAGTCACCTGACACGGGTGCTGGGAATTGATCTCTGGTCCTCTGTGCTCTCCACTGCTGAGCCATCTCTCCAACCCAAAAACAAAAACTTTTTAGTAGCTCAACCTCTGACAACCATTGTAGACATCTTTATCCAAACCTCGAAGACCTTCTGCGGTTGGAAAACAGATCCCACAATCCCTTGTAACCAAATGTTTTGCCTGAACCAAAAGGGGCTGACTCAGACTCTAGCAAGGGCCTGGGCCCAGTCAGAACCACGCACCCAACAGTGAGGACGCCAAGGCTCTTTCTCCTAGTAAAACCCTCAGTGCCCAGTGGGAAGGCAAATGCTTAGATCACAGATTGACTTGTGGGAGTCTCCAGGGAAAGCCACTCCCCAGGTAGTGGAGGAGCGTCTATGTGGGAAGTGAGAAAAAATGAAGGCCCCTGGAAGTGCAGTGAAGAAGAGAAACAAACACAGGCTCCCCCGGAGACTTTAATAGAAAGGGCTTTCTGCTGTGGTAAATAAATAAAACGAAATCTTGAAAACGTAAATTCACACTAATTAATTGAACACTGGATAACAAGAGAATTGTAAATTGTATGCCCTCACCAGCACTCCAGCCACTGGAATAGGCAAGAAATGCAGGGGGCTGCTTCCCAAGCAAGTGCTTTGAGATCTTCTCAGAGTCACATAGAATCCTGTGCTGTCTCCTCTGCCACCAGGCACCATCCCCCACCCCACCCCCAGTAAGCACAGCTGTACTTCAGTCTCCCAGCAGGACTCTAACTTCTGCTTTGACACCATGGGACATCTCCTAATTGTTCGGGGCGGGGGGGGGGGGGGAGGCTGAAGAAGTATTTTTTCAAGAGACACCTGTTCTTTTGTGCTTGGTGTAATAACCAAGCATTCCCAGGCTTTGAGAATGTGTGAGGCAGTAACTTCTGAGCTGGCCAGGTCTCACAGGCTCAGGGATCCGCTCACCTTCCGAGTACTGTGGCTTGCCAAGCACAATTAAGCCCTGAGCCAAAAAGCTAAGAGCTGAAGTGTGGTCATCCTCACAGAGGCAGAAAACATTCCTGTCTAACAGGAGCCCTTACAGGTACACTAGGCAGAGGAAAGTACCTTTTATCATGATCCTTATAGTGCACCTCCCTTGTAATATTATTTTCCCGTTTAACTGCCTCCAATAAGAAATGTTGTCTACAAACTAGATTCTGTGCATTATTAATGATCTGCTTTAAATGTGTTATTTTGAGTCTACCAAGAAATTAAGGTTCTAGTGTTGTTCTTAAAACTAAGAGTTTATGACTTTGAAACAATTACAGAAAAACTAGAAACGAGAGAGGCAGTACCGATGAAGAACTTGGTAAATCTGACTTTTTTTAAAGCAGAGATTAGTTTAGGATTCTATGGAATACATGGGTGTTTCCTGTGTCTTCGCGTGGCTCCCTTCCCCTGTCCAGCCTTTCTCCCACACCCCACTTTATGTACTTCTGAAGCTGATCCAATCACCTCATTTCCCTGCTTGAAACGTTTTCCTTATGGTACTGGGCATCAAACCCTAACCTTGTGAGGTCAATTAACTTTAGGGCAATACTTGTAAGGCTTCCTTGCTTAAAATTTAAGTTCCAAGTCCTAGAGGGCCACACCAGGGTCTGCGCCATCCGGTCCCTCTTTCTGAGCATTTTCTCTATATCAGCCTTCCTTCAAAGAAGCTCCTGCTGTTCCCTTTCTCCACCTCCGTCTTCCAGGAAGCCTCCCTCCTTCAAGCGTCAGTTCAAAGATCACTCTTCCTTTGAAGAAACTTCCTTTCCCGGCTGTTTGTTCCTTTTCTGTTCCCACCTGCTCTGCAGTAGCCACCAGGTTGTATTGTAACTGACTTACTGTTTCTTTATCCTGGGCTCAGTACAATCCCTGACACACAGTAGGCGCTTTGTCAGAATTGGCTGAGCAAATGAGTCTTCGGGTTAAGGCTAACTCCCTTCTCTTCTCAGCACTTCAAAAGCACCCAGAAAAGGAAGAAAAGAAATCACTAACGCAGACAACATCCAAATGCAGCACAGAAGCCATCTTTCCCAGGGTTCCCTGAGCTGCTGGCTAAGAAAATAATCAGGGGAGCATGGCCCATGTCTCCGTGGAGCACCATGACTGTACTTAGCTACCACAGACACACTTACCTAAATAATTTGTGGAGCCCAGGGTAAAATGGAAACATGGGACCTCTATATTAAGAGTGCTAAAGTGATAGCCCCCTTATTGGTCTATGCTGGGTCCCCCTCTACCTGAACAGGTGATACATCCCAGAAGCCAACCTTGACATATGCCACTGAACTGAATTTATAGCTTTGACAATGAAGAAGAATGGGAGAAAAGGACCAATTGTTTCAAAAGCAGCTTCAAACATTGAATTGTTTAAAGACCAGCTTTAGCCTGAGGGTATAGAGATTAATCGTGGATCACCCATGTACCATGTGAGGCTTTGGGTTCAATCCCGTGTCACACAAAATGTTTAAATTTCTCACGCCATACCCTACATTACAGGACTACAGTTATATATTTGCATATTTTAATTATTTCTGGCTATAGGCTTGTTTTCTATCACATTATCTTGGAGAAAATGCTGCATAGTCCTTACCAACCCTTAAAACCTGCTATGACCCACCACATACCACTTAGTCCTGAAAGTAACAAACTATGATTTCATTTTCTCCATTCAAACCCAAACTGGGTGGAGAAACCAGCTGAGCCTTCACTACGTTACTATTACATCTTTGCCACTCTTTATTAAAAACATTACATTGTTATGTTTTCCATGCACCCACATTCAATCTCTCAAAAATGGAATGTTAATTTACCAATTACATCTAAATCTCACATAACCTTGGCTTAACAGAGGGCCTGAGATGAACTGTGGCTGAGAGATGCTATGAGGAACAAGGAAGGTTTACAAGTCCTGAGAAAACATAAGAAATGGGACTGCTGACCTATACTACTCCAAGTTCTCCAGCAGGCAGGGGGTTGCAAGGGAGGAGTGATATACCCACACACCCTCCCACCCCCCCCCCAGCAGGTTGTGGCTGTCTCCACGCCTGCCTCTTGCTGCCTATCTCTCCCTGCACCTCCAAGTGAACACTGGTTTTTAGACCAACCCCCTTCCTACCTGGGCTAGTAGCTATGGGACCAAATTCCACTAGTGATTGAAATACCAGTATCCTCAGTAAGGCGTGGGGCTGCCCCAGCCTGACCAGCTGGCCTGTCATGTCTCTTGAGGGTTTCATCTCATGCTCCTCATGCTTCTTACCCTGTTCTGCATGACATAATTCAGGGCCAGAGACATCAGGGACCAGGGCAGCTACATTCATGAGTCGCAATCATTTTCCTAACCTAATGCCTCTACAACATAAAATGTATTCTCCAGTATCAACAGAGTAGATCAAAATAAGTCACTTCTTAAACTCGTGGGCTCTACTGCCCCCTCCGTAAAGGTGATTACCCTATATTTCACAGGTCCTCTTAAAAACTTAAGGAGGGCACACACCAAGGGGACTGGCTCGTGGATCCCCCAGCGTGCACATCCACCTTTTTGTTGTTTGGGGCTCCTGAGAGGCAGACACTACAGCTGAAGGCGGAAGCAGCTCTCAGGAGCATCTGTGAGAGAGCCGAATTCACAGGTAACAGTGAGAAGCACCGGTGAAGTCCGACCTGTACAGGTGACCCCGTCCCTGCTGCTCCTGGCTCGGCTTCCCCACCTAAGAGCGGACGTGTAGACACCCACTCCTGAGCTCCACACACTTACAGCTCAAAAGGAGTACGCTCGCCAGAACAAATCAACTGCACAGGGACACAGCACTGAGTTCCTCAGTGAAGAACGTGAAGGATAGACATGGACGTGCTGGGCCTGAATGGTGGGAAGCGGCTTGTGGTTAGCAGAGGTGACCAGGGGCAGGCTGGAGTGGAGGGTGGGCAGAAAAGACCACAGTCTCATGGTTAGTTGAAACACAGGACGTGCAGGCGTGGTAATATTTTACGTCAGGAAGATCCAGGGAGGTCTCAGGGCTTATTTAAAGAACTGAAGATCTATGCCTTGGCCTTCCCAATTGCTTTACACCATTTTGCTGGCTCTCATCAAGGAACCTAGTGAAGGCCAGTTCTTGCTCTACAGAAGTGGTTACCCTGTCATAGGGGGTCATCTAAGACTGTTGGAAAACAGATTCATAACAGTAGCAAAATTAAAGTTCTGAAGTAGCAACAACAAAGATAATTTTATGGTTGGGGCACAACATGAAGAACTGTGTTAAAGGGTCACTGCATTAGAAAGACTGAGAACCGCTGCTCTAGAGATCAGCTGAGGAGGGGTTGCTCTTCTCCTGTGACTGGATTCCAGAGGATGGAACAATTCCACAAGGAAGATGCTCCCAAGAGGACTCCCTCCTTCCCCACCTCTACGGCCTACCCCAGCACTAAGGCTCCAGTCACAGCAACCAATGGCCTTGATATACGAGGCGAACAGGAATCCAAGGCACAAAAACACAGTTCAGTTTTGTAAGAAACAATATATTTATTTTTCTGACACCACAGCTCTGGTGAGTGGTTTTGTACCAAATTTAATGAAGATTACACAGAACGTTTCACGCATGGGAAGAGGGAGGAAAGGGAAGGAACACAAAATTTAAAACAAAAACAAAATCCTGGATAGCTTTTAGCATCGGTTCCATTCCCACATTAATAAAATTCACTTGGGAATTCCTAAGAAAAGGAGAACGAGAAACAAGGTGGGTAAGGAAGAGTAGTACACCAGGGCGGAGGGGGCGGGGAGGCTGGAAGGGGCGAGAGGCTGGAGGGTACCCGAGGCAGGGGCGAGGCTTCCGGGAGAGCCCCAGAGAACCCAGGTATTGCAGCTGCCAAGGGGAAGAGAAGAGGGGGGAAGCGGAGGGTCACCAGTGGGGTCACAGGAAGGAAACACACTGAACCAAGGAACTGAAGGAGGAGAGAGGAGAGGAAACCGTGAGGGTGGGTTTGTATACTGGGAGAGAGAGAGAGAGACCGTGCTGAAGAGCACATGAACTGAAGAACGAACGTCCCAAGCTTCAGTATTTTTAAAAAGAAAAATGTCCCCCCTCCCCCCACCCCTCGCTGAACTCAGTTCCTTTTTTTGTGCTTTTCATTAATACTCTGCTCTGAGGTCGTAGTTTGGTTTTTCTATACACTGGAGTTGAAAGAAAATAGTCCAAGGTCTGAAGATGGATTCTCCATCTAAAGTAAACAGCCCAGCATTCCTGTTCTGCTCTTGCCCCAAAGACTAAAGTCTCTGCTAAAATCCCTTTTACAATATAGTACAGTACATACATACATACATACACACACACACACACACACACACACACACACACACACACACACAATAAAGCCCAACTCAAAAGTCAAAAAAACAGAAAAGAATCCTGGGAGAAGCCAGTCCAAAGGACGTAAACACAGAACGGCGCAACGCATGACTGACTGATGGCGATTCTCAAACACGGCTACAGATTCCCAAAAGTAGGTGCCGTCACGGGATCCCCACGTCCACAAAAATAATTTTTAAAAAATAAATCTTAAAAAAAAACACACCTGTTGATTAAATGAATAATTTGTCTTCAGGTAAATCCATACATTCTTGGTTCCCTCCTCCCTCAAAGCAGCCCCCGGTCCCTCTTCTCCTATTGCATGACCAACAGTAAGGACTCCTGGAACTCCATCAAAGCAGCTCGCAGGACCTGGAATCTCATCTTGACAAGGATCGGCACATCCAGTCGTAGCAGCTTAAAACATCATGTTTCCTGGGTTGCCAGGTCCTTGGCTAAATCCACCCATGCCCACATCAGCAGCCATGCCCCGGGGCCTCATCTGTGGGGGGATCATGATGTTCTGTTGGGGTCCCATCATGCCCTGCATGGACATCATCATGCCTGGAGAACCCACAGGCCCTGGGTGGGTATAGAGCCCAGCAGGCCCCCGATCCTTGCCAGGAATCATGCCCACAGCAGCAGCTGGATTGGTCATCAGGGTGGCTGGGCCGGGCACTGTGGATTGTGCTGGTGACATCATCCGGTGGTGAGGTCCCATCATGCCTTGCTGGAGAAAGGCTGGTGGTCTCATTGGGTTGTGGCCTGGCATGGATGGAGATGTACCAAGAGGAATGTCTGGAGTTCCTACTGGCCCGGGGCCTCCCATGCCAGGCAATGCTAATCCCATTCTAGGGGCTGGATCACTCATCATCCCCTGCATGTGTGAAAATCCAGGTCCAGGACCTTGTGGCTGTTTGCGGCCTGGAACTTCCCCTCGAGGGAAATACTGCAGTGTCTGGCTGGGCTTCTCCGATGGGATAATGCGGGAGAGATCAAACTCGGGTATTCCGGTGGCTCCAGGTCGGATTACCTCCTGCAGATCTGGGTCTGTAAACACGGAAGGCATGCTGTTCCCCAGGACAGTGAAGGAGTCAGGAGCCCCTGGGCCTCCAGGCTTGCAAAGTGCTGGATCTGCTGAACTTTGGGGCAGGTTGCTGGGACGACCAAGGGGTCCTTCTCCTGGGAAACCTATCCCTCCTGGGAAGTTACCTTGTCCCCCGGTGGGGCCGTTGTGAGGGAATGGAACCTGCTGAGGAGGAGACTGTCCTGGAGGGAAGCCCTGGGGGAAGCCCATCCGTCCTTGAGGTACCATTGGAGGCTCCTGGGACCCATGTCCCATGATAGGATTGTGTGACATCAAGCCAGGACCCATTGGGACCCCATGAGGAGGTATGCTGGGTCCCATGGCATTAGGAGAGGGCATCTGATTGGAGTGAGAAAGTGGCTGGGTCATTCCCATCGGGCTTAAGGTTGGCATCGGAACCACGGGGTTTGGACCTGAAATTCGAGGATTCTGTGTATTAATGCCCATTCCTAGAAAAATAAAGACATCAAAGGAATCAACTCAACCAAAAGCAACTCACAAAAATGATAAAGAATCACACATTAACAAAAATTATTATGCATCAAATGTGCACTGTACTGGAAAAATACATAATCCCTGTCACCAAAAGTTGGTGACATACTTGGAGGCACACAGGCCAGTAGCACCAGGAAGCAGACAACATATCACCAAGCCTTTAACTGTATGACTAAAGATAGCATGGAATATATTTCCTCTGAAAAGGTTTTAGTTACATTTCAAATGAGCATGGTCCTCTTCACTGGAGACAGTTCATATAGAATAGAATTTGTTTGGGTGGCTCAAGTGTAGCCTACTTTGGATAAAGGACTGATTGAGTCTCTCAAGTTCAAGTAGCACAAATATCAAGAAGGAAACAGGTCTTTCTTTTCCTTCAAGTGGAATTTTGTATTATTTCATATTGCTGTAAAGAGGGTATTAAAGCTCCAGGTTATAAAACTATTAAAGAGACAGTAACATCCAAACAATAAGGAACACCGGCAGTCCTGCTGCAGGCTCTCAGACATGTAAGTATTTGTTCTCCATGGAATTAAAATCAAGTATGGCAGGGCTGTTGCTTCTGACAATCACAGAGCATGTCCTAACCCGGTTAGTTAACTGATAAATAAGCAGTATGCCGAACAATCAGAATGAAAGGGGAACCAGATATGCATGGCTGAAAAGTCACAGTTTCTCTGATGATTAGCGTCACCATTCCACGTCACTTCCTGTTAATGAGGCTGGCAGGAGTGAGTACAGGAGGGAATGCAGACAGAACAGGACGCAAGAAGCTGGGGTCAGAAGCTGCTTTCCCAGAAAAGCAGCCCAGAAACTTACAAAGTGCAGTTAGCACGTTAAAAAGAGGCTCTGTAGCATTGCTGCAGGAGAACCAAAATCTAAAGGCGCCCCATACACAAGATGAGATCACCACTACAGAACTGACCACACCCACCCTTCCTTCTTACAGACTCAGAACCACCCTAACTGAGCATCAGTCCTCTAGGCCAGGCGCTTCACATAGAAATTTGGCTGGCACATTTTTCAACTTAAAATTTCCATCTATGCAGGTCTATTCTATGGCTGCTGAATAAACACTTTACAAAGTTCCCGTTTTCCCTTGTACCAGCTCCATGTCTTACCTGGCATGCTATTCATTGATGGCAAGTTGGGCGAGCGAGCTGGAGGGGAGTCATCATCAGAGCTGGCCACAGTCTTGATGGCATCGTGGTATAATGGGGTGGAACTGGGCATCGCAAACTTGGACATTCGAGACATCATAATCGAGAGTGGGTTCTGGGAAAGGGTGGGCTCTGGAGGCATGGTGTAAGGTGTGCTAGCGGGAAGACTTCCGGGGATGTTCACCGAGGCAGGCTGGCTGGCTGTAGGAGGTGGGGGGCCACCTGAGAGAACAAAGCAAAACAAGACAGGGAATTAGATATTTCTTGGAGGGTGCTGGGCACTACAGCTATGGCCCAATGAGGCCGAGAACAAGTCAGATGAACAGGGCAATGTTGTTAGAGCTGGGGCAGGGTTCAGTCTTCCAGCCAAGCTCTGTGCAGAGGGAGACCAGTGTGATGGAGCGGTCCAGGGTCAGCAGGTGCGAAGATGAGCAGGCCAGGAACGTGCTAGAAATACTGGCTCAATCTTGGAGAAAGAGGGCTTACAGATCACGGTTTCACTGAAGGGTGTTGAACAAGTGGATTTCTCTCCCTGGGCAACTGTAATTTAGAATTCGACTCAGGTATTTGCATGCCAACAAGACAGGAGTGTACTCTAACCTCAGGTACAAACCCCATCACTCTGCACAAACTCTTGATTAATTTCCATGACAAACTTGTCTGAGGTGGCTGGCAGTTCCACTCGACTGTGCTAGTGAACTGCCACCCCACAGAGAGATACTTTAGCTTGCTAGGGTAAATCGTCTGCCTTATTCTGATTCCAGTGTTTCTCAAGTGGAGATGTCACCAACCCAGTAGTTAACACTCCAGGCTCCCTCACTGACCACCTCTGGTTCCAATTCGGGAAACTACCATCATCAGCCAGAGCCTCTCTCTCCTAGGAAGAAAATACTGTAACAAACTGTAGCTGATGTGTGACTAGAGCAGCTTACCAAGGAGCTTTCTTAAGTTTTCACAGTCCTGGGTCTTAGAGCAGGGGCCTCCCCCTGGTTGGGCTTGGTATGCTCTCTTTTGACTGGATGCTAACCCGCTGAAGAGGGTGGCTGCAGGACTGTAGGAAGCCACACTTAACCAGTCATCACTCCATTGCACCATGTATCCACATGCGAATGCCAATTATTCAGGGAACTAAGTCCATCTCTGTAGGTGTTTTCAAGCCTCTCAGCAGTGCCTCATATGTAATCGTTGCCAGGGTGCTTGTGAATAACTTAATGCAAGCAATGACAATCATGCATCTTGCAACAAAATTTGACAAAGGCCACTGCTTTGACTATTCGATCAAGACATAAGTTTCCTTAAAACACAAACTCAGGTTGTAGCAACCTCCAGCTACGAGGTGTGAGGGGGTAAGCTTACTCACCTGACTCTACACTTCCCAGCATGGCTGGGGAGGCCATGGTGAGGGGCGCTTTGTGGTTTGGAGGGATCCCAGGACTCTGAAGGGGAGGTTTGGGAGAGGAGGTCCATCCAGGCGATGGGGCAGGAAGTGATGGAGACTTGAGGTGAACAGGCGAAGCAGCAGCAGAGCCCAAGACAGGAGGGGACTTAATGGAAGCAGCAGCAGCTGGGCCTGCCAGCATGCCTGCCAGCTGTGACGGAGTCTGAGGGGACTTGAGGTTCCCCGAGGGTGAGCCCAGCATCGGAGACTGGACTTGGTGCATTGTAGGAGACTTCAGAGGGTTAATGCCTGGGGAATGCACCTGGCTGCCTGCCACAGATATATCCAAAGGCTTCCGCCCCAGGCCGCGCTGAACTGGAGGAGCTGTGCTGAGGCTAGTGGGGTTACTGGAAGGGTTGAGAGGTAGTGGTGGCATGTGACTGAGCCGGCTGTTAGTCCTTTGGTCGGGCCCAATTGGTTCTCTGAGATTCCGCAAGCCACTGTTGCTGCCTGGACCCTGAGACATGGGAAGGAATGGCCTGGGGCCCACACCGTACTCCTGCTGAGGGTGCTCACCAAATGGCAGGGGCACCATTTTCTGCTGGGCAGGCAGCATTTCTGAGCTACCAGGGCGTAATTTTATCATATCCTCAGGGCCTGCCCCAGCCTCCCTCATCTTCTGAGGTATCATCTGAGAGCTGGATCCCATGGTGACGTTTAGATTGACATCTCCCTTCATCCCACCAGGAACCATGCCAAACTCAAGTTCCCGACCAGGACCTATCTGTGGAGGCATTCCTTTCGGAAAGTCACCCCGGGAAGGGCTCAGAGGACCCTCGACAGGTATCCGAGGGAAAATGGGGTTACTTCCCGGCTCCATGTGACGCTGGGGGCCTGGAATCATCCTGTTCATTTCCATGCCGGGCCGGATGCCCTCCATGCTCATCCCTGGGGGGAGAGCCAGCTGCTTCTCTGCCAGCTGCTGTTGAAACATCTCTTCAGACAAGCCTTGGGGGTTTGGAAACCGCTCCCCTCGGCCAGGACCACTGAAGACACCCTGGCCAGGAGGGAAATTTCGACCATCTGGGATTTTTGGCACATCGTCTGGCCAACTGACTCCAGAGAGACCTGGTCTGGATGCCGGGTTGGGCACGTTCGGCCCCTCCATTTCTGAATTTATCATTCCTGCGAACCCAGGAAGGCGCATCTGGCTCCCTGGCATGTTGGGGTGGGGAGCCATGCCCCTTGGGGGCAAAGAATGTGAAATGTTGATACCATCAGGAAATGGCTCTGCCCCAGGTGCCCAGCCTTCACCAGGAGCCATCTGGTATGGAGGGGGAGGCCCTCGGACCACTCCCCGGGGCCCGTGCTGATGGACCATCATATCCTGGAGAGAGCACTGCTGGACGACCACCTGCTCCTGTTTCCTCCTCTTCTCTTCATAAAACTCCTGCTGCAGCTTCAGCCACGCCATCTGCTCGGGAGTCATGTGGTCCAGGTGGTCGGGTCCTATGGGCCCAGGCTGGGAGTTCATAGACGCTGGAACCATTTCATCTGGAGAAAAGGGCACATCTCTATGTCCTTGAGGGCCAAACGGAGCTCCCACATCTGTCCGGGGCCCAGGACCCTTACCGAGGCTTTGGGATTGAGACATCATGGCCTGTATTGGCCCTTCTGGTTTTTTTTGAGGTCCATCTAAAACCCCAGTGTTCTGCTGGGGACCCCCTGTTTGTCCTGCTGTGAATTCTTTCTCATCAGGGAAAAGCATACGCTGAATATCTCTCAGAGTTTGTAAGGAGCGTTCCCGGTGCTCCAGCTGCTCCTGAGATAGGCCATCAGGGTTCTCTCCCAGCGGAGGGGGCTCACCACTGGACACTGGTGGAGGTGGGGGAGCTTTGGGATCTGCTGAAGAGCTATTGCTCCCCTGGGAGACAGGGGTCACTGCTCGATTGTTGGGTGTTGAGTTTGGCCCAGTACCATCTGGGGGCAGTGGAGTGGAGCTCCCAGGACTGCCCACAGGAGGAATCAGTTTGCTTTCTACCCCAGGACTCTCCCGGTCCAGGGGACGCGGGGCTGCAGCAGGCTTGGGTGCTGGTGCCTGAATGGGAGGAGTTGGCTGCAGTCTAGCATTCTGGGAAGAGTTCTGGTCCTGGTTGGCGGGACCTGGAGGCTGCTGTGGGAGGGGTTTAGGATCATTCCGAAGGGTGGGTATCTGTGTGTTCTGAAGACAAATAAGATGCTTTGTATCATAATGGTGAACTGAGCAGGGCAATTAAAGAGACAAGATATAAAAGTTGTATCCCAGTAACATAAACCTATAGCAATACTTCCTTTCAAATTGCTCATGGATAACCATTTTTTAAAAAAGATTTATTTATTTTATACATATGAGTACACCACCATTGCTCTCTTCAGACACACCAGAAGAGGGCATCAGACCCCATTACAGATGGTTGTGAGCCACCACATGGTTGCTGGGAATTGAACTCAGGACCTTCTGGAAGAGCAATCAGTGCTCTTAACCGTTAAGCCATCTCTCCAGGCCTGTATAACCATTTTTTAAAAAAACCTTATGTCAAACCTTCTTTCCCTTCCTGAAAATTAGACTCAATAAGTTCATAAATGTGCCAAGCAAGAACTACTCTACTGAATACTTCTGGGAATCTATTTTGAGGAACAGGTTTAAGATTACGCGTCTACCACATACTTTTGATTTAAGGAAAGATTAGTTCCTTGGCATGTGGGAGGTTTTACCCAACACCTTCTTTCTGTTTCCTGATTATACAGACTTCTCATTATTAATCAAAAGGGCTGATGTTTCCACATGAAGGAAACAAAAAGTCATTTGTGACTGTGTGCTCAGTCCCGGCAGCGGGGAAGGCAGGCAGGCTGCTCCATGCCACACCTCCGGACAGCGATCACCACTTACTTCCTCCTGGGGTTTCCATGGGCCTGGCGCCTCTGGTTTCTGCTTTCGGTTTGCGATCACTGATTCCATATTTGATAAGAGTTTTATATTGGCTGTAGTAAGCTAATCTGAAGGCAGGAAGTGTCTGTGGAGAAATCTGAGACTGACTGGCTCACAGTGTCTCTGGATCTGTTTTTTCCAATCAACAAGGCTGTCCCTTTCAACAGGTTGGATGACTGCCTATATGTATTAAGGTGACTGCTATACTGCCTCCTAGATCACAGCATGTCACCGACAATACGGCACTGTGTTTGAATGATGCCACGGTTTTGCTCTCGGCTGAGCAGGAATGTTTGCCTATGGGCCAAAGTGTACATGAATCTTTGTGGGCATCTATGCACAGAACAGTTGGTGTTTCATTTATAAGTGTCTACAGTGTATATGTGTTTGTGATCTGAATCTGTGTGGTTCTGAACCATCAAAAGCATATTTCATATCTGTGATTCCTTGGTGGAGGACGCCTCTGCTTAGCTGCTGTCTCAGCTTGGTGTTGCTTCCCAGTCTTGATGAGTTTGCTGCAGGTGGGCACCGATTTCATAAATCGACTACAGCAGAGGAGATCGATCAAACCAGTCTTGACCAATCCTCCCTAAACTCCTATTCCAATCTCATTTTAGTACGAGATAAGGCACAGGTGACTGCTGTGTCAGGAACTGTCATAGCGTCAATAAAGCAGAGTGCTGCCCTGCAGCACTGCCCGGACAAGGGGTTTTCATTGAGCAGCAAGGGGCGCAGGACTGGGAAGCACCTTTTCTGAATCCAGGAAAGTCCAAGTGCTGCTGTGCCCTGGAGATGGAGCCTTCTTCCACACACAAGCTAGACAAAAGGCCATCTAATTTATCTTGAATTATAACTCATCATTTACTGTCATTCAACCTTTTTTCATGTTTAAGACTCATCATCCCAGAATTGTACTTTACGCTCTTTGAAAGGAAAGACTGTGTCTAGAACTTTTAAATCTCTACTCACTCCCCGAATCTGGTACAATGCCTCTTCATAACAATTAAGTTTTGATTACAAGTGGAAATCTATAAGATTAGAGAAATACTGTTTTTCTAGTGTAGTTTATGCTGGCTGCTTACAATCCAGGGAGGAAACAGACTAACTTGCTATACTTCTGAGGATATCAAGCAATTAAAAAATACTCAATGGGCCTTGATTCGAAACAAATAAGAACCATTTGGAGAGTCACCAGACTCTAATCCTGGTGTCATTAGGTTGAACTGTGCTTTCTTCCATGTTCTCCAGCCTTTTCCAGAAGCAGCTAGTCGAATGATATGCCTAAGACCTCACCATGCCAGACCACTGCTTGTGCCGCTGAGAGTCGTTCACTCTCCATTTAATTTACCACCACTTTTCAGGCAGAACCTTGATGCCATCATTCCAAGCCTAAACAACATACCAGGGGGGCTGTGCTTCTCTCTGTCTTGCTGTTAGAGATGTTCTGGATGTGGAAAGAGACAATCGTTTCAACCTGGCCCTTCAGTACAGCTTCCGCAGCCCTGCAAGACACACGAGACAACGCACTAGCACTTGCTCCTGTTCCATGAACTGCAACTCTAGATGAGCTAATAACCCCGTGGGGGCAAAGGACAACTAGGGATCCTGAATGAGAAGAAATCAAAAGAAACACCTTTCACTATTCATGCCTATCATTTACCATCGAATGTCTGAAGTTAGAAGATGGTCGTGAGTGAATGCCTACATAGGCATTAAATGACAACAAAACAACAAAAACACTAAAAAGCCCAAGATCAATGTAGTTAGGTGATTCGTAGAAAATTCTCCTTCAAACACCACCTAGGAAAGTCGGACATGGAATCCCTAGATAAGACTGTGAAGATCCACATTTCACTTTGGGAGAAAATGAGGAGGGTAAAGAGTATGAAGGCATTCTTGGTAGGTAAACAAAAAATCATTACATCATCTAACAACTTGGAACATTATAACAAAATGTTCACAGTAGCTATTTTTGGTGAATTCCAGAGATTTTTCTTCCTATATGTTCTCATTTTTCTATTATAGACATTTACTATTTGTGGTATTTTTTAAAAAGGGACACACGGGTTGCAGAAAATTGTCTATTGTGCATTCAACCTGTGTTTACATAACCTTACTCTCCCTCTCCCAACACAGGTAAGGACGCTGTCAGTAGCTGCCCCTGGACAACAACTCTGGTCTCAAAGCACAGCAAGCTCGACACTAAGACACAGCTGCACTTACTTATTTGCCGTCTCAGTAGAAAACACATACACCACTTTGGCCGGCGTCTTCTGGGCAGGCATGGGCTCTGGGGCAGGAGTTTGGCCATGGGAGGGAGTGGAAGACCTGGGGGCTGTAGCAGTTGACGGGGTCATGGAATGTGGCGTGTGCTGGGACTCCTGGGACTTGATGTGGTCTGCAGAATTACATTCTAAAAGAAAGAAAGACTAGCTGTCACGGGGAGAACAGGCGGCTCCTCCCTCCCAGCCGTCCTGCTAGCATTTACAGCATCAACACAACACAAAGCCACTTTGAAAATTTCAAGAGCAAGTTTCTTGCTAAGAGAAATGATCTCTTCTCCTCATATATATCAAATACTTTTCCCTAAATGACTCATTATGTGTCCATTGTGCCTCCGACCTCTGCTGTTTATAGTACAACATTAGCATGAGCGTCCTTCCTATCTGACACCCTTTCTGAAACCTTTTAGACATGACAGGATGCCCCTGGTAATCAAACTCCCTTCTAGTAACTTAGCACTTATCATATTTCATATGGATGGTCTGATGGCTGGCTTTCTAGGTGCCCTCAAATACTTGAGAATGACAACTATCTGTCCTGCTATTTGCACCCCAGTACCCAAGGCAGTGCTGGACTTATAACAGGATTCCCAAGAACACTTCAGAAAGGGAGGGGGAAAAGGAAGTGAGAGAGGCAGGAGAGACCCCTCAGGTCTGCACTCCATCTTGGGCTGAGGGGTCTCACTTTCACCCCTCAGACAGTAACCGAACACTCTGGCCTGCTCTGAAGAATTTTTTTTTTTTTTTTTAGTTTTACCGTAGGAAGAAAAAAGCTTAAATTCCCATACCAATACTCTTCCCTGACGTGTTCCATTGTGGTGCCTGCCAAATTTCCACCACATCTGGTAGCCACTCATTGCTGCCACACTGAAGTCAGCTGTGACAGCTCTGCACCAGTGCCAGAGCCTTTAAGGCTTCCCCTCGTGTCTATCAGTCCGGCAAAGTGGCAATCGGAAAGCACAAAACCCAAGTCTTGGAGGATTTCTCCAAGGCAGGAATGTCAGAGAAACTGCTCCAGTGTGGGCCACAGACACGGCTGACTGCAGCTACTGGCTTGACTGAAGGACCACAGTGCAGGCCAGAAATGTTTATGAACATGGGCTAGGCCTATATACGTATCTGATCAAGCCACACACCTTCAAGAGCAAGAACTCAACAGTGTTCTAGACTCTCCTTCAATGAGGAGAAAAATGAGAAGCAGTGGCCCATCCTAACCTGCAGGACTCCCAGGTCTGCCACCTCCTCTCCCACTTCACTGACAGCAGCCTCTGGCCTCTGCTGAATGTCAGAAGCCTTCCCCAGGGAACACCTACTTCCCTCTGAGTCTCAAAGATCTTGTAGACATACCTTTAATGTCAGAGTCATCGTTTGGAGTCCCAGGATCTCTCTGATCAAAGGAGTCGGCCGAAATACTTCGCTCCCTTCTCCCCTTGCCCTTGGCACCATTTCCAGCCCCATTCTTCAGCCCCATGCTCCCACCTGGGCCAGGGAGTGCTTTAGGGGTATGGCCCCCACTCTTGGAGTCACAGGGGGATGGCTGGGATTGGCTGGCTGAGCCCCCCGGTTTACCCTGATTGGAGAATTTGGAATCCAGCTGGGGGTTTCCAGATGGGGACATCACTGTAGGGGGACGGACCATCACCTCCTGCTTTGACTTAGGGCTACTAAAAGAAACAAACAACAAAGAGAGATCAGCTACCAGATATGGTCAGTACAAATTCTAGTCTCTATAATGGGTTAAGGAGCCCCTGCGTGCTGAACAACCGCCCCACACTGCACCTTGCCCACTTGCTTGTCCCTGCTACCCTGGGTCCCATCTTAGAGCTATCAACAAAGAGGAGGAGCAAACAGAATGGCCTCCAGGTCTCAGGAACACTAAAGTCACATGGGGACCTATCTCTAGGGCTTCTGTCAATAAAGGACAACCGTTTCTATGTACATAGAAAAGTGACTCTCACACTAAGACTAGCTCAGAGTAAACAAACAGACATCGTTAAGATCAAAATACTACCACCCCCAGGCTCATGACAAGGAACAGCTGTAATGAAAGCCTAGCTCCTCTGCGGGAACAAGCGCGCAGGCCCAGGAGCCCAGAAGGGAAACCCACTGGAGCTGTCCGGTTCAGGAACTCCTTCAGTGTCCAGATCCCTTCCAACAGCAACCCAGCACCAAAGCAGGGCAAGCAACCTCTGCCCCCAGGGAAAATGCCAAACATTCTTTTAAATAGCTGGGTACTGAGAAGCACAGCAAGGGCTCTGGGTGGTCACTGGCGGTGGCTTAGTTTCAGGACCTCACTACGCTATGCCTCAGATTCCTCAGATGGTGCTGGTGGTCTTGAAGGGCCTTCTGCTTGTGCTCTGAGAGGGTGGGGAGACATGGGAATGGTGGCCGAGAGAGTAGCCCAGAGAAATTGCACTTGTTACTATTTCAGCAAGTTTCCTCTCTTTGCCACGTGTGTCCATTCTGCTTCTAACTGTACACTCGGATTAGCAATGAGTGTGTGTGGAGCCCACGTGCCATTCCCGAGGGGTGAGAGTGAGAGGCCTTGCCTCTTACCTCTGTGTGTTTCCTGATGGCGAGCTCCTCACTTTAGGGTTACTGGGATGCATTGATTGAAATCCTGAGCTTTCGTTCACTAACTGGGACAGGCTCACCGAGTTCCTCTCGGGCTACAGCAGAAGTAGCTGCTAGGGGCAGAGGCGGCTGCCCACTGCTTGCTTGGTGCGTCCCTTAGCACTGGCTGCCTGTTCGCCTTTTTCCTCTTTGTTTTTCTCTGCTGTGGAAGTGGGTCCTTCCCCCTTGAAGTTCCAGCATTCTCTGAGTGTGTGCCTCCTGCTGCTGAAGGAAAATCTCGCATCTCCAGGGCACACTACAGGAGGACACACAAGGCAAGAGTGAAAGCAAACACAGAAAGCACCTTTCTACACACAGGCTCATTGGGATGGGACGGCCAGGCGTGCCTCCGCTCCACTGGGTAAGGGAGGACAGTCCTGTTGCAGCCATTAGCTCCAGTGCTTGAGCAACTGAAGGGGACTAAGAACTTCTGATCAGGCCTCCCTCCCATCCGAGCAACTTGTGTTTTCGGGAGAGAAGAGCGATTTAATATTTTGCTGTTTATTCTCCCTTGTGTTTATTTCTGAATATAACAGTCTCAATGGATTTGGGCTGTCTGCCCCCTCCTCCAAATAATGCTTTGAGACTACTGGGCACTGAACTTTGATGTTGGGCTGTGGTGCCAAACAATGGCAGAAGATGTATAACAAACCCATCCCAATTTCAAATTATGTAGCACATTATCGATGCTTTTACTCATTAGGCTTGAGGGTGATGGAGACTCTTCTAAAAACAAACATTAAGCTAACACCAATACAATCAGTTCTGCCCCCCAACTTCCATGATTCTTCTATTAAATTATGCAGATTTTGTAACTGTGTCCTCACCTTAATGACAGAGACATGGGCAAGCATGGCGATGAGCCACAGTTATGAAGGTAAAGGAGTCTCTTTGAAGGCTAAGGTAACTTTTGAGCCAATTTGCAAGGCTAATTTGAAGCATAAAGGTCAATAAAATATTACCAAAGCTGGCTATGGGACAAATGGAAAAGTCTTTCACATGGGGAAGCCTGGGCGGCGGGGAGGGAAGCATGGTTTACTCCAAGTCACGGGTCCCCCAGGAGTCCCAGGACCATCTCTTTGTAACCACCGTGACCTGCACTTTCCTCTCTACCTGCTGACCAAGGATGGGACTGACAGAGGAGAGTGTCAGGTGCAGGATTAGTGTCTGGAAAATTAAAAGGAGCTAGAAACAGCTTGATTGTCATAGCTTGCACACATTTTGAGAGTCTAAATCAGGAGGATCCATAGTTATTGTTTAGGTGGTGGTTGTGTGAGAACTGTCAAGTGCAAAAGTCCTTCAATTAGGCATTCCCAATGGTCCTAACTATTTTACCTGTGCCAGTGAAGGGGATTTATAGAGTTTTAAGTAGACACAACTACATATTTTCCTTTTTAAATAAAGGAGGCAGGAAGGAGAACTAGGAGAAGATATTCTAAAGCTATGTCCTAAGAACATGTTGATCTTAACTATATTCAAGGTCATGTTTCTACTCCTCACACCCTCCATCTTTTTTTCTGTTGAACAGTTTAAATTACAGGATGGACTATAGTTGTCAAATATGGAAAATTAAGATCATAAACCTTATTCTATATTCTTAATAAAAAATAGGAATCTTATTAAAGATTTACTAAATCTTCTTAGTAAAATCAGAAGCAGCAGATGAGCCCTGAGTGGACTCAGCCAAGGTTTCCCTCAGGCAGAGGAAAGCGGTTGTCACCTAGATGCTGCTGTAACTTGTGGTACTTTCTGTCTGCATCTACTGCTCAGCCACTGGCACTCAGCAATCCTTTGTGCATGTTTTCCTCCCTGTGAAGACTGTGGTCTTCGAAGACAAGAACATTATTTTAAATTCTCTGGTTTCTCTACACTTCTCAGCATGAGGATGCGGTAGGTATTACGGTAGGTAGTGACTTATCAGCCTCCCCAGAGAACAGAAACACCTGGCGTTTGTACCATATTCTTCTTCTCAGGCAATGCAATGCAAAATATATCACAAATATCAAATTGTCTCATTAATCTGCCAGGCACTTATGATGAGCTGGTAGCAAAGATTATTTCTAATAATGATACCATGAACATAAAACATGTTGGTTTTCAAAGTACTTCTACATGCCATTTCTTATTCTCTCAATGTGCCTGACCTTGATCTACAGGTATTTCCCTGTGGAATAACCAGAACAGGAATGAACCAGAACACTCAAGCACACACAAATGGCCTCTCTAGCTAACCAGTGTTCTCAGACCCTGGGCTGTCCTTCCTCAGCCTTAGTTTCTGGATGGATAGACAGAACAGAGGCTGAAAGGAACACGAGGCCTCATGCAAGGACTGAGAATAAAATCCGGGCTTCTGATTCCTAAGAGAGGTGAGATAAAGTCTAACTTTAGATTGCTGAGAGAACAACGGAACAAAAACTACCAAATGTCTTATGACAGTCATGAAGAATAAAATTATGCTCAACAGGTGAAACTGGAAGAGGTCTTTGACAAGATCATCACTGTGAGATTCACCTCTCTAAGATGAATGCTCCTCATGCCTCAAATCTACTCCCATGAATCTCTTCTCCAGAATACATGACACTTACTAAGCCCTAAGCATTGTTCTAAGCACAGCATACACACACCAACTCACTCACAGCAACCCCACAAGACAGCTATTACTACCACAACTTAATGATGAAATGACTGTTCACTGTACTGGTCGGTGGCAGAGTCAGTGTCTGGCCCAAGCCCCAAGCCTGAAATGCATTCTTCACACGGCAGTGCCATGACTAGCAATAGGTGCTGGTCAGTCCATCAGCAGAGCTCTGATGTAACTCACTGTGACGAGCTCCACTCCGGAGCATGCTCACTGCCTCCTTCTGCTCCTACTTACCTACTATCTTCCTCCCTCCCTCTCTAACCCCAGCTTGTGGGTTACTGGTGTTTTCTTTTGTTTGTTTTGTCTTAAAGCAGTGTCTCATTCTACAGCTCTAAATGGCTTGGAACTTTCTATGTACACCATGCTGACAAAGAACTTGCAGATCGTCCTGCTTCTATGTCCTAAGTGCCATGATTCCTGCCTGTGGTCCTGGCTATTACTTAAGAGGAAGAAGACATTTTACCCAGTGGGACATCCCTACACTAAACCTGCAAACCTTTTTCCCAGAGTACCCATCCATTTTTGCTTCATTACATTCAAAACAAACAACGGCAAAACCCAACTGTTTCTCTTCAAAGTGCAGTCCATCAGCAGGCGGCATGGCTCACGCCTAGGGCCACTCTGCCCGCTGAGGGCTCTTATTCTGTTCCCTGGCCATCCCTTCTAGTTGCTGTGTCGATCAGACCTTTCCCTTTAGCATTCAGAACCACTATAGTGTCCTTTCAGCACTGAAAAAAATAAATAAACAGGGCTCAGGTACTTGCCACCAACCTGACAACTTGAGTATGATCCCTGAGACCTACAGCCCAGAGAACCAAGTCCCAGGGGTTGTCCTCTGACTCCACAGGTGTGCCATGGCAACACACTCACCCATACATAGCCACACACAGAGTGAATAGATAAATGAAAAGAAATAAGAATGTTAAGTAAACCAAATCCAGTTTAGGCTTTTACTCCCCTCGAGCCAAGTTTCTCTATGAACATGACAGGAGGCGCAGTGTTCTCTTGCCATTCACCTTCCGCCATAGAAATTAACTTCTATCCCCAGATTAGTTCCAGCTTCTGTGAGGTCACACCAGCTTCTGGTCTAACATCTCACTCCATCATCTATCAGGTATGTACATGGTAGCTATAAATGTACTGGTAGCCCAATATAAAAATAAAAACCTACTTAAAACATTACATGACTTTTTTGTTCAATTAAAACACTCTCAATTATGTGGTTCTCAAGCAGGAGCTCTATAAATGACAATATTGTCACTAGAGAGCAGAAGGTTGGACACTGCGGTCAGTTTTGCAAGCTGTTCTTTCCTTCTCAATCTGCCTGTTCCTCTCGCCTCTCCAGCTACTGCTCATGTGTACACATCCTGAGTCCCCTCTCTACCCACTCTAACACCCGAGTCCCACAAGACTCCACACGGGGCTCTCTTCTCCTTCGGTGAGTTCCTGCTGTGCTGACAGCTCCCAGATTCACACATCTGGGTTAGCTTGTACTCTGCAAGTCTGCAAACACATCAGCTATTTGACACCTCCCTGGATGGCTCAAAACTGACAGAACTGGGCATGAATTATTCACTGTAGTATAGTCTTCCTTCCAAAACTATTCCCCATGTGGTTAAAATGCCTCTTCCACTTACCTAACATAAAGTCATAGGTCAAGTATTTCTTCTTCAAGGAAGGATCCCTTAAAACCATTCACTTACACGAAATCCTTCCTCAAGGTCTTCAGAGCACCTTGGGTCTCTGCACGGAGCTTTCCTCAGGTTTTCTAACTGTGTATACCATTATGGGATCACCTGTACAGCATTCCTCTTAGATGCTAATAAGCTCCATGACGTAGGGACCACGACTAACTTATTTTCTTTCCTTCCATTCCTAGCATTTACTAAGGAGCCTAGAACATTAGGTATTTGTTCAAAAAACTATTATTCAAGAAAAGAAAATGAGTATGTCCAAGAGGCATCCTCATAGAAGCTAATTTTTTTTTCTCTTGAGTCGGGGGGTATCACCATGTAATCTGACTGTTCTGAAACTCTCCATACAGACCAGTCTATCCTTGAACTCAGAGATCTCCATCCAGCCTCCCAAGTGGGTTGGGATTAAACACCTGAGCCACTATATCTGCTCCTGACTACACAATTCTTTTTCCCCTGAGACAGTGTTTCTTTGTGTAGCCCTGGCTGTCCTGGAACTTTCTCTGTAGACCAGGCTGGCCTCGAACTCAGAGAGCTGCCTGCCTCGGCCTCCCAAGTGCTGAGAGTAAAAATGTGTGCCACCACTGCCCGGCTACAGCACACTTCTTAACAACAACTAAGATATTGAATATACCCAAGCATCCATCTATCCATTGATGATTTAAGAACTGAGTAGATGTAAGAACTATGGCAAGTCCCCCTGCCACTGGGACTATTTGGCCTTAAAAAAAAAAAAAGAAAGAAAAGAAAAACATTGTGATCCTATCATTTGTCATAGCACGGATGAATCTGGAGGACATTAAATAAGCCAGGTACAAAAAAGCAAATACCACATGATCTCATCCACGTTGGTAACTCAGAAGCAGGTAAGAGAATGGCAGTTGCTAGAGGCTAGGGTGGGGAGCCAGAGCCGAGTGAATGAAAGAAAAACATCAACTGTTGAGAAAAAGCTAAAGCCTTGTGTAAAGCTCTCACTCCCAAGCCAGGCACACGTTCCCATGGTACCATCCATCTCGACTTACCGAAACCCCAAGGGTCACGACACTGCAGACTTCATCCTGGGGTGAGGAGTCGGAGCGCCTTCCTCAAAAGTGACCCTCACCTAGAAGAGAATGAAGTGGGCAGGCATGCCAAAGTAGATCTGAAAACACCAACCATACCAATGTCAATACCCCGAGCATCTTAAGGGAGAAACGGGCTTCCTACTTCCTCTGGGGTTTTAAATGGGAGACTACCATCCTACATGCAATCACTCAACTATTAAAGGATGTATCTGTACATGTAGCTACTTCAAGGTCCTTGGGGTGAGATATTAAGTCCAAATATAATCAACTTTTCTACTTTTGAAACTTCCAGGCATTTAATGAAAAAAAGAGAAAGCCCACATTTTTGCTTCTATGTGTCTTCCTAGTACAGAGATTGGACGTTGACTCTGAAGGTGCAAAGAGACAAAACGCCAGGTGTACATCTGACCTTACGACCTTAGGGTCACTCACCCCTACTCCCTCTGCACAGCTGCAACTCTATGCAGCAACAGCTGGCAAGAAAAATATATCTCCATACTTTGTTAGGAGCTTAGGACTGAACAACCCTGCTTTTATTAAGCACCTACTGTGTGCAGAGTGAAGTGCTGAACTGAGGAATGCTGGTAGCCTGTAAGATTCCCAACATCAGTCCCTGTAGACTAAAATTATAACACTTGACCCAAACAAATTATATTTATTTATGTATTTCATCTGTGTGTGCAAGCATGTGCATATGTGGAAGTCCAAGGACGATTTGTGGGAGTCGATTCTCTCCTTCCACCATAAGTGTTCGGGTCCTGAGAGTTCAACTCAAATTGTCAGACTTGGCACAGGCGCCTCTACGGGCTGAGCCATTTCACTGCAGAAGCTAGGTTTGTGATTTCAAAGGAAAACAAAGTTCTAGAAGGTTGAGAGCCAAATTATTTAGGGAATCTTTAAAAGGGCACTCTATAGGATTAGCAAAGTTTCAAGTAAAGTCACAAACAAATTTGACTGAGCTCAGAATCAAAATTCCAGCCTCAGTTCTTCCCATGAGGCATTCCCCCTTTCCTGCTCCAAGGAGTCAAGTTTATTAGAACTATGTCATGTTTAACAAATTTCATTTCTGCGCTATGACCACTACTCCATAAAAGGCACAGCATCATAGAATGTGGAACTAAAAGGTCTTAAGATTCCATTCCAAGCTCATTCTTAACTTCTGGCGTGCCAACAACAAAACGGCTTCTTCAAGCACACAAAAGGAAGAGCCGACCTCTCTCCAGACTGTAGAGGAGAACAAATGATTCAGTGGGCGCATGCAGAAAACCTCAGTTCACACAAAACACTTCTGCATGTTTTAGTATTCACGGAGCAAAAATGCCATCTATTGTCCTTCAATAGCTACTAAACTTTAAGGAAACAAAAATTCATATTAAGCCAAAGAATCCTGACAAAATTCAAATGTTCAAAGTACCATCCTTAAGAATAATGGCTACCAAGGTACTATTGTACACACCAATCCCTTCTCTGTAAAGTTTTCCTAGATTGCCAGCTACTCCCCTGTACATCACCCAGGGCCCCTGTTACTATCCTTACTATTTAACATCTCGAAAACAGTATCACTGCTATAGTTAGACAGGGAACTCCCCGAGGACGGTGTCAATCACCATCCTAGCACCTGGTACCCTGCAACACCCAACAAACGTGGTTGATTGACATATTGCTTGCTCCTTTTAGCTCACACTCACACCAACCCAAGGGGACATGATAAATCCCAGCTTCACTTCTCCCTGTCTGCCTTTCTCCTCAGTCTTCCGCAGCGAGTCAAGCACGAGGCCCGGGTCACACAAAGCCCAGGGTAACAGCACCTTTAGTTGTGCCTTGCATCTGCTTTGATGACTTGCACTTTGGGAAACTTCTAGAATCAAGAGCAGCCCAGCGAGCTGGAGAGGTGGCTCAGCTGGTAACAGCTAGGCTCCCAGACAAAATTGTAAGAGCAGCCCAGTTTTCCCTCATAAGAAATCCCAGAGAGACAAAATCCAACAAACTCAAGCTTAAGTCCCAGAGGTTGCAGCTCCAGGTAAAGTCTTTACCTTTCAAGATGCCCACTCTGCTTTGTCTTCTACATTGGGGCGGGGAGGAGCTTGCAGAGGAGAACTGTCCCCTCACCACACAGGATGGTTAAGTCAATGTGAAGTAACACCAGTTAGTCCCACATCCAAGTCCTAAGAGGACAAGAAGAAAGAAAAAGTTCAAATCCAAATCCACACTGACTCCAAGGAAAACTCCCCACTGTGCTGTGGCGGGGCCGACACCTGGGAGAAGAAAGAAATTAGTCAAAAATGGGAAAAGAAGGCAAACCCCTGAAAACTTCAAATACAAGTCAGAGAAAAGGGAAAGAAATCTAGGGGAACCACATATGTAATGGCGACCAGGGAACTTGGAAAAAAACAAAATAAACAAAAGGTCTTGTTTTTACCCTTTTGTACAACCAGGAATGGCCCTCGCAGGGTGCAAAATGACTTTTGGTTTTTCATGTGGTCTCTTCGTCCATCCTTAGCATAATGGAGATACTTAAAAATATCACAAAGCCCAAAGCGTAAGCAGCCTTAAGACAACTTTCAAAAATCACAGTATTAAAAAAAAAAATCAGAATCAGTTGGTCTAGGGTAGTTCTTAACTCCATATTTCACAGCTCCCAAGGACTCTGTATACAGGAGAGGAGAGGTGGCTTGAAAGCCTTCAGGGAATGACATAGATCATCATTTTGACTAATCTCTTAGTAACGAAGTTAGCGCAGCCTTCAACAGTGGGTGTAGCATTGGCAATACTGGGGCTGTGCCACCAACAGCACCATGTCACATTAGTTGAAGATTCGCTGATGTAATGACACATGCTCTTCCCTCATCACTGCTTCAGACCCAGACTCCTTAGACTTTTTCAGTGTGAGACAGAGGCACACATCACCTCCCCACCACAAACATTTTGACAGCTCATCTGTACTTCTGTGTTTTACATCTCATGCATTTAGGAAGCATTCTCAGATGGGACGCTGTATCGTTTCATTGCCAGAGTACTAGGATGGAAAAACACTAAGAACCCCAGAGTTAGAACAAGAAGAGCTTCCAGAGACTTTGCCATCACATTCGGGAAAGCTAAGGGAATAGGCCGCTTTACCCACACCACTCCACGGCTGGAGAGGACTGACCAGGCAGGAAATCAAGAACCATGCCTTAGGCTACAACACAGGGTGCCTGCAGCCTAGGCCAGCGTCACAGCCTCATTATTGGGGCTGACTTTCGCTCAGTATTTACAATTGCCATCAAAATCACTATCCTCCCACCAAACATTAGTCTTTCAAAATTAATACAAAAATCCTAAATTCGGACAACATACCAAAACAAGTGTACAAAACATCCTTTTTTGTTCTTTAATTAACCATATTACTATGATTGTAAGAAAGTTGAATCTGGTCTGTTAATAAGACAGTCGAAGTGGGATTTCTTAAAAAGTTATACTACATGATTACTCGTCCTCAGAGGCATTCAAAGAGCTTTCTGGACAGGCATTACCAGGCTGGACAGGAAGGCAGGCCTGCGGGGTCGGGGTGGGCAGTCATCACGTCATAAGCAGCAACACCAAAAAACACCAGAGTTTTGTTCAGAGTAAGTCATCCGGAGAGCTAACATCTTGATTCCAAGTTCAAGGTTTTTCACCACTGTGCCAGGCCACCAGGATCCAATATTCAGCAGGTTACAATGCTTGTGAAGGCCCTGATCTTTCCCCCTCACAATTTTTTTTAGGGGTTTACAGCAACAGGTATTTCTGAAGGCCATGGGGAAATACCCCATAGAAGAAATTCCAAAGTATATAAGGGTTTTTTTTTTGTTTTTGTTTTTGTTTTGGCTTGTGCTGGTTAAACTAGAATCAAGAACAAAACATTCCTTTTGCTTAAGAACCAGTTCCACAATACTTGTCCTATAAATAGAAAACTATACAGAAATTGTGCTTTCATCTTTAGGTCAATGACTTTCCCATCCAACTATCATCTATGTTGAAACTATTATATTCAGCACATTGATTACAAAGACTTTGAAAGCTCAATATTCAACTTCTAGGTCATAAAGCTATCAAATGTCATACACACAGCTCCACATTTCTTCAACGTATCCAAAGCCAGCCAGTTAATAGAGCCCTCATTCCTCAAAGCATGTTTGCAACACCTAAACTAATAGACCCTCTTCTTAATCCGTCTCTATCAATAGTATAGGTCTTTTTCAAAAGAAGAAAGAAGACTGGTTACTGGTCCCAGGACTATCAGATTTGCACACAAACATTTCTTCATGATAAAGTCCCCAATGACTAGTGTCCAGTCAAAAACTTTCAAACCAACCAGTCATACTGAAAAACCTCCAAGTCACAGATTCTAAACAGTCTTACCTTCTGACATCTCAACTATTTTACTATCTACTCTTCTTACCCGCTATAACTAATTCATTACTGAGTTCCCTACACAAGAGCCCAAATCTCTGTCGCCAAAACAACCATTTAATTCCACAATATATCAAATGCTAACAAAGGCGCCGCCATCAAACTGACTTTTTACATGGCCACTGAAGTCACTGTCAGGGGTTGACTTGTGCTTGCTTTAACTAAAGTCTAATTTTGCTTCAATTGCATCCTGCCTTGGGCTATCTCCACGGAGGCATATTTGCATCCATTTCACTACCCTATCTAATGACTTTGACTCCAATCTTGGCCTCAGAATCACTCTTAACATTTAAAAAAAAAAAAACGCTCTTCCTTACCTCCAGCAGACGAAGGCTCTTGGAAGACAGATTTCAAGCTTTCTCATCCTTGGCAGCTTTAACATAAGGTTCCCAGCAATACTACTACAGGCCTTGGTCCTTCCCTCTGGACTAACCACCAACTCTGCGACTTGTTTTCCTTAGGATATCTCCATTTCACCAAGCTCACCCAACACTTACCAGTGACATCTTAATAGTCTTTGCAACTTTCAAAGGCCAGCCAGCCTCTAGGGTTCCAATTTGAAAACCAATGATGTGTTCTACGACCCCCACAATGACTCAGTGACCTAAACGTCGCCAACTCACCTGCTGGAACCCTTTACAACTCAGACATTCCTCTAGGCTTTCACCTCCCCCCAACCCTTCAACAAGTCACTGGCCTGCGGAGTCCCCTTTCTCCCCTCTACGTATCTCCGAGGTCTCAGACCCCACCAAACTCAACCAGAAATTCCTAATTTCGCGCGCTCTTTCCTCTCCATCGCCCCTCCATCCCAGGACCCCGAGCCGGTCATCTCCCCTCAGGTAACCTCTCCAAGCACAGCTTTGGGACACAACCTCTAAAACCCCGAGAGATGCCCCGGTCTCTCCCACAGCTCCCGAGGCCCCCCCGCCTCCCCCAACAGGTTCCTTCAGACCCCCGGAGGCCCCCCGGCCACACGCGCACGCGGACCCGGCCCCCGCCGCGCCGGCCCGCCCCTCCCCCTCCCCGGGGCCACTTACCCCGGGCCGGAGCGGGGGAGGGGCGGGCGCGGGCGGGGGCTGCGGTCCCGGGCTGCTCTCAGCCCCGGGGGGCTGGGGCCGGGACCAGCGGCAGCAGCAGCGCAGCGTCTCCCCCCGGCGGCAGCAGCGGCGGCGGCGGCGGCGGCGGCGCCGTCCCACTCCCGCAGGCACACATAGGCTCCATTGTCCGGCGGCGCCTCCCCCTTTCCGGCTCC
Source organism: Tokudaia tokunoshimensis (assembly GCA_036184795.1). NCBI lineage: Eukaryota > Metazoa > Chordata > Mammalia > Rodentia > Muridae > Tokudaia > Tokudaia tokunoshimensis. Next base: position 63,328,777 of record BTHU01000003.1, on the reverse strand, counting down.
CCCTCCCAGGCCCGCCCCTTCCCCCTCCCCTCGACCCTCCCCCAGCCGCACCGTGCCACGAAAGGTACCGCGGGCCCCGCCTCGGACGCGAGCCGAGGCGCGCCCCTCCCCCGGCCCGCCCGGCGGGGAATGGGGCCCTGGCCCCGCCGCCGCCGGGGCCCGCCCCCTCCGGGGGAATGGCACCCGTCCCCCTCCCCGAACGCGATCGATGGTACCAGCCCGCCGCGGCCTCCGCCCCCTCCCGCGCCTGGCCCCAGAGAAGCCGCCCGCACCCCGCCCACTCAGGGCCCCGCCCCCGCGCTACACGAAGCCCCGCCCCGACGGCAACGCCTCCTGCTTTGCATGACCCCTCCCATCCAACCCCGCCCCGGCTAGTCACCGGGTCCCCCCGCGGTGACGCCCACTCCCCGGTTTAAAGCCACAGAACCCTCTTTTACAACTAAAAGATCCTCCAGCAGACCCACGGGGCGGGTGGTGCGGCGGGGAGGTTCTCTTCCTTCCTCACCCTCCTCCCGGCGCTCACTCACTCAGACTCCCCACGGCCTCCAGCAGTTCTGGGAGCCACCGAAGGGGATTAGAAAAGGCGCGGGAGGGGGAAGGGCACAGTGGAATTTGGCCATCTTTGACAGAAACTAACTGGGAGCTGCAGAAGGAACCGGTCTTCCTTCACTCTCCCGCCGCTCAGGGCCGGGCCTAGTCCCCAGTCTTCATGCCACCTCCTCGCACCTCTACACTGCGATTCCGCCTTGCTTCTACCAGCCCACCCATCCGCCCCTCGGTGTCCGCTCTACCTTTGCCAGTGAGGGCTTTCTTCCCTCTGGAAAGCAGGCCCCCCTCGGCTTGCACTCTTCTCCCTCTTCCCAGAACAGACTCTCTGGGGTCCTGCAGGCGCTGTGGCTAGAGCAAGGTCTCCTTCACCTCGGGCCCTGCCCCGCCCCGCCCTGCGTGGCCAGCACTACCTATGGTTTCCAGAGAGCACCTTCTGCCCTGGCCCCCAGGTCTTCTCCCAACTACAGTATCACTCCCTTAATTTTTTGGAAGAGCTTTGTTGTTGAGAATGCGAGGGCGGCGCGTTCAGCACTACCCCTGTGAAGTTAGATGTTAGCTCTTTAGATTGCACTTTTTCACATCTTGGTTAATGCGCGGTGCTCAGATTCCTGTTATCCTTATTTTGTGGGGTCGGATGGTTACATCCACACAAAACCCTACTAATCTTCGAGTTTGTACTTTGCGGAGTCGATCTTAAAAATGCTCCTGCAACTCTGTTCACTGGCCCAGAGCGTTTCTAACATAGTTAAGAGAATTCTGTGTACCTGGGAATGTACAGTCTCCCTGAAGATGGAAGCAAACAACATAGCCAAAGACCTACATGGACAGCCACTACTGCCTCCGCTTTTCTCTCTATAAAATAGGGAACCTTTCTTGTGGTGTCCTTTTAAGGAACCGTGCTGTTGTAAAGGATGTTATAATAGAACCCTAAATAATAAAGTTCACTCACTACTTTCCAATCTACTCAAAACTCATGGCTGGCCATGTGGGTTTCCATATAGTTTCTCCCTGGCTTAGAATCTGAACAACTGTGGCAAGATATTTTCTCTTTGAGACTTGAGTTTATAAATTTAAAGGAGAATCATATAGGTCTTAATGATATAAACCTGAGAGCAAATGGAGTCCAAGTAAGAAATAAAATTGAAGGGTTTGTGGGGAGGGAGCTGTCAACTTTTGGCTTTAGAAATTAGATTCCACATATCTCAGAACCTCTGTAAAAGAGGCATGAGAAAAGGTCACATGCGAATATGAGGAAAGACAACCAAATTAGAAGTATGTAAGAGACATTTGGGACTGCTAATGTAAGGGAAAGGGTCTCGGCTCATATAGATGGTATTCCTAAGAGAAAATCACTGCCAAAATACTTCTGTCCTCATTAGGATTTCTATTGTTATGATGAAACACCATGACCAAAAGCAAGTTGGGGAGGAAAGGGCTTATTTGGTTTACACTTCCACATTGTAGTCCCACACTGAAGGAAGTCAGGACAGGAATTCAAACAGGGTAGGAACCCGGAGGCAGGAGCTGATACAGTAACTTCCAGGTATGCTGCTTACTGCCCTGCCTCCCATGGCTTGCTCAGCCTGCTTTCTAATAGACCCTAGGACCACCAGCCCAGGGATGGCACTACCCACAATGGCCTGGGCTCTCTCCCATCAACCATTAATTAAGAAATGCCTTACAGCTGAATCTTATGGAGGCATTTTCTCAACTGAGTTCTTTTAAGACGACTCTAGCTGTGTCAAGTTGACATAACACCAGCCAGCATGACTAGGGTATTCCAGTTCAGGTCACTGCTGAGCAACAAGCTAAAGGGCAGACTGTGACAATAATGTACTTAACACAAAACAAAACCAAAACCAAAACAACTCAACTGCTCTTTGCTAAGCATTAAACTCTCTTGCAACCATGTGTTAAAGTTCAAAAATTATTTACTGAATTGGAAGGAAAATGAAGACAAGGATCACATGCACAACACTAGGCTATAAGCAAAAACAACAAGACCTTAAGTGTGCTAAAAAATCAGGAAATGTAAAGGTTAGCAGCTCCACAGTAATGTTAGTTTAGCTATATTACACACAGGACAGAAATGCGGTTTAAAATATCATATATTCTGCTCAATAGTTTCTTTCACTAGAGTGTTTGCTTTCTGAATTTTCTAGTGTCTGCACATCTGCCCTCACTGGACAAAGGCCTGCCTTTGGTGTCCAAGGGCCTGACAAGACTATGCATGTATAAAGACTAGTGGATAATGGAGAGATTCTTCTAAAAGCATCTTGTAAACAGAAGTCTCATGATTTTTTTGGTACTCCAGCAACTCTGTGAAATCCTCCTTCCTCCAAATGGCAAAACAGCTAAAAATACAGGCTTTTCATAGACTGGATTGGACTCCTCGCACTGAATCTTGCTTATTTTAAGGTCCATAAACACACAGTGGCCTTCAGGCCTGGATACTGCAAGTCTGACTTCTTAGCTCTTCAACAGACCAGGCTTTTCTATCAAGACACCTATTTCTTTTCTTTCTTTTGGTTTTTCAAGACAACATTTCTCTGTTGTAGTATGTAGTCCTGACTATGCTGGAACTCGCTCTGTAGACCAGGCTGGCCTTGAACTCAAGAGATCTGCCTGCCTCTGCCTCCCAAGTGCTGAGATTAAAGGTGTGCAACACTACCACCTGGCCATGGACACCCATTTCCAAATTAAAGGGACAAAAGCTCTTGTTTCATCAGTTCCTAATGAGCATGCCTAAATACCATAATTGAGAAGAATCCATCTTGTTTCTTGGATGACAGATTTTTTAAACACATTTTTAAATTTTTTTTATGTGTATGGATGTTTTACCTGCAATGTATGTTTGTGTGCCATACATGTGCAGTGTCTACAGAGGCCAGAAGAGGGTTCTATCAGACACCCTGGAACTTATAAAACTTATAAAGTTATAAAAGGCTGTGGGCCACCATATGAATGCTGTAACTTGAACCCGGGTCCTCTGGAAGAACACAGTAGTGCTCTTAACCACTGACCATCTCTCCATGCTCTTAGATGACAGTTTTGATGTGGAAATTTAATGATTTTCCAAGATTGCTCTTGCTGTGAGGAACTAGGATTTGAGTCTGGTGCACCATAGCACAGTCCAAACTCCTAGGAACTGTTCATTCCCGACAGTATTAATGACTGTCAGAGAGAACAGGCAGTTAGTTACCTTAGGAGCCATGGAATTAAAACTGAGCAAGCTTGAGCCACTCAGCCAGCCGGTGTCAGGGTTACAGTAGTTCCTAACAAACTCTCGCTGGGGTCAAGGCCCTCGGCAAGCCCATAGGTTCTTCTCACTGTGCTCATTCATTATCCTCCTTACTGTTCAAAATCGGTGAATTTCAATGCTGAAGGAATGCCACTGAGGGTCACACTGACTGAAAAACGCAGGCTTAGAATGGAATGGCTTCTTGTCACTTGCCCAGTGATGAGGCAGCCTGAAGTGCTTCTTCTTTAGGCTGCCATGAAGGAGAAACAGCTCTCCAGGAAAATTCACAGACGAATCTCAGAGCTTCATCTTTACCTGACAAAATGGAGGGCTGTCTTTTTCCTGAGCCTGGAGTTCCTAGCTTTCCCTCCTGTACCTTCTCCTGGAGCGATCCATGGTCTGCAGATAGTGGGCATCGACCTGTCCTACTTACCTTACGAAGCTCTGATGGACCCGTGGGGTGATAGGCAGATCCCCTGGAAGGTAACACCCTGCTTTATCTCATGCTCCGACCTCTGTGGTCATGGAGGTCTCTGACCTCCTCATTGTACTCCGTAAGATTCCAGCTGTGTGACATTCCACCTGCCCTGTCGCAGAGCTCTAAATGGCTGACTCGGTGCTGATGCTCCCCTCCTCCTCTTCCAATCTGACTGTAGTCCACACAGCTTAGCATGACACAACCTACGTGCTCCATGCACTTCACCCACATCTCCCCCAAAACTCCTCATCGTCACACAGAAAAACAAATGAACAAACAACAAAGGCTGTGCGATTGGATATTTAGCCTGCCTGTATGTCTACAGACCATGTGTGCCTGGTGCCTTCAGAGGCCAGAAGAGGGAGTTGGATCCCCTGGAACTGGAGTTAAATATGGTCTTAAGCCTCCGTGTGGATGCTGGGAATCGAACCCAGGTCCTCTGGAAGAGCAGCAGTGCTCTCAACTGCTGAACCATCTCTCCAGTGCTGAGCATTAAAGGTAGGGACTAAGCGCTGCCTGGCAGGGGCTTTCCCACTGGGCTCTAACCTCCGTTTCCGTACTACTTCCTCATACCTGTCCCTAGAGTCCCACTTCCCTCTCCCTTGCCAAGTTCCACTAATGTGTTATTTCACTTTTTGTTGTTAACTGCTTCCCCAAGCATTGATTCTAGATGCTTCTACCCATTTGATTACCTTCCGGGCATTTCTTAGGAATCCTGTTCTCTATCTATACTATTTAGCTTTTGCTCTTGGGCCCTTCCCTGTCACACAAATGGCCTCTTCATTTTTCCTCTGGAGTTGCCGAGCATTGCACTTGGTGCGCAGGCGGCAGTCTTTACCCAGGCAGCCTTCCTTGAATTCCTGACCACTCGCTGGGCAATGGGAGTCCCTGCTGCCTGTGTGTAACTTGGGCTTGACTTCTACATTTGGGCTGCCAGACAGCACCAGAACCATCTTAAGCTGAAAATGGATCCCAAGCGGTACTCAAAGAGACGTAAATTAAACTTCTTCGAGTATTGCCTACTGACCCTTGTATGTTCTCATGGCTGGCTGTGTCATTTCCCACAGAAACGATCCCACCTGTGAGCACTAATGCTCCTGCATTGTAAGGTCTGTCTTGCTTCATCCCATCTTGGGAGAAACATGCAAAGATGTTTTTGACTTCTGTTTGGCTCTTATCTCTTTCTTTAGTAAAATCTTAGAGTGATACCCTGTTCTCCTTTCTTTTCATCCTTACCCATCCAAAAAAACAACCCACACAGTGGTTTCTTTGTTTGTAAATACTCCAGCCTGGCTAATACATCCTCCTCATACAGCCTAACCCAGCTGCCAAATCTTCCCAGCTCAGCCTTCTCCTCCAGTCTTTTCGGTTCGCACAGGGATGCTATTCTAGGGTCCTGCTCTTTGTTGACTGAAGCTCTTCTGCACGTCCCTCACTGCAGACTGTGGATGCTTCGAGGGTCTTTCACTCTTCTATCTCCTGCTCTCCCAAGGTCTGCCATTTCTTTTTGCATATGATCAGTAACCCCTGCCCCGCCCCCGGAAGGTCTAGATAGTTCAAGCCTCACTTGAATTTGATGCTGTATTTCTAGCTACCCAGCTTATCTCCATGAAGAGGTCAAAACCAAATTTGCCATCTTTCAAAATCAAGTCACGTTTCTGAGTTCTCTGTCTCTTAGCCCCACACTGGGGGTGATTCTGACTCCACCACTCCTGCTCTGTGTGTTCTTAGTCACCAGCAGCCAGAAATTCCTCCTTTAATTCGTTTATTGTTTTTCTGTTTTTTCCGGGGGGTGGGGATTGTTGGACAGACAATCCTGGTTCCAGTCTCTCCCTTTGCCAGTCACTCTCCTAACACAACTTCCTAAAGATGTCCATATATCCTCCAGTTTACACAGTGCCCATTCCTCTAGACAAGACTCACTGTTGAGTCCACCTTGGTTCTTGGGGGCTCATCCACTCTGAGATAGGGCATAGCAGCAATAATACTGGCCTCAGAGTCATATGGACCTGAGTTTGGATATTGGACTATACTTTTTAGTCAGGAAACTCCAGGCAATGGTGGCACACTTCTTAAATCCCAGCATTCAGGAGGCAGAGGCAGGTGATCTCTGTGAGTTCAAGGGGAGGCTGGTCTATAGAGCTAGTTCCAGGACAGCCAGGGCTACACAGAGAAACCATCTGGAAAAAACAAAACAACAACAAACGGAAAGAAAGAACTTCGGGCAACACCCCTCCCCTTTTTTTTCTCACTTAATTCACTTGTTTACATCACAACTGGAACCCACACCTAAATATGCAGCCTTGAACACCATCTACCTCTTGCTGTACATCCCAGTTTCCCACCTGAGAGCAGACGCTTATGTCTGTTTTGTTTTTGAATCATATATCACTGCTATTTTTATCAAGGATCTACTAAATGCAGGATGTATTAAGGGATCAAAAAAAATTAGATGTGCAATCCCGTGAGTGAGGTTCATCAGACTTGGACAGTTCTTTCATTTAAAAATTAAAATGTTGAGTAAGTGCCCATGGTGTGCCTCCTGCAAAATACCAAAAATTCAAAATAGAAAGGGAAACATAAGGTATTCCCCCCCACCGGATGTTGGGATCTGGAGTCTAGTTAGAAGAAATACTGATAAGTAAACATTTATAATCAATTATAATAGCTGATACGGATAACTACTTGGTGCTGGATGCATGCAAAAGAAATATATCTAGGTAGACAGGAGACTTAATGCAAAAAGACCCAAGCAGAATCTTAAGGAATGCGTAGGAGTCAGCCAAGCCAAAGACTCAGCATTGGGCAAGAGCTCAGCTGCGTGACAATGTGTATAAATAGCCACAAAGCAAGAAAGAGGGTGATAAGTAAGTAGCAGCGCAGAGGCAAGAAAGCAAAATGGCAGTCAGAGGAGAGCCATCATTTGAGGGGGCAGGGCTGAGGAAACCCTGCTTCATTGTGGCAGAGGCACTAGAGGTTCGGACAGGTGACTCAGCCAATGCCCCCCTCTATGCAGTGTCCCACACGGCAGAGGGGCAGTTCCTTGTTTGTTATAATGGCGTCTAGGTTTTCCTCAGAGGGGGCGCTCTTCTGCTTTCTCAAAATGTGTATCTGGTGAAAGCTATTTCTGGGCAAAGGGGCTCGTGGTCAGTAAGCCGTGATCTTAGCAAAAGAACTGGACTGTGCCAGACCTCCTGGTATGGAGTAAGGATGATAGTTTTCTTCCTTAAGCACTGTGGGAATAAATGACTATGAGTGGCTATGTACAGATAGTGTGTATACTACCCAAAGTAGACAAAATAACTACCCAATAGATGTTGGTCATTGTTATGTTTGGTTATTGAGAGACTGTCCAAAATGGGATGGATCAGAGGGAGGGATTTTAGGGGCCCAGGGAAATCCCCCATAATGCTCCCTCCATTCTTACACCCATCCTTACTCATTGAGATCTCTCTAATACTCCTAGCCTGATCCTTTAAATTCTGCCCTTAGAAAGAAATACCTTTGGACTTACCATATCACTTCCCCCAAACCCTTGGGGGGGAAACATAATAAAAGGTTAACTCTGCTTTATACTAAGAAGTTATCTGACCATAGTCATATCCTCTGAGGCTGCAGACTGCACCAAAGGAATATTGTGGGAAGAAAAAGCTAATTTTGAAACCTGGAGGTCTTCCCTCAGAAATTGAAGCCAGCGGGGAGATGCTCAGAGGACATCCATCCCTTCTGGGATTGGAGGAAGGGGTTGAAATTGCAGAGAGTCGCCAAAAAATCAGAGGAAAATAAAAACAAGCTCTTTAGTGCCCAGAAAGGCAAGTTTTGCCAACGTAAGCAGCTCTGACCTTGGTCTAGAGGGTTCTTCATCACCCATCCTTGCTCCCTTCTGTGTTTGAGAATAAGTCATTTTGGCCAGAATCGAGGTCTTGACTCTCAGGAACTGAGGGCAATATACAGATGACTAAAGAACCCCTGTGCTAAACTTCTTATTGCTTTACATGCTGAATCTCTTACCATTGATCACTTGTGTGAAATTAGGCAGGAGTGAGGGAGACTGCTAGAGAAGCTGAAGAAATCATATAGTTCAATTGAGGAAACAACTATAAAAAATGTTTAATAACAGTTAAGACCTTAATTGAATTACAGGCAGGCTTAAAACAAACAAACAAACAAATAAAACCACAGACTTCCAGAGAAAAGGAAAACAAACCATGGGCGGGGAGTCTGGGGAAAGCAGCGACAGATTCTTGAAGGGTCAGAGGTTAAAATGGCCTTGTAAGAATATGACCTGGTGGATGCAGGAAGAAAAGATGACCAGGAGAGACAGACAAGGTGCCATGTCAGACACCGGGAAAGAGCACAGTAGATGTGTAGCTGTGAATCAAAAACTAGGAAAGACAAAGTGCGTTAGAAATGATCAGGGTGACAGCTGTCATTTACAGAGCAGTTAGCACGGGCCAACCACTCACTCAGACAATTTATATTATCTTACTTAACACACAGGAAAGCCCCAGGAGGTATGAACTGCTTTACGGGAGAAGTGACTATCCTGAAGCCAACAGCCAGAAGTGTGGAGCTGAGGTCAAAGCCAGTCAGCTTGAGGCAGAGCTGGCTCTGTCGCCACTGCAGCCTGTCCGTACACAAGCTAGGGTCAGGAGGGACCACAGCTGGGGAAATACAGCGGGAAACAGGACTGCAGAGGTGGTTCAGCAGCTATGGGCACTTGCTGCAAAGGACCTAAGTTTGACCCTCAGCATGCACTTCGGTTGGCTCACAACCACCTGCAATGCCTAACTTCAAATCTTACCCATTCTTCTGGCCTCCAAGGGCACCGGCACACAGGGCAAACATCCTCACAGACGTACACGCATGAACATAAATGTTTTCTTTTGAGACAGGGTTTCTCTATGTAGCCCTGACTGTCCTGGAACTTGCGCTGTAGACCAGGCTGGCCTCGAACTCAGAGATCTGCCTGCCTCTGCCTCCCAAGTGCTGGGATTAACAGCATGAGCCACATCACTGCCTAACTAAAAATCTTTTTTTTTTAATGTAATGAGAATTAATTAAAAGAAACAATCTAGGGAAAGCATTAAAAAAAGATACATTGTTAATTAAGAAGAAGAAGAAGAAGAGGAAGAAGAAGAAGAAGAAATGCAAAGGCTACATACAGTTGACTCAACACTCTTTGTGCTGCAGTCTCCTTCTTATGGCGTCCCTGTGACTTATAACTGTGCACCCATTGTATAGATGAACAAACCGATCTGGAGAGGGTAAATAACTTTTTCAGGCCTCATAGCTGTTAAGTAGCACAGAAGGTCCAAGACTTAAATGTGAGGCTGGTGGCAAAACCTGTGTTATAGCTGCCGTCCCATAGCACCTAACCCTTGGGCAAGGGAGACTCTGCAGCTGACATATGCATAGTATTCTTCAAAGCATTTCCACACTCAACAGCCACATGTGATCCTTATGCAAATCATGTGACTGGACTAGGAGACCGCTAGCTCCAGAGAAGCTATAATAATACAGTCATTAACACTCTAAGCCAATCCTGGTTTGAGTGCTTTCTCTACCTGGCATCATGCTAAGGGCTTTCGAAGCTAATTCTATTAGAGAACAACTCCATAACTCAGCTTCTATTATTAGCTCACTTTGCTCATGAGAAAACGGGGGTGGTGGGGGGAGGCTCAGGGAGGTTAATGAAAGAACTAGGCTTTGAGAAGTTACAGGACTAGCTCACGACCACGTAAATATGTAGGGCTGCTGCAGGGAATGCCAAGACTTCCCTGGTGTAACACCCACGCCTGCCCTTTGCATGTTGCTATTCTAACTATTAACCTGCAGCTTCGGGAAGGAGGGTTTTCAGAGAGAGCAACTGGCAAGGAAAGCAGCTGAAATACAGGTCTAGGGTCAGATACCCTTGTAGGAGATGATGCAGACCCCGCCAGGAAAAAGACCATTTTGGAGCTGGCCCAGCACACAGCACTAGCATACACTGAATTTTCTAGCTTAGGAACTAGTAGAAAGGGAAGGCACTGTGGTCAGAAAGGGAAGGTTTGAAAAATACCCCGATCTGCATTCTCTCTCTCTCTCTCTGTCTCTCTAGGAATGTAAATAAAATGATGCAGCCACCTTGAATATAGTTTACTTGTTTCTTAAAAAGTTAAACCTGGCAGGGCAGTGGTGGCACACACCTTTAATCCCAGCATTCAGGAGGCAGAGGCAGGCTGATCTCTGAGTTCCGGGCCTGGTCTACAGATTGAGTTCCAGGGTTACACAGAGAAACCCTTTCTGGGTGGGGTGGGGGTGGGGATGGGAGGGGAGTTATGCCTGAGTTTTCCTTATGTTCCTGCAACTCTACCTCTAGGTTTCTTCCTAGGAGAAGCAAAACCACATACTATACAAAGGTTTGACTGTTAGCGCTTACAGCAGGGTGATTCTTAGTCAAACGGTGGAAACAACCTAAATGCTTGCTTGATATATGTGTAAACCAAATATGGTATATCTGTGCATTAGAGTATAAATGTATCAATGTATCTTTATAATTACTGTGCTAAATGAAAGAGGCAAGGTATAAAAAAACCAAACCAAAACCAAAGACCTACATGTTACTTGATTTCACTTAATGTGAAATGCCCAGTAAATAAAAATTCACATAGAAAGTGATTAGTATGGGTAGGAATGAGGTTGGGCCACAATGGTAATGTTTTTATTTTTATTTATTTATTTAGTATGAGGATAAAACCCTGGGCCTTGTAATACTGAGTTTGTAATCAACTACCAAACGGCATCTCTGCATCTCTTAACTATAGACAAGCAGAAATTATGAAGCAAGTATTCTAGAGCCACATAATGATAGCCTTGGCTAATTTGCAAAAAGTATATACATTCTGTGGTATGTGGATGATAGCACAAGGAACTGGCTGTTTTAGGAAAATGAAGATGATTTAGGAAGAAACAAAGTTAAATTTTAGACTTAACAAGTGCACACTGAACATGGAAGAAGAGACTCTGGGGAGGTGACAGAGGAAGCTGGAAACACAGGGGTGACAGACTGGACGAGTTATGCAAGAGAAAAAGAAGACCCCCTAGGCACCCCCCCTCGGTGTCACTGTCTTTAAGACCAAGGTTTAAGGGCTAAGGAGGTAGCTCAGTAGTCAAGAGCACTTGATGCACGAGCATAAGGACAGAAGGACCAGAGCCCAGATCCTGGCACCCATGTAACACGCCAGCATCCTGCTGTCCCATGCTGCCTAAGGCCGAAGACCCCAGCTCTGAAGTGGGTGGAGACAGGAGGATGTCTGGGTTGTGCTGACTTCTGGCGTAGCTGAGAAAATACAGGCTCCAGGTTCAGTGAGAGACCCTGCCTCCAAGGACTAGCTGGAGTGATGGAGAATGATACTCGACAGCCTGCTCTGGTCTCTGCAGGCCCACGTAGGCACATGTACACAGACCAAACAGAGACTCACAGTCACACACACGATAGTAAATAGTTAAATGCGTACAGGCACATATAATCGTTAGCAAGAGTTTTAAGGAGGGGATGCAAACATCCAGGTAAGGACACACCAGCTCCCATTAAACTTTACTTACATATATCCCTTAAGCCCTGGCAGTTTAAAGTGTGGGCTGCGGCCTAGTATAGCATAGCTGGAAGGGGGCGGGGTGTCACAAAAACATTGGCAATAGTGAAGGGTTTCTAAATGCACAACCACAACTAATCCCAAAAACATGCTCAGTCTGCCCCACCCACATCACATGATACCAACAAAAGGGGCTTGACCCCTCAGCTCATAGTTCAGGCCCTTGTATGTTATGGACCGCGTGGTTCTTCCTGCACACACAAAAATTTCTGATCTTTGGTTTAAGGAAAGGAAAACCTTTTCCTACTTTCCTACTGTCATTCTTTGACACGTAAATATCAAGTTAGTGTAACTTTGAGCAGGACTACATTTGTGTGCTTGATTTAAGAAAGTCCTATTCTTGCCCCTAATTCAATAAGTATTTAGTATAATAAAGTTATCTCTTTCTTTGCTTGCCTGAGAGGTAGAAGTATACAGATTATTTGTTGCTTTTAGTTGGGAACACTTAGAAAATGTCATTTCTGTATAATATAAAGGCATGCAAAGGTTCATACTGATTTTCATTCTGTTTTAGAACCTGTTAAAATTATATCCTCAAACTTTTAGTTTGAGTAACTTTTGTTGTTGTTGTTGCTATTGTTTTTCTAGACAGGGTTTCTCTGTGTAGCCCTGGCTGTCCTAGATTCACTCTGTAGACCAGGCTGGCCTCGAATTCAGAGACCCACTTGCCTCTGCCTCCCAGGAGTGCTTAGACTAGAGGCATGTACCACCACTGCCCAGTTAATTTAAGTGACCTGATCTGTCAGACTCTGAAAACTGGATTGGAAAATAAATTGAGAAAAACTGCTTGGAAAATAAATTGAGAAAAAAAAAATCTGGCTCTAGTTGACTTTCCTCCGGTAATAGCTTAGTAACAGGTGTGGTTACTTCCTAAACAGCATAGAACTTGCAGTTTGAGGATACCAGGTAAAACTGGAGGATGGTCATTGCTGTATTTATTCCCTGTGCATCAGTCTCAAACAAAAAGCATATCACCCTCTAAAAACCTCATGTCTGAGTAGCTTGAGTTTCATAAAAAGCCATTAAATGAATTTTGGTTTCCAATTAGGACAAAATGTCCAAAATGGCCTTAAACATATTCTGCCATTATTTACTGAATATTTAAGTGATGTGGAGTTCTCAGCATTGACAATTACAAAATCAAAAATATTGATCAATACTGAAAAACACTGGAGAGGGTCTATATCCTGCAGTGTCAAATATTTGGCCAAGATTTAATTCTTTATATAAAAATAAACAGGCATATCAATCTCATTAGTATGCAAACTTGCTTTCATCTTTAATAAATGGTAAAATTTTATGCATATTAAAGAACTTTTTAAAAATATATTCTTATGATAAATTACCAGTAAATATTTAAGCTGTATGACTATTTTATAGACCTATATATCCAGGGTGGAATACAAATTTATCAGATGAAAAAAAGTCCCAAATAGAAAAGGTTTTAGAAGCTGTAAGTCTTCATTCATTGAGAGGAAAGGTATGTGCACACCACCCCCTACTCCCACCTCAAATCCTGGGGTAAATCTACCTGTGGAAGATCACCTCTAAGTGAGTAAACATACAGGATTATCTGGGATTGAAAATTTGTCTCTGTTTTGCTGTTAAAAGGAGAATTACAAAAGCACTTACACCCAAACTAGTAATCACACCAGTGTTAGGGAGTCTTCCCCCAGCAATAAAATGATAGGTCCTCTCAGTTTTCAGTCACCTAGACAGCAGCCCTGCTGTACCCTAGGATCAAGCTGTCTGGTTCCAGTCCTGGACTCTGAGAACAGAAACAACTCACAGAGACTTTGAGGTGAATTGCACAACTCATTTCCCTCAGCCATAGATATGTAATGGAGCTGGGGCTACAGCTCAGTGGCAGATGGTTTGCTATGAGGCTAAGGCTGTAGCGTGGATTCCCTGTACCCCCACGCCCCACCCCAGGTGAATAACAGACCAAGGATGTATGAACAGTCTAGGATTTTTTTTTTTTTGGCCAATAAAATCACAGATAATCCAAATACTATGACTAGTCATCACTATGACAATATTACAATAGTTATTGGACCTGCACAGACTTTACTAATGCCTTAATAAGAAACATAAATATTATTATATTGCAAATTTTGTTTGTTTATTTAGACCATTGTATTTCACTATAATTAGTTTTTAATAGCATGTATTTAATTTTAAGTACTTAAAATCTTTCTGTTCATATGCTTTACAAGACTGGGGTCCCATTACACAAAAGCCCTCAATGACCCTAGGGTAGAGGAACCTTTCTTGTCCTCATCTTGAATCACTACCTAAAAAAACAAACAAACAAAAAACCAAAACAAAACAAAAAGCCTTTCCCACCCCTGAGATCCCACCATTAGAGAACATTCCCTTTGGGTTTTTAAGATTCCCATTAAAATGCAAATGCCCCCGAAGGAGAAGAACTTCTCTGAGTGTTATTAGTTAACCCCTTAAATGGGGTTGTTTAGCAGCTAGCTGAGCGCAGCATCCTACAATTCAATTAAACAAGCGTTTATTGACCTGCGGCCATAGGGAAGGATCCAGGCTTGGGGATAGGGAGCCCATCGATCCTCCCCTCAAGGATGTTTGCAGTCTAGCAGGGGAAATAAAACAGGTTCAAAAGAGACAGAGCGGAAAAACTGCTTTCCCAGACTTACAAAGAACAAAGTCAACTTGGCCAGGAGAGATCGCTGAGGAGACAAGGCGGGCATTTCCGCGTGTTCTAGAAGGGCTGAGTCTGGATTCAGCTAGGCCTGTGCTACGTCCTGCACCTTCCACTTTGAGGGTTGAGGATAGATGTATAAGCTGAGTCCTCAGAGTTCCTGGAGACACCCTAAAAGGAGCCTACAGTGTGGATTCTGGGAGTTTTAGAGTTAAGAGGGGCGACCAGACAAGAGATGGAACTAGATATGTCCCATCATATACTGTCCTGCAGTATATGTTGAAGTACAACATCAAGTGCTTCGTATCTGACCCTTTCCCGACAACCAGAAAGCTCTTACAGGAGGAGCAGGATATATTTGATTTGTCCTTAAATTTATCATGAGAAATTTTTCAACAAGTGGGGACAGGGTTGGGAAAAAGTGTATCCTGGCTTGATAAGATAGGTATAAACTGAACCAGAGGACTATGGGGTTCCAAAAGCGTAGAGTCATTAGGTTCAACTGAAAGCTTCCTGTGAAGGTTCAGGGCCCCATAGTAGATCTGTTGAATCAGACCCTCTGTGGGCAAAGTGGGCTTGCCTAAGTCTACCGGTGTTCCTGTTGCTCTGTGCCTAGAAGGTCTACAAGAAAGGTGGGGACGGGGGGGGGGGGGACGGGGCGGGAGGGAGTGGGGAAGGGATAGGAACAGAGTCAGAAGGATCACGGCCATGACAGGACTTGAGGGGGTAGTACAATTTAGGACGCAGTATGTAGAGACTCACTTACTCCACGGGCCCACGCAAGGGCAAGGGGGGTGGACTGTGGGAATGGCAGAGGAAGGGAAGGGAAAGGAGAAATGTGCTCACTGAGTAAATGAGGTGGGAGGAAGGCTGAGTCACGGAACGTCAGAGAGCAGAGATGGGTGTTGGGAATACCCGGGGCCTTCTATGAGGGAAGCAGGGGCCGAGGGGCCGAGGTGCTCAGGGAGGAAGTCAGCGTGCGTTAGGCGGAAGTGTTCAGCACAGAGAGGGCCCAGTAAGTCATAATTTTGATTTCGGGGGAGCATGCTGCTGTAATTAGTGGGATGTGGGCTTGGGCACAGGTGGTCCAATGACAGGGGACACAGGCTGAACCTATTACCATTTTGTTAAGGGCCCTTTAACAAGAGGGAAGGCAGGAACTGTGGGCTGTAAACTCGGGCGAGTTCCCCCTTTCCTTCTCAGGAGCTCCCAGTCGGTCTGTTTTCTTGTTGAAAAACCAGGCAATAATAAAACTTATCACCCACTCATCTCCTGGGAGTGCTGCAAAGAGCAACCGATACACATACATAAATAAGCTTCCAGCGCTCAGCAAGAACGAAGTGTGCTAGAAATGCTAAACAATAATAAATTCAGCCACCTTCACCAAGAGAGTAAACAAGGTGTCTTTTTAAAGAGCAAATGTAGTTAACCAGGCACTAACTTTGAGTTATATAGCCTCTAACAACAAGTAATTAAATCTAAACTCCTGATTTGAGTTCTTTCATTAGAGGGTCTCAGAGTGACCCTAATACGTTCGTCAAACTAAGGGCCAGACTATATAGCAATTAATTAACATGAACTTTATTTTATCATCCCTTCCCTTGCTTAGTATCCTGCTATGCCTCTCATATCAACAGACCCACCACAGGCAATCTCCACCCCAGAGCTGCACTCTTTGTCACACCCCTGAGGTCTGGCTCTTGGCAGAATGGTGCCCTATAAAATATCCAGACCTGAGGTAGGATTCGTGCAATCTACAAGGGGAGCTGCTGTCAGACAGAAACACAGGGGAAGAAGAAGAAGAAAAAGAGGAAGAAGAAGAAAGAAGAAGAAGAAGAAGAAGAAGAAGAAGAAGAAGAAGAAGAAGATCCACTACAAAAATGACAAAGACAGCAAATTCAGTTTTAAAGGAAGAAGCACATCTCTAATTATATGTTCCACGCATAGCAAAGCTCTCCTAGTAAATCCCATCACAAGCTTGGCTCCCCTGAAGAGCAGACCTGGTAGGTAATAACTCCCCTTCTCCGTGGTAAAATCCAATTTTCACACCTGGTAAATGAAATAACTCCACTGTGAACCAAGGGCAGATTGGGGTGAGCCGCTAACAGAAGGTTAGGGGCTCCGCATCATGTAACAGCTCTTCTGGGAGACCCTTCGTGGGATTTGCTCTTTTTATGCTGGTTGATGCTGTTTGGCCAGAAAACCTCTAACCTCTGAGGGTAGGAAGCTTAAGCCTTTATCACCTGAACTAGCTGTGAATGAGCCCGGGGGCTCCTGGTTCAAGTGTGTGAGGCCCTCGCTCTGTCTCAGGCTGTGTAGGACTGCTCCTGGTAGTTTGTGTACTTTTCGTAGATAAGTTTATACTACATTCCAGACTTACAGAGCAAAGGCAGGGATGGTACCACTGAAACTCGAAATCACGATGGGAGAATCAGAACCAACAGCCACACAAGGAGGCAACTCCCACCACCCCCACGTGGGAGGAAATGAAAAACAAACCATAAATCCAAAATTCTAGCCTGAGTCTGGGTCTTGTGTAGCCCTAACAGAGAAAAATAAAGTGTGTATCACAGGGGATTAGCAATGACTATGTGTGTACACATACTCTTTCACAAACACTCACAGATTTGTGTGCGCACATGCACACACACACACACACACACACACACACACACACACACTCAAGATTGACAGTAATTGGAATGTGGGGGCAGAAACACATCAAGGACACAGGAATTTAGCAGAGGTGCATATAAGTGAAAAAATTATTACTCAACAAATAATATTGCAATAATGGTTCTCCTGCTCAGGTGTAAATTTCAGATCTCTTCTCATATAACACAACTTCCAGAGCTGAAGACATAAGTGGGTATAAAAAAATGAGTCCATTAAAATAAAAGGAAGGAGATATAGGTATCTACTGATGTAAACTTGGCCACAGGGAAAGCTGGATATTCTTAGGATAAGCTCAAAGAAAAAAAATAATTGGATTTTATTTCATATGAATGCAAAATTCTGTATGTGAAAAATATCACAAAATTAAAAGGCAGGGGACCTGATGGGAACAAAGCTTTTCCAACAAATGCAACTGAAAATTAATTAATGTTTAAATATATAAAGAACTCTTGGGCTGGTGAGATGGCTCAGCAAGTAAAAGCACTTGCTGCTGAGACAGGCCACCTGAGTTTCAGCTCTGAAACTCACCTTTTAAAGGTTCCAAAAGTCGTCCTCTGGGCACCGCATGTACACTAAAGCATTCGAGCACCCACATACATATGAGGATGCACACATACACACACATGCATAAATAACATGTCATTTTTAAAGTTTTAAGAAAGGAATTCCTGGGGGCTACAGAGATGGCTCAAAGGTTAAGAGCACTGACTGCTCTTCCAGAGGTCCTGAGTTCAATTCCCAGCAACCATGTGGTGGCTCACAACCATCTGTAATGGAATCTGATGCCCTCTTTTGGGGTGTCTGAAGACAGCTACAATATATATATATATATAATCATCTTCAAAAAAGAAAGAAAAGAATTCCTAAAAAGACAAAAAATACAAATAAAGTACAAATGGACCTGAGTCTAATTTCAACATTTTGTGCAGAATATTAACAGGAAAAAGAAATCACTTTAGATGTATTAAAATAAAGCTTATAATTAATAAACAAGAAAATATACCTGCATTTCATTTTTCATGAGCACTTAGCATGTGGTGAACACAGGGTAAATATTTGAGTTTTTCAGATGCTGTCTCAGGCAGTGTCTGAAGATGACACTGGGTATCCAACTTCTACTTTTACCCCCAAGATGGGGGCACTAAGATTGGAGCAAAACCTTCCATGTTCAGTTTATATAGTGCTGAGGTGCTGAACCAGGGCTGCACACATTCAAGGCTAGCTCTCTACCTAATGTGTGTGTTACCAAATGGACACTCTCATAGGCAGCACGGAAGATTACGTGCTTGGGTACAAGTTAGTAAACTGCTTTCTGTAAAGGGCAGATTTGGAGCTTGCAGGTCACATATCCTTCGTAGCAAAACCAACCAAAGACAGTATGTAAATAAGAAACGTGGCTGAGATTCAAATACACTGCATTCATGAATATGTTGACATGAACGCCGCACAACTTTTGTGTGTTCTGGAATGTTATTTTCCTTTCATACTTTGGTAAGCATGTAGACAGATGAAAAGCGGGAAAAAGGTGTACACAATACAAACCAATTTGTTGTTCCTTTGTTAACCCCTATACCAAAGTGAGCCTTGGTATTTTATACACTAAGCCTCAGTACATTCATGAGGTGGAATATTATATAGATATAAATCTTTATGGTATTCAAGGAAATGCTCAGGAAAAAATAAATCGGGACACAAAACATGTTTCCATTTCTAGGCCAGTTTTGTAAACATGTTTGTATGCAAACATACACCAACAGGGATGTTTTTCTGTTTCATTTTCAACTCAGGTTATTTGCTTTTTTGGCTTTTTAAGAGTTCTTTTTAAAAGTTCTTAAGTTCAATTTACTAATTTATTGACTGTTCTAATTCTCTACTGTGAGGGGCACTTACTTTTGTCATCAGGAAAATATACAAATATTATATCTAAAAAAAAAAAAATCTGGAAAACCATCCAGATTTGGAAGTTGGTATAGAACACTCAGGGAAGAAATAAAGAAAAGCTTTTCGAATTCAACTAGATGTACAATCCAGATAAAACTGCAATCAAAACCAGACACAGGCAACGAGAGTCACCAGGGTCTAAAACTCTTGCAAAATCACCACAGAAGTGGTGGGGGTGAGGGAGATGGGGGAGGGGGGTTGATCAAAAGCAGCTGAGGCCTGGAATCTGCAACTGGCCCTCCAGTGAACACATCCAGAAAGAGCGACCTGAGGCAAGGCTGCATGAGGGTCCAGGGTCTTGTGCAGAGGGAAGCCAGGGGCTTAGAATACTCCTTTTCCTACTGCAATACC
Organism: Tokudaia tokunoshimensis; assembly: GCA_036184795.1. Taxonomy (NCBI): domain Eukaryota; kingdom Metazoa; phylum Chordata; class Mammalia; order Rodentia; family Muridae; genus Tokudaia; species Tokudaia tokunoshimensis. The sequence goes on along the minus strand of BTHU01000003.1, from coordinate 63,309,236 downwards.
CGGAACAATAGAGCCCAAACACCACCCCCACTTTCAGCCTTCAGAGGAGTGGAATTCAACAGACTCCACTTTTGTTTTGTTGTTGAGAATCATGGGTTCTCTCTTTGGGGGTTAACATACCTTGATGTACCTTTTTTTCAAGAGGGAGAGTAACAGGAGTGGGAGGGCCGTTTAAGGAATGGGGGGTTCTCTCGAGCAATTTAGCATTTCTCAGGCTTGTTCAGAAGTGAACACAGAGGAAGATTTGGGCATCACATGGGGAGTTCACTGGACTCGGGGCAGTATGATGCTGGTGCGTCTGTCACTCCATGCAGTCCTAACAAGTCTCCTATAAAGAGGCCTAGGTGGTTGTCATAACAGGCAGACATAGCATTCCACATGCAGCTTAAATGGGTTCAATAATTCACCCCTGGTCATCTTTGTAATTATCCACATTTGAAACCTGAATTTCAAGGGTGTGACACTGATGCCTGAAATACTTCTAAAACTAGATTTGAAAGAGGCAAGGCAGAGCTCAAGTGTTCCCATCAAATACACCCGAGCACAAAGTTCAAGATCAAAGGATGACTTACTGGCTTTTCTTTCTTTCTTTTTATTTATTTATTTATTTATTTATTTATTTATTTATTTATTTATTTTTTGGCTTCAGTTTCTCACCTATAAAAATCAGGAGCAGTAATAACACCTACTACTCAGAAATAATACAAGGGGGAGGAAAAACAGCACACAATAGACCCTTAATAAAAGACCCAGAGCTACTAATAACCTTTGCCAAATCAAAACAGTCACAAGGTCTCTATTAGGAAAACAAAGGGGAGTTGCCGGGAAAGAGGGCAGCTGCGAGGTCACAGGGGAAAAGGACTTTTCCTCCCACTTCATTCCCAGAGCCCTCCAATCCTCTCCTTTTCTCCTTTAAGACAACAGGTGTAGAAATGGATACACTTTATACTGTGCTTATCCTTTAAAAAACAAGTCTAAACCCGGTAAGACCACAGATGGCTGTGCTTGGTGCTTCTGAGGTGGGTAAGGGCGAGCAGCTTTTCCTAGATGCTGCTTAAATCTCACAGAGAGCCTGAGATGGCCAAAGGACAATCTGGAAAGTGGCAACGTCCTTCATTTCCTCTGCGGTTTGTACCCAAGCCACAACTCCTCCCCACTCCGTCTGAGCCTTTGCTTTATATCTATTAAGATGTGAGTTGGGCTTTCTTCCCTTGGAAGTCCCCCCCCCCCCCCCCCCCCCCCGCTCTCCCACCATATGCAGCTCCTCCTCCTCCTCCGAGGAAAGCTAGCCCAGCAGACAGCAGCAGAAGCTTTGAGCACTTCTCCCTGCCCATCTATTTCACCCACAGCTGCCTGCAGGAGCGTCTTCTTCAGAGTGATTTCAATACCCAGGCGGGGGCACAGAGGCAAGCGGATGAATAAGCGGATTGTGCATCATTTAGTAAAAAGAGGAAACACATTCTTCTCTGGAATGAATGAGAACATCGGGATTTCTAGGTATAGACGAATGGAGGAAATGGGGGTGTGCTGTGTTTGCGTCATAAGAGAAAAAAGGATGAATGGAGGGAGAGATAAATGCCGATACTGAAGCCAAGGAAAGCAAAATCAGAAAACACCCCAAAGTGACAAGGTGGCAGGCTGGGCTCCTGACGGCTGCTGCGGTTCTCCAGTTAATATCTGCCAGACTTAGCATTCCTGTGAGTGCTGTTGGGATAATGGGCCCCACTCAGAATCACGTGAGCTCTCCATCTCAGGCGAGGGACGTGATTTCAACCACATCACACGCAGCTCTCATTACATGAAGGTAATGATCTTACCGAGGCAGGCAGCACCAACCATAAACACAACTGCTCAGAAAGCCAAAGCTCGTAGGTGTGCCCTGCACATGAGTCTCACTGTGAGGTGGCCCCAGGTGCCCAGCATTTCCTAGACTGTATCCGAGAGGCCCTGTGGGATAGCAGGGACTATAAGAGGCCCCTCCTCTGGCATAACTTCCTTATTAGAGGGGTGGAGTAGTAGTCAGATCTGAAGAATCTATTAAACATCACCTATGTCGAGGGCATTTCTCTTTCACATGGCAGAAAAAGAAGTCTGCAGTGGAGAGGTTATGATCTCTTCAAGGAGCCAATATACCCTAAATCAGAATTTTCCCTCTGGCGGTACTAGGGGTTGAACCAAAAATCAAAATTCTGAGTCTCAAGAAGACTTTAGGCATCATATTGGTTCATCCCTCTGCCCTTCCTTCCATCTTTCAGATTAAAACTTTAAAAATCAAAACCTAAAGGAGTTGAATGATTGTTCCAACCACAGTAACTTAGCAGAGACGGAACCAAATTTTCCCCCACTCCAAATCTTGGTACCCTTTCCTTATACTTCAGAAGGAATAGAACAAATAAGAAACTAAGTATCAAATCAGTGAAACCCACCCAGGTGCGCAGAAACTCGGCGGAAAGTGAAGTCTGACATGAGTTAGTCCAGAAAGGGTTCTTCAGCTGAAGGACCCCCACCCCCAAAAGTGATACGTGCAGACTGTCACAAAAGTTCTTATTCAACAGCCGTCTTTGAAATGCCTAATATACGCAGGCGTATGACATAGAGGGGACACAGAGGAGAGGAAGGCCAGGAAACCTCATCACCAGGCCCTGCTCTAGAGACAGCTGAGCCAAATTTATTGTCTAAGGGAGGAACTGAAGTCATGCAGCCATTAGCCAGCAAGAGGGAAAAGCTGACCCTTAGACATACTGTGACAGCAGAGAAAACCTGTCTGGAGCCGGAGCCTGAGCCAGGGTTGAAACCCAGAGCTACGGCCTTTATTTGCAGCACTTGGGAGGCAGAAGACGGCAGATCTCTCAGTTCCAGGCCAATCAGGGCTACAGAAAGACCCTGTCTCAACAACAAAAAAACAGCACATTGCATGGGAATGTAGAGAGGGTATAACTTGAGAAAAAAAACAATTAAAATTGTATTAAGGTCTCAGAGAAGGAAGATTTTTAAGTTTAGTGAGAGATGGAGGGTGTGGTATGGGGAGCAACTTATCTTTTTAAAATATTTGGCTATTGGGGCTAAGATTGATCATTAACTTGAGTGCATCTGGAATCAGCTAAAATACAAATGGCTAGGCACTCACTCCTACAAGTGATTTTCATGATCAGATTGTTTGATCCGGTAGCAACCTCTGTTGGTAGCTTAGATAAAAGGTCATGTAAGAAGGAAACTCTGTTTTGCCTACTTGCCCTCACTCTCGCTGGCAAGTTCATCTATCCTGCTTCCAAAACATTCTGTTACTGATATTAGAATTAACTTCTTCAAGGTTCCACTGTAAACAGAAGACCAACAGAATCTTCCAGGCCATCAACATCAGATTTGGACTGCTAAGACATCCAGCCTTCTGGAGTTATGGATTCTCGATCTCCCTAGTGGGAGGCAGCCATTGTTGGACTACCTAGGACTACATCCTATGAGTTAATAAAGCCCCCTTATTAAAGCCCCCTTTTAGTATATATTTACTCTCTCAGTTCTGTTCCTTTAGAGAACCCTGACTAATTCAGTCAGGGTTTGATTCATCCATCATATTGGTTATAGTCATATTAAGGATTAGAGTCATGAAGACATTTAAACATATATACACAGCACACACAATACATATATCTTTTAAAAGCTCGGATGGTAGGATCAGAAAATTCCAAAAGTGGCATTAGACAGCAGTTGGCCCAGAATATCGATACAAATCGAAAAGTCAAGATCTAGAGCTGGATGCAGTGGCATATGCCTTTAATCCCAGCACTGGGGGAGCAGAGACAAGCAGATCTTTGAGTTTGAGGTCAGCATGGTGTACAAAACGAATTCTAGGACAGCCAGGGCTACACAGAGAAACCTTGCCTCAATAAAACAAAACCAAAAATCACGGTCTACATAGCAAATCCAAAACTTGGCCTTTTAAAAGATTTGTGTGTTTAGAAGTGTGTGTGTAAAAAGTCTTAAACCTGTCTATTCCAGCAGTCAGTCATATTTTCCAATCCAAAAATGAAGACACAAAATACACTGGTGCACACAATGGAGCAATTTTTAAAATAGAAATATTTAAAACATTTTTAAAAATATTTTAGGGTTGGAGAGATAGTTCAGTGGTTAAGAGCACTGACTGCTCTTCCAAAGGTCCTGAGTTCAAATCCCAGCAATGACATGGTGGCTCACAACTATCTGTAACAAGATCTGATGGCCCACTTCTGGAGTGTCTGAAGACAGCTAGTGTGCTTACATATAATAAATAAATATAAAAAGAAAAAAGAAAAATAAAAAAATATTTTAAAATTTCAATTTATTAATAATAAATAGTCAATAGTTAAATATCTTATAATACTTTATAAATAAAATTAAAATTAAAGAGTATTTAAAATAAAAATAAAAAGTAACAGTGAGCTGAGATGAAGCTTCCAGAGCGTTCTTCCACATCCCCTTTTATCCCATAAAGGTCATGCTATCTAATATATAAGCAAGATAATTTAGGACCACCAGACCACCCCAGCTTCCTAAGGGCTGGCATGAAGTGGAAACTTAAGTGTTCTTTGAAAGGCAGTTGTGTTGGATGGTGTTTGGCTGGGGTAAACACGTGAAGGAACATTTAGTTGAAGTGGACACAGGTAAAAGACAAAGGCAGACTCGTGGAGGAAAGTTTCTCTGAAGCAGACACAGGAGAGAGGATGTTCTGCTGAAGCAAACACATGAAAGGACATGTGATGAAGGATTCTTTGCTAACATCACGCATGTATTGGTCCAACTCACACTGTGTAGTTGAGCTACATTTGTTGGGATTCCACAGAGAGAAACACACCAAAAAAAACTTCTGGGGGTGTGTTGCAGTTTCTTGTTGCTTCCTCAGAGTGGGGCTGATTGGCAGTGATGTCAGCTGAGACAGAAACATGTCCTAAGGCAAGACTCATGGAGCACACATGACATTTGGAGGGTGTATAAATAGAATTCAATGGACAGTGACGGGGGCTGAGCTGGGCTTGCTTATAGAGCTAGCTGTGCAGTGCTTGTTGGTCTCAAGTCTTCACTGATCTTTGCCTCACTGAGAGAGGAACAGTCAAGAATGTTTCCTGGTATTCCTCATGTCCCCTCCTGCTGGCTTGTGCCAAGACTGAGGCCTGGCTGTCTCTGCTAGGTAGTGGCACTGCTGCTGACTCGAGCTTGCTATCCTGACTCTAATGAACTGGACTGCTGATATATTCCTGAAGTGTTTGTGAGTGGATCAAGCTGCCATTGTTAACCTGTGAACTGAACGGCCAGTTTCCAGACAGCACAGATGGGAGTTGTTCCAAAGAACCTTTCTAAACAAGTCCACCCCACCCCACCCACCCCACCCCCATCCTTTCTTTTCTACTACCTCTGATGGGTGATGGGCTAAAAGAGAGATTAAAGTGTTTAAGGACCATCATTAAAAGTAAGGTTTGAAAAAATTAAAGTTACAGTAGCATCTTCAGGACTCGATAAGTCCTAAACTTAACTACAATAATCTGACAGTGACCTTGGCTAGTGTGCTGCATGGGTGCCCTAACACGTTCAAACTGCCATTAATTTAACCCACGTTGTTACTTGTCAAAATACAAATCCAACTATTTTACTAACATGGTTATTCAAGAGCCAAAACAACCCCAAATTTTCATGTAATTATTGCAGAAAGCTTTGTGTGTATTTTGTGCTCAGACGCGCTTCCTATGACTCCATCCAGCTCTGGCCTCATAAAACAATGCGATGAGGTTGGTCTTTGTATAAACAGACACTTCTCTGTGGTGGTAATAGATTCCTGAGATCCATCTTTACACCAGGAGTGCGTGAAGTTGCTAACAGTGATTGACTCAGCCTCATTATGGCCAGACAGTATTGAGAGAAACATTTAGAAACATCATCTTTTTTTTTAAGTTTAATATATATGTGTTTATGTGCCACGTTGGGTTTTTTTCTATATTTTTTTTAATTTACATTCCCAATGATTTCCCCTTTCCCAGTTCCTCCCTCCCCGAAAGTCCCATAAGCCCTCTTCCCTCCTCCTGTTCCCCATTCAACCCCCTCTTGCTTCTCTGTCCTGGTATTCCCGTACATCCAGTCTTTCCAGGACCAGGGGTCTCTCCTTCCATCTTCTTGGAAATCTATTGATATGTGAATTATGTCTTGGGTATTTCGAGTAAGTTAACCAAAACAAAAAACCCAACAAACTTCAGAGCCCACCCTGGATGACCACTGTCACAAGAGCAGTGGTACCTCTTAATTATTAGTACTGAATCTAAATGCATCCCTAGATGCCAGGTGTCAACACAATGGTTCACAATCGCTTTGCAAGAAAAATGTCTTTAGGAGCTTTTGTGCTTTGGGTTTCTGTGTAGTGAGTGTCTCATGCTCATTCTCTGTTTTTTGCCCAGACTAGAGAGTGAGTTAATTTGCCTGTAAGTTCCGTGTGAACTTTGCTACTTCCTCAAAAGTTGGGAGATGTGGCTCAGTGACACAGCACTTGTCTAGAAGGCAGAGGTCCTGGGCTCTCTCTCCAGCTAAGCTAATACCTATATATTGGCTGGGGGGTATGAGATAGTTTTAAAGGGCTTGCCCATATGAAACCAAAGGCTCCGTAGCTGATACTTCCCCTGACCAAATATATAATATTAGCATATGCACAGAGGATAGGGAACGACTTATATAATGGAAGATGGGTCTCTACTTTTCTTGTGGGTTTTTTACTTTGTGCAAGTGTATATCTACTAAGATGCTAATCTTTATCTTTTTAAAATGTGTTTTTATTTTTTATTTAAAAAGTATGTTTATTCATCAACAATGATATAACTCAGAATTATGATGTTGAGTAAAAACAAAAAAAAAGCTCTTGGTGTTTGCAGATTCCTGGCACACTACTCTTTGAAATTCAGGAACAAAAACAAACAAACAAACATCAGCGTTCTCAGGTGGTCTCAGTTTTCAAACTCATATTTAAAGCATACTTAAAACAGTCTTCACATGCTATAGTTTGAATAGCTAAAATCCTCATTTAAAGAACAAAATACAGTAAGTTTAGTAGTGCTCACAAAGAACTGCCTCTCGAAGGAATAGTCTGTGTGAGATATAATTTGAAATCCAGCTCTCCCGGCAGGGTAACAGCCACTTATGGAATCGAGTGTGGGCATCTTGTTTAAGGAGGTATTCTGCAATGACAACCTGTTACACCTTGAGAGAGCATCCAGATGACTTACAGGAAGTATACTGCCTATGTGAGTGCATTACTAAGCATTCTGCTTCTAATTGATTTGATTTGATTTGATTGTATGAGAGATTATATGAGACAGACATATCACCTGTCTGTGTAGCAGGAACATGCAGTGACCTTAGAGGCTGGCAGAGGGTGTCAGATCTCCTGGAACTGAAATTACAGACAGTTGTAAGCTGCCATGTGGGTGCTGGGAACTGAGTCCTGGTTCCCCAGGATAGCAGCCAGTGCTCTTAACTGCTGAGCCATCTCTGTAACCCTTGTCTTTTTAAAAATTATCCTTTCTTTTCCTCCATTCTACACGTTGTATATAGCTACTTGTATGTTTGTTTACTTAAATACATGTATATATTATAAATTAGGATCCCATATAAGGAAGGTTTTTTTCTTCCTTCCTTCCCCTTCCTTCTTTCTTTTCCTGAAAATTTTGTGATTTCATTTTTCCTTGGATCTGTGGATCTTGATAGTATTCACACACACACACACACACACACCAGATTTCATTATTTGTTGTGAAAGTGTGGTTTTAGATAGGTGTGGTGGTGTTACTTGAGGATCTGGAGCAAAAATTGTCTGGTTCTAGGAGTTTTGGGGCATTCTAAGCAACACAATAAAAATAAGTGTTTTAAATAAACAAAAGTTATCATTGAATTCCCTAGTCTCTAAATACATTTCATTGGGGATGGCGATTAAACAGCAATGACTTTCGGGAGCCAACACCCCAGGTAAAGGTGCTTGCTGCTGAGCCTGACAACCTGAATGTCAACCCGGGACCCACATATAAAGTCGAATGTGGCGCTGCCTCTCATCTGTAACCGAAGTGCTTCCATGTTGAGATGAGAGGCAGAGACAGGGGAAGAGCCGGAAGTCATGGGCAGCAAGCTGGGATACCCAGCACAGCAACACCAACCACAAGAGATTGCTGACCCAGCAAGGAGAAAAGCAGGAACCAACTCCCCAAAGATGTCCTCTGACCTCCTCACACATGCCATGGCGCATGTGCACTTGCGTGCACATGCACATTAGCTGAATAATTAAATAAAAAAATAAGAACAGTGATTTCCATCCCAATCCAGCCTCCTCTTCCTCCACATATTTATTTAAATGTCTAGCAAAATCAACGTGGAAAAATTCCTGAGAATTTTGTGTCACTGATCATGATAACTGAACATTCTTGAAACGTGTCAAAAAAACTGTCACTACCGAAGCCTGAAGTACAGATTTGGAGAGTGCTAGATACGTTTAACTCTGCAGACTCTCATCTGTGGTGATATGCAGACACATCAATTCTATCTGGTTTATTCCAAATCTCTCAGGACTATTAGATTCAATTACCAATTATTAGATATGGGTTAAAAACATCCCTAAATTGTAACATAAAGTTGAAGCGTTAAGCAGATAAACATAAATGAGAAGTTAAAGGATCTCCTAAAAGGTTTTAAGACAGCATTTTGAAATATTAAGACTTCCACTCTCCCACCCTTTCCCCCAGACACATATGTGTCATGTTTGTGCTACCCAGAAATGCAGCGTCAGGTTTGTTGCTCACAAAAGGAAGCATGGGAAGCAGACTAGAGGACCGCCAGACCCGGGTTTGAATCTGTGAAGGCAGGTGACTAGTATGTCGGGGGACTGATAATTGATTTGGTTCTCATTTGTTGACAATCACTGTATTGCTAGCACTTTATTAGGTGCTGGGCACACAGGAAGCAATGCAGCAGAGATGACATGATTTTGTGGGGACAACAGAAAAGATAGTGAAAGAATAGAGTCTACATGGAGGAGCTAACCTGGTATACATGGGAGAGTTAACCTGCTCTGCGTGCATTTGTTAACCTCATCTGTAAATATCAACACTGTATCAGGGACCTAGACTGGTCTACATGGGTGAGTTAACCTGATCTGTATTAGGGAGCTGCCCTGGTTTGTATGGAGGAACTAACCTGGTATGTTTCAGAGAGCTAAGCTGGTTGGCAGGGATCAGTTAACTTAGTCTATTTGGGCGGTGAACCATGTCTCTTTCTGGGAATTAATCTGGTCTGTTTGGGAAGCTAACCTTGCCTGCCCGTTTGAGCTAACCCTGTCTGGGAATCAGAAGTAGTCTGAAGTGTGACGTTCACTTACAGTCAGAGCGATAACCTAGAGTTAACCTGAGAAAGCTACTTCCTCCTTTTTAGGTCCTTGTTTTGAAATGGGGATTATAATAAGCTATCTCAGGGGGTTCCTCTGAAGTTTTAATGAGTGTTGATATTTAAAGCAGTTAGCACAGCCTCTGGCTTGTAGTAAATACTCAATAAATGGTAGCCACCATTACTCTTTTTACAGCCTTCATTGAGTTATATCAAGAATCTTCTCTCTGGGTGGTGGTAGCCCATGCCTTTAATACTAGCAATCAGGAAACGGAGGCAGGGGGATCTCTTTGAGTTTCAGCCAGTCTGGTCTACAGAGTGAGTTCCAGGACAGACAAGACTACTCAGGGAAATCTTGTCTCCAAAAAAAAAAAAAGGTTTTCTCTAAAAATGAAACCCTTACAAAGTGACCCTCCAATCAAATATTTCTGCTTTCTGCACATGCACCATGGGAGAGAGAGAGATGAGCAGACCCACCGTGGAAGAATACAGTCCTTCCCCCAGCATGCATGACGCTCACCTTGACCACAAAAGCAGGTCCCAAATCTCTTTAGTCACAGGGTTAATATGTCACATGAGTCAGATCTAAAATTCTGGCCCCTTCAAAGGCTGCAGTTCCTCCCTGTTTAATCAGACATGAAACAAATCGCGTGCTGCGGCAGAGGCGTACAAACACGCTTTAATTACAATATTGTAACACCAATTAGAGATCTATCTAATCGAGGACTCGGCACTTCCTGCTCGGATATTACTCCCATGTTGGGATAATTACTGCTAATTAAGCTTGGAACTAATTAGGCTAAATGATCTCATTTATACCAACAAAGATGACTTCTAGGAGTTCATAAGGAAAACTAGGGTGATCTTATCATTCCTGGACCATTCAGTTTCTCCTTCTGGAAATAAAGCACCTTTCCCTGACATCAACGTGCGCTCAGAGTTGGTTCTATGGAATTCTGGACGGGATGGTAACGGGTTCTTCATTTGTCTTCCCAGATTCTCTTATGTGGGGAAACAAGCCCTATCCACTCAAAGCATACTATACTCCTCCACAAATGTGCTGGAAACAGCAGCCACTGAGAGAGAGGCTATGGCAAAGGGCCGTCCCCTGCAGCCTGATTCTGGCTCCCACTAACCTGCAGTTCTAGTCCATCTGTGTCTGCGTTCCTGTTCTATCTTCTACGGGGCAGAGCACACTGGGCTTGGGCTCTGCACACAGACTGAGGTTTGTGCACGGTTCCCTTGCTGCCTAGCCCTCCCTCTCCCTCCCAATACAGGGATTAATAAGCTAGGGTGCTTCAGGGAAGGAGAACGGCATCTCCAGGGTGGAATGGGGGTGTGCCTGGTGCATGGTACTTATCAATAAAGTAACATGATTTTTTACAAAAAAATTTCCCCCCCTCCTGGGTACCGTAATACCCGGATCTGAGCTAAATTCCACGTTTACCTGTTCTGCATTCTTTCCTGGGTGGTGGCAGTGAGCAGAAGACCAGTGGCACAGAGTTGGGAAACCTGACTATTTTTCAGGTTGCTCTATAACCATCTGTGCAACTTGAGGAAGCCACTTCTCCTTCCTAGGAAAAGCAACACTCCTTACATACTTGGCCGAGTGTCCTACACGCACTTTCTGACGGCATCCTTACAACAATACTCCCCATTCGAGATAAGAAGGCTGAGACCTCAACAAATAACTAACTTAAAAATAAAAACAACCTCCATTGCTATTGAACCCTGAGTCCGGGAGCAGAACCTCAGTCCCAGCAACCCCCCGAGTCACCATTACAATGGTTTGTCCTCATCTCTCCTTGCAGTCTTTGTAAAGCCTGCAATATTTACCAAGTACAAAGTCTTTATTGTGTGTCTGATACATGCTCCATTCTACAGGGAATAACATGCCCTGTCCATACAAACACCCTGACACTCCAGTCTAACACTAGATCCCACAGATACATAGGCACACACATGTGCCTCTCCTCATGTTTACACACATAACACATATATGATCTTTGTTGGATAGTACCATGGGGACAGTGCATTTTAAAAAGTATCTTCTCAGCCTCTGTAAGACACCCCCCCACACACACACACACACTGGGGATAGATTTGTAAAAGAGAAGACCAACAGGAACTAATGATTTTTACTCCATTTTTCTGCTGTTCACAAGAGTTGGTTCCTCTTCTTCCTAGAAGAATGAGCAACCTTGGCACAGAGGTCCTCGGGCACAGAGCACCCCAGTTTGAAGAAGAGTGTGCTTTTAAGGAGTCTGGAAAGAGGGCAGGGAGCTCTCTGAAGAACAGGCCTTAAAATATATTAGGTGATTAATTTAAGAGCATGAAAAATAAATAAATAACTGCTTTGGCAGGTAAGGAAACCTTTTATAAGGTGGCTCATCAAACCGCCCTCCCAGCTCTCACTGCTCTGAGGCTTAGACAGAGGCTTAATGCACCATTTTTGATTCCTTAATATAGCTAGAGGTCCTTGGCTTCTCATACCATACAAACATGCCAAAGAGCAGAGGGCCTCTGAGCCCGAGGAACTACTCAGAACCAAACCACTGCATGCCTAAGGGAGAATTTGGTTAAGTTAACCTAGCTATCCTCCCCTCCCATGTGGTCAGGATGAACCTCAGTAGGGGCGGGGTTTCTTCATCACTGGAGGATTCTTTTAAAGAGCATGTCTGTCCCAGAGATATCTACTGTTATTAAGTATAATCTATTATTATTAATATATTATTAAATAAATTAATATTAAACAAGATACAGTATTACTTAAGTGATATCTATAGCCAACACTGTCATTTGGGGGCCAACAGGCTGGACTCTCCCTATTAAAGAGCTTTATCTGACCGGGCGGTGGTGGCGCACGCCTTTAATCCTAGCACTTGGGAGGCAGAGGCAGGTGGATTTCTGAGTTCGAGGCCAGCCTGGTCTACAGAGCGAGTTCCAGGACAGCCAGGGCTATACAGAGAAACCCTGTCTCAAAAAACCAAAAAGAAAAAAAAGAGAGCTTTATCTGAAGGTTCAATGTTGAAATGAGTCTTCCTGAACAGGATAAAATGTCCTCAATGATGGTGTGAGGCTGGCTCTTCTTTTTTTTTTTTAAAGATTTATTTATTTATTATATGTAAGTACACTGTAACTATCTTCAGACACCAGAAGAGGGCATCAGATCTCTTTATGAATGGTTGTGAGCCACCATGTGGGTGCTGGGATTTGAACTCACAACCTTTGGAAGAGCAGTCTGTGCTCTTACCTGCTGAGCCATCTCTCCAGGCCCTGAGGTTGGCTCTTCTTTGACACAGGTTCTTCAGGTTCTCCTCAGCATCCACACTCTTTTGTTTATTCGCTTATTTATTTGCTCAGTGGATACTGGGATCCTATTCTGAGCTCCACTGGAGGGAGGGGAGAGATCAAGAACCTGACAAGGAGTAACTGCTCTCCTGTGACTGTCTCCCACCTCCATTCCCTGAAGAGCAGGTGATGGGTCCTTCTTATCTGATAACTGGCTTTCTCTGCTGGAGGATGAAGGAAGAGAAAATTCAGAAGCAGTTGGTTTTATGCACTTAATCTTCTTCCAAGAAAAGTTGCATGTCTCCCACTAGGGGACTGCGAAGGGACCAGGTTGGCAGACATTCAGAGAGTGAGTGGAAGAAGTACAAGCAGAGGAAGGTCAGGAGGAGTGGGGAGGGGCCAGGAGGGGCCGGGAAGGGGGAGGGAAACAGCAAAAGGTCCCAGCATTCCTTCCACTGATGATATGTCAAGATGAATTTTGGACACGATGATAGGCACGGTTACTAGGGTTGCGCAGAGATTAAAAGTAAGGTGAAATGTGTCCTCCAAGAGGTACGCAGCGCTATGTGGAGAAAGAGCATGATGAACTTGGAGATGTTCCCCAGGAAAATTCAACAGGTTCTCGAGAGTATTTGGATGCAGAAATTAAGAGGAGAAAGTACTCAAATCATTAGTGTAAGAGTTTTACTTCCAGGGACTGGATGAAATGTGATGTTGATTAACTAACTGACAAAGGGAATTTGGGTAGTGATTCCGCCTTTCTAAAATAAAGTGAGTGTGGCTTCTGTTTTTTTTTTTTTTTTGCTTTGCTTGTTTGGTTTGCTCTTTGCTGAAGATGTCTGTGAGAGAGCAAGGTTGGAGTGCCCAGGGATAACTGCAAGGATCCCCAGAGAGGTGAGCAGTGCTAGGGAAACCAGGCAGTGGTAAAGACTACAAGAGCCTTTGAAAAAGTATAGGAGTCACAGGTCAGAAACCAGTGAGCAATGCGTTCATTGAATGTGGATGAGGCAGATCAGGTAGAGGAGCAAAAAGAAGAGTGTGCACGTGGAAGAATTTGAGATAGTTGAGTCCTAACTACTAGGCACCCAGGGAAGAATTGAAAAGTGTAGAGAGATGGCTCAGCGGTTAAGAGCACTGACTGCTCTTCCAAAGGTCCTGAGTTCAAATCCCAGTAACCACAAGGTGACTCACAACCATCCGTAATGAGATCTGATGCCCTCTTCTGGAGTGTCTGAGGACAGCTACAGCGTACTTACATATGATAAATAAATAAATCTTTAAAAAGAAAAGTGTAGTCCCAGCACTCAAGAGGTTCATGAAAAACCATACTCACTCTTTGGCTTCACTCTTTGGCTAAAGAAACAAATGCCTTCAGGCAAACTTATGAGGTGCTTTGCAGTCCGAATCTTGCCTTCCAGCCTGCATCTTGTCCGCCTTCCAGCCTGCATCTTGTCCGCCTTCCAGCCTGTGTCTGGCCTGACTTCCAGCCTGTGTCTTGACTTCTTTGGAAGGTTTGCATCACTGACTCCTCAATGCCTTCAGGGACACTAACTTTTTTTCTTCCTCTCTTTCACCTTTTCTTTGCAGCTTCTGCCTTTTAAATTAAATATCAAGGATTCCCCAAATTCCACCCTGAGACTTTCTCTTCATTCGACACGCTCTCTGTGGGTGGTTGTGCAAAGCTTCTTCGGTTGCTGCTTACCAACAGATGGCTCTCAACTTGGTGTCTCCAGGCAGACAAGGTTCAACATGACACCTGACACAGAGAGCTGAAACTGACTCTGGCTGGATATTTCCAGTCATAGGCTCCACCAACCATCGCCACCAGGATGTTCGTGGAGTCTTCACATTCACGGAAATCATCTTCATGCCTAATCTTTATTTTCTTTCCCCCTCAGAAAAAGGCTATTATTAAGATACTATAAGTGTCTTAGGTTTCTCGAGGCTACCTGTCTCCAGAGGTGATCTGATCAAGATGCTTTGCCCTTAAGCGTGGTCATCCTATGACTGAGGTCGAGAAGTAATAGGTCTAGAGACGACATCCTGGATGCTGTACAAAGAGAAGGCCAGGCTGTCTGGCTGGCTGGCTGGCTGGCTGGCTGGCTGGCTGGCTGGCTGGCTGGCGAGGTGCATTCATTAGCATATCTAAAACTTGATTTGCAAGAGCTTTCTTAGGAAAGGGGCCGGCAAGCTCTGCTGGGAGGAGCATCGGAGGCCGCTAATGGTGTTGTGTGTCTGTGACGTGTACATACTTTCCCAAAGTGCCCTTGTCTATATGGAGCCTTACATTTGAAACAGATAGCCAGCAGTTGAGCAGAGAGGGTCACCTGTACTGCCACTTCAGCAGATAAGGGAGCTCTCTGCCTTGGATGGAGGAGAGATTGACTCCTGAGATTGCTAGGTGGGGGTGGGATGGGGCGGGGTTGCTCCCAGGGCAAGAACACTACCAGCGTTCACTTCTGGTCTCATTATTCCCCTACACACTTTCCTTCTTCCCCAGAGTTAGGCATTAATTCTCTCATGGAGGATCAGTTATACAAAAAGTTTGATGCTTTTAAAAAAAAAAAAGAGTTGTGTACCATTAATTGTTGAACATTTCTTTCTTCCTTTTTTTTTTAAGTAAAATGTTTTTCTCATGGCTTTTACTTGACTCAGAAATAAATGAATGGATTCCATTTTGTCTCTCCCTCCTAAATTTCCCTTAGGCATAGACCAAATATGTGTGAAATGTCAGCTCAATTAGGATATGTTGGAAGTTATCTATGGTTTTGAAAAGCAGGCCAGAGTAGAGAAGGCTCTTCCTAAACCTACGGATGTTACTGCTATTGCAGTAGGAGCAGTAATAACAAGCTTGGGCTCCGGAAGTTAAACAAGAGCAAAACACTTCTCGGGAAAAAAAAAAAAAAAACCAAACCAAACAAACAAAAAAACCCTATTTCCTAAGTTTCATATTGTCTGTGAGTTCTCCTGTATAAGAACTCATTACCACAGTTAGTGGGTTTCAAAAATCCACTTGCTGGAGTTGGGTGTCAAGAGAGGGAAGGCTAGGAGCAGTTTGCTTTTTGTGAAAAATGAGAGAAAAATGGGGCTGGGGCACACACACGCGCACGTGTGGGCATACAAAAGTATCGAAATAAAACATATATTCTTAATTTAAAGGAGGAAAGCCAGAAGCTGGTACTCCCTTGTGACGTGAAATAAAACTGCAAGCATCATTCATTCAGAAGTGGAATCCTTCCCACAAGGAAGAGGCTCTCAGCATCTTCTGAGGTCTCTGTTTCCCAGGAGGCCGGATTTAACACACCCCATAGCCCCGGCTTTCCCCTCAAATCACCACACATGCCATGCCATCAACACAGAACTCACAGAAATGAAGGTAACCAGTGTCACCTAAGCTTCGGAGCCTGTCACCCTCATGGGCTCCTTCTGAGGAATCTCACCTAAGGAAGTTTAACTTTTTTTCCCTTTCTTCGAAGCTCCCGCCGCCAGGATAAAATAGCTCTCTAAAGTCAGGACTCAACACTGCCTGTACGTATATTTCACCCTCAAATAATCAGTTAATTTCCTTCAGGCCCCAACATCCATTTTTCCATGAAGAATGGGCCCTACAGGTAGTCAGTCAGTCCAGATAGATGCTGGAAGACTAGAGTAATCTAGTTTCCAGCATATCTACTAATTAACATGTTGTGTGCTGTTATCTCTCGATGTGGTTTTATACCAATAAGACACTCAATGTCTTCATGATAAACTTTTATGTCATTTTCTTTTATTTTTCTATTGGTTTATTTTTGAGACACAGTCTCTCTATGTAGTTCTGGAACTCGGCTATATTGACCAGACCATCCTGATTCACATAGATCTGCCTGCCTCTGCCTCCGAAGAGTTACTATGTCTGGTTATCATCTCTTTATTGCTCATAGTACACTGGTCATTTGATTGTGGACTCTCAGTGAGAATTACTTTTAGGGATAAGAAGTTTTAAGAAACACTAATTTGAGATTTTAGCAACTGAAAGGAATTGCAAGTGTTGGGTTGGTCATCTAGGAATGGGCAGCAGTTGATGAGAGTCGGAATGGAAGTGGTCGATTTAAAAAGAAAAGAATAAAACACGCCAGGCACCTACTATGTGCCAAGATCTCAGTACGAAAGGCTTTTATATCCACATTGGATGTGATCCTGACTCAGGATGGGCCAAGCCCATTCCAAACTTCCTGGCATTTTGCATCATGATTCTCTATTTCATGACTTATGTGTGGAGAGGAGCAAGGCCAACCTCGGGATGGAACTGGGGATAGAGAATTTATTCCAGGTCCAGGTCACTGAAAACTCCAGTTGTCTAAGCAGCCAGCTGACAAGGGCACATGTGACTGCACAGTGGTGCCCAGGCAAGGGTGCAGTGTGGGTACATTCGCCTTCCAGCCTGTCTCCATGGTGACATAGTAAGAGCTCAGCAGCCACGTGTGGCCAGGAGTGAGGTAGGAAGTCCCCTGGCAAAGCGGGGGCCTGCGTGAGAATTGTCCCAGGCAACATTTCTTCCTGAGCAGGTGGCATCAGGAATCCAATAAGAGCACAGAAGCCTCTGCCACTCACTCTGAGACCCTGAGAACATCAGTGGAGATCCAGCGGAGAGAAGCACAAAGTGGGCAAACCCATCACTTCAGGCTGAAGCCTCCTCGTGTTAAACACTCGGGACCTTGGAAGACAATGGCTGATGTCCTGATGGTTGATCCTGTCAATCCGATGGGAGTCAACTGGAATTAGAGTCAGCTGCAAGATATACTTCTGGGTGTGCTTCTGTAAGGGTGTTTCCAGAAAGGGTTAACTGAAAAGGGGCGGCCCACTCTGAAAGTGGGTGACACTGTCCTGGAGGTCCCAGAAGAAAGACAAACACAAGGCAAACACAAGCACTCAAGGGCCTGCTCCCTTGCTGCAGACCTACTGTGCGACCAGCACTCATGAGCCTGCTCCCTCGCTGCAGACCTACTGTGTGACCAGCACTCATGAGCCTGCTCCCTCGCTGCAGACCTACTGTGTGACCAACACTCATGAGCCTGCTCCCTCGCTACAGATGTACAGTGACCAGCCTCTCGCGCTCCAGCTGCCACACCATCCCCACTATTATGGCCACTGTTCCGTCCAACGCCCCTCATTCAAGTTGCATTTTTTTTTTGTTTGTTTGTTTGTTTTTTTGTTTTTCGAGACAGGGTTTCTCTGTGTAGCCCTGGCTGTCCTGGAACTCACTTTGTAGACCAGGCTTGCCTCAAACTCAGAAATCCTCCTGCCTCTGCCTCCCAAGTGCTTGGATTAAAGGCGTGCGCCACCACTGCCCGGCCTCAAGTTGCTTTTATTCAGTATTTTAGGACAGGAGTGAGAAAAAGTAGCAGTGAGAAGAAAATGGAAGGTATCTGTTAACTGAGGGGCAAGCATGCTGGATTCTATTATAGCTATCGGCTCACGAAAAATGAAAAGATTCTGTCTGCCTAATAGACCTTTCTTTTCACAAACGTGGATGTATTCCCTATATGTACTGTCCAATATGGTAGCCACTGACCACATTAGACTATTTGAATGCTTAAAATGAAGGCAATGTGGCTAAGATACTGATTTTTTTAATATCTAATTCATCCTAATTATTTTACATAAATGATTATGTGTGGCCAGTGACCACCATTACCAGTCATGGTAACTTTGTTTAAGCGGAGTACCAGGTACACTGAACAGAGGGGTCATGCCAAGGATTGAGAACTGTCTCTGGGAGAGAACAGAGGCATGGGTTTGATTTAGGTAATTTCAAATATGACTAAGTTTCACAATGACTGTTTTAGGTCTTCTAAAGAGGACTCTCACGTTTTGTGATGAAGACAGTGATAACAGGTTCTTCGCAACTCTGTATAACTTTATGCCCTGCAGCGGTCTCTCATGGGGTGTGGTTTGAGCATCAGCATGGCTCTGTGAGGTAGGAAACTGGGAAACAGTTTCTCATTTTACAATGAGGAAATCTAGACTCAGACGTTTGCCTAAGGCCACAGACTTCAAAGAGTTGGGAAGCAATGTTTTGAACCAAGCTCTAGACTTCATTTTCCTCCAGTTCCTTTCACAGACAGGTGACTCCTCAGCACCCGACCCCCAGCCCCAGCCCCGCAGCCCTTCATGGAGGAAATGACAGCACATTATAAAATATGCTTAAATATAAGAATAGGAAACACGAGGAAAGGCACGGGATCTGGGAGCTTTCTGATAGACAACTGAAGCCTGAGGAAATCAAGAACTGGTTCTGTCTCTTGGAAGAGAAGGAAGGGAGGAAAAAAATCAAGTCCCCACTACGTATGTACTACGGCTCTTTACAGAACAAAACCAGCATCCCCTGCATTCCTTTGTCTGACTGTCAAGCCAGGACTCCTTTGAGATCACAGGGCCAGATTGTGTACCAGAGCTTCTTCTGGTCGTTTCCAAAAGTCACAGTCCCACCAAAAAGAAGAATCCATCCCTCACCCCTCCCCCCCCCCCGAACACCCTACAAAGTGCTTGAGCACACACTCTGGGGCCACTCAGGCTAAACTTGAGCACCAGACCTGACACTCTTCAAACGATTTAATATGTCCGAGTCTCAGTTTCCTCTTCTGCAAAACCAGGGGCTCACTTTCTTCCAATCTTGGGATACACTAATGGTGAGACACTGTGAAACCCCAGGGCATAGTGCGTGAGAGTGGTAGTTATTAATATTTTACACCATTTTAGGCACTGCAGATTCTTGTGGATTCTAAAATAGGACCCGCAGAAACTATTTTCAGAGAAGGTAGAATGGAAAAGATCCCCGTAAAACAAGGGGCTTTTGCTTGGGCATGGAAGGCTGGAAGGTGAAAGTGGATGAATGCCCTGCAGGCTTTAAACAGCTGCAGATAGGGACAGGGACAAGGCAGGTGGGGCTGATATATCAGGGACTAGCCGGTGGGGCGACTTTCTCGTGACTTTTCATCTCTCTGTGCAATGATGTCAGACTTTGTCCCCAGCCCCTGCCCGCCTCCTTCCAGGGTACTTTTTTGCCTAGTTTACCTGAGTATTACGTGCGTCCACACGCAAAGCCAGACTCTCTGACAGACAGCTCCCTCTTATCCAGTTATCAATTAACTATCAAGTACCTGTAATGCGCTATGCTAGGTGTTTTTCTTCCCCCGTTGTCACTGACGTTTGGCTTTGTTTTGTGTTTTTAGATTGATTTTCATTTCATGTGTATGAACATTTTGCCTGCATGTCTGTCTGTCCATCATGTGCACTCATTGTCTGTGGAAGTCAGAAAGAGTGTAAAATTGCTTTAAGACTGGAGTTACAGATAGTTGTGAGCTGCCATGTGGGTGCTGGGGACTGAACCCAAGTCCTCTGGAAGAGCAGTTAGTGTTCTTAAACGTTGACCTACTACAGATTATATACGGCGATTCTGAGAAGAATAATAGGAAGGGAAACCATGCGGCAGAGCACTGAGTGATGGGCATGACGATGCATGATGCTTAGGAAAGGCTTCTCAGAAGAGGTGACAGTGGGGACCTCTTAGGACGGAATGCTATGGGCAGAGATTATAAGACATGCAAAGGCCCAGAGGCAGAAATGAACCTGGTGCATCTGAGGGACTGAAAGGGTTTGAATGGTTGAAGTTGGAACACCGAGGATTAAAGGATGAGATAAGAGCCGAGATAAGGGCCTGGTTATGTTGGGTTTATGCTAGGCCTGTAGGAAGGAGTTTGGATTTTGTTCTAAATGCAGTGAGGGCCATTTGGACATTAAGCAGGCGAACAATGAGATTGGCTCTGCCTTTTAAAAAGATTATTCTTAATCCAGCCACCCTCTGTCCAGATTCACTCGAGTGCACAAGTGCTCAGTTGGATTCTAAGAGCACCACTGCCAGTTACCTGCCTGTATCCCCAGCCCCACCTATGCAATCTGCTACTGGATCTCACGAGTGCCCCAACAGTGTTTATGGAGTGAAGTGCAGCCTTTCCTTTGTACAGCCGGCAGCCTGATTCCAGCCCTTGAATAAAGAAAGGGTTGCTTGAGTCGTCTCTCCTGCTCAAGAACTTTCAATAGCTCTCCAGCACCCAGGAAACCAAACTGCACCTCTCTAACCCTGACCGAGAAGCCTGAACAAATAGATCCCCAAGTCAGTCCAGTCCACTTCTCTCTGCACTGTAGTGACTTGCGTTTCTTGAGTGTGGCTTGTTTGTCCTTGTGCCATTTCTAGCTCTGCATTGACAGTTCCTCCAATTACAGCTATCGGCGGCATCCTAGACTGTGCGTTCCCTGGAGTCCAGTGACATCATCTCTCCTGGATGCTTCCTCTGCTCTTGCTTGATCATACATGGACCTCCCGAAGGATTTTTACCTGAACCTGTTTAAGGCATTTGTTAGATTCTTCCTGGTGCCATAGTTGTCTGTGTGCATGTCTTATACCCCTCTTAAATCAGCTTCCGGAGCATGGAGACAGAATTGGAATCAGTCTTCCTGCATTTGGGAGGTTCTTGATAAATGGATGTTGAGAGGGGGAAACATTTTAAACCTCACAACAGTGTTTTCAGAGCTCCGTGGAACACAAATAAGCATGGAAATAATTCTCCATTGTTTCCATGGAAGGCTATCAGAACAGGTCACCTGGGAGTTGCCCAAAATTACACAGCATGCTCACAGTGCCCCAGGACACAGACTCGGTGTCTGGGGCTCCTGCTATTCACAGTGCTTCAAGCCCAATGTGGTGGGTTTATGGGAAATAATGTAAAACCATTTCCTGGGGCTGGAGAGTTGGCTCAGTGAATAAGAGCACTGACTGCTCTTCCACAGGTCCTGGGTACAATTCCCAGCAACCACATGGTAGCTCGTAACCATCTATAAGGGGATCTGACGCCCTCTTTTGGCCTGGAGATATATGTGCAGCAGAGCACTCACATTGAATTTTTAAAAAAGTAAAACAAAAATAACATTTCCCTCAGCAATTAATTTGAGTCTCAGAGCAAATCCTTTTCAGGAAAAAAAAAAGGTAAGTTTCAGCTAATTCCCTGATTCTTCAGTCTTGTGTTAGCATTCCTGAAAGCCTGAGTTAGTGTGTTGGGGTTTACCTCAATCAATGGAGCGGCAGAGTTCATCTATTTTAAGTGACTTCACTTAGGAAGAAAGGAGCTGATGAGCTTCACCGAGCAAAGACTTCTGTGTATGCATAGGATCGTCCCCAGGGGCATGCTGACAGCTTTCCTCATTGGCCATCCTTGACTTTCTGCAGAGACCTTGACTCTTTTATGAATGAGATGGTAAGTCCACGAAGTCCTGTTGCCTTTGAAATCACACATGCTTCTAGTACATTGTTTAGTTGCAAGCCACCTGTTATTAATTATGTCTGTGTCTTAAAGAACCAATGGAGTGAGGGCTCCTTGTTATTACTCCTTTTTAAGAGCTTAAAACACTCATTCCAGGAGATAAAGATCATCCCAAGATAATTCCTTCTGTGAGGAAGGAGCCTGGCAGCTGATAATTCCCGGGTGTGAGACATCTCACGGTGGACTTCCGTCTATGCTAACTCTCTCTTGCCGATCCAGCTTGATTAAATAGATGGTGTTTCTGTGCTTACGTTCATTTTCATTTCTCTGATTTCACACCAGTGACTTATTTTGAAATTTGCAGTTTAATCAGCATGACTTAGTGAAGGACTCCCTTCCTGACTCATTTCTAGAAGGTGCTAGAGTATGTACGTGAGGATATATTTATTTCCAAAAGTTTAGTAACCAGCTTTCTGCCAGGTTCCTCTCTGGGTCCTAATTCCCAGGTCTTTTTGCTTTTGTTTTTTGAGACAGGGTCTCATGATACAGCTCTGGTAATTCTGGAATTCTCAATGTAGACTGGGCTGGCCTTGAACTCACAAGAGATCTGCCTGTCTTTGCCTCCCAAGTGCTAGGATTAAAGGCGTGCACCACCATGCCTGGGCTAATTCCTGGTTTTACAGACCCAACTATTGTTCCACAGCCCAGGAATCTCTACAATAATCCTTTTCAAGAAATATTCTACAATTTTTGTATCTCTAGGATATAAACAGGAAGGAGAGTGTTGGCTTCTGTTCTTAGAGATGAATGAGGTGTCTGTTCTCTTGCCTTTGATTCTTGAGGGAAGGTAGAAGAGTATGGCTCTCTACTGCAACACTGGGGTTGGAGGTACTCTCCTACCATTTGGGGAATAGAGGTGGTCCTGATCGAGCTGTGTCATCTAGCTAAATCAGGAAAACACACCCGGTGCACGCAGGCTTCAAGCCGGTGACAGTGGCATGTGAGATGTAAAATACCTGTCGTTCTTTCAAACTGGCTAGAGAACTGTGGGGCCACATTGAATGACAGGTGAAATCAGGTGATCTGGTCAATTAGCCCCTACAGGATTTCTTATTACATCCCAAGACCACCCTGCCCTGTTTTAACAGCAATGATTTGGTTAAAGCTATAGATTTTTGAATAGGTCATTAGAGGATGAAAATCAGAAATGATCTTTTGCTGAGCATCTCATTACAAAGCCGACACTTAAACTGCTGACAGAATTAAAAAAAAAAAGTCTCATTTAAGAGCACTATGAAATTGAGAGCTGGAGAGTTGGCTCAGTAGTTAAAAGCACTTGCTGCTCTTCCAGAGGACCCTGGTTTGGTTCCTAGTACTGCATGGTGATTAACAAACTGTCTGTAACTCCAGTTCCAGGGGACCTCACATGCTCTTCTGGCTTCTGCAAGGACCAGGCTCAGATGTGGCACACACACACACACACACACACACACACACACACACACGGAGAGAAAGAGAGAGAGAGAGAGAGAGAGAGAGAGAGGCAAAATACTAACACACATAAAATAAAAATTAACTAAAAAAAATTTTTTTAAAGAATGCTACAAAATTGGAAACATGGCTATCAAAAGCAAGCAAGCAAACCTACAACAAATGACTCTCAGAATGCCAACTCTGGGGCTCAGCGGTTAAGAGAGGATACGTCTCTTACAGAGGGCCTGGCTTGACTCTCAGAACCCACATGAGAGTTGCAATCACCTGTAACTCCAGATCCAGGATACCAGAACCCTCTGGCTTCTTCAGGTACCTACACTTAACGTGCCCATGTGCACTCATGCACACACACACTCTCTCTCTCTCTCTCTCTCTCTCTCTCTCTCTCTCTCTCACACACACACACACACACACACACAATTAAGCATAAATAAATGTTAATCCTCACAAAATTAGTTTCAAAATTGAAAAGAGCAGAAACAACTTAAATCTAACATATACATTACTGAAGTCCAAATTGCCTACACAGTGGCATGTGGACAGAGACACAGAGAAGCTCACCCACCCAGGGGCGCAGGCACTTACACATTCAGTTGAGATGCTGGGAAAACAAAAAACAAAAAACAAGAAACAAGCATTCTCCCAGGCTGCACCAAGGGAAAAGTGTACAGACCTCAATAGTGATGTCTTATTTTTTTTTTAAACAAGGGGAATGGATAGCAGCAAGTACATTTGTACAATGGCCAGCGAGAAAGCAGTCTTTACAGCACAGCCTGTGAGGAACTTAGAGATCGACACCCAGAGAGAGAGGGTCATAAGAGGACCTCACACCCATTCCCAAACATGGGAAGCGCCAGGCATTGCTAATATGGATGAAACTGACTGTGTGTCTCACAAACAGAGCCAGGAACCTGGGACGGATGAAAATAAAGCTGCCAGAGTGGCACGGAGCTGCCAGGGTGGCACGGAGCTGCCAGGGTGGCCTGTCCCCATTAGTCCTCTCATAGATTCTGTAGGGATCCCTGGGGAGGGAGGTGTTAATACCAGGAGTTCAGGCTCTAACCAGGAGAACAGACCCCAGGAGCTCAGAATTCCCTGCTAGCCCTAGACAGCCTTGGCAAGCTCATGTGTCATTCAACCGTCCTCAGAGGAAAGGTGTTTGGGAGCCAGATCCAAAAGGAAATTCTCTTGGCAGAATATTAGGGGGGTGTTGTTGTTGTTGCTGCTGCTGCTGTATCTCCGAGATCTGGAGAAATACTGGTTCAGTCTGTGGCATGGGGCTATGAGAAAGAACAGGCCTTGGAGACGAATTTGATCACAGCCTGGTTTAGACATCTGCTCTGATGGTTGACTTGAAACAAATTATTTGACCTCTCTGAGTCTCACTTTCTTCCTCCACACATAGCACTGACTAGCAGTTGTTGCGGGGGATTAAGTGAAATACCATACTTCACTGATTTTAACATGCATGTCTTTTACATTTTAGTAGCTCTAAAATCAAGAGTTCAGATATTCGAATATTGACAGTAGGTACAGCATCCATGTAATTTTAGTTGGTTGTGGGGTTTCTTCTTTCACAATAGCATATTCAGAAGATCTTGTAAAAACAACAACAACAAAACAAAATAAAAAAACCCAACTCGGTGGTGACGGGCATGGTGGCACACACCTCTTATCTCAGCACTCGGGAGGCAGACCCAGGTAGAGCTCTGTGAGTTCAAGGCCAGCCTAGTTTGTATAGTTAGTTCCAGGACAGTCGGTGTTACATAGTGAGATCATGCCTCAAAGAAAAAAGAAACTCAGTGGCATTTACATTTACATTCAAAGGAAAATATGCTAAGCATACAGACCTGACCCAAGGAGTACTCTGTACAAGGCTAATCCCACTTCTGTTACCAGAGAACCATCTCCCAGCCTCTTGAAGGAAAAATGGGCCCTGCAGAGCTAATCTTTGAAACTGGCCTGCAGATTCCCAATATGGAAAAGTGATGAGAAAGATCACAGCCACCTAATCTTACAAGCATTTCTATTCTACATACATGAGCATGTGCAGGTATATAGGCTTTCTCCTCTCATTTCTCCTATGGCCACGTAAACATTCTGTAATGTTCCAACTGTGTTCACTCAGTATATTTTGGCTCAAATTGAAACTCATTTGTTGCATACAAGCCTCAATGTGTTATCTGGTTTTATTTTGGGAAACAGGCTCTGCCTGCCCTCACCAACACTCTATCCCATCATCTTCCCAACCAATCATCTACCACAGAATGTCTTTGTCAAGTTTAATATCCTTCAGGTCTGACTTCTCTCTCCTGTGCTCAGTTCACGATGCCTCACTTGGTCACAGAAGCCTAGAATAGGCTGAATTCTGCGGGGAAGCATCGGGAGGGGAGATGTTTTTCTTGACCCGGCCTGGCCCTGAGCATAATCACCACAGAGGCTTTTTGTAGTCAGTCACCGTGTTGTAAGTACAGATTTTTCACCATGTAAGAACATACCTAATCCCTTATAAAATGTTATCAGGCATTGCCTTGCTGTTATTTTACATTGGTGAATTACCTAGGTTAATTACATATCACACGGAATACACTCCTTAATATCTGCTTTACATTATTTAGCTATCGAAAAGTATACATGAGCTAATCTTGCAGCAACATTTGAAATTCATTCACCAGCTCTTTCCATGCAGTGGCTCAAAGCTTGGTATATTTCCACCAGAGGATATATAGTGGCCAATTTGAGTTTTGGTTTAGCCTGTTAGCTGGCTGGTTAGTCAGTGTTCTCTAATGGCTCAATATATACCCATCACTAGACTGGGCTCTGGGAATTACTACAGAGATGAAAGTTAGACCTTCAGGGAATTCAGCTTTCAGGGCAGAAGTATGTAACAGAAGCCAGGATGATCCTGGGCACCTTCCAATAAAGGCACATAACTGATTCATCAGTGGCATCCATCACCTCTTTCAATGTGCACATCGAAGGTCCACGGCTTGCTGAGCCAGTTACCTCTGCTAGCAAAGGTTACCCTGCGACACCGTCCTCTGCAGGAGTTCTCTGCTCATCAAGAGTCTATCTTTGCATTATTATAAAAACACAATTTAACTAAATGTATTTGAAATAATGACATACAGGTGCAAAAAAGAAACCATGTCTACAACTTTAAGTATGAGACAGGCCTTTAAGGTGGGTTGCTAAAAGCCTAGCATGGAAAATCAGTGGTTAAGAGAGCAGATTACGCATGCAGGGGATTGGAATTCAGTTCCCAGTACCCCATTTGCGTGAGTCATAACTATCTGAAACTCCAGCTCTGGAGGACCTGATGCCTCTGGCCTCCTGGGACAGGTGCACTCATGCGCACATACCATCCCCTCCCAAAACACACAATTAAAAATAAACGGTGAGCTGTCAGTAGTGTGGGAGAGCCAGCTGTAAAACATCACCACATCTGAAAAAAAAAAAACTTGATTGCTTCTCCAGTCTCTTTCAGGTATTACTCTACTTTAAAGACAACAAGCAAAGAAGATGGAGAAAACTTCAATGCTTGGGTCTGATACAGAATTAAGAATCAGGGTTCTCAACAGGTACACGCCTTTAATCCCAGCACTTTGGAGGTGGATCTCTCCGAGTTCAAGGCCAACCTGGTCTACAGAGTGCGTTCCAGAACAGCCGGGGCTACGCAGAGAAACCCTGTCTCAAAAAACCAAAATAAAACCAAACCAAAACAAACAAAAAGAATCAGGGTTCTCATGGGAGATCCTGAACCGTAAAGACAAAGCTTTGGCCCACAACAAAACCCCAAGGGAAGTTTTAAGCTAAAATAAAGACTTACGGAACGGCTTCATTGTTTTGTATGACTGCTGTCCTAACTAACTTGCTTAACTAAAACCACTGGTTATTATTTGCATTGGGTTTGAATTATTTGAGTTGATTATTATTGAATTGGGTTTAGGGGCTTCTGCACTTAGTAATATATGTTAAGAACTACGATGTGGGGGTGCCTAGGCAGACTTGCTGCTCTTTTAGGGGAGGAGAAGGCTCAGGGTTTGAGGGAAGGGTGAGTCCTGTACTTGGGTACCGAGGAATGGCACAGGAGCCTCCAGGAGACTAAGGAAAGGGTGAATCAGATACACACAACTAACAGCTTTCTAAACTCTCTAAATGAGCCAAGCCAGCAGCATTGGTGTTATCTCTATTCTTTAACTGCCATATTCCTAAAACAAGTCCCCTATGCCTCAGGGTCTGCATTTGAAAGAGGAGGAGAGGAGGGTTCCCCACCTGGGTGGGCTCTTGGGAAGATTATGTGAGAGAACCTCAAAATAAGATGAAAACATGTGCAAAATTCCCTCCAGGCTCCCCAGGAGCCAGGGTCATGGAGGATGCTTCTGCGGATAACGGCATCTTCTCACTAACCTTCTGAAACCGCCTTCCGAGAGCATAAGGAGCAGGGTGCTGAGTGGAGGGACTTCAGAGTGTGTAAGACCTGGGAGCTAGGAGCCATGCTAGATCCCGAGGCTGGCACGCCGAGTGGAAAAGCTGGTTGGCACAGCCACCCCAACCGGGGGCAGTGCAGCTCACCACCAGCTCACTTGGTTCTTCCAGCAACGCTGGGCATGGGGACAGAAGCTAAGTATAACGCCCCAGGTTATGCAGATGATGGACAGAGAGCAGGAACTGGATTCCAGCTTCCTGGTGGCATATCACACAGTAGCCTACTACCCCAGGCTGCCCTTCCCGTGACTGTCCGCTTCACAAACCCTGGGCTGTTGGGTTTCCCATTTTCACTCATTTGTCAAGACTGTGCTGGGGCAGGATGCTGCCGCTAATGGCTAAAATGAAGGTTGGAGATAATCGGGGATTTCAATTATCCTGACTATCTCTGACCTCCATTACCAAGGATAATCAGAAGCTAGCTCTAGCAATTTTCTGAAACTTTCATTAATTTTAAATAAATTTATACAATGTCATCCACCGCTACCCCCCTTTACCCAAATTAAAACGTCCTCGTCTTTTTGGTTCCTCTTTATAGGCGAGTCCCTCATGCATCTTCGAGAGGGTCTGTTGTTTTTTCTCTGGATCCTTTATAATTCTGCTTTGTTTTCTTTGAAATGAAAGGACCCGGTGCTGAATTCTGATTTTAAGGTGAAGTCATAACATCAATGTATATCATTAAAATGTTTTATTGTAATTACAGAAATAGTCAATGCCAAATTATGTGCACTATATTATTTTCTGCATTCTTCTTTATTCCATTCTCAAAGTTAATACAGCCTATTATATCTCATTCATTCTTCTGACTGCTGCCGCACAGCGAGCAGATGTCTCCATTGAGCAATCCACAATGAATCTGAGATCTTTTTCCTGAGCACTTACAAGTAGAGTAATTCAGAGCCCATCAGCAAGTATGAGCTGCTTCAATTGTTCCTTCCAGTGTACATTAGCTTGCACTTGTCTACATAAGATTTCAAAGAATCATAGATATTAAAGATGGAAGGGGCCAGTTAGTTTATCAAGCCTTCCAACTCTGCCTGCAAAAGCAAGCAAAGGAAGTAATTTTATCACTTCACACTGCTTTGTTGATGCTTATTAATAATAATTACAATAAATGGTAACAGCGTGTGATTTCTTTCATCCAAAAGTCATTGACATTTTTTTGTTTGTTGTTCATTTGCTCGTAATTAGGGGTCTTACTCTGTAGCCCAGGATGGCTTGGTGCTTGTTATGTAGCCCAGGTTAGCTTCAAATTCATAGCAATTCTCCTGCCTCAGCCTCCAAATGCTGGTAATACAGGCTAAATGTGAGCTACCATGACTGGTTTAAAATACTTCCTCCCTCTAAAGAGAAACGAAGCACAGACATGGTTATTGTGCCAAAATCCAAGCCAACCAAGGCAAAAACTCAATTTGGTTGAGCTCAATAAGCAATTCTGAATAGCACTTGCTAGTCAAGGTTACCTCTTTGTGGCTCTGTGGTCTATGGGATGCATAGAACCTAAAATCCTGCTGTGTTTTCTATTGCTGCAGTAAACACTTGGAGAAGAAAGGGTTCATTTGGCTTCCACATCCCAGGCCATAGTCCATCACTGAGGGGAGTCAAGGAAGGAACCTGGAGGCAGGAACTGAAGCAGAAGCTGTGAAGGAACAGCACTTAATGGCTTGCTCCCCATGACTTGAGCAGTGTGCTTTCTTATACAACCCAGGACGACCTGCAGCTCTGCCCGGAATGTCTTCCCACATCAATCATTAATCAAGAAAATACCCAATAGACTTGCCTACAGGCAATTCAGTGGGGGTGTATTCTCAGTTGAGGGTCTTTCTTCCTGGAGCTGAGTCAAGCTGACAGTAAATTAGCCAGCACACCAGCTCCCTCTGTACTGTCTGTAAGTGATCTCTGGTAATAACTACGTGAAGCTGTGATGGAACTGGAAGATAACA
Organism: Tokudaia tokunoshimensis; assembly: GCA_036184795.1. Taxonomy (NCBI): domain Eukaryota; kingdom Metazoa; phylum Chordata; class Mammalia; order Rodentia; family Muridae; genus Tokudaia; species Tokudaia tokunoshimensis. Next base: position 63,279,343 of record BTHU01000003.1, on the reverse strand, counting down.
TGGGTGCGCTGGTACTGTAGCTCCTCTACCTCTAAGAACTGAGGAAAACAGCCTTTGAGTTGGGTCTTTGGAAGAAGGAAGTGTATAATGTTTATCAACAAAAGTCTGGGGAGAGGAAACTTGAACCGAGGACCCACCAACCCAGCCAAGAGCTCTTTCTTGGGTCTCTGTTTCCACAGTGCAGAATTGAATATGCCAGTGAACTGAAACCAAATGCAGCAGAAGTCTGTGTGGTGGCTTCTTTGATCTAGATCAGGATGGAGCAACTCAATTTAATCAACAACCAGAAGGCGCAGACCAACAATCACAAGTATACGTATGGAGACAGTATAGGATATCCCAAAATGGTGTGGTCTTTAAAAAAAAAAATTCAGAAAACCTGGTGCTAAATGTAATGAAAATTGGGAATTTCTAATTACAAACTAAAATCTCTAATCAAAGGACAGATAAATGGGGGCTTGGAGAGATGGCTTAGTGGTTAGGAGCGCTAGTTCTTGAAGAACCCAGGTTGATTCCCATGACTCACACAGCAGCTCAGTTCCATCTAGATCTCCAGTTTCTGAGAATCCAACGCTCTCTTCTGACCTCTGAGGGCATCAGGTAGACACGTGGCACACAGACATACACACAAGCAAAACACTCATAAATAAATAAACCTTAAGGAGAAGAGGAGGAGCAGGAGGAAAGGAGGAGGAAGAGGAGGAAGAAGAGACAAATGGCCTGTCTGGATTTCCCTAGGACTTCCTTAGTGTTACTGAGAACATGCAAATACACCATTTGGGCCCTGGGCAGCTGTCATACAGCTTTGGAGCCCCAACCTTGAAAGCACAGACTGGACAATTCCAATTTCTGACTCCATTAATAGGTGTCTGCATAAGTGTAGACTGGGGAAATACCAATACTGTCATATGAGTATTAAGAGTAGATATTTCTCCATCTTCTCTCAAAGAACCTAATCTTAGAAAATACGGCATACATATTCTGTGAGTACTATATTGCGATAGAATGTTATCTATTTAATACTATCTTTAGAAAATCACTAGTGTGAGGAAAAAAGAAATTATAGAAAGCTTCTGGTACTTCCAAAGTTGTCCCTAAAGGACAATTGCAAATGTCATCTCCTGCATGAAGCCTTTCCCGGTTCCTCTACCATGCTCATCAGTGCCAAATTAATCTTTCTCTCCCTTGACTGCGGCAGTTCTTCGGTCCATTGCTGTATGGTTTATAATTAGTTGTGTCATTATCCGTCTCCCTCCCCCAGGATGAACACATCTTAAGGGTAGGGGTTCAAGCCTTACTCATCTTTAATTCCTCACCAAATCACGCTCACTTTTGATTGCCTGATACAACAGATGTCCTCCGCACGCTTGTTAAATCATTTCTTCAGATCTTAGAGATCTTATTTTGATATGTTCGAGTTATTTTTAAAATTGTCTGTATCGGTCCAGAAGTCGCCCTTGCCTATTACATCACAGGACTCAGATTCGGGTGCGCATTCCAGATGTGTGTCTACCACAGCCCTGCATTCAGTGCGCATACCTCTCGGAGTGACCAGAGCTAGCACCTTTAATAAGACCTGAACCCTGACTCAGTTATATGAAACTCTGGAAACGACTGGAGTCAGACTGCCTGGATTCGAAAGACATAGGCTGCAACTGTGACTATCACTTACTAGTTGTGGGACCTTGGGCAAGTTACATTCCCAGGATCTCAGCATCCTCAACTATGAGATGGAAATATTAAATAACAGCAGTGTATGAAAAAGTTAAGCTTAGCTCATTTGGCTCATGACAAATAATTATATACTCTTTCCCTCTTGTGGCTTTTGTTGTTGTTATGGGTGTCAAACTTAGGGCTTTGTATATGCTAGACAAATGTTCTATCCCTGGGTCACATCCCCAGCAACATTGTTATTGTTTTCTCATTCATAAAGGAGAAACACAAGTCTCTCGGGGCTACTCCACGGAGTCAATGATGTAACAAGTGAAATTTTCCTCAGCATATTATCTCATCACCATTTCCTTCCTTTCTGTGTACTAGAGTAATTGCTATAATCAAACGAGGACCTATTAATGCCAGGTAATATATTACTCACTTTAAAAATATGGTCCCATCTAATTTAACTCATATTACCAGGTATTGAAATAATTACTATGAACCATATTTGACAGGGGAGTAAAGTGAGTTGGAGAGAGAATAAACGGTCCACAGTTGAATCACTGGTTCAGTTCAGGTTGTTCAGATTAAAAAGGATCAAGAAGAGACACAGGAAGCCTAGGGGAAAACACACAGGAAGAACGTCCAGGTCCAAACTCCCCACAGAGTTTAATATTTCTCTTTGTCTCCCTGGTCTTCAATTCCAGGGCTCTGCTTGCTTTGTAAGGTAGCCTCTGGGATCGTGTCAACATACGTTCGTGCTCACCCTTCGCTTACTCTTGTTGTCTAACAAGCGCACAACGTGATATCTAAGAGCCGGCTCTAACTCTCGTTCGTCTCCCCGTTTCTTTCTTGGTTATGAATTTGCTATTCGTCCCGTGGCTTTCTTATCACAGTTATACTAATTATCATCGATGAAACATTTTAATTTTTAATAACCTGGTAAATCTTAACTTAGACTCTCATAATGGGGCTTATATTAGATATGTCAAACATGTTGTTGCCAACCACATGGAAAGAAAGGGAGCCCTTCCATAGTTTCTACCCAAAAGCCTCTCTGCTTACATCAAATAAGCAGCTCTGCTCCCCCGTCCTCTAGATACTATGGGAGAACTTCGGAATCACGAACAACTACACCCACACTCAACCGAGAAGTACAGGCTTGACAAAGGAAAGATAAAAGGGACTCACTGGATTCTTTAAGAAGAAAGGACTCTGAGAGAATACAGCAGTCATCGGGAAAAGTACAAATGGAAAACTGTGAACCAAGACGTCACAGAGCAGGCAAGGCAGAAGCTGGACCGGGGAGTACAGGCAAGTCTAAGAAGCAACAGTTAGGCATCAGCAAAAAAAAAAGGGTTGGCACAGTCCTGGACTGGCATCCAGTTCTGACAGCTGTGGGCATCCTCACCACGAATGCCCCTTTGCTTGAGGAAACTTGAGTGAGTCAGTTCTTTGCAACTAAAAGCCCCTATCTAGAGGGTTCTGCACTTACACCTATGCTTAGAAAATTAGAGCATAAATTGCTTTTTTATTTCTGATAGTCCAGATGTCTGGAGGCCAGACATTCACCTTGCTGCTATCTGACAGAATGTAGACTTCCTCAGGAAACATCTCTTTAGCTATAGCCTAAATATCAGTAAATGACCCTACAAAGCATTAGGAAAGGGTAACCATCGCACTGAGTGTCAGTGTTTTTTTTGACATAAAAAATAAACTCTTGGGCTGGAGAGATGGCTTGGCGGTTAAGAGCACTGTCAGCTCTTCCAGAGGACCTGAGTTCAAATCCCAGCAACCACATGGTGACTCACAGCTATCTACAATAAAGTCGGATGCCTTCTTCTGGCATGGAGGTATGCATGTAGATAAAGCATTCATATGCACAAAATAAATAAACAAAAAAACCTCTCTTGGCAGGAATTACAAGGCTCAGGAACGAGAAACTAGAGCAACAGCCTACCGTAAGACAAAGATAGATTGGGGAATCCCAGTACTTCAGGATGAACGAGTAATTCATTCTTTTGTGACATTCTTTTGTAAAAGAATGAATACCGAATGTGACATTTCCTTTTTTGATGAGATACATACAAGATTGATGATTTCATATCTTTTCCATTATCTTTTGTATTTGTTTAAACTATTAATTTACTTTCTTCTTCTGGTTTTTGAGACAGGGTCTCACTGTGCAGTCCTTGAACTCACAGAGATCCACCTGCTCGGCCTCTCTAGCACAGAGATTAAACGTATGTGTCACCACACTTGGTTGGTTACATTATTTGTAAGCAGGGCTGGGGAGATGGCTCAGCGGTTAAGAGCACTGATTGCTCTTCCAGAGGTCCTGTGTTCAATTCCCAGCAACCACAAGGTGGCTCACAACCATCTGTAATGGGATCCGATGTCCTCTTCTGGATGCAAAGAGAGCACTCACATAATTAAACAAATAAATCACTTTTTAAAAGTTATTCAGAAGGTGTCTTTTTCCCCTTTCGCATGTCCTTGATGGATGTGTGTGCACACCTGTGTGTTAGGGTGCACTTGCCCATGTATATGCGTGTAGAGGCTAGAGGTGGCTGTCAAGTGTCTTCCTTTACTACTCTCTACCTTTTCTTATTCTTGAGGCGGGGTCTCTCACAGAACCTGAAAAGAAAGTCCTCAGATTTTGGATTTTACTGAATCAGTGAACCTAGGAGAGTTGCCTGTCTCCACATGCCCCACCCGTCTCCTCCACACTCCAGTCCAGTGCTGGAGCTACAGACACATGTTACAAGGTCTGGTTTTTGACATGGGTGCTGGGGATCTGAACTTGGGTCCTCAGCTCCTCGTGCTTACAAGGCAAGCACGTTACCCACTGATCCGTCCCCCCAGTGCCATAAGAAGCGATTCCTAATGAAAATTGTGTATTTAACAGCATTGATTTGCTCCCTGTTCTGTTTCACCCTGCCCTGGGCATTAAGGTACAAAGTTTAAAACCTCATCCCGACCCTTGAGGATACAACAGACTAAAGGTGCAGGCATATGGACCCAGTGCATGGCCTGAGTACATGCCCACCCTCGGTGGTCCAGAAGGGATGCAGTAGTTTGGGTCTAGGGATCTAGTTTGAAGAAGACAGTGTAGGCAGAGGGATCCTGGGCCCTGGCATGCCAGTTCAAGTCCTGATTTTTTAGACTATGCTGCCTTGGATACTTGAGGGTTTGTGTCCTTCCCTCCAGTAAAACCACTAAACAGCCATGAGGAGAGCAAGCACACTCCTGACCACTCGCTCGGCCTGTCGCTTGCCCACAGACGCCCAGTAACAGCTCTCCCCTAGCTACACCAGCCAACACCTACAACTAAGGCAAGCCCACCTAGATGACAGGATAGTGGCCTCAGGGGCCATAGGCTTTCCTTCCTAGCTAGTGGGGGCATGGCTCCTTCCAAAGGCCATTCATGGCTGTTTGGGTTCTTTTTTTTATTTTTTCAGGAAAAATAAAAAGTATGTTTTTTGTGGAATATAAAAGCTCTCCAAAGTTTTAGACTTCGAGGTATTTTTAATCATCAAGTGAGTGACATAAAAGTGCTCGGTAACTGCCTGGACTATGGCTGTTGTTCTGATCTGAGCAGTGAGTTGCGTAGAGCACTTTTTGTTTATTACCCTGTTAGCATCCATCAACAACTAAATATTCTACACAAGTCTACAGAGTACAATCACACTGTCTAAAACGCTTGCTGATAAATCCATTCCAGCTTCTCTACCTCTGAAGTCACTAATATATTTCTATTATTATGTACATTTTAGGATGATTATGAAATAAACAAGAGATCCACTGTTAGGAATTTTTAACAACGCTGAATAAAGGAATAAGTAAAACATAATTATACACGCTCCTCAAATCCCCTTTCTGAGTTAGAAAGTAATTATATCTTATACACTATATATTTTTTTCAGATAAAAAAATTGGACCAATTAAAAGAGTTTCAGGTTTACTAACTGTCAACACAAGCTTAAAACGGGCAAGATGATATTCCTAAAACGTGGTAGAAGAATTTATTCTGGGCTTCTAAAATTGCATTAAGAGCCATCATGGGGAGCTGGAGAGCTGGCTCAGTGGTTAAGAGCACTGACTGCTCTTCCAGAGGTCCTGAGTTCAATTCCCAGCAACCACCTGGTGGCTCACAACCAGCTACAGTGTACTCACATAAATAAAATAGATAAACCTTTTTTTAAAAAGAGCTACTATCATGTAAAAATTTTAAATGATATCTTCCAAAGGTTTGTCCAACTCTAATGCATAGTTCTTGAGATGACTCAGGAGGGGACATAATGAATGAAAAGAACATTTATTCTCTAGCCTCTCGGTCTGGATCTCAGTCATCATCATTCAGTCTGTTACTCACACCCTAAGCGAGGCTTATAGACTGTACAGGCACACACACAATCTGCACATAACTTAGCAGAAGGTTCTACTTCCACACGAACATTCGTGAGTTGCATATGATAAAGACTGTCATTAGGCCTGCACGCCCCACAGTAGAGTGGGTAGGAGTTCATGGCAAGGACGGTCAACACTACAGTTGCTTAAATGGGTCCTTTGCACCCTCAAAACAGCACGTGACCACAATATAAAAAGGAAGGAGCGTGGTTGCCATGAGAGAGCACGTAAGAACAGCGAAGCTAAGAGATGCACCCAGTGCCCATCCATTTTAAATTCATACTTATTATACAGGAAGACGTGCATTCAAAACAGCTTATTCTTTTGAAAATGGTTCTTTAGTCGCTTGCACATGTGCCTGCATGCTGACTGGCAAATTCTCTTGCAATCCATAAATTAAAATTCCACTCTTTCCTAACGTGTTTTCACTTCAAAATGTCAATATAGTTTGTATGGATGCATATGTGTATTATATGTTTATTCTATATATCCACAAAGCCCACTGTATTTGTTTGGCAACTGCAGCTCTTGAATCGGGCCTCGTGTAGATGGCTAGACTGTCCTACTAGCCTGCTCACAGAATCAGAAAAACAACTGACTAGCAAAGCTTAAGGGACTCATAAAGATGACTTAGTCCAAATCCTTCACTCCAACAAGAGTCCAGAGTGGAAGAACAAGGGTTCTGTCAAACCCAAGCCAAAAGCAGCTATAGTGCCCTTTACAGAAAACATGTCACTGTTAATTCAGAACTAGGAATCTCTTTCTCTGATTAACTAACTAAAACTATTGTTAAAAATCCCTAGAATTTTGGTTTTTTGTTTAAAAAATAAAATAAAATAAAAAGTCAGGGGACGGGATGCCCAAACTCAGGCTCTTTCTGTCCTATCGCCACAGAGCCTTTGATCTGAATTGTGTGGCCCTCATTTCTGTTTCCCATCTCCTGAGGAGATGCTCTAACAAAGTGGTTCTCAGCCTTCCTAATGCTGTAGCCTTTTAATACAGTTCCCCATGTTGTGGGGACTCCCAACCATAAACTTATTTTGTTGCTACTTCATAATTGTAATTTTGCTACTGTTACAAGTTGCAACGTAAACATCTTTGAAGGGGTCATCTTTGAAGACCCCTGTGAAACCATCACTTGATGGCCTCCCCTCAAAAAGGTCACAACCCAAACCACTGGTGTAACAGGACCATTTAATTGGCTAGCCATCTCCCCCTGGGGTTGCCTTGCCACTCCTTGGATGACTCACGGAACCTTACTTAAATATAACCTAGGTTAACAATAGCACCCACTCCAGAGAGCTGCTAAGGCAGAGGACTAAACATTGCATGAGATGCCAAGGCTTAAAAGAAACGGAGGTTCCACTTTATATCTTATATTTATGTCTCTTGTGGAGAAAAAAACCCACCAATTTCCCTCTGTAAAACTCCATGCAAAAACATCATTTGTGACTAATGAGTTTAGGGAGTGCCTTGCACCGGTGTTGGTTTTGCCTGTAGTGTGACTAGAAGCATTTAATACAAGTGTCTGCACACAGAACATTTTAAAATGTCGGAACAGCCTTCATTTTTATTCTCTTGGACATAAGGTTGACCTGTATGCCTGCTCTCTGGTTGCCCGTTAAATCTTTCTTCCACCCAGATCCTCCTTTCATTCATCCTTCAACTCCCTTACTCTCTTCGGGTGACTCTCTCCAGTGCCAACTCAAGCTGCCTCCCCCACAGGTTCTGCTACACTCAGTGACACGTCTAGGGGAGTGTGTCCGGAAGTGATCAAAGACATTGAATCGAGTGCATCCTGCTGAGAGAGAAGGCCTAAGCCACAGGTTCCAAGTGCAGACATGACAAGCTCCTGATTTAGGTTGTTGCTACAACGTGGGCTTGAGCACGTCACTGTGCAACAATGCTGGGTGCATGAAATGACTCTCATTTTGCCCGTGACATGACTTAACCACACAACGTGTGTGGGTTCCTGAAATGTAGGCACCGAACCTGTGATTTGTGCGTATGGGGGGAAGGGGTATGTCTGTCTTCTTTTTAAACCACTAAGTTAATCTTTTAAAAAGATGAAGCAGGTTGACAGCCCTGAAGACAACATTACCCTGAGTACTAGAGAAAGACACGGAGGGGAAGATGTTAGGATGAGCGCTAAGTGACTCTTTAGAAGTGACTGGCAGCATGGGTGTGTGTTCTCCTCAAAGCAGGCTATAAAGAGGAAGTAGGGGGTACTTCTGACATCACCAAACCAGTAAGAGTTTAATAACCTGACCCCAAATGGGACTGGCTGAACTGTCTTTTGTTTTGTTTTGTTTTGTTTTTGCCATATAGTTAGATAGCAGGCTCTCTATCTAACTATGGTGGGGAAGACTATTTTATTTATTGCAATATTGTCTTTGGAATTCCAAAATGACAGTGATAATGGTGGATTTTCCTGCAGCTAAGTCTTTAGTAGCAGCCCAGGAACCTCCAACACCCATTAGGGCTTACAAAGAGGCTGCAGTGAATGTGAATTACCTAGATAATGACTGTTATATAGGCCAGCTCACAACAAGTGTGAAATAAGGGTTAACAGATCTTATCTGTCTCTGGTGTACTGTGTGTACAGGGTGCAGGGGTAGGGGTGGGCATTTTCTTCAGTCATTGGGATTCTTGGGCTTTTCGAGACTGGAACAGGGGACCTCAGTCACGTAGACAAAAAACAACAGTTTGGGAGGCCAATAACTTCCACAGTTTTATGCTGCACTGTGATGCCTACGTGAGGTTTAATATGCACCATCAGTGTTGGAACCACTGGTTTGTGTGATTCCGTGGCTCTTGTGGGTCATACTAACAAGACTGGACGTCACCTGAGCATGGGCACCTCACATGTTCCTCCATCCTCAAAAACCGAGCCTGACGAAAATCAGCGGCGCAACCCTATGCATCCTGTGTTTATGTCCTGTTGTGACGCGAGCCTGGCACAGGGTGCTGGTTGAGCCCAGTGCGTGAATGGAACAGGGAAAGGTACCTACTCGCGTGTGCTAGAGCAAGCGGTGACGAGGCTGGAGTGGACGACGTGACAACCTTCATGGGGCTTGGGACCCTGTGTTTCAGTCAGCTTCGCCAAGCACCTCCACCCAAAAACGTGACAAGTAACCTTTCGTCTCCCTTGCAGTTCTGAAATGCTAACATTTTAAAAAAGATATCTGGACCCAGAAGCTTGCCAAAGACAAATCATAGGGAGCTAGGTCTTCAGCCTTCTCAGCAGATGACGATTAAGCCTGAAGATGTAAGACGTTAAAATAGAATCAAGAAGTTCTGGGACCTTCCTGCCAGATGGAGGCCCCTAATGCCTTTCCTCCTCTCCCACACCCAGCATCTAGGTTTCCAGGCCTCTGTGGGAAGGGCACAAATCCTCTTAGCCAGGGATGGCTCTTTTGCTTCCATCTCGTGCTATCACAGACCATCTGAAACATTTGAGTTAGGATAGAAGGGGTTGTAGCCACGCAGACCTCCACAGATTTCTCTTTTGAACAAACAGTAAAACAGAGCCACTGAGAACCTAAAACCAGGCAAGCAAAATCCCCAGGGAATGTTAAGAGGACCAGAACCATGTAAAGGCAGAAGAAATCCACAATTCGAAAACATAAGCAGACATTTTTTTCTCTTCCAAACAACCGTGTGAAAGACGGATATTAGATACTGATTTCAGCCTCCCTTCCTCCCAGTTCTTGAGACGCCACTTTAAAAAAGCAAAAGGTTTTTATCCACAAAACCGCCAGAGGATAAACAGCCGCCACATTCTTACCCCTCGACACTGATATTTACTTTCTGATAAATGGCAATTGTAAATAAATCTCATTTAATCTCTAAAAGCCACAATAAAAATCTTTAACCTCCAAGGTAGTTTACAAACGTGCACGCACACCCTGCCAGCGCCAGAAAACACAAGGTCTTGAATAAAGAGCTTTAACAGGAGGCACGTTTTCCCTTTGAGAATCTTATATTGACCTTTAAATACATATATATGTATGATGAAGGAGGAGGAAAGGGAAAACCCAGACCCTCCCTCTCTATTCTTCTACAAATCGGCCAATAAATCTAAGGAAAAGATACAAGAGAAAAGGACAGAAGCCAACAGGTGGAAAGGGGGTTTTTGTTTCATTAGAAATGGTCAGACACTTGATCTGTGCTGCGGGTCTGTTTGTCTCCCGGTGTCTTTAATGATGGTTTTATCGTCATGACGGCGATAATCAGGAATAATGGTCACACTTCCACTTTGTGATTCCACAGCATTGCCAGCCAGATTTCACCACACAGTTACATGGAGTGGGCTGCTCTGTTTGGCTTCACCCCTGGGAGGCGTGCAGCATCCCCAGTCAGCTCTCCCGCTTTCACAGATTGGGTAAACTGAGGTCCGGAGCACCCAACAACTCCTTTATAGTGTCTCGGAGCAGAGAATTCCCCGAAACTGGAAAAGTTTGTGGCAGTCCTCTCGCTCACCCTTCTGGCTGGCCATGCCGCTCTCTTCCTGAGAGTCTGGGCTGGGTGATCAGGACTGGGGTACCTCCCCTTCACTACGAGACACGCCAGGGCAGTGTGTGGGAGGTCCACACACACACCCAGACCCACAGGCGTACTCGCACACACAAAGCGCCATGCAATCTCTGCAGTCACTGACTACAGCTCCAGGCAGCCTCGCTCAGCCTGAGAAAGAACAGCGCAGAGCTCCCAAGGCCTCCTTGGGCCCCGGGGTAGGGCTTCTCCGAAATAGGGCTCTGCCCTTCTCTTCCTCTCTTCCAGGCTTCTCTCCCTCTCTCTTTTTTTTCTCTCCCGCCCTCCACCCTCCCATCCTCCTCC